>JASFXZ010000020.1:10543038-12943038 GCA_032209605.1 Mactromeris polynyma | reverse complement strand
ACATTTCCTTAAAGTTTATAGGGAATATAATGTAAAAGATGATAAACTAATCAGAATTTAAAAAATATCTCATTCATTATGCTCGTGTGGGCTGATTGCTCGAACAGTTGAAGAAAAAGTGGTTGTCACGTGCATATTCTCTTGGTATTTTCTTAATTTATCACATATTTGGAAATTACTCCTATAAGGGCTTATCAGTTTTGCCTATTAAAATGGCTGACGGTTAAGAACAAGGTAAATCTGAAACATGATTCAGACTACTCTCCTTTAGCATCAGGCCCTTATTCGGATACCTTCATGTTATGAAATTAATTGTTTTCCATTTGAAAACACAGAAGATTTTCAAGAATTAATGTACATTTCAGTGAGACGTTTTTGACGTCATTTCATATCTTACTTTTGCATTTTGTTCTTAATATTTGAATTGCTATACAAAGGTAAGTAGATGAGCGATTTTAAAACTTTTGCCATTCAATGAAACTAGAAAATTTTATCTGTTAGAAAATTGAAGAACCTAAAAGTGGCATTTTGGTCACTAATACAGGTTTTGTCATGGAATAGCACAGGGCTCCAGAAATCCACTAGTCTGATGTCCCAAACAAGTCAAATTGCTGATTTGGCTACAAACGGTTAAGTTGGACTTAGTCTGGGACAAGTCAAAATTAACACGTACACTAGTCCAGGACAACTGTATTTAAAGAAAAGTTCTAATTAATTATACTACTTACATCATGTTTGATATATTTGAGATCATACATAGCTGGCAAAGGATACTGACAATACTTGGACAAGATATCACCATCACCAGTATAATCAGATGCTGACATGTCATTAGAATGGTCAACAGGTCGGAACACCACAACGGGTTGTGACTGTTTCACTTGTGCCTGTATCCAGAACTGTGAACCAAAGCCTGTAACATAAAAACATCAACAACTTCAGTAAAACTTCACTTAAAGGTCACCTTAACATTAAGACCAACTCATCAATAAGACCATTCTTCCATGTACCTGTTCTCAATTTTCTTCCATATTTAAACTCGATAATCTGACCACCTCACTTCTCATGAAAATAAAAACTGGCTTTGCAATGTTCTATTATACATGTACATACATCAGAAAACAAAATTGAACAGAAATACATAACAATTAGTTCGTTAATACTAACCATGATTTCCTCTTTTCAGAAGGAATCCTGGATAATCCCCATCTAAAGGCTGATAAGGAATCTGCATATCTTTATCAGTCTGGGCTGCTAAATCGTCTAGAATCACATTGGAGGACATTACAGGCTTGGGCAGCAGTGCTTTATCTGAAATAGAATGATATTTACATTATATCCTTTTATTTTAAGCTAATGTTAGAGTTAATGTGGATGGTTCTTTTATTATTTCACTTTGACTTGTTAAGTGATATCACTATATATGTTTGGTGGATAGTGTGTCAGTAATGCAAGCCCTGCAAAAATTACCATTGCTGACCATGGTTAACCATGGCCTTTTTAACCCAGGTTTACAATGGTGTATACATTTACATCAATTGGCACAATGGCCAATGGTTTTACCATGGTTGGCAATGCTTGAGCCTTGTCTGTTCATGATTAACCATGGTCAGCAATAGTCATTTTAGCAGGGGAAGCCTTGGGTCAAGGTGTTTGAATCTTGCTGTTGTCACAATGGTACAAGTAAATAACTGCATCGTCATAGAATCTGACAAATTTGATGACAAATATAATGATATCAAATACTACGATGCAGAGGTGTCACTCATTATTGATGTAGCAGGAGAATCATCAAAAGTAGGCAGAGTTATGTAGGGTACTTCCCTTCATTATGATCATGCAAACAAGAAAGTAGCAGGGTGATAATGCTTAAGTTACTGTGTAATTATACTGGCTCCCAGCTGGTATTGACACCCCTGATGATATCCTCATAAAAACGAAACATGATAAATGCAGAAAAAGGGGAGATAATTTAAAGGTTTTGCTAATGGTAAAGCTGAAGTGACTCATCTTTTTCTACCCTTATATACATACAGACTTACCTTTACACTGTCTGTTCTGTGTAGCACTGCACTGACTGAATTCAAATTCATAGCTCATGTCACATTCAGGTTGACACACTGAAAAAAAAGATGATGTTTTAGACTATGTAACAACAATACTGTATGAATCATGTATGATGAGCCAGGTACATCTTTAAACTAAATGATAATTTCTGTCCTGGTGAGTAACATACAAAGAACTTCCAGATCTAACAGAGAAATTGATTTTTACATGACCATGATGTATTAATCATACAATATATCGTATTTGTCATTTGGAATATATGTCAAATGATTCTTATACAATTGCATCAGTTTAAATCATACGAGTGTCATAGAAAGGACAAAGGGAGAGAACTCATACATTACTTACTATAACAAACTGCATCACTTTTCTCAGTACAAGGTGTCTGCATGTAGAAATTATCACCACAAAATCCTGTGCATTCTGAAAACAAAATGGAAATAGTCTATGTATATGATTGGTGTTTTATTCCTTCATTAAGGTGAAGAATATATTTGTATATGTTCATATACCGAATAAACAGTTGAATTGTATTGAACTGAATTGAGTTGGTGCACACTTCAACGAAACCTCTGCAGAACAACCCCCCTTTGGGAGATGCCATGTTTGGCTGTTGTTTAGAGGTTGCTGTTCCAGAGAGGACATGTTGATAGTATATTCTAATTACAGGGGAAAATTGATACTGTTGTTGAAGAGAGGTTGTTGCTGATCTAGAGTGGTTAGAATGACAGTACATTGTTTCTACAAGAGAAATCGATACTGTTGTTGAAGAGAGGTATTTGCTGATCTAGAGAGGTTAGAATGACAGTAAATTGTTTCTACAAGAGAAATCGATACTGTTGTTGAAGAGAGGTATTTGCTGAACTAGAGAGGTTAGAATGACAGTAAATTGTTTCTACAAGAGAAATCGATAGTGTTGTTAAGAGAGGTATTTGCTGATCTAGAGAGGTTAGAATGACAGTAAATTGTTTCTACAAGAGAAATCGATACTGTTGTTAAAGAGAGGTTGTTGCTGATCTAGAGAGGTTAGAATGACAGTAAATTGTTTCTACAAGAGAAATCGATACTGTTGTTAAAGAGAGGTTGTTGCTGATCTAGAGAGGTTAGAATGACAGTAAATTGTTTCTACAAGAGAAATCGATAATGTTGTTGAAGAGAGGTTGTTGCTGATCTAGAGAGGTTAGAATGACAGTAAATTGTTTCTACAAGAGAAATCGATACTGTTGTTGAAGAGAGGTATTTGCTGATCTAGAGAGGTTAGAATGACAGTAAATTGTTTCTACAAGAGAAATCGATACTGTTGCCGAAGAGAGGTTGTTGCTGATCTAGAGTGGTTAGAATGACCGTAACTTGTTTCTACAAGAGAATTTGATACTGTTGTCGAAGAGAGGTTGTTGCTGATCTAGAGTGGTTAGAATGACCGTAACTTGTTTCTACAAGATAATTTGATACTGTTGTCGAAGAGAGCTTGTTGCTCAAGAGAGGATCACTCTGGAGAGGTTGCACTGGACAGGTTGTGTCAAATCACTGTATACAAAATAGTGTGACTCAAATATCTCTGAACAACAGGATTTTGGAAATCATTACTAAAAATGACAATCAATATAATTACAATATATATTGAAAATTTAAACAATAAACATTTTGACAACTATCAATTTTACAATAAAAGTTAACATAGAGAACACATAAATCATGACCACGTCCTTAATAGGACCAATTTTCATGGACCAGTTTTTAATTGTCTTCCATATTTTAACCACCTCAAAGACCAACTTTCTTCAGAACCAAAATTGGTCTTATTACTGAGGTTTCATTGTGTATTTAATCTTTCTGCTAGTGTTTTCCTTTTGGATGTCTTCAAAGTATGGTATATACGTACCTTTGCATATTTTCTTATTATTGCCTTGACAAGGCTGGATTTCATACTTTCCATCAGGACATGGATCTCTGCAATCTGAAAGAAGAAGATAATTTGACAATAAAAATGATTGCATGATGAATGAACTATAAGGCACATACCACATTAATACAACGAAGACATGACCTTTACAGTAATTAAGATAAGGCATTTATTAATAAGTTCTCTCTTTGACAAATTGACAACATGTCCAAAGTCATTTGTCTTCAACATCTGATTCACGGAGGTAAGTTGTTAGTTATGAAATAGCCCCGCATACGTGTCTCTGTACTCCGACTTTTACACGCGTCGTTCGTAACAGCGACAGTATAGAGACGTGACGTCCATGGTTGGACTAGTTATGGAAGAACAACAATGTACTGCATGGCAAACCAGCAACACAGGTTTGGTCAGCTGTCCACATCATGTGACTCAAATATTTCAGAGAAAAGGCATGACACTATCAATCAATCAGTCACAGTAAGTCAACCATCAGTCAATCATGAATCAATAAATCCATTAAAATATGATGATTTAGTTCTATATTCTATGTAGTATAACATCTGAATATAATGCTTGGTACCATGGTATTCCAAACACTAGAGGTATTATTACTTGGTACCATGGTATTCCAAACATCAGAGGTATTAAATGCTTGGTACCATGGTATTCAAGAACCAGAGGTATTATTACTTGGTACCATGGTATTCCAAACATCAGAGGTATTAAATGCTTGATACCACGGTATTCCAAACACCAGAGGTATTAAGTGCTTGGTACCATGGTATTCCGACCAACAGAGGTATTAAATGCTTGGTACCATAGTATTCCAAACACCAGAGGTATTATATGTTTGGTACCATGGAATTCCAAACACCAGAGGTATTATATGCTTGGTACCATGGTATTCCAAACACCAGAGGTATTAAGTGTTTGGTACCATGGTATTCCGACCACCAGAGGTATTAAATGCTTGGTACCATAGTATTCCAAACACCAGAGGTATTATATGCTTGACACCATGGAATTCCAAACACCAGAGGTATTATATGCTTGGTACCATGGTATTCCAAACACCAGAGGTAAACAGTTAAAGGTACGGCAACATTTTGCAGGTGACTATATCAAATTGCCTCAAACATACCTAAACAGAGGTCCTCATATTTATATAATGTGTTACTGCTACTCCTACACAAACATTCATAGGAACCGTCCATATTGGCACACCCAGCCTGGGGGTGGGGACACTGTATCATGCCAGTCAGGCATTCATTTATATCTGAAAATAGCACAATATATCGAATTCCTTTTTATGTATTAATTTTGATGTTTTGTATGCATTGATTGAAACATTATTACAATTTCTATCAGACACTCTAACGTGACCCTTTCCTGGTCTGGTTGGTAACAAACTTTGAGGTAGCAGCCAATGTAAACATGTTTCACAAACTACTGACCAATAGAAATTGTGTTCACAATAATGATTTTCTCAACTACTTTTGAATCAATAGTGCATTGTGACAAAAAATATCTGAAATGAAGTCGATTTAGAATTATGTTCATTTACTTTTTTGATACTTCAATGTGAAATATAATTGGCAGGTTGTAATTTTTTACCAGTATACGAACTTTAGGCTAATGATGCTAAAATGCATTGAATATCATACCTATACATTTCCCATTCTTCATGTTGTAACCATGACGACAGATACAATTACCCGTATTGTCATCACATCCATGTTCACAATTAGCCATGTGACATTTGGACTTATCTGGATTGATCAGAATCGGGTCAGGTGATACTGTAAAATAATTAGATTTAAATCATTGGTTATTTTAAGACAAGACTGTGGGTTAAAATATATCATGCTTTAAAAAATCTATCGGATGTATATACATGTACATAGCTACATCTAATACATATGTATATGTTTCATACATACAAAAAATCCTTCATAGCTACAGTTATATATTGAGCATTCATCAATTTTATATTTTTAGTAACAAATGACCTTGACATCAGTTACTCCAAATGTAATCCCAACTTCCATCCCTGAAAATACAAATTACCAAAAACGGGGAAGTTATTCTGTCACAGAAACTGAGGCAAAAAAACAAAGTGCACCAGACGATAACGATCAAAACACGACAATAGTTCTTTGTTTTTTAGAACCAAATTGCATTCCATAGTGCACCCAGAAAGCTTATTTAATTAATGTGATTGTGTTTCTTTTAGAGGTCACGCAGTAAATGTAAAAAAGCACGTCCACAAATAAACAACAATTACATGTGACGAGGGGACAATTGTACACATTTAAGTCCTATAAATAGATTCATCAAACAATTTTATCCAATCAAATCAACAGATCAAAACACAATTATCGTCTGCATGATAAAGTACTAAACAACGTTTATACCATTACCAAAGCTGCAGGGGGAACCAGATTAGGATTGGTTCGATTTTAAATACGTTAAATTAGAAATTCATTGTCGTCTGCTGTTTCCAGATTCTAAGTTATAGGGCAAAAATAATACATTTAGTATTCTGAGAAGCTCAGTAATGTTTGTTTTGTTGATTAATGCTTCCCATTTCGTTTGAAATAGTCTGCTTTTAAAGTATTTCTCAACTGTACAAATCTACTGTACACACACCATGTGGGAGATTGAATTGATAGAAAATTATTTCTACAAGAAACATCAATATCACTGTTGAAGAGAGGTTGTTGCTCAAGAGAGGGCCACTTTAGAGATGTTGCATCGTATAAATACAGTCGGACCTCGTTCAATCGAATTCACCAGGTCAGAAATTTTATTTTGAATAATATATAGTTTCGAAGAGCCCATTTCAATTCAAAGTGTCTAAGAAGATATATCGGGACTTGATATGTATTTCGGATGATACCAAGTATTCGGATAGAGAGTTGTCGAAAGTATTAGGCATTTTATTGGTCGAAATGGTAAATAGATTAACTAAAACGAACTTTTTATTTTAAATTTGAACAGTAACATGCCTTACCAAACCATTTCAGTCCATGAAAATTCTTTACTTTCACATGTTTTCCTGGTGCGCTGTATATGGTGGAATTCTTGAAAGGGTAGGATGGAGGTACATATACTACAATGTTAACTGTAGTGTCCTCTGGTGTAGTAATACAATATACCCCGGACATAATGCTTATGACACATACTGTCGTCAACAGAGTAAGGTGGAGGCTGCAAAAAAGCACAACCAAACAACAATATGAAATAAGAAAGGAGTTGGCGGAACTTAAGAACATGTTCGAGGTATCTACTGTGTTCGAGCCAGAACAATTCAAGGTATCAAAGTTCTACTGTATTTAATATATGTGAAAATGCTAAAGAAAATGTTCCATATTTTTGCAAAGGCAATATACGATTAAATTTGGAGTGGTTGAACATTAGATGGGTACTTCGCCCACTTGTAAACGACAGTAACTTGAATCAGGATCATTCAAACAATAATGAACTTGCTTTAATTAAATAAGAATTCCAGAAACAACGTATTTATTGCAATGCACCATCGCATTTGTTATCAATCAAGTATTAATTTAATACACGTTGCTTCAAGTGTTTCTCAAATCTTAAAATATGTATCAATGTCCGTATTTACTGCTTTGGAACTTTTCCTCTTTTGCCAAAGCTGGGTTTTCTGTCCTTGTCGGGCCCACTACGTTTTCTCTCTCTTTCGCCTTTAACTGTTTCACCCCCGCTAGTTCGCCTTTCACGCTTGCCAAAACTTTGCCGACGTTCACCGCCCTTTCCATTTTCAGATAGTTCATCTAATGGTGGAGGAGGAGCTGGGGGTTGTCCTTGAGGCGGGGCCTGCATATTCATAGGCAAACCTGCGTAGTCTCCCATTGGCTCACTATAAAGTAAGGACAATAAGACACGCCTTATTATATATCATCGCTCCTTGTATACGCCTAATGTGTGAACAAAATGAGGCGCAGCACAGAGTAATACATTTTGACGCCATTTGTGCATAGAATTACATTTTTATTTCAATATGGCAGTATCTACAACAATTATTTTATATCTATAAGGAAACGAATTGAAGAGAAACACATGTATATACTCAAATTATACAATGCAGCAGAGATTCTTGCAATGCTATCATTATTGCTGGGTTCCTTAAAGTTATACTATGCTCATTTTTTGTTCAATTGTTTAATAAACCAAACATGAAAAATATATTTCCTATGGTTAAAACATCACTTATCATGCATTTATAAAGAATGAACTCATAATGTATTATTCCATATTTGTTGAAGAAAGATGTTTGTACATCATAAAACTTAAAACAACTTTTTAACAATCCGGCTATTTTACCGGTTTTGACAGTAAGTCATTGATAAAAAAAAAGATTTTTCAATTGGTTTTACATTGCAATGGCTCTTATTAGATATGTTTTAGCCAATGTAGCAACAATACTGGATAAGGCCAATTCAAACATTTTATGTTCAGATGAGCCAGATACATCTTTAATAAAACATCTAAACATTATACACTAGAGCTATGGAAGTGAATATTGTATTTCAAACAAAACCAATGTATATGTGGATAAAAAAGCATAATTACTATACCCTGGATAATCGAGTTCTCGACGAGCCCAAGCCCCATGTTGTGGAGGTGTGAACATTGATGGTGGTGGTGGAAATACAAATCGTTTATCTTGACCTTGAGAGTAAGGACCTCCAGGGGACGGTGAGCCTGTAAGGGCTATACAAGTCCCTGAAAAGAGGAAGCGGAATATTTTCATAAAATGGGCATATTTCACGAAATTGTATTTTATACATTGACTAGAAAACGGGCCTGTGTATTATACCCTTAATTGTTACGGTCTCTAGTAATGTTAGGGGTGCTGTGAACATGTACATATTTATCATGTACATATTGATCAACGTTCACTCCGACTGATAACAATAATACATTGATATTTGCGAGAATAATGACCAAGACAGTTTATGAATAGTGAATAGAAAACTGAATAGTTTTACTTTGAATTCATTGGAAGAAAAATACAGGTTTCTGTGCTAACATGAAGTTAGATATACGACAAGTTAGAATATTTTACACACTAAGGTAACAAAACGGTTAACATACGTACCATATTCTTTACTATCTAGTGGAGTAACAATGCTTTGTCTTGGGGATAACTGGGAGATCCGTCCATGGGTATCATATGGCATAAACTGATTCGACATTGGAGGAGGACTTGGCAGTGGTAAGCTGGAGTTTGAAATTTGATCAGCGTTGATATTGTGATCTGGTGAAGGCGGGTCAAGGTCATCAAGGTCAGAGTCAGCTAACTCCATGTAACCATGGTTACCTACTTCGTCACCAATATTATCAGAGAATTCATCACTACTAGAACCTTCGCTTAGCATACTGAACTTTCCGGGAGAATACGGCTCACCTTGCGCGGTTAATGGCAACTTTGGGTCCAATTTGTTAAAGTCAAAATTAGTGGGTGAACCACTGTGAAAAACTGGTTTAGGTTTTTTCGGTACTTGGTACACTGGAGATTCTTTTGAAGGACTAGTATTAGCTGCCTTGAAAGTCGACATAGGAATGTCAGCTGGGTAGGTATAAAGTTCATACGCATCATTAGATTCACGGCTTGTTCGAGATTTTGATAATTGGCTTTCAGGAGTTTTTAGTTCAATATAATGTCCAAAACTATTATTGGCATACTGGTGTTCAGGTGTATGTACTTGGGCTCGTACTCTGTCTGACCTTCTTGGAGATGCACTAAGATCATTTTCTTGCCTCCGAACTTGGAGATTCAAGCCTTTGTGATAAACGTTAGGTTCTGCTCTCCAGGGTACAGCAATGCCTTTAGTTTGAGAATGTTTCTGCTTCGCAGGTAAATCTAATTTAACTGGTGGTATTATAACCTTTTCCTTTTCTGACAGCTTCTTATGTTCACCGAGCAAATCGCCGTCAGATTTACTGGTTTGAATGTTATAGTCTAGATTTCCTCGAGGATCTGCGAGCTTTGCAGTACTTTGTGAATTTGAAACAACATTTTCATGCCACATATCGTCAATATCGTCCAGTGGAGTGTAACAACCGTTAGCGTCTGCTACCTTCTGGTCGGGTGAAAGGTCATTCTCTAACTCGTCACCTGATTGGTCAGGGTAATCTAGTATGCCACTTCCATGTACATTTTCATTGGATAAATGACTAGGTCCTTTTCTGAGTGACCACTGCCTTTGTATATGGCTGACTGGGACCTGGCAGGTATAAATTAGACTTACAGTGTAACATTTAGGTATTGGTAACATGGATCAGACAACAAACATAGCGCACAAAGTTACAAATGTGACCCAACAAGTTGTTACATTTTTAACAAACAATGTTTCACTTTTATTTTAAGATTTTACATCATTATGTGTTTAATTATTTTATATTTATGACCATGTTCACATAAAAGAGGTGTCTTTAAAACGATTGTAATAAATTGTGAGTCAGCCAATGAAATCGTGTTTTGGAAAATATTGACCAATAGGCATAGTGATTTCATATAATTTGTTTGATTCAATATTAATTGAGAACACCGTTAACTGTGTTAACTATGCCTATTGGTCAATATTTTCCAAAACACGATTTCATTGGCTGACTCACAATTTATTACAATCGTTTCAAATACAGTACGAATCACCATTTACATGTACATTATTCTATATATATTACCTGAAACCTCAGTTTCGGATTTGTTCTGTCATCATCGCAGCTATCTTCTGATTCTTCAATTATGGTTTCCGGTTTCATTGACACTCGTAGTTTTTCCTGTGGAACATAGTATAACAAACTTATTGTGAAATATCTTCGATTCATTAAGTACATATAAACATTTTTCTACGATACCCTATATGTGCAATAATAACCTGTTTTTTTTTTTGTATGAGCCAATCAATATAAACTTTTACTGCATTAGGTCGGGGTAATTTTGTAAAGAAAACCTTTATCGAAAATAAGATTCAACTTATTAATCACATATGCATGCCACATGGACAAGTGTCGTTCTACTTTTTGGGGAAATAGTATATATAAAATAAGGACTATGTAGTATAATAATTTAGGTCATTCACCCAAAAGTAGTTTGACACTTGCCCCTGTAGCTCCTGCAACTTTCGTTGCTGCAAAATGGGTTTGAGTGATTTGTATGTTGCGAATTCTGTATTCACTTATATCTAGAAACTTAAAATTCATTGTCTTATATGTGTTTACCATCTTCCTTCTTTCGCCATCATCATATCTATCTAATTCATCATCGTCTTGTTCACCAAGTAGTTCACCAGCAGCAGCTCCAAGGAGCAAACTGTTCCTTGACCTTGAAATAAAACAATGTATGGTTATATACTGTCACTGATAATGGTTTTAATTTTAAGACACTTGTTCCTTGATGGTATGCGTTATGGGAGATTGGGTTCTAACCGGTTGCCAGGTTTTAACAAGAATTACTTTAAGTTCATGTCTGCAATTACAAAGGTCACAGTAATGAACAATGGAAGCCATTTGTAACTGTTCCAGCGAGGTTTTGAATTTGTTTGCTAAATTCGTACTTTTAATTATATACCTGTTAGTAGTCAAAGTATAGTTCAAGAAATGGTCCGACGAGGTTGCATGACTTTGGTCGTAACACAACCACACAAAGTTATCAGAGAAATTATTCTCCACAGTTTTAAAAACAGTGTGGGCTATGGTCATGTAACTACTTAATCCATGTGCTTAATAATTTGACAGTCAGTAAATCAATAGGTGAGAAAACTTGGAGGTGTGGAAGTAATTGTTTCAATCTTTAAAAGCGAGATGGGTTAGCGAGTGTAAGTACAGAGACAGACGATTCCAATGCATAAAATGTATGAATAATAATATTAATAATTTACATACCTATACATATGTCTACCCAGATATCCATCGGCCCCATAAATGTCAAGATGTTTTTTCTGTGAATACCACCAGCCAACATAAAGCAGTGTTATAATGAAAACAATACCAGTAAGAACTGATATCATCACGAATATCCAATGTAGACTAAATGTTGGTCCAGCCACTGTCTTCTCATACTGCGAAAATAAAGACATGTTTACTATTGCAGGGCTCCAGAAGTTTTTCGGCGCAGCCGTACTAACATGGTTTTGTATTTGCATTTGTCACCCTTGAAAACTGGTCTTCTTATTGAGGTGGTCTTTTTATTGAGGTTGAAGAATGAGCAAAATAGTGAAAATGAACTTGCAAAGTGTGTTCTTAATTTTGAGGTGGTCTTATTATTGAGGTGGTCTTATCATTGAGGTGGTCGTTAGGTGAGGTTTTACTGTATAAAGCATTACATTAATCATGTTGTTCAAAATGTAAGACGATTCAAAGAGTATTGAGTACAGTAAACTATATTATATAGATACAGTATTTAGTTTTTATGAAACGTAATTTTTATTTTTCTCATGTCACCTTGACTTTTTGCTTGTGAAGGCGGTGCAATAATGAAGGGAATTATCGAAGGGAGACAACCAGTACTGTAATAGTACTTACAACTTGTAAGAGTAGTTTCCCTTTGTAATCTGTAAGTTCCGACGATACGGCGTAAGCATCTTGTATAGACGGCGCAGTTATGTTCAACAACACTTTGAACGTTTCTGCTTCACGGAACTCTATTTTACCCTGAAACGATATAAACAATGCATAAAATAACGGCTAATGTATTAAATATTGTGAAATTACTGATCGAAATATGCTTTAAGTAGAATAGACGTTTTAATAAGTGATAAAATTATGTGACCGATGGTCTATTGTTAGATATACATACGCTGCTATAGGATTTACAACCTCTTCTGTAATTGACGTCGTTTCAAGAAAACGCAACATGTGATGTCACTATGTGCAAGAAGGAAACAATATTTACTCCATATGGTCACGTCGTTTTCATATTGCTACGGGGCACATATTGCTTACTGTCAGTACGTGGTGACATCACATGTGACGTTTTCTGGATATGACGTCACTTACAGAAGAGGTTGGAAAACGTACAGTGGTGCTCAATTATCTAAGGTACACATGCATTATCATGTGTACGCCGTCTCTTAAGTTGGAGAACTGTAGTTTCTTATTAACATTGTCCATAGTATTTTGATGCTTTTATGATAACTGTGAGATTGTGTGCACCGGTTTAAACCATCAATGATAGTTTACCACTGACCGTTCCAATCATTTATGTACGTTTCTTGTGTCCATTTTGCCAATGTAATTGTTAACATGTATATTTCTTCAAGTTTCTTTGTACTTTTGGTTTGACTGTACTTTTCTATGTGACATTCCCGCTCGGCTTTGATATTTATTTTTAGAATTTCTGCTGTATAAAAGCGTTATCCGATTTCTGATGTCATCTTTAAACGTTTTTATCGGCACGATATGTCTGTTCAACCGATCAACACAATAACACAGCCCATTCTATAAAACAGCAACACCCTTTGGGAGTCGCCAATTTCGGATGTTGTTGATAGGTTCTTGCCCTGGAGAGGTTAAATTGATAATTTGCTGAGGAGAGGTTGTTGCTTACGAGAGGGCCTATCTGAAGAGGTTGCGCTGAATTAGACATTATCTTAGTGAATGATTTCCAAAAACCTTAAATTTGAAGGAGTCGGAAATGTGGTAATGTTTGGCCTGGGGCGATAGCCCAATGTCATAGTATCTATGCCACATTTCAGATGATGTCCATTTGACCTTATTTCCCGAAGTCCGAAGTACACACTGCCATGCGCGGGGAGTTAGTAGTTCAGCACATGCCACTTTACATCGCATTATAAAAACGTTGACCAGTGTTAATTCTATTAGAAAAACATATTCAGTCAATATATAAGAATGTCTAATCCTTTATAGCACATTGGTTTATACATGTGTATACTTTTCATTCCAATACAGTGATATTCATGCGCTAGCCTCTAGTACGATTTCATTCATGAAAATAGGTCGCCGTATATTTCTTCTTCACAATTGGAAACGAAACGCGTTAAATATGCAATCTTATTCGGTATTGTTTGTGATACGAAATTGCTTTGTGCACAAATAAATTTAGCAAATAGATGCTCAAGTTAATATTTAATTTCCTCTTCTGATATATTGTAATTTCCCACGAATTCGAATCAAGAAATTCCTAAGCAAAACACATTGGAAGCCACAATAATTCATATTGAATTTTTACAATATCATTAAAAGAATGACTTGTGTTTTAGGTTTAATGTGAATGAGCAATTGAACATTGAAATATGCGGGCCGTCATGATATTTCACCATTAGAAGAATCTGCGGAGACAAAATCATTGATTACATTGATACATCTCAAATCTGGCAGATTTGGGGAACACTAATGTCATACAAACGATCGCGTGTTACTGAATGCTAAACCTTAGCCAAACCTTATTTATCGAAATTCCAAGCCTAACACCCTATCAGATCCGCAAGGAACTGCTTTTCATGTAACTACTGAACAATAGTAATAAAGTATAACTACTATGTCAGAATATTCAGCAAGATGCATAGATAGCGCTTAAATAACATCCTAACTCAGCAATGCCAACAATAAATAGGGCGGGGCCTTCGTAGACATATCCCGCCCCATTGGCTAATTCGGTATACTACGAGCTCTCGTTTGACAATCTTGATGTCTTGGGTTCGAGCTCCGGGGAAGGCTGAATGTATCCCATGACCGTTTAAATTCAGGTATTGTATTCAAGGTCATTGGTCCTCCATTTCTGGTTTATCTCGGAATGTTTTCAGTTGCTTGCAGAGGAGCATGCTATTACTGGTTGGTAACCAAGGCAACACGGGTAAGGTCAACTAACGAAAGATAGCACAACACTCAAATAATCACAAAGAACACGACAAACTATTTGTCAGCAACCACCTGTTGGAGTATTGGTTAGATAATTAAACTGACATAATTATCTTTATAATATGATAACCTAAGATAATCCGGGAAGAGGTACGTGTAATCACTTCTCAGGGGCGGCTACAGTCTTTTCGGTTAGGGGCCGTAAATTATATACATGTATTTGGTTATGAGGGGCGGTTGTCTTACGTTCAGGGACCCATCGATGCTTTCTCGCTGATTCTCAAGAAAATATGTACCAAATGTTGCTAGGGTAGGAACCAGTTATTCTCTTCATTTACATAATCCTAAACGGCCTAGCCAGAATTTAGGCGGGGATACAACTCCCTAAAACTACATGCTTCTCATACCTGTGGATTGTCGATATGTTGGAAGATTTACTAGGAAGAAACACAGATGGTTTGTGGCCAACTGTCATAAAAGCAGTGAATAGTCACTTTTATAATTCATTGCAGTGAATAGTTTTGTTCGGGTTTCAATAGGTAAACTCTCCAACAGAATCATTTCAAAAAGTTATTTTCATGTAAGATACTCTTTAATAGTACAAATATCATTGATGATAACTAGGGACTGCAAGGTGACTCTAAATGTGAATAAATCTGTATTGTGTCATGTCAAGGTTGAATGAAAATAGTCATTGAAATAGAAAAAAATAACTTGCTTAAAATAGCATTCTTGACAGAAATGTCATCTGTTACTGTTTCGAAAATATTATGTCAAACAATCGTCATGCAATTGTATTTTATCAAGGAATATTTATTACAATTGTGATGAAAAGAAACCATGTTGGCTGTCTTTAGATGACGGTATATTCACTTTATTTAAATATCGTTACTCTGGTAAGAAAAGTGTTTGAGTTTGGGAGACACACATTTTAACTGTTGAAGAGAGGTTGATGCTCAAGAGAGGGCCACTCTGGAGAGGTTTCGCGGTATATACAAAGTACAGTAAAACCTCACTTAAAGACCACCTCAATAATAAGACCACCTCAATATTAAGAACACAATTTCCATGTCCATTTTCATTGTTTTGCTCTTTATTCAACATCAATATTAAGACCACCTCAATAATACGAACGAGAGTTCCAAGAGTGGTCTTATCATTGAGGTTTTACTGTAATTATGAATTATTAGTCACAAATGTTGCCCCAATATTACCCAATCGAAGGACATATTACTTAAATCCTCGCCTCTCTATCAGTATATACACATTTGTTTCAATGTAAATCATTAAACTAAATTTTCTTACTCAATTATAATACGACGTACGGTGTGCCGTAATCAGAAATCGATAGAACTTTGCCAATTAAAGTTAACACGCGAGTTTAAGAACCATATGCAGAAATGAATCAACAAATGCTTAACAAACTTGTCATTATATCTTTTAACGTACCTTTCAATGAGTTCTTATCGATTTAATTAGATCAACCAAATGTTGCTAAAAAGACGCGCCGTGTACCAGGTCCCCCATACAAAAGAGCCGTTTACAGATAATCTTTTATCTGATTTTATCGGAAAATTGGCAAATTAAATTTTGTTGAAGCGTCTTCGTGTCAAAATAGTGTACTCTAAGGCATTGTCCCGTGTATATAACTTACCCACTGATCAATACAGGGTTATGCATATTTGATTATAAAAATCTACATGAACTATAGTACGCCATTCTATGCAGGCAAACACGTGTTGCTTGCATAAGCAAAAAACGAACACTTTGATTGCAACAGTCTATAAAGAAATGTTTGTGGTCCTGAACTTCGGGAAATAAAACTGCGAAAATCCTGGTTTAATTTTAGTTTAAATACATTGAAATTAAAGCGACTTTCTCGCAAATATTTGTAAAATACTAAATACAGGTAGAAATGATATTGTCAGTTACATTTTAATTTAACTGAATTTTAAGATACTAATGGACGTTTTTACTTTCTTAATCGAGATACAACTTTATAACTCACGAATAGTTTTTTAAATACAGTAAAACCTCAATAATAAGGCCACCATTGTGACCCTTGAAAAATGATCTTTTTATTGAGGTGGTCTTAATATTGAGGTTGAATAAACAGCAAAACAGTAAAAATGGACTTGAAAATTGTGGTCTTATTATTGAGGTGGTCTTAATATTGAGGTTGAATAAAGAGCAAAACAGTAAAAATGGACTTGAAAATTGTGGTCTTATTATTGAGGTGGTCTTATTATTGAGGTGGTCTTAATATTGAGGTTGAATAAAGAGCAAAACAGTAAAAATGGACTTGAAAATTGTGGTCTTATTATTGAGGTGGTCTTATTATTGAGGAGGTCTTAATATTGAGGTTGAATAAAGAGCAAAACAGTAAAAATGGACATGAAAATTGTGGTCTGATTATTGAGGTGGTCTTATTATTGAGGAGGTCTTATTATTGAGGTGGTCTTTAAATGAGGTTCTACTGTACATGTATGTTGCAATTTGATGCAAGTATAGCGCAAACTCTGCTAAGAGACCCTATCTTAAACATCAACCTCTCAACATCAACACATAGTTGTGTCTTTAAAAATGTTTTACTCTCGAAAGGTTGCTCTGTGTGTTCCAAGAAACTCATCGAGGTCCGAAATTATAACACATACTCAACACTAAACATTTATTTCCGCTACCGAGTCCGAATTTGGAGATTTCATTATGCATACTTATGTTTACTAAAGGCTTATTACTGATTATCGCCATTAGGCTTAGCACTCAGCACTAATAACTTACACTCAATCTAAGATACTCATTCAAATCTCAAAGAAAGTCACAAAAAATCTCATTTCTTAGTTAGCATTGTAATCCATTTCATTCACTCATATCTCAGACACGTCTGAGATAATTATGACAACTAAGGTTCTGCATGAGTGCAGAATGGGGAGTTTTAGTTATAATCTCGTGTCTAGTCCCCAGTCTTTTTGATCTTAAACCCCCATTATTTTTACTGACAGTTCCAAGGCTGTAAATAGCTGTGTGGTTATTATGTCTATGTGTGTTTTAAATGTATGTTTACTTCCCCATTCCCTGTGCAATTCTTTCACTTTGTATAGTGTTCATGTTATTTTCTTCCCACTTTCGGCTTACTGTTGCCAACTGTCTTGACTTGTTCTGTGATGTATTTCATCCATTACCCCCCCCCCCCTGTTTGTCCTCTTCGATTTTCCTAGTTAACCCTTATGGTCGAACAGGCCATTCCTTGCGCCTCTGTTCCATTACGTATGTACCATTGAGCCTCCTTAAATGCCTCGTGTTTTATGAATTGTTGCTTCTCGGAGGTCTGATGGAGAGGCACTGTCTTATGTATGTGGCGTTGAATGAAGCAACTTTGTCTCTCTTTGTATTCAAATACATTGTGTTCCAACAAAAAGATGAGTTTCCATTTCTCTATCGACTCATTGTGTCGGTCTCTTTAATACAGTGGATATATTTGTATCAGTTCCATCGCATCTTGCGTGTTGTTAATGGAGACAAAGATACGACGTATGTGGTCATAAACTATAATCATTCAGTCGTATTTACTTCATACTAAAACATGATTATGGTATTTGCTGCATCATATTGATTTAAATTAAAAGCGATGACTGCTAAATTGTGTTTGGTGCATTCTCGTCATGCTCTTAAATGTTTTGTCTATCAATATGTTGTTTATGGGACCAACATTTACTGGTTCCGGGTTGTTTTAAGACAATATGAGAGCGAGGAATCCACCCATTACATCTTATATCAGGCGGTCGGTTAGATTGAATGCTGACATCTTCATGAGGGGATATTTTTCGGTGCAGCCGTACTAACATGGCTTTGGTATTTGCATATCAGTGTTGTGTAAACCAATCAAATCTTCAGTTAACCACTGAACCAACTTCTCTTCAATCGAACAACGTTTGTAACATTGACGCGGATTGGTTAACCTTTCGATAAGGTAGTACGTTACCTTACCGAAATCCACTGAATTTCGGTGAATTTACTGAACTCCTTTTTGGATCTGGACTGACCAGCCATCGTAACATCTCGGCATTTTTTTATGATGCACAACAGATCATTCTTGTTTCTAATCTCGACATCTATTTAGGAGATCAAGATGACGTCATTGAATAACGAGAGTTGTCACTGAAGATGATTAATTAATACCCCTGCAATACCGGTTTATCAAGCACATTTCTGACAGACTCAAATACAGATGCAATTCGGCGATCTTGAATGCAAACATAATATCAAAATTAAGTCAAACATAGCTACAGATTCGTTTGAAATTTCCTGAAATTCTACTAAAAACTGTACGAGAAATTATGCCACACGACAGAGCTACTTCTTATGTAAATTGTCTGTGTGAAGTTTCATGCAAATATTCAAACAACTATATAAGTAGTTTACGCCGCAAGTTTTAATTTCAGAAAATCCAAGATGGCCACCAGCTGGCCATCTTGAATGTGATCGAAATGGATAGGTTACGATCTTTAGCTAAGCATACATGAAGAATATAAGTGTGGAGTTTCATGAAAATCTTCCAAAAAACTGTAGATTGTTTGTTTCATCGGGTTTAACGCCGTTTCTCAACGATATTTCAGTTATATACGGCGGCCGGTTCACCTAACCAATTTTTCCTGGACTCAAATCTAACCAGTACTAACTTACCCTTCCACAAGAAGCCGGCAACTTCTCCACATGTGGAGGAAAATCGACATTTTTGTCAAATTTTCATGGAAGGGTATGATCTGCCGCGACCGGGAATCGAACCCGGATAGCCGGATTTCAAGTTCAGTGACTAACCATTGCACCACGGCCGAGGCTGTATCCGCTTCACAGTTTCTTGTTAACATACCAACTAACCAAAATAGTAGTTCCAGTATACCCCTTAACTTTCTGTGCGGGGTTATAATAATACATGTACTAAATGACTCCATCGGCTAGGTTAGACGTCAACAATAGTTCTCGGACACTCTGTTGAGGTTATAAGAGACACGCGGAGCCGAAATCGTCTTCTGCAAGGTAACTCATACTGAACAATGAGATAACATATAATAAGTCATTTCATGCATGTTTGATTCAACTATCTGTAAAGCTCAACAGAGACACAATGCATTGTTCTACGAGTAAAGATGTAATATAACCCTCCTAAAACAATAATGACGAGATCAACTGGCGACAAACACCGGGCTTTGATAATTGTACGCAGCGATATTTGTTATCAACCCATAAAATAACGTTTTGTTCCAGAACAGTGTCTCTGAATATGGAAAATTCATTTTGAAACGAACCTTAATTGAGTGTTTGAATACTGAGTCAAAGATTGCACTAGCAGACAAAGAGTTCGAAAAGCACATTAAATTGATTTGCACGTGATGACGTCAGTTCCGGTCTACGACTCATCTTGTATCTCATGTGAGAAATCTGTTCATTGCATTTAAAGTATTCCCGGTGTTCAATGTCGTTTTGTTTGTGCATGCAATTGCATGATTGCACGAGTTGTGCGTTCAATAATAGTCATATTAGGTTCGCAGTTTTATTAGCAGGTTCTTTGTGTTAGAAACAATAAACGGAATGGAGAGAAACGGCAATTACAATACAAGTAATTAAGCAAGTGATTGCGTATTGTGCAAGACGTTTTTTTCGTTGTTGAACGTTTAATGAGTTCATATGTAATGTTTTACATTAAGTGCCAACCCAAGTACTTCAAGGAGGCGCAGTGGTCGAGGGGTAGATACGTCTGACTCCTGATCCGGAGGTCGTGAGTTTAAGACCCGCGATGAGCATTGTTTGTTCAAGAACTTCACACTTCCTAGCTTTGGTGCGAGGACTGGTTGGTAACCAGGAATCGGTCATCGAGACATCGAGAGTGATTAGTATTAGTTGTAAGAATTTGTTTCACAATCGATGTAAGATAAATAAGTTTAAACTTAAAAAAGTACTTCACGTATTTTAGATAGAGCCTCGGTTGATTTTGATCAGAAAGCGTCGATGCAAAACTGTCAAGATCATATTGTTCCTTCCACATCACATGAGTATTCTCAAAATTAGAAATTGGGCGTTAGCTCTTTTGACCAGTACAGTTGTATGTCCGTTTATGATTTTGCAGCGGTTTACATTCGCATAGTATACTAAATATTAAGAAACCCATGCCATTTATGTATACAATACACCGCTTGTATGACTGCTACGGTGGCATAGAGGTGACATGTGTGAAATTATATTTATATTCGTTCCCACGACTTACTTACTCGTTCCCACGACATACTATCTCGTTCCCACGACACACTATCTCGTTCCGACGACTAAGTTGTATGAACGAGAAAAAAAAACTTCTCACGTGGCACCTCTATGCCACCGTAGACTGCACTGAACTGAATGACAATATACAGTAAATGAAGTCGATTTTGTATTTTACTTTCTTAATTGCAGGTAATAAAAAGGTTTGCGTGATCATGAAACGAAAAGACTAGACAACGTATAATAAATGTTAACGGTGTGGCAGTAATTTCAACTATTTCAAGCAATTTCCATTTAAATTTTATTAAAGATGCAAAACAATTTCAAGTAATAGGAATATGAAAATCGGTATCGTCTAGAATACTATAAATATTTACTGGTCCAGTCATCGTAAATTGCACGATTGGCCAATCAACATGGAGGAACGATTTAAAACCCGGATCGGGGTGATGATTGCCGGGTATTTCACTGACCGGTTCACCATTTGACAAAGTAAATATCTACAGGTGATCTTCTATGTTATCCAAACAATAATAAAATGAACAACGCGTTATTCCCCAGAGGTAAAATCGTTTTAACAAACATACATACAAATTGCGGGGATTAGTCAATACAAATATTAGTGTGAACGGGTCCTTTGTAACGAATATGAATCAGTTTAGAATAAAGACTGAATAATTCATCATTTATTTGCTGTAACTGGAGTGTTGTGTAAATGTAAGCTATGTCACTTTCGTTTTTGCCATGTTAATGGGTCAAATGAAATATATGTAAAGCGATGTTTAGTCAAATTAAAAATGGACGCTTCCAACTCACGCTTAGCGGTACGAGAATACCGTTGCAGAACAAGTAGTATTACGCATTTGTAAGTCCAGCATTATCGTTCAAAATATCGTTATAATCTAACTTAAATGTCACAGGTATATACAGGCGGACCTCGTTTATTTGACAACCTTCTATCCGAATACTTGGTATCATCCGAAATAGATGTCAGGTCCCGATGTATCTCCTTATTCACGTCGAATTGTAATGCTTTATTCGAAACGATGTATTATTCGAGATAAAATTTCGGACCCGAAGAATTCGGATGAACGAGGTCCTACTGTTGTATGTATTCAATTATCGACCAGGAGTTATCGATCAGGAATTATCGACCAGGAAGGTTATTTTCACCGACTTACAGCGCTAAAATGATATCAATAAATCGGTCGAGGTCTCATTGAGCGTAAACATGGAAAAACATCACAGTCCCAAAACTAATTTTATTAAAAGATAATATACTATGTGTTTGGCCCTTTATCCTTACATAACAATGACTGAGCAGAAACTGTATCATTCAAACATCACTATATTGTAGTTATCTACGTTTCATCTGATAAACATTTAGGCGGACACATATTTAACAGATATTTTATCGCAGAAAATAATACAAGCGCACACGTTGGTTAATAGATATATGAAACAAAGATCTACACGCTATTGTTTGGATTTCAGTCGCAGCCCAGGAACGCAAATATTTTATCTGACTAAGTTATTTTTCCAGGGCATGTATTACGTCAAACGAAAACATGCAATGTTTTGCAAGCTGGTGCGTGCATTTGAATTAATCTTAACATTTTATTTGTGACTGTACAGTTTGTATAAGGTGCATGTGTTTTGCAGATGGTCACAAGTGCCTGTGAGCACATGACGGCGGTCCATCTATCAACTAGACAGATCTATAAAACAACACTGAAGATTTTCTAGACAATAGGTGTGTAACAAATGGATTGTATTGTATCTATCAACATACTGCCAAAATGTGCACCCATGTCTATGGAATTAAGTGGCTTGTTCAATCACTATAACAATCGACAATTTAAACATGACGTCTATATATCATTTGCAGGAAATCAAGCAAGCACGGAACCTGTTTTAGGATGTATAATCAAAATTGTTACATTCTTTCGGCGCAGCCGTACTAACATGATTTTGCTACTTGCATATCAGTGTTGTGTAAATCAATCAAATCTTACGTTAACCACCAAGGCAATTTCGCTTTAACCGAACAACGTTTGTAACATTGACGCGGATTGGTTAACCTTTCGATAAAGGGTACGTTACCTCACCGAAGTCCACTGAATTTCTGTGAATTTACCAAAATTCATTTTTGAACTGGAGTGACCAGCAATCCTAACATCTCGGCATTTATATATGTTGCGCAACAAATCTTAACCTTCAAACTGCGCCAAAATATTTCCTGTTTAGTAATTTGTTAGTCCACCAGATGGGGCTAGTATCCAGGAATACTGCTGTCTAAGGCAGTCGTAGAAGCCATGTAGCACTTATGACTGTGAGACATGCAAACAGTATTAAGTTTTCATAGTTATGTTAGATTTGTTTGTTTATTTTGAGTTATTTACGTCATTTTGAATGTTCTGCCACTAACATGATATCGTGTTAATCGGTGCTTAAGTCATTGCTCGTATTATCCCAGTGGTCAGCTGCTAATATCGTTTGAAATAAAACGCTCAAATAACATGAAGGCGTATCTTTTCCCTTATTTCTTCCCGTCTCGACAGAACGGTAATACGAAACGGTCATGGCTGTCAAATCCAGTGCATTTTTGCCTTACATTCTGCCCAAGCCATTGACTACCTAATATATCGCCATTTGCAACACGAAAATTGTTTTCTAAGCACGATACGCAGATATATAATGGTCAAAGTTTAACAGAACTTAACTTGGAAAGCTGCATACGAGATTTCAACTGTCCTGTTGTTTTCAATTTGTACTTTAATTACAACTTCAAACAGCCACATATCGAACAGTCTCGGTTATATTGAACAGTAGCATAATAAATGGGCCTCTGACTCAATAGTTCCACAAAGATAACCTAGTACACATTAGCTTTAATAGCATCGATTGTCTAGATCAAGACGACGATTGCTTATCATTTAAATAACTTTAAGCGGCGCATCTTTTTTATTTTCTTCTCTGAATGCTTTATGGCCGTTTAAAACCACACAAACTGCATTTCACTTCGCATTTCTCAGTTTGGAAATGACATGTTTCAAAATTTTCATGTCATCAAACCGAAAGTAAGAATTTCTGACTAAACGGAGACACATTCAATAGCCTATACTTAGAATTCATCAATGACAGCATTGTATTCCGGAGGACAATTAGCTGTTACATGTCGTAATTCTTGCAAACTATGTCAGATTCGGCAAAACAAAAATTGCGTCGACAAGAATGCCCTCCCTTATGAAATATGCAAACAAAATTCACATAGATTAATTACTTAAAAAACTGGCGTCGATTTTACTGACTGGTCGATATAAGTAGAAATCATATTATAAATCTGTATAAATAATTAAATACACGTGAATGGTTTTACATATCTGCAGTCGTACTAATGTTAAGTCCCTTAGTTCGGGTACTATTAGTGTAGTACATGTATATCCTGCGAAAATAATATTGTTTTTTTTTGTAAAACATTTTACCACATTCGAACATGAGTGTAGCACACGGATAAAAAAAGCTTCACATGAATACCATGATGTCTGAACCGACTCGGTGACACGCTGTTTGGATTATGCCCGAGATAAATGGTATTAAATAAATTGTCACCCATAAACAACTTTTATCTTTGATGTTTGTGCAATAAGCTGTCAGGCGTTTTTGGCAAACGGTCAAAATGTGCATTACACGCTGCATGGTGATTCATTGCTCACAGTATGTAGATTAATGGCAAGATTTTAGTTAAAGCTTGAATAATTATTCCCTTAAACGATTTTTCTAGTGTAACTTGGGTGTATTTTAAACATTTATTTGAATCATTTATCGTTTTAGTTTAACATATGTATCTCGTCAACAAATGCAACGATATTATTATTATTACATTTGTAATTAAGCTATATCAAGTCACGAAACGTACCGATGATTTTATGGCAAGTATTGGTGTTCGGATTGCCCTGAAAGACTCTTTTACTTAAAACTGCCCATTACAGTCAAACCTGTCTGTAAAGACCACCCATTGGAACAGCAAAATGTGGTCTTTGTTTACAGGTGGTCTCTATTAACAGATTAAATATCATTGAAAATGGTATGATGGGAGATAAAATTGGTGGTCTTTGCAGACAGGTTTTGCAATAGTGGTCTTTGTTCGCAGGTGGTCTTTAACACAGGTTTGACTGTACTTGTAAATTAATGCAAATAATCGGGAAGGAGTTCTAGTTAACTGTCACTTATTCATGTAAAATAAGTACCCAGTCTACAGAGAAACCACATTCAAATTCTCCGATAATGTATGGATTTCGAATGAAACATTTTTTCGGATACAACGCTTTTATTTAACTCCAAAAGTACATATATTGAGAACAACAACGGTATTTTGGGTTCCCTAAATGGCTAGACATTTTTCACAGGTTCGACAGCATTGCAAGTTGTTGAAATTTCGTAATTGTATACATGACTGTATTTCCCATACGGCACCTAGGGGGTGTCTCGATATTTTGACAGTTACCCCGTAACAGAAATGAATATAGTGCTTCCAAAGACAACGGTGTCTCAGAGGAAATATAATTGAGTTTCTTTCTGAAGTTTTAATACCTATCCATTCTCTAGGGTGACTTAAATTCGTGTGAAAGTATACAAGCAACGGCATGAAACTAGATACAAATGTAGTTTGAAAATCACGTAAAATTGAATTTGTAGGCAGCAAACGCAGTTATTACGCGTAAGCGTCTAAAAACGAACAAAACTTCCGCCAAAATAATGATTGGAGATCCATTGTCACGCATTGTACGTGATTGTTCCGACTTAATCATTTTAAAATAACAGCAAGCAGCTATCTCCGATATTTAAAAATTGTTTCCACGCCAATTTGGCGAGTCAAATGTGAAAGAAAAGCAGACATTTCGACTATTCAGAGGTTGAAAACCATCAACATTTTACCGGTGCATTTTTACCTTACATTCTGCCAAAGCCATTGACTGCCTCATATATCGCCATTTGCAACACGAAAATTGTTTTCTAAGCACGATACGCAGATATATAATGGTCATAATTTAACAGAACTTAACTTGGAAAGCTGCACACGAGATTTCAACTGTCCTGCTGTTTTCAATTTGTACTTTAATTACAACTTCAAACAGCCGCATATCGAACAGTCTCGGTTATATTGAACAGTAGCATAATACATGGGCCTCTGACTCAATAGTTCCACAAAGCTAACCTAGTACACATTAGCTTTAATAGCATCGATTGTCTAGACCAAGACGACGATTGCTTATCATTTAAATAACTTAAAGCGGCGTATCTTTTTTATTTTCTTCTCTGAATGCTTTATGGCAGTTTCAAACCACACAAACTGCATTTCACTTCGCATTTCTCAGTTTGGAAATGGCATGTTTCAAAACCGAAAGTAGCCGAATTTAGTCATCAAACCGAAAGTAGGAATTGCTGACTAATCGGAGACACATTCAATAGCCTATACTTAGAATTCATCAATGACAGCATTGTATTCCGGAGGACAGTTAGCTGTTACAAGTCGTAATTCTTGCAAACTATGTCAGATTCGGCAAAACAAAAATTGCGTCGACAAGAATGCCCTCCCTTATGAAATATGCAAACAAAATTCACATAGATTAATTACTTAAAAAACTGACGTCAATTTTACTGACTGGTCGATATAAGTAGAACTCATATTATAAATCTGTATAAATACATGTGAATGGTTTTACATATCTGCAGTCGTACTAACGTTAAGTCCCTTAGTTCGGGTACTATTAGTGTAGTACATGTATATCCTGCGAAAATAATATTGTTTTTTTTTGTAAAACTTTTTACCACATTCGAACATGAGTGTAGCACACGGATAAAAAAGCTTCACATGAATACCATGATGTCTGAACCGACTCGGTGACACGCTGTTTGGATTATGCCCGAGATAAATGGTATTAAATAAATTGTCACCCATAAACAACTTTTATCTTTGATGTTTGTGCAATAAGCTGTCAGGCGTTTTTGGCAAACGGTCAAAATGTGCATTACACGCTGCATGGTGATTCATTGCTCACAGTATGTAGATTAATGGGAAGATTTTAGTAAAAGCTTGAATATTTATTCTCTTAAACGATTTTTCTAGTGTAACTTGGGTGTGTTTTAAACATTTATTTGAATCATTTATCGTTTTGGTTTAACATATGTATCTCGTCAACAAATGCAACGATATTATAATTATTACATTTGTAATTAAGCTATATCGAGTCACGAAACGTACCGATGATTTTATGGCATTGGTGTTCGGGTTGCCCTGAAAGACTCTTATACTTAAAACTGCCCATTACTTGTAAATGAATGCAAATAATCGGGAAGGAGTTCTGGTTAACTGTCACTTATTCATGTAAAATAAGTACCCAGTCCACAGTGATACCACATTCAAATTCTCCGATAATGTATGAATTTCGAATGAAACATTTCTTCGGATACAACACTTTTATTTAACTCCAAAAGTACATATATTGAGAACTACGACGGTATTTGGGGTTCCCTTGGCTAGACATTTTTCACAGGTTCGACAGCATTGCAAGTTGTTGAAATTTCGTAATTGTAAACATGACTGTATTTCCCATACGGCACCTAGGGGGTGTCTCGATATTTTGACAGTAAACCTGTAACAGAAATGAATATAGTGCCTCAAAAGACAACGGTGTCTCAGAGGAAATATAATTGAGTTTCCTTCTGAAGTTTTAATACCTATCCATTCTCTAGGGTGACTTAAATTCGTGTGAAAGTATACAAGCAACCGTATGAAACTAGATACAAATGTAGTTTGAAAATCACGTAAAATTGAATTGGTAGGTAGCAATCGCAGTTATTACGCGTAAGCGTCTAAAAACGAACAAAACTTCCGCCGAAATAATGATTGGAGATCCATTGTCACGCATGTCACGTGATTGTTCCGACTTAATCATTTTAAAATATCAGCAAGGAGCTATCTCCGATATTTAAAAAATTGTTTCCACGCCAATTTGGCGAGTCAAATGTGAAAGAAAAGCAGACATTTCGACTATTCAGAGGTTGAAAAACATCAACATTTTACCGAATAAATGTTATCTGATGTGAATTTGATAATCAACAATTTGACAAAAAACTCACTCATGACAAATATTTAGTGAAGTAATGAGAGGCCTAATGGACACTTATTTCGCAATATGGTGATTTTTCATGAACATTTTTTGTTTCGCCTTAAATGCTCTGTATCCGAAAGAAATTTGACATCGTTATTCATGAGATGTAGCCAGTTCTGTTTAGAAGAAACAAACATTACAGACCCTTATTGTGATGTAAAAGAATTACCAAAATATACTGGTCAAAAGTTCCAACCAGTCAGAACTATTTTGCATAATTTCTATAAAACTTTTAAATACAGTCAAGCCTCGTTTATTCGACCTTCTATCCGAATACTTGGTCTCATCCGAAATAAATATCAGGTCCCGATGTATATTCTTACGCACGTCGAATTAAAATGGGCTATTCGAAACTTTGTTTTATTCGAAATGAAATTTCGGACCCGATGAATTCGAATAAACGAGATCCGACTGTTTATCTTCTGTTGAAGTTGATTGCAGTAAGCTTTTATCATGTATTGCAAATGAATTGAAGTATCGAAATAAGTCCATGTAATCCTGTCAAAATCCCAACCATCGTATCCGATCACTTTGTCATAATGTAGGGCAGATTTCCAAGTTAGCTCTTTCGTCCAGTATATAATCTGGGACCATAATTCGAGGGTTCATTGCAAGACAATACTAACTCCTACATAAATACATATGAGTTAGTATAGTCTTGCACTGAACCCTCGATATATACATGTATATATTGCTCCCAGATATAATGCGTAAAAGTAACGTGTACTTTTATTCCACATTAAAATTACAAGAGTACAATAAGAACACAAGTCTGGCAATGATGCGCTCTGGATGCTAGACAATGCAATTCCAGTACAATTTCCGGAGAATTAGGGCTTATTAAATAAGGAAACCACAGCCGATATCTTGTGTTTTAGTCAAATTGCTTTTGACTCGATGATTGCATTTAACTCAGGCTTAAATGTTTGTTTTGTGTCTGATACTTTCTCATGGAATCATGTTTGTGTATTTCGCTGACTGGGGGGGGGGGGGGTCACAACACATGATATTTTGATTTAACAGGAACGATTTATATGGCACCGTAGTCAAACTCACATTACTAGCCTGGGGACATGCATGCTAACTGATTGCTAACGCTGTCAGTATAGCCAGGCGGAATACAATCACTTCGATTATCTGATTGGACAAGATTACATCATGCGCGCGCATTTTCTTTATCCGGTATCTTGATCACGTGATAAACTTCAGTCCTGATCAGCGCTGAAACATAGTCACGTGGATTCTATTACGCCTGGCCTTACCGACGCGGAGCAATAGGAGGTTTGGCCAGGATTCCAGGCTATCACATTACCAGAATATTCGAAGCATCTCGGCCAATTGCAGCGTATTGACCTTCACTATTAACCGAGGAATTTCGCATGGATACTAAACGTGTAATATAATATATCATGTTAGACTCGGACAAAGGAGTAATATGACCGACTTACGTAAACTTTAAGCGATCTACATTGAAAACGGCAATATGTTTCATGCTCATTATTATTAAGAAATTTCCAAGATTGGTTTCGAAACAATCTTGACTGAATTTAATTGGTTTTACCAATATTTGACGTTTTTTTCCGGATTTTAGCGGTTTTGCCGGAAATTGATGGGTTTCAAACGAATTGCTTTTAATGGTTAATGACATTTTCTGTTTTGATAGAGACATAAAAGACATTTCGTTGTTCGCTGCAATGTCGTTTCCGCAGACATTCGCTCATAGATCAAATTATAGGCCCTCTCTAACTATCGAAAATGGTGTTTAATCAAAGCCCAAGTTATAAAACTATTAAGTCATGCATGGAACCGGATTGATCGTGTCAGTTAATTATTTCAAAATGATTTCAAATAATTACAGCACCACACAGGCAGTTATTTGAAACACAACTAATAGATGATACATGCAGATTGAACTATCATGTCATGTATGTCTCGTGTTACATTGATTTCTGTTCATCTTTCAATCAAACATGGCACAAAACATCCAATTAGACATTCAGACAGCTCGTCTCAGAGTTACTCATGCACGTTGGAGCTAAAAGGATTTTTAGTGAAAATTTGGTTTGAATGGAATATTTTAAGGTGATTCACTCACGTTCAGTACTGTATCATTAAGCGGAAGTAAGAAAACGGGGTTAACAAGGCGCATTGAAAGCGTCTTATAACCCTGAAGAAACAATAACGCAATGACTATATCCAGTGAAACAATAAGTATCCGTCAATAACTAGGGCCATATCCTACACATGTAATGTCTAATCTTATTACCTCCCCTGTTTTTACATAATCTACAGAATCACCAAAGAAAATTAAATAAAAACACTGACCATGTCTTCATTTTGATTACTCATTTATGTTCTGATTTACTTGTGGCATATATGTTACGTCATTTCCAGAAAACGTCACATGTGACGTCACCATGTACTGACAGTCCACCATTTTTGCCGCATATGGCAATATGAAAACGGAGTGACCATATGGAGTAGATATGGTTTCCTGCTTGCAAATAGTGACATCTCATGCTGCGTTTTCTTGAAATGACGTCACTTACAGAAGTGGTTGTAAATCCCATAGCAGCGCTCATATAGACATACATTATATCAGGGATGAAGGGAGTACACTCTAGAAGGGATAAAGGGAGATGACTCGTCCAAATATTCTGCGTTCTATGCTTTAGCGCAACCCGATTCAACTGAATTTTTTGTATGGTTTTTCAATGAGGTTTTACTGTAAAACCTTGAAATTACATGCAATGTTGTACATTCTTCCTTGAGCGCCTTCTCAGTTCATCAGTTCAGAGAGTTAACTCCCACTAACACATAAAGGCGTTGACAATTTTAATAGGTCTACTTTGTATGACGATCCCTTCTGTCATAGTTTGTTTGTTTCATCGGGTTTAACGCCGTTTCTCAACGATATTTCAGTTATATACGGCGGCCGGACTGAAATCTAACCAGTACTAACTTACCCTTCCACAAGGAGCCTGCAACTTCTCCACATGTGGAGGAAAAGAAAATCGACATTTTTGTCAAATTTTCATGGAAAGGTATGACCTGCCGCGACCGGGAATCGAACCCGGATCGCCGGATTTCAAGTTCAGCGGACTAACCACTGGACCACGGCCGCGGCTCCCTACTGTCATAGAAATAGTCCGTTTATTTAAAACTTTTAGTTCATACGCCATTGATGCAGTCTTATGACTCACAAAACAGTTCTCAAAGTGCCTCACAAAGTTGTATGTTTATACCTTAGATCGTCATATATCTAATTGTCAGCACTTAATACCGGAAGTAGACACATTTCCGTCTTTTTGATGACAGAAATTGATGCGCAGAACAAATCAAAATGTTTTGCTAGAAATGATCGCGATTTTACGAAGTTAACGTCGCATAAATAATAGACAGGACATTAGATAAAAACGATCGCGTGAAGCAAAAAATGATAATCATCAACAAGGTGTTTTCATGGTCGTGGATAAAAGGGAAGGAACAGTCTGAAATCATCAATAAATCATGGTACCATACACATGTGAGGTCATTGGTTAAGTCACGGACATAATGGTTTATATGTCCGTGGTTAAGTATACTTAAATACATTCTTGTATGTTGTGATAAACGTGAAGAAATGCCTAGCTAGGAAGGCTACATTCACAAATCAGAATTACCCCAGACACATATGAACCAAGGCAACAAGACAAGGTACACGGGGAGGGACACAAAAACAATACCAAACAGACCAGGTGATACATACATGACTGGAGAGGACAGAAAACAAGACTGGAATAAAGGACAACGAAATCACACAAGACAATGAAAAGCACAAAACAAATAATGTAGTTTAAGGAAGAGAATATGATGAAACAGGTGCGTCCGACTAAAATATAGAAGATGAATATTTCGGCCTATGATTAGTGAGTTTCCTGGCTGGTTCCTTGGTGTATTCAATCCATACAACCCTCCCCCCCCCGTTGTTGTCCCTCTAAATTGTGCTTGTCGGTCATTACAGGGAACGCCACATACACGATATAATGTCACACAGATGACAGAGAAGCATCGGCCAATGAAACATTAGAGACTGTAGAGATGTAATGACATACATCTATGGGAATGGGCAAGTGAAAGTTACATTCTTTCCTACTTCGAAATAGATTCTTTCTTTATACAATAAGTCTCTTCCTTTTCTCAGCCGACACATTTCCACCGTTGTCTATTTCTTCATGTTCACTATTTGCGATTATTCATTTAGTTCCATGTATAGTTCCATTATTATTGCCATCAAATGTAAGTGTCCGCTAAGGAGAAACATTCCATTATGTGTCTCTTTTTTCTCATCCTTTCTTAAAGCGACATTACACATTTTATAATATATTCAATGTATGCAAACAACTTTTTTTACATATTTGGTTAGTAAAGCATTCTTTCAGAGGAAAATATTTTTTTATTTAACTGAATTTGCAATAAATAAGACATTTAACTCCCCAATTTCTTCTGTGAAATTACGCTGTCACTCAAAAATTGTAGGCGTAAAATGTTGAATGTGATGATTTCTGACATGAAAAGCCACATGCAAAAACGTGTTTATATAATAAAACCTATTGTCATTCCATTTTCGGCATACAAATGATAAACAACATCATCCATACCGATCAGTCAAGATCTCTACTTTCGTTTTGATGACTTCATAACTCGTGTTATCAGACTGTTACAAAGTTTCAAGATCTCTACTTTCGTTTTGATGACTTCATAACTCGTGTTATCAGACTGTTACAAAGTTTCAAGATCTCTACTTTCGTTTTGATGACTTCATAACTCGTGTTATCAGACTGTTACAAAGTTTCAAGATCTCTACTTTCGTTTTGATGACTTCATAACTCGTGTTATCAGACTGTTACAAATTTTCAAGATTTCTACTTTCGTTTGATGGCTTCATAACTCGTGTTATCAGACTGTTACAAAGTTTCAAGATCTCTACTTTCGTTTTGATGACTTCATACCTCGTGTTATCAGACTGTTACAAAGTTTCAAGATTTCTACTTTCGTTTTGATGACTTCATAACTCGTGTTATCAGACTGTTACAAAGTTTCAAGATCTCTACTTTCGTTTTGATGACTTCATAACTCGTGTTATCAGACTGTTACAAAGTTTCAAGATTTCTACTTTCGTTTGATGGCTTCATAACTCGTGTTATCAGACTGTTACAAAGTTTCAAGATTTCTACTTTCGTTTGATGGCTTCATAACTCGTGTTATCAGACTGTTACAAAGTTTCAAGATTTCTACTTTCGTTTTGATGACTTCATACCTCGTGTTATCAGACTGTTACAAAGTTTCAAGATCTCTACTTTCGTTTTGATGACTCAGTCATACCTCGTGTTATCAGACTGTTACAAAGTTTCAATATCACTACTTTGACTGCTTGATTTTTTAAACAGAACAGAACATTTTATTTGTTTTGACTTGTACATGGTACATCATCATACAATCACATACAAAGTACAAAATATACAGTACATCACACGAGAACATGAAACGAACGGAAGAAAAAAGAAAACAGGGGGATTACATCAAGCGGTATTACATAATTCGTGTATGCTAACCTACTGCTTAGGACTGACATTCTTGCAGATGAAAATATCTATAATTTAGCTGAATTTGACATAATTTGCAATAAACAAGACATTTAACTCCCCCAATTTCTTCTGAGAAACTTAGCTGTCACTCAAGAACAGTAGATGCAATTCGTTTCCTGAGAGCATTTAATGTGGCCAATCTGACTTGTGAAATTAAATATGCAATAAAACATAGATAAAAAAAATGAGGTTGTGTTTTTTTGGTCGTATTAAAAGTTTCCAGCTATGAAGACGTTGCTGTCTTGGTGTTTTTAATTTGTACTGAACTCGGATTGTCGTGACGTCAAATTGTCATAATAAGAATACTGTACGTAATGTTGTCGTGTATGTCTACAAGTCATTTGAAGAGAAACAATGTTAATGTATGTTTATGAATGTGATATCAGACATCATGTATATTCTTTATTTCAGACATATGTTATTAGTAATCTGTATGCACGCTTGACCATCAATTGACCAGTACATACTGCATGTATTGGTGAGCATGGGTCATTTCTGACCTTTTCACACGTTCATATGAAATCTTATTTGTTGACTAAAGTTCTTCTTTCGATAACAAACGTGAAAATAAAGATAAAAAGAGAGATTACCTATCGGATGAACTCGATGGGAATGTTTGGAATTGAAAGAATATACGCGTTAATATTTTATAGAATTTGAACAAAATCAATCAATGACCTAAAAGTGCAGATACATACGTACATCACGAACGATGCGATATTATATAGGTTACTGGAATACTAATCAATCAGATAATACACAGCTTTAAATTTCAAATACTTAACACCGGAACTGATTAGTAACGGAGATCATAACTAAAGTTGAAACTATCTAAACGTATACGGATATTTTCCTCTATATTGAAGTTCAAAACTGGAAACTAGGGTAACCAGGTTTAACAAATTCATCTAGTTAAATTGATTCAATAACCATCCCTGATAGCGCAATTTAACTTTTTATTCATCCAGAAATGGGATCAACCGGAAAAGATAAGGGGCCGTGAAATGAGACATAAATTAAACATGAATTCATCAACTGACCCCTTTCAGCGTTAAATATCTTAAATTGTTACGGCGTTAAATGAGGTTTCAAAAGGGCGGATATTAACTGAGTGGTATACCTGTATCTGTTCATAGGAAGGATACAAAATATCCTGTACGGTGGTTTTATAAAACGCTAATACATACACATTAACACCATGGCCACCGTCTACGGAAAAGTACGGCATTGTAGTAAAGATATTTATTAACAAACTGAATGTGGTAGGAAAATACTTGTATCTTCATTGAAACTATATGTATTTAAATTAGTGATATAGCCAGTACGAGCATGAGGGCATTTATAGCCATGTGGGTTTAGTCAATAATAATACAGGTTCTTCAATGAAGTATTTGAACCTAGGACCTTCCGGTCAGGAGTCAGGCGCTCTACCACGTGGCCAATACGTCTGCCATAATCCTTAATCTGACTTGATTCTCCTTGTTATTCCTTATGGTCTGCCAGGCCATTCATTGTGCCTCTGTTCCTTAACATATGTACCATTTAACCTCTTTAAGTGCCTTGTGTTTTGTGGATTGTTGTTTTCCCGGAGGTCTGCGTGGGGAGGTATTGTCTTATGTATGTGACATTTCCTGTAGCTACGTATTCTCTCTCTCTTTGAGTACTGATTGGTAACACAGGAAGTAGTCTTCGAGGTTGTTAAATACAAGTTCTTATAACTTGTTTCACAATCGGTATAAACTGCATAATTTTAAACTAATAATGAAATTAAGTAGCGTCATGATTTGCTTACATGTGTCCTCTTGTGACCCAATTTTTCCAAACTAAACATCTTGTATTTACAAAGCGTCTCTGCCTGGATTATACCCATATTTAGACAACCATAAACTTCAAATCTTTCAACATAACGTACGACAATTATTAAGTATAAATATTTGCATAAGTGTTTTGCTAGATTTACTGCGATAGCGAAAAGATTGAACTTTGCACAATTTAAGGATTAGGCGGATTTAGATTCGTCGATTTTAGATATCTAAAAGGGACCAAACAGGGACCTTGACCTAAATTATGACAACTTTGCAGGGGGTTGTGTAAAGGCTAATGACATGCTTACTGGGGCAGGAAAACATGAAAGTGACTTATAGGCATTACACAGCAATAATTTGAAGAAACGTTCATCTTTACGCCGACGGATTTGAAATTTTGAAGTCGAAACTTATAGTTTGTATTTAAGTGGTATGGGAGAAGGCAATCTCATACAATGTGCGACGTTCTATGGACAAAAACTGCGTCAATACAATAAAAGCCAAAAAAAGCTGCAGAACAGGGAATGCCGATTTCACGAATTAGAACCTCTCCTTACGGATCTAGACAGAACAAAACAGAGATGAGGTACACATAGGCGGGGGACACAAAAACAATTCCAAACGGAACAGGAAGCACACACAGCATAGCGAGGGACACTAAAACAATACCAAACGGACCAGGAAGCACACACAGCATAGCGAGGGACATTAAAACAATACCAAACGGACCAGGAGGCACACACAGCTTAGCGAGGGACACTTAAACAATACAAACCGAACCAGGAAGTACACACAGCATAGCGAGGGACACTAAAACAATACCAAACGGACCAGAAAACACACAAAGCATAGCGAGGGACACTAAAAAATTACCAAACGGACCAGGAAGTACACAAAGCATAGCGAGGGACACTAAAACAATACCAAACGGACCAGGAGGCACACACAGCATAGCGAGTGACACAATAACAATACCAAACGGAACAGGAAGCACACACAGCTTAGCGAGGGACACTAAAACAATACAAACCGAACCAGGAAGTACACACAGCATAGCGAGGGACACTAAAACAATACCAAACGGACCAGAAAACACACAAAGCATAGCGAGGGACACTAAAAAATTACCAAACGGACCAGGAAGTACACAAAGCATAGCGAGGGACACTTAAACAATACCAAACGGACCAGGAGGCACACACAGCATAGCGAGTGACACAATAACAATACCAGACGGACCAGGAAGCACACACAGTATAGCGAGGGACACAAGAACAAGACCAAACGGACCAGGAGGCACGCACAGCATAGCGAGGGACACAAGAACAAGACCAAACAGACCAGGAAGTACACACATCATAGCGAGGGACACAAGAACAATACCAAACAGACCAGGAGGCATACACATCATAGCGAGGGACACAAGAACAAGACCAAACGGACCAGGAAGTACACACATCATAGCGAGGGACACAAGAACAAGACCAAACGGACCAGGAAGTACACACATCATAGCGAGGGACACAAGAACAAGACCAAACGGACCAGGAAGTACACACATAATAGCGAGGGACACAATAACAAGACCAAACGGACCAGGAGGCACGCTCAGCATAGCGAGGGACACAAGAACAAGACCAAACGGACCAGGAAGTACACACATCATAGCGAGGGACACAAGAACAAGACCAAACGGACCAGGAAGTACACACATCATAGCGAGGGACACAAGAACAAGACCAAACGGATCAGGAGGCACGCACAGCATAGCGAGGGACACAAGAACAAGACCAAACAGTCCAGGAAGTACACACATCATAGCGAGGGACACAAGAACAATACCAAACAGACCAGGAGGCACACGCATCATAGCCAAGGACACAAGAACAAGACCAAACGGACCAGGAGGCACGCTCACGCATAAGAAGACCACTATGATAATTTAAAGGAAACTAAGACAACACAGCATCATCAACGAACTAATAGAACTGCACGATAAAGTAACACGAGAATTACGACAATGTAAAGCCTACAGTCCACTTTGCGTTATATTGTACATTTACTATCACGTTGAAATTTCTTCACAAAGAAAGCAAAACATCAAGATGCAGAAAATTGAAATACGCAATAATTCGCTTTTGTCCCATTAGCAAATATTATGCGATGATCTAATTGAAAGAAACTCGTTTATTCGTAAACGCACATCATGTCGAGATACTAAACAACCAAAAACTAAAACTAAAAGAGCTATAAAGTTTCTATGTTCGCATAAAACGAAATTTAATTTCGACCAGAATTAAGATATGACGTTCATTGCAAAGAATTAACGTTTTTATTGCTCCTATCGTAATAAATCTTAAGCACTGTCGTTGAAACGCCAGACCACAGCTACAAGAAAAAACTCAATCTCAGATTTTTCTCAAGTCATATATTAAATATTATATTATAATGTCTTAAAAATTATGCACTCCCGGGGGAGGACTTGGATCCATGAGAGTTTAGACAGAAGGCGATTCCCGACAAGCGGGAATTTGACACGCCAAATGATTCCGGGTCCCGAGAAATAGACTTTGGTCGGATTTTTTTGGGGGAAGTCGGGAATTATATCTAGCCACTGTTGGAATTTAGTCAAAATGCTTGTTATACCCCTTAAAATACAAATTGTCTAACTTCCCTGGGTCAGTCTGCCGCTCCCATCCCTCTTTGGGCAAAACCCTAGAAGGTGCATTATGTAACAAACAGTATCATCACTGAAGTGGGGCTAGTAATGTCTGATACTTTGCATACCGATTATATTGACATGCTATGTGTTCCATGATTGAATTGTAAGGTGCTGAAACGTTTAGTATCAGACAAATTTCATTTGAGACCTTTTTGTGAGTTTTGAGCCAACTTGTCTATACATGCATGCTCTTATAAAGTTAAGAACCAGACACAATCGACTTCAAGTAGAAAAATTAAGTTGGGAAGGAGTTGGATTTGATTTAGAAAATGTCGTTTGTGTGAAAACTATTGTATTGGTGACGAATTTCACTATTTACTTGAATGTGATCATTACAGACAATGGGTTCGTTTTATCATCTCGAAGGTTCGTACGCACGGAATTTTCGTAAGATTTTCTCACGACGTTACGATCGCAAGAGCGCTTTAATAACAATATTTGTGTACGCATGCAGTTGCTTCGAATTCGTAAGTCTTAGCGAAAATGATACGTATGATCATAGGCATGCGTAACATTCGTAAATGTAGGCCAAGATACAAATGTTCTCAGATACTAAAGTGAACGATTCTATGTTTCTTTATTGACGTGTCTTGTAATTAACAGTTTCTACAATGGCGCGGTGTCCGTCGTCCGTGCGTACGTCCATGCGTACGTTCTTGCGTCCGTAAACAATTGCTTGTGAACACGATAAACTTGTCAGTTTTGATTGTATCTCAATCAAACCTATTCAGTAGTCAGATACCCAGGAGAGCTCAGTTCCTTTCCAAACCTAGCCAGATTAGCCCATAATTATATGACTGGACTATTGCCCTTGAAATATTGATTTAATAGAGCTTGTGAACATAATAGCATCAACATTTACTATCCGATGTTTACCAATCTTATACGGTTGTTAAATATCATCGACAGCTTGGTTCTTACCGAAAACCAGCCAGAGTGGAGGATGCATGCCATTAGCATGTCTTATTCATTGGCATACATTAAATACTCATAAATAGTTAATATTTTCCGTGCATTTTATTTGCAACCTAAAATGCATAAATGTAAACCTTTGAATTGTATGTGTCTACATTAATAAAATGTTTTCTTGTCTCAAGTGCATTCCGACATTTCAATTCGGAAATATAGCACATACATTATTTTACTATGTTTTTGTCTATATTTCTGTATTATCATCAGTGTTTCGTTTTAATGCACAAACATCACATCTCAAATACACATTTTAGCGTTGCTATGGGACTTACAACCTCTTCTGTAAGTGACGTCATTTCAAGAAAACGCAACATGTGACCTCACTATTTGCAAGCCGGAAAACAATATTTACTCCATACTATGGTCACTTCGTTTTAATATACATGTAATCATATGTGGCATATATTGCTTAATGTCAGTACATGATGACGTCATATGTGACGTTTTCTGGAAATAACGTCACTTAACGAAGAGGTTGGAAATCGTTCAGCGGCGCTCATTCAATTTATTGCTGCAGTGTAATGATCAATAAGAAAATAACAATAACAATTATGTATAATTATAATATATCACAATTATGAATTAATCATTAAGAGCTGAAGGGATTCATTATGACGTTGTTGAAAGACGACAGATGACAGATGGCGCGAACTACGTTATTTTCTACCTCCCATTGAAGAGCGTATGCGTACGATTGTTCTTAATCGTAAAATCGTTGTCATACTTTGGAACACGTTTGTCAAGTGCATATAACAACAGAAACAGTCCATGTATAGGGGGCTTTATCGATGTGAAAGTCGTCTAAAATTTGGGAAAATGATTTCTCTTTTTATTAATTACACAACTGTTTCGCTTCAGTTTAATTACGCTTTTATTTTGTCTCCTAATTCATTTTCACTTTACTTGGAAAGTCTAACAAAGAGTATAACGCTTGCTAAGCCATATATTGAACTGGTTTATCTGCATGTAGACCAATTAGTAGATAAACATGTTTCGCTTTTATCTGTTGATACACAACACACATAATATCATTCATGTACGACGTGATTCTTAGCGGAATTCGTGCCTATTTCACTTATTTGGTATTTAATGTGAAAAAGGAGATATGATGTCATTGTAACGATATTCTTGGGGCATTAAAACAATATACCTAAAATAAAATAATTGAACACCAACTAAAATATCATTAAAATTACTTACACTATAATTAGTTCTGATGATCAGTTCGGGTGTTGTATTTGTGTTAATTGTCGTGGGAAGATGGTCTAGAAGAATCATATGCGATATGACATCATTTTCGTTACCATGGCAGCTACCAATCAGAAGCGGTAAAATAATAAATCTAATTACGCCCGTCATGTTTGTATGTTTCTGAAATAGAAAAAGAGATACATATGAAATTACTTTTCATGCTAATACAGGGAACTCTCCCATAAAGACCACATTCAAGTCAAGACAACCTTATAAAAAAACGCATTTTCATGGACCAGTTACATGTATTACTTCCTTTATAGACTCCGTGTCTCAGAATTGACAGACAAACAAACGAAATTCAATTCAAATTTATTTATTGAATTTCAGTACGACTGTACGTATAGCACTCGGACGTTGACTGTTACATATGTATACAATAGAAACTATACATCAGCAATACACTGTCACAAATAAACATTCATATTAACTATATTTTGCTGATCCAAACAAACATCTTATAATAACATCAATTAAAGTTTTCATTATAATAGTTTGTCCGAACAGTCCAACGTCCAAAGCTGAATGACTTATTTACCGCCTAAAACTACCCGTGCAGACCTAAAACCAACCATGCAGAGCTAAATAACAGGCCATCTACTGGACATTTCATAAAATCAAGGAAATTAATTTTCTTCTTACAGTCAAACCAGTGTTAAAGACCACCTGCGAACAAAGACCACTATTGCGAAACCTGTGTGCAAAGACCACCCGTCTCCCATCAGACCATGTTCAATGATATTAAATCTGTTAATAGAGATCACCTGTAAACAAAGACCACATTTTGCTGTTCCCATGGGTGGTCTTTACAGACAGGTTTGACTGTATTCATAAATTCAAACGTAGAAAAAAATACATTTTTCTTCCATACATTAATCGATCAGACTACCTCGCTAGTAGGACCAATTTTCTTCTGAACTAATTGTGGGCTCAATGTTGAGGTTTAGCTTTCAGGAAAAGACAACTCTGCGTGAGTTCAAATACAACTAATTGTGGTCTCATTGTTGAGGTTTAGCTTTCAGGAAAAGACAACTCTGCGTGAGTTCAAATACAACTAATTGTGGTCTCATTGTTGAGGTTTAGCTTTCAGGAAAAGACAACTCTGCGTGAGTTCAAATACAACTAATTGTGGTCTCATTGTTGAGGTTTAGCTTTCAGGGAAAGACAACTCTGCGTGAGTTCAAATACAACTAATTGTGGTCTCATTGTTAAGGTTTAGCTTTCAGGGAAAGACAACTCTGCATGAGTTCAACTACAAGCTTATATAACATGGATCGTAATTCATTAAGACAATTATTCATAGGGCTAATATCCTGTATAAAACACTAATGAAACATTGACCCGTTACTTTGGATTTATCTGATTTTTATAAAATATTTATAATTGCTACCATTAATCAATATACACAAAATCGGTTAGGTGCTAACACTGAAACAATTAGCAGTATTTCAGATTCACTGATTGGCAAGCACCGAAGGAATTAAGAAGAAGAAAGAGACGGCATTCTTAGAGTAGAAGTAAAACACACAGACTTCAATATCACAAAGCAAGCTCTCTTACAATTTCAAAATAATCAGAAAACTTAAAGAACAAAAGAATGATTTCAGTGAAAATTGCTATCCATTAATGAAATGAATTTATTCTTTGGTAATGTTTCACAAAACTCGTTTGTCAAACAAACCATTAATCTGTCACCTTAAAGGGTTCCAGAGTAACGATACGCATGCGCAGAAGAGAATCAATCAGAAAACTGAATCATAGCTTATCAACTTCAGCAACCAATAAATCAAATTGTTGTCAACCAGATTATTATCTATTCCTATTGATCATATCTTCCCGAGGTGATTATAATGCATAGGTGTGTCTGTTTAAATGTTAGCTCATGAAGAGAACAATTAATTTACCAGGCGACTAACAGTACAATTCATCGCCATAGGGCCTGTCTGTATTAAGGCAGAATAGTATTATAAGTCAAGATGAATGCTCTCTTAAAGCGGCGATACTTTTACCTCTCTTCTCAGATGGCTATAAGGTAGTTTCAAATAACTTAAAATTGCATTCTTATTAACAAAAACAACTTTTGTTAGTTTAATATTGACACGTTTGTAAACCGAAAGTAGATGCTTTTAGTCATCAAAACGAAAGTAGGATTATTGACAGGTCGGAGTGGATGGTACTACTTATCATTTTGATGACGAAAATTGAATGACAATAGGTTTTATTACGCCAAAAACGTTTTTCATGCAAATGTTTATGTCAGAAATCGTTACATTCAACAGATTACGCCTACAGTTCTTGAGTGACGGCGAAGTTTCTCAGAAGAAATCGGGAGTTAAATGTCTTATTTATTACAAATTAGGTCAAATTCAGATAAATAAAGGATATTTCCATCTGGAACAATGTCAATCCAAACCAAATATTTAAACAAGTTTGTTTGCGTACATCGGATATATAAAATGTGAAATACCGCTTTAAAAAATAAAGCAGTCAAAGTAGTGATATTGAAACGTTGTAACAGTCTGATAAAACATGATTTATAAAGTCATATTATAAGTAGAATCGACACATACGAGGGACGAAAAAATACGCGAACTTTCGTGATTGATTTGAAACGGTTTAAAATATTCAATTCTAATTTTCTGTTGTGGTAACATGGTTTTATATTTCTAGTTCCTGAAATTGTCGAAATTTATACAAATAAAACATTCAGAGCTGTTTAAGCACCGCTATTTTTGTCAAACGTAGAGCACGGTATTAATGATGACATGTTTACACAAAGTCTGTCATTTCCCCATTCTGTTGGAACAATATACTCTCCTTTAGCATCTGATGCTTACTCCGATATTTTCATATGAATGTAACAGGAGTGGAATCAAAGCGCTGTATGGGAGCGTAGGAATAACAGACCACTTGAGGATAATTAGTTTACGTAGCTGGTTTTAATACACACATATACATAAGCATATTTCAGAACTACGCAAGCACATGCACTAAGAAATTATTTCCCGGTCAAGGCTAAATCAGTTCCTCATCAAACAGACGCATCGTTAACAGTTCTGGCAATTTCGATTAACTTCGGATGAGAGACAATATCTGTCAACTCCCATCTTTTCAATTTGATCATCATTATCGCAATTAGTGACACAATTACATGAAATATAATAAAGCGGACTGTCAAATGTTAGCTAAAGTGATTATTTCGACTATTAGCGGGATTAAATTGAAATAATATTGCAGATCAAGTCATAATTCCTGCAGCCTACGAGTGGCATTTATTATTATCATTACTATTATCTTTTTTTTTTTATTATTATTATCATGATTATTATTATGATTATTTTTTTAAATTATTATTATCATTATGATTATGATTATGATTATTATTATTATTATTATTATTATCATCATCATCATCATCATCGTCATCATCATTATTATTATTATAACGAGTGACAATTATTGCAAAACAATGAATGTGAAAGAAAAAAGCCAACTGTACGTACTTTAAGAAGAACATAAATTGACAAAAATGCTCAACATCCTTAATGATTTTCTATTGGGTTTTGCAATATCTATAGTCGGTTATAGAAACGTCAATCTTAGCAATAAAAGTTGAAATTTATTAGAAATCTCATATACCCAATGTTCCCTACGGACATATCTGTCTGCGTTTTATCAACCACTTTTAATACTCATTTGATTGACACCATGCACCACCCAAGTGGACATTCATTGACCATTTACTAGCCATCAATACGCTTTTATAGCCGCTATAATGATTTTGGTTGATTGAAACTATCGTCTTGACCATCGAGTGTATTGCTATAATCTGTACCACTTCAATGGGTGATAAAACCGATATCACACATGTTATAGACTGTATACTAGCTACCGACAAATTAGAGGTAATTGTTATTAGGGCAATATAAAATGATATTGCACATTTGAACAATATCAGATGATATCGACTTGCTGAATGCAAGAAATAAAATGCGAACATCAATACATCTATAAAACTAATCCTCGGTGTCGTGTAAAGAAAGATATAACTTTGATCTTGCCAGAACGTAATTAAAAGTCTGGCCAATAATATATCAATCAAATATTATTTGTTTTTAAGTCACTTCAAAGTGTGTTATTTAATTTGTCCTCGTTTTAATACAAAAACGCATTATGCATTGCGTATGGGTAACTATGAAAGTATAACTAAAGGAGCAATTGAATAAGTAGTCAACAATGCATGTCCATGATTATTCAGCAAGGACATTATACAAGATGTATACGTCTTCAAAGGACTACATTGGCTATCCCATATACAATGAAACCTCAATAATAAGACCAGTTTTGGTTCTGGAGAAAAATCTGTCTCAGTTTTGTGGAGGTCTGAGTATTGATCGTTGGCTCGAACTCGTCGGGCCTCATGAAATAAGTTCTAGCAAATCATAGTTCTAGTCAATCGAAGTTATTTTATGATTATTAATATGCAGTATGTACTCAAGCATGTAAACGTACATGGTAATGGCATCAAAATAATTCCGAAATTTCGAACAAAGGCACATAGTACGTACTGAATGGCAATAAAAGTCTATAATATATATTGAAAACTGATCCATGAAGGATTGGTCATATTAATGGGGTGGTCTTAATTAGGAGGCGGTATTTAAGTGAGATATTAGTATATCCTTTTAAAGATGACACCAAGTTATAACAATTTTATTTTCTATATGATAATTGTATCAATTATCGCAAAAGCTGGAATTAATCCTCAGAAACAATATATTCCCTCGGTTAAAAAGTTCTGTTCTAGAACTCTAGTAATTTTTGCTTCTGTTTCCATAAAATATTCACCAGTTGCAGCTGCTACCCGAAGTTATTTGGTCTGCCAAGTTCGGACAACGTTTCCATCAACTAAATGTCAAATTATGGTCAGAAACTGAAGACGCGCGAACACATTTGACGTGGGACACGAGTCAATTCACAGTTTCATCAGCAACGTGTCTCGTTGATTCGATAAACTAATGAATATAAGTATGTAGCAACATGACGAGAATATATAGCTGTGTTTATGAACCGGATCTCATCTCTTGAATGGAACGTGGAATCACTATAAACTCGGAATGTCTAGCATAAAAATGACCCTCTATGATAATTTGAATGGAACCAACTATATTTGTGATTCAGAATGTACGTTAAATTGCTACACCACACTGGATTTCGGCTTTCCATCGTTCTTAACCAGAGTTTTACTCGAGAGTTGTCTGCTTTCCCACAATGGTAAACCAAAGCATTACTCGAGGGTTTTTGGTTTTCCATCGATTCTAAAAAGAACAGTGCAAAATGCTAAGCTAGAGCTTTACTCGATGGTTACCGCCAATGCAAAACCAGAGCTTTACTCGATGGTGTTCGCTATTTCTAAACCAGAGCTTTACTCGATGGTGTTCGCCGATGCTCAAACAGAGCTTTACTCGATGGTTTCTGTTATTGCTAAACCAGAATTTCACTCGATGGTGATCGCTGATGCTTAACAAAAGCTGTATACGCACTGGCTCACAAACGTAAACTGCGCAGCATAGCAAAGAATATTATATTGCTAATAATATTACTGATAATAGATATGACTTAACATCAGAGTGACATTGAGCAAATACAATGTTTGCGTTTGCGTACTTACAACAACCATAGGAATTTGTAAGCCAATATCACCGAATGTGATAAGGTGTCCACTTTGGCCTTGTCTGCGAAACAGTTCAATAATGTGTATCCGTCGTTGTATACATAGCATCCTGGTCCTAGCTTCGCGAATCGATCCTAAATTGTCTCGGGTCATACATTTCAATTTCTGAATATTGTGTATTTAAACGTAAACAACAACCAATAACCAATTTCGCAGGAGCATGTTTTTGCCACTCCGGTTATATACCAACTACCAAGACAGATTTCATGTTCTCTTCAAATAGAATATTACGTCTCGGAAATTAAATTTAAACACATATGTCTGCTGAGAGTGTCGATACACTTACAACGTGTCCTTGGTTTCAAAAACCTTCTAAAATATATAATTGCAAGTTCAGTGCACATTTTGCAACAGCCAGACTGATAGTAGTGGTGCTAATATGTCTAGTTTACATAGTAACTAACTTTTGTCATTCTCAAGTTCACTTTAATAATTAGTTACATCAGCTGTGAAACAAGTTCTTACAGCGTATTTATTCTAATCACTTATGCCTGCTTTCAGGGTTACTAACCACTCGCGCCCTTATCAGGGGATTGTAACTGTCGTTATGAAACCCCGCTCAATGCTGGACTCGAACTTACGAACAGGTAGGCGCTCTACATTCGACCACTGTTACGTCTGGTTACTTGATAGCAGCCAAATAATATCATATACAGACAAGTACCAAGGACTGGGAAAAGACTATAACATTTATTGATACAACATTAAAATGGCATAAGGCATTCTCACAATACAGGAAATACGGAAAGAAATACTGGATAATAGGGTAACAGAAATGCAAAGTAATGTTTTACAGAGAGCAAATGTGTGTGGTTGTAAGTTACTGAAAGGATAGTTTTAGCACTGGAAAAGAGAAGTTGATTTTGTGAACACTTTTATTAGGGAACATTTGTGAAATAATGACCTGGTCGTATATTACTCTAATGATGACAACCAATGCCGATTTAGTGTTGGAATATTCGGTTAGCTTTCCTTACGATATTCCCAACATCTTGTTTACATTCTGAATGCATTTGAAACATTTCATTTGAAAGTGTATAGTCGTTGTTAGGAGTGCAGGTAATTAGATACTTCGTGTCCATGCCAGCGTCCTTGACTTTCATAAAATAAGCGACAAGAAATCCATGTCTCCGGTTGGTTTTTTTTCCCCCTAAAACAAGTGCCTGAAAGAAGTTGAGACTAGGCTCAGTTTTTATTTTGTAAAGAATACAATATTCAATTGACCATATAGACCAGCGCAAGAATGTAGTTTTATCATACAAGAGTAGCAATTTTTACATTTTGTTCGTGGTAATATGTTTCTAAACAATTATAGTCAGGTTATAGAGCGTTCGATGGAGTATTGAATACTCCTTAACAATTCCACCGGAAATCAACGCATCATATTGCCATATGACAATAAAGGAAGATGACTAGAAAATTATCTCTGTAATAACAGCGTTCAATAAAACGGTCATTAATCAAATGAATTGACTTCATTATGGATGCATTCGTGTTTCTTTCACTTTTATAATACTATCGAGACTAATATTGCAATCTCTATATCACTTGATCAGCACATCATTTCCAACCAAAGATTTGACAAATCATAATAGCTAAATGTGACGTTAGTAAATGAAATTGGGACAGGAGGGGTGACTAAAAAGTAAGATGACGGTATTGGACAAAGACTTCTGTCGAGTTAAAATTAGTTGCGATTACCGTTACTGTGTACGGAGTGTATATTGGTCAACTTTCTTCCGAAACATGTTTTCATTGGTTAACCAACTCACAAACGTTCTCAATTAAATAACAAGGGACTATACACGTTTGTTTGTTTCGGAATCCAACAGACACATACAAAACAATGTTAACAGTGATAAAAAGTTATCGTTCATAAATGTTAACAGAAACCAAAAGTTCTCATTACATATAGTTACTGTAGTTATCGTACACCAGAATGTAATCATTAAACCTTAATTCCAATACATTATGCCACAATTCCTTTATTTTGTATATGAGGGCAGCTATGGAATTTACAACATCTTCCGTTAGAGACGTCATTTCAAGAAAACGCAACATGTGATGTCACTTTTGCAAGCAGGAAATATTATTTTCTCCATAATTTTGGTCACTTCGTTTTCAAATTGCCATATGGGGCAAATATTACTTACTTTCGGTACATGGTTACGTCATCTGTGACGTTTTCTGGAAATGACGTCACTTAAAGAAGAGGTTGGAAATCGTACAGCGGCGCTCATATATTGTTCATTATAAAACCACTTAATTCTTGGATGTTACCACTTTCAATAATTAAAAGTTCATTTACAAAAAGTATATATAAAGACACGCTGTTCATACGCATTGCGACGTACGTAAAATTGTGTAAAATACATTTTGAAAAGCCCTCAATACATGAAGCTAGGCCGTAACAAATCATCACCAAGTAGTGAAATACGAAACGTATTTAATACAAAACAATTAGACTACTATTGTCGTATATATTAATTATCTCTCGCATTTTGCTAATTGAAAACCTGTTCTATATCATACAAAGTAACAATGCAGATGATTAGATACTACAAATAGACGTTATTAAAACGTATCTCATATTTCTTTCTAAATATTGAATTAGAAGACAAAACGAGACGAATGGAAAATGTTCATTAGTATATACAACAATTTGAAATAAATGAAATGTCGAATATATTTCGAAAAAGTAACCACAATGAATATATTTGTCTGAAACTGATTACATGAGTCATATTGTACAAAACGAAACAGTCAAAACAGTTCTACATTCAAATTCCTCCATAACAGGTCATGTATATAAAGATCGTACTTTTTTATTGAAAGTATTAAACGAGTCTTCTAAAAACGATCGAAAATGAGGCTTTATCGAGTTTTTATCGGTTTCAGATGACGGGTTTAATAAATTCAGTAAACAATGATTACGAATGTAAGATTATATGTATGACATAACAGCAGAAACAGATAGTTTTCGTCAACTATAACATTGACCTCCTATATGCAAGCAAAGTATGGCGAGTGTAATTCGGTCTTTCGTAAACAAAAGCTGACGCAACAAAAAGTAGTTCCGACAAGTTTATCTTTAAATCACAATAAACGATTTCAAATCATAATATGAGAGACGATATTCAAATAAACAAAACAATAATTTTCAGTGAAATAAAATGTAAGATTTCGTTCAAACATATTAGCAATGTCAATGTCATATGAGCTCATCTTATTCAGTTTGTATGGTTGTGACATCCGGCACGTCAGTTGTTACTTCACTAGTTCGAATTTAAATCGAAAACAAATCATGGAAGTTATTACCACTCTTCACCGGATATTATGCTAGAAATGGTTATTTTTCTTCCAAAAAAAATAAATAAACATACTTGTATTTAAATTCATACTAACACGTGCTTCAATGTTTGAAAATACCAAATTTATCAATGATAGTCTAAAAATATCCATCATCAAATGTTTAGATAAAAAGTAAAAAACAGTTGAAACATATGGTGAGCAATTAAGTGGTTCAGTGTATGTCCAGGAATACCCTTATGGTCATTTCGTTAATAAGCATCCTCTAACAATGTATAGCAGAGATTTCAGAATATTAAGATCTAATCAAAATCTGTATCTCTGCAACGTCTGGACAGAAGATTATTAAGCGCAACAGGTAATTATGCGTCCACCAGTGTCTACATATGTAATTGGTCTCAGACTTAAAACCTCGCTCACACAAGTAAGAAATAATTATTGCTAAATACCGGACTAAATGATTATATTCCCCTTTTCCGTAATAATCCCAAGTGGTGGATAAAACGTCCAACCAGACGAATTATTTTGACTTCCTTCAGACAAATCGGCGTTAAGGGCATCCGCAAATCACCGTTGATTGACACATTGCGAATGTATAAGACAGAAGTCAAATGGAACGACGCCAGACTCAAAGTTCGAAAAATCAAACAATAGGTAGTAAGTAGGAAAGGTCAAGGCAACGAATTGATCACATTCTACCGCGAAATCGACTGATCAGGGTCGATTGATATGTTGCGAATCAAAAGGACAGAGCTCGATGCGAGCAACGCCAAAGTCGAAACAAAACAGTTTCAAAATTAAACAATAAATGGTATGTAGGAATGGCCCCTTTGCAGTTTCACAGACATCTGAACAATACTTATACCAACACTGATTACTGATAATGGACCAATTTGCATTACAATGTTCCACAAATATCATGCTTACAGCAAATATAACAATCAGCGATCTCCTTGTTAGGAAAAGAGAGAGAATACGTAACTACAGGGAACGCCACATACACAAAACAGTGCCTCCCCACGCAGACCTCCGGAAAAACAACAATCCACAAAACATAAGGCACTTAAGGAGGTCAAAGGGTACACATGTTAAGGAACAGAGGCATAGAAGTGGACATAGAAAATACAATCAAAGGAATACAATTCAAAGTGATCGCCATAACGCTTTTGCTGATGTCATTTGGTACTTTTAGCAGAACATCAGTTATATTTAGTATTCATAAATCATAATTATATGGTAAAAACGTATTAGACACATTTCCTTTTTTCTATTAATGAATTGCCTTTATGTGTAAAACTCTTTCGTAATTATCAAGTCGGACAAAATCATATCATTGATTAAAGACATTGAGATACACACGACACCAACTTGTATGCTCAGACTATTTCATGACAACCATTTTATGAATAATCATGTCAAAATATAACGTGCACCAAGTAAAGATCTCATGTAATATAGATATAGAACGCTGCAAATACATGTATGTCTCCTTGAAGTCGATAGCAATCAACGTTGGTGATATATTGCATGTCTAATTCAAAGTGTTATTTAAGCAAACGACAAAACAATAGGCGTAATACAAATTGTCCCAAACATGACAGACACAAGGATTTACATTTGTTCACCACGGTGAATGCTAGGCATTGCATGTGTCTTTTGACAGCTTCATAGGCACCATAAACTCTGCTAACATTCCAAGACACGTCATATGGATATAATAGAATAGCTTAATGACAAAATTGTAAATAATTTGACACCTATGCACTGAAGTATATTTCGAGACATACAGTCATGATTTTAGAATTCGTCTCAAATCTGAAAAACATAGATATTGAAAGTTGCAAACGACATTTATTTCTCATATATATAAACGTATTGGATCCAACAAATTGTGTAAATGTTTACTTGAACTTTAAATAACCAAGGTCGTTCGATCTAAATTAAGAGGGGTCTTACAGATCTAAAAATCAATTTCCAAATATTATCCAAAGCATTCCTGACAAACATGTAAATGAGCCACACAGGCATTTTAGAAAAATCACTAGTTACTCGAGCGACAAGTTATCAGGAAAGCGTAACTTAATTAGGGCTTTATTTGTTATCGAGGCTAGTGATGTATTATAGCAGAGTGCTCTTTTGCGAATGAATTGATAATGAACCATGATATGCAAGCAAGCAAGTGTGATTCTTCAACAAAGTCAGTACCTCAATGACAATATTTGAAGAGCGCACGAAATCGTTAAAGACCCATATTGCGAGCAATCTATAGCGAGATGTTGTACTATGGAACGCAACAACTCTCTTAGGCTGCTACCGGTTAAACTTATTTGTAGAGCTGATTTCCTCCATTTTGATTTTCTCCATCATAAATGAATCTAAAACTGACGCAATCAGGCATAGAACACGTCAAGATAAAACAGCAAATACAGCTCAATGTCCATCCTTTCTCTTTCTGACCGTTTCACAACATATGCATCCTCTAAAAGTGTAAGATCTAATCAAAATATGTATTTATGAAGCGTGTGTATAGAAAATTTGGTTACGCAAAAAGTAATTACGCGACCACTAGTGTCTACATATGTAATTGGTTGCAGATTGAAAATCTCGCTCAAACACGTAAGAAATAACCACCGCTAAGTGTTTATCTGTAAAATTATATGCTGGTTACTGTAATCATCCAAAATGATGGATAAACGTGCAAGCAAACGAAATTTTTTGACATCCTTCCGAGAAATCGACTTAGCAGGGTTGATTGACATGTTGCGAATCACAAGGCCGGAATTCAATAGGAAAGACGCCTTAATCAAAGTTGGAATATTCAAACAATAAACGGTTAGTGGGAAAGGTCAATACAACGAATTGATCAATCAGCAGTTTCACAGACAATATGAACAATACTTCTACCAACACTGATTACCCATAATTGATCAATTTGTCGTCTGATGTTCCACAAATATCATGCTTACAGAATGTGTAACAATCAGCAATACCCTTGTTAGAAGGAAAAGTCAAAGTGATCACCATATCGCTACTGTTTACGTCAGAGGAGTTTTGGCATTTTAGCAGATGACAGAAAAATAGTTATGTTTGGAAAATATAAATCACAATTATGGCTATAACGTATCAGACCTATTTCTTTGTTTATATTTATAAATTGTTGTTATCTGTAAAACGCCTTCATGAGAATTTGTGCTATGCATCATGTTTTGTAAAACTAAGGAAACAAACACATCTTTGACGAAAGGCATTGTCGACGTGCACCAAGTAAAGACCTTGATAATATTGATGTTAGACGCTGCAAATACACACATGTTTCCTTGAAGTCACTGCACGATGGTTATTAAGTTCATATCTAATTCAACGTGTTATTTAAGCAAATGACAAAACAATAAGTGTAATTTAAATTGTTCTACAACATTTCTGAAACAAGGATTTCGATTCGTCGATCAGGATGAATGCTAGGTATCGCATGTGTCTTTTGACAGGTTCTTAGACTACATAAACCCAATTTAACCTTTCCAGACACGTCTTGTGCATATTATAGAATAGATTACTGACAATTTTGTAAACAAATCGACACCCATATATTGGAATGAATTTCGAGACAATAATTTAAAGTCATGATTTCTCGGTTGGTCTCAAAGCCAAGAATTATCGACGTTGGACGTTAACAACAACACAGTTATGATACATCTTATTTAGAGTATTGCATTGTTGATCTGTCAACACTATTCATAATCGCCAAAACCTTTTGATCTATAGTTTTTTGGAATTTTTGTAGGGGTCATAACTGATCGAAAATTTAAAGCTATAAACGTTATTCAAAGCAACCCTGACAAAAACGTATCACACAGAACTTTCAAGATGTTCGCAAACAAAAATGTAACTTGATTATAGCCTTTTTTGTTATCCAGACTAGCGATGCATCATAGCAATGTATTCTTCGTGCGGCGACTGAATTAATAGTGGAACCATGATACACGAGATTCTTTGATTCTTCAACTATGCCTGTTCCACAATGACAATATTTAAACGTTAATGTCATCTATTGCAATACGTTGTACTATGAAACGCAAAAACCCTTTAATGATGCTTCCGGTCATACTGATAAGAGGATTGAAATCCTTCCTTGTCAAAACATCAGTTGAATTTCTCCATTTGTTATTATTTTTTTCAATCAGTAATTTCTATGCATTTGTGTGGCTAAGTAAAATAGTTGTGTCAGTTTTGTATTTGAACGGATACTAACCGGAATCGCCGTGCCAGGCCGTGATAATTTGTTACCATAAAGTACCATGTGTTTAAAATCTTCAAAACAAATTTCCAATTTTTCCAGTCCTATCGAAATACAGTTAGGTCTTCTCATAATATGATATCATGTTCTTTGTTTCTCTTTTCAACCCCGATAGGCTAATTTATTAAACGGTTGCGATGTTATTATAGATTTAAGACATAATCGTGATGCTTATATATTGTCAGCTGTGCGACGTCGTGTGTCATCCAGTCTAGCTGACGTTTACGGCTGAGGAAAACATTTTATAAAATGACTATTTTTTACTGTTTCAATAGTTTTTTTATACGCGTCAAAGAATGTAATATTTAGAAGAATGTATGTTTATCACCAATGATTAATAAAAGGTGTCCTTCAATTCCATACACGTTTGCAATTCATTGTTGTTCATTCTTGATCGTCTTTCTGTTTAACCAAAAATGTCATGAGTACTTAAGAAGTGAATGTATGCACATGATTGCTTCTAGATTTTCTCATTATAATATCTGAAGTGGGTCGGTGTACTTTCAATAATTTACATTAATCTAGATATTTCAATATAATAACATTCCATATTTTATACATATTACAAAAGTTGTCACTTCTGCAACCTAGCCTATTTTCCAGTTAAACAAACCAGCATACAAAATTGTTCGTGCAAAAGTAATTATCCGACCACCAGTGTCTTCATATGTAATTGGTCGCAGATTGTAAATCTCCCTCAAACACGTAAACAAGAAATAACCACTGATGAATGCTGTACTGTGTAATTATATTCTTGTTTACTGTATTCATCCCAAATGATGGAAAAAACGTGCAAGAAGACAAAATATGTTGACTTCTTTCAGACAAATTGGTTTTAAGGGCATCCGCTGATCATCAGGGCAGAATCCGATAGGAAAGACGCCAAAGTCGAAGTTGAAACAATCCAACAATAAAAATAAATGGTCAATTGAAAAGGTCAAGACAACTAATTGATCGCTCGACAGTCTCACTGACAATCTGAACAATACTTCTACCAACACTGATTACTGATAATTGACTAATTTGAAGGCTTGTCTATGTTCCACAAATATCATTCTTATAACAAATCTAACAATCGGCTATCCCCTTGTTAGAAGGATAACTACAAGTGATCGCCATAACAATACAGGTGACGTCAATTAAGTTTTGGCAATTTGGCAGACGGCAGAAAATCAGTTCTATTTGGACTTAATATATCATTATTATCGTAAAAGCCGATCAGACACATTTCCTATTTATAATAAATTGTTATCATCAGTCAAACGCTTTCGAGAGACGTCGCGCAATGTATCATATTTTGCAAATAATAAGTAAAACAAAACATACCATTTATTAAAGACATTCAGACAAAAACGACATCAGTATGCATGCTCAGACTATCCCATGAAAACATATTTTTTGTTGAATAATATTGTAGTTCATCTTGTCGTAATATTACGTGCACCAATATATTCTGAAACATTGCTGTAGGACGCTGCAAATACATGTTAGTCTTCTTGAAGTCTATGACAATCAACGTTGGTGATGTATTTCATGTCTAATTCAACGTGTTATTTTAGCAAACGACAAAACAATAAGTTTAATACAAATTGTTCCACCAAATGACAGAAACAATGATTAATATTTGTCTACCACTATGAATGCAAGACATTGCATGTATTTTTTAACAGGTTCTTAGACACTATAAACTAAGCATTTCCTTTCCATACAGGTCATCTGTATATCATATAATAGATCATCGACAATGTTGTCAATAATTTAAAATCAACGTATCCGAAAGCATTTCGAGACAAAAATTGACAGTCATGATTCAGAGTTCGTCTCAAACCCGAGAAACATCGATGTTGAAATTGCAAACGACAATTATTTCTCAATTCAGTATGTATATTATATTATCCAACACATTATATAGTTACATTATTACATTGGTGACCTTTAACACTATTCATTATAATCGAAACAATGTGACTAAACTTATTTGACATTTGGAAAGGTGGTATAACTAATCTAAAGCAAGCAGTAAAAGTGATTCAAAGCAGCCTTGACAAAATTGTAAATGAGCCAAACAGCCTTGTAAAGAAATCATCAGTTACCCTCGCGACTAATCCTCAGAAAAACATAACTTGATTATAGCCTTAACTGTTGCCCGGGATAGTGATGCATCACCGCAGTGTGTTTTTTGAGTGAATGAACTGATAATGAAACCATGATACACAAGCTAATGTTATTCCTCATCAATACCGCAACATTGGTGACAATATTTGAATAGCGCAACCATTTGATAATATCACCTATTGCGAGTGGTTTCATTACTAACACCGAAACCTTCTGACAATTTTATTGACTATTCTGATTGTTTTTCACTGACTACTATTTTTCGTCAACATATCAGCTGATTTTCTTTTCCATCAGTATTTTGTTCAGCTTCATTACTTCTATGATATAGTGTGAACGTAGAAACAATTGAGTCCAATTTCTATTATAAAGGATAATAACCTGCTTACCCGGGTCGGACCGGGCCGGGCGTGATAACGTATTATTTTGTTTGGCAACATGTCATTATGTCAAATGGTACCGTCCTATCGAAAACCACTGTAGTCCTGTCCATGTAATTGTTGATCAGCAATCTAACCAAATTTGGTAATTGTATGTAAGATTTTATAGGTAATTTATTCTTGTCGAATACTATATGAACTTTTCCATACATGTGAGAATATCAAATAATAAGCGTTTCTAGAATCTATCTACGTAGCGCGTTATTATGTCAGACAGATGCGATGTCCGGTTTATTCATATGCTTTTCCTGTCTGAATAATGTTCTTTCTTTTCTTTATATTTTCCTATTTTATAGAGTTCATTATGAAATTACCATACCTTTTAAAGTATAAATCACTAAAACTGTCCAAACAAAACGAACGTGAAACATTTAGAGTATAATAGTTTCCATGTATTAATTATCTCTCGCATTTTACTAACTGCAAACCGGCAAAAGATATTGTACAGAGTAGCAATGAAGACGAGTAGATACTAGCAACTGATGTTATCAACATGTCCCTAATATGCTTCATACGTATAAAATTAGGAGACAGAATTAGTCTGAAAAGCTACCGTTCCAATAAAATATAGTATTTGATATTAAACAGTAAATAAGGTTCAAGGTCCAATCTTCCTATTCTGGCCAATGCAAAAAAATCTGCATACACTAAAAGCGTATGGCTGATATTTCATAGTAAGTTCTAATCAAACTCTGTATCTCTGAAGCATGTGTATAGAAAATTTGGTTGCGCAAACATTAATTACACGACCACCAGTGTCTTTATATGTAATTGGTCGCAGATTGAAAATCTCGCTCAAACACGTAAGAAGTAATAAATGTTGTTCTGTATGCTTATATTCTGGTTAACTGTAATCGTCCCAAATGGTGTTTAAAACGTTCAAGCAGATACAATATGTTGACTTCATTCCGACATATCGACCGATCAGTTTCTGTTGACATGTTGTGAATCAAAAGAACAGAATCCAATGTGAACAACGCCAAAGTCAAAACAAAACAGTTCCAAACTCAAACAATAAACGGCCAGTGGGAAAGGTCAAGACAACATTGATCTCTCTGCAGTCTAACAGACAATCTGAACAATACTTCTACCGACGTTGATTACTGATAATTGATTAATATGCCGTCTGATGCTCCAGAAATATCATGCTTACAGCAAATATAACAATCAGCGATTCCCTTGTTGGAAGGAAAAGTCCAAGTGATCACCATATCGCTACTGTTTACGTCAGAGGAGTTTTGGCATTCTTTCAGACGGCAGAAAATTAGTTATATTTCGAATGTATAAATCATAATTATAGTTATAAAGTATCAGACACATTTCCTTCTTTATATTAATGAATTGTTGTTATATAAACTGCTTTCGTCAGCATTTGCGCAATGTATCATTGTTTTGTAAGTAATAAGGACAATAAAGCATATCATTGATTAAAGACATTGTATACGTGTACCAAGTAAAGATCTCGTACAATATAGATATAAAACGCTGCAAATACATGTTTGTCTACGTGAAGCAGGTGGCAATGCAATGTTATTTTAGCACATGACAAAACAATAAGTACAACGTTTCTGAAACAAGGATTTCCATTCGACGATCAGGATGAATGTTAGGCATTGCATGTATCTTTCGACAGGTTCTTAGACACCATAAACCCAATATAACCTTTCCAGAGACGTCTTATGCATATTATGCAATAGATAACTGACACATTTGTAAATAATTCAACATGCATGCATTGGATGGTATTTAGAGACAGGAATTGACAGTCATGATTTAAGTATTCGTCTCAAAGTCGAGATACATTGATGTTGAAAGTTGAAAACGACCTTAGATCCAACACATTATTTAAAATATTATATAGAAGATCTTATAACAATATTCATTATAACCAAGATCTTTCGATCTATATTATTTGGCGTTTAGTAGAGGTGTTTAACTGAACAAATAAAGCTGCGAACATTACTCAAAGCAACCCTGACAAAAACGTGAATGACCCACACAGGCCTTTTACAGAAATCATCAGTTACTCTTGCAACATTTTCCCAGAAAACTGTAACTTGATTATAGCCTTATTTGTTGGCCTAGCTAGTGATGCATTGAAGTAGAGTGCTCTTTTGGAGAATGAATTGATAATGAAACCACGATAAACAAGCAAGAGACAGTATTGAAACAGCACGCCAAATTATCAATGTCAACTATTGCGAGGTGTTGTACCATGGACTATGGTGATGCTGATGCCTGATGATTATATTTGGTGTACTAATTTGGCCACTGAATGTCCTTCCTAGTAAAATGATCAGTTGATAATGCCCATTGTATATTGTCAATCTGATATTTTATCTTTTTCACTTTTTACATAAAGTGCGAATGTGTTATATATATACATATTTTTTAGAGGAAAATTAACGGTCCGGTAAGCATAACTTGTTACTGTATGTAATCGAGGGGTTCCTGCTTTAGTAAATTAAAAGCTTAATTTATGTCGACTGCGTGTCACGCATTGGTGCAGATAGGGTCATGGATTACTGACGAGTTGGATTGAGAAAAATAGTATGTTTCATTATTTCTGTCATAAAATACAATGATTAAACTGCACAGGCGACGTCAGAAATAATTAAGCTTTCAAGCGAAAGCACAATGATAATATATTTTGATAAAAATTGACGAAAATACACAAAAATATACAATTCTTTCTTTGTCTTATCATTAAATACGAGGCAAATGCAAATAAAAAGATTAATGACATATTTCAAGCGCATATGGTGAAACATTTCGATCTCACCATGCGCAACACACATTCGATGAAGTAATCTTATAACAGTTCTAAAGAAAAAATGTGTATCAAACGCTTATACATTCCAGATGCCATAAGAAATGCGGAAAGGTTAACATCCTTCAAACACGAATATAAAAATCACCTTTTAAATACTGCATCGCAGTAATTACGTTTCATTGTATTAATTGTGACATAATATATAAATATGTATATTATCACGGACATATAAACGGTTTATATGTCCGTGATATTATGTTCACATCAATTTGTATGATATAATTGATCGAGTGTCTGTCAGTAAGTAAATTGTTATATTGAATTAAATTGTTATATTGAAATACAATGTGAAATCTTATTTATATACATGTTATTATAGTGTGCAAATGTTAAATTTTAATTATTATTATGTTTTGTTTACAGAAGGCCACATTGAAAATATGATGTTTTTATAGTTATATATTTATATCATAATGTGTAACAACCTTCTTAAAATAAAGATGTTATTATTATTATAAGAATGTCATGGATTTATTCTCTATTGTCATGGTCTGCCTGGCGATAGTAAATAAATTGTCATGAATATGATGCCGACATTTTATCATTTCTGGACCAAGCGGCAAATTGCAAAAAATACCACACTTGCTTCTCCTTCCGTGGTGCTAACCTTGCGGCATGTGGCTACAACTCACCCTGAGCGAAAAATAAGCTTTTTGTCACCGACCAACACAAGAAATAAAACCAAACACGTATAACATAACCGGGGATGATATTGGCGGCGATAAAAGTACAATCTTGATCGATGAAAGCACTGAAACCCACACTTCTTACGCACTTACGGTATTTTAGGACAGAAAGATTGAAGCATACCATTCTTTTCAACCCAGATGTTCTTTCCAATTATCCAACTCGTCAATAATCCATGACCCTATCTACACCAATGCTTGACACGCAGTCGACATAAATTGGACTTTCGATTGACTGAGCAGGCACTCCTTGGAAATGACATATTACGTATTCCATCTTTTTGTTTTTTTAAAGTTTCATTATGTCAAGTTGTGGTACCGTCCTATCAAAATACGATGTGGTCTTGTCCATATAATTTGCAGTCATGTTCTTTTTTTTCAAACTGATATGCAATCTTATGTTACGCAATATTTAAGTGATAAAGGCGATAATTGTATCTTGCCACCTGCATGTGTTATCTTGTCGAAATTTTGTATGAACTTATGTCAATAATAAGTTGTTTGAGTACTTATTTACGTCACGTGGTATCATGTCAAACATGTGTGTTGTTTTGTTTTTAGAGCAGGTTGTGTTTGGTCTGAATGATGTACAGTAATGTCATACATGTCATACATGTGTATTTTCTTGTACAAATAACAAAATTACTTTGTGTATAAGCATGATCCATAGTTAACTTACATATTTCTTCCGTACATGTCTGATTGGAAAAAACAGAAACTGCATAGACCATTTCACAAAATATACCTACTTGAAATTAAAAGTAAATGTAGATGTAGTGCAAGACATACCACATACTAAGAGCCTTGTCACACCAGAAGCATGAAGAAACAAACTAAATAAACATAAAGAATTGCATTTAGCAAACATGACGCATAGATAAATACTCAAGCTATATAGACAATACAACATGAATACGTTTGACATAATAGCGAGTTACGTAGACAAGTTTGAATATTACTATAACACGTACACATTGCTGTTAGACAACATTCTGCAACAGTCATGAATTATGTAATACGAAATTAACATAATCGTAATAAAATGAACAACCAAGAATAAACACTGACGTATTTAGACATCTATGCCGTTTCATAATGTCCTTTAAGTCCAACCTTCTTTGTAAAGAAAATTTGGACTTACACGGTGCATGGTGTCTAATCAACTATGTCTAAAAATGAAAGTCAAACGATAACACACTGCAACTGTTATTCATTGGTGATGCTACATTGTTTAAATATATGTAAAACACGACTGCAAAAAAATCAAAGTAAATTACTGACTATCTGTCCGCTTAGTTCAGTCGGTACAGCATTTCATGGTTAATCTGAAGGTCGTAGGTTGAATCCCCGGGGAAGATACAGGGATGAGGTTGATACATCCAAAACCATTCAGTTCGGGAAGTTAATAGTTGCTGGTGGAAGAACATACATCAAGTGCTGGTTGTTCGGGAGAACATGTACCCAGTACTGGTTGTTACCCAAGAAGACTGGTTCGGTCATCTGACAGCTGTATATCAAAGAGAGTGAATACGTTGCTAAAGGGAACACCGCATACATAAGACAGTGTCTCAACACAGACCTCCGGGAAAACAACAATCCATAAAATATAAGGCACTCGAGGAGGCCAAAGGGCACATACGCAAGGAAAAACAGAAATACTGTATAATACGTCTAACTCCAAGGCTAGAAACACCAGCGGAAATTACTCCGAGACACTGTCTAGCATGCTTTCTATCTCGACTGAGCACAAATCCAATAAAATCGTGTGCATTGTCAAGGATTGAGGTACGATCTGAGATATAAAAAGACACTTCCCTGAAATTGGACAATATTACCAAACATACGTATTGCGTTTCACGGTGCATTGATTCGATTTTGGTCTGCATTATTACCTTGCTGGGTTCATTTCAAAGCATTAAATCAAATGTATTCGGACAGAAATACAATTTACATCATATATACACAAGTGCATATGCACGTTCAGCTGTCTCTGAGGTGATGTTGTCTGGATATGTGTATCTTAAGGACATAAAATGGAATTGAAAAAAACCCCCGAAAGATGTGGATTTCGTTTCGACTCATTAATACAAATATGGCATCACTGTAATGAATGTCGCATGCTATGTAACAATATAGGTGCCTTCAATGTTCATCTCCAGTCTTCGACCATTGATCTTTCGTGTGTAAATTTCAATCCCATTTTACAGTGCTGTTTGATTTGTGTCGCCAATGTACAATGCACATCTAGATGGCAACAGACAACACGATACGGGCACACAATGTACCGACGCCAAAACAATAACTTATTCAATTTGTAACTATGTAAGAGAAAGCACGGAAGAACGCAAATAGAACTTCCCAAGGCAGATATAGACAAAACAATAGGAGAATGCACACGCAGTGAGGGGAAACGAAACTAGACCGAAACAATACAACTCCGTCAACGGCTCTTAACAGCTTTGTGAACTGTATGAAGTTAATTGTTAAAAGAGAGAGAATAAGTTGCTACAGGGAACGCCATATACATAAGACAGTGCCTCCCCCCACAGACCCACAGGGAAAACAATGGGGTATATATAAAATAATTGTAGTGGGGAGGGAAAAGTAGTATGAATGTATAAGTGCTATCCCTGATGGATGATATGATAACATCATTTAATGCAAGTGCGGGCGACTCTTTATGGCCACCACACTGCACATGCAAAACAACAGTAATAATAAAGAGAGAGAATAAGTTGCTCAATCAAATTCAGGAAAGATACATTGAACCTCATATTCATATTATTAGGTGTCGATATGTCAAACATATGTTAGTACACAAACCGGATGATGGCCTACCACTATTTGGTCACTCTAGTTGACAGATTGAGATAAAAAATATGATTATATATCACTAAAACTGATGAGCAAGAACATACGACTGAAGTGTCTCTTCTGTTTGATTGGAATGGCTTATAAATAAACGTTTCGATTTCTAAAAGAATAACTTCAAGATATTTTATTGAGGATTCACAACATACCCTAGTTTATAGTTAGATCAGTACTACACAATGTCGTGTGTACAGAAAACACTGAAACTGTCTAACATGAATGCTCCTCTTAATTTGGTATAATTTTCAGAGCAAACCTTTTTTGGTCGTCAGAACGTTAATGTTTTGTTCGGCCTTGAAGAAATCATAATTATAGTTTTTTTCTCCAACAAGTTAATGTAATGTATTGTGTGAGAGGAATCAAATTGGAAATAACAACATTGGAATGAGGCGTATGAGAATTGTATTTCAAACTCAGTTATCATAGTGTTGGTGTAGTTCATAGACTAATTGAAACTAAACATTATCATCTATGTACGCATCATAGGACTTTTTGCATATTCGTTTACTACTTTATGTGATTAACAAGTGAAGTAAACATTTTGCAGAAACAAAATGCCACCTTGTTCGGTGCAGCCGTACTAACATGGTTTTGCTATTTGCATATAAGTGTTGTGTAAACAAATCAAATCTGACGTTAACCACACAGGCAATTTCTCTTCAACCGAACAACGTTTGTAACCTTCACGCGGATTGGTTAACCTTTCGATAAAAGGTACGTTACCTTACCGAAATCCGCTTAATTTCGGTAAATTTCCGATATCCATTTTGGATCTGGAGTGACCTGGCCTGGATTCAGTGACCTGTTCATTTCGCTTTTTCATTTTCATGAATGTTACCATCGATATCCACGTTTTGATGAAAGAAGACGTTACGTTGATAGAAATGTAAGCAAATGGCAGACTAGGTACCAGGCTAAGAATTTCTTTGCGAGGCATCTAGGTGTTGTTGACCAGAGAAACCATATGACATCAGGCAATCAAATTAACAAAGTTTAAAACCTTGGCAGTTGGTCACAATAATACGTATACCTAAGGAGCGAAGCTATTTTAGTTAGCATTGCTTTCTACATTATTTGCCAGACAAATCCTTTATTGTCGTCATGAAATTTTATAAGGTTTGCTAATGGAACACATACAAGTATGTGAATGATCAGTCTGTGTTAGACCTCGCCATGTCTTGGAATTGCCAAGCTTCCTAATGCCGTAACAGTTCTCTTGTCGGTAATAAATTGGTTTCCTGCTGGGAATAACCGTTTGTATTTTATATTCATACAGAATGTGTTTCAATTTTCTGTCGGTTATGTCACGGGCATATAAATTGATTCGAATAATATATATAATTTGTATTTTGTCAACACTTTCATCAAAAATTGCTTCAAACTAGCAAAAAAATGTCATAGCAGCTCTAGATATTCAGACGAATGTGTACAGCTAAATTACATGATCAGAATTAGACAGTAATGTTATGATACCATAAATCACTTAAGGAATAGACACAAAGATCTGATCTAAAGCGCTTACGTATTTACAAACGACGATACCTTGAAACTGCATTATTGTCATTTTAATTAACAGCCAACAAACGTTCGGGCATTGCTCCAGTCATTTTCCACACCATTAATTAATCATCACGTCTCCTTGTGCTTTAAACTCGTATTTCATTTACTGATGCGCCTGTGATGGTTTAAATGTAATGATCATTGTGTCTTAATCCTACCTTGCGGAAACTTTCCGCAGAATTTTGAATGTCAATAGACAGAAAACAGATTGTAATTTGTTAAAAAATGCATTGCTCAGATCTCTAAGCGGTGTTGTTGATTAGCCAACACATTTTTTCTCTATGCAGGTTTTAATTTCGTAATTAAGCAAAGGAACAGTTAAAGAATGTGTCACCAAAGCATAACTCATAGTTTGGTCCTGAATTATTGATAGCTCTGGAACAACTAGGTCGGCCCGGTTAGTTTTGATTGTCAAGGTCTAGGTTCGATTCCCGGGCGGGCAGGTCATGTTCTTCCGTAACATTTGGCTACAGTGAATCATTTGTCCTCAACATCCAACTCATGTAGACAAGCTGTGCGCTGCTTGCGGAAGGGAAAGTTCATAACTAAATCAAGGAAAACTAATTAGGTTAAAAGACCGCCATTTAACAGTACCATGTTCAAAAACGGCGTTGTACATGATAATAAACATCCTACATGGTTATTTAAAAACATTGATTCCGACTATTTTAAAAGATCTTGTGGCATAACCAAAATTAAAAGTATTTCGTGTACAAGCACGCCTTGTTTAATGCCTATAAAGGCACTCAAATGCCTACAAATAACCATTTTGGCTTTAATATTTCTATTTATTGATACAAACTCTTCAGAGTCTGTTTAATCTTCATCATGACCATTGTCTACGGTATCCATTTATATACAGCCATTTTCACTTCAGTGAATTGCTTGGCTTTTCTTTAAGAAAACATTTCACCGTCTCAGAATCGGGCGAGGGTCTTCATATTTTGCATGAGTAGAATAAATGTCATTGCCAGCTATTCATGCCATCTATTACAATGTCAATGTCAACTTTAGATGAGAGACTCAAATGTAGAGTAGAAAAAGATATAGGAACATCGACCTTTTTTGTATTTTATATATTTGCTTTTTTATTCATAAACGTACGTAAGTAAGCATTTTTCTTTCATATAAGACGTACCGACACGAACACAACACAAATAACATTTGACAATATGGTATGGGAAACGTATAACATCATTTCAATCACAGCGAAACATAATGAAAATAAATTCATATCTTCGGAATGTGCATTCATACTACAACTCTTAGAAGAAAGTTTCTTGGGAAAATGCTTTATGTGCCTCAAGCTTTATGGATTGTTGTTTTCTCTGAGGTCTGTGTGGGTAGGCACTGTCTTATGTATGTGGCTTTCACTGTAGCAACTTATTCTCTCTCTTTTAAAGACAGCGTTCTCTCAAATCTTAACTCCTGTCTCGTGTGTTTGATAGTGTGACCCAATACTCTGAGCACAGATATTTAGCCTTTTACGTTCTTCGAATTGATTAGCTTCATCATGTAGCGCGCAACTAACCTTATACACATTTAAATGGCACCACCTGGTTTCCATACCAACAAGATTGTGTCAATGTTCTCACAATTTCTGCTCACACATACTTAAAGATTTCATCGAGCTGAAGCAAGGTGGCTGTCATTCAGAAATCAATCTGTGTTGCAGAATAATTGACAAAGCCGAAAAAGATATAAAAATCAGAGGTTTTATTTCATTAGCCAGGATCATTTCTCTTATAACAGGGACATATTGTGGGAACAAATCACATCCTAAATATAGTAAACGAGTCTTAGTATTTTACTTATTAAGAATAATCGAAAAACAGCCTCTCGAGGGAACGAAACTAGTTAACTTTAAATGATGACTAATTCCCTGAATTGCGTCTATACGAGTCGGTGAATACTCAGCAGAAAAGAGAAATCAAACACATTTATATAAAAACATTCGTATAGAAAGCGCAATCTGAATGTATCACATCGAATGACCATCATAGGAAGGGTATATGTGCCTTGGTAGTGAAAACCGCGACCAAGTCTATGTGTATACGGAAGAAAAAGCACCAAAAAGGCCAACAACACAAAAACAGTGCTTCCTCACTCATATCCCTACGGTACAAAATTAAAAAAGAAATATCTTTTAAAAAGATGATCGGTGTAGATAGAATCGTCCTATTTCGGTACGCTACGGGAAAGTGAATTATCTTTTCGAGACACCCCGTTTGGTGCCTCTCCGCTTACAATATGAACCAATCAAATCGTCTATTTTTTGCATATTTAAACAACGCGCTTCATATACAATACTTGATTGGACTTAAATGTAGGTCAAACTCAAAATTATACAGCTACGTCGAAACAACCCAGATCTATACTGGTTAACAGTACAAACCAGCCAACATTATTTCACATACATTCATATAACTACTGGATCCCTATTCTGTTGATTTTGATAGCAGTCGGCTGTAACAAATATGGTTCGTATGAGTGAAACTGTCGGAAACTTGTCAAAATCCCGTTCATTGCTTCAGATTAACTTGTCATAATGCAGTTAATGTTCTCAAACTACGAAATGGTGGGTATCTCTTAGCATGAACTTCATCAATAACACCATCAAATCAAACGGAGTTTGGCGCATATAGACGTAAAACGAGAATGACATCTAAGTAGGGTGTGTTCAAAGTTAAAGCAGTGGTTCGGAAAGGTCATTGATTGCCTGCTTGCCTCATATGATGTGATAGATAGCTTAGATAGGGGCGAAGTTTTATGAGAATGAACGAGAGCATTGTTTGTGTCTTAAAACACATTTTATTATCTGTATCTGTTTTTTTATAATTTATGTTGTTATTCCCAGAAGAGCATCGGCTTTACAACTAGGCAGACTATCAGACAATGAACGTTTGATCAACAATACGTTACACGTTTGCATTTGTCATTTAAATCGGGATGCGAGGCTTTTAAAACAGTCTCTGTGTTAATTACTTGGCTCGAACAGGCACCAAACAATTCGGAAAACCTCGGCCAACTTCGTCTAGCGCCTAGGATGTTCGTAAGGCACTACTTTCGGAAATACCATTCGAATATCATGAAAACAATATGGCGACGTGAACGCTAGAGTGCTGATGAAACGGGATTAGAATCTAATATTTAAGCTATCTGAAGACTGAAATATGTGAATTTTTAATTAGAAATGACAACGATAATCCATGTGAATTTATCGAATTCATTCATTGAAATCATAAATCCGTTTTACGAGAACTATTTTTTGACCGCACAAAATGTTGAATTTTGCCGCATATTGCTCCGAGCACACGTGGAATTAGACATGGCGATTCCACTGACCAAATTGTACATCCAATGACTTTAAATCGATTTGTATTAAAGAAAGCACTGAACACAACTGTTTTCAATTTGCGTTAGTTAAACAAAGTGAACACAAAATACAGACACCATTCCCCTACTGCAAAATCAGATAATTTCGAGAGCGCAATATTTCGCGAATAGAAGTTACCAGCGAGAATAAACTTCGCGAGTTTATACTTTCAGATTTGTCGTAAAATTAACACAACACTGTTAAGCGAGCATTTATTTTTACGTACTGTACTTAGCAATCTCGCAAAAATAGCAAAACGATAATTATTTGCGAAAATTTTCGATAGCGATCGTACAAGGTTATTCTCATAAAAGGCGTGGCTGTTGACAGATATTGTCAGTGTGCTCACTTATACCCCAAACAAGAAATAAGATATATTTGCGTTTCTATGGCAAACATATTTGTGGTAACTATTATGAAACGCGGTTTGGTTAAACAAACACGATTAAACATGATCATCATTCTATTGGTAGTAAAGATAGAAACACGACAGGGGGCTACTCTTCATCGGTGATCGTCTCAACCCTGAATGATAGCCAATAAACACTTAATTATACCTTACAATAAACAGGGACCTGCTAGATAAACCCACTTAAATGTTGTCCCATTTATTGAAAAAGGCAGCATGTAAAAGCGGAAAACTCCATTTGTTTACATACGAACACGGAGTATAATGTTGCAAGTTTTCAAGTAGTTCTCAGAGTAATCGACATTTAAACAATATTCAATGTCTCTCGCATAGCAGAATAAGACATCAAAACAGAAGAGTATCTGAAAATTTAAAACCGATGCCAAAACTGATTTTCTCTATCACAGCGGCTGAGAATGTGTAAGCTTTTCTGTAGCAAACAGAAAAGACAAAAATTGATCATCAAATCAGACAAAACCAGTAAGTAATAATAACCAATTCATCAAAATTGAACTATTTCTTGCTCAAGCAATATTATATTGTTGTTTGTCGAGCTCTGAATGTAGGCCCTGGAGCGTTGACTTTGTCTTACACTGATATAAATTGGTCTGTCAAAAACATACAAGTCAATGATAATTAAATCAAAGCATTGAACTTTATTTTTCAAATTTGTGAGAAATCACAAGTCCAAGGACATTACAGGTCGCTCCAGCGGTTTATAACACTAACAATAGGACTTATGACAGGAAAACATAATAAGTTTGTTCGAGTGTTATATACGCTGTGAACTGAAGCTGCAAGCTTTATACATTTGTTCAGCGTTGAGAAAAGAGGTTTACATGAAACGACAGAAGAGCTTGAGGCCATTTTACGTTTTCAGAACAGTTTGAAATGCTACAATACGCGACAAGTGGAATTTCTACAAAGAAAAAGAACGAATCACAAATAGCAAAACATTTTTACAATACTATATATCTTACTATACAGGTCAAAAGTGCTAACCCACGTGGTTTCTAAAACAGCTACTGGATGCGTCTCACGTTGATTTCCAGTGCAGTAAGGTATAACATTTATGATTCAAATGAGTTGAACGATCCAATACAATCGATGTGGACCTGCCAAAATGATCACTTTGTCATAGTGTAGTGAAAATACTCAAAATGAATATGGCGGGTTTGCTCTTTTAACCAGTATATATTCCAATCGAGAGGGTCTAATATATAAATACAATACTCACCCTGCTCTATTCTAATGCTTCATTGCGACTCGTCCAGGATTCCATTTGCCGTTTCTGTGTCTATCTGAAAAGAGATACAATGTATGGATACTATACGTTTATATAGAATTTTATTACCATCAGTTCCGTTCGATTAGTCTTTGTCCGGATGCATTGTCATGTAGATATTATATGAAACTCAATCAGGACATTGTATAACATTTATACACAGACATCACGATATTATATTGTGTATGTACAAAGCAAACACCGATAGGAATAATCAGTATTTGAAATCTTGCCATGAGTACTAGTATGTAATAATCTAAGGTTCATCCTCAAAAGAATGTTCGTTTGGTATACCCCTACCAACTCCTGAAAATCACCCCTACTCAAAAAGGAGTATTTTACTGACAGTTTCAATGATGTATATCGCTGTATGGTTATTATTTCTTTTTGGGTTTTTAATGTATGTTAAATTTCCCTTCCCCCCTGTGCAATTCTTTCACTTGATATAGTGTTCATGCTATCCCCTTTAGTTTCGGCCTATTGCTGTCAGCTGTCTACACTTGTCCTGTGATATTTTCCATCCATTAACCCCCCCCCCACACCTGTTTGTTCTCTTTGATTCTGCGAGTTATCCCTTGTGGTCGGCCAAGCCATTCCTTACGCCTCTGTTCCCTAACGTTTGTACCCTTGAACCTCCTCATGGCCTTATGCTTTATGGATTGTTGTTTTCCCTGAGGTCTGTGTGGGGAGGCACTGTCTTGTGTATGTGGCGTTCACTGTAGCAACTTATTCTCTCTCTTTGAATATGTAAACATTTTCGGTCTGCGTAAGAGTTGAATGACTATATAGTGTTATAAATAAAATATCCACCCAATGGCATATACATTTTGCTGGATAGGGTTATTCCACTTTACACGACGGCCTAATCAGACAATGTATGGATAAGAAGACAGATGTATCTGAAATGTTGGTACCAGGCTTAAATACTGCCTTACATACCACACTTAATTAGTGACACATAACACTCAGTCCCGGATTAATGAACACGAAATATTCAAACGATCGAACAAGCATGTATTGATGGTTATAGTTTATAAACTTTAACAAGACGTCGCTAATACTTCTTAACGTTAGCTTAATTTAATAAAGCCAGTGAAGTCAAAAGTGGGCAGGTAATTACGTAAGTCCCCCAACTCGCGTCTGTGAACGAATATGTCTATCATTAAATTAAGTATAGAGTTGTATCTAACATTGTCCACAATTCTATGACAATTACATTTTTTCAATTCATATAAGTCTGTCTAACAATGATCAACATGCCATTAAGTTGTCCGTTCCAGACAAATTGAAATCATTGCTGCATACAAGTCGCACAATCAGACTTGCATCGCTGCTTGCAGGGAAAACCAAATAAGACAACAATTAATGTATTCAGTCGCTCAACGTTAAGGTATTTTTGCCAAATGATATTGACCAGTTCATGACGAATGCCTAGACATTGTGCAATGTGTTGGACCGCTGGTACCATTTTCAAAACATATAACAGTGTGGCGCATTCACTGCATCACTAATTCGAAAATATTGAAAGCATCTTTATGTTTTATCCCTCAGAACAATAACTTGGTGACGCTTAGAATGAAGTACAAAAACTTTCAAAAAGCAAATAACATAATCGTAACAAGAAATGTTTTTTGTCAATAAATTAAGGAAATGGATTATTTCTAACTATCTAAACTTAAGATGTTGATTGAAATTTTGGTTTATAAAGCAAGGTCAATTGAATGACATTCTAGGGAATATTTTGTCATAAAATGTTGGTTTATAAAGCAAGGTCAATTGAATGATATTCTAGGGAACATTTTGTCATAATGTAATGTTTTTTGAATTTTTATATATTAATTTCGATTCCTGCGAAATTTGATGGGATGAAATTGCGTTTATAATATTAGTTTTTGTTTCTGAAGTAACCGAAGCGTGTATTTTAAATTGTCATAATGTTATTTTTGCTGTCGTCGTGATCGTCGTGGTTGAAGTTTTTCTTTTGGGTTTTCTGTTGCTGATTGCTGTTGTTTTTTTATTGTTGTTACTGCTGTAGTGTTGTCGATGTAGTTGTTGTCGACGCTATTGTCGTCATGGATGGTGTTGTTGTAGTTACTGTTGTAGTTGTTGTCGCTGTAGTTGTTGTTGCTGCTATTGTCGGTATGGATGTAACTGTTGTTGACGTTGTTGTAGTTGTTGTTACTACTGTAGTTGTTGTTACTGTTGCATTTGTTGTCGCTGTAGTTGTTGCTGTTGACGTTATGGATGTTGTCTATGTTGATATTGCTGATGTTGTTCTTTTTATAGTTGTTTCTGTTGTCCTGGTTGTCGATATTGTTGTTGTCATTGTTGTTGTCATTGTTGTTGTTGTTGTGGTCATTGTTGTCGTCGCCGTCGTTGTTGCTATTCTTGTTGTTATTGTCGATAATGAGTGTTGTTGTTGTAGTTGCTGTCATTGTGGATGTTGCCGCTCTCGATGTTGTTGTCGATGTTTCTGTTGTTGTAATGCTTATGTTGTGCATATCGGTTTTTTAGTTTGAAATATAATGTTGCAAATTTTAGTTGTGTTCTTGCGTCGTAATAGTTGTAACCCCTCTGTCTCTTCGCTGAAACAACACAATTGTTTTTGGTGATGTTGTTTCGTGTTTCGACTGAATGAAAATTGAATATTCCAAGATGAGTAATGTATACACGGCAACCGACACAATGTCTTGAAAATGAAACCATGTAGCAAAATTGTCGAAGCTCAATATGTGAAAAGTTCAACTGAAGTAGAATGTCATATATTTTTATTAGTATTCTTGTTCGCTTTTTCTGGCCTTGTACGGCGAGGAAAATTAGCTAATTTGTCTTCGGAGCAAATTGCTTTTATAATCAATAAATGTATTACAAATCGTCTCTGATTGGTGTTTGAGTAACAACCGTGCATTTATCTAAGTGATTTACTGCAATTGTATAGGTCGTCTGTGTTTGCAGAAACTTCTGTTGTTGTGGCAACATCAAAGGCTATATAACAGACTAATAAATATTCGAAAAAAAGAAAATAAAGTAGTCAGCTTTACTGAAGTATGGATTTTGCCATTACCAACAATATGCTTCTAGCTGAATATATGGTTCCAAATTGGTACTAGGGGACCTATGTAAACTGAATGAAAACTGTTTTAATACAATCCATTCAATTGCTTACCGATTGAACTACGCTATGCTGTATGAGACGTTTCTGGCAGTGTTTAAATTGAATAAAAAGAAGTAACAAGAGGGCTCATAATGTGATAATGCCTATGAATTACTTAATCATCAAAGTGGAAACTAATGCCTTATATCAGTTAATTCGGCTTTTTTATGATTGCAATAATATGATTAAACTAAGCAACCTCTGACGTAAATTCTCACTGGCATTAGGGGCAGATAAATGCGACAATCCTTTCGATTGTTATTGCAAGTTTGTGTTCTATTTAGTTTTATTGGGTTGGACGCCATGTGTCTCTTTTTTCAGTCACACATGGCAATCAGTTGTCCTAATCCTTTTTCCTGGAATTAATCTTCAACCTTTACTAACGTGCCCCTTCGCAAGCAGCTGCAGAGTGTCGCAGAAGGACATGACCTGCCTTGCCCGGGGATCTAACCCGGACCTCCAGAGCGACAGCCCTGTTTACTACAATATGAGGTACTTGGGCGGCGATTGCGAGCTTAAAGTTAAATATATATATAACATATACGATTAAGCAAATGGTATATATTGTGCTCTCCTGGTGCGAAGTTCATTGACACATTACTGCAAAATTTAATGTTAGTAGAAATTGAAATAGGATTCGATCAGTGTAAGTTTGTAGTTTTGTTCAAAGAAATAAATTCAATTGTAAGCCCGCAGAATAGCACAGTTTGACACAATTTAATTAAAACGGCAAACATGTTTGGAGCTTACTGGAGATATCATAGAAACCGAAACGTTGTATTGATAAGGGTGAGATTTCAGGAGCGAACTAATAGTCTTGAGTTAATTACAAAGGGATTTCTTAATAAGTGTGTACCTCATTCAGATACCATCATTGTAAAAACATTAATTGATTGTGAACTAATAGACTTGAGTTAATTACAAAGGGATTTCTTAATAAGTGTGTACCTCATACGGATACCATCATTGTAAAAACATTAATTGATTGATAACTAGAGACTTGAATGTTACGTACGTTGCATACAATATAAACGAGATATCTAAGCAAGTATTCTACTCGATTTAAGTGCTGGGACATTGTGATGGTGATGTATATATTTCACCCAGTCGTCGAGTTTGCCAATAAACATTTACGATGTGTAATAAGCGGTCTCTATTCTGCGACTATCATTTTCTTTTGCTGACTGAGGTCATTGATGTAGTTTTCATAAACGCTGACATTGGAGTTTTTCGGCGCAGCCTAACTAACACGGTTTTGCTATTTGCATATCAGTGTTGTGTAAACCAATTAAATCTTACGTTAACCACCAAGGCTATTTCTCTTCAACCGAACAACGTTTGTTATGCTGACGCGGATTGGTTTAACTTTCGACAAAGGGTATGTTACGGTACCGAAATCCACTGAATTTCGGTGAATTTACCAAACTCCATTTTGGATCTGGAGTGACCAGTAACGCAACATCTTGGCATTTTTTTATGTTGCACAACAAATTTTAACTTTCAAATTGCGCCGACCATCTTTTTTCAAGATATTTCTTGTAGGTAAGTGTATTAGAAACCCTCTCACCTTTGCTGTGACGTTATTGTGAAAGTGCTTATATTATTTTGAACATTCAGTATACGTTTGTACACATAGTAACCTAATGGTCAATCGTTGTACGGACGTGATTTAACGGTGACCTTACTCACACAGGTCCCTAATCCACTGACCCCTTATTTGAACTTTTTCATTATCTAGACAAACACCTTTGACAACCAAACATTAGTAAAGATTCTATGCATACGTTAAAAGGGTTTGCATTGGAACTAGTAGGTAAGTTAAAACGAATTTAGCAAACATGTTTTAATAAATGGATAACACATGACCTACGAGCAATGTTATAGTATACATATTAATTCCCTCGCATTTAGCTTAAGCTGAATTAAAACTTTGCTCCCTGGGTTACGTAACCAGTACTGATGTCCACATCAGGGATAGCTCGCGGTTCAATCTCGCTAAAGACGGAAACCCGAACTCACAACGTCTGGATCAGGAGTCAGACCCTCTACCTCCCGACTACAATGCAAGTGTTCACAATTATCGACTATATACTACAGCAGTTTTAAACCTCATCATACCGAACACTGATCGAACATCTTCCGTCTAAAACACTTCATTCTACTGATCTACAAGTCATGTTCGAGATCAAATCAGCCGCGGCCGTGGTCCAGTGGTTAGTGCGCTGGACTTGTAACCCGGCGATCTGGGTTCGATTCCCGGTCGCGGCAGGTCATACCCTTCCATGAAAATTTGACAAAAAAGTCGATTTTCCTCCACATGTGGAGAAGCTGCCTGCTTCTTGTGGAAGGGTAAGTTAGTACTGGTAAGAATTCAGTCCAGGAAAAACTGGTTAGGTGAACCGGCCGCCGTATATAACTGAAATATCGTTGAGAAACGGCGTTAAACCCGATGAAACAAACATCGAGATCAAATCTCCCAACCATTATGTATTCAGATATATAGATATCATAGTTAAACATCACATAAAGACCACCTAAATAATAAATTCACGTCAAAATTAACACAATTTCCAAGTCCATTATAACTGTTATACTATTTAATAAGCCTCAATATTAAGATCACCTCAATAAGAAGACCAGTTTTCAAGGGTCCCAATGGTGCTCGTATCAGAGGTTTTACTGTACACAAAAACAGGATACAAATAAACGAGTTGATCAATAACTGTGAAATAAAATGTACAAAACCTACTTTTCTCTGGTCATGATTGAAATAATGAGCTGACCCTTAATGACCCCTATATGTATCTAGGAGAATGAACCACTAGTCCCTACATGTCGCGTCTAGGGTCATCCAAGCAGAGAAACAATGTGCTATAAGGGGGTTTCCTTTACAGCGAGTAGAACTGATTAATAACGTGTTTCATCCATTCGGTATGAATTATGTCCCTTTAATCGAACGAGCGCCGGTGAACCAGCGTAGTATGTTACAAATCATATACCTCTTGAAGGTATATAATTATGCTGTTAATCTTCCAAAGCTTTTTAGGTTTATGTATACAAGCGTATACATCCCACGTCTCAGTTCAATACAACCCCCTATCGACCCCTGTTAATCCTACACCTCGCCCACGACCCCTAATGGCCGCCTCTCTACTCCAATCGTCATATTATTCTTCCAAATACACTTACTACAGCAGTAACAGTTGAATTATAATGGAATACGTATGTACCATTGACTAAAGTTGAACTCTATAGTATTAAACAGTTTCTGTCATGTACATATCAAAAGTAAACATTTACCTCACGCTGGACTGGGTCGATATCCCAAACGTCCATATAACATTTCAAATACATGTTAAACATAAATGTTTATATTAAAGATAAACCAAAATTTACTTACATATATATGCAAAGATAGTACACCAATTCGTTATCACAGTTCGTGTATCATTTCGACCGTTTGTCTTCTTAGCATGCCATGAATTAGACCCGCACTTAAAGCGTATTCGACTCACAAGACAAACTAGGCTATTAGCTATTCACTCTTCGCGTATATTTTCCTCACATAATCCATTTTCTCTTCGCCGATGCGTTACGCGTTGTCAAATCTTCTATGATATTATATATTCTTATGCTGTTCTCCTCGCTTGAACCAGTTTCAATGGCGATTCACTCGCTCAGAAAGTTGTTTAACGTTAAAAACAAGATATCATAGACGCGTACGAGTACAAAATAGGATTCACTACTGATAAACGTTCAAGTGATATATTACACATGCGTAAACCTATCTCCGCCCCTTTTGAATTCAAATTTGCTTTTCACCGTGGAGTTTATACAAGGAAAAATAAGACGATAAACTACACTAAGGACGCCCTTATAATCTCGGTGGATATGCATTTTCGGTAAAAACAGGTGTTAGATATTTTCGACCAGACAGGATATACGCTGGAGTTTAGGGTTCGTTCGTGTACGTTCCAGTGAACACGTATTTGGAATATTAAGGTTCGAATGAAAGCGGAGCAGAATTATAAACTTTCCGATTAGCATATTGATAAACGCTACCAATTCGTTATAAATACAATATCTTGCTGGATTTTTCTGTAGTGCAATTTTGAATTGGAGTGATACGCTCGTGACCCCTTATTTGGTAAATAGGGGACAGTTGTGTTAACCTAGTACATATCGGCTGAGTACGCGTTAAACGCGATATAAGTGATATTTTATAGTGATTAATATTCTTATATTCACACAACGCTGATCATAAGTGACTAATGACCGGACTTAATTAACATGTATTGGATTAATTAAGACAATTAAGGTTAGTACACTTTTTGTATATCCATCATAGTCATAGGTGATTATGGTGTTGTTTGATCTACAAAATAGTTTTAACTATTTTTTATTGTATAATCACGGACCAGCGGGCACGATTTTACGCTTAGTGATCATAAACTGATTATATTTTAAAACGTGTGCATCAAGGCATTCTTATGTTGTTAACGACATTTTGATACAAACTTATTTAAACTATGTCTGTTTGACATTTTGCGTCCGGCAGTCGCTGTTTTGCATTTAAAATGTTCAAATCTGCTAAACGCGAGGTGTATTTCAATATATGAACATGAATGAGTTCAGTCTAAGCACAGAATGTGTCTCTGCCTGACACACACTGATTCAAATACGAGTAAAAGCAATACTGAATTAAACAGGACTCAGATATAACTCCTCGTGTTTAACTACAATGTCCAAAACTCTAGACCTACCAAAAACAGACTATTAACAGTAATACGTGCTTAAATAAATCAACTCGCCTTCAAATAATCAACAAAACGAAACATAAAAAAATGTCTTCCTACCTGTACGTGAGGCGACTCGAAAAGTTTCCAAGTTTATCTCCATTTATTAAGTAAATAAACAGAAATCACGACTGTATCTTGTAAGGTAATGATAGGTTAAAATACACAATTCAACAATCCTTCATTGATTTTTAACCCGTCGTCTAAGCCTTTGTCAGTACCGACGTCTTTAATCGGTTCAATCTTATATCAAACATTAGCGCACTAATATGGCGTTAATTCAACGAACATACCAAATCTGATTCATTTCAATATCAAATACAAATATTGTATTCTTCAATAAATGAACGGATTATTTTCCAAACGTGAATCAGGCTTACTTATTAATATATTAACGTTAACAACTTAAAGTGTATACACTTGGTTGGTGTATAATATTTATGCTAATGCACGCGCCGCAAGTTTTCAGGGTTTTTTCAAATTCATATCGCGATAAACGTGACATGGCTACGTATGTACAGTCGTGCCAGGTTTCGTATATATAAAACACGGATCGTTTTTGAATACAGTTTTCATTTCTACATGTCGAAACAGTTTTTTCAGTGTCATATTTTATGATATTTACCGCTCCTCGTAAAATACCATAACCTGAATTCAAAAAGGACGAGCGATGAGTTGTAAAGAAGCTTAAGGATAAATTAACTCCAGAGGATTATGTTAACATGTTTTTCACATCACTTTAAACAGGATATTTACTTAAATGGTTTTTAATTGGACTACATTGTAAACTTTGTTCATATGGAAATAGCGAGTGTATGATCAAAATCTAGGTACCAGTCTGGGAAAACAAACTGTAAGTAACCCACGTTTTTGTACATTTTTATGACAGCTGGACATATACATGAGTGTTGTATAGACAGTAACAGTGCACTTAATTAATTACCAACTCTCATCAGACATTAGGTTTTAGTGTCATTATGCTAATAGCAAACCTAAGGTGCACTAAATGTAGATATACACTCCATCATGTTAGTAGCAAGTTGTGGGTTTGTGTTTAAACGAATGTGGGTGATATCATTCGTGTAATGAAAGTCCATTATTACCAATTTTATACCCAATGAGTTTTACTTGAATGCACGACATGATGGGTTTTGTCATCACGCTTTGTCACTTTGCAAAGATATTTGAATTTATATATTACTGTAATAAGAAACTTAGGTATCATAGACGGAATATTAATCATATCCGAACAAAAAAAATGTATCCTCAACAGTTTCCTTTTTGACTAATAGACGTGCGTTAATGGTTTTTTCTCGACATAAATGCAACTTTTTTTTATCGTAAATTTACATCTGAAATGCAACCCCCACAGAGCAACACACTGTGTAGACGCAAACATTGGCTTTTGCAGAGAGGTTATTGCTCTAGAGAGATTAAATTGATGGTAAAGTCTTACTGCAGGAAAGATATTTTAATTGTTGTTATGAGAAATTGTTGATCAAGAGAAGAGGGCTCCGAAGAGATTGCAATGTACAGTAAAACCTCACTTAAATACCGTCTTTATAATAAGACAACCTCTATAATAAGAACATCTCTATAATAAGACCACCTGTATCAAATAAGGCCACCTCTATAATAAGACCATCTCAATAATAAGACCACCCTATAAAATAAGATCACCTCTGTAATAAGACCACCTCTATAAAATAAGATCACCTCTGTAATAAGACCACCTCTATATAATAAGATCACCTCTGTAATAAGACCACCTCTTTAATAAGACCATCTCAATAATAAGACTTTGTTTTACTCTTTATTCAACCTCAATATTAAGAACAACTCAATACGAAGACCAATGTTCAAGGGTCCCACGGGTGGTTTTATTAATGAGGGTTTTTATATGTTTTCTGATTTCTTCATAATGGAATAACTTTGAAGTAAATCATTTCGTAGTAAAGTATCATTTCATTGAAGTATTAAAGTGAATCATGGTCTCACGTGTAGTTTACCAAGACATGTGCTCAGCGCTTATGCCATAATTAAAACAAAAAAAGTTACATTCAACTGTTCGAATTAACTTCTCTTAAGTTTAATTAAACAACAAGGAAGTTTTAGTTCGATAACTTCAATTTTATCTATCGCACAATGCTTCTGTTTTATAATTGAAATAAAAAAACCTGTATTTAATAATACTAGACGCATACCACGACTTTCGTTTAGCCAACAAAAGTCTTAGTTTAAATATACAAACAGTAATACCTTACTTAATGACCATCTCAATAATAAGACCTCCTCAAAATTAAGACCACACGTTTCAAGTCCATTTTGACTGTTCCGCTATGTATTCAACCTAAATATTAAGACCACTTCAATATTAAGACCAGTTTTCAAGACTCCCAAGGGTGGTCTTATTATAGAGGTATTACTGTACAGTAAAATCCTAATGTTAAGACCACCTAGAGATTAAGACCACCTCGGTTAACAAGACTGTATTTTGAACAGCTTTTAATTATCCTTTCAATTTATCCCTCTATAATCAGACCACCTCACGACTAAGACCGATTTTCCTCGCAATCAGAGATGGTCGTATTGTAGAGGTATCACAGCACAAGAATATTACCGCTTAGTGTCGCTATAACAGAGTGAACGAGTGCCTTTTTATCATTATTAAGATATTAAGGTAATTATAGGGTCACTGGAGTTAATGTATTCCGTCAGTATTCATTATCACAAGTGTCCCCTTAACTGACTGGACCACCTTAATTAACTGCGTAATAGTTACTGTATATAATTAGACAACGACGTTAATGTCTGAATTTGTTTATCAAGTGTTGATAATAAGCATTATGTTAGAATATATACATTTTGTATATTGGTCACAAAAATGCTAACCCGGCAGAACTATTTCACATAGTGTTTAAATGGTACTTGACACATCTTTTCTTGAAGCTTAGTGCAGTAAGATTTAGCATTTATCATTCAAATGCATTAAACTATCGAAGAAGTCGATATAAGCCTGTAAAAATGACATTAATCGCTTTAGATCATTGTCATAAATAGTGAAGTTTTTAAAAAATTATAATCTAACAATGAATTATAAAAACCCTCTATAGTTCCTTTATGGTTAAATGTTAAATGTATATATTCTCGGACACTGACTATGTACACATTGTGCATTTATTTTTTCTTGAAAGACATATATGTATGAATTGTATAATGTAATATGCTTACCTGAAAAATAAATAGTTACAAAAAAAGTTTTTTTAAAAATACAAAATGGCTGGTTATCTATTTTGACCAGTATAATTGTGTTCCTCTAGTGTAAACCACTGTTCGATTTAACTGCACGTTTCTAAATGGTAATCGAACGTTTAGGTGTTGTTGAACCATTTTGTTAGAAATCTTTACATGCAAATTTCTTTGTATAATTTGATGTGAATTTGGGGGTTCAAAACAAAATGTTGAGGTTTGGGATAGAATGAAGTAAAACAAATGCAGTTAATGTGCATTCCATTAGTTCGACACATATGATAATTTACGTAGCGACCAATAAGGAAAAATATTTGAATATATGTACATAACTGCTCATTCATGTATGTGTAGTAAATTACTTACCCACAATGCAAAGTTTACACTATAACAATGGTGACCTCACTTAGCATGAGACGAAGTCGGTTGGTTGAGTACAGACTCGTAACAAAATCACAGATTTGAGTTCGTACTCAAGTTAACATTAGCTAATCGCATTTAATACTCAGAAACCTATCGACAGTATCTAGCTTCGAAACAAAGAAAAGCCGCGGCCGTGGTCCAGTGGTTAGTGCGCTGGAGTTGGAAACCGGCGATCCGGGTTCGATTCCCGGTCGCGGCAGGTCATACCCTTCCATGAAAATTTGACTAAAATGTCGATTTTCCTCCACATGTTGAGAAGTTGCCGGCTCCTTGTGGAAGGGTAAGTTAGTACTGGTTAGAATTCATTCCAGGAAAAACTGGTTAGGTGAACCGGCCGCCGTATATAACTGAAATATTGTTGAGAAACGGCGTTAAACCCGATGAAACAAACAAACATCAAAACAAAGAACGAATATTTCTCTCTGTTCGTTCTCAGCTTTTCAAGGAATGCTTGTAAACAATTAAAAATAATGATCTCGATTATTCAAGAAGAAATAAGAGATAAACTTAGTGATTCAACTGTGGGTGTGATGTTTTGTTATATCTACTAAATATTTGAATATTATCTGTTATTTATATCTTTAATCCGGGTTGGTTTCGTGTTTCCAAACAATTTTCGTTAAGTCGTGATTTCCCTGTCGTGGTTTTTATCCATATAGGGATTTGAACAATGCAGATTTACCGAAATATTTTCAAATAACAGTCATTCTTTCTTATCAATAACGCTCGACGGCCTCGTACGGATTTGGACCAAATTTGAATTTAACAGGAAACATTTCAAGGAAAATCTCAATACTTGGAATTCACACTGGTTAAGTCCGATTCTTTGCCAATAAAGCACTGCGTTGGAGGCGAAAGCTTATTCATTATTTAGGTAAATACGTCATTGCTCAGACAGAAATGGCTCTCTACACACTATACTAACATCATTGTTACATATTTCTACACATAGACTATCTATTTCAATGTACATTACATTTAATCTAGCACAAATCATTGAGTGTTCTGTACATGTTACGTTTTGCTTCAAACCTCTAAAATCTTGGAAGAGTTTCAGCTTATTTTCAGACGCTTGACTTCTAGTAACGTCTATGTACCCATTCGAACCTCGTCCCATGTTGTTCACAAAGAATTGGTTTTCAAGATCAAATATATTTTCATTGAAACTTTGAAAAATTGAATATGCAAAGCTAAATCTTGTTACATAATGTAATATATATGAACATGTTGAAAAGAAATCAATTGCTCTCAGAAAATGTCAAAATACTTTCAAGGGTCGAACTGATTTAGACCAGTTGATGCTTTGTGGACACGGAGCCATGCCCCATATTCAGCTCATCTGGCCCTATAAGACCTGATGTGGGCCCCTATAAGACCTGATTTGGGCCCCTATAAAACTGATATGGACCCCTATAAGACCTGGTCTGGACCCTTTTCTTAAAGCAGCTGCATACTTAATATAGCACTCCTCACAAATGAACACAAAATACCCTAAATAAATCTTCTAATTAACGTAGTGAAATCTTTGCAAGTTTTACCGTTTTGGAGAGAAATTAATCAGTTATACTTTACACTGAAACTGATGTAAATCAAATTAGAATTAATTTCCAAGAATTGGTATATACATATTAATTACCAGTTATTAATGACTACGAGATCTGAATTCAAAGTCTTCCGAAAGTGTATACTGTTTCACATGTACCACATCATGTTAACATTTAGCTTTGCGTAAAATATTTTTAAGGTTTAAAACGGAAACTATTTTGATCTTGTTCCTGGTATATAAAAGTAATAATTTCGTAAATTAATCGCGGCCGAGTGTATAACAATGTTAACATTGTAACTAGCGAACTATATGAAAAATATCAGTTCCAAGGGATATTCCATCGCCGTTAATATTCAAGGGATCCGCCGCCGGACAATGGCATTTCTTAAAATACGACATCGAGGCTTCATATTAAGGTTTAACATGCATTTTAGACTCTCAAGCGTGCATATGTGTATGAAAGTACCGTCAGATTTCAGGCAAGTCCGGTAATTTAAGAACAACTATCATGTTTTTGAACTGACATTTAAAAAAAATCAATATTTCACGCAGGTATATTACACTGCCCCTTGCCTTGGGTGTCGTATTTCTATAAAATGTTGAGGTTTAAACATCGTCTCATCATTTATAATCCATTAATGCGTGTAGCAATATTAAACATCACTATTATAATGTTTAAATGTTCTATAAACTGATGTTTACTGTCAGAAAGGTTAATGAATACATCAGAATATAGAAATCTAATACATCCATGTTTTTATACCGACTACCACGCTGTCTTAAACTATCCGATTTCTGATGACATTTTAAAATCTATGTAACAACAAGCATGACAATATGAAGTTTGTCATCCACAATTAGTCTGATAATTTGCGTCTTAATTCAAGCGTACGTTTCTATGGGGCGTGTGCATTGAATAAAACAAACTTCCCGCTGTTTACTGTCCGTCTGCTCGATCTATACAAAAGAGTAGATGTCGTAAGATGTTGGTAAAACGCTGACGCGTATAAAATTTCTGTTTTACCAAGAAAAAGCATATTCATGATAGCTTATCAATTATTCAGCGATATCAAAAAGAAGGAGTACCTTAATTAATTGGACGGTGCGCTTAGCGCGTGCGACTTATTAATATTGTCGACGATAATTTGTCTCTCTTATAACGAGTTTCGTAAAGGAATAAGTTGTTTATAATATAAGAACACCGTGCCAAATCTTTCTCGGTGTAACTAATTCTACATACAATGTAGAATAGGCTAGACATTTACAAATTAGCATTTATCAAATATGCTAGATGCCAGTGGCATACATTCGTGCTCAGAAATCGAACGTGTGTGCGGTCTGAGTGGGGACAAGTTTACTTCAATACCAAAAATGGGTCATTGTTTTTGAAGCATTTTGTTTAAGAAAATGCTTACACGAACACTAACATGTAGCTAGTTACTATTGACAATAAGCAAGCGATAGGAATTACGCGATGTGGCTATTTGTTTAACTTTGCCCGGACACATACAAACTTGTTTAAAGAGCTGACTTGGCATTCTGTATTTCGAGAATAGGCACTACATATGACAAAGTGATCTGAAGTAATCAAGTGGTTTTGACAAGTATAAATCGACATTTTTTATATTTCAATTCATTTGAAGATAGAAAAAAGGCCTTAGCTTACTACAATCACAATCAACAGACTTTTTTAGAACCAGTAGTGAGCGGTTATCACTTTTGACCAGTATAGATGTTTCAGGCGCTCAGAATTTGATGTGCAAACGTCATCAGTACTTGGCAAGCTTTTGTTAAATATAAGATTATTTATATAACTTTGTCATAAATTTAAACATATATGTTTCACCAAAAGATCAAAGGTATATCGAACCATAATTTAAACAAACCAATCGGGTATCGTTGTCGCGCGCTATGAGTGTGTAATGACTGTTTTTTTACTAATCATTAAGTCTCTGTTATTATATCCTTTTAAAACCAATTTAGCGGATCGTTAGGTCATAAAGAATTTGGTAGTGTTTCAAACATCTTTTACAACCGCCAGTGACTTCTCGTCTCGGGTTTTTAATCGACGAGTCTTTTTATCATTTCGTCTGAAGCGAATCTCTCATCTTTGAGATTAAATAAACTTGAGGACCTGTTGAAGTGTTTGTTTCTACAGCAATAAAATATAGAGTAGTGATCACAATGGGTAGTGACGTGACAGATAAGTAAAATCAACTTAAAGAAACATGGGCCATATTGCCGAAAATCAGTGGGTTTTTGAACCAATATGGGGCCGAAATTGGGCCCCATTCCCTTCTGTAAAAATACCATATTTTCTTTGACCAGTTTTTAATATGTTTTCCCTAACTTACATCGATAATCAGTCAATCTCAGCACTTACACCAACAGTTACTCTCTTAAGAACCAAAGGGGTCGTTTTATTGAGATTTCAGTGCACCTGGGATCACACGTTACAACAGTACAGTGTAACCTGTCTAGAACAACCCCCTTTTTAACCACCGCATCCATTTTCTCCGCAACGAGGATTTTCTCTCAATTCAACCTCTCTAGAAAAGACAACCTCTCAACAACAACCAAAATTAACGTCTCCAAAACAGGGTGTTGCTCTGGCGAGGTTATCAAGGGTCCCAAGGGTGGTCTTAATATTGAGGGCTCACTGTATTCTATCTACTGATGTGTTCACACGCAAACGGTACATACATAAGGTATATAAAAGAGTTGTCTTGCTGTAGGCACTATTAGGTCACACATATACGGTCATTGAAGTCTGCTTACACAACCTTTTAGTTCTCTCTTCAAGTAGTTTGTTTACACAGATGGTACGTGAACACATTATTGATACAATATTCATTGTTGCATGAATTATCTATTTGTTACGGGTATTTTATCCTAGGTCATCATTCGGACCAGGGGCAGATCCTGCAATTGGGGTAAGGGTGTGGGGCGTAACTTTTTGCCATGTTTTGGTTTTGCTCAAACCTTATAAAAACGGTGAATATGTTGTATTTTTCTTTGTTTATAAACATCATCATTATAGAATGTACTGCTACAATAAATAAGAAACACCTGGAGCCGCTAGTGTCAATGGTCTGTAAATACCAAAATAGATTTAGTTTAGGTACCAGAGAGGTTTAATTAGTGTAAATAATCAAATTTAGCAGCTATAAGTATCAGAAAACGTTACGTTCTTATTGTCAAGTGATTGCATTTTAACACTTTTTTATGGTAATTGAAAGATAATTTAATGTGGTTTACATTTTGTGTCTCTCCCTGCGCGTCTCTCTCACTATTTTATCTAGATCTGTCTATGGAAGTTCTGATAAGTGAATGTAGCTTCCTTGCTCCTCGTTGTTCCCATGAAAACAATATTATCCTGATAAAGGCGTAAGCCGGAATGTTGATACGATAAATTTATAAGAGATGTAGTTTATGTGTTGTTTTTGACAAATGCATAATTTTAACTTTGCAAATACATAATCTTCAAAGACAACGTTTGCAGCAGCGTATAAAATAAGTTTCACCCTCTCATGGCTATTATTATAAAGATATGTGAATCTACTCTTTAGTTCTTTAACGTCATACTCAAATACTGACTGACCTTGCGAGTCGAGATAGCGTGGTGTTTACTATGAGCGGATACTTAGCACATGTTTCACTGTTTGTCCGTGTTATAATTATTCGGGGTTTTATCTAAAGGGTGACAAGGTTGTTTAAAATCAGACATTGAATTAAGTCTTCGCGATATGACAAACCGTTTATGTGATCAAGAAAACCTATTTATCATGTTCTTATTTGCTTGGCCTACTATATACCGCGTGTTGTACACAGTGTTCATTCATTTAGGTCATCTGGATACATTTATCATTCGGTTAAATAGTAAAACTCTTAAACTATCTTAAGTGGTAGTTTTTAGTACAAAATTAGTTTGATACAAATCTCGAGTCCGAACGGGAGTAAGCTACGTGTAGAGTTAACGATTAAAATAGATTAGTAATCTGTGTCGTATAAATAGTATTTATGACCGATTAACTTCGGTAACGAAATAAAACGTGCGATTTTGTGTCGATACAGCAGGGAAACTTGTTTTTCAATTTTATTCAAATTTGTAGGCAAACAATTTGCGTTCAGTGTGTTTTAAAATAATTACCGGTAACTGCTTGAAAGTTGGCGAAGTTCTCAACAATTGACATAATTGCATTAAATACCTCCAGCTACTATATTACTCACTGTAGTTAAAGATTTTCAACGTTAATCGCGATATCGATGTATCGATGAATTGGTGAAATCGATGATATATGGATTCAAAATTTGGGAGCATTAATTCAATCAAAGATGACAGATAAAAAATCGGTGATGGATTAATCATCTGCTTGAAAAAGAAATCGAGAAATATTTACACTGCAAACATGTTTGTAAAATCATCAAAATCTGTGTCAATTGTGTGCATGGTTGATGGTTGATTAGCTTAAAGTCAATACATTGCATAAGGACCGGACACTACGTAGCTTCCGTAATTGAAAAGCAACGACATGATTCTAACTTTCTATGGTACGAATTGATGGACGTTTTCAAAAATGATTTAATTCTTCATTGTTTTATTACTGTGAACACTTTTGATCTGATACATCGAGGTTTGGTCGAAATATTAGTCGATATTTCGATACCAAATCAAAAACAGCCTTGAACGGGCGTATCCAACAATAGGAGCATTTTTTTCTAACGAAGAGATTTCCTTTTAAACTTTGTATATTTTATTAGTGTAATGTATCTAAACAAAATATGAAATAAAAATGACGGGTCATCATGCTCGATTTTATGATAATGAAGATTAAAACATGAATATTTCATATAAATATATATAGATCTAGCAAAATCGATACAATTTTACTATATTTTTTCTAGCCTTGAGATTTTCTTACAACTTGGTATACTATATGAGAATCACTGCCTGAATGCAAATATGAAATAAAACTAATAGGTAACCTTGCTTGATATTAAGATAAAGATTGATTTATTGTGTTTCAAACGTAATATATATGGAGAGAGAAAGTTGAACAATTTACCCATAATACACTTATCGTTTTTACATTTTCATAAAATGTGTTAGTTTTAAATATTTATTGAATATCATTTTATAATTTTTTTTTTTTTAATAATAAAGTATATGGAAAAAGAAAGGAGAAGGAAAACTAAAAAAATGTAATGAAATCCTTCAATTAAACATAATAATAGCAGTATTTGCATTGGTCTTAGTGACTCTATAAAGTTCAGTAAAAATCTTCGCATCGTAAAAGAAAATGGCAAACTAATCTCGATTAGGCCTATGTCTTTAAGTAGGCGATACGCTTACGTACACTGTCTTTCAAAGTTTACGTATTCATGTATTACCAAATAAACGGGGAAGATCAAAGACTGCATGTTGAATAATATGCTCTCATTACAACAAACCGTCTCACAATCGTGTGCTGTTTTATTGCAATACTCGCGCAATTAATGTTTCACAAATTACTGATGAGACGCCATTAAATGTACATCACGCGTGCGCAGAATGCGTGTACATCAACTGCGCATGCGCCAGACTATTCAGAGTACAAACCAGTCAATTAAGTACGGCTTTAATTATGGAAAGAAAAAACAAGCTCATGAATGACTGTTAATAAAAAACAATAGATTAAAGTAGTCTCGTGCATGTGCTAAGACACTAAACGTTATGCAAATCTAGGGCAACATTTATTATTTACAAGCGAATTATCTGATAATACGAACTCGTTAAATCACTGCCTTGCCTCTAAACAGGTACGTTAGAGCAACATTTCTCACAATACAAAATGAAATCGAACGGTAATTACTGATTTGTTAGCTGGCTGAACATTTCTTCTGGTCATCAAGCTAATGATTTGTCCAGCGGTCAGAACTTTCAAAAAAAGACAAAGTCATTATCTGAGACATAAAAAATGCCACGGCTAGCTAAAATGCACTGAAACAAATATCTTAACGACGTAAAGTAATGTATCTATTTCCGACGAAGACAAAGTTACATCGTAGAAGGAGTGTCTGCGTCAGTCGACTACTGTTGGAATGTGACTAAAAAACGAAATCAGAGATGTACTCTGAATACAGCATAAGTATTTAGACTGACAGCATATTAAGTTCATGTTATAAATGCGCGACATGTCATTGCTCTTACTCGAAATGTCGAATGCAGTTACAAGAAGATTCGTTTCATTTACACTCATAACTTTCTTTAAATCGCACACACATTTTAATTACGTATGTTATTCCAAAATGAATCAATTTGATAAGCTAACATCTTTTGTATATGATACTTACGTCCGTTTTTTCATCAATATTTATGTTACGGTCGGACCCCGTTCATTCGAATTCATCGGGTCTGAACTTTCGAATAATACATGGTTTCGAATAAGTTGAAATAATTCGAAATACCTAAGAAGATACATTGAGACCTGATGTTAATTTCGAATGATACCATGTATTCGTATAAAATGTTGTCGAATAATCGAGGCCCGACTGTATATACGGTGGTCAGTTGAACTAACCTCGTCGGGATGATACCATGTATTCGTATAAAATGTTGTCGCATAATCGAGGTCCGACTGTATATACGGTGGTCAGTTGAACTAACTTCGGATGATACCATGTATTCGTATAAAAGATTGTCGAATAATCGAGGTCCGACTGTCTACACGGTGGTCAGTTGAACTAACTTCGGATGATACCATGTATTCGTATAAAACATTGTCGAATAATCGAGGTCCGACTGTGTATACGGTGGTCATTAAGTGTTCCTTGTTTTCCAACCAGTACTAACCTGTTCATTCGCAAGCAACTGACAACTTTCCTACAAGAGCTCAACTCTCTTTAAATATAGTTTAACTTAGATAAACATGGTAATTTCATAACAATGCCGTCTCATACATTCATCCCACCATTTAATGACTAGGCAAAAAAAATATATGAGTTTAACTTTAATTGACGTCATTAACACCTCCACTGACTACATGGTTTGTCATGGGAACAGCTCAAATGTTTTCCCTGTCTCCCTATGTACCCGCCAAAATTAGTTCTAACCAGTGTTTTGACAGACCATTGTTTAGTCTTTTAGAAAATTACAGCTAACATTAATTGCATGAAATGTATATAAAACAAAAGCTAACCTACAACCCAACATTACGATTTAATAGTGTCGAGAGACAGCAGACAAAGACGCTTTAAATATGGGCTCAGAATTGTTTAGTCCAGAAAGTAGTGATTTTTACAAATCTTTACCGAAGTTATCATTATTACCCTCATTACGTGATTATTGTGTACCTAATTGATCGTAATTTTCTTTTTTCAGGACTAAATAATGGATTCTAAGCAGGATTTAATTGGACAAGTGCTCGAGATTTCGAATACTCGAGATATCGTGAGTTTGGAAGTAATTCAGCATCAGAGGGTAAGTGCAGTGTTAGTGTAATAGTTCATAATATTCAATTCATGTTTCTGTACTGACTGTGAGACAAGGAACTATACGACTATAGCGATGTTTTTGTACAATCTCCCTCCATCCGGTTTGAACATACTTTCGCCCTATCTATAAAGAACCAATGTTTAGCAAGAATGCACACATATAACGCGTTTTCGGCACATCGTAGGTACATAAATGATCCCAGTAGAGTACATTATAGTAATATTACTTACTTCCGGTAACCTTTACTTCCGGTTATACCGGAAGTAGTTTCAGAGTTCATGGCCGCAATTCGACGAACTGATCTCAAGTAAGGATTATTTAAGGTATTGCATGCGTTTGAATTAAATAATACAAAGTTACACTGGTTGGCACCATAGACTGATATAATGTTCACACCTCCGTGAATGATGAACTGTTTCTATTGAGTGCTTGATACACCAGTATACTGTGAATAATTTTAATTAAAACAGTTCAATCAACGCAAACGGCCCTGTTTCCACAAAAGGCACAGACACGGTTAGTCACGGTAAAGATAAATATTGTTGAAACAAGACGGTAGAAATAGTTTTGCATTAAACAACAGCGACGTTAGTGTTAGATATATAATTATCTTTGTTCCTGCCAAAACTTAGATTTATTGCTTCAGTTCTGCACGGGTTGTTGTCTAGGTGATGTATCAAACGATAATTATATTGTGTTGATTCAATCAAAAGATTTCGAGAAACGATAGCCGATGTCCAATTTGTTACATTGTCCTGAAGATAATCACATCTTAAGTCACAGCAAATAATTGAAGATAAGTTTGTGTTCGTGAAGTAGAAATGGAGACGAATGGTTTTAACTGAGCCGAGATGTAACAACCCAATGTCTTATCACGAGTTCTAGTACAGAACAGGTCAGCAACTGTAGGACACCCCCCGGACAAAACCACTCTTACTTGGGTTGAAATTGAACATGCTAAGAAATATGTAACTAATAGAAGTGTTTGTCTTCCCTACTTATCTGAAAAATGTAATATAATCATTTAAAAAGCATATAGTTAGGGAGGGGCTTGTACGCCCTGGTATTTTTCATGGTCGGGTTATTGACCTACCAATGGAAATCCCGGGATGGGTTTTATCCCCGACAGAAGGGGTTTTATGTCCTTCGGGGTTCGTCCGGCTCCCAAGATCAATATTAAGTCGAAGTCGAGCTTATTTGGGACTGAACATGTAGGTTGATGTTGTATCCAGCACACACAATATCAGAACATGTTTAATTAAACCAAGCCGAAATATTCTGCAGTACTTTAACATTGGTGTTGTTTTATAAACTCATTTAAGACTCAATATATTGTAGGGGCCGAGTTTAATCTTCTGTGTATACGTGCAAGGGACCCACATTGATATGACCGCTTTTTATTTAATTATTTAAAGTTTGAAGAAGAAACAAAACTGACATTTATGTGGGACAGAAAACTTCGCAAGCGTGCCAAGGAAAGTAATCTGAGAAAGACATACAAATTTGTCTCACTGCGCTTAAATGAATGAAGTCTAGACTTGCAGGTGCGGCTGCATTGCTGAAGCAACCGAGCGAATGGATTGATACTGGTTATTAGTTTATCCTATGTCATTAAATATAAAAGTAATTCAATAGTTTTGATATAAGTGAACAAAAATATGCGCAAGAACGAATGACTTTTATTAGCGCGTTCTGTTTCCATTTTTGCAAATCATAGTGTTTTTCAGATCTTTGTTGAAAAGAGCCTGTCCTATTGCAAGAGCACCCCTTTACAAGATGGGGACTTACATTGTCTATCGTTTACAAACTATTGCTCGGACTGATATTACAGATATTATACGATCACATTTTATTAATATGTAGTGATATAAGGAGAGAACTGCTATGATAGAGGGAACATTTTAGAAACAAATGTATTAAAAACTCTTATTTACCAAAGGCACTCCCATGTTGACAAAAGTCTGATCATTGCATGCACTGTCGTTGTTTTTACTGGTTAAATATGATTTAAGTTTTTGAACTAATCTTCGACTCGTTCCGTGTCATTACGTAAATTGACTCGTAAATCATCGGTAAATTTCGGAATATAATAAAAATTATGTTATTATTCGGTCACTTAAAATATAAAACACAATGATGACTCTAATAACGCCATTAATACACGGAATGAGGGCTCAGTTTTCACTAGAGAAGGACATTCAAAATGTGCATAAATAAATTAGCCGGTTATTAAAGATATTCACCAAACAGAGTCATGACTAATATAAATATACTGTAAGTGGCGGTGGTTGATATCGAGACTTGAGTTACGAATAAATTACTGTTTATTTTACTAAGGGTATGTGTGTTCAAGCAATGAGGAAAGGATCAAGTTACCAAACACTTGTAACTAATACTAATGTCATTTATTATAAAATCAAGTAAATGGACTCGATCATCTATTTCTTTAGAAATACTAGAATACCAGTTTTTGTCCAGTATATCAATTCGTTTTAATGATATTTCTATTTCGAATGTTTTTCAAAACACATCTAAATTTGCTAATATAAGTACAGCCCCATTATGTTGATAACGTTTCCATGAAATAGATACTGGGCAAAAGAGATAACCCGTCGTTTTCAATTTTGAGAATCTTGACTACAAAATGACTAAGTGATGTAAAACGATGGACGTGATTTGGACAGATGTTGATGGACCATTATCGACAATACATTTTATTTGAATCATAAATGTGATAGCTTATTTCAATCAAAATTAACAGACGATATATCCAGTAGCCTTTTAAGAAACTTGGTCAAATAGTTCTGGCAATTCAGCTCTGGCAATTTAGCTCTTTTGACCAGTATATTTTCGCAGTAATTTTAACAGGAAGTATTTTTTTAATCCGCGAAATAGTCGATTTTCGCAGCATAGTTTAAATATAGTTATGTATACATGTTACCGGGTGTCTTTGTTAGAAGATCAAACCAGAATAATAACACACAGGATCATATTTATGTTTACCAAATCTAGTATTACATAAATAAGAACTTGAATTTTGGGTAAACAAAATACACAGATTGTTTACATTAGATTGCAGCATAACAACTGATATTGATACGCAACTAGCCAAACTACAGTAAGACCCCACTTTAAGACTACTTTCATAAAAAGCCCACCTCAAAATAAAGAAAACAATTTTCAAGTCCATTTGCTCTTTATTCAACCTCAATATTAAGACCACCTCAATAAGAAGACAATTTTTCAAAATCCCAAAGGATGGTCGTATTATAGAGGTTTTACTGTAGTATATGAAGATATATTTTCTACATAAACCCACTTTACCGCGCACACCTGTTATGAAAATATAAATTATTCCCAAATGATTTTTAAATTGTAATTGCAAAATAGCAAGTGGATATTTTTATCTACTTTAACTTACAATAATCTACATATTGCTACTCGAAACTAAAATAATAACGAATACTGTATAGCGCTTTATTTCTGCGGTGCCAATGTTTTTTGCGTTTTTTTTGCGTTGGTGTTTAATTTTTGCGCATTTGCGATTTTCTACCAAAATGTTAGAAAATTCAGAATCATTCAGTGTTTTACTCATCATTAATCCAAACATATGGCAATTACTTTTTGGCGGAGTTTTATTATGGCGGATTAGACCTTGACATTAGCGGCAAAATAAAATAAAAACACGCCAATATAACCCGCTATACAGTAAGTTAAACAAAACATAACATAGCGCGTTTGTATCAGGAATCAGAATCATTGAAAACAGAAGACGATATTCAGTTTCCAATTCTGAATATCTCTGTAGGACTTTGTGCTCTAAGAGTACAGTCGAGTGTAGATGCTTAAATTTGGTTACGAATGTTTTATAACCCCCAGACGAAAACCCAATCCAGAGAATCTCCACAGTCCAACTGATTTGCTTATTATGCAATAAATGATTTGGCAATATATATTGATGTCGGTTCAATGTTTCATAAGATTAGTGTTATTATACCTTAGAACGAACGAGATTTTGTGTGATAGACAAGCAATCGGGTGCGCTATAGCATAGAACGCAGACTATTTAGACGAGTCATCTCCCTTTATACCTTCTATAGTTATCTCCCTTTATCCCTGATATAATATATGTACCCTATGAGCGCTGCTCTGGGATTTACAACCTCTTTTGTAAGTGACGTCTTTTCAAGAAAACGCAACATTCGATGCCACTATTTGCAAGCAGGAAACACTATTTACTCCATATGGTCACCTCGTTTTCATATTGCCATACTGTCAGTACATGGTGACGTCACATGTGACGTTTTCTGGAAATGACGTCATTTCAAACAGAGGTTGGAAATCGTAGTGCGGTGCTCATATATTACAAGGAGTTTGAAGGGAGATAACTCTAGAAGGGAGAGAACTTGTGACATCTTCTGTGCCATAGAATGTATGGTGTCGGGTTTCCGTTGAACAAGATTCAGGATAATGAAAATAACATTGCCCCTTCATACATTTATATTGAAACGACTAACTCAACTAATCATATCGACCTTTTTCTCCCTTGTTCATTTTTTATAAAAATTAATAGGCGTAGAAATTTTGAACGTATCACGTGACGCTGGATTATGTCACATAGTCACTCTGTGTTTGGCCAAATCATGTGATTTGCGACGTTATTTAAGTTGTTTCTGCATACAACCAAAAATGCATGCATTCGGTACGGCTTACTTAATTCTATACATAACAGCCTCTATGTAATGGAATATTTTCGTTCTTTTACCCTATACGAGAAATCTTTGCCAACCAAGCTTTCTCGAAGTGGTAACAAAATAAGGTCACAACTAACGTGGTTTCCCCTATACAGTCACCGTCATCAATGAATCCAAGACCAGTTGCCTATTTCTCTTCATAAAAATCGTATCAGTGCTTTGATCACTTAGAACAATCATATTTCAACAGCAATTATATAGTAATTAAATGTTCAATTAATGCATTCGGTCTAAACAGTTTAACTAATAAACAAGTCAAAATTCTTCTCATTTATCATCATATTAAAACATTATGCGGGTATTTGTTTAAGTTTTTCATGAGAATTTACGCATTAATGAAACACTTTGCATAAGTATGCCTTTATTGACTTAATAATACAAGTGTGTTTAACATTTAGGCTCTGAGCCAGTTTTGTTTTGAACTCTAATATGTTCTACTTGCACATGAAGTCAATCAATTTTGTGTAACAGCGTGCATGACAAGTTTCCGAAACGCAAATACCGTGAAACTTCAATAATAAGCCACCATTGCCCACGGTAGGAAAGTCACGTAATGATTTGCTCGTAGAATACATGTAGTGTCTATATATATGCGATTTACTAGTCAGGTGTATTTTAGATTGGAATATTCCATTGTCGGAAACAGGTAATACATTTTGATGATATTCTTTCAAGAAACTCGGGTAACTTCAGCCATCCATTAACTGACACAGTATAGATTTCTAAAGATTAATACCATACAGTCACTGAGCTGTAACGTCCGATATGGATGACCGGAAGTACCCGAGTGTAAACAAACGACGTGCACAAAATTAAAATGATATTGGATACCGGAAGTTCCCAAGTGTGAACAGACAGGCGCAACATTTAAATGATATGGATGACGGGAAGTACCCAAAAGTGAAATAAAATAACAAAACACCCCTATATAGGGATATAGAACTTACCATTCTAAAACTACAACCAGCAAGTCAATAAATATCTTTATACATTCAATTACATGAAAACCTCTGACCCCACCTCATCATTTGTCTTGTTAACAGTGATTGGAGGTTTTTTAACCCGATCATTAGTGGGAAATAAATAACGATGTGATCTGTGGCCTAACAAATCTTAGAGAAACAGAGTAAAAATGTGATGAAACCGATAAATAAAGCGGAGAAAATTAAGGTCCTCAGAGAGTCTGATCGTTCTTAACTGCCTCTGTTTAACCTCATTGTGGAATACACTAGGGACTGTTCTAAACCGGACCGGCTTACGACCGGAATAGTTCAGAGAGCCCACTCAGTGTTTAAAAAACATTTGACAATCATTGTGCTTTGTTCCATCGACCAACTTTATATCAGTCAAGATTTGACCAATTGGTAAAGGGCATTGTACTAACGGCTTTCAATACATGCTGCTACAAAAACTACTAGGCATGTCTTACATGTAGGCAACTCAGGAGGTCGTAGGTTTGAGCCCCCGTGAAAGGCGTATTTTCTCCGTGACTATTTGACTAAATATCATACACCCGAAGTTATTTATACCCCACTTCTCATTAATGTGACTGACTGTCGTTGCCAATTGTTCGCAGAATATCAGATGAGTAATCGGTGGCAAACCAGAAATACTGGTGTTGGTACCGGACCCCGTGCGTAACTGAAACACTGTCGATAAACGGTGTGTAAACTCCAATACAATCGGCGGTGGCCATCTTGGATTTCTCAAAATATACCATGACGTCATGTGTCAACCAATTTTTTTTAAACTTCAAACATTCAGCTTTAAAATTGCTATAAACATATGCATTGACCTTTTTTGCACACGGGACGTCCTATGGGACTTGACTAACGTTAGATGACAAGAAAATTATGCCATAAACTTTTTCCAACAAACAATTAAAGAGATGAAACGAACCTAGCGTAAGCGTATATAAGGCCTGCATGTTCTACCACGTATTTCCCTTTCATGTTGTTTTCTGCAATACATTATTGATAACTTTCACACCATCCAGCATTGGAATCTCAATAAATTTTGGTTACCATGACTTCATTTCTGAGAACGTAATAAAGACAAATCGTCAAGGTCTGCTCACTCTTGTTAGCGACTGTGAATAGACACACGACATTGTTATACCAAAAATCTGTGTGTGGAATTTTTTCGAAACCGCTTAATTTGTGGAAATAATCTGAGAAGCATTCTTACATTTCTAGGTCTCTAAATATTCTAGCATTTATATAATGCAGCGATTATGTTGTATGTGGTATTCTTATGTTTAATGTAATTTACGTTACAAAAATATGAATGAATATATAATAGTTTAGCCTACGTTACCACACACATTATGAATACCTAAATCATATCGAGTGGTATTTCATACGCTGACAGTTATCGTTAAGTGTTGTGTTGGTTGAAAAGGAAGTTGATCTCGAAAATATTTTAAGTTAAATTATGCTTTATAATCTAAAATTACAATAGAGTGTAGTGGAAAATCTACATACAATATGCATAGAACTGTATCAAGGTAATAGGTTTAACTACATGTCGACACGTGTCAAAGGGAATATCTTGTTTATATTACCAAAGAAAAGTTGACATATGTGTGGAAAGCGTTGGCTATTTCATAACAATCAGCCAACCATAAAAGAGTTTACTTTTTTTCAAATACACTGATTTGGATTTGTGTGTTTGTTTTTAATGGATAAAATGTTGGTTTCACGCTTTGTTCAATGTACATGTAATTCTCAGGTCAGATTTGAAAAAGTTTAACAATGTTTTTGGAAAATCAGTCAAGCTATTTCACGTATTTATATCCAATGCATAAGCTGTTTATACGAAGCAAAGAATCTCATAAGTGATGGAATCAGCGGGCATGTTCCTATCATTTTCTACAGTCGGACCTCGTTTATTCGACAACCTTTAATCCGAATACATGGTATCATCCGAAATAAGTATCAAGTCCCGATGTATCTTCTCAGGCACGTCGAATTGAAATGTGATACTGGAAACCATGTATTATTCGAATACAATTTATATCCGATGCATTCGAAAGAACATGGTCCGACTATATCGCATACAACCATCGCCCGCGTATTTTATAGACAACCAATTCCTTGCGTTCAGTTACGGCTAACAGTCGCGAACGTTTTGTATTGTATCCCTTGCCCACCGTATCACGTTTACTGCACACGGGGAACCAAATTGCAAAGCGTTTCGAAACGTGAGCCGCAAATATCTTTACTGAACGCAAGACTGGTTTACGAGTATTGTCAGTCAAGGTTTCTAAATAGTCTCGTACATAAGTCACACACGTCGGACACAACAAGAAAACGAGAGGTGTATAAAACACTATCTGTAAGTTATCATATAACCAGAAACATCTTTATTTTATACACTGATAGCGCTTAATCAAAACTGCATACAATACGACTGACATGTGGACATTGAGTGGTAAAAAAACTGAAAGGAAAGTTTAGACATGGTTGTAGATAACTTTGAGTTGGGTTAATAGGACATAGATTAAGTTAGCAAAGATATGAGGGTAGTTTAATAAAAATCACACAACATAGGGGTTGTGGTAGAAAGCATGGAGTCGTGAAAAATGTATGATTAATTAGGTAAAAGATTTTTGTGAACAATCGCTCTTAAGAAACAAATGTGGGTTCATTTCAGTGAATTTTAGAGCATGTTTTTGTTTAAAGATAATGATTAAACTTTTTCGAGGAGGGGGGGGGGGTTGTGCTTCAAAACTTGATTTTATTTTAAATAACACAACTCAGGTTCAAACAATCAGATCGCTTAGTACACTCTCATGTACAGTCAACCCTGTGTTAAAGACCACCTGCGAACAAAGACCACTATTGCAAAACCTGTCTGCAAAGACCACCAATTTTATCTCCCATCAGACCATTTTCAATGATATTTAATCTGTTAATAGAGACCACCTGTAAACAAAGACCACATTTTGCTGTTCCCATGGGTGGTCTTTACAGACAGGTTTGACTGTATAAAGATTAACGATGGTCTTTCACATGGAAATAGTGCTCTCCCTTTGATACCGGGTGATATAACGATATGACACCCGCTTGGTCGATTAGAATTTTAAATTGGAACGTCACGTGATATATGATAACCAAAAATAGTCAGGAATTCATTTTGCTATACAGAATAAGATTAGTGCGGACGCTGATGTATAATAACAGAATCTATGAACTTCTCTTTAATATAAACTTAATAAACGGTTTCCTCTAAATATCGTCTGAGTATCGTCTGCTTTATTTGAATGAAGAATCGGTTAATTATTATCAGAGTTTTATTGCGTTCAATAATTGTGACAGATAACATGATAATCTTATCGTGACTATAAAATTCACATTTACGTCGTGTTTCTATCAGAAATGTGTTAACAATTCTCAGACGTTTTGTTATTAATGTGACATCAATCAGTAAACTGTATTGCTGAGACACACGTGACGTCACGGTTGTAACTTCAGCGACGGGTTTTATCATATACAGTAAGAGTTTAGTAGTCGTCTGATTTTTACATAAATAAAAGCCAGACGACATTCTGAGACAGGAATGTTATTAAATCAACGGTTACAAGATGGTATGTTTAGTTAAGAATATTACAGGAAGATGAAAGTTATACAAGTTTTGGCAAGAATAGATTGACGAGACTAAAACGTTTTCACCAAAAATAGATCTATATATCTGATTTCCGGTCAACTATCACAAGTGTACCGTTTTGAAGAATCTGCTGTCATAATGATAACGAGAGCACGACTGACAGATGCAGACGCTCGTCTGTGGATCATATTATTGTAGTGATTAACATTTTCTCAGAAATACAGAATCTAATTCAAACGCAATATGTGACATTTTTTAGGACGAAGACACAGACGTTGACGACGATCAAGCTACGACAATTACTCTCCGTGTAATCAAAACAAACGAGCTAAAAACTGTTTCAATCAACTTTGGACATGTTTTTCTTCGAACTCAATTTAAGGATGAAATTTACGTCATTAAAATCTGTGAATCAATAAAATTCAAGATGGAATATCCAGATTAATAAATTATCATTTTAGCTCGTCTGCCTCGAAAGGAAGAATAACTTTTGTCCTAGCTTGATAGTCGTCGTCCGTGTCAGCTTCTCCGTCCACAAAGGTGTTAACTATTGCGTTTAGCTCATCTTCTGTTAGAACCAGACGAGCTTTAATATATGCCTGTAGTGCTTTTAAGTCATTTTTCTGTATCCTGATTTGGGAAACATACAGATGTAGTACAACTAACGAAGATATTTATATACTTATTATTATTACGAGCAAAGTACAAGTGATTGTTTTCGCATTTTATGTTGAACTACATATCGTAGTACACGTATTACAATTCTAATCGCACAATAAATACAATCTTGATCATTCTCCGATTTTATCATTTGATTTGAAAGCAACAGACACAATATTCCCACTACAAAAATAGATTTAACGTACATTTATTCATGTTTAAAATCATGGTAACAAATTCAACTCCCTAAGTGACGTCATATTAGCATGAGTAGAAACTTTAAAAAGTGTAGTATATTAGATACAATTCCAATGGGAAATTGAAATTATTTGAAAGATTCAGTAATTTCCAGACTAGGCATTGGACTGTTGAAATTAAAAATTGTTCAGAAAAGCCGAGTTCAGTTTTAAAGACGGCGGAACGAACGAACGAACGAACGAACGAACGAACGAACGAACGAACGAACGAACGAACGAACGAACGAACGAACGAACGAACGAACGAACGAACGAACGAACGAACGAACGAACGAACGAACGAACGAACGAACGAACGAACGAACGAACGAACGAACGAACGAACGAACGAACGAACGAACGAACGAACGAACGAACGAACGAATTATCAATATCAACTCGTTCGTTTGTATTGATATTCATTTTTTATAAATAATTTATCATAAAAAATCTCATAATACGAAGTGGCGGTTAGATATTTTGGCTAGTGCACGTAGTGAATGTAAATATGTACATATGTAAAACCAAGAACGCTGTAGAAATGTATGCCTCACTTCAATCGAAGTTGCATGTGATTTATCAGTAACTTGTAATCAAATGTTTTCATCTGCATTTTGTGTATGATCACATTCAAGGAATAATAACAGGGACGTAGATTGTCTGTGTGTACGTTTTCACCGGTGTATTGTCACCGGAAGTGCCTACCCGAATGTCATAACCGGATGTACTTACACCGGAAGTGCACTTATCTCTACTGGATACGCTTCTGGTGTGTTTAAATGTGTGCGTACAGTGGATCACGCTGTTCTTAAATAGACATTGGATGTTGATTATATATAAGTGTTGTGACTAGTTCATAACCTCATAAAATTTGTAAAACTATATATGTAGTATATTTGCAATATTCTCCGTAAAAATCCGCTAATATTTTCGGAATAAAACTCTCATTTTGTAATTTTAATGGAAGCCACTGTCAGAATTTACAATTCAGAAAATGATATATAATATGATTTTATGTCGATCTTAAAAATTATTTCAATATAATATTTTATTGCGGTAATTATATCTTACCTCGAATATGCAAAACATTGACAAAAATTCATAACTCTTCTACATCACGCAGCTACGCTCCAGAGTATGTGAACATTTTGTGAATACTCCAAGCTATCATCTATTTGCTTGAATATAAGATTGATACTCCCACTTATGATAAAGATGAAGCTAAGATTACGTCATGCCGAGAATTTGATATAGATATGTGATAGAGACAATAGAATAATATAATTAATGACTTCAGAGAGGCAAGGATTGCGATGGCAACATAAAAAGGCAATCTAATAAATATAAAATATTAAACAGTTTATTAAAATACCGTGATAGATATATACCCCATACCAGAGAAGAGTTTCAAAATGTGATACTGTTTGTACTTAATTTATGGTATCAGTAAGCCAGCATATTACACAGTTTATTATAATTTATATATACGTTTAGATTAAATACTTTAACCTATCTGTGAGTTTTATTACAAAATGATATTAACATCGATATTAACATTACATTATATTTATGTATGAATGTATTTTCGTGCCTTGCACAGGGGATATGGGATGCGTGTCATCTTGTGCCGATACGTTGCGCATTTCTGTGAATAGGGTGGCTCTGTGGCCGTCTTGTTATGGTCGCTGACTTCAAATCACTTGCCTCTTACCACGGGTTCGAATTCCTGAATGTCAAATTTGCGAGGAAGCCATTCAGCTGGCTTGCGGAAGGTCAGTGATATTCAACCTAAATGCCCGACGAAGCCGAATCGAGTACTAGAAGAGACCCCTGTGGTTTTCCAACACTCTAATAGCTGGAAAGGTCACTACATGACCGTGGCTGTTTCTGTGACCTAAATCCAGATTACATGGAGAATCAATACATACTTCAGCTTAATATTTTGGGTGTGATATATTAACTGCGTTACGTATCGAATTTTGTTGTTAGTCATCAAAATGTTAATTTTCGACATTTACAAACGACATTTTAATTCAATAACAAAAAAGGCAGACTGTCAGTGTAACACAGCCTCACAGCTTGCAGTAATTCACTGACATTTTATCAAGTTACCGTTTGCAAATCCACCGTCTTTGTGTGTTGTGTGGACAATATACAGTGAAACCTCAATAACTAGACCACCATTGGTTCTTTAAAGAGACGGTGTCTTAGTTGTAAGTTGGTCTGATGATCGAGTTAAAATATGGAAGAAAAAATAAAAACTGGTTCATGACAATACGGTCTTACCAAAGAAGTAGTCTTAACTTCCAGGTGGTCTTCAAGCAAAGTGTTACTGTATAGTTGCACAGTTACTGCAATGGTGTCATAATACACGAACAACACGCACTGGTTTACAGCAAGACATACTTCATTATATTATCAGCGGCTGGCTTTTTTATCATCTGACGTATATGATAGCTTTCGCTCCAACTAGGACAGCGACCTATATAGAGTCAACACGCTGTTTTAACTGTCCTACTATTTGGACCATCACATATGTTGATTACAAGGACTTGGACAATAACAGAATCTCTCTCTCCTTGGCGCCCCTTCCTTCCAATCTCGCTAATCCTCTCATCTCTTCTTTCCACTCGCATTATCTTCTTCTCCTACTTTACTCTTTGCCTCACGTCCTCTTCCTATTACTTTGCTATTTCCACCACTTGCGACCACTCTCTTTCCTTTCTCTCTCCCCCCTCGTCCATCACTACCCTCTCTCTATCTCTCTTCTCACTCTCCATCTCTCTCTCGCTCTCCTGCTCTCTCTCTCTCTCCCCCCCCCTCTCCGTGCATCCTCTATTTCTCTCGCTTATCTCTTTTCCCCCTCTCTCCACCCTTCCCTCTCCATACCCTCCCCTCTCTCTCTCCTTCCCTCTCCATACCCTCCCCTCTCTCTCTCCTTCCCTCTCCATACCCTCCCCTCTCTCTCTCCTTCCCTCTCCATACCCTCCCCTCTCTCTCTCCTTCCCTCTCCATACCCTCCCCTCTCTCTCACTATCCGTCTCTTTCGCTAGAGTACACAAACATCTCTTAATCACTTATCTCCGATCATGTCATTAAGATTTAATGCAAAGTCGTATTACATTATGATTTCAATAAAGATATTGTGCAATAAATATTTTTTCATAATATTTTCTCACAATAAACTAAGTCCTGATATTTGGATTATCAGTGAAGCTACGATACAATGACTTGGCTAGCGCCGTATAACACGATTTGCGGGGATTTAATCTTTGTGGTAAATCAGTTATTACCAAATAGATCAGTCACAACAACACAGTCTGCCTAAGGTTAATCTGTTGTGTCAAGGTCGAATGTACGCAAACTATTAGCAATGTCAATGGCCGGATTTTCTTTATTAAACGTTTTACGAAAAAAAATGCTTTTCCGTTTCATTGCAATATTATTTAAAAGGAAGCAAAGTTGTCGAGGGGTAATGCGCTTGACGACAGGGTCCGGGATTAAAACCGATACGTACAATCAGCACTCAAATTATAAAATTATGATTCTGAGAGTGACTCATATTGAAACTTGGAATGTATTATAATGATACATGATTTCTGAATATGCATTGTGGTCCACTTCTATAAGGATTTGAGTGTAATGATAGATCTAGGAGTACTTATTGAGTGTGAGTGTGAATTGTGGTACTCAAACCCACACTAAAGTCTCAACCCAATGGCCAACAAAGATGTTTGTCCTTGATCAGAAAGGTAGTGTATTCTAACCCCACCTTGTATGAGGTTAATCCACTTACTTTACAATCTCTGAATTAGCCGCAAGTACATGTCCCGATCATCCGAAGCATCTCAATCTGAGCTAAATCTCAGCTCATCTCAATCTCAAATTGTTGAGATTTTTCTCATCTTAGATCAGATTCAAAATAGATTTTACAAAAAATTTTTTTTTTCCAAGCAATCCAAAATGAGATTGTCTCAAACTCAGGCTTTGATTTGAGCAAAATCTCATATTGAGCTGAGATTTCTATTTGAGACGTTTTGAGAGATCGGGCCCAGGTTAGTAACCTAGGAAGCAGTCATCGAGAGTAATGCACGAAAGTTAAATAACCTTTGGGTCATATTAGATCTAAGATAAATATTTTTTTACAAAAACAACATGACAATCGTATCGAAGCTACAACCATCCATGCTGTCATTATACGCTTTAAGCATCCAATTCTAAAATGATTCCATTCAAAGTAATAGCCTTCTTCTCAAATAACTGATTAATTTATATTTTGTGATTTCTTCCTTTAATCCGTATAGCGTGTGTTTTATATTCGTCTTATTATGGTTGGAATAATATTCATTTAAAGCGTGTTATAAGACTTCAACCGTAGTTATAAGTTATTGCAGACGATTTAGAATAAGTTAAGAATTGCGTTATTGTGTACTCTATTTCTATTGGTCAATATTTTCCAAAAGACGATTTCATTGGCTGACCACCTCACAATTTGTTTACAACCGTTCCCAAGAAAAATAAAGTCGAAGGCAACATTTAAAACACCGTCTTCACGAAATGACAAAAATCCTCTCTTACTATAAAAGTGGTAAAGCTCGCGAGCAGAATTTTTCGCGAATTTGATTTTAAAGTAGTCAGCGTAAATTTTCTCGTTCACAGACGGTTATATAAACCTACTTAGTGTTCAATATAGCAATGCTTTTTTGAGGTTTGCAAACATTGCAACACGCAAAAGTCTAAAATGGTAGATTCATTTGTTTTCTCGCGAAAATCAGTATACAGCATAAATCATATCTAAAATATTAAACGCACCAAGCAATTCCCTGGGTGATCCACGATGAATTATCTGTTTAATTGAATCAATTTTCTAATTACATTCGCCTTTTCGGTAACTTCTTAAACTGAGGAATGGTTAAAATGAGTCGTGTGCAGCCGTACTAATGCCGGATCATTAAATTCCGTTCTATCCCAGAGAAGGAATTTGGGACAATTTACCGAGATAAGTGGATTAAATTTCTCTCAACACCCATAGCTGATATCAGTAGCAACTGCAATAACACGTAAGGTGACGATTTGATATACAAACAGACATATATTTGAACAGTAAGCTATTCGGTACAGGGTGACCTGAAGATACATACGTTTTTCCCTCGCTCATAATTCACTAACAAGACGCATTCTCTACACTTCGTATATTATACTGATTCATCATGTTTCTGCATGTCTGATTTCGTTATCTCAAACACTCTAAAACATATCACTGTTTACTTAGGTCGTTCTGATAAATGCTTACAAACCTTGTATGATTTGTTGACACAGTGATCCAAGTTTAAATTATCAAACACTACATGTAGGATATAAAAAGATCTTTACAAATGTATAATACCTTCCCCTTACACGGATTTGTTAGGGATAAAACACACATTGTACGTTCTAATATTATACACAAAAGGGTGAAACGGTCTGTGTACCTTGCGCATAAAACGCTGTTTCATGAAGTTAAATATGAGTTTGCCTCCTATGATACTTTATAAAAAGCTTAAGCAGTTTTCGGCAAAAGGTTTTGTTTACTTTTGAAATCACTATTCAGCTCTGTTAATTTGTTTGTATACTTGACCAAACTGGTGAAATCTTTGCGAGTAATATGTTCAAACAACATTGATGTACTCTATTAATATTATTTGTATGTTTTGAGTATTTTGTTACGGCGATTCGAGGCCAATAAGAGGACACATGCTGAACATTTATTAGAGCTGTACAATATGCATTGGCCAATATGATCTGCACATTGCATAAGCTGCCAATACTATGGTGACCCAGAATCCTAGTTGTTTCCCAATATTAATGGAATCCCCGTTTGTTGTAAACCTAACAACAGAGGGAATGCAATATGTTAAAATGTGCCTTTTTAGGTGCAATCTGGCCTCGGATGTCGTTTTCTTTTCTTACTACGTAAAGAGGCCTCGTTTCATTAAAAAGTCGATATTGCAGATAATTCGGGAAGCATAAATATGAAAAAGCGGGCCGCAGGAATTATAACTTTTAACAGCGCCTGAACGCAAATAAAAAAGAACGATACAATCAATCAGGAAACGCCACTTACAAAGGTCACGGTCGCCCTAAAAGCACAAGGCAACATGAAAAGATATACATGCATACAACCGTCTCCCGGGGTCGAGTAGTTAAGGCATCCACCTTTGGAGTGGGAGGTCGAAGGTACGAATCCCGGTAGGAGTCCGTACTGATATGGCAGTTGGTAGGCAGTCAGCTAGTTAAATAATGGTTACCGTGCGCCTACCTACCTGGTGCCTGGCATTAAAGGATAGGAATCGGGAAGTAAATGTGCTCAGAAAGTAGGTGTCTCATAAGTCAGAAATGACTGACCCTTTTAAATAGGGGTGACACTATAATAAATGAACACTTTACTTTAACATGCAAACAAGAAAGGGTCTCAAGACAAACATAAATGAAGGGCGAAGATAGGAGAACCGCGCTGGCACGGTCAGGGGCAAGCACGAAACCAAGTCTCACCGATGTACAAGTATGGATTGGACTTGTTATGTCATTCCTTTAAAGACAATATAACATTGTCCCGTACTTCATCAATATCCACGACACTTAGACCTCTGACATGAAGTCAACCCCCAAGATAATAACGTCCTATGGTGTTCTCGCCCTGTTTGAAATTGAACAATACACTTTGTGACAGTAATTCAATATCATTAGCTCACAGTTTGAGAGTTCTTTCCTGGTATTTTCTTCTCGAGTATCTCTGTAACTTTCTCACCATCCTATAGAACAATGTTCTGAGAAATTTACCCAATGAGGCGATGCTGAAATTGCCTGTCGACAATGTTATAAATGATTTCTAAGAATCCTCATTTATTTTGTAGATATTACTATTACTATGAAATTAGGGAACTATTTCCTTAATATTATTCATGACAATCGAGTGATGAGTAAATATGTAATTTTGAAAGTTCTAAACGTTATTATCTATTGCTATTTCTTGGGAAAAGTGCATTATGATCCGTAAAGGTGAAGAAAATGTGGAGCAGGGAAGAACACATTCACAAATCTGAACTTGCCACTTTATATAGACTTAGTGTTCATGTTATTTTCTCCCCACTTTCGGCCTATTGTTGCTATCTGTCTTGACTTGTCCTGTGATGTATTCCATCCATTAAATACACCCATGTTTGTCCTCTTTGATTCTCCTAGTTATCCCTTATGGTCGGCCAGGCCATTCCTTGTGCCCATGTTCCCTTACCATTGAGCCTCCTCATATGCCTTACGTGTTATGGATTGTTGTTTTCCCACAGGTATGTGTGGGGAGGCACTGGCTTATGTATGTGGCGTTCCCTGTAACAACTTATTCTCTCTCTTCCATAGACAATTCTTTACAAAACAATAGTGAGGAGGTACACGCAGGCAGGGACATTAAAACAACACAAAATGATAAGGACGATGAAAGGGAATAAAACAACACCCATCGACAAAAGAAAACTCCAGTCCGATTTTTAAGACGTTTGTGTTTATCACCTTTACCATCAAGACGTTTGAGTCCTATTGCATTATTAATTAACCATATACATCAAATTGTGTAAATAACAGATAACAAAACATGAATGTCAAACGTATGAATAATTGATATTTTCATAACGCGACGATTTTGTTCATGATATTGGCAATATTGCCCCATCCCACGTCCCGATCTTCAAGAAATCGGCGAGTTGGTTTTGTGAATCTCAGCCGAATTTTCTTTTTTACGAACAATGTAGGACAGTTTTATGCTATCTAAAATAGTAAATCAATCTAATTGTACCCACGTATTGTTCAAAATGCACGTATATATCGGTGCAAATTGTAAATGAATAGCCATATAAGGTGACCTAGAAATGTTTAACTCCCTAAAGCAAAAACAAGCTAATGATGTATTATCCGGCGTACAATATTTGCCATGAAAAAATTGACTTTAAGTTATTGATTATCCAGCATTAAGAGATACAAATTATGCCTCCTGATTCAAAGAAGAAGAAGAAACGGTGGTATACACCGGAATAATTACCGTATTGAATTACGTCAAAGCGATGCAATTAACTTCGGTGCACATTGATATCAAATCATTGAAATCGTCTATGAAGAATATGTATTAGTTTACTTTACGTTATTAAGCACGATTTCTTGACATAAATGTATTAAATTAACTGTCAAATGTAGCAAAAATCGACGAATCTAATCCCCATTATTTAGTTGTATGTCTTTGTTGTATTTTAACGGTATTTATCTCGATGTTGTGTGTACAATACGATGTTATATAAGACGTATATAATGATATCTACGAGAAGAAGTTCACTCGTTAACAGCAATTACGTATTTTATGTCTATTTCTGCACATAGTGAACGTAAATCTTCCAATTTGCTGACAACACGATATTGTTGGTAATTATGTGTAGGAGTATGCAAAAGCGTTTTACCTTCTTGATTAAAGTAGTTCGCCGGCTTGCTCTGACAGAAGAGCATTCGGCAGCCAACCGGGTGGTCGTTGGTTTGAACCCAGATTGAGGCGGATCTTATGTGACAATTTTACTGGATATAATACAATGTGTACATGTAGTGATTTGTCCGACACCTCTGATTCATGTTAGAAATGTTGCCAAATCTTTGCGGAAGAACAGAGTTGTGCTGGTTGGTATCCCAGAAACGCTGGTTTTGTGAATGGACTGTCGTATAAGACTGAAATACTGCTGAAAAACGGCGCATAAATACCCATTAAAACTGATAAAACATACTTAAATATTTACTCACGTATATCTTTTCTCTATAGCTCGTTTGCCTGTAGATACAGGTGTTTGTTTCGTATTAACAGAACAAAGACCTATTTTTCCATCAAGGAAGTAAAAACTTCCAAACCTTTCGATTGCACATGCTGAAACACTTCATCAATACGTATATTTAAAACAGATACTGACTTCGTACTTGTTTGTTTGTTTCATCGGGTTTAACGCCGTTTCTCAACGATATTTCAGTTATATACGGCGGCCGGTTCACCTAACCAGTTTTTCCTGGACTGAATTCTTACCAGTACTAACTTACCCTTCCACAAGGAGCCGGCAACTTCTCCACATGTGGAGGAAAATCGACATTTTTGTCAATTTTTTCATGGAAGGGTATGACCTGCCGCGGCCGGGAATCGAACCCAGATCGCCGGGTCACAAGTCTAGTAACCACTGGACCACGGCCGCGACTTCGTACTTAAGTGTTTTCGTGAAATCCAGACCTGAATTAAAGGTTTACTCCTTCATATGATTCTGCCGAAAATGGCACAAAATTTGGATTTCTGTCGTTCAGTTCTATTTACTTGTAACCGGTCGTAAACAAACCGTAAGACGTCTAGCCAATGAAAACTTGTTGTTGTTTTTGAAAACATGACCAATAGATATAGTGTACACATCTTCATTATTCTCAACTAATTTTGAATCCATGATTGTACTCATAGTTAACATTTCCTCATATTGTAAGATGCTATTAAATAGATATATTTCACTACTGATAAGTAAGCAATTTGTTCTTGTTCTGACTTCAAACATGTCTAACGGGCTTTACATCTTCGCCACCATACATTTTCATATTGCCGACAGTTAATTTCCTCACACGTCGTCTGTAGATCTAATATACGCAAAAAACAGATAATATATTGCAGACTGACAGCAAATTGCTACATGTTGGGATAACAAATTCTATTTCTTTCGGATCACACGAAAATTCATCGACACTTGTCATCATCATATATGTAATGAAACCCATGATTACTGTATGTACAAAAACATCGAACACAGACTTCAAATTCTAAGCAATAATCCAAATAAACACGCATCGCAGTTCACGAAATTGTTGCCAAATTTGCAGTAGTAGCAGTAACAGCAAAAACAATGTATGTAAACAACAGCATCGTTACTACTACCGCTGCAAGCGGTACCATCAGCCTAACAATACCATTTTAGACTTTTTACATGCAATAAAAGCAGTGTTATTTCATGTTTTACCGCAAGCAGTAGAAAACACTAATATTTTATGATGTTAAGGCCAACAGTAGTTACCATTTATCCAAATACAGCACAACAATACATTTGAAGGTTCATTGCTTGCAACAGTAACAGCAACTCAATTCCACACCAATAAAAGTATCCTAATTCCTGCTTGCAGTACATATGTTATTGCTGTCTTTCTGCAATTACTACTGTTGTTACGGATACTACTGTTGTTACGGATACTACTGCTGTTTCTAATACTACTGTTGTTTCTGGTTATTATTCTACTACTGCTGGCTTCATCCCAGGGTCTACAGCATCATATTAAGCTCAACGTATTTCTCTTCATTTTTAATACCGACTACGTAGTTTATTTGGTAAACTAGGGATCTATCTAAGAATGCCCTGATTTGTCAAGTTGACCTTCCCTTTCTCAGGAATAAAAGAACTAAAGAAAAGCAAACAAACAAGACAAAAGTAAGTGAAACTAATGATTGAACGAAAGAACAAGCATACAATACAAAAGTAAGTGAAACTAGTGTCTGAAAAGGAAGAAAAATGAGAATGGGCAAGAAAAAAATGGCTAATTAAGGAAGAAAAACTGCAAATATTGCACGAGTGATGGGGTCAATTTTCAGTCTGAATTAGTGAACATCACGCATTAAATGGCAGGAAAATGTGACAATACGTATGCAGAATTGTATTACATTTTGCAAAACAGTATATGAAGGAATTTAAGATGATAATGACAGAAGGAAGTTTGCTTTAGTGCTCCTATTCTATTTACTTCTACGGAAGCATTGCTATTACACACGCGACATGCTTGCCCGTCAATGAACAATAACAGTTTCTCTTTCTTACAGAGGTATAATCAACATTGAAAACCTATCATTTAACTTCTAAAAGTCTAACACAGTCACTAAGACGTTCTATTTCCGAATTGCGAGCGTCGTAAAAGGCATCTATAAGACGAAATGTGAAATGCAATAAAGTCGACATATTGTGTATATTGTGTCATGCTCATTACTCAGAAGAAGAAGATCACTCAAGAGAGTTTTTGTTGTTGTTAAATTTACCTGTCTACATTAAGTTAATTATTCAGCGATGGATCGGGCACAAAGGAAGTTGCAATATGTTAAAGGTTCAACTGCCCAGGACGATTTGTGTCTTACAATCAAACAGTACTTGACATATGTAATTCTGAACTAAAACTGTCTTAGTAGGAGACATTCTTAGTCAAACATTGACTGTTGAATTTGTTCTGCCTTCTAAGTTACGTACATAGGCTTAAGAGCGACTTGTATACCGAAATATAATAACATACAGAGAGTGGAATAATTTTGGTATAGATGGGTAGGGTAATAAATCATTTCTTATTGGTCCACGTACATACGGACAAATCGTGATGTCACTATGACCATCATGCACCCTGACTAAACTTTCAATTATCTATGTAATAGTGCACTGGCGTTGCCCGCGGTGTAGGTGCATGCGTTTCTATTCCGTCATCGTATGTATTGACAAGAACGATGATATGAACGTTTCGTCGTGATTAGTAGTGACATAATCTCCGTCGTGAATTTATATCATGATTCAGAAGTTAAGAAAATGAGCAATGTTTCAAATCTACAAAATTCTGGATCAATGTTACGTAACACATTTGAATACATTGTATATGTATACTAGTCAAATAGGAAATATATATTTTACATTACCAACTATGGTAGGTTACTGAAGTGGAAATATTTTGGGTGATTAAAAGACAGACTAGTCGCTAAATAATATGCCTTTCGGTAAATAATATGCCTTTCGCTAAATGATATGCCATTCGCTAAATAGTATGCCTTTTTCAAAAGCATTAATTTCATAAGTGATGCGAGGGTGGTGTTTTTAAAATTTAAAACTTATACATCTTCGAGGACAAACATATTAACGTCTTGTTTTATATGTCAAGAAATATTTGATACATTTCCTTGAATCCTGGTTCGCATACGTCATTTTGTTTCATACTCCTATTGTATGGCGTACGATTAGGGTCTTTAATGCACGACACAGCATCATGCTAAATGTTTCAGCATGATGCTGAAAGTTTTAGCATAATGCTGGGTCGTGCATTAAAGATCCTAATCGTACGCCATACTATTGATACATATAAGCGAAACTATTTTCATAATGACAGTAATCCAGTCAGCAGCTTTATAGTCTCTGGATATTTTGATTAAAATAAAATACACACGAACATTCTCGCGATAAAATCTGTTACTTTAAATGTAATGTGACTGCCTGACTCATTTATATTAAACACAATGCATATTACTCGATTATTGCTTTGGCAAATAGAAGTACGACGTTAAACATCTAATGATAGGGACTGTTGTGTAAACAATACGTTAATACCGCCAGTTACTGTCTCATTTAAAATGCTAATTCATGAAAGTTCGCCGGAAGGTCGCATCTAATTTTACGCAACGAAGGTTTATATATAATGTCTAGATATATGGTAGATTAAAATTAAGGTACGTACGCTTTCATCATCTAAATTGCGCGCTTCAATGCATTCACTGTCATCAACACTGTACTCGGTTGATATGAATTTGCGAGTTAATAAGCGAAAATACTTGAATATTTACCAACTTTTTGCAGACTAATATATTATCTCATACATAGGCGCGAAATGAGCGTATGTGATTTAATCAACTGTTTTAAGTTTCTTCTTCTTGTCCTAAATCAGTATTTACGCTTTCTGTTTAGAAAAAGAAATTGATTTCATAAAATAGATAATCTGTATCACTTTCATCAACAGCAAGGAATGTAGTACGTGAATGTACACGCTCTCCGTAACGTAAACTGTACAAGCACTTTCCTCGATGGATATTGTTTCGACCGAGCAACATTTTGAACCCCGTTTGTACCACGCCAGAAAACGAGCTGATGTAGCGTGGTCATTAATGCTTACTAATATTATTGGGTATGCCACATACGTGTCAAAAGAGCTAACCTGTCATATTATATTTAAGAAACTTCTCTACACTAGAACAATATCATCTGAAATGATAGATGTTAGTTTTACGTGTTTGCGTCGACTTTTTCCGATTGTTCATTCCGCTTGAATGATACATATTACAGCTTACTGCAGTCAAAATCAACAGAAGAATATATTCAGGAGCTTTGTTTAGAAAATATTTGAAATAGGACTGACATGTTAGAACTTATGACCAGTATAATTGTATGCACGGCTTCACATTTTGCATGCTGATGTAAAATCAAGTCCCATTAAATTTGCATTGATTTCCATACTCGACGTTTTCGTTAAAATTTACGAAAATCATGTAGATTATACATATTTTTTTCGAAGTATACAACGATATGCGCAGGAAGAACGAACTCAAACAAGTGACATTAGTATGATAAGCAAGCGCAAAACATGGCCAGATCGCATGATACAGGACTCACAAAATGTCCATTGCTTTGCAATATGTATTTAACCACCAAGATCAATGGCAACTGCGATTGAGTTTGGAACAGTTAAAGATAAAGATGCCCGTAGATCAAAGTGCAGCAATCACCGGATTACAATTTCGTTTTCATGCAAAGCTATCCATTTAAGTTTGAAATTATTCGGTAGTGAAACTTGTATAAATTTCAATTAATCATTGTCCAATGTAGGTTTACACGCTAGATTTCGATAGCAGGCAAAATATTATGTTGGTAAATGTCGGTATCTCTTGCATCCCTAATGTGTTCTTGTTGAAATGATTCATACTACAAAAACACATTACTAGCAGCTATCACTATAAGATAGGTGCTTGTTATTTGTGGGGCGGCTAAACATTTACGGTCCTATGCCTTCCAACAATTAGGGGTTTAACCTTTGTTGTTTGTGATGTTGTGTAATTTGCACGCTCACCACTTCCTTTCTGTGAAGATAAGAATCGAGAAAGTTGGAAGCTTTAATTTCTTTGACATTTCCTTTTAAATCAGCGTATTTTCGCATTCTGATGTTGCTTTATGGTTTTTATATGTTACTTGATGATCAATGCGATGGGCTGTCGTGCAAATTGTGACGGATGCGTCTGAATCTTAGGGATATCGACGGATCGGGTTTAAAAGCGCATTGCGCTGAAGGATTTGTTTTTTACTCGAACTTAAAACTAAATGGTAGAAGTGTCCGTAAGTATGATCACAGTGAAACCTTAAAAATAAGAACAGAACAGAACATAAAGTTTATTATCGACTTGACCAATTACAGCTCAACATCATTAGCAAATATGTGCACACAAACATAATCATGTGATGCGGAAAAAAGAATACATATATTAATGCATATCATTATTTACAGTGTAATATTGTTGTTCTTATATTACATATTTCATACGTAAAGACGAATATTCACAAGTGATTGTATAAACATATAATAACAAAACAAAAGAAATGGGAATAAACTCAATTGATTCTAACATTACGTATGATATTTCTCTGGTTAAAAGCGTGTTTGATGAATAAGGCCAAGTTATATAAAGTTTCTTCTTTAAAACCACCATTGGTTATCTATAGAAAGTCATTCTTACCAATGTGGTGAACTGAACATTGAGTTTAAATATGGCAGACAATTTTTTGAAATCTAGTTCGTAATAAAGCGGTCTTATTTATTTTAAGATCGTCTTTCGGTGAGGTTGTATCGTGCATTGTATAATTCAGGTGAAAGACCTCCCAATGACTGCAGGTCGGATATAGGAATAAAATAAATACTTAAATAACGAACATGATCATAAAACAAAAATGATACAACAAATCGGATGATATTAAAACTGCATTTAGAGTTTCCGCTACAGTAAAACTAGATAGCAATACGACGGTGGAAGAGGAGACAAAATAACACGTCATTAAGTTGCTACTGTGCTCAAAATCGTCCCTTAAGAGTTTCTAATATAGCATCATGATACAATAAAACTTGCAATAAAATCAGTTTGAAACGACATATTGTTATCTGTTGCATTATTTTATATATCAAAATGCCATCTTTATTGCTTGACTTGTGTGCCAATTTAGCAATTAAAAGAAACCGTCAGATCACGTGATCGTGTAGTTTTAATCCAATCAAATCACGCGATTGGGTCTCCGCTACACGCGAAAACGTTCTCTCAACAAGGATTTTCCTTGCGATTCTGTAGAGTTAATCACAGCTATTTTGTGTCTGCAAATGTAGTTCACCGAACTTTCAAGAAGATTGTGGTGTTACTGAAAATGTAATGACGGGTCATTATAGGAGAAAAACAACACCATGCTTCGACTATTTACTACGGATTAAAAAGTCAACAGCGTCATTATTTTTCAATCGTATAGTTTGATTTCAATCCAGTCAGATTATCTGAACTCCATAGGAACTGTATTTTGTTTTGTTTTTCATCAGGCTTTTCGCCACTATTCAGCAATTTTACAGACGTATACGGCGGCCGGTTGAACTGGAATTCATCATAAACCAGTTCTTGCTCTTCCGCAAGCATCTGACAACTTCTCCACATGTGAAGGACATGACTGTAGCAAGTGTCACGAGAGAACATAACCTGGCCAACCCGGGAAACGAACCCGGGGTGACTGTCTAGCGCACTACCTACTGAGCTTGCCGGACGGGCTCCATAGCTATTTCAGAATATAATATTATGTAGTATAAGGAAAATACAGTTATATCTGTGTCTTGTTACCTTATATCTCATGTTTGATTTTATTCAGTAATTTGTATCAACCACAACAATGAAATCATCGGAAAAGTTTTGATTATTTGCAATGTATTCAAGTCCAAACTTTAATGTTGTAAATGTCTCTGCACCCACTTTTGCGTTGCGATTCCACTCAAGAATATCAAAGTGATATTGCATTCCTTATTGGCACCAGCATATCATTAAAGTCAATATTGCCCGGCTCCATGGCCTATTATCAGTTGTAATTTAGTACAGTTTAAAGATCTTTATGAAAACATCTTTGAAAGAATCATTTCACTTTTTCAGATTTTAACCTCCATGGATCAATTCAAGCATTCACAATTAATGTAAAATGCATAGCACGCGCGTTTCAAATGCATTTAATGGATGTACGTCCATTAATATTTCCAGTGAGTTAAAACATGCACAATCAATTGAAAATGCTGTTATCTAAATAAATTGGTCTGATTTTACAAGGAGTGTTTGTGACGCCGCAAAAATGTGGCAAAGCAATTTGGCATTGCATTGTAAAGCAGTAAATCGGTATAAATGACGTATATAAAGGAAATAATTGTTTACGCATGCGCAGTGCGTCAAGACATAATGTCGTAAAGGGATAGCGTAGCTACCGTTTTGCGGCATAACAGGTCTTCTACATGACTAAAATTTAACGATGTAATAGAGCAAGACCATTTGGGAGATGACGATTTTGTTTGTTGCAGAGAAGTTGTTCCTTGAGAGAAGTTGAATTGATTGGTATTAAATAAGGGGCTGCGTTTCTTTTAGTTTGTGGTTGATGAGGAAGATGTTGTGTTCAATAGAGAGGATGTACAGCATATGTTTCATCAAGTTATCGTTAAGGTTTAACTAATCATGAAGAATAAGAGACATACATGCTTACTATATGAACAAAAGTTGAACACAGTTACTGAATATTTAAGTTCCTCGTTTAGTCTTCGACTGAGCTAAGTAATATAAGCGTTGTGCCCCGATCGTATATTCAAATATACTCTTAAACAACTTTCTTATGTTAGGGAATTGTTTATTGGAGATCGCTTTATCTACATAGCTGGTCTTATCTGAGTGATAGTACGATACAAGAATAAGGTTGGTTGCACCTTTAAACCAGGCTTAAACCCCAGTGGTGTTTTGTCACTGACTGCTCCAAAGCGGTGCTTATATGGTAACTATTCATTTGTGTCTGTGTCTTCCGTTCCATTGGCTTTTGTAGTTGTTTACATGTTTGTATATTTGTTATGTCTCCTTGACCTTTCGGGGCGGTTTTGCGCTTTGTGTGTGTGACGTATCCTACTTGGCTTCTTTATTCAAGTATATTTTACAACTCTTATATCAAAGACATATCAATCAGCAACGCTATACAGTTATTGTGACACAATCACGTAGCTAGTAAGAAAATCTTCATAAATATATTCATTTTTTCGGAACAACATGCAAAGTATCTCCCGTTTCTTTGACATCGACAAATAGCAATCAATTCAGGATAAAGATAGCTTGATGCCAGCGTATTCAATTCGTGTCAATATATTTCAAAACATCACTCGGTCAGAACCAAAACAAGGCGCCCACATTTATCTTTGACATAATTTATTATATGATTCCGATACAAGTGTATCTGTGCGATATAGAATAATACAAAAACTCTGATATTCTATAATAACAGTATACATTGCGCTGCCATAATATGTTCCAATATGTCAAACAATTCTAAGATATGTTCCAGGATTCAGAAGGGGATTTCAATCTTGATCAATCATCCTTGTTTGAAAGTAAATGAACTTTGTTGAACAATGTCTGGCCGTCACTATTCCATCATCAACATGACCACAACAACCGCTACTTCATTTTTACAAAACAAAAACACATAACATCACATTGTAGTTGGAAAGCAATTTCTTTAAGATCGATTGTAATAAAATTCACAGACCAAGTCGTTTCCAAAATGGAAACATCGATTATGACATACAATGAGGCGTATCCATGATAAGCGAGCATTGCGAGATATCAGAAACAAACATATAACCGTCTCCCGTGGCCGAGTGGTTAAGGCATCCGCCTTGAGTACTTGAGGTCGAATGTTCGAATTCCGGTAGGGGTCCGTTCTGATATGGCCGCTTGGTGAGCCGCCAGCTAGTTAAATAATGATTACAGTGTGCCTACCTGTCTGGTGCCTGGCATAAAAGGATAGGAATATGGAAGTAAATGTGCTCAGAAAGTAGGTGTCTCTTAAGTCAGAATTGGCTGGCCCTTTACATATGGGTGACACCATAATAAATAAACACTTTACTTTCACTTATAAGCACAGACCCTGTGCACACGACAGACCGGCTGATCTGGATCAATTTGATTCGGAACGTGTTTCCCATGTCCTATATGCATTCGAGTACTAGTTATGTCAATTGATCGCCGTTCATATCTACAACACGGCATTAAACATCAACACAAACATATGATTATTTCAATCGACATTATTAGCAACAAAAGCTATCATTTTAAACACATTTTATAGTAAATCATCAAATAAGAAGACTGCCTTTTGTTCCAAAAAACGTCGGTCTTAATACACGGTGGTCTGATTCCCGAGTAAAAATATGGGAGAACATCCACATGCATATCAGACTTGTCCTGTACTACGTCCAACTCAACTGTTGTTAGCCCGAATAGGCAATGAATGAGACTAGTCCGGGATGTCGGGCTAGTGGATTTCTAGAGCCCTGTACGGTATTACTATTAAGTTTTTTTTTTTAATTTGAGGTGTAAGCTTTTACTGAAGTTTATTTGAAATGTCAAATGCGAAAACCTCGAGCAATGCTTGCTTTGGAAACTGCGCGCGCAGATCTTCGGCAGAAATGTGGGGGAAGACAAATAAATTAATGTCTGATGAAAACTATTATAAACCATTTGATAAGGTTGAGCTGACAAGGTAGTTCAATGTAATTTCTGTTTTCATTTACAGATATTGATATCAGTTGTCACATTTCTGACAGGGGATTCGAATTACTCATTAATGATAGCTATCGTTTCTATTTATGTTCTTTTCAAAGTTATAGATAGTAGTTATGTAACATGCATGGTAATACACTTCATTAACGTGATGATGTAACTCATTTTACTTTTGACGTATAGCTTGATAGTTATCTATAAATTTACAAGAAAACATAGCAAAATACGACATTGCGTACATGATAAAAGAATACAGTAATACAGTAAAATCTCACTTAAATACCATCTCAATAATAAGACCACCTCAAAATTAAGAACACTATTTCAAGTCCGTTTTTACTATTCTGCTCTTTATTCAACCTCAATATTCAGACCACCTCAATACCAAGACCTGTTTTCAAGGGTCCCAATGGTGGTCTTATTATACACAATATCATTTTACATCATCATTGTATTGCATAAAACATGTTACAATGTTTATAGCAAACAAAAGTCAATACTACTATACAAAATGTAGAAGAAATACATGGATTTCACAAATTTTACTTAATTTTCATATATTATTTTGATTTCTACATAAATTTCGCAAGATTACATGTAGTTTTTGGATTTCCGCACATAAGATTCGTAATTGTTTGTATGTTTGCCCAGGTGTAATAATAACGTTTTAAGTGTTGAATTCTAAGATTTCTGTATTTTGGACAAATATGTAAAAAGTGATATTCATTTTCTATCATATTTAAGTTACAATTATTACAAATTCTTTGATTTTTAGGTTGATTTTAAAATCTAATTAATACTATTGAAGTTCTACTGTATATGCAGACTGTCGCCTTCGGATTCGGTTCGCGATAAATGTGAAACAAAAAGGCACAGCAGGGAAGGCTACATTCCAACATTATGTTACGTGTGACGCAGTGCGCATGCGTGTTGATTCGAAGTTGGCATATCATGTGCCCCAATGCTTAGAACAACGAAACCTTACATATGCATGTTGTCAAATAGTTTTTCTCCTATCATTGTAGAAGACTTGTTGCATATATCATATTGAATGATTTCATTTACAATTTATAAGTCAGTAACTAAGACCGATGACATTTCTGTCTGCTGGAGTGTAGCCAAAAAGCAATAGAATGTGTCCACGGGACCCCTTTCGACCAATGAAAATGCTACAAAATGATCTTGTCGAAAGTAATACATTGTCTGGTAAAGTGCAATCACAAAGCAATATCGGACATTTAACCTCCGCTCAACATTAACTCTTCTACGGGAATAGGTTAATGTTATTAACGGACTTTCAGACGTTTTATACCCTATATAAGTGTGTAATTAATCACCTTTCGCTATTTTAGTATCTAATATAATGCCATTCCGCTAGCAGCAGTCTAGATTGACATGCAGGCCGGCCGCCGTCTCTGTCATATTATGGTGCATTGTGTTACTTAAAACATTTCCACGGTGATGTATAACATTCAAATATGGCAGAGGGTTTGAAAAAAGGCAATGGTACATTGCCAACGGCATTTGAACCAAAACTATTGCTTATAAAACGTCGCGTATATTTAAATGTCATTCATAGTTTAACAAACACGCGACTTTCCATGTTTGTACGTAATACGACAAACCAAACCAGATATAACTATCACGCAGGTGTTTTAAATAACACAATTGTGTGACAGTCCCCCATCAACAAAGTGTCAAATATACAGAACTGTGTAAACTTGACACATTCAGCACGAATCCTGGACATGTTTTAGGAGGATATGTGCATGGAGATGTCACATCGGGGGTTTCCCTAATGCGTACAAGATGTATAAGAGCATTGCACTAAGGTATCGGTTACTCAGAACACAAAACGTCTTCCAATTAAATTCCAATTATGGAAAAAAAGGTGGCATCACTCGATAGCAAATTTACTGTTACTAATTAAGGCACAAGGAGTGTGCATTGAAGGTTGCCAATTTGTGGTGGTTTTGAAAGCAATATCTCGGTGAATTTAGTCTTGAACTTATACGTCTACGGATAAGTGTTAACGCTTTTTATCATTCATCTCGCGTTACAGTAGTTTAATGATAGCGGGAGATACGTATTAGAGTGGCAATAATTACTTTGGATGTGTCTATATGACAAAATAATCCTGCGAGCTAATTATCGAAGTCCCAGCATGACTGGTACGACGCAAAATTGTCGACTTACAAGAACATTTTCTCTCTGGGTTCCTGAATTCAGTGATAGGTAATTGCCATGTTTCCGTTTGTGAGAAAATGAAACTACCCTGATAGTGTCATTGTTTTAGTAGATATTTTCCAGAAGAATCTCGTGTTTTGTTTTCTCTCAATTGCTATATGCGCTTTATTCATCCTTGAATACGATACTTCCAGATATTTGAAGGTCTTATTTAATTAACAACCCGTCCTGGTGTATGGCTTCTTCCGTTTGTAATTATCAGTAAATTTAACAATTAACACACTAGAAGTGTTTAAATGATACATTATATTCCAATCCCATTCCCATCAAATGAAATTTAAGAAAAATTAATGAAACAATGGTGTGCTTAAATACTATTCACAAAGTTTTTGTTTCATTTTTGTCTTTTAACGTTAAATCACGTATCTTGACTTAAGATGATTCGTAAAAAATCGTAAAATCTCTCGAAATCTTAATTTGTTACGACGAAAACCAAAAACGTTACACGCTAGAACTTGTCGGTTGTGCAATATACTCAACAAAAAAAGAAACGTACTGCATACTTTTCAGTTATAGTTATTGTTAACACTGTATTTGTCAAACTTGTCCACAGTTAGTTCGCAACCATTATCAAGTGATTAAAACCGGACTTATTATAATTACGTTCCTTGCTCAGACATTATAATAAGTAGAAAATACAAGAAGAAATTAAAATAGAGATATAAAACTGATTCCTGTTCGGGACATTATCCTTTAACGTGTATATGCGAAAACAATGTACATCAAAACTGCGCGGGGAAGGTTGGTTGTTCTACCCAGGTATATCCGCCTTTGCCCAAAACAATGCTTAATGATACACGTGGAATCTTCCTCCGTCCCCATGGCTGAAAAGTCTCCTAATGTCATAGGTTGTTTATATGACTTCAAGCCGCATTACAAAACAAGAAATATATTGAAAAAGATGGTCGGCGCAATATGAAGGTTAAGATTTTTTGTGCAACATACAAAATGCCGAGAAGTTAACTCCAGAGCCAAAATGGAATTCGGTAAATTCACTGAAATTCAGTGGATTTCGGTAAGGTAACGTATACCCCTTATCAAAAGGTGAACCAATCCGCGTCAAGGTTACTAAAGTTTTTCGGTTGAAGAGAAGTTTAATTAGTGGTTAACGTGAGATTTGATTGGTTAACACAATACTGATATGCAAATAGTAAAGCCATGTTAGTACGGCTGCGCCGAAAAACAACACCCAAACTGTTCGTCTTTATTTTTGTTGAGTATAGTTGTCATTTCTTGAGTCTTATTTATTAGACATAAATTGAATAACCGAATAAAACTCTGTTATCGGCTGCTTGATTGTGCTGTCAATTTCACAGAGATGGCATTTCAGGCATTTTGTTGCCAATGGTTACAGACTATCGACATCGCTCCTTCATCAGCTGGAAACCACGTGATTGCAATTTTCTAACGTAACTTGGGATAAGCTTAAGTGCAAATATGGCTGCCTTGAGACACAATTTTAAACTGCACAGTTAGTGTTTTGCATGAACAAAATGAATTTTAAGTTTAATTTGATAGATTCCAGATGATTGTCGTCGTCTCTGCGGTCTCCATTCATTTTGTTTTGACGATAAATTGCATTATAATTTTTTTCTTAACCGCAGAAAAAAATTGAAAGCCACCGTCTTATTGATGGGAACGATTGGTCTTAAAAATAAAATTTAGTTGATTATGCACCTTGTTGTTTCGGAAACAACACTCTAATACCGACCAAGAATCGATTTTAAAGTAACTAAACTCATTAATTCCAACTGTGCATAGTCTATTAATTTCGAAATATGACCAAAAAAAAATGTTAAGGCGTATAATATAAATACATGCACACGAGGGTGTAAGCAATTAAGATGTTCCGATATGGTTCCTGTATGACGGAGAAGAGAGAGAGAGAGTTTTGCTCTGAGAGGAGTATGATATATACAGTGCAACACGCTTATAACGTACTCGGTTATAACTCGGTTATAACGAATAATTGGATAGTACGTAGTAATTTTTATTCCCCGACCAAGCTCTTAGATCTATATTTTATTGTATAGCTACATGGTTATAACGAATTTGGATAAAGCGTAATTTTAGATATAACGCAGTAATGTGTGGGTCCCAAAAGGCCTATGTTAACGCAAACATACTCGGTTATAACGTAATTCACGAATAGAATGCATGTTCTGTATCATTACACACACATCTAGTTCAGTTGTAAAATGTTTATATTTGTTTCTCCTCATGGGACATATGGCTTACTGGACTTAAATTTAACTAAATGAACTATTTATCAGACGTGTCGCACCATGATATGAGAACAGAAGGACAAAGGAATTGTACATTACGTTGACTAATATGCACTTTAAACATCATACAAGCATATGCATACATTAGATTGTGTTTATAATGTCCCTAACCCAACATTAAGTAAAAGAACCAACGTGATATGAATATATTAATGTATTTATTATATACAAAGTCAGAGGGCTATAACAGATGTGTGTCCTATATTTTACAGAAGTCGTTTAACACGTATGATATTAAACCAGCTTGATGCATTGATAAAATTGCTGAATAGGCAAGATTTCAGGGAATAAACGAACAATGTTTAAAGATAAACCGTTAAACTTGCTTATAAAGAATACTGAATACATAAAGCTCACTCGAATATAAGCACACAGTTTTAATCCCTCAATGCAGATTTTGCATTCCAATCATGACGAATATAGTGAACAGTTAATATCAAGAACAGGTTTAAAGTCCCAAATGTGTCCCTTTTATTTTGAGTACAAAACCATGAACATTTGCATCATAGCGTATTTTCGTCTGATTTGGACCCAATCAATATAATGTAATACCTCGAGACTTTCGATTATTCGTAAAAAATGTGTTCATGCCAAATTCTGCTTGATGCAAACTAGCTAAGGTATAGTCGGTGTAACATTGACTGTTAATGTAACACAGAAACTGTCAGTGTAACACCGAAACTGTTAGTGTAACATCGAAACTGTCAGTGTAACACCCAAAATGTTAGTGTAACACCGAAACTGTTAATGTAACACCAAAAATGTTAGTGTTACATCGAAACTGTTAGTGTAACATCGAACCTGTTAATGTTACATCGAAACTGTCAGTGTAACATCGAAACTGTCAGTGTAACACCGAAACTGTTAGTGTAACACCGAAACTGTTAATGTAACACCGAAACTGTTAATGTAACACCGAAACTGTTAATGTAACAGCGAAACTGTTAATGTAACACCGAAACTGTTAATGTAACACCGAAACTGTTAATGTAACACCGAAACTGTTAATGTAACAGCGAAAATGTTAATGTAACACCGAAACTGTTAATGTAACACCGAAACTGTTAATGTAACACCGAAACTGTTAATGTAACACCGAAACTGTTAATGTAACATCGAAACTGTTAATGGAACACCGAAACTGTTAATGCAACACCGAAACTGTTAATGTAACACCGAAACTGTTAATGTAACACCGAAACTGTTAATGTAACACCGAAACTGTTAATGTAACACCGAAACTGTTAATGTAACACCGAAACTGTTAATGTAACATCGAAACTGTTAATGTAACACCGAAACTGTTAATGCAACACCGAAACTGTTAATGTAACACCGAAACTGGTAATGTAACACCGAAACTGGTAATGTAACACCGAAACTGTTAGTGTAACACCGAAACTGTTAATGTAACACCGAAACTGTTAATGTAACACCGAAACTGTTAGTGTAACATCGAAACTGTTAATGTAACACCGAAACTGTTAATGTAACACCGAAACTGTTAATGTAACACCGAAACTGTTAATGTAACACCGAAACTGTTAGTGTAACACCGAAACTGTTAATGTAACACCGAAATTGTTAATGTAACACCGAAACTGTTAGTGTAACATCGAAACTGTTAATGTAACACCGAAACTGTTAATGTAACACTGAAACTGTTAGTGTAACATCGAAACTGTTAATGTAACACCGAAACAGTTAATGTAACACCGAAACTGTTAATGTAACACCGAAACTGTTAATGTACGAAACTGTTAATGTAACAGCGAAACTGTTAATGTAACACCGAAACTGTTAATGTAACACCGAAACTGTTAATGTAACACCGAAACTGTTAAAGTAACACCGAAACTGTTAATGTAACACCGAAACAGTTAGTGTAACACCGAAACTGTTAATGTAACACCGAAACTGTTAATGTAACACCGAAACTGTTAATGTAACACCGAAACTGTTAATGTAACACCGAAACTGTTAATGTAACACCGAAACTGTCAATGTTACATCGAAACGATTAATGCAGCATCGATACGGTATATATAACTCCAAAATGATTTATGTAATTCTGAAACGGATAATGAAACACGCAATGATAACGAAATATGCGTTCATTGCTTCATTACTTTCATCTTCAGTTCAAAATAATCATTGTGCTTAGACACTTAAATTGATTCGTCTTAATTTGTCGGAAAACTTTATCATGCACGCTAAGTGAAGATTTAATTGTGATGTTTTTTTGTCTAATTGATGAACTAGTTCGGAACATCTATTTGGTAAATTTAAAATTCAGCGTTCGAAGCATTTAATATTGACATATGGATCTGTATTAAGAAGTTCAAAGACAGTTTCATAGTATTTATGGCTAAAAAATCTAAAATACTATTTTAGCAGGAAGTTTCATTAAAGCTTTGGTTAAATAGTGAATATAACGTATACAAATCATTGGAAGTATCGGCATCATCTTAGAACATTTGAATTTGAAATGAAATATGAGCGCCGCTGTACAATTTCCAATCTCTTCTGTAAGTGACGTCATCTCCAGTAAACGTCACATGTGACGTCACCATGTATTGCCAGTAAGCGATATAAGCCCCATATGGTATTTTGAAAACGAAGTGACCATAATTTATGGAGTTAATATTGTTTCCTACTTGCAAATAGTGACAGTCACATTTTGCGTTTTCTTGAAATGGCGTCACTTACAGATGAGGTTGTAAATCCAATAGCATCGCTCATATGATAAAATATCCTAATTTTCTTGTTCAATTCGTCTTAATCAGCGTGGTTGCTTGAATGAGCATTTGATTGCTTTTGCATGAAGCACCGTCTCCTGCGGGCAAGTAGTTAAAGTCGCGTGACATTATTTCCTCTTTTCTCTGAAAGCTACGTGGTAGTTTCGAACCACCCAAATTGCATTTCATTTCACAAAACGATTTTCAATTAGTCTGATTTTGGCGCGTTTCTAAACTTAAAGTAGCGTATTTTTAGACATCAAAACGAAAGTAGGAAATTTCAGTAACCGTTATAAGGCCCACACTGATCCGGAGAGGATTTTATACGAACACGAAATGATCATAGGTGTCATTATGCAAAAATAAACTTCAATAAAGTTGTTCATACGTTTTTCATTTCAAAGACTGGCGAATGCAATAGCATGTTCATAGACCAAAGAGAATTGTAGAAGAGGTTGGTAATGAAATGTTACAATTCTTTCAAATTTATTCAGGTGTAATAAAAACTATTTTCGTCAACAAGGATATCATTCCGTATTAAATCAGTAAATATATTTTTACATAAAATTAATTTCATAATAAAATGTAATGCCGCTTTAAGATATATTTATTGGGAGGTTCGAATCCCGGTAAGGGTCCGATTGGATATTGCCGATTAGTGAGCCACCTGCTATGCAAAGAATGATATGCATGTTTCACGATAGGAATAGAGAGGTAAATATGCTCAAGAGTGATGGTGCCTCATAAGTCAGGGGTGACACTATAATAAATAATCATTTTATTATTTTGCAGCATACTTTCACCTTTGTCCACATTACCAAATTAAACGGTTACTTTTTACGATTCAGGAAATATTTTTGACGGAAAAGATGTTTTGTGTACAGTGAAATCCATTCCAGCTTGAACCCCTGAAAATCGGTAACCACTCCAAACTGAAACCCTTGAAAATCGGGAACCCCTCAAAACAAGAATACCTGAAAATCAGAAACCCCTCCAAATCGGAACCCCTAAATATCGATAACCGCTCCAAACCGGAACCCCTGAAGATCGGAAACCCCTCCAAATCGGAACCCCTAAATATCGATAACCGCTCCAAACCGGAACCCCTGAAAATCGGAAACCCCTCCAAATCGGAACCCCTAAATATCGATAACCGCTCCAAGCCGGAGCCCTTGAAAATCGGAAATCCCTCCAAATCGGAACCCCTAAATATCGATAACCCCTCCAAACCGAACACTTTTCTTTGTCCCGAATTTCATTCTTTTTTTTCAATTTAATTATTCGTGTTCCCATTTATATGGGTCAGTAGAATTTCTTGAGCAACAATAGAAACACATGCAGATATAATATCAAAGCCGGCTCATATATCCTTTCAACAATGTGACACTTATATCAAATCAGCGTGGGGTCAACACAGCAACCAGATATAACAGTTGAACATTTAGGGGTTTCCCTATATCTGTTACAGCGGACCATATCGTCGCTTGTCTAGTCTTTTTGTCTGGATAGAAATAAAAAATCCGATCTAGAGTTACAAGGGGTATACATATCACAATAAAGAACTGTAGCTATATTACTCTCTGCTATATACGCCTTTGAAAAATAACTGCAAACTTGTCTGAATTAAGAAACTTAATCTCTGAGTATCTGTAAGTATATACACTCTGTTGTGTGTGTCAACTTAACGTCCTATGTCTTATTGAGAACTTGTTTTGTCTGTAAAGTTGTGCACAAGTGTCTGTGAGTCATCACAATATTCATTTGTACTACTTTATTCCTCCGCCGATTTATATTCTCTTTAACATATATTTACTTTGTATCAAAACTCAGGAGCCAGACATACCTCGCGGGGTAAACCCCAACCGTCATTATCTGCAAAGGGGGGACAAACACCTTCCCGTAATTTTTACTGGTTTGGATAAAACCCCTCCAGAGAAAATTTCAGGGCTGGCAAAACCCCTCTCTTACCAATACGATACGAAATACCATCCAAGCAATTGTATTTCTTTTTTTTCAGTCCAGTACGTATTTTAAATCGACAATTTTTATATACAATGTTTATAATAATTCATATATGACTATAGTATGCTTATGGGAGGGGTTTAGCACTATTCAGTCAAAATAAATGTTCAACTTTGTCAGTGAATTTATATAAAAAAATTAACAGCTAGAAGAATTAACTCTCCAATTGACTGCGCTGAATGCATTAGTAGTAGAATTCTTATAATTAGATACTAACAAAAACAGTCGAGGAATCTTAAGCAAGCAATAAAATATTGATGTAGCAATAAACGATAATGATGTTAATACGATAGATGTCAAGTTTGATGGCATTGAAATACTAACCTTGTTTTCTTATGCATACTAACAGCTATTTTGTAAAGTATGGAGTGGGATGTTCTCGACCCACACATACTTATTTACGAGGAAAAAAAAAATATCCCCTTCAAAAAAAAAAGAAAAAAAGTTTGATGGCATTGGCAAAGAGTTGATTTGGTTCGGAACGCTCTTTTGATTGAACAATGTTCGGGTACGAACGCTTAATAAACAAGAACATTGATCGTACATACATAGCTTGTACACTGAAACAAGTGGTGTTTACGAGAGGATTAAGTAATAAGTACCATACATAATGGATAAAATCAGTTTTCCACAATCAAACATCAGATACGCCGTTGAGAACTTTAGGATTACTTAATCAACGGGGGATTGAATCAACCGGTATAACATCTTCTGACACGTAACCCTAAATTTAGAATCGCCTTCGTCACGGAACGCATGATGAATCGTAGGCCGCAAAAAGAATCTCATACATGCGAAATCCAAAGGCATTTCGATGTTAAAGAACAGGCAATAGCGCGATTCTTCAAATGTGTAATATTTCAAATAAAACCTATAAACATTAAATTCTAATTCTGACTTTGAAACGACGCCTATCTGTCGCCTTTGACATTATACGGGGTAGAAACACCTTTGAAATATATGGTGCGTATGACGGATTGAAACATCATGTTCTTGAATCGAAATTACGGAGCAATGTTGCTGAAAAGTTAGGAGAAGTGTTGATTTAGCAACGAAAATATTACCACGACCCCAATTTATATGTCAATACGTTCTTTCCAAGACATTTTCCGATTTTCATCAGAAGACATTATCACAATAATTCAAGGCAATCATCTTCTAGGCGGAAAGTTTACAAATGGGATGCATATTGCGTTGTTACACCCATTAAAGAGACCATTATTTCTGTCGTAGGATGAAAATAACGCATATGTAATATTTGTGTGAGAGAAACATATCACGTGACCGGTATTGTTTCTGATAGTGTAAATAATAAAGGCATCAGTGAGGCAGTTTTATCAGAAATCTGGTAGTAATATTGACTTTTGCATATAACAAAAAAATGCATTTTCCAGACAAAACAAGAAGCTCAATGTTTTGACCAAATTCATCACACTCTGATCTGAGTTGGAAACTTTATTGGATTTCTGTAACATTCAATGAAATAGAACGTATACCAAATTGAGCATGGCATGCAAAATGAACAGATTGTCATTGAGATAATGATTGTCGCTCAAAGACATAAAATTTGTACAGGAAATTATTCTCTATACAGTAAAACCTCAATAATAAGACCCCAATTGGGACCCTTGAAAACTGGTCTTAATGTTGAAGTGGTCTTAATACTGAGGTTGAATAAAGAGCAAACAGTGAAAACGGACTTGAAAATGGTGTTCTTAATTTCGAGGTAGTCTTATTACTGAGGTGGTCTTTAAGTGAGGGTTTACAATATACAGTCAAACCTGTCTGTAAAGACCACCCCAGGGAACAGCAAAATGTGGTCTTTGTTTACAGGTGGTCTCTATTAACAGATTAAATATCATTGAAAATGGTCTGATGGGAGATAAAATTGGTGGTCTTTGCAGACAGGTTTTGCAATAGTGGTCTTTGTTCGCAGGTTTGACTGTATACTGTAACAGTGTTTCAAAGAGCTTACCTGCTAGTATGTATTTTGATGATCTTCACTCACATTTATGACAAAGATGGAAGATGAAAGGGAACAGGAAATGCCACACAAATAGAACTGTTACCCACAATGCACGAGGAGGCCTGGAAATATATACATGTACATATATAGTTTACGATGGACATGTTTTGACAGGTTACATCAACATTTTCTCGACAGTTCATTTTGTTAGACTAATACATAATTGCGACTTACTCCAATCACAATCATCAGAAGGTGTACCCAGTAGTGTGTAAGTAACTTTGAGAGCTATAACTTGCGGGATAGCACTTTTGACCAGTATACACTGTGACAGAACTTTTAGCGATAGTGTTATCGTGGGCTATTAGATACATAGTTAGAAAATAATTTCCATTTGTCATCCAAACTAATGACTGAACGGTAGTTAAACTTTTACATCGATTGTGAAACAATTAATTACAACTTGTATAAATACTAATCGCTGACTCTCTGTAATGATTGCCTGTGTTACTTACTCGCGCTTAATTCAGGGAAGTTTGCGGTCCAACTTCGCCCAAGGCGGGATTCAACCCACAGCCTTCGTACCAGGTGTCAGACACTCTACACCTCGACCATTATGCCTTCTTAACTAAAGAGCAATTTACAGGGATGCCACATATATATATGACAATGCCTCCCCTCACAGACCTCAATGAAACAACAGTCTACAAAAGATTAGGCGCTGAGGAGGACCAAGGGTAAACATGTGTGCAGGGAATGGTCTGGTCGACCATAAAACAACCAAGCAGAACCTAGGGGCACAACAAGTGGAGATTCTTACGGATGGAACCCGCCATGGAACAAGCCAAGAAAGTCAGCAAGAACAGGCTGAGAGGGGGGGGGACAAGAACAAGTAAAAGAACTGCACATGGGGAACTTGACATACACCTTGAAACATAAATTGAAATAATAAGCAAACAGCGATTTACAGCCGCACTCAAACGAATGAATGACTTCTACGCGAAACTTGCACGATAACCATCTAGAGATTGGACCTGTGCACCAAAACACGCGCCGATACTTCATCGTCAATGATGAATTATGAACGCCTGAAAAAGCATCACTATATGCTAAAATAGCTATTATAAAAGGACTTGAGCGTTTTATGCCAAACATCAAACACTTTTAGTTTCTTGTTCCGTTTATATTGCTTCAGGCTCGTCATCAGATATGCATTCGTAATCATCAACAATCTCTGAATTCCAAAAATGATTTAATGACGAAATATCCGGGATGTATTTTCAGAGAAAATGTAATTTTGACAGATTTATAATTTCCTTCCTAAATGAGTTATTTCTAGATAATGCGCACGAGAACCACATGTGTGCGAGCATACTTTAACAGCATTTTGAGTGTCCTCCAAGCTAGCGGATTATGTTTCTGCTGACAGTTCAAGTATTCTCTGAAGATTGAATAGTGTCGGTAAATAACAGCAAAGATATACTCGATACAAAGCTTATTCTTTCTTTTTTTTTTTTTTTTTTTTTTTGTTATATGTGGTTTTATGGCGCATCGACAGCTTCGGTCATTTAGCGCGCAAGGAATGTAAAAAACATGTGAAACTAAAATATTCTTTCTTACACTAAATAAGGCCATGCCAAATTGTAATTTTATTAGGCGTCCGCGTGCGCCTAGGTTTTGCGCTCCTGGATCCAAAAAACAACAACATTTTTTCTAAGCTAAATTTTCTCAAATATGTTCGATGTCCATGATTCGACAACGGCAATTTTAGTTGAGATCCGACAACGATGTGATTTTTGTGTGAAAACAAGTCAGTTTTAAATTATATTTATTCATGTATAGATCTATTTTTTAAACAAACCATTTTGTTTTGTTTTTATGATGTTTCTTTCATTAAAATATCTAAAATTATGCATCACTTATTATCTGAGGATATTCGTTTTTTCGTTATGAGTTTGTGTTTTTTTTTAATAGGTAGCTAGGTTTCGCGAACTTAGGTTGACGCTTAACAAAATTCCAATAGGCCTAACAGTACAATAATAATAAATTCTTTATTTTCAGAAGGTTACATAGTTAAGGTTAACAATAAATTGTACATCTTTTTTTCAATGTGGCTTTCTATTAACAATATAAACACGCACACACAAACAATGTTTCACACACGCACACGCACGCACACCTACACAATCAAACACAATGGAACGTATCGGCGAATGATGTTGAATGCCTTCGTGTATTCGATTGATATAACATGTTTTCACACAAGTCCACAGCACAGATTTAAGCATCTATTTCTAAACTCAGTGCGTTTAAAAACGCACAATTTTGTACGAAACATGCTTCTTTAAATTCCATTTTATTTACTTTTGAAACTTTTTTTTTCATGAAAATACGTGTCGATTGTCATGAAATTTAGCTTACATGTTGCATACACATACCATCTCGTGTCAATTTTTTTCTTGTATCCTAAAAAGCCAGTCAATGCAAATTTAGAAATCCTGCATTGTGCGTTTTAAAATGCACTTAGTATAACTAATTGTGTAACTTACTCGAAATATGACCAGCAAATAGTACTGACTTGGATGAAGTGTGTACATGTAGAATGACTTTTGATGATGTTTTACATTCCGGTTAATGCACACAAAATTATGTTAAGTACTTTTTAATATCAACAATATTTTTGGAAAGGAGAGAAAGTATACTAGCTTGTGCTATCAAGTTTTTTTCAAAATTATATCAATAAAAAAAACAACAACTAGATTTTCCGTACTCACCACTTGTTTCTGTTGTTGCTATTTTGGAATAAAAACTTCATTTAATGTGTTTCTTTTAAATCTCTATGGCATGTGGTAGATTTGATTATTATCTTTGTATACATGTGTTTCTTTTGCAATTTTAATGCTAGTGCAATAAGCCTGATTTGCCGGACCAACATGTACAATTTGACAGTCACAAAAGTTCAAATAACTTCAGTTATATCGAGTCGTTTTTGCTATGTAAAATTGGGCATGTAGACAAATGCATCAGAATTGTCGTTGTCGGAAAGTCTACATTGTGTCACATGGGTAGAGAAGACTAAAAAAACATAGTCGCTGGCGTATCTAAACGAGAGACACATACTTTATATTGTCTATGTCAAAAATATCACGACACCAGTAAAACATTCGCCAATATTTTTTTTTTCATTTGTAGCTTTTATTACATGATGTATATTCAAATATCGCCTCGGCCCAAATATTGATGGTAAATTCGTTATTTGTTCTGAAGTCGTAAAACATATGTCGTAAAATGGATAAAAGTCACATGTTCACGTCGTCGGCGCACCCTACTACAATTGTGTACGTATCTTATGAAATTATTAAAATATTATATCATCTCCACAGTAACGGGATACGGGGTGTTAAATTTAAAGTTAATGCAAAAATCGACATATTGTATAAATTTCACCCATAAATTACCATCCTATGACGTATGCATGGCATAACATTGAACAAAAGGCAAGTGTAAAGTTTACAGTTAAGCAACGAAGTGGAGTTTTTTAGTTAAAGTGCAACTGAAATTTCAATAATGCTACTTGCGTGCAAAAACGTGTCATCGTTTTATTTAGATCAATATTTCTCATTAAGCCTAGCAGAGCATCGACGTATCTTGTCACCCAATCATGTTTACTGTTTCATTAACAATGTTATACCAGCTTAAGGTATGTTGGAGGCTCCACTCAGGTAACCACCTCATTCTCGACAGCTCTCGGATATTTCCGTACGTTTACTTAACGAACATCCACTAGTGTATGTCAGGCGGAGCACTATGTGGCAAAATTCAAAATTGTGTGGGGTCAAAAAAGAGTTCTCGTAAAACGGATTTATAACTTCAATAACTTCGATAAATTCACATTAGAAATGGATTATCGTTGTCATTTCTAGTTAAAATCCCGTTTCATAAGCACTCCAGCGTTCACGCCGCCATATTGTTTTCATGATATTCGAATGGTATTTCCGAAAGTAGTGCCTTACGAGCATCAGATGCACAAGACGTAGTTGGCTGAGGTTTTCCGAATGGTAACCACCTTTGCTCTAAATAATGCTAGAAGGGGCATATTGTGCTTTCTATGGGAAAGTCAAATATATGCTTCTTTTCCCAATCAGAAAAAAATCCCAAATGGAAGCACCAAATGTTCCCTATTAATCTAGGGTCCTTTTCCCAAAATGGACAGAAAAAGGTCTGAAATGTAAGAGTTTCGTCATGCTATGACCTCACACTGCCAAACATTCCCGGTGGCACGTTGATCTCTATTGAAGTCATGAACCATTCATTCATGAAAGACATGAGGTCGTCATTTTTCATAATTTCACTTATTTATCACGTAGTTAGAAGGGACAATATATCGTCACTACGAGGAAGAGAATACAAACACTTATTATATGACATTATTAATGACCTAGAATAGGACTTCATTACTGATATGGGATGTCCAACCTCTTCTTTAAGCGACGTCATTGCCAGACAAAGTCATATGTGACGTCACCATGTACTAACAGTAAGCAATATTTGCCGCATATGACAATATGAAAACAAAGTGACCATATGGAGTAAATATTGTTTCCTGCTTGCAAATAGTGACATCACATGTTGTGTTTTCTTAAAATGACGCCACCTACAGTTCTAAGAGGTTGTAAATACCATAGCAGCGCTCATATGTTTTGTATTGCGTGCAAAAAGAAATTTTCAAATGAAATATACACATAATAATACGCAAATAGTAACAAAACGCACGAAGACATGTCTAGACTTAAATACTTTTTGTCACGGTTATATCACAACGCTTATCAAACTGGGTGATAAAATTCAACCATATTAGTTGCAATTCGCACATGCCACTATAAAAATCTCTAAAATTTGAGAAAATGTCGTTGATGTGAAAAATATTGTATTGGAGACGAATTTCACTTGAAATTGATCACTTCAACGATTCAAGAATAAGATACATCCCCAAAACCTTTTATCGTCACCCTAACATATTACAATTATACTAAAGTAATTATAATTGCTCATGGACTAAGACTTTAATAACATAATACAAACTAGGAAAATTGGTGTGCTAATTAAAGAAATGATTTGTAAATTTGAATAAATGCCAGACTTAAACATCCGTAAAATAACATATTTTTCTTATAATCATATTTTAACAAAATTAAGATAAAAATATCTTCTCCCGCATTTTGTTTTTTATCATATACATGTATGTATTCTACAAGTGTATTTCTTGTGCATGATGCATCGATTGTCCAATTGAAATTGCCTCTTTACCAGTGTATTAGTATTTTGTATAGAATGTACTCATGTTGTCATGTGTTTCATGAACTGAGAAATGTAAACAAACTGAAAACTGTAACTAAAACGCAAATGTTCAGACGTCTGCATAAAAATCAAGTGTTTACGATTTTGGTGTAAAGTAACATTTAAATATTGTGACAAATTAGAATGTCTTTCAGAGTAAATCTTTAATCGAAACTTCGATGCAAAATTGATCTTCCAAATGTTAGATAGATATATTATTTCACACAAAAATGTACAATTTACATGGCAATATAAAATTAAGACATATGGTAGTAAAACTAATATGTATGAATCAATAAAGCCATATCATTCAACATTATATGTTAAAGATAACACAAAAAAAGAGTTCAAGTAAAAACACTTATTTATATTGTGGTAAAAAATATATAGTATTGTGTGACATAGCAAGAATTTTAAGCTATATATAAAGTTACCACAGTATGTTTATCAAAAAAAGACATTGAGTTACATAAGATATACACAAATAGATAAAACGATGAAACAATAATATTTCAAAGGTTGCAAGTCTGGTAATCAATTGCCTGTGTATATTACATAAGCTGGTTTTTACGACATATGTCTAGTTTAATGAACGGCCAAAAACAATTCTTATCTTACGACATTTTGTGGTAAATGACACGTGGTCAGATGACGTCATTTGTTGCTAATAATAGACGTGTGAGAATAACAGAGTAAGAACAAGAATCCACGAAAACATAGCAGACAACTGTTTCAATAAAAAATGGGATTCTGTTATTGCAGGGTCACTGAGATAATTCCCTCATTACGACTGCCAAAGACGCATATTCACTATATTTTATTGGTATTTATTTTATTGTGAGCTGAATTGAACATTCCTGAACTGGACGTTTACGACCATTATTAGTACCAGAAAGTACTTATCATGACACTGGTTTAGTATTTTTGAGAAATTACTGTGGAAACCATTAACGTAAAGACACGTTTGTATCTCGACTCAAATGTCTCATACGCGTAGATAAATTGTCTAATTTAAAGTCTTGTTGCTGTCTGTATTTATAAATGGTCAATCGAATTTCCATTGATTGTTTTGCGCTTTACGTCTTTTCTAGACAGCGCTTAAGTAATTACTGTTAGTAGTACATACGGAGATCATTTAACCTAATCTGAGGGTTCCTCGGCTCGTATTCACAAACACTTTAAGACTGAAACTCAGATATTGATAGATGCATAAGCAACTGACAATTTCCTACTACGAATAAGGGAGGAAGACAACTGACTTTTAATTAACACATTTGGTCAAATGTACGCCTTGTTCTGACCTACGAACTCCGGATAAGCATTCGAGCACTCTTACAATCACATTTAAACCGGACAATTACCGAATTGACGTAAAAATACGCAAACCGGACGATTATCGATATTAACGTAAACATGCTCAAACCGGACGATTACCGATATAAACGTTAACATACACAAACCAGTCGATTACCGATATTAAAGTAAACATACGCAAACCGGTCGATTGCCGATATTAACAAAAACATATGTTAACCGGTCGATTGCCGATATTAACGTAAACATACGCAAACCGTACATACAATGTTTATTGATATAAATGATGACCACAATTCAAGATACTTCGGAAACAGAATTCACAAATACAGTCTAGTTCTGCACAAGGTGGTGATTAGTTGGCAACAGAACACCTACGTACAGACGTCTAATAACGCTCACGTTTCCAAGCAAAAATAAGTTGACATGCTGTCTGTACGAAGTCTTTCGAGATTAAAGGTTACTTCCTACGGTGGAGAATATGGTGATTATTAATATCACCATATAATAAACACAGGAGTGTCTTATTGTGTCTGTCTGACTTTCCAACCTCAGACACGCTGTGGTAACCGAAACACCTATTAAAAAAGCTGTACAGCTGATCATGTACTAATTTGGGTTTTGAACAGCATGACATTTGCAAAGGGAAGGTTCTTGGTACAATGCTATTATTATGTTGGTTATGGTAAGCCATACCGAAATACCATGTGATTGATGATTATTGTGTGCAAATAAACGTCATTTGATTAATGTGCATTACAATGAAGGTCGTAAATAATTAAAGACACGTGTGTGTATATAAAAAGTCAGATAATATCTAAAAATGCATGTGTTTTTTTGTTATCTTTAGAGACAGATTATCAACTGATCTCATTCTGTTCATTGTCTTCTACAAAACGACAACAATTGCTATTTTATTCAGGATCCTCCATTTTCCCATTTGTAAATATTTTCCCCTCTGGTACCATTTTTCGCATTTGGGACCTTTTTTACATTTTGGATCATTTCTACATTTGTGACTATTTTCACATTTTGGACTATTTTCACATTTTGGATCATTTTCACATTTTGGATCATTTCTACATTTGGGGGACTATTTTCACATTATGGACCATTTTTACATTTGGGACCATTTTCACATTGTGGAACGTTTCCTTGTTCATTTTTTTCACATTTGGGACCATTTCACATTTAAATATCCTATACAACGCTCTTTATAGATTTCTCATATTTTCAATGGATAATACAATTACTTGACCAACTAAATCAGTCATTCACATTTTGTTATTATCGGCCCGAAATGTTCTTTTTAAATATTAAACTTTGCTCAATAGGTCTATTACCTATATTTCTTATATTTGTACTCGCCCTAGCTGCACACAGAATTTCACCATGGTCGACGAATTTACAAACTGACCTTTAAAGCGTGATGTTACCCCTACCATGAAATCTTTCAAGTTGTAAATATTGCTCAGCGTAATAAAAGCAGTAAAATTATCCTCGCCCTAAGATTTTTATTGTCGTGTTTTATCGGAAGAAACTTGCTACCTATGTAAACACCACTTAAGCGTAAAATGTATGGTCGCTATCTTTCGTATACAATTTATACATTTACCTTATTTGGAAAGTAAAATCTATGTATCAAAATAGATATACAGTCAAACCTGTGTAAACGTGGTTACCGTGATTTACCTAGTACGAATGCATGCATTATTCCATAATATATTGTCGCGAGTGCTCTCCGACTTTTTAGACAGGAGTTGTATAATAATTACAAGCTTATGCAATTGATGATATTGATACTTAAAGCGCTATAATCTTAAATAACATACTGAGAGCGTACACTATTTATTATTCGTGTACATTTTTTTCATTAAAATCATCTATACCATATAGCACTATATCATTACATGTAATGTCATCACACACTGAAAGTGTTCAACATTACTGTTCTCATGTAGCAATAGCAGATTCATAAAAAAACCTCTACCATATTGTTCAATATAGATACGTATCATGTTACACGTATAATGAAAGTGAACACAATTATTGTTTCATGTTTCAGTAGCAGATTACAAAACGCTACCATATCGCTCTACATCACTACGTATTATATTATAACTCACCGACAGTGAACAATATTACTTTTTTCATGGTGCACATGTAGATTCATGAAAACCTCTACCATACCACTCTACAATTCACACATTAGTAAGAAGTGCTTGCAAACTCTTATCTGATAATCTAATTGTGAAAGTATTCCCGTAAATTGAAACGTGATTAATTCGACAGCACCTCTTTATGAAGTCCGTGTCTCAACAGGCTATGTAGAAACACCAGACTCTCTGCATTCGATATCTACAGGCATTGATGTGTTTAAGAAGTTAATGATATAAACAGGGAAGACCGAAATTAAGACCATAAGGACAGTGTCAAGAACAAGAATGGGACTTTTATACAAAATGCGACAGTTGTTGTCAGATACAGCCGTATGGTTGTTCCCTACAGACACGAGTCGACGTCTCATCCTTTCGTCGACAATTAACATTTACTAAGGGAAAGATAGGGATTAATTATGGTGTACAAGGACAAATTGGTACTACTCATTAATAGCTTTCATTCCTCATACAATAAAGTATGGTCCGGTAATCCTGGTTTATAAGTCAATGTTCTGTTTATACACTAATCTAACCACATCTACATAATTCCTTAAGTCCTGGCCCAGTAGGGAAATACCAAAATCGGCTGATCTTCAGCTAATCACAGACTCATAGGTGAATCAAGATCAAACACTTGTTCCCAGCAGATTTCGATTACAATTCCAACATCATTCATGGCCCATTACTGTCATAGTAATGTATGCGTTGTTTCATTTCGAATAGTTACTGATTAAGTGCTTTACCGTTTGCTGATGTAGTTCCTTGAGTCTGATATTTCAAATAAAACGATTATTCTTAAAGAAAAATTGTCTTGGGAGAATACTATCAGAATAAAGTATTTACTTAAGAAACTTCTTATGGAATCACATGAATCAAAAAGCTGAGGAATACAATACCTTCTGTGATGTTTTAAGACAATTAATGTACTTAAATGTATTTAAAATCTTAGGAGCTTTATGAATACAGACCTTGTATAATGAACAGCGCATCACTGGATATGAACTAAAGCCCAATGTACAGGTAAATGATGAAAATACAGTTAAATATGACTTAAAGACCTCCTCTAAATAAATACAATAAGACATTGATACATCCATAACAAGACCGTATTCTCATAGACCAGTTTTTAATATTTCCTTCATATTCTAACACGATAATCAGAACCCCTTACGACAAAGACCAATGATAGTCTTATTACAGAGGTTTTGATCACTGTACAGAATTGTAGATACATTTTACAAATCAGCTGGAGCATCTTACAAATTGAGCAAGATATTTATCTAATGCATACTGTCGACATATTAAATCTACTTAGAAACATACAGTTTATTCAAACACAAAGATATCAAAGATTCCATATTTAGAATTGCTCTCGCAAGATTTCGGAATTCTTCTCATGATTTAGCTGTAGAACATGGACGATATTTAAATCTACATAGAAATGACAGACTTTGTAAAAATTGTAATACAAAAACGAATATCATTTTCTACTAATTTGCTCAAAATTCTCTGATTTAAGATCAAAATGTTATATAATAAATACTACTACACATGGCCTACGAAACAGACATTATCTAATGTTATGACAGTAACTTTAAAAAATAGTGTCACTAATTTGGCCAAGTATATATTCTACGCCAATCGTATTAGAAATTTAAAAAAATGATGTTCATATTTTGATATAATACATGTTTTTATAAACATGCATTGTAACATAATGTGCTCTTCAAAAAATCTATGCCTTTTGTCACATATCTTTTGAATATTTGCTATAAAACATGTTTATATGTTTTAATGCATTAAACTATTTGTATAGTTGTAACAATGATCAAACCAGATGACTACAAAGTTGCACTTATTAAAAATGGATCAAGAAGTCGAGCTTGAACTCCTTAATGACCAGCTCAAGGATGCACCAACCGCACACTCAACCTACCCCCCCCCCACCAAAGTCACAATTTGTCATTTATAACTTTTCTAATGTATTGTATATCAAAGTCGTAATAACCAAAAACTACTCGTCTTTCCTTGTCTTTATCATGATCTTTACTAAGTGATAAGTGTTAGAATATGGATACGAATCGATCATAAGAAATGCTTCGACAACTTCATGTCGTTTCTATTATGTACTTTAATAAATATCAACCTATTACTACTTAACTTTACGCAGATTGACTTTTCACTTAAATATGTGTTGACATCTGCTGGTACCCATTGGTATTCAAACATCAGTAATGGGAAAATGATGAATTATAGGATGGAAGGAAATATTTATCACATTTGACAGTAACGGTTGTGGACCTTAGGAAATGATTTACTGAAGATGAAAGTTGATTATCCTAGGCCATAGAATCGCTATAATCACATAAACATCATATTATCCAGGATTTGTGCATATATAGATATGGTTTTAATATTTGTCTTTGGAAAATAAGCGACTGGTTTAGTCATAAAGCCGATCGCATATTGATATATAGTGTCGATATTTGGATATTCGGTATTGTTGTTTTTAGTGTGAGCTGTTTTCATCTTACAATGATCAATTGTAATGTCTTTCCTTATTTTCCAACTGATAGCATTCGGTATCAGGTCAGAAAAGCCAATTTGTTCAGTTTTGTATGTGTACATTTTTCCTAATGTGTTTGTGGTATTTCGTTCGACCCTGTATGTCCCCCCCCACACACACAATAAAGGGACCCTTTGAAGCCGAAGGGGGGAATTATCCGCTAGTAGAGCAGCATAGACCAAATATACAATCATGTTTGTAATCAAAGACGGTCGCTGCACAGTGCCGGAGTGACCCAATGTACAGATACCATTTTCTAAAATTCAAAATACTTCAAAATAGAAAAGGTATGTTAGTTTAAGCCTTAAAAGCTCGAACATGTATGGTTTATATGTTCGTGTGAAAAGTAAAATAGTTTGGCGGCAATGTAAATTTTTCTTATGTTTCACAACTACAATAAACGTTTTCATACTTCTGAATGAACTAAGCAAAGAAGGCTTCAAGCAATTCCAAGTTTCATCATGCATTGGAAAAATTAAATTTTGCAAAACATGAAAATATGAAGGAATAAAATTTTATGTAGATCTAAATTTCCATTTATTCGTTCGTTTTTTATGGCTAACGTTTTTCAGAGAAGATTTTTTGGAACGGTATTTGTTTCAGATTGTATCCTCATTATTGTATGGATTGAATTAACAACTGTTTTATTTGCTTCAGACATTATATGCGCATTAATTAGGGTGCTAAACATCTTAACACAATGGCACTGATATAATAAGGCAGACCCTTAACCTTCTAAAACAAGAAATATCTTGATTTATTGTGTAACATAAAAAGTGTCGAGATATTACGATTGCTGGTCACTCCAAATCCAAATAGGATTTCGTTAATTTCACCGAAATTCAGTGGATTTCGGTAAGGTAACGTACCCCTTATCGAAATGTTAACCAATCCGTGTCAAGGTTACAAACGTTGTTCGGTTGAAGAGAAGTTGGTTTAGTGGTTAACGTAAGATTAGATTAGTTTACCCAACACTGATATGCAAATAGCAAAGCCATGTTAGTACGGCTGCGCCCAAAAAAAATAACGGCTCCGACCAAACGGAATTTAGTGGCTACTGAACAGGAAGTTGGAGAATGCTGGGAAGTCATTATAAAGTCCGTCTACCATTTATTTTATGAATGACACTCATATGGTACTTGTAAGCATCCATCGACATTCTACTCTAAAATCAGTTGAACTATTCGGTAAATATTGCTCAAGCGGCTCTTTAATATTCTCGAACGTAAATTGCTTGGCTAAACACGTCTATTGGTGCATGGATGATAATTAAATAGCTTGATTGAATGTCAGACAATAATGTTTGTGCATTCAATCGTCGCGGGTCCTCGTGAAAGCTTTCTTCGGGGTAATTCATCATAATAGATTTGAAAATTATAAAAAGAGCAGCGTTGACAGAAACTGTCAAACTGAAGCTCCTGTGAGTTCATCCATTTCCTGAACATGATTAAAATGAAGCATTAATGAAATGAGAAATTGATTTGTTAATGGGGCCTTAACTTGAGCCGTCCTTCGGCTTCACTTTGTCTAAAACAGTAAAAGTATAAGTTAAGATTTGTATGCAAACGCTTTCCATGCTTGGTGTATGAATATTTTTATGAATGATTAGATCTACTTGCAATAAGTGAATCTAATAACAAATAAACATGAAGTATTCAATATAAAACTAACATGGTAGATCTAGATAGTCGTCCAGACTTCGTTAAAGTTTCGCGACAATCTAATACATCAGACAAATTAAAAAAAAGTCCCGAAGCTTTCCCCCTTGTTTCTGACAATATGTCCCACAATTTAACAAATACAATGCATTCGAAACCAGTAATTGTCCGACAATATTTTGTTTACACTGACCAACTGCCAAGTGCAGTTTGTGAAGCAATTTTGGGAAGCCAGGTCTTTAGATTGTCAAAACTCCAGAAGCCATAATGTTGTGGTGTGGGTTTAGATGGTCACCCTGTTACCTCAATTGGTAGAACGCCATACAAGTGTTTAGGGGTCTTGGGTTTGAGCCCCACATTGCGCACACTTTTAACCCTTGATTTTGCTTTTATGGTGGCAGTGGTGTTTCACGGCCCACGGTGGTTGACTCGAGCCTCAAATGCCAGAAGGGGGAGGACTGTAGTGGGGTTAGACGGCTGTCTGGTTAGTTCAGTTGGTAGAGTGCTGTACTAACTATAGTGTTCAGGGGTCGTGGGTTTGAGTCCTACATGGGGCGCACTTTTCCCCATTGATTTTACTTCAATAATTTGATCTGATGTGAAAAGCAGCTTAGTAAAAAAGCTTACGTTGTAATAGTGAAATAGTTTGTGTCATTGTCCTCTGTCAATGCATTATTGTACAAATACATATATATATATGTAGTAAAGAACTTACTATTTATTTACTCATTCTGTATTGAAACATTGAACCAGAAGCCATGTTTGTGAATGCACCTCAACAGTTCAAACACTCATAGTTGCTTGTTCAATAGATTTAATTTAATTTGTTTACTACAAAACTATTCTTTGCTGTGGAAAAGATCCATTATGTGAAGTGTGTAGGTAAAATAAATATAATATAAAGTACAATCATTACGCAAACATAGGGTGTTGAAATTTAACGTTTTTTCAAATAAAAAAGCAGACAAATCGGGTAAATAACATGAGTAGACTTAAATGTTGAAAGACATTTTTGTATGATTCAGCCATAATTCTCTTGTACTGTCTTGAGAAATAGCTTAAGAGTAGTCATTAGTGCCAAGTGTGTACTGTCTGCAAGTAGTTATATTTAAGCACATGATTCAACAGCCCTTAATGTGTATATATTCTTACATACGCAGGAGATTGTAACCATAATTAATAGGTCCTTGTCCTTTCTGTAGTATATATTTTATACAATTTACATTTACACTTGTTTTCTGCTGGTAAATACCTACTAGTATACAAACTGTACTCAGAAAAAGGATATAGCAATTGAATTATTCTGTTATATTAATACCTCCCCACTGGGGTTTTTCATACATGATGAGATAAAACTTCATGACAAATTAATTTTAATTTTCATTTGCAAATTAATTTGTCATGAAGTTTTATCTCATCAACTCTGATGTATAGCAAAATAATTAGGTCAGGAAATTCTCTAACAATCAGTTGAATTAAATATTGAAATGTTTACAATATATATGGCTTACTGGACTAAATCCCCATAGCACAATGAGAGATACAGCATCTGCTGGTATTTACTGGTATGAAAGAACAACAGTGCCGAGTATGTCAGGAAAAATATCAAATGAAAATTAAAATTAATTTGTCATGAAGTTTTATCTCATCAACTCTGATGTATAGCAAAATAATTAGGCCGATATGTCTTCAGTAAAGTAGTAATGAATTTTATGTCCTTTCTGTTGCTTGTATTGGCTTATCTTTCCTAGAAATGCCTGAAATAATTGAAAACATCCTTGTTCAGCAGCAGTTGACTCCTGGAAACATGAATGTTTTATTTGGTGAATAACTAAAAGTGAATCAATCACTATTCAGTGGCCATCAAATCAACTTTACCTTAAAACTGGAACGTTTCCTTGCATGTCAGAGTGTGAACATGATTTTATTACCATTTGTTTGCATTATTCAACAAGAACTGGGAACAAGAGTACATTCTATTTCTGTGTTTCTTTTTAAGTACCGGCAAATCGGAGCCAATCCCTATGTGAGTGACTTTGAAGACCTAGGTGTACTAAGTACTTATATTGATAGAGCAATTCTTAATAATTCAGGTCCAGGGAGTGCCGATAGATTATTGAAGTTGAATTGGTACCAACAATTATAACCCACCCGCCTGAAACCTGGGGATAAGTTACTTTAATTTTAGGAAATTCCAAATTCCTTGATGCTAACCTGAAGAGTTGAGTGCCTTTTTTTAGTGAAAATGTTTTGTTTCAGAAGCCGAGAAAACAAAAATCCATTCATAATTTTAATAAAATGTATTGTGATAACTTTTATAGGGAATAGTGTTGTATAGTTTGGGCTTGTTTGAATACTTTGGGGTTGGTGTTTTAATGATTAAGTAACTCAATGGTCTAGTGCTATAACAGAACAATCTATATATAAGCTAATGGCTGTACTAAGCTTAATACACATGTGACTAAGCCTTATGGTCATTTAATTAAATAATTATTGTAATTTTAGATGGTCTTCCATGTTAATAAATAAATAGCCTTGCAATTCCCTTTTTCAATTTCTTAAGAAAACAAAAATTGTCAAGAGCTATTAAAAATAGTGGGCAGACAGGGACCACAACGAAACAATTAGTTTGTATTGACTTGAGTGTTATCAGTGTTTAGTAGTTAAATTTTCAAGTATGACCAGAATTTTGTGATACTTTAATATAATATAATTATAAAACTTACTCTTCAAAGATTATAAAGTTGCTGCATACTCTGGATCCATTCCAAAACCAAGCAGGTTTTTAACTACAGGTGCATTCAGATCATCTCAAGGTATCAGTAAGGTACGGCATCCATTTAAGCTTGTATGAATTTCCAAAGCATTCTTAAATTAAACATTGAGACTGGCTTGTTGTGTTTACGAAGTAATGTTTATTTTCGTTCATGGTACCAACAATGTCATTCCAAAACAGGTGTTGTGCAAAATTATGAAAACTAATTAAAGGTTAACATTTTAATAATTGTTAATTTTAAGCTTACTCATGGCTCATTTTGAGAAATAGTGAGACAGCATTTATAAAGATGGAACTCCCTATTCACATAATTAAAAAAAAATATATTTCCATAATTTCTTTTTGAAAAAATTAAATAAAGTGAAAAAGTAAGCGAAAGACTATTCTATTGTGATATAATAAGTTGACTACTATTTATTCTTAATCTGACCGGACCTCAATCTGAAGTAGAACTGATTGATCTTTTGAACATTCTTATAGAAAAGAGAGAATAAATAGCTACAGGGAACGCCACATACGTAAGACAGTGCCTCACCACTCAGACCTTCGGGAAAACATCAATCCATAAAACATAAAGCACTCGAGTTTGTTAAAGGGTACCTTGTCTTTTATAAGTACTCAGGTTCTAGACAGATGCAGTCTTAATAAAAAAAATGGGGAAAATAGCGTAGGGGCAGATTTCAGAGTAGCCCTGAAGCGGCCAGTCCGTGTGGCAAAAAGTTCTCAAGCGATACCCCAAATTGACAAGTGCTTGTGTCTATACATATAGACTGAAAATCTTTTATTCAGAAGGAGAGTAAAAGAAACCCATTTCATGATTTTTAAAATTGTATGCTGATAGATAAATAATCATGACCTTGTGATATTTAGAGAAGTATTAATAGTAGTTTGAGCTAGCAAGAATGCTTGTGGGCTAGTGGATTTACCGAGTTACCTGCTGGAGAAGGCTACTGCTCTAAAAACTTAGGACAAGGCCTGCAGGAAGATATGTCTACACTGTTTTACCTTGATCAGAAAGATTCCCCAGTTTGCTTGCAATTCCCCCTATCAAGGGCTGCAACCCCCTTCCCCTATAGTAGCGTGAGGCCTCTGTATTGTACAATGCTTGGGGAACAATATGGGATGGTACCACAATTAAACATCAAGAGAAACATGGTTGCAGAACTGCCTCCCAGTCTTGTAACTGTCAGTATGAACTCTGGGGACTTAAGCCAGTTTGACGTTGAGAGAAAACTGTAGTGTGCCACTAAGCAAGTCATATAAGACAACAGTGATCTGAATTTATGTGAAGAAGACACAAAACCATACTGTAATGTATATACAGGGTAATTAAGAGAAAAACCTTGGAATTGGAATCTAATCACATATAGCTGATTTAGCAAATTATATGCATTTAAAGGGAATGAGTTTGCATCATGTGGTTACATAGGTTTTCTAAGGTATTAGCAAGTTTTTATGCAGAGTCACTGTACGCTTAATTTCACTTTCTTGTATGTGTGTAAATGCGCAGTAAGTTATTGCAGGTGAAATCAGAGTGTAGCACATTCATTGTGTAAACTTAGTGAACCATGTTTTTGTTTGAAAAGTTGTTTCAATTTGATATATGGTTCCTGTGTATCTCACCTTGAAATGGATACCACATGGTGCACTAATCTTGTCTATTTATCTAGTAGTAAGTGTTAAATCATTTTCAGTGGGTGTCTCAATTTTATTGAAATAAAATCCAAGTTGTTAGATCTTTGTATGATAGGAACTTTGTTGGGGGCCAAAGTTATAATGACAAATAAGGTACATGTAAAAGCAGGTGAAAAATAGTTATACATAATAGTCATAACAACTAGGGCCTGACTAAAAAATCTTCGTTTACAATATCCTAGCTGTCCCCGTTTTGCAAAGATGGGTTGGTTGGTTGGTAGGTAATTTAAATAAATCTTGAAGGAAACTATATAGATATATTTCTCTTGACCAAAGCAAATAATAATTTCTGACATGGGCCAATATAATCTTTTGGAGCACAGCATTTCTAGTAGACAGACAACAAACAAACACTCTTAATTGTTTGTCCAAAAAGTCAAACTAAAATTGATATAAAATAATATTGAAATCAGTTGAGTATACCACTATTGAGGGTATGGTTTCTATTGGCCAATATTTTCAAAAACGAGTTGATATTGGCTGACCACCTTACAATTAGATTCTCAGGTAAATGAAAACAGTCTTTCACTATAAGTATATGATGGTCACTTTGCTTTTTTGTATAATTTACAGTATTAAGATGATAGTTGTCACAAGATTCTTAACAGGAACACTAGTATTTTTGTGATGAGCTTAAAAACATGTAGACGGTTTAGTTGAAAATAGCATCCAAAAACAGTCAAAGCATTGAATTATTCAGTGCCCATTGTATTTGGTGCCTTTAACAATAATGTGTACTGTATTTAATGACTACTTGAACTATCTTGCCTATATAAATGTTTGTTTCAAGTATGTGAACACTTGTAATTCTTTGTTTTTGCTTGGTACTGAGAAACTTAGTGGCAATACAGTTGTATTTGTATTTAGCCTCCTTGAATAATAATTATAAACAGCACTTTTGGAGTTTTCCAAATGAAGCCAGCTTTGACCGGACTGAAAACTATTACTATCTGTGTTTATTGTACAATTTCCTAGGGGCCTCTGTATTCCAGTGTTAATGGTTGCTGACTTCAAATAATTTGCCCCTCACAGCGGCAAGCTTTGGAACCCTGCTCAGGACAGAATTTGTGAGGAAGCCATCTAGCTGGCTACGGAAGGTCGCTGGTTCTACTTAGGTGTCTATCTGGGGTCTTCTTCTAACCTAATAGCTGGAACTACATGACCCTGTTAATATGACTTGAAACTCCTTTCATGAACAATTGTCACTTTTTTACCGCATCTAATGAATATCTACCAGACATGTCAGGTGGTCCGACAGATTTGGCAAACTGTACTTGTATTAAGTTAATATCACAGCAGCTAACTGGTGCCTGAGTATGACAGGTCCTGTCCCCTAGTTGTCTATCCTTACAATCGAAAGTAATATTAATTCTGTACATACAGCAACGACCAGCCAATACCCAGAAATGTATTTTTTACTTGCACCTTTGATTCAAGGCTTATCATTTATCAAATAGTTTCTTGTCTGAGACGAATGAGAAAATGACAAAATTTAATTATGGAAAACAAATATACTGTCACGGAAATTAACTATAAACATTATCATTGCCTAGCATTGTGTCCATGATTTATTGTCTAGAATGGATTCCCTACGAGTGTACAATTAGGGAAATGACTGGTTACATCATCAACGTCTACAGTTTGATCAGACTAAGCTAGTCTTTAGTTCTTGGGGTTTGGTGAAATTACATTTATTTATAGTTCTCTTCCATCCTTGTCCTAAAATCCTATTATAATGTCCATATTTTGTGGATTATGCATCACAACTAGGAAGACCGATATTGCTGTCTCGGTAACTTGCTTTGCCATTGGCAATCTATAATTACTCATTCATATTAGGTAAAAGTCATTTTCAGTTTCGTAAACTTATCAGTCGCTTCTGACTCATTTTTCTCCTTTACATTGGAAATATCAACCTTAGTTCTGTCTTCAATATGTTATCGTTACAGTAACTTGAAAAGTACATGTAATTCATTTGATTAACTTTTTTAATTGAATCAATTACATTGACTGATATAGCTTACAGGGTAGTATGTATCTTCAGCTGATCAATCAATTTTGAAGTAAAAAGACGAATTCAGACTCCTTGTTTCTTAAAAACCATTGGAGTTACAAAACATTTTTCTGTTATCAGCAGGGTTTTGGGGGGGGGGGGCTATTTGGGGTTCCAAATTGGGCTCCATTCCCCTCAATGAAAAATCTATATTTTACCTATTGAATATTCTGTGCCAAATTTCCCTCACACAGCATTGAAGATATTTTCAGTCACAAAACCACAAACAGTGACCAGTGATATCATGAGATACACAATAAATATCAGGGTCCCCGTTTCACATTCTTATCTTAAACTCTTTTCTTATCTTAAATATTTGATTTAAGAAGATTTTTAAGGATTGCCTACACCGTTGCAGAAAGCGTTTCTTAAAGTGATTCCTTAAGAAGGTTATGAAACAGCGCCCTGTAATTTTATAATACATGCTTGTACATCTGAAAGGTTGGAAACAGACATGTTAACTTTGTAGTTTAAAATGTTTTCCCCTTTTCCTCATGCCAATGCTGTTATCCCCTCTAAAAGAGCCCGAAATATGGGAAAACACTGGCAATATTTACAAGCTATCTCAACATTTCATTTTATCAGGGAAAATTGCTGTGGTTTGAAATTACGACATTTGAAGATGTTTGCACTAATTCAGTGCACCAATTCAGTGAAGTTATTTAATCAGCTAAACATTTACCGCTTCTGGTAGGGTACTTCAGTGAAAGAAATATAGATTGATAAAACTCAATAGATATTAAGTTGCCCAGTTGTTTCAAGATAAAAAATGATTAATGGCTTGTCTCATGATAATTGATTGTACAGACTAAAATAATGTTTGCAATAATTAATTATATTGGGAGATAATTGCAATGTGCTGCGATTTCTACAATTATAGTTAAAATGTTAATTTGGCATTGTCATTCAGAGAAATTGCTTCTGAGAATTGGTAAATTGGGCAGGATTGCCTGACATTTAAATATGATTTTTGTTCAAAGTTATCATTAATTTGTCAAGTTCTTCCAACAACCCAGCAGTTGTAAGTTAATTTTGACTTTAGACAGTGCTTACTGAATACAGTTGTATTAGAGTAATTATTTCAATAATGCAGTCTGGTTGGAATTTTGAAATTGAATTATATACGAGTGCAATGAAGTTAGAAGACAATTTGTTCTTCAAAACAGGAGGACTGGGATTGATTCTCAGACAAGTTGTGTCATGTTCTTAAATGACGGTTGGCTAAGATCACTTGACCCAGGGGCGGATCCAGGATTTGGTGTTAGGGGGGGGGGGGGGGTGGGAGGGGGGATGGGGGCGTAACTTTTGGGTCATTTTATGGGTTTCCTCAAGCGGGATAAGTATTACATAACATATATACATGTATAAACATCATCATGATAGAACATAATGCTACAATAAATCAGAATCGCTTATTTGAAAATCTTATAATTAAAGATCTCTGTCAATTTTCGTATTTATACTAGGACATACATGTAAGGTTGGGGAATTTTGGGGGGTGGGGGGGGGGGCGCATGCTCATTTTATACTTGCTACAATACTGGCTTTCATACTTCAATGTGAGCATCTTGCGGGTCTGAGACTTTGCTTTGCAAAAACAGCAAAATGCTGAAATGGTTCAGGGATTTCCCTGACGCAGAAATCTTGAGTCACTGACTCCCTTTTCTTTCTATGGACTCCCATTTTCCACTTACTGTGCATCCCTGGGACCCCTTAAATACACTTTTGTCAAGTATAAACTGCTTATCTGGGACCCTACAAATTTACTTAGGACCCCCAGTTTGTCAAACACTAGGGTCCATGGACTCCCAGATGAGAAATCCTAGGGAAAACCCTGTGGTTGTTTGGTTCAATAATTTCCATAGATAAAAGAGCAACAAACCACAAGAGATGAAACAAATTCATCAAAGCAGAGTCTGGGCAAACGTTTGTGGGTGTCATTTACTGGAAGAATTCGCAGAATTATCCATTCACAATCTTTAGTCGTTGTCCAGATTTGCTCTTATTTTTAAAAAAACTGGCCTTGTTAAACTTTATTTCTCTGGATAGACTTTACATTTAAGGGTCAATAAAGTATCTTTTGGGAAACAACACCTTTTGGTAGGTTGGTAGAGAGACTACAAGCAAACACTTTAAATATTAAAGCAGCTTTTACACTTTCTAATGTTGTTACTTATAAACGTAACTAAGTCAACGCCTTTTTCATTATTTTTCTGTTAACATTGGTTCCTCACTTTTAATGTTAATTTAAAACAAGTCTCTGGAGTCAAATACGATTTTAACGGATTTGAAATGACTCCATTTTGTTCAGACAAAATGCGTAACCATGTATCATCAGAAGCAATCAAGTGTGTTTTGTGTTCTCCTAATTGCATTTGTACATGTTCAAGGCGTTATAATAAAGACAAAGTAGAACTGGCCATGAAGGAAATTTGCACCTTATAAGGTCCATAAAGTGACAAAGCAACTATATTTGAACAAAAGATGGTTGTAACGTAGATTTCTGAAACAGCTTTATCATTCATTTGAATGCGCATGAGTGTTCAAGTTTTGCAATCGATTTTGTTCAGTTAAATGACTCTTCAATTTGTTTTCTTTCAGGTCCGGCTTGAGTTTGCAGCTGACAATGCAGGGGAGACAATCAAAGCAGAACTTATCTCAAAGGAATGTAGCAGTAACCTCCCTTGCTTTAAACTTGAACACTCCTCTCTTCACACAGATTTACAGTCGTACTTGACAATATCTGTGGTAAGTAGACATTTTAGAAACTATATGATTAACAGTAATTATAAACTTAATGACTACATCATATAACAAATGCGTTTGTTTGAAGTTGTCTTAATTGTACCATCCAAAGTTGAAAGAACCATCTAGAGTTGTATATATGGAATTATAAATTACACAGATTGTGCACGTAGGTAGGTAAGCTATGGCTGGTAGGTTTTCTGTGAAATTGCTGTAAGTTGATCAAAATTTAATCTTGCTACCAACTTTTGCTGATGAAAACTAGCACCAGCCTTGCAATGAATTGCAACAATCTGCTAGAGTAACATCTACCTTAGCACCTTTCAAATTGAATAGCAATCAATATTTAAAGTTAAATTCACTAGCAATCGAATGTCTGTTGTTTAGTTTCATCACATACATTGACATATTGTAACAGAATAGAACGTGGATATCTGACCATAAACTTTCTGTATAAATATTAATACTGTATTGAACATTTTTGTTTAGAGTTTTATTGGTATTTTCAATAAAAGCAGAATTTTCGCTGATATATTTAGTAAAAGGTCATCTAGAACCCTTCACAATTGTGTCTAGGTCATTATTAATTTTTTAAGGTCCTACATTGAGCATAGAAGCAAGAAAAAAATGATTGACGGAAACTAATGTTCTGCTGCCAATCCATATAATTTTACAGGGGTGTCATTAATTTTTTAATTAGCAGGGAAATCATCAAAAGTAGGAGGGGGCTTAATTATGATCACTCATTCAAGAAAATTTTCCGGTCGATGATGCTTAATTTACCAAGTAATTTGTCCATGTTCTGGCTCTTGCTTATCCCCGTCTCTAATATACCGTGCCATCCATGTATAGCCGTTGATATAATTTCTATGCCAGTTTAACAAGTTGTTGAGAGTATTTCTTAACCAGGTTTTCAACGATAACCAGGTTATAAGAATGGTGAGTGTCGTTGGGCGGGCGGGCAGGCGTCAAACTGGTGGTTTCCGGCAAATAACTTGAGTTCCATTCATCCTATTGACATCAAACTTGGTGTATTATAAGAACATGTGGAGAGCTGGCTTATGTTTAAGACATCGATATGCAAATGATGATATTTTTAGAAAATAGAATATCAGCTTTTCTGTGCATGCAACTGTGTTTAATAATTATGCAATGTTTAACAGCTGTTTGATTTTCTTTCTTTCTTCATCAAACAGGAGGTAAAACATGAAAAAGTCAATATATTTTGTACACCTGTTTTGAATTTAATGGACCAATTAATGGATGCATATTTTTGAAGTCAATAAAACAGCAATATATATCAACTCCTATGTTTTAAAAAGGTCAACTTGAGTCAATAATGAAATATTTCAATATTTTGAGAAGGGGTCATGTAGAAACGTGTGTTAAAACGCACAGTACATGTATGTGTCAACGAACTAAATATATAATAGATTTTCTTCAGTGAACTGAGTTTAGTAATGTGTGAATGACATAAAATAGTTCCTTACTTACTGATAGAATATAATCTCATCAAATCTTTGTCTCTTGAGGATTTTGCTGCAATCTTGATCATAGATAGGAAAATATTTTGGCTGATCAGTATAGCAAATAAGCAAAAAATATTCTCGAAGTTTGTTGTCTATATTATAGATTCTGTAATGACTAAATCTATATAATTATGGACCCAATGAATTTTTTATGTCACAAACCTAAGTGCTTTCTCTGAAGATTCTTTGGATCTATAGAATTAAATGAAAATGCTGATACATGTTATGCAATTTATTAGTTTCCATTTGAAAAACAGAAGATTTTTAAGAATTAATGTACATTTTAGTTTTAAGCATTTTTGACGTGACATCATTTTGTAGCTAACTTTTGCTTTTTGTTCTTAATACTTGAATCGCTATAAAGGAAAAGTAGACGTACGATTGTAATATTTTTGGTATTAAATTAAAGTAGAAAAAAAACCACTTGAAAATGGATTTTTGGTCACTAATACAGGTTTTTGTCATGGAACAGCTGATGCAGTGAGTTCTTACAGTTGATATTTTAACTTGATCGCAGGATATGAAAATATATCTATATGAAACAACACAATCATTTGCCTTTCGTTGAAAGATAGATATTTGTGAAGTTCGAATGGTTCAACTGAGCTGATTCTTAAAATTGAGATTAAAAGATAAATATTTCTGCCTGAATTATATTGTGTCTAAGGAATCAATATTAAGGATATATTCTGGAATCACATATTGTATTGCTTGCATTCTATGTGCATGTTTGATGATATGTTTTGCTTGTAATTGTAAGAAAGATATATATATAATAATAATGTTCCATTTCGTTCTTCAGAATCTAAAGTGAGATTGTTACCAAAAGGTTGTCTGGTTTTGATAAAAGAGTCTTTATCATTATTCATTTTTGATATCTAGATACCAAATACAATGAACCTCATCAGAATAACAAACAGTTTTAGAAAATTTGTGAAAAAAAAATTTGCCCACCTAGCATCCCACCTCCAAAATGGCATGCCCATAAATATTTTGACTCTCAAGAGATCGACATTCAATTGAGCCTGAATAAAAGATCATAAACAAGTATTATTCACTAAATGGAGTTTTTTTCCTTCAATTTTGCATTAACTTTTACTCCAGTTTCACAGACGGCTGAAAGCTTGAAATTTGTATCTAAGTTTCATCTGGTTTTATCTTGTCAAAATAACATACACAATGGGATCTGCGTGTCCCTGCTTCTATAAAATCCAATTAAGGTATTATACTTTCTCCTCCCGTAAGTGTCGATATAGATAAAAGCATTGGTATTTATTACTCTGTTCCTATTATTGGTAAAAAGATCCAATAACATAAATATCAGAACATTTTCTCAGTCTGTAACTTCAAAGTTTAGTATCCCATGATGCATTGTTTTATATTACCCATAATGCTTTCCCTTATAAATGTATGAAAAGCTGGATTATATGTCGGGATATTTCACTGGTATGAATTCCCTCCTGTATCATAAAACTTCCTTAGCTTTAACAAATTGTTCTGTAGTTAAATTATATCTGGCAAGTTGAATGTGGAAAGCAGGATGTATCTATAAAGAGGATAATACTAAGTAGGAGCAAAGATTTAGTTTTCCCAGAATGCATGATTACCCAGAATGCATTATTACCCAGAATGCATGATTACCCAAAATGCATGATTACCCAAAATGCAAACACTTCATCATTAAGCAGACCTGAGCCTTGAATACTAGTAATTGTTATAGTTTACTTAGTAATACTTACAGTTGGCAGACAGAAGGAATTATGTATTGACAAACATAAGAATTCTTCAGAACCTTGAATGAAAGATTAACACCACTTAAAACATAAGCTTGTACTTATAATATAATTCTGTATAATATATCAAAAAATTGTCTGACATTAAGAACAGTAAAAAGGAATGAACAGATCAAATGGAGCAGCTGAAACAAGACCTGTTTAAGTAAGAGATGAATTGAAATTTTGCTAAGATCTAAAAGAGGACTGGTCAAATTGTTAGGGAGGCAAAATGATAGAGGAGCACAACTTGGTAAAAACTTTAGTACTACTGGAAACTTTGTATGGCATAGAGCAGGGGGTGTAAACAATCATACAAAGTACATTTCTGTTTTCAATGTGAGTTTAAGATTATGAAGTTTGAGGGGACACAGTAATATCAAGTATTGAAAAAAGTGTTTGTAACTTGCTCAGTAGTGTGGTACATTTTGGGCAGGGAGGTCTGTCTCATTGTATCAATAATCTTATAGTCTGCTTTAGATGGTATGACTACATGATATTTTTCGAAATTTCCATTCTTTAAGGAGAACAAAATGTAACAGCAATACGAGGTAAGGTATTAATTAATTGTAATAATGGACAACAAAAATGAATGAAGAAGTCAAAGAGGAAATGCCATATTCGAGGGCTCATCGCAACACTGTCGTAACTACTATGTATTTGTATAGGAGTTACGACAGTGTTGCGTTGAGCCCTCGAATTATATACTAAACACATATCCACCCCCAGAGCACAAATTAATATAATTAAAACAAAAGAGCGTTATACATCAGCATTCAAAAATATCTTTTTGGTTTTACATATACACCGAATTTACCTCCTAGTAATCCCTTATAGTCTGTCAGACCATGCCTTGCGCCCCTGCTTCCTTACGTATGTACCCTTAAGCCTCCTCAAAAGCCTTATGTTTTATGCATTGTTGTTTTCCTGATGTCTGTGTGGAGAGGCACTGTCTTATGTATGTATTCCATGTAGAAACTTATTCTCTCTCTTTGATCAATACAAGCATTTCTCTGGTATTCTTAACAAGAAGAAGAAGTACTAAAATTCTCCCGACCTTCCTAATATTTTGCCTTACAACACCTATAATTGAATTATTGAACACAGTTTGTATTCATTATAAGTTAATCATAATTCCATTTACAAATCTGATTTATCATTCTTTGATAAAATTATCCTTTAAAACAGCCAGAAACGCTATCCTTAATACCTGCATACCCCCCCACGAGAATATCATAATGTATCCTCTTATGATGGTTAATGGTATTTTAAATAATTATACGGATAACAACATAAGTTATTACTGAGAAGATAAAACTAAAGATCTGCTGATCTTCAAATGCAGTTACAATGATAAAAGCCCAGACTAAGGGAACAGGCTTTGCCTCATTGTTTTCAGAGCACTAGCCCATCTGGGCAAGTTGTTCAGCCAAAACACTGGCTCGAAATCGTTCTTACTAGCGCAAATTTATATTGTAACACTAATTGATAAGAAGCACCAAGTCACAATTATGAGTCTGTACAATTTGACAAAATCTTGGATGGATTTTACTTAATGCTTTATTTCCAATAAAAAGTATATTCACCAACATTAAGCATATCAAGTAACACGAAATATCTTGAAAAAAAGATGGTCGGCACAATCTGAAGCAAGCAAATTAGTTGCAATCTAAAGGTTAAGATTTGTTGTGCAACATTAAAAATTGCCGAGATGATACGATTGCTCATCACTCGAATATGCTACACTATAGTAACTTCGATACATAGAAGTGGAGGTGACTTTGTAAGAGATTAAAATAACTCCATAGTGAGATTAGTCATAGACAGAATCGTCTGTTTCAAAATATAGTTCATCGGTACTCCAGTCCTGAAATCACACATATTAAAGTGTTAATAAATTTGTTACATATCGATTTATCTGATTAAAACAGTGCAAATGTTCCTGACTGCTACATAACACCAAGAATCTTCTTAATTCCAACACCAGGCAATTTCCCGAGTGGTTGACTAACAACACTACTCACTAGATAAAACAGGGAATACCAACAAGTAAACAAATAGATTTTCGTAAGATGTGCGAACATTATCAGATAGATATTGCGTCATGTCATTTTTACTTCATTTTTACGTCATCAACTTGTTTACCAACCAGAACAATGACGATTTCCCAGGGGCACGAATCTAATGAGAAAGCTTGCAGACGATCATGAACACTGACCTTCTGTTTTTATGCACATGTTTCATGGTAAAACAAATGTTAATGCTTCAGACTTAGTAATGATTTACAATAACGTTTTTTTTGTTTAAAATGAAAAGTCAACTGTGTACTGAATGAACCAATCTCATTAAAATCAGCTCCAGTCGTAAGCTCCTATACTATACGCTAACACCTAACAGCGGAAAGTAATGGAGCTAAAGTTGGGGGCTGATTTAAATGAGATTGCTGAATGAACTTGCAATGACTTTTCTGCTTAGGGGCTCGAATCTACGAGAAAACAGCATATATATAATGACCCTGAAAGGACAGGTTCATGATTATTGTATGTATCGATACAAGTTAATTTTTGTAAGGATTTATTTTCATCATGTTGCAAAATCATTATTTCATTTAAAATACTGGAAGATATTCTATCTACGCCGTTTATCTTTTTTAAAGATATTTCTTGTTATCACTTATTTTAAAATGTACATCCCAAGTGACATGCACATGAGGTAAGATAGGTATTACATTGGCAGACATCACATAAAATACAACACTAAAGTTATTGTAGACACAAAAACCACACAGCAGAAAATCAAACTCAAACTGCTTTTTCAGGGTTGTAAGATTCATTGATACTTGTCAAATCATGCTTTTGTTTTATTTTATTGATCATATCGATATTTCACAACAAGATAATAATGCAAAAAATAGACACTCAATCTGTCGAGTCCAAGATGCAATAAAACAAGCAATGTGAATTATACGGTGACACCTTGACTGACTATTTTGAGCTGAATCGTTAATAACAGGACCTAAACAAAAATCCGAACTATCGCATTTTTTGAGTATTATTGATGAGACCGGTGCCTATATTTGAATTGCACCAGCATTCTGAGTTATTGCATTTGCGTAAAATCGTAATACAACTAAATTGATTTTCTGGAAGCCAGTATGACTGATAATTTGTTCATTAAACTACATTAGCATGTCTAACAGAATATCGCAACTGTCTCTGATGCATGAAAATGTTCTAAAAAGTCCTTTATTCAATGAGACAGTAATCTATTGCTTTAAGGGCTTGCACTCCTCAAATTGTCGTCACCAAGCAAAGTATTTTGAAGATGACTCTCAACGGAGGAAATGATGACATCTAACGTACATTAAATCCATATTGTTTTTGCCGAAAAGACAATTTCATAAGGAAAGTCGGTACTTCATAGAAGAGGGAATATTTCGTGAGAGCTCTCCCATGGTATTATAGACAGACAACGTCTGTTGATATTATTTGTCTAATAGACATACTTAAACAGTTGTTTTACTGGAAGCCTCAACACATTCATACAGACTGCTCGTCTGACTAATATTATTACAAGGTGGCATAAATTTCCGAGCCTGAAGTCTTCTATGTAATAATGGATCATATTTTGTCTTCCCAGTTCAATTATAATCTTAGTCCGTCACATTGAACTTTTCTTCAACTTCAAGGACAAGAACTCCATTGCAATAGCGGAAAATTAATAATCATCAGTAGCAATATTTGTAACAAATTTGTCCAAGGTAATACACTAAATTGTTTCTTTATTCACTGCATTAACAGTGATACATTGTAAACTCCCCATTCGTTTTTATGTTATCAAAGACAAATCATTTCAATATCTGTGCCAAAATGTTGAAGGAAAATGTTTTAGCGTATGTATAAATTAAGTGTAAGTTAGGACCAACGAATAGAACATTGCTGTTAGCAAATCGCTAGTGCACTTGGCTATGCTCTATCAGGTCCAGACGCTATTTATAAATATTTACCAGAATGATCATGATGGCTAGTCGAACTAAAACAGTGTGTGAACATTCATGTAGACTGGAAAGTCATGATAAAAACATCACCCCTTTCTGCAATAAAACATTGATGCATGCATGAATGTTTTATGATGGCTGGTGAAGCTAGTATGGTAAACTTAATTAAAAGACACATGTTATTGTCAAAAAAAGGGCTTCAATCCCTCCTGCAAAAATTCCCCAGTTCTCTTAAAAGCAGTGAATACACCAGGGCCCACAGTACTTTGATCAATCCAAATATAGAGGATCTAAATCCCCATGTATTTATTTCTGGTGTTTCTACAAACACTATGTGTAATATATATATACCGGTTAATTTGTTTGAACACAATTTAATAACTCTGTTAAAACATATTACATCAACCATGATGACTAGATGTTTAAACATAAATGGACATTGATGGCTATTAATTGAACAATAATAACTGTTTAAACATAAATGATCTAAAATCATTACATGTTAAACTATAATTGGATTAGGATAACTAGATGCTTAATACAAAGTAATTAATGATAACTGTTTTAAAACATAAATGGGTAATATAATCATTTAGTTTTTAAAATGGATGATGGTAACCTGTAGTGTTGAAACATAAACTGACAATGATATTCTGTTTAAACATGAATGGATAAAGATAACTCTATTAAAAACAAATGGATAATGATAACTGTTTAAACATAAATTAACAATGTTAATTCTGTTTTAAAACACAAATGTTTTCATCATATCGGCATGCTTTTATTTGATGTCTTTGTTTCTTTGACATTTCAAGGACATTTCCTTGTTTTGTTGTGTTCGCCAACTTCGACTTAATTACTGTTAATTACTTTAAGGTTGTCTAATTACAGTAGACACATTGATACATTTGCCACGTCTTGTCAAGTTACTATTGCCGAACTTTTTGGCACCTACTTTTAACAGAGGTTCATATAAATTAGCATGCTTCTTAAAGACTGTTAGTTCCCTACCATAAGTATCAAGACCTACACAAAGGCATTTTCTTCCCCTACTAAAAAAAGGGGAATTTCCATTCAAATGTTCCTTCCAAACAATTGAGTCTGAATTTTTTAATTGTTTGATGCTACTCCAAATTTACAAAAAAATCGGCCATTTTTCAGAAAATACTGTATATTTGAAATTGGCATGATTGATTAAAAACAGTTTTAACAGTAAAACATTTATCACAAAAGTGTGGCTCAAAATTATTTTGTTCACCTTTTTTGAAAAACAATTCGTCCAATAGTGGATATGGGTATCCGTCCCCAAAAACTGACAAGTGCCCTGATTAAAAGATTTAATTGAACTGATTGATAACATTGAAAATGATGGCTTTGGTGACTGGTTGATCTTTAAGTAACATTTTTATGTACCATAACACAAAACAATTTAATAAATGAAGCACCAACGTAATTTTTCAGCTCCTGAACAAATGTGTTTGGTGTTAAAGGTATTGTTTGTTAGTCTCACGATGCAATCAATCATTTAACTCGACCAATCTTCCCTAAAAGAATCTAGTCAAGTTACCCAAACAGTTATATTTTCCATTAGACTTAAGTGACAGCAAAACTTGATGGAGATATTGAGGTAATCGGTTTCTTGTGTCACAAACAGGCTTCATTGCATGTTATGGTAATCAGCATTGAATCTTATCTAGTTTCTTCAAGAATTTCGACGATGTCGTCTGTTTGTCCAAGACTATAATTGTCATTGTCGATCTGCCATGTTTGTTTCATTCTGAAACGTTTTTTTATAAACTATTTATTTCTTTAAAATTCCAGCATCCAGAAGATGACGCCTCAAGATTTCTCAATGTCACCCGGATGCTTGTTTTTATATTGTCGATGTTCCTTCTTGTGTTTTGTGTCAGAAAATGGATGAAAAGGAAACAATGGAACACGGAACGTGAATCAGGTATGTTTTGTGCAAAATTAACCTAACAATAAACAACATTATCTTGGGGAAATAGAGAAATGTGGTAGCGGCTAAGAACAGTTCAGGTGCAAAGTTAAGGGAGAAACGTGGCCCTTACTTAATTGAATAACAATGTTGCTAATGTAGAGATAGTCTAACTGAAGGCATGTTTGAGAGTCCCTCTGTCTGAATTTCATTAAGAAAGACAACACAGCCCTTTAATATTCTGTGAGCACTTAAATTTGTAACAACAGCATCTACAGAATTACTGTTGCATCCCTATAAAAAATGTAAGATAAATGTTTATGAGGGCCGCTGTACGATTTCCAACCTCTTCTTCAAGTGACGTCATTTCCAGAAAACGTCACATGTGACGTCGCCATGTATACTGACAGTAAGCAATATTTTCCCCATATGAAAAGAAGTGACCATAATTATGGAGTAAATATTTTTTTTTCTGCTTGCAATTTTTTTTTTTAATAGTGTCATCACATGCAGCATTCATATATATCCATTATGATGCTTTCTATGTAAACTACATTGCTGTTCTCCAAAAAACACCAAAAGACTACATTTATGGTATTTACGATAACCCACTTGCCCGAAGTCCGGGACAAGTAAAATTACCATCAGACAAGTAAAAAATCCATGTTTCTGCCCGAACGGGCAAGTTGTGGTCATGGTCAGGTCTCAGATTAGCTTTGATCCAATGTCAATATTGTTTGTGTAACTTTTTCATCAACTCTTGTTACCAGTCTTCATTTCCGATTTAACAAATCAAAACAACCATCAAAACATCATGTTTCTTTGTTATTTTGACGGTGCTGATAATTTTATTGGGGCAAGTTAAAGCGAATTCGGGCAAGTGGAAATTGCAAGCTGTCTGAATGGGCAAGTCCTTCAAAAAAATTATCATGAAGACTGCATTTATAAGATCTACATTTAACCGTCTCCAAAAAGAGGTGATACACCAACCTGTATCCTACACACTTGTGGCACTTCCACACCTGAGTGCCTGACTGGCACTTCCACACCAGTGCCTGATAACATTCTGAACACTGGGAGTACATCCTCAAAAGGAAAACATTCAGTTCAACTGTCTAAGAAAGCCTTGGTGTGTCGAGAAAGCGATATTTTTGCAGAATTTATAACCCACATGAAGTTCTATAACACACGCAATATTATTTTGCCAACCCAGACTTCTAAAGTACAGAATTCAAGTTTTACAGATTTTGTTATAGTCAGCAGATTCAAAAGACTGTTTTAGGACATAATGCATAGTAAGCACATTTTGTAAGGACATAATGCATAGTAAGCACATTTTGTATCGAAATGTTTTTTATGAGAGGAAACTTTTTGATTGCATGAAATATTGCATCATTCTGATATTGAAATAAATTGCAGAAGGTAATTACTCTTATCTTTGAAAATGGAGAAAAAGCGATTGCCCAGAAAATAATATTGTGGCTTCAAGAAGCGAGAAGATGATACTTAAGAATTAAGATCCATTGAAAGTCTGTAATTTCTTTGCGAGAAATTCCAGAAGATTTTTTCTATTTTCCATTACTGATAGTGGAGTTCTAAATGATGGATATTCACTAAAGAGCAGTGTCTGTGGTATTTTGATTTTTTTTTCCAGATAAAATTATTATTTCTGTGTTTTAACTGTAAAATTGAATTTAAATAGTGTCTCGGTAATAGGATAAGATGCATATATATATAGATAACTGGTGTACATGAGATAAGAGAATCAGTACAAATTGACTCGGGAAGAACTTAAGACAGTTCAAATCCCAGAAAGGATCGTTCCAGTGTGGCTGGTCGGTGAGCTACCAACAATGGTAAATATTTGCCTATACCTGCCATGGTGTCTGGCATTACAGAAAGGAATCAGGAGGTAAACATGCTCAATAAGAAGTCTATTAAGTCGTAACTGGATGGCCCATTGTGTGTGTGTGTGGGGGGGGGGGGGGGGGTAACACTAATAAACGTTTTACCTTTACAGTTATATAATATTTGATTACTTGAGAATGGTAGTAAACGGCCAATGAAAAATATCTGTTGCAAGTTATTGACCAATTGATATAATTGGGTTTTATGGCCGCACTATATGCGTCTACGGTGAGCAATATATTTGTAGAAGGGGATTATTACAGGATTTTTCTGGAATAAATAAATTCCACAAATCAGGCTGCAGTTGGAATGTTTTATTATGACGAAGTACACGATAAATAGAAAATACGAATGTAGTCGATTGAAGCAGAAAATGAAAATGCAAGTTTATAAAAAAATATACTAAAGACTAAATATGATTTTGCAAAACTAAATCAAAATCTGACTGCAAATTTTGCATTATAACACAATAGTAGTTATCTGACAGTAGATTTTATTTCTTCCTTAACTGATCCTATCTAAAAACATGCTAAATTATCAAGGGTATAGTTGCAGCAATGTTGTACAATAAATTGTATGAAGATAAAAAATAATTATAATTGTTTTTTAGCTTGCCATGAAACTTCATGAAAAGTTCATTAATTTGTCGGATAATGTAGAACAATTCTTGATTGTGTATTTCTCAACATGTTGTGCATTAATTACCCAGCCGTAATTTGATTTTATTTCTAAATCAAGAGAAATTTCATCATTATTTTAGTAAGTGTTTTTTTAAGGCTATTAGAATGTTTTGAAACAGACATTCAAATTAAAGAACTAAAAGATAATTACAATTGCTTTAACCTTGGATTGTAAAAGACAATGCTAAAGTCCGCACTGAGAACCCACATAGATTTGCTTATCCACTGGTTAGTGCGCTGGACTAATGTAACCCGGCGATCCAGATTCGATTCCCGGTCGCGGCAGGTCATACCCTTCCATGAAAATTCAACAAAAATGTTGATTTTCCTCCACATGTGGAGAAGTTGCCAGCTCCTTGTGGAAGGGTAAGTTAGTACTGGTAAGAATTCAGTCCAGGAAAAACTGGTTAGGTGAACCGGCCGCCGTATATAACTGAAATATCGTTGAGAAACGGTGTTAAACCCGATGAAACAAACAAACATAGGTTTGCTTAAATTGCATATCAGAGATGGTCATTTGTCAAGACAATGTATATTGCTGGGCAATCATAGAGCTTTTAGGGACACATATTACATTTGTAAATTTGCGCCTTTAAATATTTTCCTCTCCCCACAACTGTATTTATCCCCTCAAAGAGGGTCCTGCCATCATTACCTTGAAAATAAAAAAACACACAGATGTAACATAATCTGTGATTCAGTGGTAAGGCACTGGACTTAAGTACTCCAGAGGTTGCAGGTTTGAGCCCCTCTCCACCACTAACGGTACTAACAGTGTTTCAGATGTGACAAACAACGAGGTCTCATGTACACTGCTTTACATCTGGCACGTAAAAGAACCAAGGTGTGTTTCTGGAACTAGGCCTTCTTCTGTATCAAGCACTATGCTCCAAAAATCTTAACAATGAATAACATTCTTACAGAGGCGTCGCCCATATGGGAATCCGGTGGTGACATAAATAAACACAAATATAGAATGTAGTCTCACCAACTCAGCCAGTGCCTTTAATTGTCCATATTGTGTCTTATAAAAATGTATATATTGTGACCTTCTGGGTAAATGTATTTATTCTGAAATAAAATATACTTGACACAACCGCAGGCTGGGGTATTATATCACTTAATAGAATTCTGATAACATAAATTGATAGAGTATGCGTTTTCTCCACCTCTAACTCACTAGGGAGACGACCCTAAGTAAAAACTGATTTTCTTTTCATAAACCTTTTATAGTGTGTCAGCGTTCACAGACCTGTTTAAGTTCGTTACCATCTGTACAATTTAGCAATCTGTTTAATGTACAATGGAGAGTCTTAGCAAGTAGATTATTTTGGGAGTTACCAGCTTTCAGACGGAACAGAACTTCATGCAAAGGCTTTGTTCTTCACTTATCTTGAGAGGCATCCTCGGTACCCAGGCTATTCATAACATATACGATACCCTGGGCAAACTGACCGTAAAAATCTTGTACTCATGAATAATTAATGAGGTGAAATCCAGCCACTTGATTGGCTGCTTGACACACACCTCATGCGATAAGGAAGTTGCCGTGGAGATACAGATGAAATCGCAGTTATACTGAGCGTAGCTCTTCACAAAGGAGATTCCTTCTTTTCGGTTATCGTCCAATACATTGGTATAAAAATGCTTATAAATATTCAAGCATTATGAAGTTTCGCTATCGAATTTGCCCAGGGTATCATATATGTTACGAATAGCCTTGGTACCAAGGATGCTTTAGAGGTAGAACAACAAGCGTTTTTAATGATAATTCCTTTGTGAGTGTCTGATTTTAAATTCTGCAATACCTCTAAAAGAAATTTAACACCTATAACCTATTTCCTTGATTTGCAAACCATTTGAAGCACTACCATTCTCAAGTAATCAAATACAGACTATATAATTATATAACTGTAAAGGTAAAATGTTTAACTGTTATTTAATAATAACAATCTCATTCATATTGAAGGAAATATCATGACACCAGGTTGTTTGCCATTGACGTTTGGTATTTGCAGTTACAAGCCAATTTGCAAAAACAGCTAATCTTATTGAAATTATTCCATTATTGTCGGTGCAAAATGTCAAAGATGTCTTCATTGCCAATTGGATGCAAATTTCACACAAATAAGTTTTTGCTCATTGATATTCGAAGCAATCTGAAATAATTAGAAGAGGCAGTGCGAGCAGACATCAAGGTTTTTAAACGTCAATGGCTTTGCGGTCCATGTTTGTCTTACTGGTTCAGTGTCCTTGATTTCGTGGTGTATAATCACTCCTCGACAAGCTGAGCAATTGTTAATGGTATTCAACTCATTAATGATGAAAAATCCGTTTAAAATGACATTGTCCTGAATATGACGGCTGAGCTAAGTTTTTTGTCCCATTTCCTGAAAATCCGTTCATGGTTTTTCAGTCCTGAAGTGTTTTATGCCTTTTACAGGGTTTTGCACACTGTTTTGTTTAAAAGGACTTGTTGTTTTTGACTTCATGTTACATTGAGACCAGAAAACGATAACAATGTATCCTGTTTTTTTAGAACATAGTTCAGTGACTTAATTAACTGACTTCACTTGGGGACAATTAGATTATTTAAAATTATTTCACCAGGCACACTTCTTGTTCTCAGTTTTTCAAAGCATTCCCTGGGGCTAGTGTATTAATGTAAACTGTCTTGTCTTACATTTTGCATAGGGATAAAATTATGACTACTTTACAATGAAACAGGTAGGAAAGCACTTCATCCCTCATATTTTTTATTCCATGTAAGAAATGCAGTGTGTCTGTCCATCTGTCTGTCTGACACTTTTTTTGTCCGCATGATAACTTAAAATCCCTGTTGAAGGGAACATAATGAAAATTGATATAAAGTTATTAGAAGTGCAAGAAGGATAACTCTACATTAAAGCAGTTTGGAATTATCTCCCTTCATGTAAATGATTTTTTCCAAGCCAATAACATTAAAATTACTCAAGAAAATGTGCACTCTTGTGTTGATAAGACAAATTAAATATAGATAAAATTCATGATGTATGATATAGCCAAATAATCAATAATGCATAGATATGATCAGTTGTTTCATAATTTTGTTGATTTTATGATCACTCTACTAAAAAGGTAAAATGTGATAGTGAATACATAGATCTATATATCTTACAGTAAACTCAAATGGCATTTTAAATGGAAAAAAATGTTTAATGCCTCAAGTTACGGAAGAATCCTCCGTTTTGCCTCATGTAAAGGTAGATTACTATGCTGGAACTATCAGTCAAGGGAACTAACTCTTATTGATGCACCCATCAAGATAGATCACTCATCCATATATCATAAAAACTAATCATTAAGATGATGTCTAAAAAATAATATGTACCATACTTGAAATACTAATATGAGGAGACGTGGTGCGTCGGTTCTAACTCATCGGCATTCAATTATTCATAATATTATCGGCTCCCTCATACTTAGATTGGCAAAGATTGTCTCCTGATGTGGTACTAATTGAAAACATATTGCGATATTTATGTAATGACTTCACATATCTGTGTTAAATATTATTGGAGTATATTACACTTAGTTTTACGCAGTTATGTTATGAACATTTCAAATTCTGCAGACTAATTAGTTCAATTTGATTTCTTAGGAAGGGAGAGTTTCTTATATTGTAATTTGTTATTGGACAAATAAGACATTGTAATGCTGTGAGATGGGGAATGGAAAAATGAGATGGGGAATGGAAAAATGAGTCAAGCAGGGCAAATGTTTATATATATAGCTTCATTGGATTTCAAAAATATCCATTTTGTGGTCCAAACTAAAATTGATAATTTCTCTTTCACCAAAAGATTTCAAAAACTGAGAAGAAGCTCAGAATTAAATAAAGAATATTGGTAACATTTATTAATGAAATACACGTTTCCAAGCAGGAAGAAGCTCTTGTCTTTCGAAGTGTCACCAAAACATCGAAGTAAAATTTGAGGCCATGGCGTTAATATGCCATGCAGACAAGGCGCTACATTAAGCGCTTTGATGATTTTGATATTAGCTGAAAGCTATCGATTGAACTGCCCGAAACAGAGATGCGGATAGACATTAATGGTCATTTTTCAATTACATTTATTTTTGAAAACTGCCGTGAAGCAACTTATATAATAAATTGGCCAAACATAAAATATTCTAGCAATGTAATGCGCAGCATTGGTCAGCATAGTTATATTTGTGGTCATTTAACACGTACAGTTGGATTAGACCCTTGGGTGTTCAACTTCATTAGGAATTGATTAACTGGTTTGATAAATTATGGTGCTTTCTTAAAACAATACAAATTTGAGTTAATAGAATGTTACCTATAAAATAGTATGAGTTGGATTTATTAATATTTTGTCCAAGGTCAGGCAACGGTAGGGGGGGGGGGACTGGGTGACCCAGGGAGGTATTTTGTATTTTTTGGGGTCTAATTCCCCATGCTAGAGCCAAGCATTTTGTCTAGATCTACACAGTGGGAGATGCTAATTTCCCACTTCTGGGATCTATAAAAAATTCACCCATAGTATATTTACTGGGACACAGAGTCATTTTGCATTTCAAATTCCCACCTGTCTGTAGTCGTCCTCTGTCTAAAGTCCCATGTGTCCCGACCCCCCCCCCCCCCTCTTGGGGCAAACATTGATCAGTGCATAAATGTACATTAACACCTTTGACGTAGCAAATCTAACTATAAAACCCGGTTTATGTGTTTTAGCACATGAATATAAAATGTTTCATGAGATATCAAAACAATTTTTTTAAACATTAATGTGAAATTTACCTTGTGTCACCATCGTATCACTTTGCCTTGGATTTTATTTTTAAAGCTAGATTAATTCATGAACTGTATTAATGAATTGTGTTTGAGTAATGCTATATTGATGGTCTAATATTTGGTGGCCTGGGGATTAATTTATATTGCAGTGTGAAATACGAATTACATGCTTCATTGGATCCCTCAAGTGCTTAACAGAAGTCTGTATTTTACTTACTTCACCTCATAAGTACGGACTGCAATCTCTTGAGTCATACTGCCAATGATCTGAGAAATTTCAGTAGTGTTCTTGCTAAATCTACTTAACCTCTGTCAATTTGTTTCTTTTATTTACTGAACTCTCTTGATAACAAGTTATTGTTGGCGGCTTTTGATATTGATTGCTGAAATAGATTTTGCGATAAATATTGATAATATTTAATGAACAGGGAGCAGTCATTTAGATTAACTACCATCACGAGAGTTTGGGGGGAGCCATAATTGTTTGTTGCCCGATGATGAATGTGATATAATATCTTCTGTCGGTAATTAACTTAATAGCTTTTGGTTTCAAATAACGCAAACTCGTACTAATCAAACTTTTGAGCTTTGAACTGTGAAGTTCAAAAAGATTAATCAATAAATGCACACATGTATAATAAATTGATGATAACAATGGCTGATACTAGAGGAATGTTTTGCCAAGAATTGGTATCCGAGTCACTTAATATGAAAAAGCTCCGCGGTTCTGTGATTACATTTTTCGGCACAGCCGTACTAACATGGGTTTGCTATTTGCATAATTATCAGTGTTGTGTAAACCAATCATATTGCACGTTAACCACTGAGACAATTTCTCTTCTACCGAACAATGTTTGTAACCTTGACGCGGATTGGTTAACCTTACCGAAATTCACCGATTTTCGGGAATTTACCGAAATCCATTTTGGATGTGGAGTCCCCAGCAATCGTAACATATCGGCATTTTTTCTGTTGCACAACAAGTCTTAACCTTTAAATTGCGCCGACCATCTTTTTTTCAAGATATTTCTTGTTTTACTTAAATGGAAGCACCAGTTGAGCTGCAAATATGTTTTAAGGCCTTTTTCCTTCTCTGATGCCTGTGTGGTTAAGTTTCAAATCATCCAATATAACTTTCATTTAACAAAACAATTTGCTGTTAGTTTGATATTGCAGTGTGTGTCCATCTTAGACAAAATGGTTGAGTGTTTTTCCCATTCTACAGTTTTTAGGTTAACGACTCTTATTTCTGGCAATTCAAGGCAAATTCAGCAGAATTGAAAGTATTTTTGTCATTCCTTCTCAAATATGTAAGTTGTACAACATACTTTAATTACCTACGAATGTTATGTCGCTTTAAAAATAAAAGAACATTTCCCAAATGATTATCACAATGGATTAACAACATTACATTATTAAGGTTAGAGCACACTAATGAAATCGGCAAATATCGGCTATTATCGACAAATGTCGGGCATCTCCGTTTGTATTTTCGTTAGTTTTCGGAAACGTTCGGATTTGCTAAAAATAGTAACAAAACGGGTTTTTCCAATATATCACATGAATACTACAGTATTTACTGATATATTAATCACAGGTATAACATGCAGAAAATCATACTTTTAAACCCAAATTTTCCAAACAAATATTGGTCACTGCAAAAACATACTGATATAATATACTAGTCTATCTGCTACAACATATAGTACAATAATATCAGAGCTTTAAAGACAACAAAAAAAACGCAAGAAAACTTTGCCAAAGAACTATCATATGATGTCAGCTGAAATTACTTGTTTGATGAGTTTAGGAAGAGAAGAAAAGCAAACTAATTGCCAATCTCTTATTATGAATTCATCTAATAGCACCTGATGATTGCAGGTATTTGGAATATATAACTTATTATATTAAGTATATTTTAAGTGTTTAACAGTAATTATTTTACACTTACTTTTGGTGTTTTGGTTTTGGAAACCTAGAAAAGTGCGTTTCTATCATGCACTGAAGTCTGGAAAATATGTCCAGTTTCTTCCATACATTTGTTTAAGGACAAAGATCACTGCAGTAAAACCTCAATAATGCGACCACGCTTTGGACCCTTGAAAACTGGTTCTATTATGGCGGTGGTCCTTATTTTGAGGTTGAATATTAAATGAGCAAAATAGTGAAAATGGACTTGGAAATTGTGTTCTTAATTTTGAGGTGGTCTTATCATTGAGGTGGTCCTTAAGTGAGGTTTTACTTTATATAATTATGATCTATAGGATTTTTTCCTGTTTGAATCAGGGTGTGGTGGATTACAGGAAACATACATTTTTAGGCCTGATTAAAGATACAGTCAAACCTGTGTTAAAGACCACTTGCGAACAAAGACCACTATTGCAAAACTTGTCTGCATAGACCACCAATTTCATCTCCCATCAGACCATTTTCAATGATATTTAATCTGTTAATAGAGACCCACCTGAGTCCTGTAAACAAAGACCACATTTTGCTGTTCCCAATGGTGGTCTTCACAGACAGGTTTGACTGTAGTAGCTGATGTACCTCCCTTTTCTGTCACTTTGCACTTTCAGGCTTCAAGTGTACAGAAGTGTGTTGTATGTGTGACACTAATTACAATTAATGCACTTGCATGTAAATGGCTTGGATACTGACTCTCCTGGTGTTGTTTTGCAGTTATTTTGCCTTGGAGATTTAGTCTCCAATTTATAATTGAATACAAAAATTGGAATTGAGTTAGACACTAATGTGTCCTTGTGTCCAATTTTTTCAAAGTAATTCAATTATGTGAAGAAAGTTGCTAATGAATTTAAGCATCGTGGCTTCTGTCGAGTTTGAAATACCTAAAAAAGTGAGTTTGCAGACACATTCAGAGCGACATTGTTTGTTTTTAAGGATGTGTGCTCACTTTTTCTTTTGCACACACTCATATAATCATCCACATCATCAAAGAACTCAAAGCCCCGGAGAAAACTGAAGTTTATTACGGAAAACTTGAACACAAAACGTATAAAGTGCTGCAATTGTGGTGTAGTTGTTGGAGATCAGTGGTTTTTATTTGGCCTATTAGGGGTCGAACTGGCCCCCATTCCTCACTTTGAAAAGTTAACATTTTTACTATATTCTATGTCAAATTCCCTCTTACAGCTTTGTAGATATTTTTCAGTTAGAATCATTGACCAGTAATATAAGATGATTCTGTTTTGTATGTTAAAATCATGAATACATAATGTTTGGGAAAGGAAACTTTGTAATGTGAATTAATTTTCTCTAATGACGCTACTTTTCCTCTCTCAAAAGGCCCCACCATCATTCTCTTAAAAAGGGGAAAATAAAACTTGAACACTGCTGAATCATACTATCAGTAATAAGAAGCTTTGATTAACAAAATTGATGACTTCAAAGAGGGAATCACATAAAAACCTCTCTATAGCATAATAGCATGATGTCCCAGGAACTCAACAAATTGTTATTGTTGTTGGTAAACAAGTCAATATCATTACAGATAAAAAATTAACATATAATTCCAAATTATTTTATCTTGTACAAGGTTGTACAATGTTACTAACTTTTTGTGTATCTAAAAAACGTCTCTGTCTACAATTCTGCTTGAATTAGGAGTTCAACAAAATAAATTGAATTCAAGAAAATGTCAGCCGATTGTCCTCAAATCTTCTCTGGGAACATTTATTGCTGTTTTAAAGAAGAAATAATCACTGACAACTTGCAACAAATGATGTCATTATATCTAAAAGTACAAGGAGCCAGTTTTTGTATAATTGCGAACTGTTAGGGAACATTTTGTAGCAACAAAGAGGCCTTATTTTAAGCAACACATAATTTCTGGTTACTGTAAAATCAGAAAAAATTGTCAGGGATTACTTTGTCCTATCACAAGATCGTCATTTTCGAAAAATAAAAGCTTGCTAAATATTAATCTTCAATGTTGTGTTGATTTTATGGCAAAATTGAAAATGGAAACTCTCGAACGTTTTCTCATAAAACAAACAGATAATTTCAATTCATGAAATATTGGCTTTGTGAAAACATCTGATTTTAAAGTAATCTATCTCTCAGCTTCCTGTGGTTATGTTTTGTAACTTGTTTAATTCTTGAAGGCTACAGAAATTGTGCAGCTCGAGAACAATGACTTTCAAACTAATCAAAGTTTAACTTTATTGTAGTTTCCACTGTTTCCACTTCATGTAGCTCTCGAGCTATTGAATTATTTCAGTGTCTGATTTTTAATTATCAACAATAAATAGGCAGGGAATTGAAAATCCTAGAAACTTGTTTGATACTATGGATTTTATTGTATAGCTTGAATAGGTTGGTGCCCCAAGGCGATTCAAAGCAATCATTTAAATATTAAATTCCCAGTAGGCAATAAAAATAAAATGACTTGACTTGACATGAAGGCTACAAAAGTGCCTTCAGTGCTTTGATGATCACTAAGCCCAAATACCAACTATCACTGAATCCTTCTTTTTCCATTTCTTTCTGTTTCTACCAACCTGAGAATGATAGGATTACCCATATATAACCAAGTTCTGTCATTAATACAGTTTTGTCAGTATTGACAAATTGACGATCGCCTTACATAACGTATCTATCTACAAATACGTTTATTATATGCGAGATAAGAATCCAGAATGACTTATTGTTGTGTCATCTTCACAGACATAAGGCTTAGTAAAATAAATGGTTCCCAAACATACGGTATTAGGAATTATTGTTTAACACGTAGGTCTACATAACATTTCGAGAGTCTGATGATCCTCTTAGATGTAAATGAATTTAAATTTTACAAAATTTATGTACAATGTTTTGGCTTGAATTTTTAGTTTTATTATTTTCATTTTATACAAAGACAATAACATCATATTTACGCAAGCATATAAATAATAACTAATCAATACTTTTACTTTATTTAATAATTTACTTATTTTTTACGTTATGTAGGGCCCACCCATTTAGGGCCTGATACCTTGACCAACTAAAACATTAAATCATAAAAATACTGGAAGCTCCTTTTATGGGATTTAAATTGAGCTCAATACTTTATAGTGCGTTCTGTAAACTACAGCGTTGTAAAGATGCTTCAGTGATTTTAGCATTTGAGAAAAATAGAAAATACTTCTTTAAATTCTGGAAAAGTGTTACTTGTGTAGTGCACCCCTTTGAGGAAGTAGATAAAAGGTGAAGGTTACAGTGATCTTGAGATGACAAAGTTTACCTTCAATAACTGAAGAAAACTTGGGTCAAAAAATGTCAAACTTTGTGGGAAGATCGCCTGTGAAGATCAATAGGTCAAAGGTCAAGGTCACCATAACTTTTGACTGAAAACTGTTTCTGCTTCTCTAGCTATAACTGGAAAAAGATTGGGCAAACAGTTATAACACTCTGTAGATTGACTAGTTGTGATAAGAAGATGACCAGTACTATTTATTCTATTCTTGGGATCAGAGTGTGAGGTGACAGTGACCTTGTTTCTGTGACCAGTGAATAAGGATAATGCTGGGACCTTTAGTCCTAAAAACTTTTAGGGCGATTGCCTGTTGTCTGCAGCTGATCTAATATTTTGCAGAACATCTTGATAGTTAACATAAACAACAAGAAATATCTTGAAAAAAGATGATCGGCACAATTAGAAGGTTAAGATTTGTTGCACAACTGCAGGTCCATCCAGATCCAAAATGAATTTTGGTATATCCACCGAATTTCGGTAAGGTAACGTACCTTTTATTTAAAGGTTAACAAATCTGCTTCAAGGTTACAAAAATTGTCTTGGTGGTTAATGTAAGATTTGATTGGTTTACACAACACTGATACGCAAATAGAAAGACCATGTTTGTACGGCTGTGACAAAAAAGAGCTTCAGCACTCCTGGTGTTTGTATCTCCTAACATCTGCACAATATAAAGAATTGTTTGCATGACTGTATGACCTTTAAGGTTCTTTGTTCCTTAAAATAACAACCGGAGACATCATAGCAGAACTAATAAACCATCAGAAATGAGAATCGGAACACAGGAAGTTTCCTTAGACACAAGGGAATGATTTCATTGGTGATGTGATATAGGATAGAAGTTTCTGTGGTTGTAGACGGTATATCATTATTGTAATAACCATTCAAATTACCCTATATGTATAATGGAAAAACGTGATAAATGTACCAAAATAGAGACGGTGCTTACATGGTGAGAAAATAGGAGATAAACAAGTTTTTCCCGATATCAGGGAAAGTGACGTTAAACTGCGTGATTTTAATATGTAAATTGAACCCAGTCTTGATTTTATGAAGACAAAAATAATGGAGTGCGTTTTATAAGCTTCTTCAGTGCCATGCTAGGCCAGCGTTATAATAATTATAACCCTACCAAGCAACATTTAGGTGGTAAGAAATATAGGTAATAAATTATTATGATCATTCAAGTTTTAACTATCAGTATTAATATGTAACACAGTCTACAAGAAATTCCCCACACAGACTTTGAGAAGAAGCCATTTACCAGGAGTAGGTAGGATTATGCAGAATGAACATTTTTTACGACACAGCCGTACTAACATGGTTTTGCTATTTGCATATCTGTCTAGTGTTAATTGTGTAAACCAATCAAATTTTACTTTAACCACCAAGGCAATTTCTCTTCAACTGAACAACAATTGTAACCTTGACGGTAAGTTACCTGACTAAAAACAAATGAATTTCCATGATTTTCCGAATTCATTTTGGATCTGGATGGACCAGCTCGCAGTTGCAACACCTCGGCATTTTTTTATGTTGCACAACAAATCTTAACCTTCACATTGCGCCAAGCATCTTTTTTTCAAGATATTTCTTGTTGAGGATTGCTTAATTATGCTCCCCGTTCCCGAAGGGTGGGGAGCATATAGTCACGGCTCCGTCCGTCCGTCCATCCTTCCGTCCGTCCCACTTTTCTTGTCCGGACTACTTCTCAGAAACCACTGACTGGAATTCAACGAAACTTCATGGGAAGCTTCACTTTTTTTTCAGTTAGCAGGATTATCCTAGCCCAGCATGTAATTAAATTGTTCACTATCTCAATTTTATTGTACATTTTTGTATACCTATTTTCTTGGGAGATCCAGGACATTTCCAGTGCTGCATATATCATTCAGATTGTAACATCAACAAAGTGAGATTTTCCAATTAGAGTCTTGTTCGAAGTTATAACCATACTTTGGGGAGCATCCATCGGTTCCACCGATATCCTTGTTTATCAATTAAGTGTTGCGTTTTCATGCAAAATCCTTACTTGACTAACTAATACCTTTATGTATGTCAAGAATATATTTTCTTACTGAAATAATGTCGATGAGAATTATAAGCCAAGTTTACCATTACAAAGAATGAGCATAAATCGTACAGTAGATTACTGATTGTACATTTGGTTTAATAACATAATACATTACATAATGGATATGATATCATAACATCTTTAAATTCTTGGAGATGCACTCAGACTTGGGAAATTAAACTTTTCCATTTATAAATGAAGCAGGTTGTTTCAGTTTGCAGATCGATATGTTTGTATGAATTATATATGAAATTCCCATTAACGTGCCATGTTGAAATGAAATAAATATGTATTATATTATCTTGCAAAGTGTAACCGTATGATTGTGGTAAAAGATATTTATAATCAAAGCACAAAAGTGCTGTGGGACGGTACCACTAGTCTCTGTAGCCAAGCTGGCAACTCGTTGCATACAAGTTTCCGTTTTGTAACTAAACAGTTTTATAATATCCAAGCATGTGTAAATAGGTAAGATGGTTTGCATTGAATATGGATTAATAAAACATAAGACAGAAATGCGAAAAAGAATAAAAATTTATTGAAAAAATAGTAAACATTTTTTCCAAGAGATCTTCAATCCGACTTGTTCTAGAAATGCTAGATTTTCAAACCGAAATAAAGAAAAATGGTCAGTAATAATGGTAGAACCTTAAAATTGTAAAACAAGTGAAAGGTTTGTCACGATTGTAAATAAATGAAATACAAAGATATCAGACACTTTATGTAATGTTTGTGAATATTTAATTATAAAATGACATATTAAATAATATCAGCACAAGTAAAATCAGTATGCCCAGGCATAAAGTTATGATAACACTTAGCTTGCCATAGGTTATGAGTTATCTTGTTGTAGTGGGGTATTTTCCAATTAATTTTCCAAGCTCAGAGTGAGATGTAATTAGAAAGATGACTACGATAATTTTCGTGGTCGTGCACAACGAGACCATATCTACGATAAAACGCAGTCTGAACCCGAGTGCACTCTTCTATGTGAGTTTGCTTAGCGAATTTATTGCATTTATAATGCTAACCTGGCATTTTAAGTCTTGAGAACCGGTATGGTAGGGTACCCGTCTGATTGCATTTCTGTCACGCAGTTTCTCCAACCGCCGAAAAGTAAAAATTTGTACTAAACAAAAACAGTCGACGCTCTAAAAATATGCACTTTACAAAACGATGACGATTTATGAAATTAATAAGGAATAAAACAAGACATACATTTCATGAAGTACAAAAATGAACCATCTTTAAAAAATATAAAAGAGACAAACATTTTTCGTTCATTAAATTTTATTATGAGCACACCCAAAACTGTACACAAACTTGTGTGAATTAATACATTGCTTTAAACCCCATCTGAACTCCACAGAAACAGCTAATTAGTTCACAAACAACTTTAGCAGGTCACCTTTTCAACATTTCATTTTATTGAAACGTTTATGATATTATTTTGTTGGGTGAACTTTGGAACTACTTTATTTGCGTAGTAATTAGGATGTGGACATTTTTGACATGTTACCGGCTTTTAGTCTTTTTTGTGTTTTGAAAACGGGAACCAATTGTTGAATGCTTCTCAAATTGCCTCACTACTATAGACGGTACCTGAGCCGTACCGTACAAAAATGCATTTCTGTGGGGAAAAAATGTATCATTCACCAAATGCATGTAGTACATTTGTTATGGTGTTTGTAATTAGTCGTTGATTCAGTCTTTGAAAAAAAGGCATTAAAATTCAATTTAACTTTCCAGTTTGAAGCTGTTAAGAGTACCATTAAAGTTAAAGTTAAATAAACATTACAGATAACAAGTATTAGCTGCAGGATTTGTTATCTCATAGAAGAATATTGGAGGCTTCAATTGTAAAAGAAGTTGGTCATACTTGTCACTTCTGATTCCTGTAACTTTATGTACCATTTAAAGGATTGTAAAGGTGACCTGATCTCTGTTTAACATGGGGCTTGAACTTGTGCTCATCAAATCAGGAGTAAGGTTTTTATCCCTCAACCGCTAAGCCTCCAGATTTTTGATGTTAAAACAAAAGAAAGAAAACTGTTTCGAAAAATATACGTCCTTGATATATATCTGGTCAAAGGCATTCCTAAGGAAGATGACAGTGCTGTGGTAATCACAAGGTGTGTGAATAATTATGCTGTGATAGACATGCTTGAATTTATTTATTAGTCGGTGTCTGTATACTGTCTTAAAAGTTAAAGCAAACCTGGACAACAATAACTTTTATAGTCCTTATAAAACCAACCATAAAAAAGAAAAATGTAACATTAGTATGGAAAATTCATTCAAAGAGTCCAGTTCAAGTTGGTTTTGTAAATTAATAACAAGTCAAATATTCATAATTTACCTTCTTTTCTTGTAAGGCTTCTACTTTGTATAACTGGTGGCTGAATTGCTTTATTTGTGAAATGCATCAAAAATAGACAATATGGGGTATACGTACAGACAGCCAACGCACATCCAATTTCTACCCATCCATTGGGAAATCTGTTGGCAGTAAAAGAAATAAATGTCGCAAAGACAATATTGACTGCTCTTTTTTGTTTGTTCTGAATTCTACCTATTGGGTGACCTCGAACGTAGCAGTCGTACATATCAGTCTTTATAGCAAACTGCAGACACACACAATTCAAGACATTTCTACATTTTAATTATGTGCTTTAAATGAGAATGATGAGGTAATAGCAAAAAGTGCTTAAAAATAGTGTTTTTTTAGATCAAATTAACATTATAATCCTCTTTGCATCGTATTTTTGTGGGAAATAACCTTTATGCGTCTGATATGACAGTATTATTTTTTTCCTGTGCTGCATGTGCATGTGCTAAAATCTTGTGAAACTACGTGATGAACAAATAAGATGGTGGAAAATAAAAGCTGGTGAAATTGAGGCACGCGATGATACTTATCATGCTAAGTCTGCATTTCGTGGTATTCAGCTGCTGTCGACTCTCGGATTAAAAATAGCTCTGTACCAATAAACATGCAGCAGTTGTCTCCCTCTGTACCAATAAACATGCATCAGTTGTCTCCCTCTGTACCAATAAACATGCAGCAGTTGTCTCCCTCTGTACCAATAAACATGCAGCAGTTGTCTCCCTCTGTACCAATAAATATGCAGCATTTGTCTCCCTCTGTACCAATATATATGCAGCAGTTGTCTCCCTCTGTACCAATAAACATGCAGCAGTTGTCTCCCTCTGTACCAATAAACATGCAGCAGTTGTCTCCCTCTGTACCAATAAACATGCAGCAGTTGTCTCCCTCTGTACCAATAAACATGCAGCAGTTGTCTCCCTCTGTACCAATAAACATGCAGCAGTTGTCTCCCTCTGTACCAATAAACATGCAGCAGTTGTCTCCCTCTGTACCAATAAACATGCAGCAGTTGTCTCCCTCTGTACCAATAAACATGCAGCAGTTGTCTCCCTCTGTACCAATAAACATGCAGCAGTTGTCTCCCTCTGTACCAATAAACATGCAGCAGTTGTCTCCCTATGTCAGTTTGATTTTTTTCGACTTGGTATGTTTTCTGCATTCATTTACATCATTAATGCATGAAATATGACAACATGAAAAAATCAGTATTTTCACAGAATCAGATCATTTCATCAAATCTAATCTGTTTCTGGGGATGATTTGTTACAAAACATTATAGCCTGTGTTTAATACAAAAAGTACCAGTTGATTACAGAGCATATGATTGTGTCATTATAGGGCATAAAGATTTTAGAATTCATAGATTTTTTTAAGTTAATGTTCAAGAGAAACTACTTGTCACGGAAACAAAAACAAGTTATAAAATATCGCTTTTTGAATCCATTAATCTATTGGTTTTATAGGAATATTTTCCTGAGTGTTGTTTGTAAAATTGCTGTTTTGTTGTTTATAAATGCCATGTTAAGCTAGTCATGTGTCATAAATATATTCATTTTATAAGGAAGCATTCTATAAAATACTTGAAAGAAAGAGATCATTGACTTGATTCAGAAAAAAAATCACTTCAAATGTTGGCATTTTAAGCAGCAACACAGGCAGTTGTCATATACAGAATGTTTTAAATGATATGTATATGCCTTGCAATAACATTAAGCCCTATTGGTTAGCTTGCGAGAATGAGAAATCAGTATTATCAATCTAGAAATGAAGACTTTGATGCCCAGCTTATGTTGTCTGCAATGATCCGACTAATAGTCCAGTTGCAACTTTAAATTGCCAAACCAATACAGACATAATCTCAAGGCTCCTCAAGACTGTTTCATCAGTACAGACACTGTCCAATCATAATTTTGTGACAATACTGTGAATGAATAATGCTTTACAGAAAATAATCTATTTTGTCCGGCATAGTCATTCTTCATGTTGAACCACTGCTCTCTGTAGCTCTCCACGGAGACAGAATAAGTGCTGATGGTATCGTCATCATGAAAATTTATATCCTGCAGCTGGTAGATACCAAAACTGTAAGTACAGCCTCAAATAGACATAAAAGTGTCTGAAAGTAATTCCATTGGGTTTTCTTTACAATTATAAACAGCTAACTTTGTGAACAGTCCACTATGAGAATTGTCAACTCATTCATCTAGACAGTCGGCAGACTCATAATTCATTGCAATAGTCTTTTCTACTTCCATTTCTTTTGACATACCATGATATGGCATGTCCAAGCAGAATATAATAACAGTTCAGTCTGAGACTTGTGTCTCTTGCATGGTTTCTTGGACAAAAAATAAGAACTTCAGATGATCAGTTTTTCTACAGGAGTTGTCAGAATCAACAAGTAATTTCTTTTTTGTAATTGGGGTCACACAATGCAAGAATGAACAGAATGTCATGGAATGAACAGGAATAACTCGAGAGTCAGACCATTGTTTCTTAATTAAGCAGGGTTCACAGTCAATGTACGGTTTACAAGTAAACTTAAAAACTGATAAGGGATGGATAAAGTTAGTACTTGCTACGCCTCTTAGGTGTAAGGGCAAACATCTACTAGGATGAAGTGATAAGGAATTGTCTGGCTGATTACAAGACGCATGTAAGGTGAGCAGAAGTGGAGAAAAACGGGGGGGGGGGGGGAGGAATCCCTGTTTAGTTAGTTTAAACTAATAAAAATATTTCATCAGTTTCTATTGTTTCTGTTACAGTGACATTGCCAAGAGTAAAAGGTATCATAACTTCTCATATATGTTAGAGATTGTATCATTAATGTTGTTCAGCAACTATCTTTGAGTCTTGCCCTTATTTTGGTTCAGCAGTTCTCCAGTTAAAGTAAATGAACTGTCAGTGAAGGTTTGATTGAAATGTATGTAACAATGTGAACCATGAGATTATGTCTAGAATTATTCTTTTATGGATCAATCCGTCTTTTTCTCTTGGTGAAAGCATTAACCATGACCTAGCTTTTGATGAAATATATTTACAGTTGAGAGATGTATATGTTTTGGAGAGCTTTTTGGTTTATTCTTGCAGCAACTGAAAGCAATTACATTAAAACTTCAACAATAAGACCACCACTGGTTCTTAGCAGAATGGTCATAGTTCAGTGGTGGTCTGAATTAAAATATAAGAAAATAATTTAAAAGGCCCATTACTATATAAGTGCCGCTGTTCAATTTCCAACCTCTTCTTCAAATAATGTAATTTCCAGAAAACGTCACTAGTGACATCACAATGTACTGACAGTAAGCAGTATTTGCACCATATAGCAATATGAAAACGAAGTGACCATATGGAGTAAATATTGTCATCACATGTTGCGTTTTCTTGAAATGATGTCACTTACAGAAGGGGTTGGAAATCTCTTAGCAGCACTCATATGGTCTTAGTAATGAGGTGGTCCTTAAGTGAGATTTAACCATATTATATATATCTAATTCATACATGTGAACTCTCCCGATTTCCTCGGGAGACTCTCGGATTTGACAGCCAACTCACGCTCTCCCGGCCGGGAGCTGTGATCTCCCGATTTTCAAAGCAAACATCGTAAATGTTTGTTTTGGTGTATTTTTTAGTTCATTCCTGACTGGTTCACTGAAATTACTTGTCAAACTGATAACCGAAAGTATAAAATCGGGATACCAGTCCGAAAATCGTATATACCACATTTTTGGGGTTATATTGACACTCTAAACCATGGAATCAAGCGCTTTGTAACACTAATCAAAAGACGACGCCACTCGCTTTTCATGTTGTTTATTCAAGTTTCACACGTTTCTATTGCATGCCCTTCTTAGTCTGCACGTGTGAGAACGGCAACAACTAAGGAAGTTAACCGTCATGATCACATCAAGTACAAAGAATTGACCGCCGTCTGATCAGGCATAAAAGAGTTTGCTGACTTGTCAAACGTGCGCAAACTGTGAAAGCAGTAATCAAATTGTGCGTCGAATTAAAAACATGCCCATCAACCCATCATGGCAATCTTTGTTCTAATTGGTTAAGGTAAGGAGAATAATTGAATGTGGGCATGTCTAGACGACTCTGCATCAGAGCTCTATATCCCTTACGTCATAGATTCAGCTTACTCCTAAGGTCAAATTACGTTGATGTTTGTGGAATTTGTTGAAAAACATTAGAAGGTGACATTTGTGTAAATATTGTTTGTTATCACAATTGGACATATATCTCAGTAGACTTATGGCTGCGTATATTCAACTAAAGAAATATCGCAGATTCGCGATCGCGGTTCGTTAAACAGCACATGAATTTGTGAAAAAGCTGACAGCAAATCGCGAAAAAACAGACGATTTTGAACAAGTTTTCTTTCTTTTTTAAAGAATTTTAGGATTTTTCATGAAAAAAATCAGGAGCCGCGACGACTTCGCGTTATAATGGATATCGCGTTGTAACCTATCGCGTTGTAATGGGTTATGGAGTTGCATGCAGTGTATTCAGATTGGCAATCAAATTGATAATTGGCGACTCTATTTTTAGGAATGACCCCCAGATTATGAGTTTATTTGCAGAATATTGCTATTAACAGCAGCTGCTTATGATACGGATGAAGACATGATATTGACAAAATTTCAGCCACGCAAAAAAATCTCCCATTTTGAGTCTCAATCTCCCGCTTTTTGAGCTGCAATCTCCCGATTTGCCTTCAGAAAAAGTTCACATGTATGCTAAATGTTTTAAGGATTCGTACAAACTGGACCATCTAGAAAATATTAACCACTTTAATAAAAGCTACAGCAATATTGTCCTTGTTTGAAATTAAATATTCTTGGTACAATTGTCCTGAACTTCAAGAATCGCTTTTTCAGTAGGCAATATCAAATACAGGCATGTTTAAGTGCATTTCATGTAACCATGTTGTGTGTTGGATCATTTGATAGGAACCATATATTCACCATGGTAACCTAGATACTGCACCCACATTGTCATAAATCATATCAAAGTCATAGGCAACATTATATTGAAATACACTGCAATAACATTTTGAATATTGCATGACATTTTGTCTTCTAGATGATATTAGAGTTTACTATTTAATGGATGTAAAATTGTTCCAGACAGATTTTCTTTGGATATTAAGATTTCCATTTTCAATCATAATGGATCAGTTATTTGATGCGGAGCAGTATGAACTTATATGACTCGCAGACTTAAAGTGCATGGAGCAACTACTACCTATTACTACGTCAAAATTCTGTAATATGAGTATATTGATGCTTTTTGATATGGTTTGATAGCAGTCAAACTCCTGTATAAGATTTAAAGTGGCGTGACCTTTCCTCTCTGATGTCTGTGACTGTGTGAAGTTTCAAATCCAACTAATCGCATATCATTTTACAAAAATACTTTCTGTAAGTGTGATATTGTTTCTGAACCCAAAGTAGCCGATTTAATACATCTAAATGAACGTAGAGCTTTTAACCAATCGCAGAGGATTGTCTAGTTCATTGTTTCGATAATAAACAGGGAATTCCATTAGGTGTCATTATAGGAAAAATATGTTTCACATGAGTTTTATGTCAGAAATCGTCACATTCAACAGTTTATACCAAATGTTCTTCCGTGACGGCAAAGTTTCCTTGATGAAAGTAAGGAGTTACAGAGTTTTCCATAGGATTTTTCAGCTAGAGGTCCTTGGACCCTCGTGTTTGACAAATTGGGAGTCCTTAGTTAATTTGTAGGGTCCCAGACATGCAGTTTATAGTTGACAAAGGTTTATTTTAGGGGTCCCAGGGATCCACAGTAAGTGAACAATGGGAGTCCCTAGAAAGAAAAATATGCTAAATTGATGAATTTTTACTAAATTTTATCATATTAATTGGAATTTTGGAAGGGTATTCAATTTGCCATGTGTATTTAAGTATTGAAAACTGCACTATTTTCTTCAATGCAGAAAGCTGTATTGCTGTAGTTTGGTTTGTAGATTTGAAATCAGTTGTGCATACTTAGGACACCCTTGGGGTGCACCGTCCGAAAAGGAGGCATGGACTCTAGATTTCTCTGTCAGGGAAATCCCTGAGTAAATAGTCTTATTCAATTCAAATAATTTAAATTCAGAAAAATAAAAATAAATTGTTTGCAAACATTTTTTCACATACTTTGATAACATAGAACATTATGCTGCTTTAATCCCCGTGAGATATTGACAATAAAATATTATTTCCCAAAGACTGTGAGTATTGGCTCATTCCTCTTAAATCCCAATGTGTCTTGTCAAAAAGGGTTAACTTCCATCTCTGTTATGAAAATGGCTAAACACTTTTTATAATACTTTATGACTCCACTTTGGAATTTAAACCATATTTTATCTTGTAAATATTGATTTGTTGCAATTGTTTAAAAAGCTTTTCAGAGGAAAGATGACAGTATCTTTCGCATGATTACATGGCAGACAGTTGCAAAGTTGCCTTTAGTCACGATTCATGGTATCACAGATGGAGCAAAACTTGATGGACTTAAAAAGAGGTCTTAAAAATAACTTGAATTAGATAACACAAGATATTGTATATCTAGGGTCATGATAAAAAAAAATGTTTGTTTGGCATAACCTTACCCTACCCATAGAAATTGCCCCTATATATGCGCTACTCAAAAACAAATTGAAGGGTGTCTGACTGGGAAAGTTCATTTTTTTGCAGCATATTTCAACGCTTATAAGTATGATTTTTTTTTTTTAATTTACGAAAATGATACTTTTCCAGCTATTAGGGTGGAGGAAAACCCTGGGTGCCCCTTAGCAATATTTTGGGCATAGGCAGTCACATGTGAAGAACCTGGATAGCTGCCTCACAGACAAATTCTGCATTCCAGGTTGGGTGGGATTCCAACCCGCAGTGTTGAGGCGCAAGTGTTTTGGAAGTCGGTGACCTGATAACCACTTGGCCCCAATCTAAAACATGTGTGGTATGCATAATTTTTATTGAGACAGAGGATGTACAATTTTTATGTAGCAATTAATCATTCTGCAGTTTGTCGATATTAAGTCATTGTATCTCCATCAGGCATATAGACTCGTTGCAAGTTCTGACAAATTGTATACAGATTAATAAACCAGCAATATTGATAGGTATTGATTGTATGACAGATACGGACTGGAAACTAATTAAAGACATATAATAAGGTCAGACATGATACATCTTGGGTTTGTAGAAAGGGTATGCTCAGGACCTTTTGCATTTTGAAGGGGTATTTTAGGTCCTAAGTCATTCAACAATGGAGTAAAAGGTTATCCTTAAAAAAATATTTTTTGTCATAACCCTAACAAGCAAATTTATTATGGTAGGTAATGTAGGTAATTAATATTTTATTTACCACTGTTTATTATCAATCAGGTTTCAGCTATGAATATGCAGGCACACAAAAATATTCCCCTCAACTTGACTTGAAAAATGTTATGGTAGGGTGTGTTGCGCGATTTTAAGCAATTTATAAGGATGGCCTATAAATAGAGTTCAGAGGTGTATACATCATTGTGCAATCTATTCAGAATTTGCCCACTGATCGCCTTAAACATGATTTTTGTATTTATCCACAATGATTATCTCCCATTAGCTAAGCCTTGTCACCAAAAGAGTCAATTTAATCGAAATTATATCCTTAACTTTTAATAAACTTGATAATTAACATTTTTAATTGGCAGTAAGTACTTATCATTCCATTCACTAGGTGCTTGTTCAGATGTATGATTAAGAAAGTAAATTAAGTTTGATGATTAGTTCAGCGGAAACCCGCAGAGTTATTAACTCACCCTGATATTGGTTAATTCTCAATAAGATTAATATACATTAACTATATTATAAATACAAAGAATTCATTGCAATAATGGTAGCAGTTAAAACAGTAATTAATGCGAAAAAACCGAAATAATAATGCAGGTTTTCTGTTCAGTATTGTATAGTGTTATCTATAATGTCTTGCACTTCAGAAGTTCAGAGACTTCTTCATAATGCACTTTTGGAATATTAAGTAAGGAATATTAAGTAAGGAATGATAAGAAAGTTCTCAATGTCTTTATTCGCAAAATACCTTTCAATTTTGTTACAAAGAACAATTGCCTAATAGTATTCTAAGGAGTCTTAATCAACAAGCCTCAGGAAGAGTTTATTTTAAGGTGCTTCATGAATACAAAAAGATCAAAGGAATCTAAGGAAATCTTTAAACATTGAGGGAATTTTGAGGACTTCAGGACAGCACCAATCTCATTAAAGAGTCAGTTCTCAAAGTTCTTTTTCACATTTTAATCCTTCACAAGAAATATCTATCAGTCATTCTTCAAATTTAATAGTGATGAAAATTTAAATTTATTCAGATGACCACAGTAGAACTTGTTAACTGTAGAAATTATATAAGAAAGATCAGCACATAATGGTCCTAATGACATTACTGATATTGTTATAAGATTTGTATAATTGTCATCATTATGATAGGATCAACATTATGATCAGTATATAAGGTTCAGAATTGAATTGAATCTGATCATTTCTATCTGATAGGATTCTTCCCAATAATTATATCTTCCTTCTAGCTGAATATTATTGACAATCTTATAATACTATCTATGGTATACAGTAATACTAGTAATCAAGAACCAACGGAACAATTAACCTTCTGTGATGTATTATCATTCTTTTACTAATTTCTCCTGGCTCCACTATTGAGTCATTTGAAGCAGAGAACAGAAAGTTTGATAAAGAGTCCCATTGAGGAGAGTAGAACATTGTCGAGTAGAAATTTAAGCCTTGTTTCATCATATTTGGAATGCTGCCAACACCGAGACAGAATTGGGAAAATAGTGTCGAAATAGTGTTGGGAAATCAATGTCTTGATTGAGATAAATTTATATAAGAAATCGAAAATTTTAAACTTTATTATAATTCTTAATTCTAAAGGTTACAGTGTTGGTAAATGTCTTGAGTGGCAAACATTTATTAAAGAAATCAAAAACTTTAAACTTACATATATAATTCTTATTTCTAATGGTACACTTTTTTGTTAAAACTTCATTTTAGACATTTGAATACACAAAAATGCTGATAAATGTAGCAAAACTATTCGGCAAAAGAATAAAATGTTGCCACTTGAACAAAACACACCAACACCATGCCTTTTTACATTGAGAAGACCTCCTTTTTTCGGCGCAGCCGTACTAATATGGTTTTGCTATTTCCATATCAGTGTTGTTTAAACCAATCAGATCTTATATTAACCATCATGGCCATTTCTCTACAACCGAACAACATTTGTAACCTTGACGTGGATTGGTTAACCTTTAGATAAATCCTCAACCTCTTGCACCAATGGCTTGTGCTGTCCATACACCTCGTTACAGTCTTCTCCAGGGAGCTTACTCATAAACATTTTAAAAGACTTGGACTTTAAAAAGTTAAATGTTCTTTTTGCTCCTAGCTAGCTATGTTTTAATAACAATATAAATTTAATAAAACTTGGCAAAAAATGTAAAAGGGTTACAACAATTATTCACACAGAATTTCATTCATTTACATTTAATAAAAACAAAATACAGTCAAACCTGTGTTAAAGACCACCCTGCGAACAAAGACCACTATTGCAAAACCTGTATGAAAGACCACTAGTTTTATCTCCCATCAGACCATTTTCAATGATATTTAATCTGTTAATAGAGACCACCTGTAAACAAAGACCACATTTTGCTGTTCCCATGGGTGGTCTTTACAGACAGGTTTGACTGTACTGGTAAATATTATTTTTAGCAAATTTAAAATCTTAGTCTCATTTTTATACTTAAATTGTTAGTAAATAATGACCCCAGAATTGAATGTGCACTCTTCACAATCAAACAGTTTTCAATGCTAAATTGACTTGGAACTCATATAAAATGTTGTCATGGTTTCCTGAACTTTAGGAAGAAACTGCTGTCAATAGGCTTACAGTTTTGAGCTTAATCTCTTATAATTGAGGCAATAATTGAGACAAGGACCTCGGTTTCTTTCCTTCATCACAATAAATTTTATTGATAAAACTGGTAGACAAAATAGAACTGAAACAAATGAGCTGTGTGTACAGTAGTCGGATAATGAGCTATTTCAGAGAAACAAACATGAATTTTATTCTGATATTTAATTAAAATCAAGGAATTGTTTGAAATTTTAATGATATGTATTAAACACCTGCCAAGATGGATTTTACCACCAAATGCCATGTTTTCGAACACAATATAGTCATTGTCTATCTCTGTATTTTCTACAATCATTGTTATCAATTCGAAGGGTATTATAGCAGCAATGTTTATTGTCTTACAGTGTTTTAAGGTTACATTTTGGGATAATTGCTATTATTCGATGCTTTTTTGACTGAGTACTCAAGAAACTGACTGTCAGGATTTCCGGGAGTGATGACTCTTTAAGTAATCGTATTATCAATTTATTGCACAACGTTAATTAAAGTTCACAATTTCCTGTCTATTTATTAATCGTAATGGAAATGAAGTAATATTATGAAAATGTACTGAAGCAAGTACAAAAGGGGTATAGCAATTACATACAAATAAAGGAGTCACATCGACTACAAAGCCTTATACCTCATTTTATTATTTAAACAGTTGGTGTTAAATATATCACAATTTCTTCAAGGCAATAGTAATGTATTGCAATTTCTCGGATGTAATAAGCGTAAAATTTCGTCATTGTTGTGTACTATGGTTCACAGTTTCTCGGTGGTCTGCAACATATGGTCGCCAGTGTGTCCTGTAATTTTCACAGGAAATTGTGTATTATAATGATGCATGCTGGGATAATAACATGGCTGCCAATATAGTTCTCACACTTACCCATTCACTAATAACACTGTTTGCATTTGATTGAGGCAAATTTGAACTTTCTATACTCTATATAGAAATTTGTTTTACCACCAAATTTGGATGAAATTTAATATTGGTCACCAGATTGTATGTCTAAAGATTTCATACTTTAGGTCCAACAATTGGGTGAGTTGATAGATTGCCATCGTCGAGGTCTAGTTTTACATTGCTTTATTTCTAAGATGAACACATAATTATGGAAGATGATTTTTGTGACATTTAAAATAAAACTTTATTTTGTTAATTTTGATTAATGTTCACGCCTTCCATTTAACCTGTTTCTTAAAGTCATGAAAAGTACAGAAAATCCACCTTCTAAGAAAATGAATAGAACTCACTTTTAAATTTGTTAAACAATTTGTTACTCAATCTCATTTCTCTTAATACTGAATTGTAATTTTCTATGAAATGGATGCATAAATATGTGTACAGTGTAACTTCTCCAGAGCGGTCCTCTTTTGAACAATATAACCTCTCTTACATGACATTATCAGTTACTCCTCAACACAACAACAGCCAAAGTTTGCGTCTTCCACAGATTGCTGCTCAAGACAGGCTGCACTGATATTGTTCCATTCGAAATTCATGGATTTGTAAATAAGTGTGATGTGTTCAACCCCAAATGGTTACTTGTCATGGTACTTGTACAGACAAATTTTGTTGAAAATGCATTTCAAAAGAAGTCATTTGACAGTCTGCCAAGATTTTGCTTTTATAGCAGACTTATTGCACAACTGTCTATTACAAGCTAGACAAGTATTCCCATAAAACATTCTGTGCAAGTCCTTATTCAGTCAATTGACAATTGGTAAAAGTCCGCATGTTTTTATTGACCATAGTCTATCATCACAGTACAGTCTTATCTTATGTTCTGTTTTAACCTTTCAACATCTTTTCAGTCACCAGATGAGTAATAAACACTTTGAGTTGGAGAAAAAATACTGCGATTGTCACATTATGTCTGGAATTGAAGAAAATTGCATATACGTGATTAAAATTACGAGCGTTCATGAAGAATTCAGTTAAATAGATGCAGGCAAAACATTGACTCCTTCCAAAAACCTCGTGGATAAATCCTTGTTTGACCATGGTTGTAACATGGTACATTATCATGGTCCATGACCAAGTTCAAGCCATGTTTTATGTACATGGTGACCTTGGTTGAAACATGGTACATTATCATGGTCCATGACCAAGTTGAAGCCATGTTGTATGTACATCATGACCTTGGTTGAAACATGGTACATTATCATGGTCCATGACCAAGTTGAAGCCATGTTGTATGTACATCATGACCATGGTTGAAACTTGGTACATTATCATGGTCCATGACCAAGTTCAATCCATGTTTTATGTACATCATGACCTTGGGTGAAACATGATACATTATCATGGTCCATGACCAAATTCAAGCCATGTTTTATGTACATCATGACCTTGGGTGAAACATGGTTGGACAAGGTATGCAGGGTTCCGTACTAACTTTTCCAGCCTGATAGTTCACAGCACAATTGAATTTCAAAATCAAGTGGTCCTCCAGTAAATTAGGTGGTACTGACAACATAGGGATAGTGACCAGAACAGAAAAATGAGGGTGTTTTATGAAAATTTGAATAAAGTAAAAAATTCTTAAGGGTGTGAAACTGTTTTCCAACATATTTCTTTTCATTGTTGTACTTAAAATTTCAATTTCTCATTGTTTATGTCTCAACATTCAACTTTTCCCTCGGATTGTTCAACTTCCAATGAAAGGTAGTCAGTCCTGCAGTGATTTAGATGTGCACAGGGCTAGTGCTTTAGGGTATTGTCAAACCCTGGGTATTGTGAAATAGAACATTGCCGTCATTAAGGCTGGAACATCATTGGTCACAAGAAACTCGGAAAGGGTTAGGGGGTTAGGGGTTACCTTGATATGATACTGTTTTGTGGGAATTATTTGGATGTAGTCCAATCAGTTCCAGATCATTTCTACATAATTATGGACAAATCATTAGTCTGATCAGAGTTTGTCAACCTGTTTTGACCTGGATGAGAGAATGTTCCATTCAGCATACCTAGTGAAACCTCATACTGTACCATACAGGATTGTATTATAAACAAAATTCCATCATTCTAAGAGTTTCATGGAAAACTTCAATGACTGTGATTTGACCAAATACTGACTTATAATGTTTGAGAAACCAGGACAATCCCACAAAAATAAGGAATATATTCACCAATAACTTCAATGAAATTAAAGAGACATTACACCTCACTTAAATCCTGTAATCAGGTTACTTTAGAGGAAAAACTATGCTATTCCTAGATTTTTTCATCAGATTTTTTCACTGGAATCTAAGCCATACTGGGGGTAAGCAGCTGATTTTCGCTCTTTATTGAAACTCAATTATTTTCTGATTAGATGTATGGACCTTCCGGCTATGCACCCAATAGACTACATTTTATTCTCTATTTGCCTTTAGAATGACAGGAATATTTGACATTGTCATCTCATGGCCTATTTTTATGAAATAGTACCATATTTATGACAATGGGTTATTAGTTGTAGCAGTGTTTATTGGGGAAGCAATAAATCTTTATTGCTCTTGCCTAATTTATTTTTTTCCAGTATGGTAGGGAACATTCCGAAATATTTGTCTGCAATATCCTGACATTTTTCGCTGATTTATAGCATATTTCATCATGCAAGAAGTCCCTTATAATTCACTGAAGATTCCGAACTAGTCTTTCTTCATTGTAGCTTTTGGTTTTTTATTTGTTTGTTTATTGAAAGTGGAGTTGGAAATATGTCTTCTCTGTGATTTAATGCTGGTATTTATTCCATTATGATCGATATAAAACTTACTTATTTTCATTTCATCATTCATATCAGTCGTATTGTTACTAACAAAATGTAAAATGAAATAAATACATCCTGTTGAAATCCAATTAAACTCAAATTTTCTTAAGGACCATCACAGTTTAGGTTTTACAATAACTGACCATAATTGTATGAACCAGATTATCACAGCAAAGTTCAGGGCATGTGAAATTCTTAATCGAGCCGAATGTCTCGAACAGGTCTAAATGCCCTTTCAGACTAACCAATAACCTGAAATTAGTCTCGGATATGTAATTTTAACAGCTAATTAACATCAGTTGAGTGACAAACAAACAAGTTGGTTTACGCAAACTTAATCAGACATTTATCAAGACTCCATGGTGGCAGACATTTGAATTATAAGCTCCGCCCATTGTCTAATAAAGTCACAGTTGCATTTAGTAATTCACCAATCATAACACTTAGTTCATTTAAACTAGTAATAAAATCAGAATTATTCGCATTGACTAAGATGTAAGGAAAGGCGCTGAATACTCCAAATAAGGGCATACGTGTTTCCGTAGGCCGCTGAAATACTGGTATGAAAGTAGATTATATGAAACAAAGAACACATGTTCGAGCAAAATACGAGACAACAGACTGTTAAGTAATCGAAAATAATTTTGAAATACTGGTTCTTGAATTCTTTCATTGTAACAGTTGCCATTATTTTGAAAATGAGAGAGCTGAATCTGTGAGCTTGTTAAGCGAATTATTGTCTAAAACCAAAGACTAAACAACACCAACAACAACATATAACTTCACGCCTTAGAGACTGCGAGCAGTTTCTTATGTAGGATTATGTAATTTGGAATCAATGTCATAATATTGAAATGATCAGGCCTTTGAGACTGTATTTTGAGAACATAACTCAGTTTTAAGATTTTTGTCTGAATTAAAGTCGATTACTGTTATTTTAGTGTGGATATATTGCTGGCGAGGAGAATTTTGTTGGCAACTGGGAGATCTTGTTCAGGAATATATTATGTAAAAATTGTAGACAGAAGTAATTGTAACAGTTAAAACTTACTTCCTATAGACAGAAGTTTGAAGAAATGTTTTAAGAATGATACGTTGCACTGAAATTTTACTTTAAAAGAGTGAGAATAAGTTGCTACAGGGAACTCCATATACATTAAGACACAGTGCCTCCCCAAAAAGACTTCCAGGAAAACAACAATCCATAAAACATAAGGCATTTGAGGAGGAGGCTCTATAGGGGCACATACTAAAGGAACAGGGGCGCAAGGAATGGCCTGGGCAAACCATAAGGGATAACTAGGAGAATCAAAGAGGGAAATGTAACGGACACAACACAGAAGGACAAGTTATGGAATCATTTCAATGGCCTCCATTTTATTCTTAATCTTCTGACTATAACCTGATGACCTTTTCTCTATCTGGAGGCAACTTTAATCTAAATGATTTTTCTTGTTTTTCAGTAATCATTATATGATCAGATGGATTTTTGTCTGATGTTGTGATATAAATCCCTGCCCAAGGTATAAATCAGTCTCTGCATCATTCCATGTTATCTGATATCCAATTCAATCTTTCAGTTAATACTCTCAGTCAGTATAACATAGAAATTTCATTATTTATACTTTTTTTGACACTTTTTCAACAGACGCTTCAAATTATAGTGGTTTTTACATGGTGGTGCATAAGCTTGCCCTTCCTGCATCTAACACTGTCATTTAGGAGCTTAATTGACTTGCATGAGTATGACACTGTCTCACAGGAGCTTGACTCCAATGCATCTAACACTGTCACACAGAAGCTTGACATACTGTCTCACAGGAGCTTGACTCCAGTGCATCTAACACTGTCACACAGAAGCTTGACATACTGTCTCACAGGAGCTTGACTCCAGTGCATCTAACACTGTCACACAGAAGCTTGACATACTGTCTCACAGGAGATTGACTCCAGTGCATCTAACACTGTCACACAGAAGCTTGACATACTGTCTCACAGGAGATTGACTCCAGTGCATCTAACACTGTCACACAGAAGCTTGACATACTGTCTCACAGGAGCTTGACTCCAATGCATCTAACACTGTCACACAGAAGCTTGACATACTGTCTCACAGGAGCTTGACTCCAGTGCATCTAACACTGTCACACAGAAGCTTGACATACTGTCTCACAGGAGATTGACTCCAGTGCATCTAACACTGTCACACAGAAGCTTGACATACTGTCTCACAGGAGCTTGACTCCAGTGCATCTAACACTGTCACACAGAAGCTTGACATACTGTCTCACAGGAGCTTGACTCCAGTGCATCTAACACTGTCACACAGAAGCTTGACATAATGTCTCACAGGAGCTTGACTCCAGTGCATCTAACACTGTCACACAGAAGCTTGACATACTGTCACACAGAAGCTTGACATACTGTCTCACAGGAGATTGACTCCAGTGCATCTAACACTGTCACACAGAAGCTTGACATACTGTCTCACAGGAGATTGACTCCAGTGCATCTAACACTGTCACACAGAAGCTTGACATACTGTCTCACAGGAGATTGACTCCAGTGCATCTAACACTGTCACACAGAAGCTTGACATACTGTCTCACAGGAGATTGACTCCAGTGCATCTAACACTGTCACACAGAAGCTTGACATACTGTCTCACAGGAGATTGACTCCAGTGCATCTAACACTGTCACACAGAAGCTTGACATACTGTCTCACAGGAGATTGACTCCAGTGCATCTAACACTGTCACACAGAAGCTTGACATACTGTCTCACAGGAGATTGACTCCAGTGCATCTAACACTGTCACACAGAAGCTTGACATACTGTCTCACAGGAGATTGACTCCAGTGCATCTAACACTGTCACACAGAAGCTTGACATACTGTCTCACAGGAGCTTGACTCCAGTGCATCTAACACTGTCACACAGAAGCTTGACATAATGTCTCACAGGAGCTTGACTCCAGTGCATCTAACACTGTCACACAGAAGCTTGACATACTGTCACACAGAAGCTTGACATACTGTCTCACAGGAGATTGACTCCAGTGCATCTAACACTGTCACACAGAAGCTTGACATACTGTCTCACAGGAGATTGACTCCAGTGCATCTAACACTGTCACACAGAAGCTTGACATACTGTCTCACAGGAGATTGACTCCAGTGCATCTAACACTGTCACACAGAAGCTTGACATACTGTCTCACAGGAGATTGACTCCAGTGCATCTAACACTGTCACACAGAAGCTTGACATACTGTCTCACAGGAGATTGACTCCAGTGCATCTAACACTGTCACACAGAAGCTTGACATACTGTCTCACAGGAGATTGACTCCAGTGCATCTAACACTGTCACACAGAAGCTTGACATACTGTCTCACAGGAGATTGACTCCAGTGCATCTAACACTGTCACACAGAAGCTTGACATACTGTCTCACAGGAGATTGACTCCAGTGCATCTAACACTGTCACACAGAAGCTTGACATACTGTCTCACAGGAGCTTGACTCCAGTGCATCTAACACTGTCACACAGAAGCTTGACATACTGTCTCACAGGAGATTGACTCCAGTGCATCTAACACTGTCACACAGAAGCTTGACATACTGTCTCACAGGAGCTTGACTCCAGTGCATCTAACACTGTCACACAGAAGCTTGACATACTGTCTCACAGGAGATTGACTCCAGTGCATCTAACACTGTCACACAGAAGCTTGACATACTGTCACACAGAAGCTTGACATACTGTCACACAGAAGCTTGACATACTGTCTCACAGGAGATTAACTCCAGTGCATCTAACACTGTCACACAGAAGCTTGACATACTGTCTCACAGGAGATTGACTCCAGTGCATCTAACACTGTCACACAGAAGCTTGACATACTGTCTCACAGGAGATTGACTCCAGTGCATCTAACACTGTCACACAGGAGCTCGACATACTGTCTCACAGGAGATTGACTCCAGTGCATCTAACACTGTCACACAGGAGCTTGACATACTGTCTCACAGGAGATTGACTCCAGTGCATCTAACACTGTCACACAGAAGCTTGACATAATGTCTCGCAGGAGCTTGACTTAAATACATGAGTATGACACTGTCACACAGGAGCTTGACATACTGTCTCGCAGGAGCTTGACTTAAATACATGAGTATGACACTGTCACCCAGGAGCTTGACATACTGTCTCGCAGGAGCTTGACTTAAATACATGAGTATGACACTGTCACACAGGAGCTTGACTTACTGTCTCCCAGGAGCTTGACTTAAATACATGAGTATGACACTGTCACCCAGGAGCTTGACATACTGTCTCGCAGGAGCTTGACTTAAATACATGAGTATGACACTGTCACACAGGAGCTTGACTTACTGTCTCGCAGGAGCTTGACTTAAATACATGAGTATGACACTGTCACACAGGAGCTTGACTTACTGTCTCGCAGGAGCTTGACTTAAATACATGAGTATGACACTGTCACCCAGGAGCTTGACATACTGTCTCGCAGGAGCTTGACTTAAATACATGAGTATGACACTGTCACCCAGGAGCTTGACATACTGTCTCCCAGGAGCTTGACTTAAATACATGAGTATGACACTGTCACACAGGAGCTTGACTTACTGTCTTGCAGGAGCTTGACTTAAATACATGAGTATGACACTGTCACACAGGAGCTTGACTTACTGTCTCGCAGGAGCTTGACTTAAATACATGAGTATGACACTGTCACACAGGAGCTTGACATACTGTCTCGCAGGAGCTTGACTTAAATACATGAGTATGACACCGTCACAAAGGAGCTTGACATACTGTCTCGCAGGAGCTTGACTTAAATACATGAGTATGACACTGTCACACAGGAGCTTGACTTAAATACATGAGTATGACACTGTCACACAGGAGCTTGACATACTGTCTCGCAGGAGCTTGACTTAAATACATGAGTATGACACTGTCACCCAGGGGCTTGACATACTGTCTTGCAGGAGCTTGACTTAAATACATGAGTATGACACTGTCACCCAGGGGCTTGACATACTGTCTTGCAGGAGCTTGACTTAAATACATGAGTATGACACCGTCACACAAGAGCTTGACTTACTGTCTTGCAGGAACTTGACTTAAATACATGAGTATGACACTGTCACCCAGGGGCTTGACATACTGTCTTGCAGGAGCTTGACTTAAATACATGAGTATGACACTGTCACACAAGAGCTTGACTTACTGTCTTGCAGGAGCTTGACTTAAATACATGAGTATGACACTGTCACACAAGAGCTTGACTTAAATGAGTATGACACTGTCACACAAGAGCTTGACTTACATGAGTATGACACTGTCACACAAGAGCTTGACTTACATGAGTATGACACTGTCACACAAGAGCTTGACTTAAATGAGTATGACACTGTCACACAAGAGCTTGACTTTCATGAGTATGACACTGTCACACAAGAGCTTGACTTACATGAGTATGACACTGTCACACAAGAGCTTGACTTACATGAGTATGACACTGTCACACAAGAGCTTGACTTACATGAGTATGACACTGTCACACAAGAGCTTGACTTACATGAGTATGACACTGTCACACAAGAGCTTGACTTACATGAGTATGACACTGTCACACAAGAGCTTGACTTAAATGAGTATGACACTGTCACACAAGAGCTTAACTTACATGAGTATGACACTGTCACACAAGAGCTTGACTTACATGAGTATGACACTGTCACACAAGAGCTTGACTTACATGAGTATGACACTGTCACACAAGAGCTTGACTTAAATGAGTATGACACTGTCACACAAGAGCTTGACTTACATGAGTATGACACTGTCACACAAGAGCTTGACTTACATGAGTCTGACACTGTCACACAAGAGCTTGACTTACATGAGTCTGACACTGTCACACAAGAGCTTCTTCCATGTCTAACACAGACTTTGTTTTATATCTTATTTATGGCTATAAAAACATTGTTTTATCTCAAGTTCTTCTAGTGGCATGCTGCTAAAATGGTAGTTAACCTGCGAGTGTGGTAATTCATGTGATCAAAAATGAAGACAATTTACTGCATTCATCATACTTCAATACAAGTATTTCTGATTGATCATTATCCGATAAATGTATATACCTCAGTGGTGGTAGCCCGAACAATACGCTAAAATCCAAGGAAAATCCAAGGAAATTTCCGAGAAATTTTACAATTGATAACTTCATTCTGTTTCCAAGTTTTATTGGCCTGTTACCTAACAAATTTTGTTTTGATCATCACCTTCAGACACTGTGTTTCCTGGATTACTGTCATTAATTGTGCATTCCTATAAATCACATACAAAATGTTTGTTTTTTTAATGGGGAATTTTATCATGATGCTAACATTTCAAAACCTGCACTCAGTGTAATGTCTTAGGGATACACCTTGTTTTAACGCTGGGTTTTCTTCCACTCTTGATCTGGAGATGATCTAGAGTGATTTTGACAATTTTTTATGTTCTTTGATTTGAGAGGATAACTTTAAAGGAACATGATTAACTGGCCAATTGGGACCACATACCGATTCCATCAGAATTTCCAAATGTGTCCAGTTTTCATGTGATAAGTAAAGTTAGACTTCGTCAACCACCATTTTACAATAAAGTAAGTTAAGCATATTTTGGTAATATGGAGTAATTCTAGAGGAGTGCAGACCAGTGGAGTCCTGGAGGCTCCAGACTTTAACGGATACGTCTACTCTGCACTCTGATCTCAAATCACCAAATTTATGTGGATTTTTAATTGAGTGTGGAAATGTAGGAAAATGTCAAATTAGTGCTTAATATTGTATGTGGTCCATTCATGATGGGGTTTTGGTATGGTTTTGTGACATGGGAGTAATTCTTGTGTTTTAGTGACACACTAAGATCTCATATTACACTCAAATATCTAAGAAAATTGGGCCACAGAGAACATTCAGTACTCGTTTAACATTATCATACATTTTTCGATCATGTTCAAAATAATTACCATCCCATGCCAGAAATGGTATCCAATACCACTCTGCACTCAGATGTAAAAATTTACTCAGCCGAGTCTCGAGATTCTAGTGGGTGAAATAGATAACATTGCTAACGGAGTGATTCATAACGATCGAGTATTCTATTTGAGACACTTCTCTGAAATTTGAGTGTGAGTCTTAGACTGAGGGAAGCTATTTGTGCCAAGTACGATGGTTATAACCAATTTTATCCATAAATCTCAGATTCACACTCAAATCCACATGGACTGTAACATGAATACTCGGCACTCTGTGACTTATCTGCAATATTTTCATCGTCCCCTCAAGTATCCAGTCTTGGGCTCAGCAGAGTGTTCGTCATCCTCGGTACCCAGGCTATTCATAACATTATCATAATGTATGTTATGTTAGCGTGGGTACCGAGGATGAGTGTTCGTATGTTTACATTGGAGTGCAGAATGTAGAGAAAGGGTTGTAATTCCAAGCCCAAGTCTGCTTGCCTTTTTCCCTGCCTTTCTGAATTGATTGTTTTAAAACATATATTTGGAGAATATAATTACCAGAGGTTGTGACCTTTAAAGCAGATTTAAACTTGAATCTCTCGTACAGTTCACTATTTTAAAATTTAACAAGAAATATCTTGAAAATAGATGGTTGGTGCAATTTGAAGGTTAAGATTTGTTGTGCATCATAAAAAAATGCCAAAATGATACGATTGCTGGTTACTCCAGATCCAAAATGGATTTCGTTAAATTCACCTTAATAATTCAGTGGATTTTGGTAAATTCAGTGGATTTCATTAAGGTAACATATTTTTTATCGAAAGGTTTACCAATCCAAGTCAAGATTAAAAATATTATTTGTTTGAAGAGATTTAGTTTGTTTAGTGGTTAACGTAAGATTTGATTGGTTTACACAACACTGAAGTGCAAATAGCAAAACCGTGTTAGTACAGCTGCACCGAAAAAAGGAGGTCTTCTCAATGCAAAAATTTAATATAAATAATGCCCCTTGTGTAAATGTACTATTTCATTGCACTGTTATACAGTATATTCCAATAATAACGCAATATTTATCATTACAGTTAATTAGTCTACGAGAAAATGCATAATACTATACAAGCTACCCTTTATATGGTGTAGTTATTGCAATGATTCAGTCTGGTATTTGATTCCATGAGCAATATTACCCTGACGAAATGTCAATCTTGCCTACATACAGCTATGGAATGTCCTTTACTGAATAATTTGATCGTCAGACTATAAGGAAGATTTATTGGTGGACTGTTTCTTGGTAAAGATGACAAGTTTTCTAGTCAACTCGGAGAGGAAAAAGATCATTGTGTTGAATAATTTGTCTGTAAGATAGATGGTACCTATAGTTGGTTATATAGTATTACAGATAACAATTATCATGAATGAAGAAATCTTCTCATTTAGTTGTTGCTTACATCAAACTTCGGCAGACACATTTAAGAAACTGATTATTTCCATGGGGCCACATTAAAAAAGTCTTATGTTTCCTGTCTCCCAACCTTATTGCTGACCTAACTTAGTGAAGCATGGTAACGAAGTAGTTCGGTATATTTTTTTGGAAAAAATCGGCACTTATTATGTAGCGGTATTTCTCTTGATCACAACTGAAATTCAAAATGCATAGAATCTGAAATGTAGCATAGATACTAAGGCCTTGGGCTATATAAGCCTCAGGTCAGAATATTTCCACTTAGGGTCAAAGGCTATGTAAGCCCCAGGCCAGAATATTTCCACTTAGGGTCAAAGGCTATGTAAGCCCCAGGCCAGAATATTTCCACTTAGGGTCAAAGGCTATATAAGCCCAAGACCAGAATATTTCCACTTAGGGTCACAGGCTATATAAGCCTCAGGTCAGAATATTTCCACTTAGGGTCAAAGGCTATATAAGCCCAAGACCAGAATATTTCCACTTAGGGTCAAAGGCTATATAAGCCCAAGGCCAGAATATTTCCACTTAGGGTCAAAGGCTATATAAGCCTCAGGCCAGAATATTTCCACTTAGGGTCAAAGGCTATATAAGCCCCAGGCCAGAATATTTCCACTTAGGGTCAAAGGCTATATAAGCCTCAGGCCAGAATATTTCCACTTAGGGTCAAAGGCTATATAAGCCCCAGGCCAGAATATTTTCACTTAGGGTCAAAGGCTATATAAGCCCCAGGCCAGAATATTTCCACTTAGGGTCAAAGGCTATATAAGCCCCAGGCCAGAATATTTCCACTTAGGGTCAAAGGCTATATAAGCCCCAGGCCAGAATATTTGCACTTAGGGTCAAAGGCTATATAAGCCCCAGGCCAGAATATTTCCACTTAGGGTCAAAGGCTATATAAGCCCCAGGCCAGAATATTTCCACTTAGGGTCAATTTAGGCTATATAAGCCCCAGGCCAGAATATTTGCACTTAGGGTCAAAGGCAATATAAGCCCCAGGCCAGAATATTTCCACTTAGGGTCAAAGGCTATATAAGCCCCAGGCCAGAATATTTTCACTTAGGGTCAAAGGCTATATAAGCCTCAGGCCAGAATATTTCCACTTAGGGTCAAAGGCTATATAAGCCTCAGGCCAGAATATTTCCACTTAGGGTCAAAGGCTATATAAGCCTCAGGCCAGAATATTTTCACTTAGGGTCAAAGGCTATATAAGCCTCAGGCCAGAATATTTCCACTTAGGGTCAAAGGCTATATAAGCCCCAGGCCAGAATATTTTCACTTAGGGTCAAAGGCTATATAAGCCTCAGGCCAGAATATTTCCACTTAGGGTCAAAGGCTATATAAGCCTCAGGCCAGAATATTTCCACTTAGGGTCAAAGGCTATATAAGCCTCAGGCCAGAATATTTTCACTTAGGGTCAAAGGCTATATAAGCCCCAGGCCAGAATATTTTCACTTAGGGTCAAAGGCTATATAAGCCTCAGGCCAGAATATTTCCACTTAGGGTCAAAGGCTATATAAGCCCCAGGCCAGAATATTTTCACTTAGGGTCAAAGGCTATATAAGCCCCAGGCCAGAATATTTCTCTTAGGGTCAAAGGCTATATAAGCCTCAGGCCAGAATATTTCCACTTAGGGTCAAAGGCTATATAAGCCTCAGGCCAGAATATTTCCACTTAGGGTCAAAGGCTATATAAGCCCCAGGCCAGAATATTTCCACTTAGGGTCAAAGGCTATATAAGCCTCAGGCCAGAATATTTCCACTTAGGGTCAAAGGCTATATAAGCCCCAGGCCAGAATATTTTCACTTAGGGTCAAAGGCTATATAAGCCCCAGGCCAGAATATTTCCACTTAGGGTCAAAGGCTATATAAGCCCCAGGCCAGAATATTTCCACTTAGGGTCAAAGGCTATATAAGCCCCAGGCCAGAATATTTCCACTTAGGGTCAAAGGCTATATAAGCCCCAGGCCAGAATATTTCCACTTAGGGTCAAACAAGTTATTTGGAATGCAACAGGTTTGGCAGGTAGATGGGAGAGACAGTAAATAAACAATTTAATTTTGGCCTTAAGTTATGAGCTTTGATACTTTATGAATCATGAAGACAAGCAATATGGATTAGCTGGATCGAAGTTCTTCGATTTCAATGCTGTATCATAAATTCAATATAATTACGTTACAAATCCATCCCATGACGGGTAATTAAAATCCAATTAATATATGATGGTATTTGTATAAATATTTCCATTTGAATTGTTTATCGCTAGTTATTGCATATCATGAATAATTCTTTCATTTGTTTATGATATAGAGATTATGTGTTCTATGTATATATTCATACCTAAACATTGGTTGATATAATTATCAGTCTATATACCATACAAGATTTAGTGTAGAACATTTTGGAATGCTGATTCCATGTGAAATGGCATTAATATCCTACTTACATGTTAAACCATGAGTAGGCGAATCACCAATCAACCGGTTGAATAAAGTCTCCTTTAAGTAAACAATCCTGGCCTGATCGAGAAACAAGTTCCTGCAACCTTTGTTTGTTTCATCGGGTTTAACGCTGTTTCTCAACGATATTTCAGTTATATACGGCGGCTGGTTCACCTAACCAGTTTTTCCTGGACTGAAATCTAACCAGTACTAACTTACCCTTCCACAAGGAGCCGGCAACTTCTCCACATGTGGAGGAAAATCGACATTTTTGTCAAATTTTCATGGAAGGGTATGACCTGCCGCGACCGAGAATCGAACCCAGATCGCCGGGTTACAAGTCCAGCGCACTAACCACAGGACCACAGCTTCTGCAACCTATACTAAACAAACTGCAAGCCGAGTTACAAACAAGTACTCATGGCAAAGTGAAGGCTTTCACAGCTCACGATTAAATCCGGTTCAATACAGACTCGAACTTGTGACCTTCAGATTGGCTCGCGTGTTACCTCTTGATCACTGCAGCTCCCTTGACCTGACTATAAATGGCAGATCTACTGTTACTAAGCAACCAATTGGATAAAATGAAAAATGCACAATAAACGAGCTACAAATGTCCATTAAACTGTAAAACATGCAAATGAAAATGAAAGTAAAATAATAAAGTTTGAACTTACCGGCTGTAAATCCTAGTTAAATTGCTTGTGTAAATATCATATCAGAGTAGATAAGTAAAATTGTTAAATTGCTGTATTTTGCAGTCAGTTGCATGAACTGTTATTGTTTGTCATTACACAGTGTAACTTCATACATTATCCCAATGTGAGTAAACTCTAGTCCAATTTCAAACTGACAGCAGGAAAATTCACTGATTTAACAACTATTTCAGATTGAATTCAACTTATTTGCCTATCGGAGTAAACTTAGAAAAACTTATAGTAAAATAAGAACAGAATACTGTATATTGCTAGCATGAAATAGTATGGTACATGTTAAATACTAAGGATTCAGGTATTGTCAATGTTTTATGGATATTTCCGGACTCCTCCCACAGCTTTTTCTCCGTGTATATTGAAGAAGGAATTTCTTGCTTCTATCTTGGTGTATATTGGTTGTCGATCTGCTATTAAAGAGACGTAGGAATACAACCGATGATGGTTTGACTGTTTATCATACCAAGGTTTGCAAGTGCGTAAGTGACTTAGTGTCCTATCCGTATATCCATGAAGCTGTCGGGGATTTGAATTTCATTATGAATATTCAAGAAACAAAAGATTAAATTTCTACCACTACAGTGAAATGAAATTTTGTGCAAGAATGTGTTTACTTTCTGGCTCTGCTTGCGCTATTTGTGTTATTTTAGACTTGCTAAGTCACCAAATAATTGTGAACTTCTCTAAGCTGACATTGTGCTAAATAATGAATTAAAACTATGCTGGTACTAAATACAACAGAAACTTAAACTGTTATTGGACCAGAATAGTGGGTTAAAATATACATTGATGGATTCACCTCACCTACTGTTAGTAACCAATGTGAAGACTGGCTTAAACTTATGCTAGGAAAGTTTTGATTTGTTAAGGAATAAGTGTGATTTAATCACAAATTAAATCATCGGTTATGGTATAATTGAACTTCGAAGTAATCAGTTTCGTTGTAAAAGGTACTGGATTAACGTTTTGATACTTGGTTTCTTTGTATTGCTTGCTTAACCCCATGAGGTATGGCAGACATGAGATGAATAATATATCCATACGCTGAAGCCTCATTGACACTTTATTTGTTTGATTATCATGGAATATTGACAGATTATACAATTCATCTGTGATTAATATCTTGTTTGATAGACAATATCCAGCAAAACGAATACTAAGTCGGGAACGTAGAGAGATTTTATGGTGAATAAAGTTTTATAAGTCTGGTGAAAACAGTGTATGCTAGATATCAAAGGCCGTAAAAGGTAAGAAATACTTTTTTATGTATTGGAGGGGCTCAAAATAGCCCCACGTATTTCTATGCTTTCATCTCGTAAATATTCAGTTTAGTCAAATATATAAAAAATAGATCATAAGTGAAAAATATAATCTTACTTTAGGTTTTGATGTTTTATTCCATCGATTCACACACTGTAGAAATCCACTAAAAGCTTCACACCTTTTGCTTAGTTATTGTCATTTAGGTTCATTTGTAAAAGTTAGTTTTTTATCTTTTTAATGCTGAGAATAATAAGCCGAGAAACTTGAGCAAGATAATATTTGCCAAAATTGACAAAATACACCTGTTAAATGTGTTATATATCCTACTAACAAATACACAGCATTATTCCTGGTTATTTGATGCAGTTACTGGTATATATACCACACATTTTCTTACTTGCAGAAATAATCGGGGTATTTTTTTTCCCACTGAGGAAGTAAATCATTCTATTTGATAGCAAATGTAGCTAGCATACATTATATACATAGGTCCTTTCTGTCAAATTCTTCTTGTAGTGCGTACTGAATAACAGTTTGATGACTTGCAAGTTATCTAATTCAAAATGTTCACATTCTCTGACATTGACTGATTGGACTTAGTGGATTTTTTACCAAGTAGGCTGCATTAAATTCTTTGAAGCTGCCGGTACTGAATTAGTGGATTTATAAGTTTGATTCTCTCGGCTGCAGGGATCTATAGAGAATTCATGTATCACAGCGACAGCGGTGAAAATGTTTCTTAGATAGGAGAAGACCTACAGTGTTACTATACTTATGTGAATAACTTCAATGTATTTTCTCAATTAAGTTGTTTATAATAAAGGGTGATGATTGAATTTCTCTGATTCCGACACGTTGTTTATAAACATTTATTCTACATTTTTTGAAAGAATTATCAGTGTTGATGTGAATACTTAGAGTCAGTTACGTAGGACTCACTTGAAGAGGGATCTTAATTCAAGTTATAATAATGTGTTGAAAGGTAAGTTCTAAATTTGATGAATACAAGCGGATCTTTGAACAGTCAGATGTAAAAGTTTATTAGGATTAATATAAATATACATATTCAGCGAAACCGCAATAATAAGACCACCCTTAATTCTGAAAAAGTTGTTCTTAGTTGTATGGAAAAAAGTGGTTGACACCTGGGTGTCAATAAGAGCAGGTAGCCGGTAAAAATACCTGGTAACTATAAAGCATTATCACCTGTCTACTTTTCTCATATGATTATAATTAAGGGGTGTGCCCCACAGACTACCGCCTACTTTTGGTGATTTTCCTGCTATTTCAAGAATTAGTGACACCCCTGGGTTATTGATGAAAATATGGATTTATTATCAAGGTGGTCTTATTGTCAAGAGGTTTTATTGTATACGTTGCATCATAGGGGTGTTATATGGAGGAAACAATATGGAGAGCTTGATAGTTAAAGGTTTCCAGCAATCGGGTCCCTAGTTATGGTGTGGCCCCTCAGAAATGCAGCCTGTAGTAAAGAAAGGAACACAGCGTGATAATGTCCTCCTAACAAGAGTGCATTACAACTAAAGTAGTTTTCTACTATGTAAAAACTTCTTCTACATCAACATGCTCTTCGTGTAGATGTGTAACAGTTAGGTTATTTGTACTATGAAAAAAACTTTCTACGCGAGAAAATGTTGCCAGACTGAAAGAATTAGGTGTATATAGATTACCAAGTGAATGATTACTTGAAATAAGGATGGGTGTAACTACTTCTGAGCAACCTTTCAAAAGTCTATCTTTGTTTCCTCTCCCTGACAGCCAAGTTGTCATTAATATAGTAAGTAGGATGTCTATGTGTTATTTTGGGGCAGGATGGCAACAACAGAAGAACAAGCAGTACTTGTAATATATGCCAAAACATTTGTCTACATTATAATGTAATATATAACGGGTGGGGGGGTTTGGTAGGTAGGTAGGAAAGCAGTTTATAAAGAATTGAATGTTGAAATCAATTTTTGGCCGTCACCACATGGCATAAGGGATATTGGTCATGGAAGGCAACTATTGTGCACATGCATGAATCTGTCACCATGTTTTGTCTGGAGCATAACTGGAAAACTAAATGTGAATAATTTGAAACTTGGAGGATAATAAAGTGGCATTGAGGAAAAGAGCAGATCTCAGGAACCACAACTCTGTGTCAAGTCATTAGGGAATTATTCCCCTTTTTATCGGGCTTGTAATTTAGTTATCATCAAAGATTATAAAATTCATACCTAGATATTTCTGCACGACACTGAGAGAAAGTTTAGAGCGCAAGAAAATAACTCCTGACTTTTGTATTCAGTGAATTATTGTCATTTGTCAATTTTCCTTATATTGAAATTATAGATTGAATTATTTGTAACTTCAATGATATGTAACTATGAGAGGAGTCATTATAAAATTATGCCCCTTAAATGTTGCCTTTTTTTCTGGTCTATATTTCATTAATTACTTAGGATGCTAAACACGGTACTACTATACTAATGTACTGATCAATTACAATGCAAAGTGGTGCTGTTTTGTACTGTTTCAATTATCAACTTCATCCAAGGAATGAAAGTGGTCCATAAGGTATTACATACTGATAGATTACATTGCAAATTGGTGCAGATTAGTACTATTCATTTTAATAATTGATTATTATCCATTGAATGAAAATTAGATTTTGAAATAGGTGTGTCTAGCTCTTTGATGTATGCCATCCATTCAAGCCATTTCCATCCTATTATTGTCCCCCTAAATTCTCCATAGTTGTGTTTGATGGTAGACCAGACCATTCCTTATGCTCTCCCATTCCCTTGCAGCTCCTCAGTGCCTAATGTTTTGCAGACTGTTGTTTCCCTGGGGTCTGTGTGGGGAGGCATTGTCTTATGTAGGTGGTGTTCCCTGTAACAACTTAATCTCTCTTTCTTGTTTCTTACCTTACAATATCTATTTTTGCGGGTAGGTTAGTAAGGAGGAAACTATGTTGTTTATTTCAAGCCTAAGGTATATATGTATAAGTGTCTTCTGATTGATATTTGATAACATATGCATTCGTTGAGTAATCACTTGTAAAGAAATATGAATGTTTAATTAAAGGTACAGTCAAACCTGTCTGTAAAGACCACTCATGGGAACAGCAAAATGTGGTCTTTGTTTACAGGTGGTCTCTATTAACAGATTAAATATCATTGAAAATGGTCTGCTGGGAGATAGAATTGGTGGTCTTTGCAGATAGGTTTTGCAATAGTGGTCTTTGTATGCAGGTGGTCTTTAACACAGGTTTGACTGTAGATAGTTTCAATTTTTGTCAAAATATTCTCTGCAGTAAGTATGAGATGATCAATGATATATTCCTTTATACAGATGTTCTCTATAACTCTGCATTGTCATTACCAAACCAACTACTACGTGTGTCAGATACAGGTCTTTTCTGTCCTGAGTTAGTGCGAGCATAGGAAGTACCTGTATTGGAATCATGTTTGCAATCCAGGAAACTTTTAAGAAAAGTTATGATGCAGTGTTTTAGAGTACGTCAGTACGCAGGCAATATTAGATTCAGTTTTTTCAAAATCATTTTTAGCATTTTTTGTCAAAAAAGTAAGACCAACTACCTTTAACAGAGACCTATGCCAGTTGGGAGGTATTCAGAAAGGTTATACATGGTAATACACTTGAGTATACATTTAGTGAATGATTTGCACTGCCAGTGACTTTTCTAATGCGTGAAACTATATTTTCGTAGTACTACGATCGAGTACATACAGAACAATGCCTCCGAGAATTCTCTCTATGCAGCCAATGCGTTGTAACTATGCGTGGAATTTATCGTAGGTTTGGGTTTTTTGCCTTCGTTGTATATTAGGTAAATTTAATATATATCGATAACTGCCTCCACATGAAGGTCTGAATGTGTCATTCCTAACTTGGTTATAACCATAATTTATTGGCCTTTTGGGATAATTAATGAACATTTTAGGAATTCAGCTTTTCATACTTATGTAATTATGAGTGCAATTTTTAACATACAATTAACAAGGAATTATGATTATACCCCCTGATGAAGTTACAGCAACCAATTCTCACAAATTATGTGCTATAATTTCTGTAAGTGGCCTTATAAATCAGCTTTGTGGCATGTAAGTGTTGGAAGCTTCCACTGACTTCTACTGGAGTACTGATACAAAGATAGTATGTTTTCACTAGCCTCAAGGTACATAACAGTTGATCGGTGAGAATTTTCGGGTAATTTAGTATAGTGCTTGACTTTTTTATGCATAAACAAAGTCAGGTGGGTCCCAGTGTTTTATTAATTGAGCATATCTGTAATCCATCCTGTGGAATATTTGGTTTATCTATGTATGTACAGCTGGCATATCTGTGTTTATTGTTTTCTGAAATAATATATGATAGATGAATTCCTGTCCTATAATTGGCAAAAAATCCTTCAATATAACAATCAAGTCATGCAATTGGATATACGGGCATGGGATATTGTTGTTTGAACAGATTCAAACATATTCACGGTGTGCAGCTGGTTGCGTCATATTTGTGGTAGGACAAAGGGAGTAAACCTGACACTCGTTTTAATGATTAAAGGCTCTCTTATTGTAATTGCATGCTCAATCCTAGTAGTTTTAACATATTTTTTTGTTTGTAAAAAAACAATATTTTTGTTACTTTAAATAATTTACAGTATTGTATTGTCCCTATTAAACGCCCCAAGATATAACATTCTGTCCTTGAATTCAACTTTTGTGTGAAAACAAATTATAAGTGCTGACTTAACTCTGAGGTTAAACGCAATTGGTGACTTTAAGTATTATAAATGCTTATCCACAGCAAGTTCATTATAAGATAAAAGAACTCGGCATGACGTCACAGGAGTTAACACACATGTTTTATGTATGTGTATGATGTCACGTGCACTGTGCATAATGAAAAAGCAAAACAAGTCTATGACTTCAGTCATGGCGAATGACTTCCAAGACTTGTCAGTCATTTGGTCTGACAACCTTGGAAAACTTGTCGGACTGAATGCAAACTTGTCGGTCCGAAAACATGTTGTTAAAAATTACGGGTCGAAAATTACCGCTCATTTCCAAGTGATAGTAAACAAATCAAACACAAATGTGCAAATAATTGGCTTATTTCGTTAAATAACAGTTAAAAATTATTATTTACTTTCACATTCACTCCTGAAATGGCTTTTTGACGACACAATCAAAGTTCAAATGTCCGAAAGACAAGGGAATGTACAGACAATTGGTGCGCGTAAGAAGACCGCATTGTGTAAACAGCAATGGATGTTGTAAAACCTGTACGACCCGTACCGTTCCGTATCGGACAAACGGACCGACGCACAGGCATTCTGTATCATATATTTTTATTGGTCAGGTCCGACTGACCGATGGGTATTCGCCATGACTGGACTTAAAGGGAGGCATTTAAAACATGAACTGTCAATTCAAAATTAGTTGAGATTACCATGTACTGTGTACTCAATGTCTATTGGTCAGTTGTTTGTAAAACATGTTTTCATTGGCTTACCACCTCAAAGTTTGTTTACAACCATTCTCAAGTAAATATAAATAAACTATGTAATGTTGTATAGGTTTTTTTGCCTGCATTAAGTAGGAACAGGGCGTTAAATAGGAATAATATAGTAAGTTGAATTCTATGTAGAACAACAAGATTTCATATAACCATCTTCAAACTTTGTTCTAGATATGGTAATTGAATTTTATGTAGAACAACGAGAATCATTTCCGTACTTACAGCCCTTTGATTTTGTCAGCATAAATTGGTACAAAATGTGCGCTTTAAATTGGATCATAGCTAATTGCTTAGATTTTAATGAACGCCACCAGTATTTCTCATACATAAAACCTTTTTCCATTTGTATGTAAATTGTCTTTTAATGTTTCGCTAATACAATATAAATTCAAAATACATGTATTGTTAATTACCCTCCAGAGAAACGACGAGTGCTTCTGGGACACTAATTAAAATAATACAGTTGGTATAATAGAATCTACAGTGGAATCCTGTTGCTCGGTTGCGTCGAACACCCTTGTTGACTAGAACTGATTATAATGAAGCTCCAATCCTATATAAGCTATATTGTTCTACTACTTTTGGTTCGAACTGCCCAGCCTCGAACTCTCGAACCAATTATTCGGTCCCTTGATCATAAAATGCACTATTATTCGCACTTGTCGGTCGAACAAAACATTTTTCTTCTCATAATAGTATTTGCTGGCGAATGAGCTCAATTGTGACACGGTGCGTGTTTTTCACACGTTTGTGAAAATTGCCCGCAAAAAACAAACTGCATTGATAAATTGTTTGCATCTGTTTGAAGATTGATTAATGCAATAATTGACAATTAAAGTGGTCATATGTATGTATAATTTCATTTTCTATGCCGTGTAGCTTGATACTACAGGACCCAGGACCAAATAGCTGCTATTGATTCTGTATGGTTATACGTGCATAATTATTTGTGTGTTTCCTGTTTCTGCTTTATTATCGTTCATTATGATTATTCATATGAGAGGTATACATTACTATGGACTTAAACACACTTTGACAAGACATACACACCATATCACACATGCATGTTAATTATTACACAACCATGGTTGACTAGAATAATCTTTTACTCAAACAAATTTCGTCAGTCCCGACGAGTTCGAGCCGACGGGATTCCCCTGTATATTATACAGCAGGTGCTCCAGTTTGTATCAGTCTGCACTGAATTCAATCCTGTGACAGATACTTCCTGGTCTGATCAGTTATCACAAATGACTTATTAGATATTTAAGTACTATATCGATCTTGCGCTTGAAGCTATTAATTAACAAAAATATGAATTAATATTACTTATAGTGAAACTAATTTTTGACATTTTTCAGGGTTTATCCAGATGTAGTTTACGTAGGATGCGTGCTTGCGGGGTATTATTCATGTATTTGGAAGGGTGTGTTAAATAAGGATTTAATAAATGGGTGAGGCATATTGGGACAGAAATAGTTTTTGAAAACTTGAGCAAGCAGTTTGATCTATTTAAACAATGGAAATATCTTGTTGGTTTCACTTGTGCTACAACATGTAGGTATATATTCTGCTGTACAACAGACTTGAGAGTTAATAGAGTTACACCTCGATAATAAGACCACCCTCGGAAACTGGTCTTAATATTGAGGTGGTTTTAATATTGAAGTTGAATTAAGAGCAAAACAGTGAAAATGGATTTGAAAATTATTGTGTTCTTAATTTTGAGGTGGTCTTTATGTTAGGTTTTACTGTATTTCTATAGATATTGTTTAATTAGGATTATTTGTTTCTGACGAAAGACGATGGTCATTAAGTAGGAAATAACAGTTATGCCCCTTGACTTAGCTTAGTGAACATGCAATCTATTCATTAAAAGTTTACATGGGTCGTTTAAATTGGGTTCCTCAGAACTACAGATCAGCATGTATTAACTTATCTGTAAAGATTTCTTTCTACCACAACAGTTTTGACACTGTTCTTCGTAAAATTAAAATATGTGTGATCTTACAATATTCTCATTATCTTTTAGTTTATTGCAAGAAGATGCTGTCAATATCATTAGGTATGCGGCTTTATTTTGTTTGCTGCACAAGTTTGAAATAAAAAATATGTAATATTTTCTTTTATACAGTATTATGCCAGTTTTAATTGTTAAGTCCGACCAATATGTTCTTCAAGTGTCAGAAATAGCTAATAAACTTGCATTCATTACAAGGAATGCCTGTGGATTTTAATAAAGGTAGCGACAACTCACTCTGGTACTCAGCCAATTAACTGAAATGGGCTGGTAGGTATTGATCATAAACGAGTTTACTTTGTCATAGAGGGGAACACGCCTCTTTGTCTTCTATTTATCTAATTATTGTGGAGAAATTTTATTTGAAAAGAAATATTAAAGTCTGTATAAACAGATGTGTTGAGTAGACGGGGAATTTCAAGATTTTTTTCTATTCTCGATTTTTTTTTTGAGATTAATTAAGATAATTAAGAACTGACATGAAGTGAAATCCACTAAAGTAAATAATTAATTATTGATATTAAAATGTACTCTTAATTAAAAGTTTAAACTTTTGTCATTTTAGGTACAGTGTGTTGAGTTGTTCCATTAAGGACCAATGTATTGTATAGCTTAACATGCCTGCTTTTATTTAACAGTTGAAATTTTTGTGCTGTATGTATTATGGTATATCCCTTTTGAAGATGAGCATATCATTAGGAATATCATTGATTACCTAAGTCTGTATCAATATATTGAGGTAAATATATTTATTATGTATGGAATAATTGCCTATAGATACAGAAACTTATTATGTTTAAAAGATCTTGCCTTGTTCACCCATTATTATTTCATTATTTAATTCTTATTCATTGATTTGATTTTTGAAATCAAATCAATGAATAAGAATTAAATAATGAAATAACCTAAAATTATCACAAACCTTGGTTTTCATTTAACATCAAAAACTGTAACGGTTCTTTCCCCATTCCTGCAGACGTTATAAATTGCATTGATTTCATGATCATTAAATGGTGTTTAAAGATGTTTTGTCACTTAGTTTCATTATAATGTGACTTTTAATTGAATTGACTGTCGTCTGTCTCATATGTCTTGTGGTCAGGAGACTATTATGGCAATTCTGATTGGTGCGAGTCTAACAATTTACAGGGGTAACTTTGTTACATTATTCCATGGTGGTCAACTAAGAAAAAATAATTAAATCTGTTTTATCATAAAATTTAGGTCGTTGGTAAAATTAGACAAAAGTTGCATAATATAATTAAATCATTATGGAACATTGTACTCTCAGAGGGAACTGAAATCAGTCAAATTTGATAAAAGTTGCCTAATTCACTTGGACACAATTTGTCCTAGTAAGACTCACAGTAATGTTAAATCCATAAGAATACAGTCAAAACCTGTGTTAAAGACCACCTGCGAACAAAGACCACTATTGCAAAACTTGTCTGCAAAGACCACCAATTTTATCTCCCATCAGACCATTTTCAATGATATTTAATATGTTAATAGAGACCACCTGTAAACAAAGACCACATTTGCTGTTCCCATGGGTGGTCTTTACAGACAGGTTTGACTGTATGGTGGTTGGGATGAGTGGTATAAAATTTAAGGAATGTTGGATTCCTATTTGGTGGCTATATAGATCAGTTTGTCTCATACAAAGTAGAACTGTCTTGTTGCATGGATAATACTTAGATATTATGATTTATCAGGGATTTCCCTAACGCAGAAATCTTGAGTCCCTGACACCCTTTTCTTTCTAGAGACTCTCATTTTTCAACTTACTGTGCATCCCTGGGACCCCTAAAATTAACCTTTGTCAAGTATAAACTGCATATCTGGTACCCTACAAATTTACAAAAGACCCCCAATTTATCAAAACACAAGAGTCCATGGACGCCCTAGCTGATAAATCCAAGGGAAAATCCTGCATATACTGGTAGAAAGGTGAAGATGTTATACCTAAGTCACAATTAAAGCGTCCGAAAGGCACTCGCAAACTACTCGCAAACCCATCGTAAGCTAATTGTGACTGGGGTATTACAGGGAATGCGATATACACAAGATAATGCCTCCCTACACAGATATTTGATGTCTTATCTTGTGTGTATATGTATAATTGTGCATCATTCAGATTTATTAAAACTGAAGTGTTACATTATTACTTTGTTGTAAACATTATTTTGTTGTATTACTGTAGGAGCAAATTATGATTATATTAGCAAATGGATTTCGGTAAGGTAACATACCCTTTATCGATGGGTTAACCAATCTGCATCAAGGTTACAAATGTTGTTTGGTTGAAGAGAAATTGCCTTGGTGGTTAATGTAAAATTTAAGTGGTTTACACAACACTGATATGTGCATAGCAAAACCATGTTAATATGGCTACACGGAAAAACATGAAATGGTTCGGGACAAAGCAACTGGTTGTTGTATTTTGCTTTCAGTATGGACATGAACCTCTGTGAACATGCATTTGTACAAATAGTTTTAGACATGAGAGATTGTAACTATCTGATTCTGTAAGATCATTTATCATGATGTACCTTAATATCTGAGATATTTCAGTAGAAGTATTTGGCAGTATTACATTCTGCAGTACAGTCGGATCTTGTTCATCGGGTTGGAAATTTTATTTGGAATAATACATGGTTTCGAATAGCCCATTTCAATTTGACGTGAAGAAGATACAACGGGATCTGATATTTACTTCGGATGATACCAAGTATTTGGATAAAAAGCTGTCGAATAAACGAGGTCCGTCTGTATTATGTAGCTAAAAATAATATTTATTTTGGTAGTGCAGTAAAATAATGATTATAACATGTGCATAATATCCATGGCATGCACACCAACACCTAGGATAGCACAAAAAAGAGAAAAATTTTTCTTCTGATTTTCAGGGCTTTTTGACAAAATTATTGTGGGTTTATTTCAGAAATGCCAAAGGATAGCTAGGAAATGCAACAACAATGACAGTGTTTGGCTGAATTTAGATATTAATCTATTAGATTTAAATTCAATGTTTCAAACTAAGACCCGCCTACAGTGCGTCTGTTATCTCCTGCTTGGTCTCCACATGTCTACAATCATTTCCAATAAAGATCAGATTAATCTTGTCTTGCTTTAATTTATTGTAGATGATTTTATCATTTGAAATGATTTATTAATGAATAGTTTAACCACAGATACAGGCTATTAGTAAAAGGATTATTAAGTGGAAACACTGGATGGAAAAATCCTCTCCATGCAGTCAACAGTCCACTCTCCCTTATGAAAAAAACAAGCCTCCTGCAAACTTTCTTGCGAATTTGCAGCAAAGTTGCAGCAAATTTGCCGCAAACTGTTTTGTTGCAAACTTTTATCATGCAAATGAGGTTTGCTGCAAATTTGCCGCAACCAAAATTATGCAAATGAAGTTTGCAGCAAATTTGCAGCAAACCTCATTTGCATGGTAAAAGTTTGCTGCAAATTTGCTGCAAACAATTTTGTTGCAGGAAGTTCACAGCAACTATAACAGGACTCCGCCTACTGCGAACTTCCTGCAAAGTTACCGCGATCTTCCTGCAAAGTTACCGCAAACTTCCTGTGAATTTGCTGCGAAGTTGCCGCAAACTTCCTGCGAAGTTACCGCAAACTTCCACAATATACAGACATTTACTAAACAATATAACACAATAACAATTTATTCAAATTAACAGAAACATTTATTATGATCAATATAACTGTCAAGATTAACCTAGATTTTGAACTCACACAGAAAAATATTTAACAACTGGAATATAACTAGCGGGTAAGAGAGGCAACAAGATATGAATTAGTTGTCATTATCAAGTTCAAAATGGTTTGATCACAAATTATTTTCATACAAGTCAATGAAGTAGAAACATGATTTATAATAATCAAACAACAAGATGGCACTAGATCACACTCACCTGAGTGTAATGACTATCATATGCATAACAGGCGAGTTATAAAACTCATTAGTTACTATGGAAGCACATGTACATGGTTGCTAAGAAGAGTCATGGTTGTTAAGGTGGATTCTAAGGAAGTTTAGTAAAAATCCATCAAGAGGTTTAGGAGAAGTTGTTTGAAACATATTGTTCATAACACATGACGGACACAGGGCGATCACAATAGCACGACTTTAGCTCCCGTGAGCTAAAAAAACAATGTGCACAAAAAGAACACATAATATGCATTGAAAAATAATATATTTGCATTTTTAGTAATATGTGAATAATTATTTCTTTTAATATTTAAAAGACGTTATATTAGATACAGTCAATCTTGTATTAAGAGACCACCAAAGGGTCAGACAAAAAGTGGTCTCTTAATGAAACAGACTTTTAATACAAAGCTTGGATCCAGATAAGATATCAGGTTTCAATATTTTCTAGTCTGCTACTAAACATACATTTGTACTTAAAATGTGCTTCAACATGTTAAAAATACAATGTACAAAACAAACAGTTTTATTCTTTTATTTGTAATAAAAAAATATTCACCAGATCTTATGAAATCTTATATAATCTGTCTATTATGAATTAGCAGTCGTTTAAAGAAAGGAAAAAAATGACTGAAAAAACTTTGAGTGACGACCAGTTACGTTAAACAAGTCGCTTAGCAAAACATAAAGATATAGTGAAAATTGTTGGGAATTTTTCAAAGATGACGTTTACTGCATATGGCCGCATAAGACATGTGGATTGACTGTACTTGATAATTTTAATTTCAACACTAGTCTTGTTATTAATTCATCTGTCTTTGCAATTTATTAATAAAATACTACTTGTTTACCTATGTCCATCCTGGTTTATCTTAATAACTTAATTTGACAATACTGCATAAACGCCTGTACTCATTAAAAGAATAAAACAGCAATTACACAAAACTTATATTTTACAATAAATTCAAAACACTAAGATTAAACCAACAACAAATATCTTCTTCAGTCTGTCTATAAATCAATGATCCTGTATCATACAGAATAATGGCAATAATCTACTGGTTGTTCAGAATAATGGAGATGGTCTCAGAGGGCACTAACACGACCATTTTGATTGCCTGCTGCACCCCAGGCTCAGTCTCAAGATCTGCACTATTACATGTAAATCATGTCACCCTTTACTTGAAAGATCATTGTCTGACTTGGTCTCAGGCCCATAATAACTTTCTCCACCTCTGGATCAGTTCTGAATAAGTCCATTATTGTATGACTACTAAAGTTTCGACATTGTGTCTTGGAATGGTAGATCAGCTGTTCCATTTTTTTCTGTGCTCTCAGGAGGGTGTGAACACCTTCACAATTCAGCTTTTGTCCATCTTAAGTACTTCCACTGCATAGGCTGACCGCTGTAACAATTACAAGAAAACCTTTAACATCTTTTATTTAAAGACTAAGTGATCAAAATACCTTTTAAATGTCTATGGTAAATACAGGAATTGGGTTAATGAGTGAGTGACAGTGTGAGAGTGGGGAGTGACAGGTTGGGAGAGGCTGAGGGTGGGGTGTGACAGGTTGGTAGACAGTGAGAGTGGCGTGTGACATGTTTGGAGACGGTAAGAGTGGGTTGTGACAGATTGGGAGAGGATGAGAGTGGGGAAAGACAGGTAGGAGACAGTCAGAGTGGGGTGTGACAGGTAGGAGACAGTCAGAGTGGGGTGTGACAGGTAGGAGACAGTCATAGTGGGGTGTGACAGGTTGGAGACAGTCAGAGTGGGGTGTGACAGGTAGGGAGACCGAGAGTGGGGTGTGACAGGTAGGGAGACAGTGAGAGTGGGGTGTGACACTTGAGAGTGGGTGTGACAGGTAGGGAGATGGTCAGTGGGGTGCGACAGGTAGGGAGACTGTGAGAGTAGATTGGGACAGGTAGGGAGACAGGGTGAGAGTGGTATGTGACAGGTTGGAAGACAGGGTTAGAGTGGGGTGTTACAAGAAGACGGTGAGAGTGGGGTGTGACGGGTAGGGAGACAGTGAGTTGTGTAAGGTAGGGAGACAGGATGAGGTTGGGATGCGACAGGTTGGGAGACAGGGTTAGAGTGGGGTGTGACAGGAAGGAGACAGTCAGAGTGGGGTGTGACAGGTTGCAGACAGTCAGAGTGAGGTGTGACAGGTTGGAGACAGTCAGAGTGGGGTGTGACAGGTAGGGAGACCGAGAGTGGGGTGTGACAGGTAGGGAGACAGTCAGAGTGGGGTGTGACAGTTGAGAGTGGGTGTGACAGGTAGGGAGATGGTCAGAGTGGGGTGCGACAGGTAGGGAGACTGTGAGAGTAGATTAGGACAGGTAGGGAGACAGAGTGAGAGTGGTATGTGACAGGTTGGGAGACAGGGTTAGAGTGGGGTGTTACAGTGAGACGGTGAGAGTGGGGTGTGATGGGCAGGGAGACAGTGAGTTGTGTTAGGTAGGGAGACAGGATGAGGTTGGGATGTGACAGGTTGGGAGACAGGGTTAGAGTAGGGTGTGACAGGTAGGGAGACAGGCTGAGGGTGGGGTGTGACAGGTAGGGAGACAGGGTTAGAGTGGGTAGTTACAACTTACAGGTAGTGAGACAGGGGTGTTACAGGTAGGGAGACAGTGAGAGATCAACTTTTCAAGACTATGTCACGACTTGTCTCAAAAAATTATTTCTCTCCAATATATCTATGACTTAAATCCAATATAAATCACTAAAGGAATTTTAAACCTTTTTAAGAACTTTCTTTAAATATAAATATGTATACAGATCGATCATGCTAAGAAACCAACTTGTATGTAAGTAATCATGGGACTCGGGTAACTAGTAATGATAGCAGTATTAAAACTTTCCTTTTTCTGTACAGAAGATTATTTCACAATGATACTCAGTTAGTATAAGTTATACAAGTGATATTTTATATTAAGAACATAAATTTATTAACAGGGTCTCAGACAAAACCGTGTTTGGCAATCAATGTATGTATCCCATTAGGCTGTCATACTTACAAACTTCTTGTTGCCTATGAAAGGTTTTTTTTTCAATAATGTTGGAAAAACCCACATCCGCATCAGACCCGATGTATGTTCGCTGCTCCCATAATATCCTCCTCTGAGCTGCAACAAGTAAGCAATGAAAGGTTGACATACATAGATGTTGTTAAGGATTTAACCACATGAAAGAAGTATGTAAAATCATGATCAAGTTACTTTGTGACCGTGTGAAACTGTATGATTCAAAATCGCAATATAAGCGAAGGTGCTTAAAAAACTTACACATACCACAGAAAAAGAGGTAAAGGTCTACTGAACTTTTATCTTGTTTTCAAATACAACTCATTTTCGACTGGACAAACTAAAAAATGCTTAATACTATATGATGTAAAAAATGTGCGACCAAACTAGCATAGTATCCTTTATTCTCATATTTTCGTGGGTTCTCATATTTTCGTGGCGTCATTTCCGGTCGAGAATGCGATCTCGTGCAACCGAATTCTGTATCCGAAGAAGACGCAAGTTCAAGCCGAAGCTCATATTTTCTATTTGCAAGCTTAAAAATGCGATCGAAGCAGGTAAATTGTTATAAAAAGGTCAATCTATAAAATAAATTGTCATAAATAATGATGAAAACGTTCAATTTATCCCATAAAACAGTAAAATTACCAATGTTATGTTATAGTCTGTCATTCCCAGTTCACGGCGGTTGTCTACCCTTACCAAATCTGTAGCGGTAAAAGCTTGAAAGTGTATACTGCGGTCTAAAAGTTGGGCAACCATCAATTACAATAACAATACATTGGGTCGGTCGAACGTCAATTAACGTTCAATTAATAACGTCCTGTGTCTGTTTAAACAACTTAACCTTTATTGACTAGGGGATCTGCTTCTTTATACAGTATTGACTATTTAGTATGGAAACATATTTTTTTTCAGAGAAAACCAAATAAATTCTTAAACAACTACAGGAAGTATTCACCTGAAAGCTTAATGAAAGCTTATGACACAGTGAAAAGTAAGTCTATTCCAGTAGAAAAGGCCGCCCGTATGTTTGGCGTTCCAGCCCAAACCCTCCGTGACCGAATCAATGGCAATGTCGATCCCAGAAACTGTAGAGTTGGTCCTGAAACTATGCTGACGAGCTCACAAGAGGAGGTTTTGGTTAGCCATGTAGAGACAATGGCAGAACTGGGGTACGGTTACACTAACACGAAGCTGAAGCATTTAGCTGGTGAAATGGCGTACGACCTACACGCAAAATCGCGTAACAAACCGATGAGTAACAACTGGTTGTATGGGTTTTTGGGGAGGTGGAATAGTCGTCTGTCAAGTGTTAAGCCCCGTAAGCTTGACAGTGCCCGTGCCCGTTCATCAACACCAGAGAAGGTAGCCGAGTACTACGAGAGACTTGAAGCAGTTCTATCTCTAAATAACTTGCACGACAAACCACAACACATTTACAACTTGGACGAGACCGGTCTTCAACCTGAGCACCGTCCACCAAACGTGGTTGCCCACCCCAAAACCAAATGCCATGCTATAACATCCCCAAGAAGTACAACGACAACGCTAATCGGATGTGTTAATGCTTTGGGCCACGCACTTCCGCCGTATTTCATTTTCAAGGGGAAGCGTTTTAATCCCGACCTGTTGAAAGGTTGCTCTGTAGGCACCAAGGGGGTCATGTCAGACTCTGGGTGGTCGAACAGCCTAATATTTCAGCAATACCTTTCAGAACATTTCATACCATATGCCAGGCCTTGTACCAACGACAAACAGCCTATTCTGCTTATATACGACGGTCATACCTCACACAAATCGCCGCAACTCATAAAATGGGCAAGAGAAATGGGCATCATCCTATTCGTACTACCAGCGCACACGTCTCACATCTTACAACCACTTGATGTTGCAGTGTTCGGCCCATTCAAGAACTACTACTATTCAGCCTGCTCAACGTTCATGGTCGAGCACATCGGACAAACCATTACACGCTACGATATTTGCCATATTGCATGCAAGGCATACTCGCGAGCAATGTCTCCTGGAAATATTCAGTCTTCGTTTCGAAAGACAGGGATATTTCCACACAATCCAAGTGTCATCTCTATGGAGCAACTGGTTCCGTGTGAAAGCTTCCGTGCAGAAAACCCGGTGCAGAGGGTTAAAGCACTAAAGACTGGAAGAGCGGAAGCGGAAGCGTATATTCTTAAGAAAGAGGTGACTATCACAAACCACGCATTGACCACAAAAGTACCGCCAAAGCCTGAAACCAAGCCCAATGCCGGGGGGAGAGCTATCACAGACGACGACTACGTCAACGAAATGGACGACTATATACAAAACAGTCAAACGCAACAGCTTCAGTCTACACCGGCAAGACCCAAAGTGTCAAAGAAACCGCGCAAACTTGCCATACAAGCGGACTGCCCTAAACCTTCAACCAGCGGCCTCAATGTGATTCATGTGACCTATACTTCCAGTGAAGAAACGGACGAAGACGAGGAATTGGAGGAAGGAGAGGCATGTTGCATGTGCAAAAAACATTCACCTCCGATGCTATCGAATTCGCCCATGCTGAAGATAGTTAACTGGGCCCAATGTGATAAGTGCAACCATTGGACACACCTGGCATTCTGCACAAAAATCAGGGTTGTAAGACGCCATTCAAGTTTCTTCTGTCCACACTGTGAATCAAACATATAAACAGTTGCATCACTCCTTGTTTCGATTAATTGGTTATTTTTTGTTACTTCCATGATTTTCCTATGAAATTTTGTGTTTATCAACTATAAATTCACATTTTATTATCATTTAATAATTAATTGCTTTACTTTTTATTTTTTCTTTATTAAAGTTTTCACGCTGTTGCCTAGTCACCTACGTTTTTTAAAACACCACAAAATCTTATCCACGAATATCATTTATACAAAACTTATCTTAAATAAACCTTGATTTGGGCCTAATTAATTCCGTGCAGTATAAATTCATCTTGTCATGTGACGTATACATAACGAGGCTGACGAATAAGAAGCCACGAACATATGAGACAGCTTCTGTGTGATACAGACTTCAGACAGTTGACATTAAAATGTAAGCAAACGCTGTGTTAACGAACTTGTTCGATGTTTTGAAGTATTTAAAGTTATTTATAATGATTTTTACTGTCAGTTTATGAACGTTCAGTTTTATTGTTTACTGTTTTTACGGCGCATGCGCGCAATTTATCCGTTAGCCCCACGAAAATACGGGTCAACAGCATAATCGGACATTTTCGGTTTCCACCGATATTTAGTGCCATGGGTCAGCACAGTGAAACAACGTCAGTAATAATGAATTTTGATTTATTATGGATGGGTTATTTTGTAGAAGAAACCTTATAGGAAGATTAAACTATGCCTTTAAGCATGTTAATGCAATTTAGCATTTCTAAATATTCGATCACCACTCCCCACCCACCCATTTTACAACGAAATTCACACCAAGTCATATATACAACCAAAAAATACATGAATAGGAAGGAAAAAAATGTAAACAAGCATAAATCGTGATAAGGAAACATATATTAAAATATTACCTTCAAATTCTTGCTAAAAGCGACTTTCCTTTCCCTTGGCGCCCTCGTTCCTGGCAGACGCTTGCATGACGCTTAATTGGCGCGTTTATCTCACGGATACAATTTAAGCACGTTTACAGTGCGGGTAAGTTAAAAATATATACGTGCTTAGATGTTAAAAAACGTGTATCAATATTTTTCCATTACATTGCAATTAGACTTGGCAAATGGATTAGTTTGGCATTAAAATAACATTGCTACAAAGTGTCAAACTAACAAAAGAAAAAATGTCAAACAAATAATGGAAGAGCAGATATTGGGCTGACATTTGTTTTGATTTAACTCTGGCCAACATTGGACCGATGATAACATATATATATTTTTTCCACAATAATAAAAACTAGTTTTCATGTTATAATTGTTACAAAGATGTAATATTAAACACTACTGTATTTGCACACATAAAAAAATAGTTGAAATGCCAATGTTTCCCGCAAACTTCTTGCAACATGATTTTTTGCATTAAAGATTCTTGCGAACTTCTTGCAACACAAATTATTTTATTCAAGTTTGCCGCAAACTTCTTGCAAAGTTGCGGCTAGCCGCGAACTTTCTGCGAATTTGCAGCAAAGTCGCAGTAACTTCACCGCTAGCCGCGAAGTCCTGCGAACTTCTTGCAAACCTTACTGTGACTAAAAAAGTTTGCGGCTAATTTGCTGCAAAGTTGCAGCAAATTTGCTGCAAACTTTCTGTTTTCATAAGGGCTATAATCCAAACTTAATGGTTTGTCTGAGGAGATGATTTCTCCATGGAGTGTCCGTAGGCAGGTCAATGAAGATGCTACGTTGCTGCTCGTACTTGCGCTTTGTTGTTGGGAAGGAAGATATCTTACTTTACTCAGCTTGTCCTTTAATTCTCTGAGGTCATCAATCGCTAAATCTTTCATTATTATCGCTTGTTTCTGCAACATTGTCGATTCAATTGTTTTCGCAACGTTGTTTATGTAATTAGTGCACCTTGTACCTGTTCTTACCTCGTTTCTGACTGTAAACAATGCATATGATAATGTCTAATAGTCTACGCCCTGACACAATTTAAATAACTTTTTTGGTTTCTGTCTTTTCACTATACTGTTGTCTGATGCTTTTTTCGAAATTATTGTTTGGATTGGGGAGTTTTTATAAAATCACAGTGTGAACCAAATAAATAGTCGGAATTCCGGAGTAGCGAGGATCTGGTCCGGTTAGAATCGCAATGAGCGGCCTGTCGGGTTTGCTCACGAAATTGACAGTCCCTAAATTTGGCACGAGTACTTGTTGGTAGCCAGGAAGCAGTCATCGAGAGTGATTAGGATAAGTTGTAAGAACTTGTTTCACAATGGATGTAAAATAAGTTAGTTTAAACTTAACAAGCAATATCTTGAAAAAAGATGGTTGGCACAATTTGAAGGTTAAGATTTGTTGTGCAACATAAAAAAATGTCTAATGTTACGATTTGGATTCCAGATCCAAAATGGATTACGGTAAATACACCGAAATTCAGTGGATTTAGGTAATGTAATGTACCCTATAAAAACGACTACAGAATGTCCAAAAGCAGGTTAAGCTGTATTATTGTACAGTCACGTAGCATAATATCACCTAATTACTGTAACAATAAGACACAACTAGCTACTGGTACCTGTACTTGACATGGAATACATATACCAGTTAATTGTAACTCTTAATTTGATACAGGCTTTTATTGTCTGCTAAAATCTAATCTATTTATGTTCAAGTTTAAAAAAATGTGAATCAAATATATCTGTAATTGCATATTTTGATTCATCATTGTCCTGTGTTTTTCAAACATGATAAGAGACATTCAGAGGGGCCATAATTATGGAGATAACGCGGAATTTAATCATCCATGTGGTTGGAATTGTTTGATATAATATGAACCGCCAAGGTTTGTTGCTAATTTCATAATAATGTTCAGTTTATTTTCTAAGATTGTATCTTGTGTGAATTTATTTTTTCAATGGATTATTTTTTAAATATTTCTAACTGAAAATATGTCAAGATTCAACTATGATCAAACCCACCTGATGACATCGTTTGAAACTGTTTTAAATGTGGCTCATTAACATGTAAAACATTAGTAATCTTGAATGGGAAATTGAATTGCTGTTAAATGTGTATTTTTATGTGTTATTGCCCTCTTAATTATATAAATTATATATCATATCGAGGGCTCCTGGCAACAATGTCGTAACTCCTATATAAATACATAGTAGTTATGACATTGTTGCGTTGAGCCCTCGATATAGTATGATGAGCTTTTATAAATGCTGCTTTTCACTTGAGCTAATAAAGATAGCTATAGGACATAGCCATAATCATGTGTACCAAGCATCAATAGGTTGAGAGACTTAGCTACCCTGTGACCTTCACCTTGGAGGTACTGATCTTACTCTTGTAAGGGATACCGCGGCCTCTCATCATGCTTAACATTAGTGTTAAGTTTTAATTAGAAACCTCCAACTCATTAAAAAGTTCAATGTGATGTATGAAGAATATGACCTTGTCCATACCCTTGACCATGATTTTGTCCTTGACCTGAGAGCATTTGGGTGAAGTTTCTGTCTTCTGTCAAAATTTATGTTTGTATTTTAATGAGTTAATGCCCTTGATATTTTATTACGTCATATATAACTTCTGGTCTCAAATGAGATGTGCGTCCTATACGTGCGCCTAAACCGTGTCTAATTCCTAGTGTCTTGAAAGCCGCAGTGGACTTCACAAAACAAACCATCATAACACAGAGGCTTCTTCAAATATGAAGCATTAAATAAAATCACAAATACTCATCAAATGATAAAATGGGTGGGTTTAGGGAGGGCATTTGATCCCTCCAAGTTATTATATGACTACATAAAATCTAAACCAAACTTCAACTTAACCAAGGTAAGTCTCGTTTAGTTTTACAATTTTTCGCCACAACATTAATTTTTGTTAAGGCCAAAAAAAGAGTTCTGTTCCCGGTCTCCTTACCCTCTTGTTTACTCTCCGACCCTAAACTTTTTATTGGGGATAATTTTCCTCCTTTCCGTTTTTTTAAAAATATATAGAAGATATATTAGGGGCTTTATGGCGGCAACAACTTCAGTAACCAAAAAAATAAAATGAAATGATAGTTTATCATTTGTAAATCCATTATGATATATTTTATGTGAATTAAAATGAAAGATTAATGTTCCATTTTTAAAAAAAAATTGCAAATCTTAAATGGACTGTATTTAAAAAGGGAAGTTGATTTCCTCAGATGTTATGACACTAAAACAACAATATTCTACAAGCATAATGTCACTGTTGCAACTGAACAAGTAACCTTCAAGACACAATCACCACAAACAATTTTGAAAGGTAATTTTTCATTGTGAAAGATGACAGCGAAACTAGTCTATCTGCATAAAGATAAAGTAGCAGTTAGACTTGTTTTGTTTTTACTTCTCTATTTGCGGAAGGTCACATCCCAAAAATGAGGGAAACTTTTCTGAAAGTGAGATGAATGACCAATGTTGGAAATCTTTTACCAAGGATGTTAATTGTAAGCTGTCCCATTACATCAATGGTACTATATAGATGAGAAGTTTGCATGTCACAACTGGCTTACATTCTAGACAGTCGCTTCATTTATGATAGCCAGCTGTGTCATCTTTTATCTGATATATAATGTTTGTTTGATGTTTTTTATAGCGTAAGTTTTTATTGTGACATTTTTCAATTTACTTGGTATAAAAGAAGTGTAGAGACTAATTATTTCTTGATATATATATATATATAAGAAATACAGATATATTTGACTCAGACCTCATTTAAATAAGAATTATCTTGAAAAAAGACCTCATTTAAATAAGAATTATCTTGAAAAAATACCTCATTTAAATAAGAATTATCTTGAAAAAAGACCTCATTTAAATAAGAATTATCTTGAAAAAAGACCTCATTTAAATAAGAATCATCTTGAAAAAATATCTCATTTAAATAAGAATTATCTTGAAAAAAGACCTCATTTAAATAAGAATTATCTTGAAAAAATACCTCATTTAAATAAGAATTATCTTGAAAAAAGGTGGTCGGCTCAATTTAAATGTTAAGATTTGTTGTGCAACATCCCAAGATGTTACGATTGCTTAAGTCACTCCAGATCCAAAATGGATTTCGGTAAATTCACCGAAATTCAGTGGATTTCATTAAGGTAACATACCCTTTATGGAAATATTAACCAATCTGCGTCAAGGTTACAATCGTTGTTTGGTTGAAGAGAAATTGCCTTGGTGGTTTATAACGTAAGATTCAATTGATTTACACAACACTGATATGCAAATAGCAAAACCATGTTAGTACGGCTGTGCCAAAAAAGTATTTGTTTTCAGTCTCCCGACATGACTGTTGGGTCCGTAGGTTAGGCCAAAACAACTAAACAAAGCTTCCTCTTGATGTCAATTAAGAAAATATATTGCTCAATGTGAATCAAAAATTTGTTTGGAGCACAGCATTTTTTCAGGTTGGTCTTGGGACAGTAAACTTATATATTTTTTATTGTTGGCCTATTAAGAATTCAGTTATATAGAGTTTTTTTCGTGTTTTGAATAGAGTTCATTGTGAAGATATAATGACTGTATTAATATATAATATTCATGCTGCCAAATATTACATGCAGACTGTCGAATATTAAACAATTATCAAATTTACATAAACTGTAATCCATCTCTTCATACTGAAGTGGCAACAATGGAAAAATAACTATTTTGAGACATATATAAATTTATGGTAATATATAGATCTACTGAAATGTGTGCATAATAGTTTGTGTATTTTCGTAAAACCTATAAATTACTGGCATAAAAAAAAATGGCACTTCAGTGAATAAATTCATTACTCACAGTGGTTGCATGCAGTTGTATCAAGTTTGTAAGTTATTATAATGTACAGTTCTAGGTTTAATTCATCCTTAATCCTTAGAAAAAGTCATTAAAATGTATTAGATTCCTTGAATTCCCAAAGAATCCGCTTCTGCATGAAGAACCAATTGATTTCTTTACAATATTGAAAAAACTCTCCTATCACCTGAGAAGGAAAAGGTTGATCACCCCTGAAGAATGATAACAAAAATGCTTTTGTTTTCCATTTTCCATGTTTAAATCAAATTTCGCTTTCTTATGATGAATATTATATGTTACTAAAATACCTGAGTGTGCTGTCATTTGTTCATTTATGTAAGAATGTTCCTTCATTACTATAGGTGGATACAATTAGGAAGTAGGCATCAGATCTCTTACACCAAACTGGCCATCAAGTTCACCATTCATACACAGATATTTGATAGTTTATTGTGTTTCTTGGAGAAGTCGTTATTGTTTCTTATTTTGATTCCAGTGTCATGTTCGAAGACTTTCTTTGTCCAAACAAAACCTTGTCATGTTCATACAGTGAATTAGCTTTGTTCCAATGCACCTATAACTAGGGGTGGATGGACGTAACTCGATACAATACATATCGCAATATACCTCTCACGATACGATATTTACTTCACAATACTAATGTTTCCTGTTAAGAACAAAACACATATGACTAAACTCCATATTTAGTTGTCGTTCGTGTATTGCCAATTGCGTGACAGTTGTGTTTTCGGTTTCAATTTTTGCAACGTTTTTATGAGTTCTCAGGCAAGTTTACGCAAGAACGTGGACGAGCGTAACATTTTTCGTTACATTCAATGAATAAAAATGGCGGATCAATACATCGATTTTTCTTAAAACGTATCGATACATGTATCCAGAGATTTTGCATTGTGATGGATCAATTAATCGTCTCACCCCGCCCTATAACTGTGTTTCGACAATTTTTGAGTACCGTATATTTATTCGCTCACAAACCCCCTTTGGACAATTTTTACAGGAATGCAATGGTAGGTCATCTCATGCATGCTGCTTTGATGAATGAGGTGACAAGACCAATGCTCTCTCTAGAGCTCAAAAGTTATCAATAATTTATCATCTTTTACAGACGTTTTGCCCTCTGATAATTATTATTGTTACCCTAAATAATACTCTTGACAATAGTTTGTGTGATGAAATTATGACGAATGGTGAAAACAATTGTTAATATTGCTTGTTATGGTTAGTTATACATGAACTCTATTGGCGTTAATTAAATAACTTGTTCGCTAGTAACTTGTTTGCTAGCTTGCTTGTACAGTAGAATACAATAACTGCCCTATCTGCACTGGTTCGTTGGATTTTAGCTCTGCTATAGCCCATGGCCTTAGAGCAATTATGTTATGGATAATAAATGAAGGTGCTATATTGTGTTCATGAGCTCTATTAAAGCAATTTTGACAATTTCAAGGGCCATAATGATTAATCCAGTCATGCATGTGCTGATCAGTCAGTTTTTCAAAAGGAACCATGGTCGAGATCTCCTGGATATCTAACTACTGTTCAAGTTGAACTCAAAGTGCTTAGAACTACTTCTAAAGAACTTAAAGACAAAAAGTGACAAAATTTTGCCAGCCAGTAGAGCGCAGGCCTATGAGGGCCTCTTATTATTTTTGCTAGTTAAAAATATTTTCATAGATATGATTATATATAAACATATTTTGTCCCTTTCTTGAACTGACTGTTTATTAATATTACTCATTAAATGCATCACTATTATTACACTATTGTAAAATAATTTCCAATGGTTCTGTATACCAATGAACTTATGTTATTTCTATAATCGTAAATAATTATAATTCAGTACACGTAATTAAGTGACAATGATTGCATTTTCTGAGTGTTACTTAACTTTGTTAAAAAATCGTTAATAATAAATCACAGGGATTCAGTTGTTCTCTGAGATTCTGTATATGTGGTATGTGGCATGAAAAGGTTTGCAAATTCGAGAAAGTCGTAAAAATAGCAGCTAGTGTGAATTCCTTTTAAAAAATGTCGGTCAGAGAAAATTTCTTTGTTCACAGAATTAGATTTTTACATACTACGTAGAATACTCATAATGACCTTTTCAAACGATTTAGCTTGTGAAATGTCTGATATCGCCGATTCGCTAAGTTTTTTATGTTTTGAATTTTAGGACAATATTTTATCTACAGCTTTTAAAATATTTTATTTTTTCAATTCCCCCCCCCCCTCATTTTTTCTGTGGATAATTTCAATGGATGGAATATAGCGTAGTTTGGTCGTTTGCTTATATCCAAGTTGTCTCGTTTAAAATTGAGAGATAAACAAAGTTCCCGATGTAGGATCAAGATCAAGAGTATATACTATAATCATAGTACCAAGTAAATAACAACATAACATTAAGTACAAGATTTAAACATAAATGTCATTCCTATAACGTGATGGTTGGGGTCATTGTATGTTTTGTGATTCATTCAAACTGCAAATTAGAGTGTTAAGGTACCTATTATTCCGAACAAGTTCTAGAAAGTCACCTATAATTTGTCAAGCTGTACGTTAGTTAAACAACCATGTAATATATTGCTTGGCAATTTTTCTTTATGTATGTCAAGTGCCAGTGCAGTAACATTGTATCTCGTGAGTATATTTTTTATTCAGTTGGAACAGTCTAGCGCCTGCTGATATCCTAGATATTTCCAATTCCTGATTTCGTGTTTTAAGGATATTACAGGGGAAATGCTAAAATTTGGCTCAGATTGATTACTATATATCTTTTAGGAAATTGCCCAGGCATCGAACCTATAATTTTTCTATAATCAATTGATTTCTCGAACCCAAGGGAAACATTTCAGCAGATCAAGAAGTCTAGCTAGGTCCCATTCTTGGTACAGCAATACATCATGTTCGTTTAATTAATTGGTCATGTTTAACTGTGGATAGCCTTAATGATTCTTAGCCCACCCTTTATAGTACAATAAAGCTTTAATGGTACTCCATGGAGCAGTAACTACCGAAAAGTTCCGCACAATCGAATTTGACCTGTAACACGCTCTCGTTAGACTGGATTAATTTGATTTGTAAGACTTAAGCACACTTCAATTATCTTGGTAAAACCGTAAACTTTACTTATTGTTATTGACTTTTTGGCCAAGGATATTGAGGAAGGTCTGCCCATTGTGAGACTGGAACACATTGCGTAAACATTACATAACAAATGTATGATCAGAAATGAGATTCTTAGAGTGTTCTTATTGGTTTTAATTCATTAGCAAAAAATTTTTTAATAACAATCAAAAGTTTAGTGAACGTTAAATTTCTTAGTTTTTATACAGTCGAATGTCGTTCTTTTGAATACATTGGGTCCGAAATTTTATTTCGAATAATACATCAGGTTTCAAATATATCCCATTTTAATTTGACGTGCCTAAGATACATAAATTATGATATCAATACTGTAATAGCGATGTTTATATTATCAAGTTAGTTGTACGATAATTGTAAGAGCTGATTATAGTATTGAATTGAAGCAGCTATGTATAGTTAATCACTCGCTGCAGTGGCTGATTGAGAAGACTTTATTTGCAAATTGAAATTCACATTTGTTTGCCAGAAACCTGTGTTCTTTTGTAGAAATTCCTTTGGCAGTTTCATTTGCTGCTAATGTTTAAACTCGGAAACAAAACAATGAAATAAATAGAGCGGATACCTCACCTGAAAAGTATCATTTATTCTACTGTACTGTATGGTATACAATATCATGTTGTTTTATGTATTTCTAAATCCTTTTGTTGGCCTGCCCAGTTGGCTCAGTTGGTAAACCGCTTGGTTACCTTACAATAAGTCGTGGAATCAAACCCTTGTGCAGCGTATGTTTCCAATGACAGTTTGTCTACCACCTCTGATTCATGTTGGGAAGCAGTCAATGGCTTGGGAAGAACAGGTTGGTACTGGTTGAGAACCCAGGAACACTAGATAGGTCATCTGACTGTCATACATAACTGATTTATTGTTGAAAAATGGTGTAAAACTCCCAACATTGCTTACTTTCTAACTGATTGTTTTTGGACTGTAGCAATGCATTAATGTTTCTAGTTCTAAAGTATTTAATTTTGAATAAGCTATTTTATGATTTTCTTTCATTGTCTGTACAAGTGAACTTAAAACCAATTGTGGTACACTGGCCAGATGATAATATGTTACTAAATCTTACATGTGTTAATTTCCTCCAAAACACTTTCACTGGCTACTGTATCAACATCAGTCACTGTCGGTCAAGTATAATCATCTGTCCACTGGCATTTTTTGTGCTTTCTGGCAATGAACCACTTCACAATGACACAGTTATGTACAGTATAGTAGTAGAAAGTTCCTTTAATGAATGGTATTCATGATTAATGGCTTGTATCTTACACTATTGCTTCATAGAAGAGGGTACTTGGAAGGCTTGAGCACCATTTAGAAACCAATAAAGCTTCTTGATGTTTACTGTCAAGTATTTATTCACGGAACGCTTAGGGTCCACCCTGAAGGTCTATATCGCTGTCATCGTTCATGAACATTTTGTACTAGGTACAGTCTTTAAGTGCCGAAATTGTCATCAATTTTCATGACAGTGGTATTTCTGTAACAATGCTTGAAAGTATTTGTGTGGGCAATGAATGTTACCTATATGAAGATGAATTGCGGTAAACAAAAATTCCAAGAATATTCATAATTGCTCAATTAGTACTAGTTTGATTTTTCAGTTTTTAAGCGTATGCTGAGATTTATTACTGAAGCAACTTCACACGGTTCCAATTGTGAATGGTTGTATTTCTGTATTTGTTGGTTTCAGTTCACATGGAATGGGTCAATATAGCAGTTGACATGACCATAAGTCTGAATGCCAGTATTATGAAGCAGTGATACGTTGTTGTTTTTGTCTTTGGACGTCCGTGGTGGTTTTGTAACTGTATAAGCCGCTCCCTGGATGATGCCGATGTCTAAAAGCTACCACCGCTGTTGTTAACGTTTAAATGAACACAAAGTTCTAAGTAATTTGAGACGTTTTATTTTCGTCCAATAACAATTATATTGATTTGTTCACAATTATAGTAAATACTAATTCACAAAGTTAATTATGTACACAAAGTACAAATGTATTCTTTTAGATATTTTAACACAAAGTAAATTCACACAAAGTGATATTATTATTATTTGTACACAAAGTACAAATTCTAAATTCAATTTTCTTATTATTTCTTAATTTTTTTTTTTTTTTATACTAAATATTTCCAAGACTTATATACTAGTCAAGATACTTTGACATGTTGAGTAAGTCTTGCCTTAGGAAGGGACTGTCTACTCTTAATAATTTAAACAATCAAAAATAATTATGTTAACCCAGGTGAAATGAATCATGTTATACCATGAACTACCATGAACTACCATGCCTCACAGATCATGGTTAGCCATGGTCGACCATGTTATGTAAAATGGCCGCAAACATGGTCTGTGACCATGGTTTTACATGGTTGATTACCATGAAAAAACATGGTCACACCATGGTAAGAGACTATGAAAAAACATGGTCACACCATGGTAAGAGACCATGAAAAAACATGGTCTGAACATGGTCACGGACCATGTTTGCGGCCATTTTACATAACATGGTCAACCATGATCTGTGAAGCATGGTAGTTCATGTTATTTCATGATATAACATGATGTGTAACTATTGTTTAACTGGTTTACCTAAAACATAATTAATTTTACACATACTTTCATATGAACAGAGATTGTACAACACACAATTAAATATTTATCTAACTTGATTTATAGCATTACATTCATAAACAAAAATATTGTGTACTTAAAATGCAATCATAACAATAATAAACACAGTTTGTAAGAACACATTTTGTAAGAACACGTCCATGTGACCATTACTGAAATCCTTAGAGAATTTAAAATGATACGTTATTAAACAATAGAATTACAAATTCACACTTAAAATATTTCAACAGTTCAGTTCATCCTTCTGTGAAGTCCATCCACGCACTAAAATATTTCCATATTAGAATTCTGTACATCCTTCTGTGAAATCCATCCATGCGCTCCACAAATTCTTTTTCCATCAAGAGAATGTGTGTAAGCTAATCAGAGTTAAGAAACAAAGTATTTTGGAAAGTCATTTTTTATTATTTTAACATCACCACACCAACATGTTTGTGCAGTGTCATCAACCGAAAACACTATTGGTAGATACACCAATCTCTTCCAAGCTACCACAAGACCTACAAGTCCAATGCTTGAAGTGACCAGGGTGTTTTTAAACACATCTTTAATGTTATCACCTGGAGGGTAGTACAATTGTCTGAAATATAAAACGTAAATTTACTTCTAACTTGAGAAGATACAAACAACAAATTGAACAAATCACATTAAAACTAGGTACCAAAACAAAGAGGAAACAATATGGTAAAAAATAAATGACGACTTCTTTGTTAATAAATCACAACTGTAAGTGTAAGTAAACCATGACAAAATAAAAGCAGAATGCTTTAAATTGCTCTACACATTAAAGTATTGTCATCATAGTTAATTCTCAATGTTAGGAAATATTAGCATGACACCAGTAACCGTTTAGGAATGCTTTGGGGCGAAACGAACAGAGGCGAAACAACTTGTGTACGAAAGAACCATTTTCCTCACGTGAGCAAACTTAGAACACGTATTTTATCGTATTTTCTTGAAACAGGTACTGTACTTCAGCTCTTATTTACTCTATGCAATCGTACGGAATTAATTACGATAACTGTCACCAACCACAACACCCGATTCAACAGTTTTCAAGCTAGCATTAACGATTCAATCGAAAAATGCACTACCCGAAAAATGCGCTACCCGAAAAATTGACGATTAAGCAGCTTTCTTTCGCCGTTTTGGTCGGAGAAATAACAGTCTGAAATTCGCCGCTGCCACCAATGTTATACATCCGAGTGTTTAAATAGCAAACAGTTACACTTACTTGCACCATTGGTAGGTTTATTTGTTCCATTGAACCTTTTATTTGGTATGATTTTAGAACAGCAATGGCTGGCAATTCTCCCGCTTCTTCCCCAATGTAAACACGCAGGGTTTAAAACCAAGTAATACCGGTCGCAACAGAATAGCGGACGGCACACGTTCATTGACGTACAAAAGAAACGCTTTACGGGGATGAGGTGTTATTCGGATCATTCTTGAGTTTTTAAAGTTCGTATTTAGTATTAACTTAAAAAAGATTATTCGACGTAAAAATTTGCGACAAATAATAAATTTAATGTCTGAAAAAGTCCGTCACACGTCTGAATGGTTATTATATATGATTCAAAAATATTCAGCAAATATTTTCCGTCACGAAATGTTTGATTCAGTAATATTCAGTTTGAATACACCAATTAACAGTTTCAAAAAGCACTACACTCCCCCCTTTTTTATCAGAAAAATTCAAACTGATTCAGACAGTTTGTTCATGAGGGATGTCATTTGGATATGCTTACCAGTGGTATTCCACTGGTGTTACACTGGCATTCCAGTGGATTTATGCTTACTGGTTGAAAGCAGTGGTATTCCCCTAATATTTCACTGACTTTTTTTACTGGGAAAGAAATATTTGCTATAACCATGATTAGCTGTATTATATAATGGTCCTGACCATGATCCAGAATTATGTTTATAGTACACCATTGTATTTCATGGTCATTTACTCTGACCATGGTTGAATGTATGCTTTGACCATGGTCTGTAATTTTTTACATGGTAGATCATGGTTTTTCATGTTATCTTACTGTTATACGGAATGACCATGTTCTAACATGGTCATACTCGCACTTTGACCATGGTATAACCACGGCATTTGATGGTTTTTTGGGGACAACCATGAAATAACATGTTCAGACATCAAAAACAATGAAATACTATGGTGACCATGGTATACATTTCACCTGGGAAGGTTTCAAACCTTGATTACTAAACAATAAGTGATAATATCACAAAGAAAGTTTGTCACATGCCAAAACATATGGCTTTATATGAAATTGATAAAATCTTAACATATGGGAATTATAAGCATGAAACTAAATGCTCATTATTTAAATTGACATATGTCAGCTTTTGAACAGCTATTTTAGAAATTAATATTAAAAGTTAAATTAAAACAATAACAATAACATCTGGTTAGGTAAGAATTATTATGATCAAATAACAATGAAATATGCATCATAATACCAGCGACAATATCTGTATTAAAAAGTTTATTAAATCATATTGATTCTTGTTCTTTGGAAAACCCTGGCGGTTCAAATTACACAGGAAGGTCACAGAGATGAAATGTTTGAATTTATAAAAAACTCAGTTTTTGAAGTTTTGTGATTCTTGGGCCAGGGGAACATCTAGAGATATTGCAGGGATAACCCCTTAACCCTTAAGTATCTCCTCTAGTCAGTGTTTACAAAAAACTATTCTCCTTTGATTAAAACATAATTTCTGCCGTGTTTTAATCTTACTATACGTGCCTCAGGTATCATGTTGTGTAAATAATGTCATTCTTGAAAAATTATTACGAATTAATGATTTTGTTGTTCTTTGATTTTTCTGACACGGTTTTTAGCATGAATTAAGTGCTTAAACATATCCGTATTTTACAATTCTATGATATTTACAGGTTTATGTACTGGGCTAATTCTTAAATGATCGTTAAGGTTGTTGTATGGATATACCTGCTGTTTGATTACCTATACAACATGGTGTTAGTGCCTGTCTATAATCGGCATTTCCTATTTTTCAGTTGATTGAACTGTATTTAATTGATAATCCATATTGCATACATCTTCCACCTACCTTTGAGATTTTAATCAATTATGAAGACATAATATGTTTTCCAATCAGTGTTACAGAAAAAAATTTTTTTATATGGTATAAGGTTGGCATGAATCCTAAGATGTCACGGAATACAGGCGGGTATCTTAAAGCAGCATAATTTTTTATTTTCCTGTACTTACTGTTTAAGTTTTTTTCCCATATTTGATAAGGAATGACATTCTTGCTGCAGAAAATATTTTTTATTTCGCTGAGTTTGACATATTTTGTGTGAAATAAAACATTTAACTCCAAAATGTCTTCAGGGAGACACTTACTGGTATTGCACAAATGCTTGATCTGTACACCAAAACTTTAATTCTTGCATTTCTCCTGAACTTCAATTATTCTAATTCTAGGCTCAGAATCTTGGTATTTTTTTGGAAATAAAATTTAATCAGTCTCACAAACAGATAATGACGTCAATTTTTTATCACAGGGATGGAGTTTTACAGCAATTGCATGCTCATTACTTTAAATTTCATTTAAATGAGTCCCTGTGTTTGACTTGTAGCTATCAACCAGTTATAGTTTGATAAGTGATGAATTGGTCAAATTACTAGATTTCATCATTTAACTGAAAAAAAAGATGTGCCATAAATTGATACCTACTGCTGAGACTGTCACCCAGGAGATTTGGGTTTGATACTTGGGCTGGGCAGGTCATGTCTTGCTATCATTTGTCCTCCACCTCTGATTCACGTGGAATTGTAAGCTGCTTGTGGAAGAGGAAGTTAGTACTGATTGATAATGTCTTCCCGGAAAACTGGATGGGCCAACAGTCCACCTTATATGCCTGAACAAATGTTGAAAAATGGCGTTAACCCAATAAAACAAAACGAGACAAACAGTTGCCAAGTCTAATTCACATAACGACAGAAAACAAAATTTGCCCTATTTGCGGGACTGAATTTGATTGTTAAACAGTAACAAACATTACTCTGCTTCACTAACATTTTTATAAATCTAAATAAGAATATATTGCCCAATTAGATGAGAACTTGTACACGCTAATTGCATTAACAAGTGTTGTGTTGGTAAGACCTAACGAGTTTAATTACACAACACTTGTTTATTTTCTGTTTTCTGTTGGATTGCAAACAGGGACAGGTTTTTTTTCTGTTTGTGTTGAATAGAATCTTAATACAATTCTGCGGTTTGCTTGTTTGTGCCTCTGTGTAATTGAAGTACAAAAACCTCGAACTGTCTAATTCAATATGATATCTTTATATTGGCCAACCTTGTAGCAAACAGAGCTTTAAATCAGCAAGGGTGAAATTGTTTAATTTTCTTGATTAGAAGCTGATATTGATAACGGAATAAAATCAGAATAATAAAAAAACTAAAGTGTTTCCAGTTTTCATTACAGTACCGTATTTCTCCTAATGAGCATGTCAGGTGATTCGTGGTGATTTCATGTCTTTTACGGTTTATGGTTCTCAAAATGGCTGCTGGTGGAAAATGTGATCAGGATATTTGTGCCTCAACTCAATTTGTTGTTTATATTTTGGTTCCAGTACAATCTCAATATATTAAAAATTAAGGGGGGAGGGGGGGGGGCATGCCAAGTAATAGTTAAAGCATTAATTAGGACAAATACGGGACCTAACTTTGCGTTAAAAAAATGGAATTATTACTTCAAAGGCTGATATATACGATTTACCACCAGTAGATTTTTGCTTTGATATTTACTTCCCCACCCAATAAAGACATTAAGCTGTTTTGTCATTTTTTGATGTTATCTAAATCCCTAATATATGATTTTTGCCCTAGGTTAATCAGATCAAAATGAAGGGTGTGCATAGTAATGTTGATGGTTTTACACTGCTATAAAAGCAGAACATTTGGCTAGGAATTTGGCTATTTTATTGAGATCGTTATATTTGTGAAATATAAATGCTTGCTAAATATTGTTGTGTTAATTTTACAACAAAACTGAAAGTACAAATGTAGTAACTTGTGAACGTTTTACCTGAAGTTGAAGCAGCCTCAGATAACTGCAATTTGTGAAATATGGGCCACATAAAAATATCCTATTTTATAGTAATAGTAGAATAAAACTGTCCATATAAATGTCATTAATGGTAAAATGTCATGTCCCTATAGTCATAATGTTTACAATACCTAAGCTGGCGCTATAGTTTTCAAAAGTTGGAAGCCAGATTGAATAAATAAATGATTGCTTTGATAAACTTATGCAATTTTGTAATAAAATTAAATTGGCTATTTTGAGACAAATTGGGCTACTTTAGTAACCAGACACCAATGACTGTTCGGCACCCCCACTAGTGCTTACAGTCTAGCCATAAGTCTGGTTTTAACTCGGTGAAAAACAATGTTTTAATACTGGTGATACATTCTTGCATAAAATTTATTTTGCTTTACATTTTGTCTTGTTTTTCACAACTGCATTTGGTCAAGATATTTTCTCATTTGATAGAAATGTTACTATTTTTAGGAATTTCTTATTTTTATAGTGATGGATATAATGTATCAAATTGACATAAATGTTGCATTTTCTGAATATTTTCAGATTCACCAGAAATCAAAGACAAACAAGACCAGTGCAAATCTTGTATGAAAGATACAGAGGTGAGTTGTTTATGCAATATGCTTTCTACTCTTTTGTATTTCCAGAATCTTGCATAATTGTTTCTACGTTGTATTTGCGTTTATTTATCGTCGCCACCGGTTTCCCACATGGGCGACGCCCCCGGAAGAATGTTAGTCATACTAGATTTTTGGAGGATAGTGCATGATACTGGAGATTCCCTAGTTCGAGAAGCAGCCCTGGTTCTTTTAAGTGCTCGATGTAAAGCATCATACACGGGACATCGGTTTTTAAAGTCTCGTCCGAAAGACTGTTAGTACGGTCAGTGATGGAGCGGGGAATCGAACCTGCGATCCCAGGATTACAAGTCCTAGCGCGTTACCACTGGACTATGGGTCCGCTACAATTGTTTCTACTGATTTGACTTCCTTTATAAAAGATTAATGATACATGTAGATAAGGTTTCAGAACAAATTTTCTCTTGTCCTTTTTTCTCCCAGTTCATAACAAAATGTGTCCTATGTTAGCAGAGGTACAGGGTAATACTATTTAATTTCCAAAGAACATGTTCCTCTGGGAGCTGTAAAATATATATCAGCTGAAATAGTCCTGATGGATACCACACTGCTTGAGTATCTTAAATCAAACCATTGTCAAGTGAGTGAATTAATTCTGAGGATGAGGAGTTCTCATTAAGCTGTTAATATGATGAATTTGGAAACTTTGACATGTAGAATATTGTACCACTATGTCACTTTATCTGATGATTATGGGTAATGTCTGCCATCAACTAAGATAAAGATGACAAAGGCAGACATAAAAAGTGTTTGGGTCAAATAATACTGACATAGCATTTGTTATAGCCTATATCCTCACAAAGGCACACAAAGCGCAACTACTCAATGGCCTGCTCTACAAAGGAATGCCTACTCAAATGGCCTGCTCTACAAAGGCACACCTACTCAAATGGCCTGCTCTACAAAGGCACACCTACTCAAATGGCCTGCTCTACAAAGACACACCTACTCAATAGCCTTCTCTCACATTTTTTAAGACACATCTACTCAATGGCCAGCTCTACAAAGGCACACTTACTAATTGCCCTCACACAAAGTCACACATACTCAATAGCCTTCCCTCACAAAGGAACACCTACTCAATGGCCTGCCCCCCACAAAGGCACACCTACTCAATGACCTGCCCTCACAGAGGCACAATTTCCCAATGGCCTTCCCTAGCAAAGGCACACCTACTCAATAGCCAGCCCTCAAAGGCACACTTACACAATGGCACGCCCCCACAAAGGCACACATACTCAATGGCCAGCCTTCACAAGATCACACCTACTCAATGGACTTCCCTCACAAAGGCACACATACCCAATGGCCCGCCCCCACAAAGGCACACATACTTAGTGGCCTTCCCTCACAAAAGGCACACCTACTCAAAAGCTTGCATGCCCTCACAAAGGCAATAAGTTATGCCACTCGCTGCCTAATGATGGCCAGTTTACACTTCAAATTATTGGGGTGTATACTGTGAGTGCCAGTCGCAAACTTAACAGTTTATTACATTGCCCAGTATAAGTTTATTACATTGCCCAGTATAGAACATTTGCTTCAGATCACAGTATACCCAACATCTGATTATATGTATGTGTTTAACGTGCATTCCTTATATTTTATTATTACTGTTCCATGATTATTACTACAAAATTGTGTCTTTCTTGTTCAAGTTGATAAATTAGCAAAATTGGGCTTAAACCATGTTTTTGACAGCATTCTGTGTGTAATTATGGTAATCTGAGAATTATACAAACATTTAAATGATCATTCTGTCTATTATTACATGTATACATAGATCTTTATGATACATAGTCTTCTTATATTAAACACAAATGTACTGACCTCCTTTCTCGGTTATTACTTATTAATTAATGTAAATTACTACTATGCCCAGTTTGAACTCCTAATTACAGGACTTTTTAGAACATATATTTGTAGTTATTATATCTGAATACGTTGCCACTTGTCTAACAATTATATATTATTTATATGTAATCTTTGCATTTCTTGGCAATAATTGGGTAAAAAAGTCATTCACATTACGACTTCATTTTGTCAAACTTTGATCTGTTTGGTGCCTATATAATCTTTGTGAACCCCAGTGATGTCCGTCTATAGATGGTTGTATTTTTGGCAAGAAAACATAATATACCAAAAATGTCATTACAAAAGGTTCCATTATTATTGACTTCAGCTCTCGTGTGTCTTCCATGCATCAATGTGTTACGTCTTAATTCCCATCGAGAATGCTTTGTTATGAGTCACAGACTTAACATAGAAACAAATTCTGTTTTATTTTTTCTAGTTTAATTTACTGCCATAGTAACACAAGCTTCCATGTTCTTGGCCAATTAGTCCCTATCTACACAATGTCTGGACAGTAGGAATGTCAATGATTCCCTGGACTGGTATTGATATATCCAGGCAAAGATATTGATGATGTATCGATTTATTGATATTTGCGTACAGTTAAACCTCACTTAAAGACCACCTCAATTATTAGACCACCTGGAAATTAAGAACACGTACAAGTTTTAAGTCTATTTTCACGGTTTTGCTCTTTAATATACCTCAATATTAAGACCACTTCAATAAGAAGACCAGTTTTCAAGAGTCCCAAGGGTGGTCTTATTATTGAGGTTTTACTGTATTTGAATAGAATTTTAAAAATTTTAACTGGTATTTATCCCAATGATGCCACACATATTGGGTATGTGTGCCTTTGTGAGGGAAGTCCATTGAGTAGGTGTGATCTTGTGAAGGCTGGCCATTGAGTAGGTGTGCCTTTGTTAGGGAAGGCCATTGGGAAAGTGTGCCTCTGTGAGGGCTGACCATTGAGTAACACTGTTTTAACACCCAAATTGCTCCCACATATCGCTTTTGGAGCTCAGGTGTCGGAGACTTATGTTTACCCATACCAGTCATGTCTGTAGATATTGTGAAATGATTTAGGATAAAACTTTTGGAGATAGGGTTAAGGGACCTTACTTGGTGGTCAGCATTCTCGGACAGAGGCCTGACTCTACTTTTTGGGAATGGGGTCGCAGCCCCTGGTATAGAGAATTTCAAGCAAACTGGAGGAATATTTCAACTTCTTTGGAGTCAATGTCAAACTAGTGTAGACGTACAAAAATTCTCATACATACAGTTGCATGCATCAGTAAACGAAGCATGAAAATATATCAGATATTGAGTCAGATAACCGTACCTTTTTATAATATTCTAGTTAAAACATTATTCTTCCAATTTCTTTTTGTCTCTGAGAGAGAAAATTTAATTAAGTAGGGGGCAATAAAGATACCATTTTGGTGCGGGGAAGTGGACTATTATGTTGCGGGGAAGTGGACTATTTTGGTGCGGGGAAGTGGACTATTTTGGTGCGGGAAAGTGGACTATTTTGGTGCGGGGAAGTGGACTATTTTGGTGCGGGGAAGTGGGCTTATGCTTGTACCCAATACATATTTCTCACATTTGACTCAGTAAGTTGAAGAAAAAGTGGTTGTCACATACAAATTCTCTTGGTATCTTCTCAATTATCACGTTTGGAAATTACTCCTGATAAGGGCTTATCAGTTTTGCCTATCAAAATGGCCGACAGTTAAGAACAAGGGAGGTAAATATTGTAGATGTGGGAACTATGTATAATGGAGGATCAAGGGCCCGGTTGTACTACAATAAATTTCCAGCAATGGTCCTATAAAGGGGTTTAAATCTGGCCCCTTTCTAATATAGCTGATTTATTAATTATTATAATTGACTGGTAAAATATAAATGACAGTACTGTCATTATTATAATGATCTGTTCAAATATTCTGTGAAACTTTGTTTTTTAGAACATTGAAAATTATAATGACAGCATCTAAAATATTGCTGAATACCGCGCTGTGTTTAAGTGCAGTGTGTTAAATTCAGTGGCATCAGTCTGATTTATCCCGAAGGGAAATAATTAAGAATGAATGATAGTGATTGATTCAAGACTGTTGACGGTTTCTCTACGGAGACTTATGCAGCATTTTGATGTATTAATATTATCCAGTACAATGGATAAAGTCGCAGTTTTCTTTGTTTGATGTTCTATTAAGATAAGTCCTGGTAACCTTTTCAGAGTCCACCAGATTTATATGACCTACAGACTTGTATGGTTAAATTCAATTCAGTTTGGTAAAAAATTTGATTTTTTTTGATAAATACAGAAATATGTATTCGGCTTGGTAAATATCCCGAAACTATTTGCCGAACTCTGCTACCTTCTTTAATTAAAGTTGACTTACTTGATTGTACTTATAACATTGGTCAAAGACAGCATTATTGGACTTGCCTTGACCAGTTGACTGTGAAAATCAATGTGTTCTTTTGTGGAATGTGAAAAGAGTGTATGCTTGAAGCAATCTATGTACAATTTCTGTAGGGAATGACTTATGAAAAAATAATTCAGTTCAAACATTAGGCTTGTTTCTTTCATGAAATACCGATAACAGGTGATTTACATTTCATGAATTAGCATTAATGATGTTTAAGTGCATGTCCATTAATCACCCTAGAAAGTTTGCTAAAATTGAAGAGTTGATCTTGAAAACACTGTTCACTGATGGTAGAAAACACTGTTCACTGATGGTAAGATATTGATAAACAGGAAGCAGAGACCTGAGTGGCTTCCTGGTGCCAACTGATGGCATTCTCAGGTCAACTATCGCCCTCAATTACTGTAAACCTCATGATTTATTTCCAACTTTCAATTGGTGTTATACAAGTACAGTCAACTCTTGTTACATGGACATTTGTTACGCATGTTTACGTTGAATTACACCATTCAGGTGATATGGAATCTGCACATTGCTTCATTGATTAAATTCAATATAAGGTATATTGATGTTAGATTGACTGCGAACAGGTGTATTAAATTTCAGGACCGATCCATGACAATTTAGGTAAGGAAATGTTCTCATGCATAAAGCTATGATTGCTGCTTGGTTTATTTTTTCTATCACAACACAACCGCGTTTTTCTCTCCGTTAAGCTTACGGACAAACACAAACAGTGCAATTAATACACCTTTTTTGAAATGTAATAGTCAAGGTTAATAAAACCGCTCTATAATATTCAGTGCAACCATATATTGAAAACAATGACATAAATACTAGGAATAAACATAGTCATCATACAGTCAACTCTTGTTGTATGGACATTTGTCTGGGATCAGATTTGGTTGTTATAACTAGAGTTGACTGTATGTTCAGTGCACTAAAGTCTTACTGTTGTTGTATATGAGTTTCCGGTTTCCCGCATGGGCGTCGCCTCAGGAAGAATGCTAGTCATTTTAGATTTTTGGAAGATAGTGCATGATACAGGAGATGCCCCAGTTCCATAAGCACCACTGGTTCTTTTACGTGCTCGATGTAAGGCATCATACACGGGACCTCGGTTTTTGAAGTCTCGTCCGAATGACTGTTAGTACTGTCAGTGATGGAGCAGGGAATCGAACCTGCGATCCCTGGATTACTAGTCCAGTGCTTTACCACTGGACTACGGATCCTCTACACTGTATAGTTGATTCAAACCAAGTTGAGAGTACTGTGATTGACTGTACCCTATGTTGATTGGTCAACATTTTGCAAAGTATGTTTTCATTGGCTGACCACCTCACAGTTTGTTTGCAACTGTTCTCAATTACATAAAGTGAACTTTAGTAGCTGACTTATTGTTGATATATAAATTCACAGTGTGCATGAACCCATTACCACTCTAAGCCAATACCATTATCCCTTGATTTCATACATCAAATTGCACATTGACAAATCCACCCAAATTACTGCAGAAAACATAAAAGTTATGTCAGACAAAGGTGGATTAAAATTCCTTTTTTTGGTAATATAACATGGAAACCGTATTACTCTAACAGGAAGCCTTATGATCACTTTTATAATAAATTCAGCCATCAATCTTGTAATTTGACTTTCACTTAGGTAATAACAGATGATTATCTTCATTTTAATTGTGAAACCAATTAGGTTGATGATGTTTTTACAAATGATCATCATTCTTTATTGTCATCATCATACATGCATCTATCTCAATTAACCTGGCAATTAAACGTAATTAATATATGTAACCAAAATGTTTACATATTGATTCGGAATGTCAATGTTGCCAACAAAAATATTTGTATTTTGTTGAATGATTTGAGCTACTTTGCAAGAAATCAGGCATTTAAGTGCTTAATAATAATTTTGTGAGCACTGAAGAACTGAAGGCATCAACTATTGTATGTGACTTCTCCTGAAATGGAGCACTTATGAACCTTTTTTTTTTTTTAAATAGTTGATGACACAAGCCATTTTTTTAGTTTTTAGTGAAGTATGGTGGGACCTTTTGATTGGGGAAATTTGCATCGTAAATCACCAAATCGCGGTATTTTCTCAAATTTTAAATAAAAAATTTTGAAGGGGAATTTTAATTCTTTCTAAGTAGGAGAAAAATACATACTTTTTTCTTTAGGGAATGGGGCCCAATATCTGCCATAAAAAAGGGCTGGACACCTAAAGGCAGTCCCTGTTCATAATCAAAAAGACAAGTTGGAAATCCTCACCTCATGAATTGGTCAGAATTTCTAATTAAAGATACAGAATTTAAAGAACTACCTGAAGTAAATGTTTAAAATCACTTACTTTTGGTTCAGGTGTCTGAGTATCAAACCTACTTGAAGTTGCTCTGAATTGAGATCAAATACACTTTGTCCAAAACTACCACACAATGCCATCTTTGAGGAAGAAATTGTTATACCTCTTTAAAGATGAATAAAAATGAAATTCTTATGTAATACAGCAAGTTTACAATATCAATAAACAGGCTGTTAATGAAAATATTGTTTTGTAATCGCACAGCCTAAAATAACTATCAGGGTTTAAGGTGTACTTAGAGTCGTGACAGATATGTTTTGACAGTTTGTTGATCCAACTTGCTCGAATATTTGGCAAGGTTTAAGAAAACTCTCATGCCTGTATCCTTGTTGTAACATGGGGGTATTCTGAAGTCAGTGATGATGGAAGACAGTCATTGCTAGGTTATCTGGTAGAAAGCAGTATCGCAGTAGCTGAAATGTTTCAATGTGGCGAACTTCTTGAAATAACAATTGAGATATTTAATGCATTCCTGTTCTATGAATATTAGGGTACATGCAGATTGATGCTCCATCATACTCTCTGATTGCACTTGGTTAAATGGTCTCAAAAGAGATAAACTTTCATGTATTTGCCGAAAATTGATGACAATTTCCTTGATACTTATGTAAGGAATGCGCCTGGGACTAATTCAGAGCAGAATCTTTCTCAGACAGATTTAGTGTGGGTAGATATAATTAGACCAAACACTCACACCATCCAATCAGCTGGCTCCATTTCAGTCCTCTATATTGTATATACAGGGACCATCAACTGCAGTCTAAGTTGGATAGACAGTTTCATGGCAGTGTCTGTATAATATATGCTATCAGCTCCAAATACTTGCGTGTATATGATTATAGTGTATTTATAGTGGCCTACTTTTTACCCCAGATGACCCAGTTTCAAACTTTGCCGAGATTTTATTAAATCTTTTAATAAATTAAAACATATTAACATGTTTTATAGCAAATATACAATACCAGTACTACATTCCGTCGTTTTTCGATTACTGTTGAATACAACCATATTTATACAAGTGTGTCCATCCTACCATCCATGCACACCTTTAGCTAGCCTGATTGTCATCTTCATAATTTATGGCTGGATTTCAATGAAACTTAATGGAAGTAATTGGTATTTAGCCTAGTTGCACAAACTTATCTACCTATCAAGAAGTGATGTATAATGCCAAATATCAAATGTGTGTTTAGTCTTCTCAAGACTTCCTCGCTACATAAGATATCATCCATCTGGCTTTTTTCTCACTCTCCTACCAAGTTTTCCAGACTCCCATCATACTTGTTTTAAGTTAACTACTGTCAAATGGACACCATCAACATTACTTATCTGTTAACAATGGCTGCCTCACCTGGTTAACAATGCCAAACTACCAACATAAAGTTACCAAATTAGTTCGCCCGGAAGATTCCAGACAATTCATTGTATTGTTCGTTTGGATCTAATTTGATGGAAATGAACTGTTACTGGTAAAGTACAAGAAATAAATGTCAGAGTGTCAATAGGTCAGGCCTTATTGGATCTATTGCAAGAACTTTTTTTGACAGTTAATCACTCATTTCTTCTTGCTTTGTTTTGGATGGCATATACATTGTTGCACGGCGTGTCATTGCCTACTGTGGCCAGTTACAAATGCAAGTATACTGATCAAAGGAGCTAACCCGCCATTTTGTATTTTGAGATTCTTCACTGTAATATAACAGAAGATGATCAGAAATGATGAACATGATTTTGACTGGTTTTATATAAACTTTTTGATAATTAGATTCATTTGTATAATAAATGTTATAGGGCTACTACAATTGGAGAAGCCATTTAGATGCTTACAGAAACTAATACTGTAACTGGTCATTCTTATACAAATGGGCATTGTTAGGATCTCATAGTCTTAGAATTACAAGAGTTACTAAAGTGGCATATGTTTTGTTACTCTCGCATGAATGGGGGGGATATATAGATGTGTCATTGTCCCAGACTCCTTTTTGTGGCTCACAAGTCATAGGGAATATTATTTATCACATGAAATTGCGCACTTGAGTTTTTCGATTAATTCAGCAAGAGCAGATTTCATTTTCATTCTTTGGCATCTTCTCAGATGACTGAATAACATCAGCATGAGCTATATATACATACACTTTTCATGAAGGACTGAATTAAGTCTATTTTCCAAAATGCCATAAATATGGTTCATACTGCACAATTCTGGTTGATCAAATAATAATCAAGAAGTTAATACCCACTGAAAGGTTCACTTTGATGTATTGCATGGTGCAGTTTTCAAATAACTCAACTTATCCGGGTATCACTGTGATTGAACTAATATTGTGCTCTCATTATTAAGCTTATTGCATGAAATAATTGATAAATTTCTTCATAAATATATTTGAACCTTTATTGTTCATGCAAGTTTCGTAATAAATCAAGCACAGCCTATGAATGAATACTCTAAAAGTCTGCTCCTGGTGGTGCTTACTCCTTCAACATATATTAGGCCAGGGTTTTTATATCTTTTGTTTAACGGGAATTTTCTCAAAAATGAGCACCAGGAGGAGGGAATAAAAATAAAAATGAGAAAAGTGAGCATCGGGGGAGATAAATAAAATTAGATGGATATTTTCTCATTTTTTTTTATTTTGAAAATCTTTGTAGAGAATGTTTGTGCTTAAGGCCAAGTTGCACTAATTTTATTTCATATTGGAGGTAGACGTTCCGGAACGGGAGGCGGAAGAAATAAAAAAAAGTTACGAGTTTAAATTTCATTTTTATTTGGGTTTTGCGATATTAGGTACGGTGCTCCCGTAAAACGAAAAATAAAAAAACTGGCCTTAGAGCTCAGAGTGCTTGCCAATCAAATGATCCTTATCCAGGTTGGATTGAAAGATCAAAGACAAAATATAATGCTATCTCACTTACTGGTTCAATTGCTTAATGCACTGAAACATATGATGAGAAGTGTTTGATTGTTAACAGATCTGGAAATGAGTTTTTCCCCAGAACAAAGTTCTGCAAATGTTTGGACATCCTGTCACAAAGTCATTTAGTTCCAGGCATCATTAATATGTTACAAAGCATTGTGAAGTTATTTTATGAATTTTAAATGAGTTATGGGAAAACATTGCAGTAATGGTGTTCCACAAAATAATCTCAATGACAATTGGTTATGACAGATTGGTTTTGCAACGCCTATCATTCTGATTGCCTGCACATATTTTTATGTCTAAATTTTCATCAGTTACTTCTAATGATGATTATTATGCATAATTTGTGACAGGGATTGGTCTTTCTTGCTTTCATGTAAACACTTTTATTCCCTTTGATCATGTTCCAGTCACAACAACCTGATTGCCCATCATCTGTCTGATGGAAGGTTGGTGCTCTCTAACATGCTCTCTTGCTGATGAGATTTTTGGACGGTACCGCTCAGAGGTACAGTCTATAGCAGTGGCAATTTTGAGAGGCATACAACAATTGGTTCCCGTTTTCATTTTTTATGTTATGAAAAAATTGTAATTATATTTAAATATTGCAGTAGACTAAAAAGCAAATTGAGTTAATCATTTTTTTAAGTTACCAAATATTTCCTAATAAATGCCCCTCCCCTAATTAATGCCCCCTCCCCTTTTGAATTAAAAACCGAAAATTCTTACTTTAATCTGTCATTTTATTAAAACACACGATTTCCATAGCTACTGATAACTGTATATAGGCCAGAATATATCACAGAACTAAACATTACAAATAAAGAATGTATCCACTTTAATGACTTTAATTAACCTGCTGTAAGGAAAAAATCATGGTCAACCTAGTCTCTTGTTTAGATTTCGTGTACATATGTTATCCTATATTTTAGTTATATGTTGTTTTATTATACCATGTGAATATGTGGAAATGTTTAGTTCTGGTTTAAACTGTTTTCATTTGCATTATTTCGTACTTTGAATATTATAATGTGTACATTTGTGTAAAAATGTACATTAATCAGAGGCCCACAGGGAATTAGATTGGGTTTGCCCAACTGTGTAGCCTCTTTAAATAAAGTTGTTATTATTATTATTATTATTAATGTAAAATACATTGACGGTTATACTATAATTAAAACAAATCCTTTCATCTGCCTTTAATTCTATTATCTGATCATTGACAAGTTGAAACGTAATTCAGCGATTATATATTTACTTAGCGCCATTAAAAACACAACTGTTTTAATTATAGGCTTCATTTTGTACATGGTGTTAAAAGATACTGCAAGTATTTCCAATGTTTAAAATATTGATCTATAAGTATAAAAACTATGGACCGATCGTTCATATTTCATGATTGAATAAGTTTATGGAAATTATGTTGGTGAATTAATATAGAATTATTTCTTCTTTATGTCATGTTTTGTAGCAGACACTTTTCTGTTGCATTTTTTATGGCCTTAAGTATATATGACCAATCCTGCGCTCCAGAACATTGACAGTATTATTGTAAAGCTTGCGACAAACTGGCTTTTGGAATTAAGACATCAAGATGTGTATCAGTAAATTATAATGAAAAGTTCCTTCAAGTTGGATTAACTATTACCAAAATTGACACTTATTCAGGGTCGTTTAAGGGACAACCCTAACTCTTTGCTTCGTTTTTGTAAGGTTTGTTAATGTTTGCGTAATCTGTATTTGTTCAGATTATGGAATTAGTCGTTATATGTTATGTGTGCCTTGTATTGGTTTAAGTTTTAATTTGAAACAGTGCAGGTAAATAATTTAATCAATTACAATTATTTTTCTCTAGATAATTGGAATTATATGACTTTTGGCTTTTTCGGGGCATTGTATTTCCCCTATTTTGGATTTAACTTGAACACTTTTCCATATAAATGTTATGCTTAAAATTGTAAAATTGTGAAAACACATTGGATTTATGAAGCAGTAAATAGCTTCCCTGCGGAGTGGAATAGCTTTCATATAACCAAATTAAATGTGAATTTGAAACCACACGAGATATAAATGAATTTCCTCCACGATTTTTGAATTAACTGGGACGTTAGGATTTATATCAGAATTGAAGACTGATATTTTCTTACATTTGGAATAATGATTTTATAAAGGAGTAGAAAATTAAGATTTACAAGAATTTAAGTGGTGTTGAACCTAGCGATGCTACATACACCCAAAATGCTGCCAGACATCACCATGTGTAGCCCATGGAAAAGAAAGAGGCTGTCATTAAATTGTTTCTATTAGTCAACTGTTATGACTAAAATAGTGGCACAAATTGGCACTACACAGAGTGTCTGATTAATCTACGACAACTAATTAGAAAATACCAGAAAAATAACTAGAAAATAAATTGGGCACAAATATCACTCGGAAAATTAACAATATTTTTACAATCTTGCATCCATAATTCAAAATCTTGATCAATATCTGTTCGACTGGTTTGTGTCCACAATGTATCAATATCGTTTCTATCAATATCCCCCTACATTCACAAGATCTACAATTTCTTGGTTTCATTGCTAACATATCTAAATTCATTGCTTGGCATTGAAAATGCTTACTGAGTATTCAGATAGCAACTGTGGCTAATTGGGCATGGACAAACGCAATAAATAAAAATAAAATTCAAATTCGCACACAAATTCTGCATGGAGAGTTTAAGTATTAAAATTCAAGGCAGTTTTACAGTACGGGAGATTAGATTGTTTTCCTCAACAATTCATCCCTTGTGGATACTAAATTTATAGGCTTGCTGTTTCATACACAAATATTAAGACCACGTCTGCTGTGACAAAGGTCAGTCTTAGCAGTCTGCATGATAATTATTGTGAAGGACTTGGGCAGACAGCTTGCAATTTCCACTTGTCCAATTGATTCACTTTCACTTGCAGGAATAAAATTAAGAGCAAAAAATAAATTAATAATAAAAAGACATCAGTGTTTCCAGTTTTATTTCACAGTCTTTCTTTGCCGGGTTTTGCACCGTCAAAATAATGAAGAAACATGATGTTTTTATGGTTGTTTTGATTTGTTAAATTGGAAACCAAGACTGGCAATGATAGTTATGAAAAAGTGCTGTTACACAAACAAAATTGACAAAAAATGAATCCAGTCGAAGCATAATGTGTACTACATCATCAGTTTTTGTGACAGCTTGGTTAAAACTTAATAAGACGAAATGGATTTTTTACTTGTCCAAAAGTACTTTTACTTGCCACGGGCTTCGGGAAAGTGGGTTATCGTGAAGACTGTCTTAGTTGTGGGGCGGTTTGAGCATTGAGTAAAATGTGTGAAAATAAATATGGTCTTATTAATGAGGTGGTCTTTGTTTTGAGGTGGTGTTGCAGCGAGGATTTACTGTACTTAAAATGTACAAATTATCATGTGAATTTGGAGGATATGACTAAACAACTTTGTGCCGTTTCATGGAGTTACAAGGGAGAAATTATCATGAAAACAACATTAGGTATTGGCAGCTATTTTAGGAGAAAGTATAAAGCAGAATAATTCAATTTACAGATACATAAATCATGCTGCAAGTGATCAGATAATTTTTTATGATATTGTTACATTTACGTTGCAGCTTTTGTTATTTTCGAGCACAAATATTTGAAACAGTCTGCTAAGCTCGTGAAGGAATGTGCTGCCAAGATAATGTCACCGTTCTTGCAAAAAGCAAGTGTTTGGCGATGTCTTACAGTCTAGACTTCGTTCCAACTACTTGTTATACATTAAGATGTGGGATTGATAAAAATACTCGGCATTGAAAGCAAGTAACAACTCCAGTTTGCGTTCTATTCTTGTCAGTACAAATTACTTATGTTCAGATTGATTGAAACATAGTTCCCGGATGTGTGGATGTTTCTGTACGTAATATGTCCACCACTTGATGTATGAGGTGTTGATAAGTCGATTTTTGATACAAACCCAGATTTGGACCATTTCACGCAATAATCTGAGGTCCCTTGCCTACGAAGTTTACCGAATTTCATATTTGCTTAAATTATGATAGAATTTTACATATGCGACAGGTGTTTAACTTGGTTGTTAATGCAATAAAGCTTGCCTGCTTAGCTCTGGCTGTCTAACAAGAGATGTAAATCTTCCAGCTATTCCTGGAATTCTGAGGTTTCAATGTGCCAAAAAATTATTTTTGGGGTCAATTTTTTTTTAAACATTTAGAGATGTTCAGGACAGTTACAGACGTATATGGCTTTTATCTAACATCCATTTTATAAATGACTTACTGAAACCTTTCATTGGATGATATCAGGACCATCGGCTTGGCGATAGACATCTTGATGAAACAAAATGATAGACTCTCGGTACTTGATTAAAAATGAACTTTCGTAAGAATTATCAGCTGTAAAAAAAATTGAGATTGTAAATTAGATGACATAGGAAACAAGAATTATCAAGATGGTCGACGCAATTTGAAGGTACAAATGTGTTGTGCAACATAAAAAGTTGCCGAGATGTTACGATTGCTGGTCAGTCCAGATCCAAAATGTATTTCGGTAAATTCACAATCTATAGGGACACTTCAGACCATATTTAGGGACATTACGGACCATCTATGGGGACACTTCGGACCATAATACTGTTGTTAAATGGCATGAAGCTGAAACACTACCACTATAAATGTACATTTCATACTGATCTCTGAATTATCTTCTGATTAAAACTAATTGTTCTGTTGTATTGTCATACTTAGATGACTGTTCATGTCAGAATTGCTGTCAACATCCCACTGCTTCATTGCTTTAGAGCTAGGTATTTCTTATTACCACCAGACATGTGACAACAGTTTGGGTCTACAACTGCCAATGGGGAGTAGGTTATCTGCTATTCAGGGTCTGGAGGCCTATATTCTAGGTAAGGTATTGATTGATCTGGCTTTCAGCTAGGGTTCCTTGGACCTTTGTGTTTGACAAATTGGGGGTCCTTATTAAAATTGGTAGGGTCCCAGATATGCAGTTTATCCTTGACAAAGGTTTATTTTAGGCGTCCCAGGGATGCAAAGTAGGCCCTAGAAAGAAAAGGGAGTCAGGGACTCAAGATTACTGGTCAGGGAAATCCCTGATTGATGATCATACACCTAAGATAATGTCTAAGATAATGTGTCCTCTTGTGTATCCTCTATCACTGGTTCATGTATTGGTATACTGATGTCTGTTGCTTGTCGGAGAAGTTACCTGTATTTAAGAAGCCTGAAAACACTCGAAGATAAACACCTATTGAAAAGGTGTCCAGACTGAAATTAAGACGGCAATACCAAATATTGACCTAATAACCTTGATGTTTTCATCCAGACACTGATTGCAACATGTTTGTAAAACGTTCCTGTCTTTATTCAAGGCTTTTAAACAACAATTCTGTGTTGAACTGCTGTAGTAGATCCAAAACTTGACACACTTTCTTGCAACTCATTAAATTATGTATAAACCAAGTGTGAAAATATTTCTTCTCTGTTGCCTCGTTTACAATCATTGAAGTCAGTTTGTGTCTTATTGTCTTTTCAACTTGGCATGATTAAGTATATCCTCTGTCTGCTTCTTTTCATACCTAATATAATCTTGTCCTTTTAGCTCATAGGTTATCCTTGTTCTAGTAACAAAGTTGTAAAACTGGTTCACAGTCGACACGTTCATCCAGTACCTAATCAATGGCTAATAAATAAGTCACATTTTCTAATACGTGTACAACTTGCTGGCAGGATAATGAAAACCGCCGTAATTGTACATACTGGTGGCAGTTACTTAGATTAAGTTCATTCACTTTTTGTATTAAGGCAGGCATGTACTTCTCTTGGTAGTTCAATGAATTCTTTAAGCTGATCAGTAGGGTCATTGTCCTTTTGTAACTTTGAAAATACCGCCGGGAACATTTTCATGTCTCCTGGTGCTGGCTGATCACTTGGCTTTACATTTGCTGCTTGGCTTCTTCATACAGTTTGATTTATATAATTTTAACTTATCTGCTTGTCTGAATTGTTTTTATTGCATTCAGTTTAAAATGGGTAGAACATTCTTGGTCTTGTTGTACTGCAGATGTTCAACCTTAGATATTATTATGCTACATATATCATCATGCTAAAAGTGGCATTACAGTATTTGTATGTAAACAATGTATGTAAAAAACATTTTACATATAAGCTATAGGAAAGGAATGCTATTTTTTGACGACTTTCTTATTCCTCTGAATTTTACATTAATTATTATTTGAAATATATAAGACATTTCACTGAGACTTTTAAAACTTTCTTGGAAGAAACTTTATCGTTACTGAAGAACTCTCGTAAACTGTTGATAGTGTTTTTTCTGACTTGAAAATGTGCATGATTTCATTTGATATCATTCCCAGTTCATTATCAAAATGATAAATGAGAAAATCCTTTCTGCTTTGTCGGAATTTCTATTAAAGTCACAGAGAGTACTTTCTTTTGGTTTGATGTCTGAAATCGGCTACTTTTGGTACTTTTATGTCAATAACAAACTTACTGAAATGAAATGCTTTTTGGGTGGTTTGAAACTTATTATCGTAGAGCAATTACAGTAGAGAGAAAGTGACGCTGCTTTAATCATTTGCAATTAGTAACAGTGTAAAGTAACTTAAGCGAGCAAAATGCGCTGATAATTCAAGCATGTATAGCATGAAATGAACAACAAGACACAGCATTGCCATGTCCAATGATTTAAAACCACTAATTTTGTAGGCAATTGAAGCTGACAGTGCCTTTAGGTGAGAAAAACACAGAACGGTTATTCCTCCTAAGGGTGCAGTTAATTTCTTCACTGCTTAAAGTCCGCCATTATCTGTCATGCAAACAATGTCAGTATTAATTCTCAGAACTGGTTGTTTGCCTCTTTGACAGATAGTGTTCCAGTCTCATTTAAAATCTGAATTATCTGTGACGCAGTCCATGGTAATAGAGATACTGTGGAGCCACAAGTGATAAATCAAAAAATTAAATGCAGACTATTTGTCATGTCCATTTATTTCCAGGAAGAATTGTTTGTATTCAATCCTTCATTTGTTGTGGATCATTAGAGGTGATAAAAATCTTTGTAATCAAATTAAAAGTACAAAAATATTCTTTTTTTTATCAAAACATCCTGAGTCAATGACATTGGATGAAATATCTGAAAAATGTGAGCCTCAAGGAGACAATGGTCTTCCCAAAGAACCAGGCCAAACACCAAAGGTCAAGGACACAGGAGACTTGTCTTTCAAGTGCTGTGACTTCAACATGGATGGAGCAACCTTGGTAGTAATTGGCAGAAATGGTTGCCTCACTGTGACGGCCTATCATACACCTGTCTGAAAGGTCAATGTTGGGTCATGACTGACCTTGTCGAACTTTAATTGACAGGACCAATCTTGATAGTAATTGGTAGAAATATTTCCTCATTTCAAAGGCATATAGTGCGTAGAGCCCATGTTCCTATCTCAAAGGTCAAGGTCACACTTTGTAGGTCAAGTTTCATAACTCATCCTGTTTGCATTGTATTTTATTATCCCAGTGAGAATATTGACGTGTGGAGTGAAGGAATTACAACAATTATACAATAATGTTGAGACAAGATCAAGATCTAATGTCAATTTCAGGTCTTCAAAATTACCAGGGATTCTACCCCCTCCAAAAAAATTCAAGGAATAAGACATACATGAGAGTTCTCCATTTGCTCAGTGTAGTTAGTGTTTGCTATCATGCTATTATCTTTAAGTCTACCTCCGGTAAAGTAACATTTCTGGACCTGTTGAAGTTGAATATCAAATTCAATATCTATTGCCGTCGGGAATTTGGAATGCAATTTTAATTTTATATCATCATTAAATTACAATTACGATTTTGAGCATAACTCAGTTATTGTCATCTTTAGAGATTCCATTTCACTGACAAAATAGGTTCCAGTTGCCTTCAGGTTAAATATGGCACTTATAATACACTCCCTAATCTGATACTATTTTGCACTTTATTCCTTCTTTTCCAGCTAGTAATTTCAGATATTAACACTAACAAGTAATTCTGGGTCAATTTGAAATGTTTTCTCTTTTGCGCAAGATGATCTTTTTCCTGCCACTATGATGATGATTGACAAAATTGGCTGATAATTGTGCTTTGCGCTTAGTACACTATATCACAGGGCAGTAATAGTCATGCAGGATGCGGGGGAATGATATCTATACCCGCAAAAATTAGTGTGGGTATTTTGCGTTATTCAAAAATATAAGGAGATTATAAGTTGAAGATCAACTCTTCTTCTAATGCTGTAAGGTTTATTTCTCAATTTATATGCCGCCTCCATTCAAAGAATGGTGAAGGGGCATAAAGTGTTACCACTGTCCGTCCATCTTTCTGTCCGTCCCCCTGACTGTGGAAAATTGGGTTTCTGATCAATAACTATTGAAAGGATGGATGGATTCAATTCATACTGTGCACATATGTATAGGATATTACACTACAGGTCAAGTTCGATATAGGTTACAATTCAACAATATTTGGAGGAGTTATGGCCCTTTTTTAACTTAAAAATTGGTTTCCGATCAATAACTCTTTAAAGGATGGATGGATTCAAGTCATACTGTGCACATAGGTATAGGATAATGAAATACAGGTACAGCTTGATTTCAGTTACAATCTGGCAATTTTTGGAGGAGTTATGGCCCTTTTTGTACTTCAAAATCAGTTTTCCAATTAATATTGTTTCAGAATTATTTGGCCTTTACAAGCAAAGTATTCGCATTTTACTGAGAAGCCCATAGTTTTATTTATGACTTGTATGTCTCGGCTATGATTGCATCTTTCTATTTAATGACCAAAATTTCAATTGAAAGTTTTTCTGCTGCATCTTTTAAGCCATAGAATTAGGGTCAGGGATTAAACATAAGGGTTTGTCGGTGTTACCGGAAACAAACTTCTTATTTGGCCTTACTTGAACGACTACATTCCTTTGTGGTTTGTTGCTTGAGTACAATTAAAATTACCCTTGGTTAACAGACCATGCAGATAAAATACAGACACCTAGCTGTCTGTGTTTATCAAATCATTATTTCTAGATTGAATTCCCTTGTGGTCAGACTGGTCAGTGGTCTGTATAGATGATATGACAAAAACAGTAGCCAGACAAATATGCCAAGAAACAAATGATCAAGATAGCCTTTGATAAAAGTTCACATTTGCATTAACCAGACTCATGCCTAGAATAAACAATGATATATCGTCGAGGGCTCAACGCAATAATGTCGTAACTACTATGTATTATATAGGAGTTACGACATTGTTGCGTTGAGCCCTCGATATAGTAGTTTACACTCAAAACTCTTTATTACCAATTTTTGGACAAAAATGAAAAATATGCCAGCCTTGTTACAATATACTGCGGGACCCCCAGAATTAACATTGTTACATAGAGGATATTTGTTGATTTCGTTGGAAAACTGCTTCTCTGATTTTTAAGATGATTTTCTGTTCCTTGGGTAATTTTCTACCAAAATATCATCATACTGAGTTGTGTGAATCAGGGCCATCATGTCGGACCTCCTGTAATTCAATAAATTGTTTGTGAGAATATTTGACAAATTACCCATAATCACTTGAGCAATGGTCATTATCAAGTGTTCACACCATCTCGCAAACTGTTAAATATCTCATTAAAAGGAAAACTGCCCATCTTAACATGCATATTATTGCTATAGGGGATGTGGTATCAAGCAGAATGTTACAGTCAACTCTCATCACACTGACATTTGTCTCAACATTCTTTCGGTTTAATGGCACAAATAAATGGGGGGAAAATCTGCATATTGAATCATTGAACAAATTCATATTTAATGCAACAATATAACTCCAGGGAACAAACATAGTTGTTATTTTGATAATTTACTGTCAATTATTAGCAAAGGAAATTCAGAAGGCCGAGTCAGCAACCCAACAACAGCATTGTGACCGAAGCTATATTGCCACAAGTGGTATTGTTCACAAATTTGGTATACTTAATAAATAATTTTACAGTTGACCCAATGTTAGTGTTCGCCTGTAAAAAGCAGCCACTCGTCATAAACAGACTATGTTAATGAATTCAATCAGACTTTGACAGAATAAACACCTGTGTATTTATCATCCACCTGCGTTAAGGGGTCACATTAATGTATCCCTTAATTGGCTGTTGAAGAACTGAGGTTTGACAAGAATGGTAAAAACACTCTACCGCCTGGTCCCATCTCCAGGCATACCGTACCTGTGAAATTCTGCTTGGAAATTAGTCAGATAGGCGGAGGCGCAGTGGTCGAGGGGTAGAGCGCCTGACTCCTGATCCGAAGGTCGTGAGTTTGAGCCCCGCGATGAGCGGAGTTTGATCACGTTGTTCACAATTCCTAAATTTGGCGCGAGTACTGGTTGGTAGCCAGGAAGCAGTCATAGAGAGCGATTAGATAAGTTGTAAGAACTTGTTTCACAATCGATGTAAAATAAATAAGTTTGAACTAAATAAAATAAAAATAAAAAATGTTCAGAATTAAAGAGTGTTAATTTGCTATGATTTTATACAGTGGCCATCAAATTCCCATGAAAACTAACTTATGTTCATGAATAATATTTTTGATGAGAAATCCCATTAAAACATCATTTGAATTTGCTATTAATTCAGAATATATTATACTTAGTTTAAACAATATCTGCTCAGTTTACATGAACAATGAAAATTGATTAGGCCACAGTTAAAAAAGTCTTTGTTTGCTGTTTTCAGACCCTATTTTGTAGGGAAAAAGCAAGAAACCACTTTCTGAATTGTGGTCTGCATGTATTGGAAAATGAGTGGAATAAAAATTTACTTTAGATCCTGTATGTCAACTATTAAGTAGTTTATGGACTTCGCTTAATAAATATATATTATATAAGATGGTCATTGTTTAAAATTGATATTTTGTTGAATACTCTACTGCATGTCACATTTTGGGCTTTCATTAAATGATGCTTGTAGCTATTCAGAAATAAAGTCAAGTTTGAGAAACATGAAAAATCGGTCAATGGCGCTACCGGAATCGAACCCAGGTCTACGGATTGCCGGTCCGTTATGCTAACCACTACACCACAGCGACCTGACGTCATTTTCGTGTAAATTTATCATATATAAATTTATGATAAAGGTAAACTACACTTTGGACGAAGTATGGGGCGAATTTTTACATCCGCCACACAGCACTTAACACCAGCTGTAGTAAATAGTGAAATAAAGTCATGTTTGAGAAACACGAAACATCGGTCAATGGCGCTACCGGGAAGTCTACTTTACTTGTGGGGTACATCAAGTCCTGAGATAAGACTGTATGAAAGGGAATTTAAATGTAATTAATTATCCTACCTCAATTTTCTAGGAAACTTCTAGTATTATTTATGCATATTTGAAAGCTTTAATAGAAAATAGATTGAAACATGTGCTTATTGTTTAGAAATACTCAAACAAATGCAACAAATGGCAAATATTCATGGCAAAGCATGATCAAAAGTACCTGAAACTATTTGTGTTATTATAGTAATATTGTAAGTTCAGTTCAGTTCAAACTTATTTATTTTACATCGATTGTGAAACAAGTTATTACAACTTGTACTAATCACTCTCGATGACTGCTTTCTGGCTACCAACCAGTACTCACGCCAAATTTAGGGATTGTGAAGTTCGTGATCAAACTCCGCTCATCGCGGGGCTCGAACTCACGACCTTCGGATCAGGAGTCAGGCGCTCTACCCCTCGACCACTGTGCCTCCTTAAAAATGTTTTTATATTGTAAGTCTTGTGTACAGAGATCTCTGTCAGAGAATACTTGCCGTTTGAACCAGGTATCTTTAAACTAAACTTCTGACTGAAATGACAATGTACTGTTCATGTTGCTTTAAACTACATTTTTTAATTCGCCTTGGGTATTCCAGTTGGTGCTATTTTGCGACTTGACACTCAAATTTACTTCCATTGAAAGTGTTATTTAGTTGAAAATTGACTCAAGCAAATCAAATTGGGTTTAATTGTATTTATTATGCATCAACTCTGAAAAAGTTCTTACAACTACACTAATCAGTTTCAATGGGGGCTTCCTGAGTTACTTATAATCAGTACTCGCATCAAATCCTGGAATTGTGTAATTTGTGATCAAACTTTGCTCAACACAGGGCTCAAACTGATGTGACCCCAAATTGATGTGACCTTTGTATAAGGAGCCTGACCTTTGTATATTTGTATAAGGAGCATGAACTTTGTATATTTGTATTAGGATCATGACCTTAAATTTGTATAAGGGGCACGACCTTTGTATATTTGTATTAGGATCACGACCTTTGTATAAGGGGCACGGCCTTTGTATATTTGTATTAGGATCATGGCCTTTGTATAATGGGCACGACCTTTGTATATTTGTATTAGGATCACGACCTTTGTATAAGGGACACGACCTTTGTATATTTGTATTTATACAGAGGACGACCTTTGTATATTTGTATTTATACAGAGGACGACCTTTGTATAAGGAGTGTGACCTTTGTGTAAGGAGCATGACCTTTGTATAAGTAGTGTGACCTTTGTGTAAGGAGGACGACCTTTGTATAAGGAGTGTGACCTTTGTATAAGGAGCATGACCTTTCTATAAGGAGCACTACCTTTGTATAAGGAGTGTGACCTTTCTATAAGGAGCATGACCTTTGTATAAGTAGTGTGACCTTTGTGTAAGGAGGACGACCTTTGTATAAGGAGTGTGACCTTTGTATAAGGAGCATGACCTTTCTATAAGGAGCACTACCTTTGTTTAAGGAGTGTGACCTTTCTATAAGGAGCATGACCTTTCTATAAGGAGCACTACCTTTGTTTAAGGAGTGTGACCTTTCTATAAGGAGCACTACCTTTGTATAAGGAGTGTGACCTTTCTATAAGGAGCATGACCTTTCTATAAGGAGCACTACCTTTGTTTAAGGAGTGTGACCTTTCTATAAGGAGCATGACCTTTCTATAAGGAGCACTACCTTTGTTTAAGGAGTGTGACCTTTCTATAAGGAGCACTACCTTTGTATAAGGAGTGTGACCTTTCTATAAGGAGCATGACCTTTCTATAAGGAGCACTACCTTTGTATAAGGAGTGTGACCTTTCTATAAGGAGCATGACCTTTCTATAAGGAGCACTACCTTTGTATAAGGAGTGTGACCTTTGTATAAGGAGCATGACCTTTCTATAAGGAGCACGACCTTTGTATAAGGAGTGTGACCTTTGTATAAGGAGCGGTGGACTGTACGCCTCGGCCACTTCTCCTTCAAATTGCTTTTGCCAATTACTGTTGTATGATTGAGATACAGAAATCATTTGTTGGATTTTATTACTGGCATGATGGAACGCTGCAAGGGGATTACTTCTGATGGCTCTTATATGATCGGTGAAGAAACAGTTTGATTTTATGATATTGCTCAGGGAAACGAATTGACTACATTTATTATTTTTGTGTGTAACTTGAACTTTGGTCAGGAAATGGGAATTGTAAAATGATGAAACAAGAATAATGAGAATCGTCTCAGACACGTTGCAAACACTATGATTAACACTTCTGGGGGAAATATTTATATGGTATGGATGAATGTTTGATTTTTTTTGTCTGGTTCAAAATCCCTGTCAAATTGAATGCCCCTTCGTATTGTGTTATTCTCTTTCTGTGGATTTCCTGAGACAGACGTGGCACCAGCAACCTGATCTTCTCAACTCAACTAATAACTTAGCCTTTTGATTGAAATAACAGAATTATGCATCTTTATCGTATCCAATAAATAAAAACAGAATTATCAGCTATAGGAAGGAATTATAAAAATTGTTGTGTGATTGTGAATTCCTTTTTTGTGTTAATAGATTTCCGCATTTAGAAATCTGGTTTCATTCAGAAACCAGATTTTTTATTTTCCTCAAAATTCTGAAAATTTATAATGTGTATTTCAAGTGGAATTCATACTTTGGGGTAATTAAGCCTCCAGCACGTACAGGTGTTAAATGCATTGCATAATTATGAAGGTATTTCGTTTAAACTTGTTTATTATATATATTGATCCGCGAATAAAGTTTGCATTTTATATTAATCCCTCTTGATGATTTATTCCTGCGTTACAATTCCCTGTTACAATTCCCTCGTGCCAAATTTAGGGATTGTGAAGTGTGTGGTTCACTGTTGCTAAGTTTGGATTCAAACTCGTAACATTAGGATCAGCAGTCAGGCACTCTGCCTCTTGACCTCTCGCTGTGAATATATTTGCTCTAATATGTTTTTTGAGAAGATTGTTGTTAACTGTCTGGACATGAGTTATAGGTGTGAACATTTGTTTCCGTATGTTTTTGACTGGCTGATATATCAGCTATCATGCTGCTTGCCAGACTAGCTTATCTCCGGTCATGTTATTGCCAGAAAACAATTGGTGATGAAGTATAGATCATAAATGGGGTGAAAATTGTTCAGGCTTTCTGACATGAGCAGTAAAATGAGCCATTCTGTGTAGAACATGCTTGTTTACTGATAAGTTTAATGTTTATGGACAGGCAGAGTGATACTGATAGCAGGAGTTGTTTTAGTCATTTTCATTTCGATGATAATCTGTTCTGTTATTGTATGTTTTTTGCATGATAGCAAGTTCCATGTTTAACGAGAAGTCGAGTGATGAATGTCCATGGTACAGTAGTTTTGTGATAATTTGTTGTTTTCTTACTTGTGAATGAAATACGTGTTGAAAGTGATTACTGATTGCACTAATGCTATGTTGATAACTGTAGTGATAAATATTTCCTTGTCAAGTTCCTCTACAATAACTTGATTCCTTAGCAAACAGTGGGATACAACCATTTCATTAAACTGACCAACAGTCTCTGATTACCCAGCCAGGATCCTGTCTACTGCATCAATATATTAAATTTGATTGTCAAAATTGCAGCCGTATTTTTTTCAGAAATCGCCCTAAAAACGTGTTTTTTGCTTTATTGCAACCTTATGAAAACCTTTATTTTCATTGAGACCTACTAGGGGCCTGTATTATGGTGAAAATGGCTAAGCTTGTAAAGCAACATTGGTCGGCATTGAATTTAAGCCTATACTGAAATGGAAACCAAAAACTAAAGAATACTTTCACACCCTAAATTGTGTACTGTATTGTCATGTTCGTAAATAACACTTGGGGAATTATATAGTGAGATTTTATCAACCGCGAATGTATGAATATATTACCTGGATCATTACATTTCCAAATAGGTGTATTAAAATGTTTGTGCTTGTCTGTAAGTTAGTCGGAGAAAAAGCCGCGGTTGTGTTTTGATAGAAAGGTAATCCAAACAACAGTTATAGTTTTACGCATGATAGCATTTCCTTACCTAACTTGACATGGATCAGTCCTGAAAGTTCATACACCAATTCGCGGTCAATCTAGCAGCACTATACTATCGATTCAAAATTGGTTGAGAGTACCATTATTGTATACACAATGTCTATTGGTCAATCATTCGTAAAACATTTTTCATTGGCTGACCACCTCAAAGTTTGTTCACAACCGTTCTCACAAATACCCCTGATCATGTGCCATGGAACATTTCCGAAATCCTCACAATGTTGTTTCAAGGAATATTTGAGCTTTTTGACTGGTTCAACAATAGAATTGTTTTGAAAATATATAGACTGGGATGGATTTTCATTAACACAAAACGCCTTTGCATCCATGGGGGAAGAGTGAATGATTTGGAGGAAGTGCCAGATACCATATATTTCTTTCATCTTTAAGGGGTGTATATAAGAGCTGGGAGCCGGTTAAATTACCCATTAACTTTAGCATCAACAACCGGCTACTTTTCTTGTATGAATGATCATAATTAAGGGAAGTACCCCAATACTCCTGCCAGGTTTTAGTGATTTCCCTGCTACTTCAAGAAACGGTAAAACCCCAGCCCTGCATTCAGTAAAGGTTTTTGCGGCTCATGTTTAGTAACATTTTGCAATTCGGTTCTCCGTGTGCAGCCAATGTGATATGGTGGGCAAGGGATACAATACAAAATGTTCCCGACTGTTAGACGTAACTGACCGCAAGGCTGATCTTTTGTCTCTTCTCTTGATATTTCTGTTGAGTTTCCGAGCGTAGTACCTATTTCACCGACTGTAAGCTAACTAAATGATTATACCATTATACATTAGTTTGATGTGTAATATTGGCTCAGCTGTTCGATAACTGATGTCTGATTGTTGATGATGTGTTTAGGCGGAGACTTTCATCATATCTAATATACAAATCGGGAGTGGATTAGTTTGTTTTCATAAAACATTTCGAAATTCTGATCAAATGATGGTATAATTACATGCTATTTTAGATCCAAGGTGTTATTGGCATCCACTGTGTGGTAAAAACATTGTTCACAGCTCATTAACTGATTTTTGTTAATATTTTCAACTTTTTATAGGGTTGTAAGAAAATCGGGTTTTTCTGGCAATATGGTATTTTTGGTTTTTGCAATTTTTGCAATTTTTGCCTTGAATTAATTGGTAAAATTTAAATATTGGGGAATAATTAGTATGAAGGTTTTACGAATTTGTGGTAGAAATGATGTGTGTGTGGTCCTTGATATTTAACTTTTTTTCATTTCTTTCTTAAATTTGTATTTAAAAAATTATTGATGGTATTTTTTTGGAATTTTTAATTAACTTTTTTCTCTTTTTCAGATAAGCCAAACCAAAGAATTCCAGATAAAAAATGAAGAAGCTTCTTGTGATACAGATGAAATTGTTAAAGTCTCAAGCTCAAGTATGACACAGATTTGGTCAAATCAAGCTTCCAGAAGAATTCCCTGGTTCCTGTACACAGTGATTTTGTTGTGGTTATCACTTCTGGGTATAACGTTACTGCTAGGTGGTATCAGCTATCAACATTACTCCGATGTACCTGTACTGAAATTGTCCTTTCCAAATAACAAACATATCAGTAAGTTGCTTCTGTCATTTTGTTTGAATAATGCTTCTATCACTATTTTGCCCCAGGGGATAGTGGCGGGCTGACCCAGGGTAGTTAGACAACTTGTCTTTTATAACTCTCTACACAAGAGTCAAGCATTTTGTCTAAATCCCCACAGTGGGAGATACATATTTCCCGACTTCCGGGATCTTAAAAATTCTACCTAAGTCTATTTCCCGGGACCTGTCAATTCCCACCTATCAGGAATTGTCTTCCTTCTTAAGTCCCATGTATCCCTGTGTCCCATTCCTCCCCTCTTAGGCAAAACATTGATAAGTGCATATATATAACTGACTTCGGCTTATTCCATAGCGTTTTAAATCAGAACTTCGTATTCTTTATGTTCCAACATCCCAAAGTCTGACTCCTCAGGCTTGGCCAAGCTTGCAAGACTGTTTGACATGTGAGACTAATAGCAAACAGGTCATCATTTGAGCATTGGCAGCTCTCCTTAGTTAACCTGTAAGTTAAAGTCAATTTAACTTTATGACCTTGTAACTTAGCACACCTTTATCTTCACTAGAGGAGTATGTATGACAAGATAGATAACTCTGTGATTAAATTTGAATTATTTATGCCCCCTTTATTTCCAATATAAATTGGATGAAAGGTTGCACATACAGGTGTTGTTCTTTTTATTGTAAACCTTAGGGTTTCATCTTGAATACAAATTTTGTATTAGTTTGGGAATATAAGTATGTAAGGTTCATTTTATCTGTGATAAAAAGTTTAAGCTATTCTGTCTGCTTGGTAGTATTGCCTGGAAAAAATATTGATTTAAGAATTTGAAATTTGCATGTTTCATCAGATTTCTGTCATCCAAAATAATTTTATAATGTGTAGAGACTGTGCAGCTGTGATATTAATGTCTACAAAGATGTTTGTGACAACATAATAATCAGTAGGAATTATTTGTACAAAGTTCAGACATCATCAAATTCCACAAAGGATCTGTCTTAATATTGCTATAAAATATTTGATTGGCTTATAATGATAGTTTTCTGATTAAGCCCTGAACGGTTGTGCTATATAAAGGTTCGTCTGAGCTGAGCTTTGCATAATAGCATCATCACATTATTAAATTGGACAGAAATGATGTTGAGTATTGTAAATTTGAGAGACACTTGTGCATTTCATGGCTTATGTTAAATATTAGACTTTATGTAACAACTTAACATAGTCCAACCATACCATAGTATGATATTATGAAAATTCCACTGCTGTGTGTTTGTGATAGAATGAAATACATGCATGTCAGTGGATAGGTTCATGGTGCCAAGAAATCACCATTGTACTACACCTAACAGTGGATAGGCGCTTGGTTGTAAGAAATCACCATTTAACTGCACATGACAGTGAATAGGTTCATGGTACCAAGAAATCAACATTGGACTGCACCTAAAAGTGGATAGGTGCATGGTTGTAAGAAATCACCATTTAACTGCACATGACAGTGGATAGGTTCTTGGTGCCAAGAAATGACCATTGGACTGCACATGACAGTGGATAGGTTCTTGGTGCCAAGAAATGACCATTGGACTGCACATGACAGTGGATAGGTTCTTGGTGCCAAGAAATGACCATTGGACTGCACATGACAGTGGATTGGATCATGGTCCTAAGAAATGATCATTGGACTGCACATGACAGTTGATAGGTTCATGGTCCTAAGAAATGACCATTGAACTGCACATGACAGTGGATTGGACCATGGTCACAAGAAATGACCATTGGACTGCACATGACAGTGGATAGGTTCATGGTCACAAGAAATGGACTGCACATGACAACGGATAGGTTCATGGTGCCAATAAATGACCATTGGACTGCACATGACACTGGATAGGTTCATGGTGCCAAGAAATCACCATTGGACTGCAATGACAGTGGATTGGATCATGGTCCTAAGAAATGTTCATTGGACTGCACATGACAGTGGATTGGATCATGGTCACAAGAAATGGACTGCACATGACACTGGATAGGTTCATGGTGCCAATAAATGACCATTAGACTGCACATGACACTGGATTGGATCATGGTCCTAAGAAATGTTCATTGGACTGCACATGACAGTGGATTGGATCATGGTCCTAAGAAATGACCATTGGACTGCACATGATAGTGGATTGGATCATGGTCCTAAGAAATGACCATTGGACAGCACATGACAGTGGATTGGATCATGGTCCTAAGAAATGACCATTGGACTGCACATGACAGTTGATTGGTTCATGGTCCTAAGAAATGACCATCAGACTGCACATGACAGTGGATTGGATTATGGTCACAAGAAATGACCATTGGACTGCATATGACAGTGGATAGGAGCATGGTCCTAGGAAATGACCATTTGACTGCGCATGACAGTAGATTGGATCATGGTCACAAGAAATGACCATTAGACTGCACAGGACAGTTGATTGGATCATGGTCACAAGAAATTACCACTGGACTGCACAGGACAGTAGATTGGATCATGGTCACAAGAAATGACCATTGGACTGCACATGACAGTGGATTGGATCATGGTCACAAGAAATGACCATTAGACTGCACATGACAGTGGATAGGGTCATAGTCCTAAGAGATGACCATTGGACTGCAAATTAAAATTGGATTGGCTCATGGTCACAAGCCATACACAAGCAATTATATTTTACTGTACCTATCAGTGGATTCCAGGAAAATTAGATCTCTGCATTACACAATAAACATCACAGTTTGATTTAGGTTTAACTACAATGATTTGTTTTCCTTGAAATTGATGATTGTTTGTATGTCATATCTGATTTGAATCCTAGATTTCTATTCTCCGTATGGAGCCTTTCTATGTTAGCATGCAATCATTCTCACTTTCTGGTTCAGGAAATAATCAGATTTGACTACAAGCCAGTTAGTCTGCAAATAAATCATTCCACAAAAAGGAAAGCTATGTTTTAGCATCTGAAAATGTGTTTTGCAAAGTTAAAATTTGTTCCCAAGCTTTATTATTTCTTTTCAAATCATTATCATTACAATCGTCTGGTTGAGCTTGCTTAATCATTTTGTGACTTGGATCTCGAACCTTGACATCAGTATTTGGGAAAAACCAATAATAAAAATCCCGACGCCAATCAAAAGTTTGATTTATTTTGTAGCAGGGTACAAGAAACCTCGAGTCTGATTTATAAACCAAAATCTTACAAGCTAGCTTTCAGTTACTTTGTAAATACAATGCAACCTCTCTATAGCAACACCCTGTGAGAGAGGTTGTTGGTTGTTGTTGAGAGGTTGTCTCACTTGGGAGGTTATAGTTTCAGATGTAAATCTTTTGGGTATTCCCAGAATTCTGTGATTTTGATGTGCCAGGAAAAAAAATTCTGGGGTGGAATATTTGCACTACATTAATTTTAGAGATGTAACAGATGGATATGGGTTTTGTCTAATATTTATTTCATTATAATGACTTGTAAGGAGGCCTTTCATTGGTTGATACCAGGACATTATAAGCTTAGCAATAGGCATTTGGACGAATCAGGAAATTGTCACATGAAATGATCTGCAGTGAATTTGTAGAAAAAAGGCTGTTCTTTAAAAGAGATTGCAATTAGTCGACATTGAAAAAAACATGAAAAATAAGTTCCAGGCTTTTGTGCTCATGTGGCTGACATTTCTGTAGTACGGTTTATTGTATGTAATGTTGTTGGAGAGAGGTTCCAGGGTACATGTATTCCGGGGCCACTCTATAGAGGTTTCAGGGTACATGTATTCCGGGGCCACTCTATAGAGGTTCCAGGGTACATGTATTCCGGGGGCCACTCTATAGAGGTTCAAGGGTACATGTATTCCGGGGCCACTCTGTAGAGGTTCCATGGAACATGTATTCTGGGGCCACTCTATAGAGGTTCCAGGGTACATGTATTCCAGGGCCACTCTATAGAGGTTCCAGGGTACATGTATTCCGGGGCCACTCTATAGAGGTTCTAGGGTACATGTATTTTGGGGCCACTCTATAGAGGTTCTAGGGTACATGTATTCCGGGGCCACTCTATAGAGCTTCAAGGGTACATGTATTCCGGGGTCACTCTATAGAGATTCTAGGGTACATGTATTCCGGGGCCACTCTATAGAGGTTCCAGGGTACATGTATTCCGGTGCCACTCTATAGAGGTTCCAGGGTACATGTATTCCGGGGCCACTCTATAGAGGTTCCATGGTACATGTATTCCGGGGCCACTCTATAGAGGTTCTAGGGTACATGCATTCCGTTATACATACAGGGACTGCCATGTATGATTGAAAACAAATGTGGATTGATGGCATTTAACCCAGTAAAAACAATGACACTGTGAGGATTGTTACAGTGTTTAATTGTCCTGGAAATACTTGATGATAACATTATAATGATTAATTATTTTCATTGTAATTGTTATCCGAAGGTGGTCTTTAACCCAGATTTGACATCTCGTTTATTTTAATGTGTGACGTCCTATGATTATAGTGGTTTTATTTTTGTGATAAAACATTACCAATTTTGTTGTTTTAATAGCATACCACCTTGGTGTGTTTATAGAAGCTGGTTAACTAATCGCCGTGTAATGTTTATGTAGAAGACTTGTAGTGATATGATAAGAGAGTGTTTTTGCAGGTTGATAATTTGCTATCAATGAATGCTGGTTTTTGAAGCCTATCAAATACAAGTGTCTGGAATATCCTAAAACATGATTTATAAAGAATTGGGCAGAATATTTTCACTGCGTTAGGCCATATTTAAAACCTCTTTGTTTATTGTCCCCCGTCTCTACTTGGTGGTTACAAGGGCCATCCTTAGACAAAGGTTTGTTTTGCATAAACATACACAGTAAATTTAGATGGGCTAAGGTTTGAACAATAATTGAACAATATTACCCAACTATGATAAACAAGAAATATCTTGGCGGGAAAATGGTCCGCACAATTTGAAGGTTAAGATTTGTTGTGCAACATACAAAAAAATGCCAAGACGTTACGAATGCTGGTCACTCCAGATCCAAAATGGATTTTGGTAAATAACATACCCTTTATAGAAAGGTTAACCAATCCGCGTCAAGGTTACAAATGTTGTTTGGTTGAAGAGACTTGCCTTGGTGGATAACACAAGATTTGATTGGTTTACACAACGCTGATATGCAAAAAGCGAAACCATGTTAGTACGGCTGCGCCGAAAAAGGCTGTTGTTCTTGTGAGGTATTGAAGACGAGCGTCATTGATATACCTGAATTTAATCGTTGTGAACACAATTCGGTGAGAAAGTCTGGTCACACAGCTGAATGTAATAATTTTTGTCCTGATGTGTTGATTGAACATTTGGCATTATTCTTCGTTTTGACTTGGAGAGCAATAACCTTTTGTTTTTTTAAGAAAAAAACCCTGAAAACTTTTCAGCTGTGAGGTATGGAGGTAATAAATCACCTAAATCATATGTTTCTCCAATCTGAAGAGCTAAATAACCCTTACTGACAAAACTAGTTAAACTAAATCAGTATTTTTGTAAGTTCTAATGAGGTTTGTTGTCAAGATTGGTGTTAGGTGGGAGAAAATTTTCAGTTTCAGTGGCGTTGTTTTCATTTAATAACTAGTTTTTACAGAATAGTAGGGAAAAACTATCAATTATGTCTGTGAATCAGTGTTTTTCTAAATTGAAGCAATGTGTTAGTTTTAGAATTATATACCTAAGCTGTCAAACAGGTGATTCCGAATTGTCTATTGCCAAAAGTAGGGTAAAATGTTGACAGTTTGAAATATGTGAATATTGTTTGAAGGGATTTTTTTCACCATTTTGGGAAGACTGGTCCAGTTTGATTTGGAAAATTAGGTTGGTTTACTAGTCTGTACTGGTGAGAAAATTTAGGTAGCATTCATTAAACAAAATATTGACTTTTTCTCAAAAAACTTTATTTAATGTTTTTTCAAAGATAACTTTAAGATAGTACTATTCAAAGGTCTAACTCAAAACCTACCTGTAATCAATGCTGAATTTCCATTGTCCAAGTCCTTGTTGATTTCAGAAAACTTTAGGTTTGGTTTGGGAAAAACATACTATTTTCGATTGGGAAACAAGCCCTACTAACCCTACTTATTTCAATTCTGATGCAGTAACACAAACTATTTATTTCACCTGCATGAAGCACAGGGGTCCATTATCATTAAGCATTTACAGTGAGGTGAATATTTACCAGTCTTGAAATTGCTAAGGTAAGACAACATCCTTTCTAGCCCTACTTTTAAAGCAGCAAAATCCCGATGTTTTAATCCCTACTATTTTTGGAAAAAAAATAGTCCTACTTTATCGAAAAAGGTGACTTGACAGCATAATTACGGTATTTGAATACCTGTGGTAAATTCAGGATAACACCACGCTGTGTATAGGAATATTATGAAATAAAACAATTTAGGTAAAATAAAAAGTGGTTGCTACGGGTTCATTATGTAAAAATTAAGATATAAATGATAATTGTATGATTTTATAACTACTGGCATGGAAAAACATAAATGTTTAGAAATGGATTTCTTGGAAAATTTGTCTCCATGGTAATTGATGGTATCAATTATTTGAATGGTAGTAAAATCATTTCACAGTTTTGACTGTGACTCCTGTGTTCTTATTTTATGATTGAGGAATTGGGTTATATATTGAACTCGGAATATAAATTTGTCCATGGTTGGTGATTGTAACCATTAAAGGGAAGTAACTGAGCAATGTACATTGTATAATCTTTCCCGGAATTTAAATTAAATAAGTGAGTTTTAAGTGTAAGTACATGACACCCAATTTAATCCATGAATCTGTTGTTCATGACAGATCAGGCACTGTTGGGAGTTTGTTCATTATTCATTAGGCCACATTTCAGATCCACACCTGATAAATTTAGTAGGTAGGTGGGCATTATTTTTTTTAAAGCTACTTGTCTAATAAGTTATAGTTTTACCATATTTGGGTTGAACAAGACTAAAATATTTGGGTTGAACAAGACTAAAATATTTGGGTTGAACAAGACTAAAATATTTGGGTTGAACAAGACTAAAATATTTGGGTTGAACAAGACTAAAATATTTGGGTTGAACAAGACTAAAATATTTGGGTTGAACAAGACTAAAATATTTGGGTTAAACAAGACTAAAATATTTGGGTTTAACAAGACGAAAATAGTATTTCCTTCCATGGGCCTATGTATAGATTTTTTGAAGCACCTCATTGTTGACGGTTAGGTAGTGTCGAGTCAGAAAGCAAAGACTTGTTTAAGTTTAGCCTAATGTATACAGCGTTGGATGAAAGCGAAATAATTCTAGCTGGATAGATCAAGAAGTAGATAAAGGGAGCTATAATCCAAAGTAACTTTTTTGACATTTGTTGATAAGGCCCGAAAAAAAATATCTGTGTTTAGGGTAAGGTCTCAAAAATGCTAGGTAGGGCAGGGACTTTTTTTTTTTTTTTTTTCAAAACAATTAAAAATCGAAATAAAATTTCTCCAGGGTTGTAAAAAACTCTAGGGTCAGTGTTTTTCGACAGGTAGGGTCGGGTTACCCGAAACACAGATATTATTTGTTTAGGCCTAAACGATCAATGTTTATATTTTGGTAACAGACTAAAATCAGAGACTTTGACATCATCCCATAACCACATTAAAGCACACTACATGACATATTCAGTTTGGATTGTCTCTTGAATTATGAAGAAATTGCAAAAAATATAAAAGAAAAAATCAAATCGTAGAAAGTTCATTTCAACAGGTTTGGTTTATCAGCAGCTAAGCTCTGTAATCTCATTTCGGGTAATTATTGAAATATTTAAAGCATTTGATCATGCAGCAAAAGACACAATCTCCGTCATTTAATAATACTGGACATACAAGGTTTTTTCTCATCCTCTGGTATGCAGAATAAAAGTAGAATTGAGTAACATTAATCATAGTTGTGATTACAAATTAGAATGGACAATTGTATAATTTTGTAAGATATATTCTGAGATATCCCTCAAGAGGATATGCTCTGATATATGATTCTGACATTTCTGAAAATTGGAAATCACAATTTCTTATACCAAGTTGTTAATTACTAGATTTCTGATTATGTCAGATAATATAATATAAATCATACATTGTGATGTCTATGGTAACTGTTGGGAATAGAAAAGTGATCTATGTGAAAAGTACACTCTAAATCTCGTTGGAGTTTACGGAAGTGTACTCTAACTCTTTGTTGAAGTGTATCCTGTTTATTACAGAGATAATTAACTCTTTGTTGAAGTTTATCCTGTTTATTACAAAGATAATTAACTCTTTGTTGAAGTGTATCCTGTTTATTACAGAGATAATTAACTTTTTGTTGAAGTTTATCCTGTTTATTACAGAGATAATTAACTATTTGTTGAAGTATATCCTGTTTATTACAGAGATAATTAACTCTTTGTTGAAGTTTATCCTGTTTATTACAGAGATAATTAACTCTTTGTTGAAGTATATCCTGTTTATTACAGAGATAATTAACTCTTTGTTGAAGTTTATCCTGTTTATTACAGAGATAATTAACTCTTTGTTGAAGTGTATCCTGTTTATTACAGAGATGATTAACTCTTTGTTGAAGTGTATCCTGTTTATTACAGAGATAATTCATTTCTAAGATGGTTGTGGTATCTTCTAATTGTTCACTTTAATGTAATGTTTGCCCCATCTGGTTATAACCTTTTGGCAATCTTATTTTAAGGTTTGGCCCTTCTTTCAACCTTGATTCATGTATGGATGTTGTCCTTATTTACAAAGAAATATGTTTGAAAAAGAATGATGTCTAAAGAAATGCCCTATTTCGAAACTCTGATTTTGCTAGAGGGGTACACTATGGGAAAGTGAATTATCTTTTCGAGACACCCTGTTTGGTGCCCACTCCGCTTAAAATAAGAACCAATCAAATCGTCTAATTTGTTCATATTTAAACAACATGCTTCATATACAACATTTGATTGGTCTAAAATGTAGATCAAAATCATTATTATACAGCTACGCGGAAAGCTCAACTGACAGTTGTGTGGACAGCATAATCGTCCCCTCAAGATAAATATAATTAAAATTACAGGGTAAATGTATTGTTCTGTCCATAGTTGTACATATTATTTGAAATTTACTGTTTATTGAGAAATGCCAACACGAACAGGGGCCATTTTGGATTCCAATGTATTTTCAGAAAATTGTATGATTAGTTGACAGGAGCCGCGGCCGTGGTCCAGTGGTTAGAGCACTGGACTTGTAACCCGGCGATCCGGGTTCGATTCCCGGTCGCGGCAGGTCATACCCTTCCATGAAAATTTGACAAAATGTCGATTTTCCTCCACATGTAGAGAAGTTGCCGGCTCCTTGTGGAAGGGTAAGTTAGTACTGGTTAGATTTCAGTCCAGGAAAAACTGGTTAGGTGAACCGGCCGCCGTATGTAACTGAAATATCGTTGAGAAACGGCGTTAAACCCGATGAAACAAACAAACACTAGTTGACAGCAGTAGTGATAGAATTTTGTTTTATTTTCAGGACATATACGCTCGTATTCAGAAGAGCCAAGTATTAGGGATGTAAATTTAAATGCGGGAACTGATCCAAGTACCGGCCTTGTTACCAGATTACAACTTGTTGGTAAGCTTGTTTTACTTATCCTTTATTAGGGGTGATTGTATGTTGTATGTTTGAGGTAAAGTTCTGCATTCTACCCTTTTCTAGAGCTACAACGATTACTGAAGTTCAATTAATTTCAGCTCTTTTTTCTCATGGTTCGGTTCAAAACTAGCCGCGGCCGTGGTCCAGTGGTTAGTCCGCTGGACTTGAAATCCTGGCGATCCGGGTTCGATTCCCGGTCGCGGCAGGTCATACCCTTCCATGAAAATTTGACAAAATGTCGATTTTCCTCCACATGTGGAGAAGTTGCCGGCTCCTTGCGGAAGGGTAAGTTAGTACTGGTTAGATTTCAGTCCAGGAAAAACTGGTTAGGTGAACTGGCCGCCGTATATAACTGAAATATCGTTGAGAAACGGCGTTAAACCCGATGAAACAAACAAACAAACATCGGTTCAAAACTATCTTATGAATATTCGGTTCGGTATGTCAAATGCCATTTTTATTCCTGCCTGAGAACTCGTTGATTGAGGATTTACTTTTATAACCAAAACAAATAATCATTAACCAAAAGAGTAATCAAAACCGAAAGGAGAGACACCTGAATCATTGCATTCCTACCCATTACACTAAAGTGACTGTACAATATTAATTATTAATAAGCGATATAATTATCATGATTCAATGGATGGCAGAAACTACCTGCATTTCAATGATTATCATCGATTACCTATTACTAAAAATAGAATTATGACTTCAATCTAAATTAAAATTGATATATCATAAAATCTCATAATACGCAACCCAGCAAAACCTTGATGATAATTTCTGTAGAGCCAACAATTAAAAATTGTTTGTTTGGCTTAACCCTGCATACTTCTGAAAATAGGCCCCAGGGTTTCCCTAGGATTTTTCAGCAAATTGGGGGGGTCCTTAGTAAATTTGTAGTGTCCCAGATATGCAGTTTATACTTGACAAAAGTTTATTTTAGGGGTCCCAGGGATGCACAGTAAGTTGAAATGGGAGTCCCTACAAAAAAAGGGAGTCAGGAACTCGAAATTTCTGTGCCAGGGAAATCCCTCGGGCCCTTCTAAAAACTTGTTTTGAAGTTTGTTTTGGGGAAAATAATGTTCTTGGCTGTGTATTATAGTTGAAACTTGAATGACCATAAAAAGTAAAATAAATAAGAAATATTATTACCAGGTATCCACCAAAGGTTATGTCAAACAAACAAATTATTTCACAATGGCCTTGTTCATTGTTGGTTATTTGAAGCATGATTTGCTTTTTCATACACAAGTGCAGAATTTATGTTTCAAGTTTGTTTAGTTCAAATGCCAAGTTGGATTTCCATATTGATTTCAATTTCCAGACTTTCTAGTTTAAATATTGACATTATTTTGAATGTTTTGTAGTTTTACCCCCCTTGACAATTTGATGATTTATTATCAATGAGCCTGATGCTGGATTTAAATCTGCTTGATGATCCTACTACATATATGTTAACTTCACATCTTTCTTTCTTATATGATACTGTGTAGGCTAAGGCCATCCTTAAAAATTTGTTTGTGTGGCATAACCCTACCCAGCAAATGTTAGGTGGGTAGGTAGGTAATTATTATTTTTAGCTCACGCTATTGGGATCGCCCTATATCCGGCGACGGCAGCAACAATTTAGATTGTTAACACTCTAGAGGTAACATCTTTTACCTGATCTGCATGAAACTGAATGTTTTTCTCAGTGAATCTTGGCCAAGTTTGAAACTGGGTCACCTGGGGTCAAAATCTAGGTCACTATGTCAAATTATAGTAAAACCTCGTTAACACTCTAGAGGTCACATTTTTTTACTTGATTTATATGAGACCTGGTCAGAATGTTTGTCTCGATGAATTCTAGACCAAGTTTTAGGTTGGGTCATCTGGGGTCAAAAACTAGGTAACTAGGTCAAATTATAGTAAATCCTTGTTAACACTCCAGAGGTCACATTTTTTACTTTACCTACATGAGACTTGGTCAAAATGTTTGCCTTAAAAAGATCTAGGTCAAGATTGAAACTAGGTCATCTGAGGATCACAGGATCAAATGATTGAAAATTCTTGTGGATTCTTGGGAAGCTGCATTTATTACCGGAATTACATAAAACTTGATCAGAATATTTGTCTTAATAAAATGCTAGTCCAATGTGGTACCCAGGCTCATGTTGGGCCAAAAATTAGGTCACAATGTCAAATCATTAAAAATCCTCTTAGACTCTCTTGAATAGGGTTTCCATTGGTAGGTAAGCTTGCCAAGCAAGTATTTTTTTAATCATGGCCTTAGAAATCTTAACTATGGGTGGATTTTCATCAAACTTTGCATGTAATACAGGAACAAAAGTTCCCAGTATTTTTTTTCCTTTGTGTCATATTGATTAATTCTGAGACTGGTTCCAGTAAAAGTATACAAGCAAATTACAGCAACCAGTCTAAAAAACTTGTTATTATTGATGGTATTATTTTCTGAACAATAACTTTCATCGATTGGTGATTGATTAAATTATCAGCCGTGGCAAACATGTGTCAATCAAAAACCATAAATATCTATTTGATTACGTGTGAATATATCAGACATATGGAGCGATAATTGTGCTTAATTTACCTCTACATGATTAGCCTCTTGTGGAGTTGGAAGTAAAAAAAACCTACTGGTCAAAAGTGTTAACTTTTGGTATGATTAAAAATAATTTCTAACATTCTACTGGCAACTTCTTCAATGAACCTTGAGTATTCCATGTAATGGTGTTTGTGATAATAATGAATAGAACTATCAAAATAAGGTGATACAACAAATATTTGTTGTAATAGATTGACGATAATCTAGATACAAAATGGCAGGTTATCTCTTTTGACCAGTACATGAAGAAACTTGGAATATGTTTTTTATGTTCTCCTTATTTCTGATTGATTAATTTAATAGTGATAAATAATGGATGTCATAAATGTCACCTTTGTCCAGCTGATTGAAGAAAGTTTCCGGTATAATTTTACACAGAATTGATTATCAACATAGAATGTCTTTTTGCACCTCTTCCTTGTCAGTTACTTAAATTAGAGTCATTATTTTTGAAGGCTATGCGAATTCATATAATGTATTTATATATTCCGCATGTTGAGATGTATACTGCGCTTGATTCTGGCTCCGCCTTCATTAGAAAACTTGATTGATAACTCATTATTATCAGGATTCGAAAATAACACTAGTCTACCAGTCCTGCGCCCACCTAAATCACTGTAGGACTGACTACCTTGAAATTACTTCTTGGGGGCATTGATCACTTAACCGTGACCCCTTGTTTGTTGGTATGGTGAAACACATCTATCATGAGGATTGAAAATGACTGGGATATGAGTATCTGTTCATAAACTTAATTAGCTGAAGTAATCATCAGATATATATAAACTATGATGTCACATGCAGGCCAAGTCGTCCGTGGCATGGATTCATCAAAATGAACATTAACAATATTCAACAACATTAAAGGTATAAAGTTATCAATCAATCAATCAATCAGACAGTTGGTCAAGCAGTCCATCAGTTCATTGAGCAATCAATCAAGGTAGTTAATAAAGTTGCATTCATGGCTGAGAGGACAGACTGTATCCAATACTCTGTACACATTGATTTAGTTCTGTAGAAGTTCTCATAGTTGCTCTGAATAGAGAAAATACAATTGAGAACTGAACCTGTCTGGATTGGAATCCCTTGACAAGTTATGAACTTAAGGTTATGACATCAGAGAATTTGTCGTCCTAGTTCAGGGCATCTATAAATTGTTCTTATTAACTCTAGCTATATTGACTAACTGTGTTTCTATATAAGCTAATTAAGACTAGACACATTTTCCAGTTATTTGACATGATAAGGACACAGTCTGACCAGTAGTTTCTATAGGTAGTTAATGATACATTCCAGAATTCAATATGATGGTAATGACCCATTAAAGGGCATTTCCAGATATTATCTCGCTTATAAATGCATTAATGAGCTATTAGTTCATAAATAGTTTTTTATGTTTGATTCACTGATTGGTTAGTTCTACTTTTACTTAATCATCCTTTGTGTTATGTAGTTTGGTTTGGACCCTCGGATGTCCGATTAGGGACCTAATGCATTGATAAAATCAAATATAATGGTCTCAATAAATTTGATTACTTGTAAACTGTTGTTTTGTAGTACTATAAGTGCACCTTACTTCCAACTTATAAAATTGGTTCAGATGGAATTTAAAGTAGAAATACATTGGGAACAATGTGTTCTATTAACTTTGTTGAGTTTTTATATATATATCTGTAAAAGGGACTTCAACTCTGCCATGTACTCACAATGAAGTTTTGCAAAAATTAGTTAACAAATTCTTGGCAGAGATGAATACCCTGTTACATATCTATCCTGTAGTACTTAGTTGGTACAGTGTAACATCTCAATAGGGGTTTTCTCTTGAGCAACAACCTCTCATCATCAAAGGTATCATTTTTTTCTGTAGTAAGAATTTGCTGTCACTTTGACCTTGCTAGAGCAGCAACCTCCGAAGAACAGCCAACATGTACATCTCCCAAAACGTGTTGTTCCGAAGAGGTTGCACTTTGTAGTGTTTGGTTGGGTTTTAATTGAGTGTTGAATACAATTATTTTTACTTCTTTTTCAGATTTAACCTCGACTTGTCGTGACAACCTGACCAAATGTAGGACCCATGCACTCTGTGAGACACTGGCCCCAACTGATGACATGAAATGTAGATGTAACCGGGGTTTCTACTTGCGAGATTTCACCTGCATAGGTATGTACCATTACATTAATAAATTGAAAATTAAAATCAGTTGGTTCTAAGTTAAAGTGTAATTTATTAATGTGATATATACCTGGTAAAGTTCAGAAAATATTTGGGTTTTTGTTAGTCTGGTGAAGCACATACCACTTTTTAATCCCCCTTTCAAAGAAAAGAGGACACATTGGTTTGCAAATGTTGGTCTGTCCGTCGGTCCATAACCGTTTCATTTCCGATCAATAACTCGAGAACCCCTTGACCTATCATCCTCAAACATGGTCCACACATTCATCTTGGGTAGCAGAGGAACCCTATTGATTTTGGGGTCAAAGGTCAAGGTCACAGGGGGTCATAATGTTTTACAAACATATTTTGTTACATTTCATTTGGGAAAAAATTAAACTTTTTGGCATAATCCATTGGGAATAAAAAAAACCTGTAGTTGATTGTATAGTCTAAAACCTAATACAATTTGGTCATGGAAATAAGTGCAGTCATTGAAAAGATCGTTTGAAAGTTTTGTCTACATTTTGTATTGTCTAGGTTCCAAGATTTCCCATTAATCACTGCAATGAAAAGTAATGATCCATTATCTCAGACAAATGATGTACTAAATGCTTTTAAAATGATTTATTAATGATTACCAATGGTACGTCTTTTGTTGTGTGGCACACATACCGGCTGGCTATTGATCTGCACTTCTTACTGTGACAGCAGACTGTGTCAGACATATTTTGAATGACACTGAATATTATTTAATTGGCAAAAACAGCAACCTTATATTTGAGCAGTTCCGTGGCAAAATCTGTTTGGTGACCATAAAATGCATTTTCAGGTTTTTACATTTTCTAACAGATATATTTTTCTTGTTTCATTTGATACCAAACATATTGACTGTTCTTTTTACAGCAACTCAAATTTTACGGAACAAAATGCAAAACTAAGCTATAAAATGATGACACGTCAAAAACCCTCTACTCAACTGTACATTAATTCTTAAAAATCTCCTTTGTTTCAAAAGGAAATAAATAAATTTTACAACATGTATCATGACATTTTTATGTTCATTTAATTCTATATATCAAAATTGAGCATCCAAAGACACATCCAAGAAAGCGTATGGTTTGAGACGTCTCAAAATTTCATTGAGAAATACTCAACGTCTAAACCAACGTCACTAAGACAGGTTTTGTCATGAAAGCCTCCATTTTTATTCAGTTTTGGAAACTGCTATAGGAGATTATAGTTATTATTTCATATAATTGCAACTGCAGTTAAATGATCATTAGGGTTTCCTAATAGACTAATCATGCATAAGAATAAAATGAAGTTGTTACTATATTATGAACATTTTATTAACTTGTCTGTTTTGAAATAATGAATTTAGTTCAGTTTCTGAGAAAGTATTAGTTGCAATGATAAAGCAATCACCATCCTCCTGAAATATCCATTCATGACAACATGACAGCATGTCGGTTTTGTAAGCTATTATGATGGTAAGACAGCATGACTTTTGATGTCGGTTTTGTAAGCTATTATGATGGTAATGTCTTTTTTTCAGCTTGTAGTAAAACATGCCAGGATGGGTTTTATATGACACAACAATGTGGAGCCACCTCAGATCTTGTGTGTAAACGTAAGTGGTTTCTTTTGTTATTTTCACTTTACCATCTCCTGTGGCCGTGTTGTTAAGCTTGAAGGTTCAAATCCTGGTAGGGACTCATTCTGGCTGGTTGGTAAGCTGTCTGCTGATTAAATAGTGTGCCTACCTGCCTGGTGCCTGGCATCAAAAGGATAGGAATGGGGAGAGATAAATGTAGATGTTTTTGTTCATTTGTTTACATAAACAAACATGAAACATATACTTTATCTAGTTAAAACTTCAATAAATATGCATTTATATCACAGAATACATTTATAATGTGTGTCTCTGCATTTGTCGAAAAAATTTGTTTCTTTATCACAGAATTAAAAAATCTTCCCGTGTTTTATACTAGTTTTGTCTGTTAGTAATCTGAGTAAACAAGATTGTTTTAAACGGTTATACATGTCAATGGTTTTTATTAATCATGTTTTAGACTATGTAACAAATTACAAAACTAGATGAAGTCCATTAAAAAAATTAGCGTTCAGATGGGCCAGCTACATCTGATGCTTTCTCTTTGATAACCGATTGTTCATTACTCACACACAACATAAAACATACTGAGGAATAATAACGTGTTTGAATACACAGATTAAATTGACAATTTCAGTTATCAGTATTGCGAGGTTTCTAATTAAACCTTTGTGTTTTCAGCATGTACACAATGTGAAGGAAGCTCGTACGAAGTGGCTACGTGTACATCTACTCAAGATACCATTTGTATAGGTACTATTTTCAAACTTTGTGTGTTTTCTTACCATACGTTGTATTTTTATATGCATTTAGAACTAAACCTCGGAAAGTTATAAGATCTTGTTTAGGAAATTCAACAGTTGTCGACTTTCTTCTCAAAGTAATGATTTTTCAAATTGTTTGAAATTCAGAAAGATGCTGTTTTTATTTCAGTGTGATTATTCTGTTCAGTTTTCTTAGATATGACCTTATTTGGATGTGAGGATTAAATGTGAGATGGGCATGCTGTTAAACTAGTTGAAGTCCGCTGTGTCTTAACTGACAGTTCCAAGGCTGCAGGCTGTCCACATGTTGTTGGCTCTCTAAGTCAAAGAGTTTTCATCCGATCTTTTACCAAACTTGGTGAAAATGTTTGTGGGCATAAAATGTTTCATCTGATCTTCACCTAACTTGGTGAAAGTGTTTGTGGGCATAATATATCGGCCAATTTCAATAACCAGCCTTAGGCACTTGGGAATTATGACCCTTGAATTATCCAAAATTGGCCAAATTAGCCTTGTCCGCTCTCTAAGTCAAAGAGTTTTCATCCGATCTTTACCAAACTTGGTGAAAATGTTTGTGGGCATAATATCTCGGCCAAGTTCGATAACCAGCCATATCGCTCAAATCGGGAGTTATCATCCTTTGATTTTAGAAATTACCTAAAAAATTTCTTGTTTTAACTCTGAGCTCGGACTTATGACGGGTGTATTTTGTGACAGTTTGCCACTCTTGTTTCATATATATTTATATCTGTCTAATTCTAAATTATGATGTATATATATCTGTGTGACCTTACATCACATTTGAGTTGTCTGGTATTACTTAATTGATCTCTAATAATTTGTGAGGCTGTAAACTATTTATGCAGATGGGAGACCTTATTGTTTCATCTGTGAGAACTTCTGACATTTCGTTTTGTTTGTTGGCTTAAATATCTGTGAATGTGAAGATAATGCTTGTATTTGTTTGTACATTAATAAACAGTGTATGTAATAGATAATTCATTGTTTGATTCCAGATGTGACATTTCCCTTGAAACAGTTCCAGTCAAGGACTCATTCCTTGGAGGGTAAGACCATTAATTATTGCTTAGGCCTAAAAAAAAAATATCTGTGTTTCAGGTAACCCGACCCTACCTGTCGAAAAACCCCGACCCTAGAGTTTTTTACGGCCCTGGATAAAAAAAAATCGATTTTTAATTGTTTTTGAAAAAAAAAAAAAATTATTTGTCCCTACCCTACCTAGCATTTTTGAGACCCTAAACACAGATATTATTTTTTTTGGCCTTATCTCATTTCAACTGTAGAGTAAAATTAGGCAGGTAATGTGATAAAATTCATACTCGCTTGCATGAAGTCAGTACTTAAATAGATTCCAATTGTTTAATATGATATTGCTGATTGTATACAAGTAGGGGCAGACGTTTCTTTCTTTGTCCGATGGTTAATACGGTATTATGGTACATATTGGAAGACAACCTTCTGCTGGTTCGATATTGTCTGTATTGTTGTAATTGTAGATCTTGTAAATTGGAATGTCAGCTTATCAAAGAATGTGTTTCTTGAGCGACTACAGGCCATCAGATGGGCTGAAACACCACTGTATGTTTCCAACAATAAACAAGCACTACAGTTCATATGGAGAAGACCAAATTCTGGTAAATGAAATGAGTTTTGCATTTATATTACATATATACAGTCAAACCTGTGTTAAAGACCACCTGCGAACAAAGACCACTATTGCAAAACCTGTCTGCTAAGACCACCAATTTTATCTCCCATCAGACCATCTTCAATGATATCTAATCTGTTAATAGAGACCACCTGTAAACAAAGACCACATTTTGCTGTTCCCATGGGCGGTCTTTACAGACAGGTTTGACTGTATTGGCATTTGACAGATTTTATAGCAATCGTGATTTCAAGTAGCTTCTTAAGCAATGGACCCCATCATCATTGAGGACACAATGGGGGACAGTTTGTGAGCAAAATGTGAATGTAGTATAATTTGTTTACGACATTTACAACCTACTTATTGAATGGCTGCTTTATAAATGCTAAACAATTCTTATTTGTAAAAATGTTCACACATGTCAGTGGAATTGAATTTGCTCTGTTTTTAGCTTGACTATTTGAAGAATAAGGGCAGGGGCTATTGACTGCTAGCCCGGTGTTACAGCGACTTTAGTAAAATTACTTTGCAAATCATTCAAACCATATTCATCAGAGCATAAAGACAAGCACAGGTCTCCTAGTGAAACTTTTAAAACCTGTAATAACTAGGGATGGAAACAATTAACTGGTTAACCGTTTAACTGTTCGAACATGCGGTTATCAGTTAGTAAAATCACTAACCCTTTAATCGTTTATTTTTATGAAAACATCTATTTTTTCATTTTGGAAAAGAACGAAAATATCTCGCAAGATATATAGCCCCTTGTTACAAATCTCGATACTTAAGGTGTGAAAACGCGGGGCGTTAGGGGACAAAATCTGTATACTTTTTTCTTTGGGGACTTGGGTCCAATATCGGGCCCCAAAATTGCTATAAAAAAAGCTATTAAAAGTTGCATTTTTTCCCTCAGGTCTGGAGATTCATGTGAAGGTAACAGAAGTTTTCTTGATACCGGAGTATGTTGACATAGATCATATAGACGATAAAGACTTTATAAAGAATGCCAGTACAGTATATCCACAAGATATTACTGACCAATTGCTGGATGTGAAACATGAAAACTGCAGGTAGGATTTTGTTAGATCGTCAGAGACTTAAACTTTCTGCCATTAAAAAAACCCTATTTGTCTAAACTTCACTCAAGTCACCGAACTGGATTGGTTTAAAATTACTGATTGCCCTGTACTGAGACGTTGTAACATTGGCCATCTAACCTTAGACAGGGGAGTTCATTCTGCATTTTAAGGGCATTTTAATCAGTACATGTTCATTTTACCTCGCCAGCTTCCATTCGTTTCCTGAGCTTGAAAAGCTCTTCCTCAAGCAACTGACAACTCTCCGAAATGAGGCAGAGGTGCTGGACTAAGGATTTTACATGTATTTCTTTGGACAAATTGCCCAAGTTTTAAACATAGAACCTTAACAATGACAAATTTATTTCACATCACCACCGCTTAAATGCTTGAACTTCTAACCTATGCAGTTAAGACCGTGCTGAAACCGTGTATTGTAACAAGTTATTTTTCATTTTCAAACTTTTCTGAAATTATTGATTATCAAATTTCTTTAATCCCCTGCACTTTTTCTGACAGTTCCAAGGCTTTAATTGCCTTGCAGCAAGTTTCCCTTCCTCGTGTGCAGTTTCTTGTGACTAGATATTCATTATCTTTTCTCCCCCCCCCCCTTTCTGCCAATAGCGAGTGTAGGACAAAACCCCCTCCAGACAAAATCCCCATCGCTCATTTTGTACAAGGTGGACAAAATCCCCTTCATGAATTGTCATAACCATAGTTTTTACAGTTTGTATGTAATTGAAAACATAATAGCATAATATTTGTAGTTATTTGTAGTTAACAATAAGAAGGGGATTTTGTCCTACTTGTAAAATTCATGAAGGGGATTTTGTCCTTCTTGTGAAATTCATGAAGGGGATTTTATCCACCTTGTACAAAATGAGCGAAGGGGATTTTGTCCGGAGGGGGTTTGGTCTGTATACCGCCAATAGCCACTACCTTTCTTAGCTTGTCCTGTGGTGTATTCCATCCATTCAACTTAAACTTTCTTTCAATATATAACAACCAGAAACCTGTGTACAAATGAAAACGTAAGTCTTTATTTCATAAGTTTGAAGAGTAAAACTGTGAAATGAATTCATTTCTGTTAACTTAGAAATCTTTATTATAAAGCAGGTTCATTAAATTCATGTTTGTGTTGCACATGTTTTGCTTTTCACACTTTTGAAATAATACTTTTGCTGCTCTTGTAATTGGTTTCAGGTAATGCAGTGTTGAAATAAATCGTTTCTGTCAAATTTTATTACACAGCCGGTTTTAACGTGGCTGTTTCGCTTCATTTTTGTCATATTTGCCATCATCAAGCTTGCTAGCAATAATGAATACCCTTATTACAATTTCTTACAGGTATCCGTTACCTGATGAGTATGATCTGAATCTCGAGATAGCAAGACGAGAAGCTACGGTAGCTTGGGAACATCCGTGTGATTCTAAGAACTCAAGTATGAGATCATGTCCTCAAGGCTATAGTGATGGAGATCTCTATGTCTTCAAAAGATTAGACATTCCATGTCCAAAGGTAGGTGACAGTTTTATTGTCAGGTTACTGGCTAAACTTTCTCTTGCTGATTGGACTGTGTAGAACATCATTAAAGCATAATTTTAATCATTTTTATGGCCTTTCATGTATACTCCTCAGAAAAAGTTCCAGATTTCAGGTTTCCGGATTCCGCTATAATTCCTTAATCCTAAATGTATTGTACCTTTAAAGTTTCAGCATAGGCACAAGTTTATAATTCACCTGAACACAGTGTTTTACATGCCTGACTGCATGGGGAGCAGTACTGTTAAATTGAAGTTGACTAATAAAATTATTACTTGGCAATGAATATTCGTTATTTTATTGTAATATACCTAACTTTTGATGCAGAATAGAACAGTTTTGGCGCCAAACTTAAAGCATTTCCTCCATCTATCGGTGACAAGTGTTCATAACCATTTCATTGTAGTATCGCAGAATTGTTTTTTATGTAGTAAATTATAAGATATTAATTCAGTTTTTGTTATTTCTGTTGTAAAATATCCACTCTTTTTCTCTTTTATAGGTTAATACAACAAATAGCAAGAATTTTGGAAAAAGTCCAAATAGTGTTCTGTGTGTGGGAAAAAATGATCTTTTAACAAAAATATTTGGTAGTATAAAAGTAGAAGACCCCACCTTCCTCACCTTTCCTACTGAAGAGTGCCTTCAGAGCGAAAAAGGATGTTTGGAATGCCTGGAGAAAAATTCCTGTACTAAAGGTAAAGGCGCTAAATGAATTATAAAAAGTACATCATTGAACAAGGCCATCTTTAAACAATTTTGCATTTAGCATAACCCTACCTACTATAAATGGCCCATACTCAAAATATTTTGAGGATTCTGAATAGGAAAAATGTTTTGGGCTGTGTATTAATAGTTGATATTAACTTGAATGACCATAAAATGACAATTACCTCCCCACTTAAAGTATGTCATGTAGGAATATGCCAAACAAGCAAAGTTTAAGGATAGCCTTAAGTGGAAGATTTAAGGCCTTTCTGTATGATTTGTTTGTCTGTGGTACCTTGGTTCATAACATTTTTTAACAGTTTGTTCACCTACTATGAACTAGAAACATTACGAAAATTGAGCATATTGCCTAATTTCGGAGCTCTATGAAATATATCATAAAGATTTCAGTATGTGTAATTGTTATATCATTGATTTTTTGTTCAATTCTACTGCCCAATTTTGGCTGAATCCCCTAGCAAAAAAGCCTCCATTTTCCCAAAAAATGTCCTTTTTTTACTTTTTGGGGAAAAAATGGACACTTCTTTGGGGAAAATGGAGGCTTTTAGCTAGGGGAAACAGTCGAATTTCGGCAGTAAAATTAAACCAAAAAAATGAGTTCAGTTTGAGAAGAAGGTGTAAGTTCTAATGATAATGTAACCCGCAATATTCAAGGTGCTCTTGTAATTTGTACAGTAATCAAGGGGAATAATATTAGGTTTACATTGAATTATCCATTTGCAATAGCTTCGAAAGTTTTTATATCATTTTTTCTACGCTCTTTCTCAGCAATAAAGGTTAAATGTAGATCATACAAAAAAAATGTATGACCAATTATGCCTGTTTTGACAACTCTTACATGTATTTACATTTTAGATTCAAATGACACCGACTGCTGTAATCTTAGATGTCATCAAACAGCAGAATGCAAACAACATTTCTCAGAGTCGTGTCCGGTTCCTCCCATACAGTGTACTAGAGGTGAGTTACATGTGCCAGGTACCAGTTACTGTATAAGTGGTAAAGTTTGCTCCATAGACATGTTCGCGAGATATTTTAATTCAAGAAAAAAACATCAGAATGTAAACAACAGTTCCTCCCATACTGGGCACATAAGCTTAGGATAATAAAATACAAATCAAGTTACATTTCGGTTACAATGCACCAAATTTTGGAGGAATTATGGCCCTTTTTGACTTAAAAAACAGGTTTCAGATCAGTAACGCTTGAAAACCCCATAGTGGGGATAGACACAGCTAGTTCAGTCAATATGTCATTTATATGTATACATTTGTATATCTGATTAGTGCTAAACAAAAATAGTAAATTCCATTCTGCAAAAAAAAATACCCTAAGCATAATTATGTTGTGTTGCGTTTACAGGTGATGTGTCCAAATTTGGAATTATGCCTAGACTACCCAGCATTCTTAAACAGTTCTCCTGCCATCTAGAACATCTTCCACCAGAATACCTTTACCGGTTAACGTACGAGGTCAAAATTCCCAGAATGCAGTTTACTCTGGGTACCCGCAACAAAGACGTTATGTATAAGAATTTTACGGATCATCAGAATGGAATGGATCATGCCGATTTCTTGACAATGTCTCATCATACAGGTAGCCATTATTATTGTCACTCACAGAATATTGCTTGATCATTTCTATGATCTTGTAACGACAAACTTGATACATACAACTACAAGTGTGGGGTTAGTTTGAGCTTGAAGGCAAATCTCCAGTTTTATATCCTCAGAATTTGGTATACAAAGGGTTTGTGAGAGGAACTATCAATAAATTTAGATTAATTGTTTTTCTGATTCAGCAAAGATAGATTTACAAGAACAAGACTTAATTAGTCCCCGCCCCCTTCCACTTTGATTCTCCTAGCTATTCCTTATGGTCTGCCAGGCCAGTCCTTGTGCCTCTGTTCCTTAACGTATGTACCCTTCAACCTCCTCAAGTGCCTTATGTTTTACGGATTATTGTTATCCCGAAGGTCTGCGTGGGGAGGCATCGTCTTATTTATATGGCATTCCCTGTAGCTGCTTATTCTCTCTCTTTTAATATCTTACATTACAAAATGGTTTCCATACAACTTATGGTTGTGTGTGAATTTGCATTTATTTATGGTCGCTACCTGTTTTCCATATGGGCGATGCCTCAGGAAGAATGTTAGTCATTTCAGATGCAGAAGATGGCCCAGTTCCAGAAGCATCCCTGGCTCTTTTACGTGCCCGATGTACAGCATCGTACACATGGCATCAGTTTTTAGCTCATGGTGAGCTTTTAGGATCCATGAATGTCCGGCATCGTGCGTCAACATTTTCTTTTAACAACATCTCCTCCTTTACCACTGAATGGATTTTGTTCAAATTTCACAGGAATGATCTTTGGGTGGGCCTCTTTCAAGGTTGCATAAATTATTAGGTTTAGTAAAAAAACATGGCTGCCAGGGGGCGGGGCTTGTTCCCTATTATGTATATAGTGGAAACTATAAACAACATCTCCTCCTAAACCACTCAATGGATTTTGACCAAACTTCACACAAATGATCCTTAGGTGGTCCTCTTTCAAAGTTATATAAGTGGTTCCAGTCTGTTGCATAAGTAGGTCACAGGAGCTATAAATAGATTTTAAAAGTGTAAACTTTGAAAATCTTCTTGTCCCAAACCAAAAGATTTAGAGCTTTGATATTTGGTGTGTAGCATAATTATCGTCTAATGGTCCTCTTACAAGATTGCATAAATTATTAAGTTCCGTCAAAAAACCTGGCTGCCAGGGGCCGTATTCCCTATATGTATATAGTGGAAACTATAAATGACATTCCCTCCAAAACCACTTGATAAATTTTGATCAAATTTTGCAGAAATGATCCTTAGGTGGTCCTCTTTCTGATGGTTTGAATTTTTTTTTGTAAATATGAATTTCGTAAAAACGAATGATTTTTCGTAAAAACAAATTATCTTTTGTAAAAACGACTTATTTTTCGTCAATACAAATTATTATTTTGTAAATATGAAAAAATATTTCGTAAAAACGAATTATTTTTCCATAAAAACAAATGGCAGTGTACTCAGGCAAGCGATATAGGGCCATCATGGCCCTCTTGTTCAAAGTCTCATCTGAAAGACCGTTAGTACTGTTGTGGTGGAGCTGGTCATCGAACATGCGACCCCTGGATTACTAATCCAGCATGTTACCACTGGACCAAGGATCGGCTATGAAACTTACGGTTATGTTGGCCTCTTGTTATATTTTCAGTTAGTAAATATGATGATGAAGTTATACTTACGGGAACATTTATCAATTCTGACACCTCCAGAATTGATGAGTACAGACTACACAAACTGAAGCACTCCAGCAGTTTTACTGACCGTCGTTTCAATGTCATTCAAAAAGGGAAGAACAAATACCTCACCAAAATACAGTTCGTGAAACCATTTCTGTTCTCCACTGCAAATTGGTGGAAAGAGGGCTGTCGGAGGAATGTGTCGCAGGTAGTACCATCACAGCCTATCTTTGAATCATACGGGAAATCTGTGAAACAAACAGTTAAACATAAGATGGATGGAAAATTTGTATATCAAATACAGACAGAGGATGCTATGCCTCATATGAGATTTACTATTACTGGTATGTCCAATTTTCTTACTTTGTGAGAATTTCAGTTTAAAGGTTTTATAAGGGTTTTATATTTCCAAATACAGATCTTCATATATTTGTTTAACTTATATAATAATCATCAAACATCAATTTAACCAAGGTAAGTCCCGGTAAATTGAGGGTTCTTAAGGTCAAATGTATAGATTTGTCTATAAAGATTCTCATTACAGTTAAAACACAACAGATAGAAACACTTCGCTAGATAGAACTGGACCGCGCATACTCCAAATGTTGTGTTGATTAATCGGTTGTTATGTAAATAAGGACAACAGTGCAATCTATACAGTCAAACCTGTGTTAAAGACCACCTGCGAACAAAGACCACTATTGCAAAACCTGTCTGCAAAGACCACCAATTCTTTTTTCTATCAGACCATTTTCAATGATATTTAATCTGTTAATAGAGACCACCTGTAAACACTAAACAAAGACCATATTATGCTGTTCCCATGGGTGGTCTTTACAGACAGGTTCGACTGTACACGTTCTAGAGCGGTTAAATTGGAAATAAATTCTTACTACAGCAAAATTGATACTGCAGTTGAAGAGAGGTTGTTGCTCAAGAGAGGACAACTCCGGAGAGGTTGCAATGGAACAAGTTTGCCCAGCCAGTTTATGCCTAATGGCCAATTCTTATTATAATGTTCATAATTGATATTATATAGGTCCTCAGTTGAACAATTACAGTCAAACCTGTGTTAAAGACCACCTGCGAACAAAGACCACTATTGCAAAACCTGTCTGCAAATACCACTAATTTTATCTCCCATCAGACCATTTTCAATGATATTTGATCTGTTAATAGAGACCACCTGTTAACAAAGACCACATTTTGCTGTTCCCATGGGTGGTCTTTACAGATAGGTTTGACTGTATATGTTAATTTGAGTTATTATAATGAGTGATAATTTTTTTGTTTTTTTCAGATAATACATCCATTTTTTCATACTATAGAGAAGAGTATGCTAGTATCAGAATCAATCCTTGGTCTCTAAATGGCAGTATGCTATGGGACACTGCCTCTGCTATGTGGAATGTAACACTTTCAGGTAAATTTTACTAGTTTTCATATGTTATGGTCAAACTGAAAGGCGTTTATCTCCCGTTAAGGTACAGTTATCACTGTCTTTGAGAACGTTACGTGATGATGGATACTTGAATAAATCCTTGATAACAAATGGCTAACTTCGTTATTCTAATAAATTTATGTTTTCATTTTACCACCTACATTAGTGTTTATATAATCAGAACAATGTCAACATCCAGAATATATATTTAAACGTTTAATTTATATATATTCAGAAATAACTATTTAAATGTATGTGATGGGAGACTCAGGTCTCTGTATTTTGTAAGGGGAAACAACTGTGCAGCACTCGAAAAACTGGATACAGACCTGTATGACAATGCCATGAAAAAGTGTTAAAAATGTTGAAATGACAGCATTTGATTCACCAGATCTTTGTTAATGTTTGATTATTTTCCGAGCAGGGCGTTAGGCTGATTTGGGGACGGGATCTTGTACCCACAAAACGGAAAATTGTGCGTCAATAAAGATAAAATGTAGAAATATTAGCCATAACTTTTTCACCTATTCATTCCAGTTTCAATCCATTATGATATAATACAACCAGGTCTTCACATACATAATAGGAATGTGGATCTTATAGGAATGGTCTTAGTTAATTTTAAGTGAAAATAGGTGAATTTTTTTTTATTTTGGTAGGGGAATAGAATCCATAAACAACCCCAAAAATGACTGATCAAATGCCCTGCTGTGTATTGTAGGGATGGCTTTTATGTTTTGGCTCGTGTTACTTCAAATTGTTGTCAAGACAAAGGGAAGAATGCATTACTTCTCAGTGTTTTTTTTGGGGCCTTTTTGGGGCCGAAATTCGGACCCATTCCCCTCACTCAAAAGTATGTTTTTTCCCCCCTATCCTCTGTTAAAATTCCCCTTCTACAGCTTTTTTTTTTTAAATTGTAGATGTTGCCAGTATTGATGATATTTTTAGTCAGAAATATAGAAACATTGACCTGTAATGAGACTAACTAATCTGTTGCATTTTTACATGTTTACATCACTGCAACAAAGAAGTGTAGTGAATACAGATATAGAAATGTATACTTTGTTATGCACATTTTTTCACCCTATTTTCCCCTCCCAATGCTATTTTCCCCTATCTAAGGGCCCCGCCACCATTCCCCTAGAAGTGAAAAAAAACACTGCTTCTTTCTGCGTGGAATGTAGATTTCAGTGTCACCTTTCTGTTTTACAGGTTCATTGACAGGGTGCCCAGGAATATTTACTTTGGAGATTTACACAGAAAATCTGAAGTCTCGTCTTGCCGTGTATGATATGTTAATCAACTGTCCGAAAAACTTCTCTACTGGATTCAAGATACATCGGAATAATGTGGATTTTGTTGACATTTTTATAGTTGTGATGAACGACTCTGTGGCTAGTTATAGAACTGTTTTATCATCGGTTCAGGGTCCGCAGTACTTCAGGGCTGACCCTAAACTTATGGTTGCCATGGAAATTGGAGAACATTCACCATGGATACCAATAACTGTGATTTTGGTTATTTGTGTATGCACTTCAATACTTTTGACTATGTTGTATATTTATTGTAACGGACAAAAATCCCGACATATACCAACAGATATAAGTGTGCAGAAGCCAGATCTAGGTCCTCAGATCACTCTGCTTCAAAGTATGGACAAAGTGTCGAAAGATAACGGATTAAGAATGAAAACTAGGTGTGTCATGATTGTACTAGCGGTGTTGTACATAGTGTATGCATTCATGTTTACGTTCACGGCTGTATTCGGACTTTTGCATTTGTTTCAAATGCCAGGAGTGACACAAATCACTCTTGTTACAAATACAAGCGCCCAAGTACAAGTACAGATGCAGCGATCGTTGGATCAGATTATGGAGTATGAAAGTAATGAAATGATTCGATTGTTGAACTCCACTGAGCAGAGACTGAAGGCTTGCAGTTACCATCTGAAGTCATCTTTGTATGACGGTATGCCAGATGGTAATGACGAGTTGCGCCGTGTTTTACAGGCCGTTTTTCAGAAAAATGGAACGATTAAGCAGTCCCTAGCCGAGTACTTCGCAAGCAAGCAGGATTTTTATCAGAAAGAAATTGACAAATTTCTCGACGAATTCAATAAAACTTTAGATGCCAAACTACATAAGATACAAATTACATATGCAGCTTACTTGAAGTCCGTAGCAAGTAATGATTGGTTCGTGTTCCCGAAAGAAATTTTCATGCAACAGCAAGCGCAAAGTGGGGAGCCTCTGTCAAAGATTACTGATAATCTAACTGGATTCCTTACATGGCTGGAGATTGATAAAGTGCAAGAAATATTTGAGATTAAAGATATAGTTATGAATAGGTAAGAACGATTTTTGAGATAGTATGGATAGATCCTAACAGAAATAGATTTGTTTCTGTTTACCATAATAACCCCTATTTTATCCCCTGCCCCATATTATTAATGGAGAAAAAAATTGTCATAAAATTTGGGTCATTAATATGCAAGCATTGCCCAAGCATACTAAATATTGATAAACTCAATCCAGAAGTAAACCTTGCCCTCCCCCCTCCCCCTTCGAAGAAGAGAGGGCATATTGTCCGTCCGTCCATAATCTTTTTGTTTCAGATCAGTAACACAAGAACCCCTTGACCTATTATCCTCAAACTTGGTCCACACATTTATCTTGGGTAGCAGAGGAACCTTATTAATTTTGGGGTCAAAGGTCAAGGTCACAGGGGGGCATAATGTTTTACAAACATCTCTTGTTAAGTTGAACATGGAAACTTATTTTTACTTCATAATAATGCAAGGCATAATTTGTTTTATTTTCAGGCTTTTGACCAGAATGCCCAAGGTGGATTTTGCCACTCTCTTCAGTGACTCAGATGATACAGACAGTTCATCAACAAATAATTTTGACTTCAAATCAGTCAATAATACATTCAGGTTTGCATCCAACAACCCCGAGTATAAACAAAAGTGGCGAGAATTCTATGAACCAACGGATTTCAATTCAGACGACAAGGGAGGTAACTCTAGTGGGTTCAGTGTATCAGATATTAAAGGATTTATCTACCCTGTATTTATTACTGTGTTTCTAGTGCTAGATTTATTCCTTTTAGTCTACCGTTTTTTGTGGATGGCTCGTTGTTGGCATCTGTTTAAAACAGGACTAGAGGAACGAATACCGTATGATTCTATGACTCGGAAAATATATTTCATCCTTACTGGAAAGGAAGTGCCACGCCCAGAGGACAGCTTGGATCATCCATACGATTATTATATGCATAATAAAGAGAATATATGGGAGGATAACACTGATTTGTACTTCTTGTATTGCAATTCCTCCACAAAAAACAAGGAAGACATTTTAAGGGATATCTGGGCACACAGACAAAGGCAGAACCCAAAGCCCGAGATCAAAGAGGAGAAAACTAACTGTTGCCGTGACAGCGTGTGTAAATTCTTGAAATGTACTTACAGGTTTTTCATTTCACCTGTTTTCTGGAGATTAGTGTTAATTTGTGGTTTTCTGTTAATTTTATGTTTGGTTGCTAAGGCAACCAATGACCTAGTTACAGTTGAATCGGCCATGTTTTTACTTGATACTGATGCTATGATTCCTATTCTGAAACGTCAGAATCAAATGACCAATGCTGTGATTAAGCAGTATGGTATTTACCTCAATGAATTTATCAAGGGATATAAAAACACTATAGATGGAGATGTACAGCTTATCAACAACTTGCTTGTAAATGTTGCTGAAAGACAGGTTTGTATATACAGCATTTTTTACAATTACTTTGAGTTACTAAATGTTTATATCCAGTATTGATGTTTTCGAACTTCATTTATCTTCATAACTGATTGATTTAATTTGTACATAAGGAAATATGATCAAAATTATACGATTGGTTATTCAGTAATAATAAAAGAGAATTTTTGTGCTCATCATGAGAAAGGGTACTTTAATGAGGTGGAATTTGCCTTTAAATGTAATATTTGACATATATAAGAAGACCAATGAATTGTACCAATGGTACATATTGATGATCCTTAACTGCAGTGGAGACACACTGAACAAATACCTGGTCATCTCTTTCGTCTTAAAATTGTCCCAGTTCCTACATAATCAAGTCTTTGATATTTCCCACGAATTTGGTCTTTTGTCTGGATTGGTCTTGAGATTTTAACTTCAAAGTAAAAAAATAGGGAATTCAATTTTGGACTTCCTTTTGCCCTCACCCCCAATCAGGCGCGTAGCTGAGCCCAAATTGACTTTACGCACTCTGCTAGGGGGCATGCTCCCCTGAGAATTTTTTTGTAATTGGAACGTTCTATGGTGTCTTTTCGAGTATATTTTACAACATAGTCTGCACCTCACCCCCCTTAACTCCCAGTGTACATTTTTATTGCGTTTTTCGCATTTATTTCATTTTTATTTTTTCGACCTGTCTAAAATAATTTTACGCACATGCGTACATGCGTAAGCCTAGCTACGCGCCTGCCCCCAATCACCCCTACTAAAATGTTTGAAGGACAAAATGTTTAGCAAATTTATAGCGGATACATTCAGGGGCGGATCCAGGATTTGGAATTAGGCGGTCTAAGGAGGGGCTTAACTTTTTTAAATACAACGCATTAGCTGCGACAGAGCTATATTTTCGTATTTATACTCAGACAAACATGTAAGGTTGGTACATTTTAGGGGGGGGGAGGCGCGTGCCGGGTGAGCCCCCCTGGATCCACTAGTGACATTTAAGAAACCTTTGTTGGCTTCAGATCTTTTCGCTTGTGTTTCGGCGTCTTTTGGGAGCATGGATATTACATTTATATTGTACTATTCCCTTGTGAAAACTGCAGCCTTATGATATAACATGCATATATCATATTGAGTATTTGTGAAGGCAGTCTCTGATTGCCCAGGTATGATCCCATTGTCCACATAGTGGTGAGACCTCTCCCTGCCCATCATGACCTTATTGATCTATCAAATAAGATGGTCAAAATTCACCTTTATTTGCTCTCTTTTTTTACCGAAATCGCTGTTAAAAAACTTAAGACGGCAAACATACATTTTCTGCATTTAGGCCATAATGTGAAACCTGTTTGTCGGTGATTTTTTTGAAAATAATTTTACTGCTTGTGCCTTTTTAATTGGGAAAATAGGCGCGATAAGTCACAACTTTGGGAAAATAAGAGCATGGTTATTTTACTGAAAAATGTTCAAATTTCCTGTTTTTGCTAAATGTGTTATTGCTTTTCCCTCTTTATCTCAAAGTGCTTTTTTCAGGATGGCAAAAAATTCAGTAAAAACTTTTTTTTTTTTTTTTACTTTTTGGGGAAAAAAGGGCACTTTTTTGTGGGAAATGGAGGCTTTTTTGGTAGGGGAAACAGCTGTAATACGGCAGTAAAATTGAACAAAAAAATCACTGTATGTACAAACATGTATGAGATAGGATATGATGTTACATTACAGACGATGCTGCTGACCAGTGTGATCTCAGATATGTGCAATTTAGTGGGACGTGAAACATGTGACATAGACTTCAATCTTGTAACATTGTCCCTGACGTCTTGTAATTTCTTGCCAGTGAATACCAAGCCACTTGAAGGTATGTTATTTCGTGTCATTTTCTGAACCAAAAATAAGCACTCCTCGTTGGCTCAATTGGTAGAGCCCCAAGGTGTCACCGGGGAGGTGTAGGTTCAATTACCTACTGCTGCTGACCATGACCTTCTGTGACATTTGGTTACAGTAATTTGACCTTCACCTCTGATTCATGTTGGAAAGTTGTCAGTTGCTTGCAGAAAAGCAAGTTAGTACTGATCGAAATTGATTCCAGGAAAACTTGTTTGGTCAACTGACTGCCCTGTTTATCTGAAAATATGTTGAAAAATTATATTAAAGACTATAGAAAAGAGACAAAAATCAAGCATCAATTGATGTTTTTATCATTGATTGAAAATTATTTTGAACAGTGCATTAAAAAGTTGAAATGGTGTGCTCAATTAATTTTGAATGACTGTGCTCTAGTCGGTAAAAGTACTGTATTTTTGCAGATCTATGATTGATGCCAACGGTCTCATCTGTATTCTCTAAGGTTAAATTCTGGATAATTTGTTGATTTAATGAGGGTTACTTTTCGCTCAAAGTGTTAATTATGTACTGATTTATTACTGAATTTTACATACAAGTAAGGCACCAAGTTCAGTTAAATTATAGTTTTTTAACAGGAGGTACTCACGGTAAGTTATTGTGCCCATTTGCCTTGTCCTATGATGCTGCAAGGTCACAGACATTCACATACAATATAGAGTCATTGTATCATATGAGAAAAGTTACATACCTGATTTTGAATACATAGTTCCTACATGATGTAACATCTACAATGTTTACCTCCCTTGTCCTTTACTGTCGGCCATTTTGGTAGGCAAAACTGATAAGCCCTTATATAGGTAATTTCCAAAAATGAGATAATTGAGAAAATACCAAGAGAATTTGCATGTGACAACCACTTTTTCTTCAACTTACTGAGCCAAATGCCCACATGAGCATAATTAATAAGTTATTTTTTATTTATCAGATTAGTTTTATCATCGTTTACATTATATTCCCTATAAACTTGAAGGAAATTTGCCTATCAAAATGGCCGACAATTCAGAACAAGGGAGGTAAATAATGTAGATGTGGGAACTATATGCAAGGATATATATATTCTAGAGGAAGGTCTTAAGAAATTCATATTTTACTTCCATTATATCCTTTCAGGTTTTCACGAGTCAATTCTGGATGAATATATACAAGCAGAGTTATCTCCCTTAGTGCTGAATCTTCGACAGATTTTATTTAATTCCATTAACCTATTACTTGTGTATTCAACTGGAATGATTCTCTGCCAGCTGATAGCGCGTGTGATTTTTGTAAATTTAAAAAACTCCAGACATATGAAAATGACAAAGGTGTTCCAACTACCAAGTGTGGTCGACCAATGGCAGGAACAGAATTCCTTTCGTGAAAAAGAGATCTACAACAGCCAATCAGTGATCGCTGAAAGTTGCGAAAGTGGTGTTTACGATATGACAAGTTAACAAGAGCTTTGCCAGGCATTTCTTGTACATGTAAAAATACCATACCATGTGATAAAATGAAAAGTTGGGTTCACTTCTACTCATTTCTGTAGTCATTTCTGCTACCATGGACACTCGTTGGTTTCCAACTGCTTCATTTATTGTATCTTTTTTTCATACAATGGTACCAGAGTGTTAAACTAATACAGATTCTTTATAAAGAATAAAAATCCTTCAGTTGTAATCAGCCTATTTCAGGGATAAATCGATGCTCCACACAGCGCTTTGATTCCACTACCGTTCCATTCATAAGCGAGTCATTGTAAGCGACTCGCTGATTGGTTAACGGATGCTGGTCGATTCGCCCGTCTATACATAGCAAATATCACTAGCGGTAGAGTTATAAAGCAGAGGGTGAATATGAAGGTATCGGAATAAGCGCCCAATGCTAAAGGAGAGTAGGATAAATCAAGGATATGTGATTATTTTGATGTTGCCAAAGATGGATATGATGTAATCAAAAATGGATGTGGCGTTATACTATAAATTGCTGATTTATCATTGAATATTTCAGCTATTATCCCATTGATGGCCATCAGTCATAGTAAAACAGGTGTTGATATCTCTATGCATTCATACTGATTTTTTGATTTATACAATTGTCATTGGACAAAACATATAGTGGTAGGTAGCAGTAATAACTACAGATGTTAGGGGAAATAACCTGTATGAAGCACTTTATGTCGTGTATAAGTTCATATACTTTTTCTAGCGGAAAATTCAACCAAAGATTACTGGGGAGACGATGTATAAGTACCGTAAAACCTCTATAATATGTCCACCTTTAATATGATACCTTGAAAACTGATCTTATTATTGAGGTGGTCTTAATATTGCAGTTGAATAACGAACAAAGCAGTGAAAATGGACTTGAAATTTGTGTTTGTAAATTTGAGGTGGTCATATTATTGAGGTTATCTTAAAGTAAGGTTTTACTGTATTTGTAGTTTCCTTTGAAGAGTAAAATTTTACCTCATTTGTCTCTACAGAAGTGTTATACTGTTGCAGGAAATTCCTTTGCATACTATCCTCATGAAATGTATGTATAGTTAATTGTTACAATACTCCTGTGTACAGAACATATACCATGAAGTATCTGCGTATGTCTTCAATTTCCTACTTAATTCAACTTGTCTGATGTTCTCTATAATCTGATTGGGTAGTCACAATATACATGTATGTACTCTTGACACAATTCACTTGTTTCCAGCATTGTTATCCAAATGACAGACTTTCTGTTGGAGATACTGTAAATTACCTAATAATAGGGTCAACTTTTATTATAAATTGGCTTATCTTTGTTGTCATTTGAATTGCTTCAGGTTTTAGCGCCCTATAATGAGGTTGGGTCAATTTCCCTTCAATATGTATGGCAACTAGATGTCTCTGAAATGTGGGTATATATATATATAGTTCATGTTAAATGATACAAATAATTTTCATTGAAGACAGTTTGATGCCCTTCTGATAGTTGGGTTTCTAACATAGCCAATATTTGTCTGTTCAAATGATGATTGCCCATTTCTAAATATTTTATGACACAAATGTCCAAAATATAATTGTTTCGATTCTTTTCAAATATTTTTTTTACTTTTCTTAAATTTGCATGTCTGTTAAAAACAGGTGGTTTCACTACATAAAAATGAGAAAAATAAATGTAACTTTCCATTTTTCTGTTTATTTTAATGGCTAACATTACCCGAGAAAAAAAAGGTCATTACTTTTATTGAATGGTAAAAAATTATGAAATTTTCCAATTTTATCTGCTTTATTGTATAGATTGGATCAGCAACTGTCAGATATTATGACCATTAGGGTGCTAAAATCTTAATTTTCAGACTAGTCTCTTGTTCCAGCCTTCTATGGCTATCTGTCGTCAACGGCCGTCTAGTGCCCGGACCAGAACAGACCAGGTCTCCTAGAGGAGTTGCTTTAATGACCTCTTTAAAATATGTTTGTTTGATTTATTGACGAAGAATGAACACTAAAACAATGAAGTGAAAATAAGTCTACCATAGCTTTTGTCTCGTCACCAAATAATTTCCATACCTTTGCTTTATTAGCAAGAAGGCATTAATGTTGCATAATGAATTATATTTATATTTCACATACAGTGATACTTCGACAAGACCACCTTTAGTTCTGAAGGAACTCTTGTTTTATTTGTGAGCCAGTGTGGTAATTGAGTTAAAATATGGAAGCTTTACAGTAAATTGTTCCATTAAATTATAATCTTATCATGGAGATGGTCTTTAAGTGAGGTTTTACTGTATTGACATCTAGTCAGAGATAGTTTCAATTTTTGTGGTGTACATTTTGTGTAAGATAAAGTCAGCATGTTGTTGCTGTTCTTTATCATTCTTTGTAATTTCTCATGTATGACACAATCTCTGGTTGGAATTGTTTAAAGTATAACCTTAATAATACGACCACCTTTGGGACCCTGGTCTTCTTATTGATGTGCCCTTAATATTGAGTTTGAATAACAAGCAAAACAGTGAAAGTGGACTTGTAAATTGTGGTCTTAATTTTGAGGTGGTGGTATAGGTGTTGTTTTGCTGTTTAGCTTTACAAATTAAAAGCTTTTCTTCTTTAACATTTTGTTGTATCACTGTTTTTCGGTGCAGCCGTACTAACATGGTTTCGCTATTTGCATATCAGTGTTGTGAAAACCAATCAAATCTTACATTATTCACCAAGGCAATTTCTCTTCAACCGAACAACATTTGTAACCTTGACATGGATTGGTTAACCTTTCGATATAGGCTATGTTACCTTATTCCGTGGATTTCGGTGAATTTACCGCAATCCTGTTAGATCTTGAGTGACCAGCATTTGTAACACCTCGGTATTTATTTTGTTGCACAACAAATCTTAACCTTCAAATTGTTTCACTTAATGGCACACTTGTACCATGATAAAACTATACTTTTTCAGGGTTCCTACACACTTGAAATGTCCTGGAATTTGTTGAGCACTACACTTTGAAAACTCGCTGAATATTACTAAAACCCTAAAATGGACTTAATACTTAAAACAAACGGTTTTAATTTCACCTTAAACTCTCTGAAAAAAGTTCTGAATGTTACTTTAACTTCGTGGGTCGAGTAAAGTGATAAGAAGTCTAGAAAAAGGTTCCATTACTTCTATAACACAGTTTTTCATCCATTTCTATTTCTGTTTAAAGGACAGCACAACTTGTTGTCTTATTAATTCACTTCATTGAAATGTTGATATCAATAGTGCTTGAAAACAGCACTTTACAGAAAAATCCTTCAATTTTGTCTCTGGTTGAACTGGACATGTTTCTGAAGAGTACTAGGCATTTGTTTGGTTTTCAGTATTTCATTTAAATATCTATTTTTCTTTTAACAATGCACTATTGACTGTATATGGAGAATAAATTAAAGTAATTTTGTCATCTTTCGCTATAGAGGAAGCCTGCTCAGTTTGCTCAGTTTGTAGAGCATACAACTTCCAATCTGGAAGTCATTGGTTCAAGGCATATGCGACAATTTGAATGGAGATAATGCATTGAATGTAATTTGTCTCTTGACTCGTATGAGGAAGTTATCAGTTGCTTGTGGAAGAGCAGGTTGGTACTGGTAACCCAGGAACACTAGATAGGTCATCTGACTTTCATACATAAATGATTTATTATTAAAAAATGGTGTAAAACTCCCAACATTGCTTACTTTCTTAGGGATTGTTTTTGGACTGTAGCAATGCATTAATGTTTCTAATTCTAAAGTATTTAATTTCATTTACACTATATAAATGATTTTCTTTCATAATGTCTGTACAAGTAAAATTGACCAGTTGTGGCACACTGGCCAGATAATATGTTACAATATGCTGCACTAGCTGCTGTACTTGAATTGAAACACTGTTGAAAAATGGTGGCCAAGTGGTTACTGTCACCTACTTCAGATCACTTGCCCCTCACCACAAGAGGTTCAAATCCTACTGAGGATGTAGACTTGAATTGTATGTGGGGAAGTTATCCAGCTTGCTTACAGTAGGTCAATGGTTCTGCTCATGTACACCCTATGTCCAAAATAATGCTAGACTTGGACTCAATCTTCCTAAGCATCTCAATTTGAGCTAAATTTCAGCTCAAATATTGTTTCAAATCATTGAGATTTTTCTCATCTGGAACCGGACTTAAAAACCGTTATTAAAAAATGAAAAAGATGAGATGAGTTTTTTTCTCAAATACTTTTCAAGGGATTCAAATGAGATTTATCTCAATCTCAGTCTGTATTTTGGGCAAAATCTCATAATTATATTGAGCTGAGATTTCTATTTGAGATGTTTTGAGAGATCGGGGTCGGAGGTCTTCTTCCACTCTGATAGCTACGTAAATCACTACATGACCCTGCCGGTTTATGTGATTTAAAGCCCCATTACTGTTGAAATAGGGCATCGTAATCTAACCCTTTGATTGTAAGTTACAGGAGATATTGGTATACAAATCTACACCAGCTGTATTACTTTGTCCACCTTTGTCTGGAATCCATTTATCCAGTATAATGTATTTGTCTTCACCGATTTGAAATATTTGTGAAGATTATTTTGTAAAAATGTATTTTATGTAATTATATAGTTGTATTATGTTAAATGATGCTTTAATAAATAATATTAAACTAAATTAGTCTACTTTTGTTACCATTCCCAGTGAAATTGTCTAGGTATGTTTGTGGTTTTAATCGTCGGGGAAGGCCCTTTTTTCAGAAATATTGTTTGACTGTTCAGTTGTTTATAGCTTACACCATTTCTCAACTGTAGTTCAGTTATATACGGCGGATAGCTGACCTTCTGGAATACAAACTAGTATTAACCTGGTCCTCAGCAAGCAACTGACAACTTCTCCACATAGGTTAGAGGTTGAGGACAAAAGACTTCGGACGCTTTTATCTTCAGTCAAATTGTCACGGAAGAACATATGCCTTGCCTTGGGTTTGAACCCACCTCTATATTACCAATTGTGTGCTGTACTGAATGAGCTTAATGGACAGGCGTAACTACATATGTACGTAACTTTTATATTTAGTATGGTTATAAAAATGATTCACAGAAAAACTTTTGAAACACCAAAAATTGCGTGCTTACGTGATGCTCATTTTGGGGCAAACATTTTTTTTTTAAAGTGTGAAGGGACATGAATGTTGCCCCTGTCTGTCCAACCGTGCATTCATCCATCTGAATGAAATGTGTATTGGCTCAATGACTCTTGAAAGGATGGATGGATTCAATTCAGTTTCGGGAGCATAAAATAGAATACATGTGAAGTTCGAGATGGGTAACAATCCGCCACTTTTTTTGGTCACCACACAGGAGATTGTCTCGAGTTCTCTCCCTTTATTACTTTATTATAACACTACACACACAGGAGATTGTCTCGAGTTCTCTCCCTTTATCACTCTATTATAACACTATATACACAGGAGATTGTCTCGATTTCCCTCCCTTTATTATTTTATTATAACACTATACACACACAGGAGTTTGTCTCGAGTTCTCTCCCTTTATCACTTTATTATAACACTATACACACAGGAGATTGTCTCGAGTTCTCTCCCTTTATCACTTTATTATAACACTATACACACAGGAGATTGTCTCGAGTTCTCTCCCTTTATTACTTTATTACAACACTACACACACAGGAGATTCTCTCGAGTTCTCTCCCTTTATCACTTTATTATAACACTTTACACACACAGGAGATTGTCTCCAGTTCTCTCCCTTTATCACTTCATTATAACACTACACACAGGAGAATGTCTCGAGTTTTCTCCCATTATCACTATTATAACGCTATACACACAGGAGATTGTCTCGAGTTCTCTCCCTTTATCACTTTATTATAACACTTTACACACACAGGAGATTGTCTCGAGTTCTCTCCCTTTATCACTTTATTATAACAGTTTACACACACACAGGAGATTGTCTCGAGTTCTCTCCCTTTATTACTTTATTATAACACTAGACACACAGAGGAGATTGTCTCGAGTTCTCTCCCTTTATTACTTTATGATAACACTATACACACTAGAGTTTGTTTTGAATCTTTAAATGGTGATAATTACACTTACTTTACGATCAATTAAATGGCGATAATCTCATTTACTCACATAAAGTATTTCTATCAGTGCACGCAGATCCAAATTAAATACATATTCTGTATCTCCATAATGAAAGTAGACTTTAAAGTAGACTTTGAAATGGATGTTCCAAATCAACCTCGAAATTTTACGTTTCCAAAACGAACGTTTGGTATTAAAAATCCAGAACTGATTTAGCATTCAAACCACGATGGTTTTTTGGACGGTACCGCTCAGTCTATAGTAGTGGCAATTTGAGAGGCATACAACAATTGGTTGCCGTTTTCAAAACACGAAAAAGACTGAAAGCCGGTAACATGTCAAACGCGTCCACAACGGCCTAATTACCACGCAAACAAAATAGTTCCAAAGTTCACCGAAGAAATCATATCATAAACGTTTCAATAAAATGAAATGTTGAAAAAGTGACCTGCTAAAGTGGTTTGTGAACTAATTAGCTGTTTCTGTGGAGTTCAGATGGGGTTTCAAGCAATGTATTAATACACACGAGTTTGTTTAGTGTCGGCCCGGTGCTTTTTCGGTATCCAGTCGTTTCCCCCACAAGTTGTTTCCTCCCCTAGATGTTTCCCCCACACTACTGTTTCCTCCAGGATGTTTCCTCCCCTATATATATATTTAAAAAAAAAGGAAGTTGGGACAGATTTATGGAAAGGTGTTATGATGAAGGTTGCATTTTTTAATTTGTATGTTTTGGTATTCAATATTCTGCTATATATATATAATATTATTATGTATATGATTATTAAATTTCAAGCTTGTTATGATTGTTTTAAAAAATAAAACTTATCATGATTTTATATTTATAAAAAAATATATACATTATCTCAAATATTTAATTTGCTTTTATTCATATTAATGTGAACAACATGTTATATAAATGTATGAGAAAACATTAAATTAAACCTGCATACACTGAGTCAAATGGGTGAATAACCTTGTGACAGACTGTTATTTTATTGTACTGGACAAAGGCAATAATCAGGACCTGGAAGGTGTGAAATGAACTGAATGGGTATTTGACACATTTTAGTTAGTTTTGTACCATTTTATTTTCCTTTAGAAAAGACCCAGTGTATAAAATTAATGAAGAAATAACATAGCTACCTTGATAAACTTAATATTTTTATTATGAGATCTTAAATCATAAACATAATCTCAGGTTATGGAAACATAAAATCAGCATATATGTACATCTCAACTCGAATCAAGTGTCAAATTTTTATATTTGTATATTGTGTATACATCTCACCATCAACCAAACACCAATTTTGTAATTCATACACTTAATGTAATTCATACACTAACATAATATTGTAATAAAGCATAAAACAAAAGCAAATCAAAATGTCAAAGTTCTTTTGGGATGCTACCACACAATCTCAATACATGTATAACCATATTTTGTTAGTTTTCATTTACATTAACAGATGGGCTATAAATCTTCGCACATCTTTTTAACAACTCAGATGTGGAGATTGTGTCGGCGTCATAATCAGCCCACAACTTCCTGATGGCTGTCTGCACTCTCTGGTAGGATATATGTGACCTGCGGCCAGTTACTCCGTCCCTTACAAGCTGCGCTTGCTCTTCAGCTGTCATTCCCTCATTCCTTAGAACAGGCACCAGTCTGTAGAACAGCAATTCCATCCCACCGGCCCTCATATTCAGCCTATGATGCTAGCCTATAAATAACAGAAAAACATATTATGTATGCAACAAACAATATTATAGCATATTGTAATCAAGCAATTTTTTCCATTCTCTAATGTTAAAGAAAAATAGCACCCGAAGAGCCTGTCTATACTTGTATCAACTTATCATTTTTTATAAAAAATAAATAAAATTGATCAGACTATAAGACTATATAGGAAATTTGCAGGCTTGCTTTTTTATTGAAACACATTTGTGTTTTCAATTTCAATAAAATAAATGCACTTACCAGTATTGCATGTACGATGCTGCCACTTTCCACACATATCGCACATTGTTGAATCATTTAAATATTTAGGAATACATCTTTTTAAAAATGGATGTTGGAACCGCACTCAAAAACGAATTGCCCAACATGCCTCATTCTCATTACATAATTTATTTATAGTATACAATCAATTAGATATTCCAGTATCTCAGAGGATCAATCTATTCGACTCTGTTGTTTTGCCAACATTAAACTATTCTGCTGAAGTCTGGGGTCATCATACGAGCCCAAATACTGAAGCAATTTTCTCAAAATTTTGTAGAAGGATATTATGTGTTAAACGATCAACAAATTTAAACGCTCTGTATGGAGAGTTAGGTCGTATACCCTTGTATGTACACAGAAAACTAATATTGATTAAATATTGGATAAAAATATTAACACTTAACGAACAAAGTATACTTTTTAAAACTTATAAAATGCTTAAGAATGATGCTGATGATGGCCTATCATACAATGGGAGTAATTGGGCATATAATACAAAGAACATTTTAGAACAAATAGGATTGTCAAATATGTGGAACAACCAATTTAACATGCTTATTAATTACAACACTGTTAAACAACGAATATTAGACATTTTTCACCAAAGCTGGTATTCTTCAATTAATAACTCAACTCGCTTAGAAACATACAGTCTATTCAAACACTCATTTAATTTAGAAAGATATCTCGACGTAATCAAAGAATCTAAATTTAGAATTGCTCTCGCAAGATTTCGAACATCATCTCATGACCTAGCTGTAGAACGTGGCCGATATTTAAATATACATAGAAACGACAGAATTTGTAAAAACTGTAATACAGAAATGATAGAAAACAAATATCATTTTCTGTTAATTTGCCCAAAATTCTCAGATTTAAGATCAAAATATATAAAAAAATACTACTACACATGGCCCACGAAACAAAAATTGTCTAATATTATGACAGCAACATCAAACATTATTGTCACCAATTTGGCCAAATACATATTCTACGCCAATCTAATTAGAAATTGAATAATTTATGCTCATATTTTGATATATTTTGCTTGTATACATGCACTGTAACATCATGTGCTCTTCAGAAAATCTATGCCTTTTGTTTGTCAGAAATATTTTTGTATAATTGCTATAAGAGTCATTATATATTTTGGCAACATTTGCTGTCCTAGGACTTGCGTTCAAGCACCCTTCATATAAAGCTTTAACATTTGATTTTATATGAAACTTTATGGTTTGTTGCACATTTGTAGCAGACCATTTGATATATAAAACTGTTAGAAACATAATTTTTACATGTTTGAACATGTAAAAATGACACAATTTGACTGTCTCCAGGTCAATTTTTGTGTATTTATGGTTATGTAATTTTTATGCCAACTTTATTCTATATTTGACTCAAATACTAATGCATTAAAAGGTACAATTATTCAATCGCTTCATCAAAAAAATGATTTCCAAAATCTGTACCCAACGTTTCAGTCTCTCATGTAACAACAAGCAATTTAGTCAAAATAATAACTGATCCCTTCATGACCTAAGCGGTATATTAACCTCCATTCCAAGAGTCATCTTTCCCAAAACAAGTGTTCACAAATGGCGAATCATTTTATTAATACAGTGGAGTATTTCATAACTTGAAGGACGGTAAGTAGATGCGTAATTTGTATGTGTGTCTCTAATATAACAAGGTATATTTCTTCAATTGATTTGTGTATGATTATGGTTTATTTGACATTAAATCTGTATGTGATGAATATTCAAAGAATATGTGTTGTTTATGTTGTAGGTAGAAACCATTGATTCTATTTTGATAAAAACAAGCGAATAATTCACTCATGTAACATTCACTCATGTTACGGGCATTTTTGTTACAGTAAAGATGCAAAGTGCTACAGGAGAGACACTCAATGCATAAAAATAACGAGAATATAGTTGTGTTCATTAATGGTGTAATAAATTAAAACATCATATAGTCAGAACGTCAATACATAAATTAATAACCCATTTTAAAGATGAAAATGCTAACACTATGGTTCCTAGTTTCGTAGATCTAATTATTCTGTTACACGAGAGACCGTTTTTGTGACAGTTGAGACAAAACCTCAATATTATGTCAAATAAGTAGCTTTATAACTATGTGTATATGATTTTTAAGTTAAATGAGCTAAGGTTTAATTGTCATCTTGTGGGAAAACATAGTTTTATGTTATGATATACATTTTGTCATTGCACATGATAATTTATGGAAAATGTGTTACAGGAGAGACAACATTTTGTTAAAGGAAAGATTTTCAACGACCATTTTGATATTTTCCAATGTGATAACATAGAAATTTGAACTTTTAATTATTAAGTTGTGTCCATTGCATTATAATATTATATCTTTATTAGAAATCCTCAACATGTTAGCATTATAAGAACTGGAAATGCTGTTCTGTGTTTTAACTGTTACATGAGTGAAAACATCACTTACCTGAATGGCAACACATACTTCATTTTATTCATCACCATCAAATGGTTATTGTTTTATTTAGCTGGCAGTATATTATATTGAAATAAAACATCCATCAACACGAGTACTAAGGCCTTTTTGCCTGTTTACTATTTGCCAGTCTACTCAGAAACTAGTTACATGAGGGAACCTCAGACAAAAACAACGCATTAGAGATGTTGTCGCATAATATGGACTGTTATGATCTTTGTAGACAAATAACCCAATTACTGGTTCTATCGCACTTGTGATTAAATTCCTACACAGCCAAAACTCAAGGTGACCTAAATATAACTTCTTCAATAAGTATAAGCATTGCATTTTAATGCTATTATTAAACAGATCTCTAAATAGAGAAGATATGACAAAAGAACACTGGATACCCAACCACTTTGTGCCATTGTTGCCTATACTCATTGATGACACCATTAATGATACACCTCCGCAAAATACAACGACATTTGAAACAAACGATAAAGAAATTTCAATGGTAGATGAACATGGCAAAAAAGGAATTGAATGTGATTCAAAGCAACAGCATATGAATGAATCTGAACTCAATGCTGATGCATGTGAAGAGGAGATCACATATGTAGATGCAGAAATTGCGATGAAACCAGATCAGTATGATATGAAGCTAGATGAATGGTGGATATGACATTGACCTTAATGACAGAAATACTAAAAGTTCACAAGAAAGAGTTCAGAAACATAGCACTGAAAACAATTATGACACAGTAAAGGTATCAATTGGTCAAGAAGAGTCATCCAAGACTTCTATTACACCAGATTGTGCCAATACGACTGTTCAAATAGAAGTCACAGATGACACTGTTCCAATAGATGGCACCAGTGAGACTGTTATACTAGAAAACACGAATGAAACTGTTCCGATAGAAAGCATAAATGAGAATGCTCCGATAGAAAGAACAAAGGAGACTGTTCCGAAAGAAAACTACAATGAAACTGTTCCAGTCAAACACACATATGGGACTATAAATATAGAAGTAACGAAACTAGATGGCACCAGTGAGACTATTATAATAGAAAGCACGAATGAGACTGTACCGATAGAAAGCACGAATGAGACTGTTCCGTTAGAAAGCACAGATGAGACAGTTCCGATGGAAATCACAGATGAGACAGTTCCGATAGAAAGCACAGATGAGACAGTTCTGATGGAAAGAACAAATGAAACTGTTCCAATAGAAAGCACAGATGAGACAGTTCCGAAAGAAAGCACAGATAAGACAGTTCCGATAGAAAGCACGAATGAGACAGTTCCGAAAAGAAGCACAGATGAGACAGTTCTGATGGAAATCACAGATGAGACAGGTCCGATAGAAATCACAGATTAGACAGTTCCGATGGAAAGCACGAATGAGACAGTTATAATAGAAAGCAAAGATGAGACAGTTCTGATAGAAAACACAGATGAGACAGATCTGATAGAAAGCACAGATGAGACAGTTCCGATAGAAAACACAGATGAGACAGTTCCGATGGAAAGCACGAATGAGACAGTTATAATAGAAAGCAAAGATGAGACAGTTCTGATAGAAAACACAGATGAGACAGATCTGATAGAAAGCACAGATGAGACAGTTCCGATAGAAAACACAGATGAGACAGTTCCGATGGAAAGCACGAATGAGACAGTTATAATAGAAAGCAAAGATGAGACAGTTATAATAGAAAACACAGATGAGACAGATCCGATAGAAAGCACAGATGAGACAGATCCGATAGAAAGCACAGATGAGACAGATCCGATAGAAAGCACAGATGAGACAGTTCCGATAGAAAGCACAGATGAGACAGTTCCGATGGAAATCACAGATGAGACAGTTCCGATAGAAAGCACAGATGAGACAGTTCCGATGGAAAGCACGAATGAGACAGTTATAATAGAAAGCAAAGATGAGACATTTCTGATAGAAAGCACAGATGAGACAGATCCAATAGAAAACACAGATGAGACAGATCCGATAGAAAGCACAGATGAGACAGATCCGATAGAAAGCACAGATGAGACAGATCCGATAGAAAGCACAGATGAGACGGATCCGATAGAAAGCACAGATGAGACAGATCCGATAGAAAGCACAGATGAGACAGATCCGATAGAAAGCACAGATGAGACAGTTCCGATGGAAATCACAGATGAGACAGTTATAATAGAAAGCAAAGATGAGACAGATCCGATAGAAAACACAGATGAGACAGATCCGATAGAAAACACAGATGAGACAGATCCGATAGAAAGCACAGATGAGACAGATCCGATAGAAAGCACAGATGAGACAGATCCGATAGAAAGCACAGATGAGACATTTCTGATAGAAAACACAGATGAGACAGATCCGATAGAAAACACAGATGAGACAGATCCGATAGAAAGCACAGATGAGACAGATCCGATAGAAAGCACAGGTGAGACAGATCCGATAGAAAGCACAGATGAGACAGTTCCGATAGAAAGCACAGATGAGACAGTTCCGATGGAAATCACAGATGAGACAGTTCCGATAGAAAGCACAGATGAGACAGTTCCGATGGAAAGCACGAATGAGACAGTTATAATAGAAAGCAAAGATGAGACATTTCTGATAGAGAGCACAGATGAGACAGATCCAATAGAAAACACAGATGAGACAGATCCGATAGAAAGCACAGATGAGACAGATCCGATAGAAAGCACAGATGAGACGGATCCGATAGAAAGCACAGATGAGACAGATCCGATAGAAAGCACAGATGAGACAGATCCGATAAAAAGCACAGATGAGACAGTTCCGATGGAAATCACAGATGAGACAGTTATAATAGAAAGCAAAGATGAGACAGATCCGATAGAAAACACAGATGAGACAGATCCGATAGAAAACACAGATGAGACAGATCCGATAGAAAGCACAGATGAGACAGATCCGATAGAAAGCACAGATGAGACAGATCCGATAGAAAGCACAGATGAGACATTTCTGATAGAAAACACAGATGAGACAGTTCCGATAGAAAGCACAGATGAGACAGTTCCGATGGAAAGCACGAATGAGACAGTTCTAATAGAAAGCAAAGATGAGACATTTCTGATAGAAAACACAGATGAGACAGTTCTGATAGAATGCACGAATGAGACTATACCTATAGAAGTAATGAATCTGAGTGCTCCAATAGAAAACACCAACAACACTGTTTCCAATGAGATTGTCCCAACGAATGTTCCAAATGAGTTACCTCCAACAGACGGTATCCATGACACTACCAAAACACAGAGTGTCAATGATACAATTGAACCCATTGACATCAGCAACCCTAGGATGTGCATAGGAAAATATGTAATGATTCTTTACAATAAAAGACTTTATCCAGGTATTATTGTGGACGCTCGTGGAACAAAGATTCTTGTTAGCTGTATGAAACAAACCGGGAGAAAAAACACTAACATTTTCACTTGGCCTAGAGGAAATAAGGATCAAGATTGGTATACAATCGACAGTGTTATGGGAATCATTCCTGAGCCGAAGCATGTCAAAGGCAATCACTTTAAAATAAATGATACAATTTGGGACAATCTGATTAAGTGTATGAATAACTAAGACGTTGTGTCATTGTCACAATCGACAGTGTTAAGGGATACATTCATGTGCTGAATTATTTCAAAGCCAGTTATTATAAACCAAACGATACAATTTGATACATCTGAAAAGCGTATGAACAACTAATGGCCAGTTTTTCAACTTCTGCTAAGCGTTTACATATGTAAACTCCTCGCACTTTTGTCGGTGCGAGGAGTTTACGTACGTTTACGTACGTAAACGCTTAGCAGAAGTTGAAAAACTGGCCATGTTGTCAATAAAGTGTTAATAACTAGCTTGTCAATTTATTTGTCACTACTGTAACTGAGATATGCTTATGATCTGAAATCATTCGAATAACAGTAAAGTTAGAGTGTTTTAGTGTTTAAATAGTTGATTCATCATTATGTAATTATTTCTGTTATTTCAATATACATTGAGTTAGACAATAATGTCAAATTCTGTATGCACTCCTGCATGATGACTTTAGTGTCTTTACAGTAACTATAACCGTCCATCATGTAACGTGTTCACACTATTATAACTTCACAGAGTTAAGATGTGTTGGTTTCCTAAAACAGTTTTAGTATTCTTAGTGTTAAATATGTTCCCAGTTTCGAGATTATTTGTTCTCAATCATGTTTAATAAAAACAGTTATAGTTTAAATTTTTGTCTTGAAATGTCACTCCCATAACATAAAAGTGTCCTTCGTGTTACACAGGTGTCACTACTGTTACAGGGACAAACTGGTATTGATATTAGTTATATGTATACAATATTTAAAATTACATATAGTGATTCTGAAATACTAGGGTGTCCCTACTCATGATTTTTATTTAATTTTTCACAAAATGTCCCACAATTTTTTTATGTTTTCAAAAAGTGCAGTTCATTTGGAGAAAAATCAGGATCATTATATTTAAAGTCCATATATTTTATGATTTAATTAAAGAAAAACACTTCAACTTTCATGTTTATTAATGGTTGCCTGGCTTATCGTATTTGAATAGAAAATATGTGTACAAATGTAAGTGTTACAGTAGGGAAAACAAGATGGTACAGTCCTTAACAGTTGATCAAATTCTACTGAAACATAGATGAATTAAACATGCAGTCGATCATTTTTAGGCAAAGTATACATCCCCACATCACACTAAAATGATGAAATTATGAAACGATGATGTTTATTTTTCAAAAAGTATTTTTTCAAATTGTTGCCAAAATATATAATGACTCATAAAACATGTAAATATGTTTTGAATGCAATAAACTATTTGTAGTTGTAGTTGTAGTTTGCAGAAATTGTAAAAAATAAACTTCTTTAAGAACAATTGAATTTATTGATAACCTTTAATTGAAACTTTTAACTTTAATGATCAAAGAACAGCACATGCCAATTAAAGGTATTTAAGATAAATATTCAGGTTTGATTGAATACAATTTCCAACACCTTTAACACATTAATTATATTCTGACAAAGATTAAAGATTAACTTTGAAATAGGTTTTTCACACCATTATAGGTAAATAAAAGAAATTACCTGATAGATCAAGCCCAACAAACAACACATTTGGATTTGTTTCCTTTACATATATTTTTTGTCATCATGATATTAAATGACAAATAAAGATACTACTAAAATATTTTATCAAGAATCATCATATCATTATAAAATATATATAGGGGAGGAAACATCCTGGAGGAAACATCCTGGAGGAAACATCCTGGAGGAAACATCCAGGAGGAAACAGTAGTGTGGGGGAAATGACTGGTAACCGCTTTTTCGCCCTCTTTATTCTATAGTAAAACTACAAGATTTGCACTGGAATCGCGAACTCCACAATATGGCCCCAGCCATTTGCAATATCTAGTCTTCAAATACAACACTAACACAGTAAATCCACACCAAGAAAACACCACCACGACCTGGTAATTTTTCTGCTATCATTCAATGTATATTTTACGAAGCGTTTGGAGGGGCGGGTTTCTTCACCGTTAGTTGTTTCACTAAATCTACAACCACTATTCATTTTTATTCCACACAAGTCCAAAATAGTATAATAACAGTTCACAGTGTACATATGTTTTTATGCACAAAGTTGCCAATAGTTTCGTATAACTCAAAGTAAGTATTTCACAAAGTAAACTTTCACAAAGTATGTTTCACAAAGTAAATTATTCTAAACTTCTTTCTTTATATTATATTTCTTTTCTTTGTTGTATTTGCGTTTATTTATCGTCGCCACCGGTTTCCCATATGGGCGACGCCTCCAGAAGAATGTTAGTCATATTAGATTTTTGGAGGATAGTGCATGATACAGAAGATGCCCCAGTTCCAGAAGCACCCCTGGTTCTTTTACGTGCTCGATGTAAAGCATCATACACGGGACCTCGGTTTTTAAAGTCTCATCCGAAAGACTTTTCTTTAAAGGAAGCATGCCTTTATATACCATGTGTCCATGAACTGACATATGGAGCACATATTTAGCAATTTGAAAGTATTGATCTCAATAAAAATTGTTCGCACCTAATCACAATTATGTAAACATGGCTTTGCACCTCCATATGGATGAAAGGAAGTTGAGACATGAGAATTATGCCAGATGGACGCTAAATCGAGGCTCGAAACAAGATGGCTGCAAGTTTTGATGACCGGAGAAAATAAATTTAAAAACGAACTTTCAGTGTTAAATATTGGTTTTCTATTGGATATTTGAAATGAAACTTGATGGATACGGAGCATTCATCGGAAATCAGGTTGTATTTGTGAAACTTATATATTAAAAATGCCAAATGAGAAGGTAAAAAACTCAAACAAAGGAAACAATGGCGGCGATATTGGCGCGTCGAAGAAAAAAACGAACTCTGATCAAGCTCAACCTAGTGAGAATATCCAAGTACCAACTATGTATCCTTATATGTATCCACAACCTGGATTCTATCCGCCTTTTGGTCTACCAGGACCCATTTCGCCAAATTTATATCGACCAACAGCTCCAAGTTACCCCACCCAGCAGGATACTCAATCTACTACCCAATCTACTACTCAATCTACTACTTCTTCAAATCATGACAAGTTGATTGAATTGTTTCAAGAAATGAATACAAGACTTAAATCGATAGAAAATACAGTAATTAAAATAGGTCCAATGGAAAAAGATGTAACTTACATGAAGACCCAGATGTGCAAGATGCATGACTCTTACACTATATTATCCGGCAAGGTATCCGATGTAGAGAAATCCTGTCAATTTAATAGTGATTTGTTTGATGGTATAGTGCGTTCGAATGAGAACATTGACAGGGAAATACATGAATTAAAACACAGAAATTCCTTTTTTGAATCACACATTCAAGCACTGACATCTCAAAACTATGAATTAAATTCACGGTGTCTAGATCTCCAGTCAAAACATATGGAAAATGACCTGATTATATTTGGTGTGAAGGAGGCCCGTCCTAGTGAAAGTGATGAATATCGTAAAGAGGATGTCCAATCGACTCTTACGGAGACGTTAAAATCCAAATTGATAGCTAATTTGGATCTTCCAGATGACGCAATGGTGGCTAGTGAAAATCTGAACTTTGAAAAAGTTTACCGAGTTGGTAATCCGGCCAAAGCTAGAGAAAATAACAGACCTCGGCCAATTATTGCAAAATTTGAAAAAAACAGTGATAGAAACATCGTACGTAAAGCGGGTATGGCTCTAAATCAATTAAAACAAGACATCAAAATATATGAACACTTTCCTCGCGAAATAGAAGAACGTAGGAAGATTTTATATCCAATTGTTCGCCAGCTATCTTTGGAAAGTGAAAAGGTGTCACTAGTGAAGGACCGGCTTTACGTAAATAACAAACCGTTTAATATTAACAATGGCTCATACATTGATAGATTTGGGTATGTGCGCTATGTTCGCCCAAGAAATGCTCCAGCATACCCTGGCAACGTCAGCAGTGACAACCAGCATCCACAGTATGGTACAAACCCAACACAGTATGGTTCGAACTCCGGCCAGCATGGTTTAATTCCCGCACAACATGGTGCAAATCTCGCACAATATCGTCCAAATCCCATACAACATGGCCAGAACATCGACAAACAGACGTTTCATCACAACCCCCAGAAACCAAGTGGTAGACCTTTAATTTTTGAAACACCAAATAGGTATAGTTCACTATCAACTGAAGTCGAAAGATCTCAACAGAAACGTAAAGACAGATCACCGCTTGAATTGGAAGCACAGACGAAACGTCAAAATATAAACGATTCACATTCAAATATGAGTATTCAATTTGTCGAAGATAATGGTGCTCTTTCCGTCAGTGACACTGCAAAGTAACATGTTACGAGTGATAATGTTTGTGATGATGCTGATCCTCCCCGTTGTAGGATTTGATATAGTTACCCCCAGTGGGAACCTCAATGTCTGGACTATGCAGACGACACATCCACATGGGTATAGACATCAGTGTATAGACTTATTTTGGCACGAGCTAGACGTGTACTCATCTGTGACTCTATCGTTAGACATTTATAACGTAGATACATCGCCGATACGAATTTTAAAGTTGGAATACTTTGAATTGTATAATGACACTTGCAAATCTCCATTTAAAATCTTGCTGTATTTACACTACAATTATTACCAATATATACCATCTGAATGGTCATGTATGTATACAAACGGGCCATATTGTAATTGCATAGTTCAGTTATCAAAGGTAGAACTTCCAGCCAGTGTAGTAATTAGCTTGATTATGTTTCAAGGGAATGTACACGATATAATGCAGACGACACAGCTTAATTTATATGACTATCGTCGGTATTGTTTTGAATACCGACAAGGTGTGTATTCACCTGTGACTTTATCGCCAGATATTACCAACGTAAATGCGTCCATAAATGAGTATATTTGTTTTATGTATACCATGTACATGCATACTTTCCATTTATTTATTGTACACGATAATGCAGACGACACAGCTTAATTTATATGACTATCGTCGGTATTGTTTTGAATACCGGCAAGGTGTGTATTCACCTGTGACTATATCGTCAGATATTACCAACGTAAATGCGTCCATAAATGAGTATAATTGTTTCATGTATACCATGTACATGTATTACTTTCCATTTATTTATTGGTCGTGGTTACCAACATCATATAGTTGTTGTTCCAGCACTACTAATGTCTCTTTAAACCATACAAATATGCTGTATTTATACTATTATCATTACTACTGTTATTACATGCACATGTATTACCAAAATATTTCTTGTGAATGGTTTCACATGTATTGGAGCAATTTAAATTTTGCTCGTTTTCCTCCTTTTTCAAATGCTAATGTCAATATGCTAAGTCCGAATCTGAATAACGGAGATAATTATGCAAGTTATTATAATAATTCTTCCTCTGTTCAAAGCAATAATCAATCTGAAGAGGTGCATATTTTGCAAGATAAGGGAGATAATTTAGATACTATTAAACTTCTTTCACTAAATGTATGTGGCTTGAAATCTAAACTTATTTGTCCAGAGTTTACTGATCTTTTGAAAAAGTATAGTATAATAGGTCTGCAAGAAACAAAATGTGGCGAGTTAGATTACGTTAATGTACCGGGTTTTGATATTTTTATGAAAAATAGAATTACTAATAGTAGACGTAAATCTGGTGGTATTGCACTACTTGCTCGAAAAGATATCTCTAAATATATTTCTGTAAAAGAAACAGATAGTAAATTAGTATTATGGTTTACAATTTCAAAAGCGTTGCTCAAAACAGAAAAAGATGTTATCTGTGGCATCGTTTATATACCACCAGAGTACTCTGATTTTTCTGTTGAGGATCCGTACTTAGATATCCAAAGTGATGTCAATAATTTTTCACGGAAATACGACTCATTCTGTATTTTTGGGGATTTTAATTCCAGAACAAAAAGCTTACATGATTATATTATTGTTGATACTGACTTTTTTGAAAGCCAAAATCTGGAAGAAATTTGTTCTGAATATAATCTCGAAATGAGTATGTTCGAAAAGTATTCAAATATGAATTTATCTCGCGTTAATAATGACAAATCCTCAAATAATTATGGAAATCAATTTCTAGATTTTTTAAAAATGAATGACTTCTATATTCTAAATGGAAGAACTAAGTTAGATATCCCTGGAAAGACTACTTGTAAAGGTACAAGTGTAGTTGATTACTTTATCTGTAACTCTAGTCTTTTTAAGTATGTGTTTTCTTTACAAGTACTAGACTTTTGTCCATTATTGTCAGATATACATAATCCAGTGGAGCTAAACCTAACATTTGAATTAAATAAAAGCAGCAATAAACATGATGAAGTACAACCTTCTATCAAGTTATGGGATAAAACTAAAGCAAACGAATTCTTAGATAACATTGATCAACAAAAACTGCAACATATCCAAGAAACTCTTGATAATCTCACACCTGACCATAACCTTACACAGGAAAGTGTAGATAATGTAGTCAATGATATATCGTCACTGTTCTTTAACACGTCAAAGGAAACCTTTGGATACTCAAATATTAAGTATAATGCTGACACTAGAAATCCTAATAATAAATCTTGGTTTGGACCAAAATGCAAAAAGGCTAGAAAAAATTTCCACACGGCTAAACATCTTTTCAAGCTAAGAAAGAATACCGAAACAAAAGAAAATCTTAAACGAAAGGCAAAACATTATAAAAGTACAATGAATACATTCTATAACAAAGATAAACGTGCAAATATTAAGAAATTGAGAAATGTTAAAAGTAAAGATCCACGAAAATATTGGAAACTCTTAAACGGAAAGGCTATCCAAAAAAATGAAGCTGACCTTACAGATCTTTATAATTTCTTCAAAAATGTAAACAGTGATGATGAGGTAAATAATGAAATTGAAAGTGATCCTAATGATATCAATAACACAGAACATGAAATAAACGAAGAATTAAATGTTCCCATTACTGAAAATGAAATAGTAATTGCAATAAAAACTTCAAAAAATAATAAAGCCACTGGTTATGACAAAATAGTAAATGAACAATTAAAAGCATCTCTGCCAGAAATGAAACATATATATGTCAAACTCTTTAATCTCATATATGATACTGGTCTAATTCCAGAGCAATGGACAATAGGTATTATTAACCCAATATATAAAAATAAAGGCGACATAACGAAACCTGAAAACTACAGGCCAATTACATTGTTAAGTTGTCTAGGGAAAGTATTTACTAGTATTTTAAATAAAAGAATTACTGACTATGTGGAATCAAATGATATTTTAGATAATGTACAAGCTGGATTTAGAAAAGGTTTCTCAACATCAGACAATTTATTCGTCTTGCATCACATCATTCAGCATTTAAATAATAACAGAAAAAAGTTATTTTGCTCATTTATAGATCTAAAACAAGCGTTCGACACGGTCTGGAGAAATGGTTTATGGGAAAAATTAATAAAAACTAAAATTAATGGAAAATGTCTTCAAGTAATAAAAAACATGTATAGTAATATAAAATCCTGCATCAAGGTAAATTCAAACTGTTCTAACCTTTTCGCTTGTAACATTGGAGTCCGTCAAGGCGAAAATCTATCACCAATGCTTTTTTCACTATACTTAAATGATCTAAAAGAATTTTTCCAAGCTAATAGTAATGTACAAGGAATAATATTACAAAATGATGAACTTTTTAATCTTTTGAAAGTATTTATTTTACTCTATGCTGATGATACAGTAATAATGGCAGAAACAGCGAATGACTTACAGGAAGCACTTAACACCTACGAGCAATACTGTGATACTTGGAAACTTAAAGTCAATACTACTAAAACAAAAATTGTTGTTTTTGGAAAAGGCAGACAACCTAGGTACTTTTTTACTTTTAAAAATGAAGCTTTAGAAGTAGTAAATGAATACAAATATCTTGGTTTGTATTTAAATAGAAGTGGCTCTTTTTTAAGCTGTAAAAAACATATATCAAATCAAGCAACTAGGGCAATGTATAGCCTTATAAAAAATTCTAATCGTCTTAACCTTCCTATAGATTTACAAATAGATATCTTCAATAAAACTGTGAAACCTATTTTACTCTATGGAGCTGAAATATGGGGGTTTGGGAAACTAGATTTAATAGAGCGTGTGCAATTAAAATTTTTAAAATATATATTAAAATTAAAAAGGTCTACTCCAAATTACTTCGTCTATGGGGAAACAGGGTGTATGCCATTGTCAATAGATATAGAGGAAAAGATAATATCATTTTGGTCAAGACTTTGTGTAACAGACGGAGATATTCCAAATAAATTATCATCTGAAGTCTATAAAAGAATTTTAAGTTCAACCCGTAATATTCCAGATGAAATGCTTAAGTTAAAATATCCATGGCTGTACAATGTCAAATCAATTCTTATCAAATGTGGCCTAATTAATATATGGACAGAACAAAACTTTCCGAATGAAAAGTGGTTAAAAATGTCAGTAAAACAAAAACTACAAGACTTATTCTTGAACAATTGGTATTCTTTGGTAGAAAACTCAAGCAATAGCTTATTTTATAGAGTATATAAGAAATCTTTCGGAATAGAATCGTATTTATCTAACTTACAACCCCCTTTATTATATTATTTCACCAAATTTAGAACGAGAAACCATCGACTACCAATTGAAACTGGAAACTGGGCAAGAGTACCAATAAATGAGAGATTTTGTAGCTCATGCGAAAACACTATTGGTGACGAATTTCACTACTTATTTCAGTGTGAACAATTTACTGAGTATAGAAGACAGTTCGTTAAGCCTTATTATTATCGCCGCCCAAATATCTATAAATTAGAAAAATTAATGAATACCAACAACAAATCAGATTTTCTTAAACTATGTAAGTTTGTCAAAATCATCCTGACAAATGTTAGAATATAATATTTCCCTCTTTTATTTCCATATTGTCCAATGTTTATTGTGGTTATGTGTGTTTATTGGATGTGAAATGTCTTTAGATTAGTTATTATCTATTTAAATATATCTGACGTGATAACTATTATAAAACAGAAGATCGCTTGTGTAAATGTAATTATAACAAAAATATTTTGAATCTATGTTTCATACTGCAGCCTCGAGATATGTTTTGTATTGTTTATTGTAATTTCCTCATATTTGCATGTTGTGCCATGTATTGAGTGTAATAAAGAGATGTTCTGTTCAGATAAAGTAAGGTTTAAATAGTTTTAAATGAAAATAATTGTAGGTTTCTTAATATCAAAGGAATTGCGCTAAATGACAAAAATGTTAACACCATTATAATCAACTGGTTTGTGAAGTTATAATAACTTAAACAAACATGTCAAAATATAGAGTCTGGTTTGTCTTACAAAATCATGATGTCATTTCATTTTAAATCAGTACTTCCTACTCAATACAATTATCTTACAAACATTTGTTGTGTGCAATTTTATCATAATTTACGGCATAATATATACAGTATCTGTCAAAAGTTTCAATACACAACAGCCGACACCGTTTACAGTTTTGGATTTATCGTAGATATGGTCTCGTTGCGCACGACTACGAAAATTATCGGTGTCATCTTTCTACGTACACCTCACTCTGTGCTTGGAAAATTAATTGGAAAATACCCAACTACAACAAGATAACTCATAACCAATGGCAAGCTAGTGATAGCATAACTTTATGCCTGGGCATACTGATTTTACTCTAAGTCCGTGCTGATGTTATTTGATATGTCATTTTATAATTAAAAATCCACAAACGTTACATAAAGGGTCTGATATTTTTGTATTTAATTTATTTACAATCGTGGCAAACATTTCACTTGTTTTACAATTTTAAGGTTCTACCATTATTACTGACCATTTTTCTTTATTTCGGTTTGGAAATCTAGCATTTCTAGAACAAGTCGGATTAAAGATCTTTTGGAAAAAATGTTTACTATTTTTCAACAATTTTTTATTCTTTTTCGCATTTCTGTCTAATGTTTTAGTTTTGTTTCATATTCCATGCAAAACATCTTACCTATTTACACATACTTTGATATTATAAAACTGTCTAGTTACAAAACGGAAACTTGTATGCAACGAGTTGCCAGCTTGGCTACAGAGACGAGTGGTACCGTCATACATCACTTTTGTGCTTTGATTTAACCTTGTAGATAACACATCTGTTGCACTTGTGTTTTGTGAACTATTGCATGTATTGTTTTCGTGACTTCGCATTTTCTAATGATGATGATATAAATCATTGTTTATATTGCTTTCATGTACCTTAAGTTAATAAATACATTAAAATGCGACTGAACTGAAATTCCTTTCAAAAGTGATGGATTTTGCGTCTGTAAAAGGCGATTTCCTAAAAAAATATTATGTTTAATAATTGTATAATATAGATATACTGCTTGTTTAATATATATATGCCCCCCCCCCTTCATCTTGGGTAGCAGAGGAACCCTATTGATTTTGGAATCACGGGGTCAAAGACCACAGGGGGGGGGGCATAATGTTTTACAAACATCTCTTATTTGATATAAATATACTATCAGATAATAATACACAAGAACTATCTTTAAAAAAGAATTTCGGCGCAACTTGAAGTTTGCAAATTTGTTGCAATCTGAAGGATAAAATTTGTTGTACAACATAAAAAAAATGCCTAAATGTTACGACTGCCGGTCATTCAATTACGCTATACTACAGAAACTCCGAGACCTGTAAGGGGAGATCACTGCGTAGTGTGATTAGTCATAGACACAGTATAGTTTGTTTCAATATAGTTCATCAATATTACTTAATGCATAAGTCGTGAACTCACACATTCATGTTAATAAACTTGTTATATAGCGATGCATCTGATTAAAACGATATAAATGATCGACACTGGTACATTAACACACAGAAAGTCCAACACCGGACAATTCCCCGTGGTGATGACTAATTAGTCTGGTACTCAGCGTACTCTGCACACCAATACTATAATGGTAAAGGCAGGTAATCCAGGCTAATGACTAACGACACTACTTACTAGATAAATCATGAAATACACAACCAATCTGCGTCAAGGTTACACATATTTTTCAGTTGAAGAGAAATTGCCTTGGTGGTTACCGTAAGATTTGATTGGTTTACAAAACACTGATATGCAAATAGCAAAACAATGTTAGTACGGCTGCACCGACAAAGATGGTCGGCGCAATTTGAAGGTTAAGATTGTTGTGCAAAATCAAAAAAATGCGAGATTGTAACGCTTGCTGGTCACTCCAGATCCAAAATGGATTTCGGTAAATTCACCGAAATTCAGTGGATTTTGATAATTAACGTACCCCTTAACGAGAGGTTAACCAATCCGCGTCATGGTTACCCACGTTGTTCGGTTGAAGAGAAATATTGCCTAGCAAAACCATGTTATAAGAAAAAACGCGCGAAAATTGCCGCCTCAAAATAGGAGAACCAGTGGGTATTCAAAAAGATTAATACTGAGGGCCAGCTAAAGTCATTTCCCAACACAAAGAATCTTCTTACAAATAGCCAACATATGATGGAGTCATTTATAAGCGAATTCCTTTCTTAATTTCTTAATAAAACGCCAGAAATTCCACTGAAACAAGCTCTCGATAATAATGTTTTGCAAGATTATGCAAACACTGGCCAATCAAATTTAAGTTTCCCAAAAGAGCCCCCAAAATGTTGCAATCAATCAAATAGATGAAATCTGGAATTCGCTAAGAGTGGGATTTTACCAGCGGTGTTTACGTTTAGGTAAATATTTTGTTCATGTTAGCCAACACCGAGGGAATGCGTAGTGTACTAAGCTTCTATTGGCCAGTTCATCTGTTTAGTCCCTGTGATAAAAGTCGCGCGATTATCAACAATTCAGCACGAGGCTGAAGTTGACGGATACATTTGCTTACACTTTAATACATTTTCATTATGTACTGTGAGAATGCTTTGAAGCGTAATTAACATAATGAATTTCACTAAAACTTCACTCGTTAAAACAAATATTTTACCTGTTTTGCATAAAAATCTTCAATATTATGCTTCATCCTTGTGTTTAATCATTTTTATTTGAATAACTTAAAGTCACGCTCTGACAAGTGGTGTTAAGTAGCCGATATACTTACCAGTGTAGTCCACTTAATTAACAAGCTTGGTATATAAGTACTTCGTTTATTCAGAAAATAACAAGTAAGCAGTAATTGAGTCACATCATAATATATTGTTACAAACTTTGAGTTTTAAATGTATATACATATGTAACTAGTTTTATTACGCCACTGACATCAATTCAAAACTAAACAAAATATTCATGGCACAAGTTCGTTGTTTTCAGCGACAGTAACATTTGTATTAAACTATTAATGCCAACATTCATTTAAAGTTTAAAGATTCGAAAAAAAGAAATGACAGTTTTATCGGTATCAAACAGAGTGCGCCCAGCGTGGCATCTGATTAAAGTGATAAATCCAGATGCAGTGCGCTTAGAGGGAAGAATTTGGGGTAAATGTGACTTATTATAGAATACCATTCAGATAAAATATTGGTGTGACTTTTCAGTTCGTAAAGGTGTGAAATTTACCACAGTAAAACTTCGTTACAATAAATATGATTTATGAAATCACATTGTTTAAATTTATACTTATATCTGAAAATTATAATATTAATGCTATTAATTACAGATGTTACGATTATTTGGAACATATACTATATACATGTTCATAATGGTGCAGTGATTTCAAACTACCACTGTTTCAAGTTACCCCCCTGGTAACTTAACATCGCGTTCATGTTACTGGGAGGTAGGATAAAATCATTTTCAAATTACCTCATTCCCTTATTTATGCTAATCTATATACATTTTCCAAGCATACATAGAAACATGTTAAGCATCAAAACAACAAGAAAACATCAGCAGCAGGAACAACAACGGTAACAGCAACACAAACAACTTGTACTTAACAGTAGATGTTTGTTGTTTGAGATTTGCTTTCAATTTTGTTTATTTCATTCATTTATATTCAAATAACTGATCATGTTTTCAAATAATTAAAAAAATACCACATAAGCTCGATCAGTGAGGAAGTATTCTATACTATACGGGGATAACACGAAATCGAGTTTAGATCTACAAACAAACAAGTGCCAGTCAATATATCCCCCTGAAAGTGTGAGGGCATTAACAAGACAATCCCAAACTTTCCATATTTAAGATAAAACAACCTTTTTTCAGTGTAGCTGTATACCATTGATTTTGACCTATATTTTCACCCAAGAGGCACCAAACGGGATTTTCATAAGATGCGAGTTCGTTAGTAGTTCGAATTCTGCCGGAAGTAGTTAATATGTTTAAGCATAATAATTATTATATAAAATGACACTGATAAGACACATCCGTGATTATAGTATAATAATATAGATCCGAGTTAATTTTTTGTAAGTATTTATTTTCAACATATTGCAAAAAACATTAACTCATTTAACGTTCCGGATGACGTTATTCTATCTACGCTGTTTATCTTTTTTAATGATATTTCTTGTTAACAACAATAACATTTAAGGTAGACAATGCAATCATTTATTTAAATTTAACACATGATTTCTGTTTTCTTTGTGGTGAAAGAAAATTATTAATAAATGGGAACTTCAGCTAATTTCATAGTATCGAATGTAGCTTATAAATATGAGGGCGGTTCTGAGAATCTGACTTCAGGGACAGTAATTAATTAAACAAAATACATCCTGGATATTTCATAGACGTGACTTAAATACTTTCATACGTGGTTTCGGGATAACTTCTACAGCATAGACATTAGAGTAGATGTGTGTTCTGTTATGTGATCATGTTTACGTGTCCCTCCCTGCGAGTGTCCCGTTTGGTATTGTTATATGTACCATTGTGTGCCTCCTGGTCCGTTTGGTATTGTTTTATTACCATCCTTGTGTTTGCCTCCTGGTCCGTTTGGTATTGTTTTATGTACCATCCTTGTGTTTGCCTCCTGGTCCGTTTGGTATTGTTTTATGTACCATCCTTGTGTGTGTCTCCTGGTCCGTTTGGTATTGTTTTATGTACCATCCTTGTGTTTGCCTGCTGGTCCGTTTGGTTTTGTTTTATATTCCATACTTGTTTGCCTCCTGGTCCGTTTGGTATTGTTTTATATTCCATCCTTGTTTGCCTCCTGGACCGTTTGGTATTGTTTTATTTACCATCCTTGTGTGTGCCTGCTGGTCCGTTTGGTATTGTTTTATGTTCAATCCTTATGTGTGCCTGCTGGTCCGTTTGGAATTGTTTTATGTTCCATCCTTGTGTGTGCCTCCTGGTCCGTTTGGTATTGTTTTATGTACCATCCGTTAGTGTGCCTTCCGGTCCGTTTGGTATTGTTTTATGTACCATCCTTGTGTGTGCCTGCTGGTCCGTTTGGTATTGTTTTATGTACCATCCTTGTGTGTGCCTGCTGGTCCGTTTGGAATTGTTTTATGTTCCATCCTTGTGTGTGCCTCCCAGTCCGTCTGGTATTGTTTTATGTACCACCCTTGTGTGTGCCTGCTGGTCCGTTTGGTATTGTTTTATGTACCACCCTTGTGTGTGCCTGCTGGTCCGTTTGGAATTGTTTTATGTTCCATCCTTGTGTGTGCCTCCCAGTCCGTCTGGTATTGTTTCATGTACCATCCGTTAGTGTACCTTCTGGTCCGTTTGGAAGTGTTTTATGTACCATCCTTGTGTGTACCTCCTGGTCCGTTTGGTATTGTTTTATATACCATCCTTGTGTGTACCTCCTGGACAGTTTGGTATTGTTTTAAGTACCATCCTTGTGTGTACCTCCTGGACCGTTTGGTATTGTTTTATGTACCCTCCTTGTGTGTACCTCCTGGACAGTTAGGTATTGTTTTATGTACCATCCGTGTTTGCCTCCTGGACAGTTTGGTATTGTTTTAAGTACCATCCTTGTGTGTACCTCCTGGACAGTTTGGTATTGTTTTAAGTACCATCCTTGTGTGTACCTCCTGGACCGTTTGGTATTGTTTTATGTACCATCCTTGTGTGTACCTCCTGGACAGTTTGGTATTGTTTTATGTACCATCCTTGTGTGTACCTCCTGGACAGTTTGGTATTGTTTTATTTACCATCCTTGTGTGTACCTCCTGGACCGTTTGGTATTGTTTTATGTACCATCCGTGTTTGCCTCCTGGACAGTTTGGTATTGTTTTATGTACCATCCTTGTGTGTACCTCCTGGACAGTTTGGTATTGTTTTATGTACCATCCTTGTGTGTACCTCCTGGACAGTTTGGTATTGTTTTATTTACCCTCCTTGTGTGTACCTCCTGGACCGTTTGGTATTGTTTTATGTACCATCCGTGTTTGCCTCCTGGTCCGTTTGATATTGTTTGTTAGTATTTGCCTGGCTCTGAGTTGTGATCGTGTTGCTGTTGTTTTAACTCATTTGCAAAACAAATGCTGCATTTATAATATGGAGCAAGAAAACGACAATTGTGTGTTGGCCTTAAATTTGTTTGTACATTACAACTTTTTAGTGTTTTGTTCGTAATTAGGAGGTAATGAAAGTTGTTTTCAAGCATTTTGGTAATTGCCTAATCAAATTTTCGCTATTATTTATCTATGTCTTACCATACGTATCAAGTGACACTGTATATTTACAGAACAAATGTGCTAGGTTGTTCATGAAAACTTGCCTGCATTAAACCATTACATTACACCTCAAATATCAGATAAAACATGATGATGAAATGTTAAGATAATCAACATGAAGGGAGCTGGGTCAATATCAGGTCAGAGAGAGGAAAGTGATAGTAAATCGTAGGACTGAAAACGCACATGCAGTTTCCCAGTGTTATACACATTGACAAGGTCAAGAAATCTCAGTGAATTTACTGAACAACCAATCAGAAACAAGCATACCTGTTTACTAACAAAAGCCGGATCTAGGCTAGAGAAATGCATGAAGTGACGATAACGAAGACTGATGAGATGTTGACATACATTTACTTGAGAAACGATCTGAATTTGCGTTCTCGTTACTTTATAGACATTTATGGTACAGTGGTCAATATTTGATGACAAAATTATAACTATATTTATTAAAGCCATTTCCAACAACAAGCGATATCGTTTTGCTACTATTGTTATTTACTCGGTACCCTGAAAACTACGGCCTGGTTCTGTCGACAATTGGACACATCTGAACGGATCAGGCCCGGGCCTGATACTTACCACTCATATGTCTGCTGCGTCTGAGTTAAGAAATTTGAGTGAGTGAAATAGATGACAGTGCGTACTGAGTGCTGAGTACTATATATTCTTCCTTAGAGATTTGAGTGTTAATCTTATGTTGAGTGATAGTTATTGGGGTGAGAGTAAAAGTTATAAATAATGCTCAAATTATGTGCACTTCTTAGGATTTTTCTTTTTTAATCGAGCGAGCTAGCATTTTTCGGCGCAGTCGTACTAACATGACTTTGCTCTTTGCATATCAGTGTAGAGTAAACCAATCAAATCTAACGTTAACCACTAAACTAACTTCTCTTCAACCGAACAACGTTTGTAACCTTGACACGGATTGGTTAACCTTCCGATAAAGGATACGTTACCTTACCTAAATCCACTGAATTTCGGTGAATTTACCGAAAGCCATTTTGGTTCTGGAGTGATGAGCAATCGTAACATCTCGGCATTTTTTATGTTGAACAACAAATCTTCAAATTGCGCCGACCATCTTTTTTCAACAAGTTGTCTGTTTCAAAAGCCAGTCTACGTTTTCTGAGAATAATTGTAAACAGACCTTGCGTTTCGCGGCACGAATGATAAGAGATCCGGTTTCGGTGTTTTTCTAGGAAACGTTAACATTTCAGGGAAATACCCCAAAACTACCTACTTCTCCTGTATTTAAGACTACAGAAACATTAGTGTGGCTCATTTAAGCTCTGGATGCTGAAAGATGCATATTAACTTTGTGGTGTTATTCGGATGTTTTATATCCGGCGCATTGGGGTCAGTATTAATACATTATTAATACAAAACACGTATTGTTGTTTATACTAGCATTTAGTTCAAGTAAATAAATTACGAATATCATTTTTTGCAATAACCGTTGATTTTGTTACTATGACTACGTCAGGGCAAGTTTTAGAGTCTACTTTATTTCATTGTGCGATGCAGGCGATATTTGTATGCCTTTAGGCGATGATTACTTAATATATAAAATCATAACAATTTTGCTGTCTTTTTGTTTATTATCTGAATTGCATTTATGTTTTTTTTCTTCAAATTATGGTTTAATTACTACATAGCAAATATACGTGCTTGAGATTTAATTCATTATTAAATTAATTGCGAGCTAACGTACAACGTTAGTCAAGCTTAAATGCATTTATAAAATGTTCAAATGTATTGTTACGATTGAATGAGGAACTGTATACAGTAATCATTCATTCTAAACACATCTGTGAACATAAATTATGCATTATTATTACGACAACAAATGCTAATCGTTTATTTGTTTGATTTTGCAAGACATTTGTTTGTTTTGTACACACGTCATGATCAATTTAATTAATATTATCTCACATAGCGACACGACAGTAAAGCGGTGTTGTGGTTTTTGATTTAATTGGATTGACGTGCTATTATGATGTTACGAAGTGCATAAAACCAGTGTCAGTCATACACTATTCGTACAAATCAGCGTTAGCTTTATCATGACGTTTTAACGGCGGTGACATAGATGTGACATACGCGAAATAGCGTATTAAAATAATTTCACACATGTCACCTATATGCCACCTTACGGTTTCCCCCAAATGCGCATATCTGGAAATGAAGACCGGATATTTCCCGTATGTTCTGCCAGTTAAAACATGCACGCAGCCAATGAGATTAATTTCATTCGTCTGTGACGTTCAAGGTCAACTTGGGAAATATAGTGTAAACTGCAATTACGGGCTATAAACATTTCACTCGTAGCAATTGGCATTGTACAAATCTTGTTAACATTACGTCGTATTATTTCCAGTACCCCATAACTTGTTTTTCGTCTTTTTGAGAAAAACAACTTCAAAGTTTTACCCTCTTGAGAGAATTGTTACAAACAGGGCTAAGAAACTGCATTTTATTTAAGTTATGTGCACTCCAGAACTATGTAGGTAGTACATATAGAAAGAGCGTGGAAAGACAGTTTCAACGATACCAAATACTCAAAACCGCCAAAAATTGAGTTACAGGGGTCTGGAAATAAGGCGACGAAATTTAAACATTAACAATTAAACAACACATTTTACTGTTTTATAAAATGATTGAATTAATTTCTTTCTGTAACATTCAGCGTTTATCATTATTCGGGTGCGTACATTTGTTTAATTTAATTCCGAGATGATAGCGTCATGCCAAACCTCCTCGCAGAAATATGACTGGTTCCGTGCATATCTCAAATCATTACAACACTTAACTTCTTTACGAAAAGGGGCCTCGACCGCCGTGGGTTTTAGTCAATCTGTTCAGGGACAAGTTATTTCAGCACAATTTTTAAATTAAGAGAAACAAGAAATATCTTGAAAGATGGTCGGCGCAATTTTGAAGGTTACGATGTGTTGAGCAACATAAAAATGCCGAGATGTTACGATTGCTGGTCAATCCAGATCCAAAATGGATTTATGAAAATTTACCGAAATTCAGTGGATTTCGGCATGTTAAACGTACCCTTTATCGAAAGGTTAACCAATCCGCGTCAAGGTTACAAACGTTGTTCGGGTGAAGAAAAATTACCTTGATGGTTAACGTACGATTTGATTGGTTTACACAACACTGATATGCAAATAGCAAAACCATGTTAGTACGGCTACGCCGAAAAATGCATAAAAGTTACCTATTAGATGTAACTGTATGAATAATAACATTTTTGAAACCCATTTCGGTTGTTTTTATTCTATACAAAATCGCTTTTGAAATGCTAAACATCCCTAAAACAATAACTGTTCCTCCCATGAACAAAATGAAAAAAGGAACAAAATTTGAGTCGCCGGCCTCGGCCAGCGACTAAATAAATTATACTGGCCAGAAGGGCTGTTCCGATAGTACTGTTTCACATAGTTCCGAAGTGCAACATAATTAATTCATTATTGCAGTAAGCCATAATATTTATGAAGGGGTTAGTATGGTGGCATATATTTCTGCCACCATTTAGCATGATAGCCTTCGCGAATTGTTTCGTGTTAACCACTTAATTATTACGATAATTATCTAGCTATCTAGTTAATATTCGTGATACATTTTCGGTAAGATAAATATCATAAAACTAGAAACAGGCTTAAAAGTGCCATCACTTACCTTTTTATGATGTATTACACTAGATGTAAGTGGTAACACGAATCTTATCTAGTTGACCACTAATTATGTTACTTAATAACTCAAATTCGCGAATTTCACTTAACATTCGTGTTACCACTTATTTATAAATGCATTTTTGGCTTCTAGATGTAAATGGTAACACGAATCTTATCTAGTTGACCACTTATTATGTTACTTAATAACTCAAATTCGCGAACCATAACTAGATAAATAGTAACACGAATCTTAAGAATATTTATAAGATTCGTGTTACCACTTATTTATAAATGCATGTTTGGCTTCTAGATGTAAGTGATAACACGAATCTAAAGTGAAATTCGCGAATTTGAGTTATTAATTAACATAATAAGTGGTCAACTAGATAAGATTCGTGTTACCACTTACATGTAGAAGCCAAACACGCATTTATAAAAAGTGGTAACACGAATCTTTAGTGAAATTTGCGAATTTGAGTTATTAACTAACATAATAAGTGGTCAACTAGATAAGATTCGTGTTACCACTTAAATCTAGTAAAAAATCATAAAAATGTAAGTGATGGCAGTTCTGGGCACTTTCAAGCCTGTTTCTAGTTTTATGATATTTATCTTACCGAAAATGTATCACGAATATTAACTAGATAGCTAGACAATTATCGTAATAATTAAGTGGTTAACACGAAACAATTCGCTAACGCTATCATGCTAACTGGTGGCAGTAATATGCCACCATAGGTTAGGGTTAGTGAATTTATTTATCGAAAGAAGTTGTGAAGTTGTCAAGATCAAATTAATCGTTTACGATGACTTAGTAATATAATATAGTGAAGATTCTCAAAAACAGAATGCCGGGTTAGTTCTTTCGACCAGTATATAATAACAAATTGCCCTGCGAATGTTGAGGTTTATTGTTGTTTTATCACACACATCCGCAGTTAGATTCACCTAATTGATTTAATGACGTATTTACTCGTATGTGAATAAAATTAACAAAGTTGAGCGTATCTGGTGGTTTGGTTACGATAGATAGCATATACAGTATACCACGCTTTATATGCTTGATCAAGAAATGAGCATTAATCATAAAGTTGATAATGCAATTCATGTATTTAAATATTCTATCAACATTTTAAGTAGAATTTTTATTATCTAAAATGATCTGATCACAAGAAACCCCAACACCTTTTAAAATTAACTGTATACAGTACAACCTCTCTACTGTGGCCCTATTTTGAGCAACTACCTATCTACTGTGACCCTATCTTGAGCAACTACCTCTCTACTGTGACCCTATCTTGAGCAACTACCTCTCTACTGTGGCCCTATCTTGAGCAACAACCTCTCTACTGTGGCCCTATCTTGAGCAACTACCTCTCTACTGTGGCCCTATCTGGAGCAACTGCTTCTCTACAGTGGCCCTATCTTGAGCAACTACCTCTCTACTGTGGCCCTATCTTGAGCAACTACCTCTCTACTGTGGCCCTATCTTGAGCAACTACCTCTCTACTGTGGCCCTATCTGGAGCAACTACCTCTCTACTGTGGCCCTATCTGGAGCAACTTCTTCTCTACTGTGGCCCTATCTTGAGCAACTACCTCTCTACTGTGGCCCTATCTTGAGCAACTACCTCTATGCTGTGGCCCTATCTTGAACAACTACCTCTCTACTGTGGCCCTATCTTGAACAACTACCTCTCTACTGTGGCCCTATCTTGAGCAACCACCTCTCTACTGTGGCCCTATCTTGAGCAACTACCTCTCTACCAACATTATTTGTTCCTTTTGTAAGAATGTACAAACAGAGGGCATTTGCATAACAACACGACCTGTCAACAAAGCCCAAAACATGGGTCTCCCAAAGTGTGTTGCTCTGGAAAGGTTGCACTGTAATGCAATCAGATGTAAATACGCATGTAAGCAACGATTTCGACAAGTTTTCTTCCTTTTTTTAACAGCTGTAATATTTATAAGATCTTAACGAGCCAGAAATATGGCAAACAAATTATTTATTTTCTGAGAGTTAAAATGTCTCTACACTCTACAGATACGTTTATTTAAATATGTCGATTTAACTCTCATATGTTTTCGAGTTTTAATTAACATCTTAGGATTTGAAAGTTCTTTTCTTCCTATAATTCAATAATTGATTGACACTATTCATGTTATTAAGTTTCCTAAAGAGTCGGAACATCAGAGCTTCGTGAATTATTCACATGGCCTTTTTGTATGTATCTGTATAATTTAAGTGATAATTTATTACAATATTGGTAGACTCATGTGATCAATGTGGACCCTTCAAAGCCCGCTCCTGTTAGTTCAGTTGGTAGAGTGATGGGCTGTCACCAAGGTCCGGGTTCGATTCCAGGGCGGGGCAGATGATAATTCTTTTGTGCGATCTGGCGACGGTCATTTGTCATCCACCTCTTCTTTGTGTTATGGGAGGTGTCAGCTGCTTGTGGAAGTTAGTACTGGTTTATAACACACTCCAGGAAAACTGGTTTTTCTTGTTAGTTTTTTTGGTCAACTAACCGCCATGTATAATTAACGAAAAGGCGTTAAATCTAATAAAAATAACTCACGCGGGACATTCACTTTACAGACGATTCTAAATATTAAGATGCACAATGGTTTCGTACCCGATATTGAATCCCTTCACTTTTATGAAACGACATTTCATTCTTAGCTCTATTGGCCAAAGGCCAGAGTGCTTATGTCATGGTGAATTGTCGGCTGTTCGTGCGGGCGTGGGGGCCTGCTTACTTTTCATTCAAACGATATTTCCTCTGAAACTGCAAGCTGATGAAACTTGCACAGGACCATACTGGCCTGACTCTTTCTCAAAAGTGTTCAAATGTTTCCGATTGACCGCCAAAGCTAAAAATAGAAAAAAACCTTTATACGACTTTTTCTCATGAACCGATGAACATGTAGCATCCTGGCATCACCCTTTTTCAAGATTGTTTAAACAGTTCCGGTTGATTGCACAATATGACCGCCAGAGCTAAAAATAGAAAAACACGTTAAACGACTTCCTCTCATGAACCGATGATCAGATTTGCATCAAACTTGCTCTTTTGCATCCTTGCATGAACTTTCCTTCATATTGCTGACATCCATAATGATTATCACGTGACATAGTCACTTGTGTAAATACTTATTGGCAGATATTATTCAGTCTGAAATGGTTAAACATGGGATCTTACCGTCTGAGACCATAATAAATAAAACTATATTTGTGACGAAACCTGGACGTTCACTTGAGGTGAATGGAAAAGTGAAATTAATGAAACGATTTGTGTGTTTATCATAAATCAATAAGTCATACGTCAACATAACATACAACGAGCTATGCAGTAACGTAACTAGTATAAGAGAGAATAAGTTGATACAGGGAACGCCACATACACAAGACAATTCTTCCCCACACAGACTACCGGGGAAAACAGTCCACAAAACCTCGGACATTGGTGAGGTGCAGGGGTAAATACGCAAGGGAACAGGGGCGCAAGGTACATGTATGACCTGGCCCTGTAGAAACAAAACAACAAAGAACAAAATCAAAATGTATGAAAAAATGGCCAAATCTTTCATCTAAATGTCGCCTTTTTTCTTTTCTCTCAATAGACAGTATTACTTCGTCACCGTCCCCAATGTGATACGGTATAACTATGACGAGACGGTTACTGTCAGTGTGTTTGGTCTGAATGGTGCTAATGTTCAGGTAAGTACTTAATTGCGTGTTGATTAGATCGTTAATTGAGTGTAGATTAGATCATTGATTGCGTGTAGATTACTCGTAGATCATTAATTGCGTGTAGATAAGATCATTAATTGCGTGTAGATTAGATCATTAATTGAGTGTAGATTAGATCATTAATTGTGTGTAGATAATAAATACTGTTAATACATGTACTTACTTCCAAATATGAAATCTTGTTCTTGAACAAAAACATTTTTCACCACTTATACATGTACATTTGTTTATTTGTTTGTTTGGCTATATTTATGTAATATTTTATGCCAATAAACTATATGTTATGTTATGTTAATATCATTAATTGCGTGTAGATTAGAGCATTAATTGCGTGTATATTAAATCATTAATTGCTTGTAGATTAGAGCATTTATTGCGTGTGGATAAGATCATTAATTGAGTGTAGATTAAATCATTGATTGTGTGTAGATTAGATCATTAATTGTGTGTAGATAATATCATTAATTGCGTGTAGATTAAATCATTAATTGCTTGTAGATTAGATCATTAATTGCGTGTAGATAAGATCATTAATTGCTTGTAGATTAGATCATTAATTGCGTGTAGATAAAATCATTAATTGCTTGTAGATTAAATCATTAATTGCGTGTAGATAAAATCATTAATTGCTTGTAGATTAGATCATTAATTGAGTGTAGATTTGATCATTAATTGCGTGTAGACAAGACCGTTAAATGTTTGTTTGTAAAGAAGTTTACTGCGTAATGTGAGAACGTCTATTGCGTGTAAGTTAATTGCATGTTGGTAAGAACGTTTTTGTGTTTACGTAAAACAGTTATTTAATCTAAACAATATTTTGCGTGCAACTTGTTTACGATAGCTCAAGTTCGCATGATTTTCTTCATTGCAAGTCTATCTGTCCTAAATTGATAACAAGTTCAATTACTCCTTGCAGGTCTGGCTTCAGCTGGGCGAGAAGAAACTTTCCATGAAACAAGTGATTGTACCAAATGAAAGTACGTAAACATAGCCGAGATACCGGATTCTTGTCTAGATATATTAAATTTCTTACGTACTTAAATAACCAGCAACGTGATCTACACTAATCAGATACGCGTGTTGTTTTCGTGATATTCTGGTTGGTGATTAATCGTATGGAACAATCATGCATTTAACCAAGAGATAAAACTTGTTTCAAGTTACTTATTTTGTAGTGCTAACGGACAACAAGCTATAAATATGCCAAATATCATAATATTATCAAAGTCCTGAAAGCCCCTCAAAGAAAATAGTCGGATTATTTAAACTGATCACATGCGCCTTTAAATACATTTACGAGGGTCATTCAGAAACAACTCAACACAGGCACATACAGTTTCGTTTATGCATATTAAACAACTTACTTGGTAACATTCCAGCCCCAAGTTTGCACGACAACATGTATTAATATTCTTCCAAATATCAAGCTGATACGTCAACTATTAAAAATGTTACTGTGGTGTGATGAGTTATTTCTGACTGACCCTTGTATTTTATTGATTTTTATTTTTTTAACGTTTGTCTTGTTTGTAGGTCGTCCACAGACAACGCATGTCCGTCTCACGGAGCAGGACATACTTGATCATGCTTTGGTGGAGAAAAAACCAAGTACGGTCCAGATTTGTTCTCAATATGGCGCTCATTCTGATTGTCAAGAGGTTCTCATTAGCTATGAAACGGGATACATCATCATACAAACCGACAAACCAATATATACACCGAGACAAAAAAGTGAGTATGGCAAAACTGAAGCCTGTCAGGAATCCGCTCTTCTTATACTTCAAACAATTGTGAGTTTCTATGTAAAACTGTATGAAAGGCTTACCTAAAGTTGCAATAGGAGTGTAGTACTATAAGGACACGAGTCGTGTTATAAATAGTGACATGTGTTTTGGTAATAATTTTTACACATGGTTACTTAGCATGTTCCGGTGTCATATACAGCAATATCACACGGGGTAGAATGCATCCAGCAATAACAAACGGGGTAGTATGCATCCAGCAATATCACAGGGGTAGTATGCATCCAGCAATATCAAACGGGGTAGGGTGCATCCATCAATATTACACGGGGTGGTATGTATGCATCCATCATTATCACGCAGGGTCGTATGATTCCAGCAATATAACACGGGGTAGTTTGAAACTAGCAATATCACAGGGGTAGTATGCGTCCATCAATATTACACGGGGTAGTATGCATCCATCAATATCACGCAGGGTCGTAGGATTCCAGCAATATCACACGGGGTAGTATTAATCCAGCAATATCACACGGGATAGTACGAATCCAGCTATATCACACGGGATAGTATAAATCTAGCAATATCACACGAGAAAGTATAAATCTAGCAATATCACACGAGAAAGTATGAATCCAGCAATATCACACGAGAAAGTATGAATCCAGCAATATCACGCAGGGTAGTATGAATACAGATAAAGTTATGTAAAAATGTGATAAAACTTATAAACTCATACCTAAAATAGTTATTTCCGAGTATATATTTTTTCAATACATAGATGCCTTAGTCGACATACCGTAATATTTGTCATGTGAATTGAACGTTTTTTCTTTCTACAGTAAAAATAAGAGCTCTGGCATTCGATGAATCTTTGAAAGCTGTCAAGGATGAGACTGTTGGAATGGACATCATTGTAAGTATTTCCTGCTGAATATTCTGTGTGAACTTGATTGATTGATTGATTTATTTATTTATTGATCGATCAATCGATCAATCGATTATAGATTGATTGATTGATTGATTATAGATTGATAGATTGTATATTTGAATGCTTGATTAATTAACTGATCATTTGATTGATGTATTGATAGATTGTCGATTGTTTGCTTCATCGTTCGTTCTTTTATCGATCCATCGATCAAGTAACTGAGATTGATTGACTGCTTGACTGACTGACTGACTGATTGATTGATTGATTGATTGATTGATTGATTGATTGATTGATTGATTGATTGATTGATTGATTGCTCGATCAATTGATTGAATAATGCATTGATAAGCTGTTACAGTCCTCAATTTTTCTACAAAATATTCTTACTATTAAGAATGTGATAAATATTCCAATCACAACAACAACAACAACAACGATAATATAATATTACAATGACCGTAATAAATGTGTAGATAATGGTTTGAATGAGATAATTATTTTTTTGACCGATGGAAAAACACCATCTTGAATTATACTCACTTTGATGTTACAAATCCAAAATATATATTTATTTCGATACTACAACTTTCTTCAGAACCAATAGCAGTTTTACTATTGAGAGCCCATGGTATCCGTAATATTCAATTGTTTACTTTACGTTTACTTCTAAATTAGGTTGTATGAGATACGTTGTTTTTGTAGAGTCCGTCAAATAAGACATTGGGTAGAAAACTCATCCCAAAAAGTGTTAGCGGGTTTTATATGAATGAATTCGAGTTACCACCCCATCCAGAAATGGGTCTATGGACAGCAAGAGCATTTTTAAAAGGACAGGTAAGTCTGCTTACCGCGTGACAATAAGTAATATTAAGTATCACAATTTCATTTCATTGAAGGAGCCAATGATAACTTGTACCTTATATGTATGAATGACGAAATAGCAGACACTTAACTACAGTCGAATCTAGTTCATTCGAATTCATCGGGTTCGAAATTTAATTTCAAATAATGGTTCCGAATAGCCTGTTTCAATTCGACGTGCTTAGGAATGTGCATTTGGACCAGATATTTATTTCGGATGATACCAAATATTCGGATAGAAGGTTGTCGCATAATCAAGGTCTGACTGTTGTTGCTCATTACAATGTGTCTGATCGAGGAACAAAAATGTTTGTCTGTATATAAAAACCATAATGCGCATTCAGTCCGCAAAATCTACGACAAAAACTGGGACAGTCAATAAGAAGTGTCATATTTCGAAACACTTTATATAAGTTTACCACCTCGGTATTGCATGACTTTCTCATATAGATTCCACTTTCTTGTCTGTAGATGTATTAGCATTACGTGCATTATTTTGTTGAACAGGGAAAGTTTTTTATGATTTATTCTTCAAGAACTACACATATGTTGTATTTTAATGCAATTATTGTAGGTTTACTCATTTTATTTATGTTTTGCAGTATGATACGAAGGCACGAGCCTTGTTTACAGTTGAGGAGTATGGTAAGTTTTGTCCCCTGGGGACAATTTTGTTATGTTAGCTGTACTGTGATCCCAGATAGACCCGCTTAAATGCTAGTCATTTGGCAGAGGGGTCATCCAGGAGGAGAGGGATAGTTGTACAGGGGAGATGTAATCTTAAGAATTGTGGGGTAGTTGTATAGGGGAGATGTAATCTTAAGAATGTGGGGTAGTTGTATAGGGGATATGTAATCTTAAGAATGTGGGGTAGTTGTTTATGGGAGATGTAATCTTAAGAATGTAGGGTAGTTGTACAGGGGAGATGTAATCTTAAGAATGTGGGGTAGTTGTATATGGGAGATGTAATCTTAAGAATGTAGGGTAGTTGTACAGGGGAGATGTAATCTTAAGAATGTGGGGTAGTTCTACAGGGGAGATGGAATCATAAGGAGAGGGTGAGTTCTACAGGGGAGATGGAATCATAAAATATAAGGGGTAGTTCTACAGGGGAGATGTAATCTTAAGAATGTGGGGTAGTTCTACAGGAGCAGGGTTGTCATGCAAGTGTCCCGAGGCAGAAGTTTTGATACAGTGATCATACTACACTCGATGGTGTTCATACAGGATTGGAAGTGGTCCTACATGATGTATAGCATTCTATGTTGTAGGGGGTTGTTCCGTGTGGTAGAGGATAGTCATACACGGAAGGAGAATAACTATTGCAAAGGGGGAGTACCAGAATTTCTTGTACACTTCTCCTTATTTTGATAACACACTTAAAAGGAAGGTTCTGTACAAAGCCAACATGTCAATTTATTCAGTGTTTTTCTATTATTAAAATAATGAACAAGAAAAAGCATATAGACATACTATGCATATCTATGTCTACTTTTAGATTGATGAGGTATGAAGAGACATGGTTTTGTTTTTATTCCATTTCTCAACAGTTATTTAGTTATATACGGCGTTAAGTTGACCTACCCCAGGCTAACTTGATCTGCCGAAAACAGTTGGCAACTTCTCCACATAAATAAGAGTTCAGAGGTGGAGGATATATTACCTTGGATGCATCTTCAGTCAAACTGTCACAGAACAACATACGCCTTGCCCAGGTTTCGAACCCACACATTCAAATTCAATCGTTCTACCGACTGAGCTAAACGGGTGAGCTCCATGAGATACATACTCTAGTCCTAGATTATACCAGCTATGTCAGTTAACCCCTACAGTTTTCATTTGTTTCACTTTCTTTTTAAATGTTCTTTCAGTTCTCCCTACATTTGGTGTGTCCATTGATGTTGATGTCCCATTTGTATTGACTGAAACACCAAGTCTTACAATAACAGTGAAAGCCAAGTAAGTTAACATCTGTTCAAGCGATAAGTTGTCTGTCTGCAATACCAGCCATTGTTTTATCGATCCATTAAATACAAACTTGTTTATTGTTGCTTGTGATAACCTACAATTAAGTTATCATATATGTCTATCCTGTATGTTAGAATCCAAGCATACAGGTATTTTCCAAGCATACAGGAGTATCCAAACATACAGGATTATCCATACATACAGGATAATCCAAACATACAGGATTATCCATACATACAGGATAATCCAAACATACAGGATTATCCATACCTACAGGATAATCCAAACATACAGGATTATCCAAACATACAGGATAATCCAAACATACAGGATTATCCAAACATACAGGATTATCCAAACATACAGGATTATCCATACATACAGGATTATCCAAACATACAGGATTATCCATACATACAGGATAATCCAAACGTACAGGATAATCCAAACGTACAGGATAAAAAATCCTGTATGTATGGATAATCCTGTATGTATTGATAATCCTATATGTTTGGATTACCAAGTATGTTTTGATTATCCTGTATGTTTGGATTATCCTGTATGTTTGGATGAATTATCCTGTATGTATGGATACTCCTGTATGTTTGGATAAATAATCCTGTATGTATGGATAATCCTGTATGTACAGTGTCATTCAATGTTCACGTTTCTGTGCAATCCTTTGTCATTCCATGTTCATGTTTCTGCGCAAACCTGTGTCATTCCATATTCATGTTTTTGTGCAATCCTGTATCATTCCAAGTTTATGTTTTTGGCAATCCTGTGTCATTCCATATTCATGTTTTTTGTGCAATCCTGTGTCAATCCATGTTCATGTTTTTGTGCAATCCTGTGTCATTCCATGTTCATGTTTTTGTGCAATCATGTGTCATTCAATGTTCACGTTTCTGTGCAATCCTTTGACATTCCATGTTTATGTTTCTGCGCAAACCTGTGTCATTCCATATTCATGTTTTTGTGCAATCCTGTGTCATTCCATATTCATGTTTTTGTGCAATCCTGTGTCAATCCATATTCATATTTCTGTGCAATCCTGTGTCATTCCATATTCATGTTTTTGTGCAATTCTGTGTCATTCCATATTTATGTTTTTGTGTAATCCTGTGTCATTCCATATTCATGTTTTTGTGCAATCGTGTGTCATTCCATGTTTATGTTTTTGTGCAATCCTGTGTCAATCCATGTTCATGTTTTTGTGCAATCTTGTGTCAATCCATGTTCATGTTTCTGTGCAATCCTGTGTCAATCCATGTTCATGTTTTGTGCAATCCTGTGTCATACCATATTCATGTTTTTGTGCAATCCTGTGTCATTCCATGTTCATCTTTTGTGTAATCCTGTGCCATACCATATTCATGTTTTTGTGTAATCCTGTGTCATTCTATGTTCATCTTTTGTGTAATCCTGTGCCATACCATATTCATGTTTTTGGGTAATCCTGTGTCATTCCATGTTCATGTTTAGGAGTTTATTGTTTGTTTCCCTGTCATTATCATTTTGTTCATGCTTGATTGTCCCTCCCTGTATGTGCTCCCCCCTTAGATTAAGTCTACATCTTCCAGGGAATTGTATAGATGTGGCCTTCCCAATTATTACAAATCTTCATTTAAAATTGCAGATACGTGTATGGAAAGCCAGTTAATGGTAATGCTAGACTTGAGTTGAACCTACGTGGAGATTTAGAGAAAGATCATATACTGACCACTGATAGAAAAATGGTATGGTAAAATTTTGAGAGAGAAAAACACTTGCAAACACGAATAGTGGCCATTTACTATTTCTCTATTGTTAATATTTCCACTGGAAAACTTTCCATAATCGGGAGTGGTGCATGTATCCTGAGCCCATATTCACGCTTTAAGACTGAATCTCAGACTTTAAATTGCACAAGTTAAATTTACAAGCATTTCGTTATCATTATATTTAAACGGATACATTTTTGCCTGAATATTTCTTGTTACTCACTTTACACTTTTGCCTAGTTTTATTAAAATACATTGTGTAATAATAATGTGCTAGGAACAAAATGAACATTTACCATTTTAATGTATAAGTCAGAGATTCAGTCTCAAAACGTTTGTGAATACGGACCCAGCCTTTGAAACCATCATCCATATTTTCTGTTTCCTGCACTACTAAATGATTTGATGATCTTATTTTTGTTACTTTTATCAAAATATTAATAATTGCAAATTGCTTCTTTCTGTAGAAAATATCTTTATCAATATACAGTGCTGTAAGGGTGATTATATAATGTATTATGACGTTACAATAATATTATGACGTCATGATACACATATGAATATATACTTGTATTAAAATGTAATGGACCAACATAAAAAGGTGTTTATTTAATGTGCTTAGTGTCAATCCGTCATTTCAACTATTTGGCTGGCTCATTTTCAGAAAAGCCTCGGTATTTTGTTGATTCTTATCATCCTTTTCAAAGCATATTATCTGGTACACAATTAAAAAACACAGACATATTGTTCTTGTAATTTTTAGCTCACATTGAGTATGTGTTCTGTGTTAGCCATCATTCTGTTACTCATTCACTGTCCGAATGTAGTCTGTCTGTCCATTCACAGTTTCCTTCAAACAAATTCTCCTCCCAAATCATTAGTCAGAATACGTTCAATTTCGATCAGAAGCTACTTCAAAGCATCCATGTCTAAAAATGGTTCAAAGGAATTTCTTTGGTCCTTAAACTAGGTCAGTAGGTCAAATTAAGACAAATACATTTTTGATTTTGATATGCTTTTTCTCAAATGTTCCTTTTGTGACCTCTACAAAGATTGTTCAGATACTGTCTTGTCAAACTGTACTATATTTCTATATACAATGTATCTAGAGAGTGATGTTTTTACTGTCAGATGAGCAAATCCATGCACATTTGTTTGGTAAACATATTGTATGTATCTCTCCATTTATTTTGATGCCCCCTTCGAAGAATAGAGGGCATATTGGTTTGGACATGTCGGTGGGTCGGTCTGTCTGTCGGTCCGTTACCTTTTCGTTTCCGATCAATAACTCAAGAACCCCTTGACATGTCTTCCTCAAACTTGATCCACACATTCATCTTGGATAGCAGAGTAACCCTATTGATTATGAAGTCACGGGGTCAAAGGGCAAGGTCACAGGGTATAATGTTTTACAATCGTCTCTTTTATAGTTGATGTCAACTCAGAACCAGAACAGTGTAGTTCAGTTTAATATCAATGTTGTGGACATTATGGCCTCTGCTGCTATAAATAACATGTTTCCTGATGGTAAAAAATTGGAAGTTACTGCAACTGTGTTTGAAGATGAAACTGGAAATGAAGAGAGCTCGATACATGGCAGCACAATATTTACTAAACAGCCGTATAAATTCAAGTTTACAGAATCAAAACTTAACTTCAGGCCGGGAATGGAATACTTCATGAAGGTAATAGATAGTTTTTTCCGAAATATTAGGCATACTGCCCGTCATTTCACATTTACAATGCAAATATATATACAAAAATAACGAAATATTATACATTGGTCAATTGTCATTTGACATGCAATAGTATGATGGATGAACATAATAAAAATCTTAATATTATTCATTACATTATTATTGATACAATGTGAAAACTAATAGAATAGTGAGGAGAAAATACAAGTGAATTACTTATTTCTACTACAACTTGTTTCTTAGGTTAAAAGCTTTTTGAATAAACAATGACAGATTTTTAACAACAGTCTTACTTTCTGAGCTTAATAGTTCAACAAATTTTGGTATATTGTATTTTTTCTGCAATACTGTTATATATATTGTTTACGAATTTCATGGTACAATGGACATTCAAACAAAAATTGAAATTCATAATAAGCAGTACTTAAATATACAAGTCTATTAAATTCTTTTAACTTATTAACCTTTATTTATTAAGGCGATTATTGGTAATAATGAATTCATTACAGACTGTCTCCACCATCTCACGATTGTATTTTTGTTTAAAAACAACCACAACTTTAAACGTTGTGGATTTTTATCTTTCTTTCTGCGCAAACTATGAGCAAATGGAGGGCCAAGAACTGGCTTACATATAACAATGAACTCAAAGGAGGCGCAGTGGTCAAGAGGTAGAGCGCCTGACTCCTGATCCGAAGGTCATGAGTTCATTTGATCACGAACCTCATAATCCCTTAATTCGGCGCGAGTACTTGTTGGTAGCCAGGAAGCAGTCATCGAGATAGATTAGTACAAGTTCTAAGAACTTGTTTCACAATCGATGTAAAATAAATATGTTTAAACTAATTAGCTCAAAGAGAATATTTCTACCTATAACCATTAATTTTCATATGCATGTAGTGCGTAAAATGTGTTTCTTGCATTGGATCGAACACTGTTGTTTATTATCTGTTTCATAAAACTTGGATCAGTTTTTAATAATTTTCCAAGTGATTTTGAATACTTGCATATTTTGATATAAACGGTTGTGTAAACGCATTTCTTATTTTTAACGTAGTTCGAAATGCTTTATGCAAATGGTGCTCCGGTTCCCAATGAAGACGTCGATATAGAGATGTTTGATAATAATGTGGCGCAGCGTAAAAGATTGGAACTAACTGATTCAGAGGGGAAAATTATCGAAGCTTTTCCAACTCGCCTCAAGTCAACGACAATTAAATTTGTGGTACGTTTTATACAGAAGCATATTCAAGTGTTGCTTACGTTTATGATTTTGTGTGGCCAACATGGTATATGTGCATTATAGAAGTACAACTCGTGTATAGTCCGATTTTAGTTGCAAACAGATTGTGTGGTTGTAAGTCAATGAGACATGTTTTTCAAACTGTTGTCCAATATATATGTGTCATTCTCTGATAGTTTTGGCCCAAATGATGTATCTGGGCGAAATTAGATAAAAAATGAAAATTATTGCAAAACAACGTTCTTTAGTAAATTACAGCACTTTTAATATGGTCATCAAGACTAGATCTACAAAAGATTCTTAGTTTCACAAATTTATTACAGCAAATGCGTTTTCAGATACAGTAATATTTTACAAACAAATGTATATTATTCTTTTCCTTAAGAAAAGGGGCCGTCTCAATGTTTACCAATAATGGTTTTGCTTCTAGTGTGTTCGAAAGTGCACATTTTGAACTCTAATATATCTCTGCACACAGTATCTACCTCTATTGGAAAGTATTTAAATTCACAGATATTGTTTTAGCCCCTTCTATGTTCAATGTAAAAAAGGGGATCTTAAAACTTCAAAAAAGGACAGTGATGTAGAAATCACAGACACATAATATTTACACTATCATAAAGAAGAAGGTTTGATCTCTAACACTTGGTTGCAATTATTGTGAAAACATGACGTCATCTTTTTCTCAGAAATGAGGCTCAGTGCATTTGGGTCTGAGACTGCCACATATAGTGTACACAATCACGGTATTCCCGATTAATTTTGCATCAGCAATGATTAAAGTGATATAGTTATTAAGCAATATTCTAGGGCTTGATGGACTGATTTGTGTGGTAATACACAATGGTTTTGATGTATTGTGCTAAACATTTGTTACCAATCTAGGCATATCTTTAATATCACAAGGATACTGCATATGTTTTCCAAACATGATATGCCCATTATTTATTAACCGACAGTTCTAGATGATTGGAACATGATTTGAAGTCGATGATCATAGCATTTCGTCCGCGATGGCCAATTTGAACGTATACAATGACATTCAATGATTAAATACTCTTGTACTTCAGGTTAGTACGCGCGATGGTCTTTGGAAAAGTGACGCGTTTATTGTGGCTCCTTATGTTGGCGAAAACCAAATTCAAGTGGAAATGGTTACGGCGGTAGGGTTGAACTTTATACTGTTCTTACTATTATATTTGAAATACACGGTTTTTCCGATTAGTCGTTTTCATTTTCTGTTGTTTGTACATTACATTATGAGCAGAGACGAACTACTTTCATGATGGAGACATATTGGTGTAAAATGAGAGAGATCGCGTGTACAGCATCCATTACACTCCTTGGAGCAGTTGCCTCCCCTGCTTTGTATTGCGCCATTGAAATATATTACGTAAATTACCATGATTACAATTCTCATCTCTGATTGACCTTCACTTTACTTATCTAATCGCTGTTGTATAAAGAGTGCTGCTTATTAGCTTTAGTATTTAAAATAATTGTAATGGTTTGTATCAGATGTGACGGCATCACTCCTGCCAACGTCAGACCTATTTTGATTGAGTAATACAAAATTAAGTTTCATACCGATATTCTTAATGATCCTTCGTGTGAGGGTTTATCTATGGTTTCATTCTACTTTGTAGGATGGTCGCAAGCTGATGAGAGCATACACAAACACACACGGTGACTCGTACACTGGGATGCTGTTCATGGTATTAAATGTTACAAACACATTGTCATAAGCTTTCTTGCTATATTTTTTAGGTTTTTCATACATGAAACTGTATGAATTTTTCTTGTGTTTTTTTAAAAGGCCCCTGGTCAGATTGGTAATTTTTCATGATGAACCGTCAACTTTTTGGCTAACGGATTATTATAATATCTGGAATAAATACATCAACACAAGTTATACACTACCTTGAATTTGCGAAATTGCAGAAGTAATACAATATTTCCAATAAGTGCATTTAAAGAAGATATTCGCATAAGTTATACAATATTTCCAATAAGCGCATTTAAAGAAGATATTCGCAGAAGTTATACGATATTTCCAATAAGCGCATTTAAAGAAGGTATTCGCATAAGTTATACGATATTTCCAATAAGCGCATTTAAAGAAGATATTCGCAGAAGTTATACGATATTTCCAATAAGCGCATTTAAAGAAGGTATTCGCAGGAGTTATTCAATATTTCCAATATGCGCATTTAAAGAAGATACTCGCATAAGTTATACAATATTTCCAATAAGCGCATTTAAAGAAGGTATTCGCAGGAGTTATACAATATTTCCAATAAGCGCATTTAAAGAAGATATTGGCAGAAGTTATCAGATATTTCCAATAAGCGCATTTAAAGAAGATACTCGCAGAAGTTATACAATATTTCCAATATGCGCATTTAAAGAAGGTATTCGCAGAAGTTATACAATATTTCCAATAAGCGCATTTAAAGAAGATATTGGCAGAAGTTATCAGATATTTCCAATAAGCGCATTTAAAGAAGATACTCGCAGAAGTTATACAATATTTCCAATATGCGCATTTAAAGAAGATATTCGCAGAAGTTATGCGCTATCTTGAATTTCAGGTGGTGTCTAGAGGAAATGTTGTGTTTACAAAATTTAAATCATCAGGCAATAAAGTAAGCGATGAAATGACTGATATAATGGAGAAGCAAGTCAGCCCTAGTGGACGTTTGATTGTATTTTATGTAGACAAGAAAACCAAGGAAATTGTTGCGGACTCTGTGAAGTTTAATGTTCGCCGTCAATGTCGAGGAAAGACGGTAACTATAACACGCTTAATTTATTATCTGAATCTTTGCTCAGCTTGTCTGAAATTGACATACGTCTTTAAACATACTAGTATAAATGATGCATAAGTGTCTGTCAATTTTATTTTGACGTAACAATGTGCGTTGCTACTTTTCCAGAGTAGCCCTTTATTTAAGTAATAACCTCTCTTCTGCAACATGTATTTTCCTGTCGGGAGAATTTACTAAAGAAACATAAGGACCCCTTAATAACCCCTTAAATGTGTGTCTGTCAAAGGATTCTAGCGCCTCCCATTGATGAAAGATTAGAAGAATGCATATATAGCTGGTCAATTCTAGCTATTTGTCGATTTTTTATACCTCGATCGGCTTTAAAACATTTTCCGTACCCCCGTCCTGTAAATTTATTACTGATTCTGATCTGATCAAATTTGGCCTTTTAATAGTGTTGATGTTTCATTGACAATGTTACTCAGCATCGTAACTGCCTACGTCACATCAAGTGTCTGCATTATTGACATGCATACTTTCATTTTCAGCTCTCAATGAATTCTGATCGTGTGGAAATAAAACCAGGATCAACTTCACAATTAACTCTTAATGGTGACCCCTTTATGTATGTAGGACTTAACATCATGGACAAGGCCCTACTGTTGTTAAATAGCAAAAATGTATTGAGGAAAAACAAGGTAATGTATTTTCAAAGTCACTTTTTATTAATTCACCTGACCAGATAGTGCTCATGGTGAGCTGTTGTGAGTGCCCTGCGCCAAACAAAGTGTTCATTGTGAGCTATTGTGATTGCCCTGTGCCCAACAATGTGTTAATTGTGAGCTATTATGATTGCCCTGTGCCCGACACAGTTTCATTGTGAGCTATTGTGATTGCCCTGTGTCCGACAAAGTTGCATTGTGAGCTGTTTTGATTGCCCTTTGCCTGACAAAGTTTCATTGTGAGCTATTGTGATTGCCCTGTGCCCGACAAAGTTTCATTGTGAGCTTTTTTTATTGCCCTTTGCCTGACAAAGTTTCATTGTGAGCTGTTTTGATTGCCCTGTGCCTGACAAAGTTTCATTGTGAGCTGTTTTGATTGCCCTGTGTCTGACAAAGTTTCATTGTGAGCCGTTTTGATTGCCCTGTGCCCGACAACATTTCATTGTCAGCTATTTTGACTGCGTACTTTTGGCATCTCGTGGTACATGTCGGCAGTCATCCATCCTTCGTCCATTGTCAATTGTTGGCATATTAACACTTAGTAACACTAGGTCAAATTTTGGCCTAGTCTTTATCGAAACTGGTCAGAACAGGATCTCATACAGCTTTGAATTTGGATTATCTTGGATAAAACAATGTGTTCCTGACATCAGTTTCTGGAAAATATAAATTCCTGCATGCTTCAATGTTATCCATGATACAACCGAAAACTACAGATGAGTATTTATTGCATGTGTGTCTCAATAGATAGGTACATCATTAGATGTGATAGTTTTGACCGCAAATATTGGTAGTTTCAAACCACACAGATAGTATTTCATTTTACAAAAAGACTGTCTGTTAGATTGAAATCGACATGCTTCTAATTTGAAAGAAGCAGATTTTAGATATCAAAACAACAGTAGAGCAGTTGACAAAATTTGATTATGAACAGGGAAAAACATTCTAGATGTCAACACATCGAAACATTACCATATGTATTTCATGTCGGAATCATCATATTCAACAATTCTTTAGTGACAGCAAAGTTTCTTCTATGAAGTTAGCAGTTGAATGTCTTACTGATAGCAAATTATGTCAAATTCCGTGAAATAAAGAATATTTGTGTTGGCAAGAATGTCATTCCTTGACAAATGTGGAAAAATATTTTATTTACATTGATTACATAAAAAAATGCTATGCCGCTTTAAAATCATGATATCTTATTGTTTATCAAATATTTGATGACCAATTAACATATTGCAGATGTTTGAAGCACTTGAGTCCCATGACCTTGGTTGCGGACAGGGAAGCGGGTCTAACAGCGCTGATGTATTCAAGGTATATTTTCCTTCACAACATGTTCCCTGCTTTGTCCAAGTCACAGGAGATTGTCAAGAGTTCTCTCTCATTAACCTTGTTATGACCATACAAGGAATATTCGAAATGTATCGTGTATTGTGTGCTGTAACTTAAAAAACTGATCGAAATTTGCAGTTTTTCTTTTCATTCCCTTAAAGTAATCCCCATCGTCAGAAATGCATAATTTTAGTCTCTGGATCCATTTTTTGAAGGGACCTTATTGGTATACTGACTTTGGTATATTACGGAAGTACAGATGAACAGCAGGGCCGAGAGCGTAGCCACTCGCTCCCTTCTGCTAGACTTCATCATTAAGTTAAAGGCAATACAAATGTTCTGAGTTTAAAAATATTAAAAGAAATGCACATTTCTATCAATTATTTTGACACTGAAATAAGTAAGTATATTAACAGCCCAGACTACTACATATTGTTTCTTTTAGTCACGAAAACTAGCACTGATATAATTGGTCAAAAAGCTGTTGGTTTTTTTGAGAATCTTCACTAAGTTTGACAATGTGATCTGTAACATTGAATGACAGGTTGAAAACGACATTTTTCGATAGTTCATGTAAGTCATAAATGTGAAAGCTTCTTTCACGAAGCAGCTGAATAAGTTGCTGTTGAAGAACTACGTAAAATAGAACCATAGGGTTGGCACTTATGACCAGTGTTTGTATTATACAGTTTGACCATTGGGTCCGAATATTTATTTCGAATAATACATGGTTTCTAATGGTGCATTTCAAATCAACGTGCATAGAAAGATACATAGGGACCTGATATTTATTTTGGATTATACCAAGTATTCGGTTAGAAGGTAGTCGAATAAACGAGGTCCGACTGTAGTATGACTTCATGTTTTCTATTATTGTTTACCAACTTTCAGAGCACTGGTCTAACAGTTTTGACCAATGCAATAATCACGAAAGCAGCTTTACAGAGAAATTCAATGGACTGTGAAGCCAAACGAAGAAAGAAAAGGCAGGCTTTGAAGGGTTTGTATACAATATACATTAATAAATTACCTTAATATCTGAGAATGTTTGCTTAGTAACTATATTCTGTTTTTAGTTGTTTGGTAGAACAACTAGTTCTATGGCTATTTCCGACAGAATCGTCGCCTTAATAGGAAAACTTCTTCCTCCGGAAGTGGGTCAATAATAACAGTTAAGTGAACTGTTCAATGTCTGAGCGTTACCTGCATAACATTCTCAAAGCTGGTAGTAATCATTACTGCAGAATTATATTTAATGGTTCAACAATGGACAAAATGGCTTGAACATTCTGTGACTCTGGAAGTGTTGAATACACAACCAGTGTTCAATACTGAACAATTGCAGTGCTTTCAGCGCTTTTATTACGTACTTGAGAATGATTGTTAACAAACTGTGAGAAGATCAGCCAATGAAAACATGTTTTGGAAAATATTGACCAATAGCCATCATTTACACAAAAAAGGTATCTTTGCACAGAAGATCAAATTCGTTATGTACCTTATCTTATGGAAGTCACGAAGAAGATAAGAACAAATCAAATAGATGTTTGTTTTGGGTTTTACACCCTTTCTCCACAGTATTCTAGTTATATACATTTAAACAAAACTTGTGAGTGGTCAAATTACTTTTTAATTGATTAACATTTTTACACGAAATTTTATATATTTGCTTTTGGCTACGTGTAGATCATGATTCTTGGGTCGAATTTATCGGTTTAGATAACACGATGCGTCGAGTCCGGGTGGGCACACATGCTATTAGACTCTTTCCAATCAGCCAGCTCATCTTTAAGTGGGAGTTGCAGTACTGATTTGTTCCGCATCATCACATTTATTGATTTTATTTGTTCACTCTGTGGATTTATGACATGAAATAAACAAAATATTAGGCCATGTATCTACGCTATTTTTTGATACGGTCATATTTATACCTGCACACTAGTAATTTTTGTATGTGTATGGCGGTCAGTTGACCCAATCAGTGCTCTTGGTTTACCAACCTGTACAAACCCTTCTCCTTCATGAACAACTTCTCCATATAAGTCTAGAGGTGGAGGACAAATGACTTTGGATTCATTATCTGCGGTCAAATTTTCAAGGAGAAATCATGCAGAACAGGAATAATAATAGATAAACTCTATTATCATTCTACATTAATGTAAAGTATAGTTTCTTCAGTCGACATTAATGTCAAGTATAGTTTCGTCAGTCGACATTATTGTAAATTATAGTTTCGTCAGTCGACATTAATGTAAAGTATAGTTTCGTCAGTCCACATTTATGTAGTGTATTGTTTCGTCAGTCAACATTGAATGGATGTGTGGGAATCACATAATCGTTGGAGAACTTTGTCGCAGACAGACATTAATAAAATTTTGATTTAAATTTCAGAATGTTATGGAGCAGATAATGCTTGTTGTGTCAGAGGTGAATATTATGCTGACGAAATGCTGTACCTGTGGGACACAGTTGATGCTCACCATACGTGTTTAGAGCAAGCTAAGCATGTTGCAATAAACGGCACAGTCAGAATAATATGTGCAAACGCCTTTTTTAGAAGTTGCCTTGATAAAATAGAGAGAGCTACCAAGGGTATGTTTACTATATTTTAAACTTTTGAGCGCCACCATGACAAAGCCTGTATTAGTGATATTTGTTATGACGTCAAGTATTTCGCAATTGAAGTTCTGACATCACAAACAAAGTTTCTTTGTCCGAAGATATTGTGGAAGCTTAATTGTGATTTATAGAATTAAACGAATGAGGTAGTAATTATAAGTATTGCATAATTTGTTTTTCCTTCTGAAGAGCAGAAGATGTTTTTAAGAATTTTGTACATTCTGACGCGACATCATCATTTTGTATCTTACTTTTGCATCTTGTTCGTTGAATTGAACTTGCTATAAAAAGAAAAGTAGACATCCAATGTTAATACTTTTGGTATTAAATGAAAGTTGAAGAATGTATCTGTTAGAAAATGTAAAACAATGAAAATGGAATTTTTTGTCACTATCACAGGTTTTGTTCATGGCACAGCTCATTTTATGTCAATTGAAGTGCATCAACTATATTTATGTTTTTATTTATTGTATAACTGATAATAAGACAAGTTTTGTCTAATCACTGTACTGTCCAAATTGCCATCAAAAAATCATAAATTGGTTATTTTTTATAGACAACACTTGTTCTTAATAGTGTATTAAAATATTGCTCCAAATTTAATTGTGACATTATTTGAATCAGAGAGGATACTTCAATTTAAAAACAATTGTTTTCATACCTTAATATGAATTACTTAAGTTTTAAGGTATTGTTAGATATGGGAATATTCTAGATAATATTTATGTTTTGAAACTTTGTATTTACAACCCTTATATGGACTTTTATGCATACAATAATGCAAATTTCTGACTTACACAGTGTTCAAGCATTATTTTTGTTACAAATACTTCAAAATGATTGTATTGTTTTCTAGGTACACTAAGTGCCCGTTCCCTTGACCTTGAAACAGAATATATCAGTGATCTAGAACGGATTATCGAAGGTGGTGGTCGAGTAAAAGTAAGAAGTGACTTCCGGGAATCATGGCAATTCGATGTGATGGATCTAGATCAGTAAGCTGTTTGAATATCAATGGAATCATTTCTTATTAATAATCAGGAATTTATGTCAAAATGATTTTTTTTCTCAACATTGCCTTTTCAACCTCTCTACAAAAAACACACCATTTTTGTCCTTTAGTAAGAATTTATTATCAATTTAAATTGTGTAACAACCATCACTCAACAACAGCTGGGTGTCTTATAAAGTTTATTGCTATGAAGAGTGTGCTCTGTACCTGCTATAGGCATCGCACTCGGCTGTCAATCTCAAGTTCGAGGAGGCGTGACAGTTAGACGGAAGATAATGTCTCCCGAGTTATTTGTCCTCCACTCTGATTCATGTGGGGGAAGTTGTCACGTGCTGTATAAGTAGATAATATCGCATGTCGAAATGTTTGCGAAATCGCCGAAATCAGTTTGCTTATACAGTAAAACCTCACGTAAAGACCACCTCAATAATAAGACCACCTCAATAACAAGACCACAATTTTCAAGTCCATTTTTACTTTTTTGCTCTTTATTCAACCTCAATATTAAAACCACCTCAATAAGAAAACCAGTTTTCAAGGGTCCCAAATGGTCTTATTATTGAGGTTTTACTGTAAATTCTGCACATCGTAAAATTACCAATTTCTTAACTACACGGTGCGTAGGAAGAATATACTTCCGCGGAAGTGGAAATTTACGCTGTGGAAATTGTTCGCAAATTTTGTGCATTTCGCAAAATTGGCAAACTTGACCACCTCGCAAACTTTACCACTTTTACAGTCTCAAGGAAAGTACAAGTCAGTACTGGTTACTTACCCCAGGAATAATTGTTTTCTGAACTGTAATATTGTTGAAAACAGCATGAACTCCAATACCCTTTGTTTAACTTTACACCACAAGCAACCATATATATCATGAAGAATAAATGTTGATACTTCCACCACAGGAATGGGGAGAAAAAGGTACGTCTCGGATATCCAGATTCTATCACCGAATGGATGATTCAAGGGATAGGTATGTAAAGACCCATACTTCTGTTCATTACATAATTAACTAGAAAGTAACGTGATTATCACATTAAAGAAACTAGTAAACTACACAATTATCATGATGGTTATATGGTTATTGTGATAAATTATCTTCCCATATAAATATCTAGGCACAAACAATGGTTTGATATTGCCCACTAAGTGGTTAAGTGGTTAAGTGGTTAAGACATTATTAATCTAGTTATTATAACTAGTTACGTTACATGATATATAACCTCATAATTGTCTAGTTAAAAATCATATTAACTAAACATGTAATGCTTATTTGTGAGATAACTGTTAAGTGGTTAACATGATAAATATCTAGTTAACAAGATAATTTCAACAAGAACAATTATTATCATGATAATTATGTTGATAACTAGTTTATTTAATGTGATAAGTATCATGGCATAATTCTGCCACCAGTTAAATACATAATTAACTAGACAATTATGAGGTTATTATGTTGAAGAAACTAGTTAACTACATAAATAACTAGAAAATTATGCGGTTAACTTGATAAGTATCGTGATAAATTTTCATACCAGATAAATGTCTTTACACGAAAACATTGTTTGATAATGCCCACAACTGCCACCACTAACCACCTTTTTCAGAACGGAAAATCTGTCACATATGTTAAACTATTTCTCTACATTTAAAGTTCTTAGTTTGTCTATGTACTCTTATACTCATTTACTCTAGGTCTGCCAAGTTAGCTCAGTTGATACATTGCTTGGCTTCTAACCTTAGAGGTCGAGTTTAATTCCCAGTCAGGGCAGGTCATGCCCCGTCATGATATTTGACTATGACCATTTGTCCTCCACGGCTGATTCATGTGGAACAGTTTTCAGCTACTTGCAGGTTGGCAAGTTAGTACTGATTGATAGTTAATTCCAGGAAATATGGTCAGGTCAACTGACCACTGTGTGAAAATGAAAAAATGCTGATAAACGGCGTCCAACCCAATCAAACAAAAGAATCATTGATTTGAACTATTTCAGGTATATCGAGCGAAGGTTTGTGTATTGCTGAACCAGTGAATGTCACGACATATCGTGATTTCTTTATTCAATTGGAACTTCCATATAAGGCCATAAGGCTTGAACATTTAGAAGTGAAAGCGACCATATTTAACTACGGAAGGGATAACAAAACCGTATGTATAATTTTATTTTAATTGATATTAAGCCCAAGTTTTAGCTCTTGTTGACTCTTTGGTTTTGTGTTTTGATTTAACATGAACTTCCAAGGAAATATTTTGCAATTACAAAATGAGCTAATCTCACTGCTGTTACTTTTATTGTAATCGTGTTTAGAGTCACATACACAGACAAGGTCATGTAGTGACTATTCACGCTATTAAAGGTACTTAGTCTTATTTCTTTGGACAAAATATCCTTGGTTATAGATATGAGAAATTTGGTGATAGAAGTCTTCATATAGATGTACTCTACAACATTGCTAGCATAGGAAATACCTGAATTGTACTTGTGTTCTTGCAGTTCCAAGAAATGTTTTAGAAGCGTTCCAATGCAATGTTTAAGAGTATGTCTGTATGAAAGTATTAACATGCCTTTGTCTCAAAATATAGTTTGATAGCAAATAAGACAGGTTGATACCCGGTAGAACCACCCACATTCTGTTAGGCAGTTGGATCTCAGGTTGGATTTCACTTGACAGCACTGGGGCCAGTGATATGAAGCCAGTGACCATAACCACTTACCAACGGAGCACCCGTCCCCACTTTTCACGTACAAATTTGGTGTTTTAGACAGCTTTTTGTTCAGTTAATGGTCACACGAATGCACATTGTCACTCCATTTGTGACTGAATTTAATTATACTGTATGTTTAAACGAGGCTATACTTGGGATATTATGTATATAGAGAAATATAATGAATGTTTTATCCTTTGAAGGCCAACGTTTACTTGATCGGACACGAGGGATTGTGCTATGATGCTGAATCTGGGAAGCCGTCCAGAAGAACACAGGCTGTATTGACACCTAACAGTGCGCAAACAGTACGATTTCCGATGGTCCCCATGAAAAAAGGAAATTTTCCTGTCACAGTTACTGCCCTTGTATATGATAACGGTGTTCCTGAAACAGATGCAGTGAAGAAATATTTATATGTAGAGGTTAGTGTTAAAGTCAAATCTCTTTGACTTGCTTATTGCAGAAGACATGCTACACACCAACACATCCTCCAATAGGAGAGTTAAATTATCTGCCTTACATCATCTCCAAGCATACAATATTTACTTCCCTTACATCATTACAAAGATGAATCTAACAGTTAGTTATTTAAAACTAGAATCATAATTAAATGACATCTTGGCTTATTACTTCAACAAATATTTAAAACTGTTTTCAAGTAAATACAAATGTACTATACATGTGTAAACTGTTGCTTTGAAAATAAATGTTATTTGGCTGTATGGTCAAGACGTTTTCATTTTGGGAGCTAAGTTTGAGTAGACTTCTGGTTAGAATTAGTGCTTTCTATTAGGATATACATCGCAAGATTTCTGAAGACAGATACTGTTTATGTTGTTACACCCTAGACATTGAAGAGGGATATCATTTCAAATATATATGTTGTTGTTAATCTGATAATGGTATAATAAAGGGATTTATAAAAAGTAATTGTTATAGATTTGTACTTTTAATTACTAATGACAAAGTCAAACTTATTCCATTATCTCGAAGTATAAATGAAGCTCGGACTGTTAGAAATATCTTTTAACTATAGAAAATTTATATTTCATTTTCCATTTTTCATGTTGATTTTGAAATATAATTACAATATTTTGCAAAAATGCTGCGTTTATTTTCTTGATGAACAATTATTTCTGAATGTTATGTAGATGATGTCTGTCTGTTCTGCTCAAATATTTTATTCATTAGGCCAAAACTGCATGACATTTCCAGTTCTGTACTTAGTATAAATATGTGATGAAATTATTTATTGATTATTTTATCTCGTTGGTACAATGTTTAGAATGAAGGTATTGAAGAAAAGATTGCCGTACAAGTTTGCCTGGATCCACTGGAACAGTCCGAGGATTGTCAACATCACGATCGTGTGTCTCAAAGTATGTCTAAGTATTAGTTATTATAAACTTATTTATTTTACGTTGATTGTGAAACAATTCTTATATTACAACTTAAACAACTCATATTAATCACTATCGATGAACCATGACTTGTTTTTTGTATTTTTGAGAGAAACAACTTTAAAGTTTTACCCTCTTGAGATAATTGTTACATAAGGGGTTATGGAATTGCATTTTATTGAAGTTATGCGCATTCCAAAACAATATACTAGGTAGAATAGAAAGAAAGAGCTTGGAATGACAATTTCAACGATACCAAATACTCAAAACCGCCAAAAATTGAATTACGGGGTTCTGGAAATAAGGCGACAACATATTTATAAACAAATCTAAGTCAATATTGACACTCCAGTGTATACATCCCCTCAAATACTTTGAGATTTACCTTAAATGATAAAATTATACAAGCAAACTTTGTAGAAAAATTCAACAATAAGTTTGATATTGCACATAAATGCATTAGTAGAATTAGAAAACCATTTTTTTCCGTATGTAATAGATATGTAAGTGTTATGCATCAATGGCAATGTCTCATTGAGTGAAATACAACAACAACACATTTTGGAAATCGGTCCGTCCTATGAAGAGTTATTGCCTTGATATATTTTCAAAAAGTCGATTTTTCTGCCCGATTTTAGACGAATCTCAATATATGAGGCTGATATGAGCCATACTTGATGCTTGAAATAGCTTCATGTGAGAGAAAACTCTGTTGACTGAAACTTCATCTATATTGAGCTGCAAAGAATAACCAACATGGGAGTTCATGTTCGCAAAGTCTCTTTGTCAACAAGAAACAAATAAACCATGATTTGGGTAGCTTTTTTCTACTTCCATTTAGCTTACTGGGTATGCATTATGAATTGTCTGCTATATTCTATATTAATTGTATTTCAGTAATTCAAAAAGATGGTGCTGCGGCCGTACAAGTTATAACAGTAGACTTGACTTTACCTCAAAACAGTATACCGACAACCGGAAGTGGGACTGGTTATCTACAGGGTACTGTCTAACACTGGACTCCATCTTCCGAAGCATCTCAACCTGAGCTAAATCTCAGCTCAAATATTATCTCAAATTGTTGAGATTTTTCTCATCTTAGACCAGACTCAAAATAGATATTACAATACAAAAAAGATTATATGAGTTTTTTCTCAGAAAAATTTAAATAGATCCAAAATGAGATTGTCTCAAACCCAGGGTCTGATTTAAGCAAAATCTCATATTGAGCTGAGATTTCTATTTGACATGTTTTGAGAGATCGGGCCCTGCAGACATTGATAGTAACTGATCATAACGCCAGAATTTTAACTCAATATTGGACTGTTGATCAGGTTTCGGATGCATTGGGGAAAGACACAACATGATAAGATTAACAAATAACATTATTATGGGATAATTGACTGAGTGACGGCAATGTTGTTCTAACGCCGTAATGGCCGACAGGAATCATTTAGTTGTTCTATTCAATTTTAGAAATATATTCGATGGTCTTTTACATCCATCTGATACCAGTATTATATATCCATACCAGTATTACCCATGGCTATATTCATTATTCAAATACAAAGCTGTTGACATAATGAATATATCACAAACATTTTTAATAGGGCTTTCACATCTAAATCGGCAGTCGTTTCAGCAGTAACTCGAGGTATTTCGAACCATAAACAAGGTTTAGTGATGACGAGAAGTTAAGATCTAGAATTTTTTAATTAAAATTAACGTTCAAATAATTCAGTGCGGAAACATCTGAGTCTTCAACTTACGCTGTACATATATAATACTTGTAACACTGACATTCGTTGCCACAGAATTTTCAATTAACAAAACAAATCGAATGGGAACAAATCTTAACTGTGCTTCATTGATCGAATTCAATATAATATAATGCCATATTCAATTCGACATTAATTCAGGGAAGAAACATGGTAAATATAACGAAAGTTAACTGTGCTTTGTGATTGTATTGATATCTGATGTTTGGATGCAGGTAATATAATGGACAACGTTGTTCGGACACTGCTAGAGAACGGGGTCGAATCTTTGTTCAGGAAACCTGCTGGTTGTGGCGAGCAAACTATGATTAGACTGGCACCAACAGTGAGTGCAATGAAATACCTTAAACAAACCAAACAAGTTACTGATGAAATTGAGCAAACAGGAAACAAGTTCATCCGAGATGGTATGTAGAAAATAGTGTTTCATTTTTCATGAAAATTACTAATGGGCGTTTTGTTCTCCGTTCTTGCACTTGACTATTGTTGCATATAAGTAATTTCATTGTTATAGTAACCATGGAGCCAATGTCTGACTGTGACATAACTTAGTCTGTTTCAATTTTCACTAACCCATACTTAAGCCTTTAAAACCCAAATTCAACTTTGAGTGTATATAATATTCATGTACAAAACTTATGGTTAAAATAAATAAACAGTATAAACCACAGAGGATTGTCAGAAGTTCTCTCCCTTTATTCCTTCTGTAGCATACTGTAGAAGGGATATAGGAACAGAGATCATGACAATTTCCTGTGGTTTAACAGGGTGACCAGTGAGAAAAGCGACTCAGTGTATATTATAAAGGGGAATGTAACTATTGTCTTTTATGTTTACTTGAGAATGATTGTACAGTTAAACTTCGATAACTCAAACAGGCGACAACTCGAGAACCCCGGATGTGTCCTAGACTTTATTGCTACTATTTGCATATAGAATATACCCCCATCCGAAAAGCTCGAGTTACCCGATGTTTAGGACATGATGGAAACTCTGGGTCACTCGAAATATCGGGTAACTCGAGCTTTTCGGATGGACCCAGCATGACAATCTGCTGTGGTATTAACAGGGTGACAATGAGAAAGGGAGTGTATATTATAAAGGGGAATGAAACTGACTATTGTCTTTTATGTTTAATTGAGAATGGTTGTATTCAAACATTGAGATAGTCAGCAAATGAACACTCATTTTGAAAACGATTGACCAATAGTCATTGTGTACACAATATTGAGTATTCGCAACTAATTGATAGTAATGAAGATAGATACAGCTGCTGCTGGACTGTTAGAATATTTCCATATATATGTCATTCTCTGAGAGTTTTGGTTCAAATGACATATCTGGGCGAAATCGGGTTATTAACATAGCTGAATGCAGGGATATCTGTAGGCTACTGTAGGCTAGTGTAGGAGGAAAACATTATAAATGTGGGATCTATCTATTATTATTTATTATTTGTCTTTGAATGAACATGCCTTGCACACTTTATCGATGTTAATTGTATTGCTTACTCCAGGCGTCAGCAGAGAAGTGTTAAATTACAGACATCCAGATGGTTCGTACTCAGCCTGGCAGAACTACCCATCCAGCACTTGGTGAGTCCTTAAATGAAGTAGACAGTTGTTTAAGCTTGGTTGAAGGCATAGAAGTCGAGGGATAGAATGCCTGACATCTAGCCCCTATCTCTCGAAACATCTCAATCTGAGCTAAATCTCAGCTCAAATATTATCTCAGATTTTTTTTTATCTTAGACCAGACTCAAATGGATATTACAAAACAAAAAAGTTGAGATGAGTTTTTGCTTAGAAAATTTTCAAGACATCAAAAGTGAGATTGTCTCAAATTTAGGCTCTGATTTGAGCAAAACCTCATATTCAGCTGAGATTTCTATTTGAGATGTTTTTGAGAGATCGGGCCCTGATCTGAAAGTCATAAGTCCGAATCCTGCCTTAGTGAATGTTGGACAGCAAACTTCAATATTCCCGAATTGGGCACGAGTACTGGTTTGTAAGCCAGGAAGCATTTTGAGTGATTTTTACAAATTTTGACATTTTTTCATTATTGTATTAAAATAAATGTTTGAACTAAAATGTTTAGCCATTTAACAACAGTAGATCAATATAACAATTGGGAATACTGTAGGTTCCATTTGACTCCTGGAATTTCCAAAACGCCACATTTTGACCCTTATGATTCTGGCTGAAGGGTAAATTTTTCTCTAAATTGTAGGTATTTGCCTTTAAAATGGTAAAATCTGATAAAAATTATCAAAATGAGCCTCAAGATTCAGCCCCTATTGGAACCCCTGCCTCTGTTCTACTTCATAAACTGCATGTTAGCCATTAATATCAGTTAAATCTCCAACATATGACTTTTACACCAGCTGAGAATGGTAGACACAACTTTACACGCAGAGCTTCATCAAGATAGAAATCAAATTTCATTTTATGAAATACTTTAATGGATATTTTTAGGCTCACAGCATTTGTGGCTAAAATATTTTGTCAAGCTAAGACGGTAGTAGACGATGCTGTGGATGAAAAAAAGGACATAGGTATAACAATTGATTGGCTTGTCAAACACGTTGAAGCTGATGGTTCCTTCAAGGACAACAAACCAGTCATTCATCGCGAGATGATTGTAAGTATCCAAGCAAGAAAGACAAGTTATTTGATGTTCCTGTCGACTAGTGATGGCATGATTATCGAAAAATAATCGAAAATCTTCGCTAAACATCCGACATCGGCGACAATCGATTATGAAATTTTTCCGATTATCCATCACTATTGTCGACACAATCTCAGCATTTTTTATCGACCATATGACATTGAAATGATTTACTGTCGGACCTCGTTCAGTCGAATTTATCTGGTCCGAAATTTTATTTCAATTGATCGAAGGTTTCGAATAGCCCGTTTCAATTCCATGTGCATAGGAAAATACATCGGGACCTAATATTTATTTCAGATGATACCGAGTATTTAGATAGAAGGTTGTTGAATAAAATGAGGTCCAACTGTATATTCATGTACGCAATCTGGAACTTCCGTCAATGAAAGTATTTATAACAAATTAACTATATATTGCATAACAACGAATTTTAAAATACTAATAACCTAAGGATTAAGAAGCAAAATGGTTACTCTACCTTTTACTGTAGACCATTTTGGACATACCATGATAAAAAGCAATTAGTAATGTTGAACAAGACGTTACTGAGCAACCTACAGCTAACGCGTAGGTAGATATTTTGGCAAGTCAAAAAGTTAGAGAATCTGCAGTTTCAGACATTTCAAATCACCAGAATGTTTAATGTGATATTTATTTGTTGTAAGAATATGCTTCTTCAAATGTGCAAAATAATGCTGACTGTTATTTTATACTTTTCTTGAATTAGTGAAATTAGCGAACATTTCAAGGTCGCGAACATTACCACTTATACAGTAGTTTTTGTTTGGTTTCATTTTATTATAACTATAACGGATATTGCTCCCTATAATCAATATTCATTAAAGGGTTCAGAAGAACAGTCGGTCCTCGTTTATTCGACAACCTTTGAAAAAACAACAATTAGATCAACACTGAAAGTTAAGCACCAAAGTGTAATAATTCCAACTTCAGCAAATCCCTGCATTCTGATTGGCCAATCCGAGGCGTGCATGCATGAACGCCTAAATTTTCATTGATCACGGACTATTTTGGACCTAAATTTAAGGTAAACAATACGAACATGTTGGGTACAATATTTTCTGTAGCGACAAATATATTTCAAAGTTCACCACATATTTTAGAAACAATTTAAGATCAAGGTATTATTAGTTACATCGTTTTTTTATGGAAAAAGAGTGCTTTATTCAATGTGTGCGTTCTCATCGGGGATTACATATGTGTGAACACCAAAAAATGCTCTTTTAATCCTATAGTAAAACCTCAATTATGAGACCACCATTGGTTCTGAGGTAAGATGGTCTTACTAATGATGTGATCTGGTTATTGAGCTCAGAAGTAGAAGAAATTGACAACTGGTCCATTATAAAATCTTCTTGATAATGGGCGGGTCTTCATTCTGAGGTGGTCTTTAAGTGAGGTTTTACCGTATGTCATCTGGTCAGATGAAATGAAAACTGTATGTTTGCAGGGTCAAATAAAAGAAAACCAAGACCCATCCTTAACTGCCTTTGTTCTTGTGGCACTGCAAGAATGCAGCATTCAGTCAAAGGTAAGTACTGTTTATTATTGCATATGTTGCTAAATATAGTAATACATTTGTACTGTATATAAACCTTTATTGCATGTGGTACTAAATATAGTAACAAATTTGCACTATACATAAACGTATATGGACAACGTGAGGCCAATATCTATGATCTAGTAACCTGGTGTGCCGAATATCGGATATTTGGCATACTTCCAGGAGTGCCGAATCTCGATATTTGGTTTCCTCCGGTGTGACGTCATTGTTAAGCGCGGGAAACGTCGACGTTCGGAAACGAAACATTGAACAGACGGCCGACGTTCAAATGGCTGATTCACCTGTTGCGATTAAAACGTAAAAGTTTGTATTTAAAATTTGTCAAAATCTGTGTGATAGACATTTTAAGAATTTCTAGCTACGATTTTAGACCTGTATATCTATATATAGACATGCTGTTCTATACCATTTCTAAAAGGTTCAATTATTTCCAATACATTATTTAACGTGTTGACTTGTATACCATTGTCTTGTTTTCTGATAACATTACGCAACTCTTCGCTGGAGTCAAACATATGCAATAAAAAGGTTATAAAACAGGATCGGTGTGCCTTACAGGGATATTGGCCTACTAGACCGATATTGTCACTCAGGCTAAAGCCATCAGGCCAATATCTCTCCCAGTATGCCAATATCGCCGTAAGGCACTCCAACCCCATATGATAACCTCTAAAAATTATCCTCGGCACAGACGCAGTTAATCTGATTTGACATTGCTTATTTTTCACATGCTGAACGCATCGACCATTTTGCCGTAAAATCAACGTTTGGTACATTGTCTTATCAGTGGAGAATAAGATGTTGTAATGTTTATTCAATAGGGTGTGGGTGGATATGACTGGCTGATATAATATGGTCTTGTAAAATTAAGATAATTTAGTGTAAATTTCTGCTTATATCCAAGTTATAACTATAACACCAAAAAGTCCAAAATCAATCACCAAAATGACCACTTAGTTCAATTTTAATGTTTCCAATGTCTTAAGATTAGAAATATGAAGATTCCTGCATTGGTCCTCTTGTTTCGGATTAACGCTGGTACTAGGCTGAATAGAGGTGGTCAATTGCTTACGCATGGCAATCATCTTAAAACTTACCCCCTGTGTCGCACAAAATATAAATATAGTTGTACCTTTGTCACTCATACAAACAAAAATGCAGTTTTTCCTGCATCACTCGTAACAAACATAGATATATTGTTCTGTGACACTCTTTTTTCTGTAGATATTGAATCATGGATAAAGTCTGTAATAATTTAAGAATTTAGTAAATCATGAATACTCTTTACCTTAGCTGCTACCATAGATGTTGCTTAAGCTTCCACTAAACTAGTACTGTTTGCCTTAATTTGACCTTCCCTTAAAAAGTGCCGTGACCTTAAAAAAGGCATTTATCCACAGAAACATTTTTAAGGGGACAGAGTGCCAAATTTGCATTGTCAGTGATGATCAGCATATTGTATGGATGCCTGCATCTTTTTCAGCTAGAGACGATGCATACTTATTTCACATGATTGTGTAGGCTTATAAAGCTATCGATCGTCTTTCTAAACAAGTAATGATATACAATTATAGTGGCATTTTTCTGCCACCAGTTAACTACATAATTAACTAGAAAACCATGTGGTTATTACGTCAAAACAACTAGATAACTACTTAATTAACTAGAAAATTATGTGGTTAACTAGATAAGTATTGTGATACATTTTCATAGCAGATAAATATCTTAAAACAAAAAATTGTCTGATAGTGCCCACAAATGCTACCATTTACTACACATAATCCCCTATGTATTCAGAACGGACAATCTATTTTAGATAAGTGTTAAGTAGTTAACGCGATACATATCTAGTTAACTACATACTTTTCTAGTTAATTATCAAGTAAACTGAATATGTAACGCATTAAATACAATTGTTTTAGAAAAGTGTAAAGTAGTCGACGCAATAAGTATCTAGTATGAAAATTTATCACGTACTTATCTAGTTAACCGCATAATTTTCTAGTGGCAGAAATATGCCACCATATAACATATTTCCCTATCTACTTACCCACTTTGTAATGTATGCCTTATGATGTCTGCTTTTATTGTACAAGTTATATTACAGGGATTGGATGGAACTATCGCCCGAGCAATGAAGTATATTGAAAAGCAGGACAAGGATATGCTACGGAATAACCCATACATTCTGGCTCTGTCGACGTATGCGCTGTCTTTGTCAAAGAGTAAAAAGAGATATGAATTTCAAGACTTGCTTGGCAGTATAAAAATAAGCTCCAAGAAAGGTGAATATATCATTTTTAATTTGTCGTAATATATTCAAAGTTGCGTGGTACAAACTCACTACCAATGGATCTGAAATCCGGTGCTCTACCCCTCGATCACTGCGCCTCCCTGATCCATATATATCAATATTATCAGACAAATATTGTTTTTGAACAAAACATTTGGTTTCACTTCTTGTTTTGATGTTACATTATTTCCCATTTAGACGTTACATTTTCTTGCCAATGATGTCCCTTATATATATTTTGAATCAATTTAAGATTTTTTAAAAGGTTTCACATTGTAATTAATCTCTTTTTATTCAAGATGATTCACATTATAATTACAGTAAAACTTCGAAACCTCGAACAATTTTGGGTCGAACACAGTAGATACCTCGAACAAGTTCTTAGGTCCCGGCAAAACCCCTTCTTATTTCATATTAACGAACAGTAGATCACTCGAACGGAGATTAAACATTAAACTTTCGAATGTGAGAGTTTGTTTGTTCTAGTTTATTCATGTTTACATAGGCTTATTTTGTATGTCTGCCACGAACGACAACTGTGTTAGTACTGTTTGTCTTAAAATAGAACTTCGTAATTGTTTACTATCTTGTCTGTCTATTATTCATGTGTGTAAGAATAACGAATCATTTACTTAAATATATTTTAGTTTTCTTTCATTTCTTTTTTAATTATTATGAATAATGCTGTGACTATTGATCGACCTGCATTCAGTATGAAAACATTAACAACACACAAATGCCATGCGTTCAGCATGCTTAGTACATTTGCATCGGTGACAGTCAGTTTGTACATAATTATACACGTATACGGTAGATGGCTCGAACTAATTGCTCGGTCCGATGGCAGTTCGAGGTTTCGAAGTTTTAATGTACTCTCTTTTTTCAAGATGATTCACATTGTAATTACTCTCCTTTTTAAAGACGATTCACATTGTTATTACTCTCCTTTTTAAAGACGATTCATATTGTAATTACTCTCCTTTTTAAAGACGATTCACATTGTAATTACTCTCCTTTTTAAAGACGATTCATATTGTAATTACTCTCCTTTTTAAAGACGATTCACATTATAATTACTCTCTTTTTTCAAGACGATTCACATTGTACTTACTCTTATTTTTCAAAATGATTCACACTGTAATAATTCTCTTTTTTCAAGACTATTCACATTGTAATTACTCTCTTTTTTCAAAATGATTCACACTGTAATAACTCTCTTTTTTCCAGATGATTCACATTGTAATTACTCTCTTTTTTCAAGACGATTCACATTGTAATTACTCTCATTTTTCAAGACGATTCACATTGTAATTACTCTTTTTTATCAAGACGAATCACATTATAATTACTCTTTTTTTCAAGACGATTCACATTGTAATTACTTTCTTTTTTCAAGATGGTTCACATTGGGGTAATGCTGGAGGATTCCCAGCCAGTGCCAATTCTGTGGAAACTACTGCGTATGCATTGCTAGCAATGTTGCAATTTGGTGATATAAAAACAAGCGGAGAGATTGTAAGATGGCTTACATCACAAAGAGATGCTAAAGGGTCCTTCCGTTCCACACAGGTAAATGTAGTTATTGTCAAACAATGTTTACCTGGCACTCGACAATGCATGAAGAGTGACTTCTAATGTTTGCATTATTTCCTCGTGCATGATGAGTATGGCGTAGTGCAATGCTGAGTTATATTGTTTTACATACTATCCCCTTTCACCATGTTAGTTTAGACAAATACGACACATTAATTACAATTTTTCAGTTAACAATATATTGATGCTTCCCACTATTTGCACATTTTTGGACGGTACCGCTCAGGTACCGTCTATAGTAATGCGGCAATTTGAGAGGCATACAGCAATTGTTTCCCGTTTTCAAAACACAAAAAATACTGAAAGTCGGTAACATGTCAAAAACGTCCATATCCTAATTACTACGCAAACAAAGTAGTTCCAAAGTTTACCGAACAAAATAATATCAAAAACGTTTCAATAAAATAAAATGTTGAAAAGGTGACCTGCTAAAGTGGTTTGAGAACTAGTTAGCTGTTTCTGTGGAGATCAGATGGGGTTTAAAGCAATGTATTAATACACACGAGTTTGTTTACAGTTTTTGGTGTGCTCATAATGAAATTTAATGAACGGAAAATGTTTGTCTCTTTTATATTTTTTATGGTTCACTCTTGTACTTCATTCATGAAGTACTTACTAACTGTATATCTTGTTTTATTCCTTATCAAATTCATAAATCGTCATCGTTTTGTAAAGTGCATATATTTAGAGCGTCGACTGTTTTCGTTTAGTACAGATTCTTACTTTTCGCCGGTTGGAGAAACTGTGTGACAGAAATGCAATCAGACGGGTACCCTACCATACCGGTTCGCAAGACTTCAAATACTAGGTTAGCGCTATAAACGCGATAAATTCGCTAAGCGAACGCACGTAGAAGAGTGTACTCGGGTTTAGACTGCGTTTAAAGGATATACATAAATCGATGACAAATGATTTCTGTTGTTGTTGTTCTTTATTGCGATTTATGGTAGATATGGTCTCGTTGTGCACGACTACGAAAAGTTTCGGTGCCATCTTTCTAGGTACATCTCAATCTGTGCTTGGAAAATTAATTGGACAACAACAAGATTAGTCATAACCTATGGCAAGCTAGTGTTATCAAAACTTTATGCCTGGGCATACTGATTTTACTCTTAGTTCGTGCTGATATAATTTAATGTCATTTTTTAATTAAATATTCACAAACGTTACATAAAGGGTCTGATATCTTTGTATTTTATTTGGGACCAATATGTATATATTGGTCCCAGATTTCATTTATTTACAATCGTGACAAACATTTCACTTGTTTTACAATTTTATGGTCCTATTATTACTGACCGTTTTTCTTTACTTCGGTTTGAAAATCTAGCATTTCTAGAACAAATCTGATTGAAGATCTCTTTTACTATTTTTTCTATAATTTTTTATTCTTTTTCGCATTTCTGTCTTATGCTTTAGTTTTATTCCATATCCCATGCAAACCATCTTACCTATTTACATATACTTGGATATTATAAAACTGTTTAGTTACAAAACGGAAACTTGTATGCAACGAGTTGCCAGCTTGGCTACATAGACGAGTGGTACCGTCCCACAGCACTTAGGTGCTTTGATTTCAGTTAACATGATATCAGTACTTCCCTCTATTTGTGTGTAGTTTTCATTTAACATGATATCAACGTTTCCCTCTATTTGTGTGTAGTTTTACAGTTAACATGATATCAGTACTTCCCTCTGTTTGTGTGTAGTTTTCAGTTAACATGATATCAATCATTCCCTCTGTTTGTGTGCAGTTTTCCGTTAATTTGAGATCAACCCTTCCCTCTGTTTTTGTGCAGTTTTCCAGGAAACATGATTTCAATTCTTCGCTCTGTGTGTGTGCAGTTTTCCAGGTAACATGATATCAATCCTTTCCTCTGTTTGTGTGGAGTTTTCCAGGTAACATGATTTCAATCCTTCCCTCTGTTTGTGTGCAGTTTTCCGTTAATTTGAGATCAATCCTTCCCTCTGTTTGTGTGCAATTTTCCAGGAAACCTGATTTCAATCCTTCGCTATGTGTGTGTGCAGTTTTCCAGGTAACATGATATCAATCCTTCCCTCTGTTTGTGTGGAGTTTTCCAGGTAACATGATTTCAATCCTTCCCTCTTTTTGTGCAGTTTTCAGTTAACTTGATATCAATGATTCCCTTTGTTTGTGTGCAGTTTTTCAGTTAACATGATATCGTATCTGTAATATTTCCGTGTATTGTTGGTGAGTATCAATTAAATGCAGACGTAATATATAACTCAATTGAGGAATAACAAACACAAGTGTGCTATACGACTACAGGTTTAATACTGAGACTTTAAACAGAAGATACAGAAGATACAAATCATTAGGCATGCGCAGGAAACATATAGTCTGTTTCAACAAATATATTACATTTCCCTTCTTTTGAAAATGCGACAATGCATTGTAAAATTCAACATTGAGACTTTTAATAACATAATTATTTAACTCAAACTTATATGTATCGCAAGTAATTATAAGCTTTGATAATTAATGATCAATTGTTATTTAAATATATCTTCTTAATTAAGTCAAAACTAATATATAAACATTTAACTAAAATCACAACATTTAATAGAACATCACTGTATTTAATGTTCAACTAATCCGCTAATTGTCTAGATAAACAATTTCCACAGAATACACCTGTGTTTATCTGTTTATTCTATTTGCCAGTCAAGTACTGGTCATTCTGATAACGAGTGCTTGGCTTCACAACTCTCCCTGACCGTGTTACATAAGGACCAATTAATGGGGTATTTACTAATGACTTAGCATTGGAAGAAGAAGGATGCTGGTTTGCAGGATTGCCAGTATTATCAGTATTGAGTAATATCTGAGGCTCTTGTGGGTTTGCTAAGATGTTGGGTTCAAAATCGGACAGTGTTTCGTAAGTTTTTATAAGAAATTGTCTGTTTCGACGATAAATTGCACCTTTCTGTGTTTGTACATTGTATGACCTTTCTCCTTGCTTTGAAATGATTTTTCCTGGGATCCATTTCTTTCCAGATTGAATTCTTACTGAGTCATTTATCTGAAGTGGTGTAAGTTCTTTGGTTGACCTGTCAAAATAGTGTTTTTGTTTTGATTTGGAATGTTCCATTTTATTTTTTACCAACAAGGGTTTGACAGTCTGTGGTTGAAGTTGCTGTTTGGTAATGGGTACAATGGATTTTGTTCTGCGACCCATTAAGAGTTGCGACGGGGAATACCCACATTCTAAAGGTGTATTTCTGTATTCCAAGAGAAATATGTACGGGTCTTTGTCTGTTTCATTGGCTTTACTCAGGAGTTTCTTTGCAATTGAAACACCTTTTTCTGCCATGCCGTTTGACCTACTATGATATGGAGATGAGGTAATGTGTTCAAATCCCCAATCATTCGCAAATTTGGTAAACTCAGTTGATGAAAACTGCGGGCCATTGTCGCTCATACATGTGTCAACTACACCATAACGTGACATATGTACGCGAAGTTTCTTAATGACTGTGCTTGCTCGCATGTCTGGTAGCCAGTCTATCTCAAAGAATCTACTATAATAGTCAATGGTAATCAAATAGTTTTTTCCATCAAGTGTGAAAATATCAGTTCCTATTTTCTGAAATGGTCTATCAGGAAATGGATGACTAATCATGGGTTCATTTGCGTTTGAGTTTCTGTGATTGAGACATGAACTGCACTGCAATACATATTCAGTAATTTGCTTAACCATTCCTGGCCAAAACAAAATATCATTTGGACGCTCGACTGTTTTGTTTACACCTAAGTGACCAGTGTGTACTTTAGATAACATTTCGCCGCGGAGAGATGCTGGGACAACGACCTTTTGACCTCTGAATATTAAGTCATTCTCGAATGATAACTCATCCCTGTGATTCCAGTATTCAAGGATCTTGGGAGGGCAATTTGACCTACTCTCTGGCCAACCTTCGAGTATAGTTCGTTTCAAGGTTTGCATTTGATTATCTGAGCTTATTGCCTCCGAGATTATTCTTAACTTTTGGTCAGTTATGTGTAACTGCTTTTGTACTGTGTGCACATGTGTGTCAAGACCTTGAATAAGCCCTGGGTAATTCTCTGCTAAAAACTGTCTTGAAAGACAATCGCTTACAGGAATGTTTTTGCCACTTACATGTGTGACCTCAATATCATACTTTTGCAACTGAAGCAACATCCGTTGCAGACGGGGTGGTGCTGCTGAAAGCGGTTTTTTCATGATCGCGGAAATGGGCTTGTGATCTGAATGTACCGTGACTTCTCTACCATATGTATACTGATGAAATCGCTTGCATCCAAAGAGTATTACCAATAACTCTTTTTCAATTTGCGCGTACCCTATTTCCGTTTGTGTTAGGCTTTTCGACGCGTATGCTATCGGGCGTCCATTTTGCATGAGACATGCCCCGATTCCGTGCTTTGAGCTGTCACATTCAAGTACCAATGACGCTTCTGGGTCATAGTAACCTAATACTGGCGCATCTGTGATTATTTGCTTTATATTTGCAAACGTCTTGCTTTGTTGCTCATCCCAGATAAACTCGTTCTCTTTTTTCAAGAGGCTCCTTAAGGGTGAAGTGACCTCAGCTAGATTTGGCGCGAATTTAGCTAGGTAATTAACCATCCCTAGAAAAGTTTCAAGTTTTGACCGCGTATCTGGGGGCTCGAGGTCCGTGATGGCCTTGATCTTTGTTTTGTCTGGCTTAAGGCCTTCTTTACTGATCACGTGACCAAAGAATGGTACTTCGTTGACGCTAATTATGCACTTATCTGGGTTTAACTTTATACCCTTAATGCGCGCGCGTTCTAGTACCTGCACAAGATTTCTGTCGTGCTCTTCTTTCGTGCGGCCAAATACGAGAATGTCGTCTACAATAGCCGTTATACCACTGAGACCTTCAAAAATCGCGTTGATCTTTTGATTAAATAGGTCACCCGATGCACTAATTCCGAATGGCAAACGAAGCCATCTATACCGTCCAAATGGGGTGCTAAATGTCGTTAGCAGCGATGATTGTTCGTCGAGCTTAATGCTCCAGTAGGCATGCGTAATATCAAGTATGCTAAATACTGCTGCACCTTTTAACTTTGACGTGACGTCATCGAGTGTTGGCATCGGGTAATGAGGTCGACGAATTGCCTCATTTAGAGCCTTTGGGTCTAAGCATATTCTAAGCTTTCCCGTTTTTGGTTTTTCTACCACGACAAGCGAATTCACCCAATCGGTCGGTTCCTTTATTGGAGTGATTATGCAGTCTTTGACCATATTGTCCAGTTCATTTTTGACTTTGGAATGCAATGCATCAGGAATCCTTCGTGGTGGATTAACTGTCGGTATGGCATTGTCTTTTTAATGCAATCTGCATTCGCCCTCAATTACTCCAAGACCTTTAAATAGGTCATTGTATTTGTCCATTACAATGTTCTGATTGAGAGGCTGTGTGCAAGAATTTCTCATGGAAGTTTCCGTGCCGGATTTTTCCACTGAGAAAGTTAACTTTATCAGACCTAGATCTAATGATGTTTGTAGGCCTAGCAGTGGGGTAGCATTGCTATCTACCACATGGAATTTAGTGATTGATGATTGTTTTTGCGATAAGCAGGATAAAGTGACCGTTCCCAGAACTGGGAGTGTATCACCTGTGTAAGAGGTCAGTTTGCAATCTGGGGCCTCCAACGGGTAACTTAATCTTAGCTGCTTAAATTTATGGACAGGTAGGATATTGGCTACACTGCCAGTGTCGACTTTGAATTGAATGGGGTTCTTATTGGGACCAATATATACTTCAGTAAATACACGGTCATGAGAAGTATGTGAACAAGCACTTACCATATCAATCGAGTATCCATGACACAATCCATCATTATCATAAATTTCATGCACCTTAATGTCATTTCTGCACATTTTAGAAAAATGGTTTAGTTTGCCACACTTGTAGCACTCGGCTCCTGTTGCTGGGCACTTTGACTTTCCGGAGTGCTGGTGTCCACCACAACGTCCACATCCGTTTGTTTGTCTCGGGATTTCTGGTCTTGAATTCTGTTGAAAACGTCCCCTGCCTGGTTTCGTGGTTCCTCTGGCATTTCGACCTGGTCTTTGGCCCTTTCGCACAAAGTCCACTGGGGTTTCCGGCGTACTCATACTGTTCATTTGCTGTTGACAGTACTCATAGTTTTGTATGATTTGGATGGCTTTATCCAATGTTAGCTTTTCTCCTTGGTTAATGAGTTTTTCTCTCACTTTTGGACTCGAACAACCGAACACAATCCTATCCCGGACCATTTCGTCGGAATCTCTATAGTTGCAATCTCTTGATTTGTTCCTTAATCTTGTCACGAACATATCAATAGATTCGTTTCCTTGCACTTGATTATTAAATTGATATCGTGCAAATATTGGGTTTAATTTTGGCTGGACGTGAGCCTTGAATTTGTTATAGAATGTTTCTAATTTCTTCGCTTCTTCCGCAGATAATGTCCACGTGCGATATATCTGTCGTCCTTGCTCTCCTATCCAGAGCAGAAGATAAGAAACTTTTTCTTCTTCACTTTTTGCTCTAAGTGGTCCAGAAAAGATTAGGTTCACATGCATTTCAAAACTTTCCCATTGTTCCGGAAGATTTGATGAGTCCCAGTTCATAACTGGCGGTGGAATGCCACTTAAATCCATGTTGACTTGTTGTTAATAATGTTAACTTATATAAATCCGAAATAAATTTCTGACACCATGTAATATTTCCGTGTATTGTTGGTGAGTATCAATTAAATGCAGACGTAATATATAACTCAATTGAGGAATAACAAACACAAGTGTGCTATACGACTACAGGTTTAATACTGAGACTTTAAACAGAAGATACAGAAGATACAAATCATTAGGCATGCGCAGGAAACATATAGTCTGTTTCAACAAATATATTACAGTATCAATCCTCCCCTCTGTTTGTATGCAATTTTTCAGTTAACATGATATCAATGCTTCCCTCTGATGTTTGTGTGCAGTTTTTTCCGTTTTCCAGTACGGGAAGCTTGTTATCATTGGGGAACTTTTTATGTATATGTCCAATGTAACCTGAAATGTTGAATGTATTTTTTCCGTAAGTTTTGCTGACTGGTCGATGGTTTATAGAAGATGACAATTTTAATCAAGATTGTCATAATACTTATTAACAGTGCATGTTTTCAGTTATTTTATCACATTGACCGAGTGAAAAATATTTCTCATTTGAATACTAGTATAAATCACTCCATGTTGTTCTACATTTCAAATATCAACATACACCATTCAAGAGTTTAGTTCACCAGAAAACAAAGTTGTAAGTCATAAACTAACAACTACAAATAACTTCATTTAACTACAAATAACTTCAGTTACTCTGGCAATGTGCCAAGTGTTTCCTACCTGATTTACCTGAAACTTGATTTAAATGTATGTCTTAATGATTTGAATAAAGGCCAAGTTACAGACTACTTTGGTACTAAGGAAAGCGATACATGGCTATGATTGCATCTGTCTTGGTGTATACACCATATACACACCAACTACTCAGTAACAAGTTCTTTTATTGTCCTTCCATATTTTTCAGGACACAGTTGTTGGTCTCCAAGCTTTATCAGAATACAGTATGAAGACCTACAGTCAAGACCTAGACTTAAAGATTACCCTCCTCGCAGCTCAGCAAGATCAATTTAGTCAACAGTTCGCAGTAACTAATGAAAACTCTGTTTATCAGAAAGTTATCAAGAGAGTAAGTATACTCGTGGCTGTGATCTTGTGTACTTCTGAGTTGTCTTGAGTGTAAACATAGTTGTGTCTTTACATTATCTTGAATGTTAATATATTCATTGTTTTGCCTTTACATTATCTTGAAGGTAATTATATTCATGGTTGTGACAGTGTGTGCTTTCTAAGTTATCTTGAGATAATATAATCATGGTTGTGACAGTGAGTGCTTTGTAAGTTATCTTGAGATAATATAATCATGGTTGTGACAGTGTTGGCTTTGTTAGTTATCTTGAGATAATATAATCATTGATGTGACAGAGTGTGCTTTCTAAGTTAACTTTAGATAATTATGTTCATGGTTGTGACAGAGTGTGCCTTCTAAGTTAACTTGAGTTAATATATTCATGGTTGTGACAGTGTGCGCTTTCAAAGTTAACTTGATATAATATATTCATGGTTGTGACAGAGTGTGCTTTCTAAGTTAACTTGAGATAATAATTATGTTCATGGTTGTGACAGTGTGTGCTTTCTAAGTTAACTTGAGATGATATATTCATTGTTGTGATAGTGTTGGCTTTGTAAGTTAACTTGAGATAATATATTCATGGTTGTGACAGTGTTGGCTTTGTAAGTTAACTTGAGATAATATATTCATGGTTGTGACAGTGTGTGCTTTGTAAGTTAACTTAAGATAATATATTCATGGTTGTGACAGTGTTGGCTTTGTAAGTTAACTTGAGATAATAATTATATTCATGTTTGTGACAGTGTGTGATTTCGAAGTTAACTTGAGATAATATATTCATGGTTGTGACAGTGTTGGCTTTGTAAGTTAACTTGAGATAATATATTTATGGTTGTGACAGTGTTGGCTTCTAAGTTAGAATGTGTGCTTTTGAGTTAGGGAGAGGGCAAATATACCACAATTATGATAGTGTGGATGTGTTTACCGGTGCATCAGAGGTGAACATGTGTATTGACCTTCCAATGATTCTGAGGTCTAAAAAGGTCACACGTGATTTGCTATGACAGAACCGTTGCAAATGCATCGATTAACTTCCGTAGTAAGAGAGGTTAGAGTTCACTGAATCGATTTATACATCTATATTACGATTAACAATGATAACAACAAATTATTATTCAAATAAAACATTAGCTTATGCCTAGAGTAAGTTAACAATCTTAGTTTATTCTAGTAAATGATTTTGATATATATTTTAGTTACCTGTTGAATCTGGCGACAATAAGTTGACTATTAAGGTGTCTGGACAAGGAACCGGGCGTATGATGATTGACTTACGTTATAACAGACCAGCAAAGAAGAATGAAATATGCGGATTTAATGTGTCCGAAATTGCTATCGACGATGTTGATAGTTTAGACATCAATATCCGAAAGTTGGGGTAAATAATTTATCAGTGCACAATTAAAAGTGTAGGTAATTTAAATATGCTCTGTACATTTCAAATGTGTGATGCAAATTTTCTCAAATTTCAAGGAGTTACATAATATGGGAAAAAGCAATACTTCTTGAGGCAATGGAATTGGTTTAAACACATAATTATAATAACGTTATGAGTGACGTTATGGCGTCATAACTTTAAAGTGTGAAACTGTTGCCTTTAACCAAAAAAATTGTTGACCTTTAAAAAATAGAAAATCAACTTAAATCTAAATTTTAATCTTGTTTACATCTTTCACGATATTCATGTTACCAGTAACATTTCAAGTTTTGGTGCATAATTTTCCAAAACCTTTCCAAGTAATTAATATACTTGTGAAAAATGATTTCGCTGATAGCAATCACAATACTCACGATGACGATTATATGATAGTTGCTGATCCCCAGCCCATCACTATTAAATAGCTTATGCATATTCAGTGCAAATTTCTTCAGAGTGTGCCTATGTCAAGCAACAACCCCTCTACCCCTTCATAATGTATTACCTTCTATAAATGAATAATTGAATCTACTTCAGAAACTGCGATGTCTGCGGAAAATGTAGAAATGATGTCCCACCAGCGTTCTATGATGACCTAGCATTTGGTGCTGATGCTGTAGAGGTTGCTCCTAGGATAGCCAGCAATATCGGCAGGAAGAAGCGAGAACCTGGTAGACGTGGTAAACGTTTCTCGGCGACATTAAAGTGTGTCAAATTCAGTGTGAGGTAAGAGAAATCTCCCTCATTTGTCTCTTCCCTCGGTACATTTCGGTTTGCTTCTATTTTTGCGGCACTAAATAATTAATGTAACGGTAGAAAAACTTGACTCAGTTTTCTTTTGTGTTCAGTTTTTTCTTTCAAATATTTCACAGTTAATACTGGCAATGTCATTTCTTTTCCATATTTTTACCTCGAAGTGCTCATGGTGAGATTTTAGGATCCATGGATGTCCGTCGTCCGTCGTCGTGAATCGTGCGTCAACATTTTCTTTAAACATCATCTCCTTCTACACCACGGAATGGATTTTGTCCAAACTTCACAGGAATGATCCTTGGGTGGACCTCTTTCAAAGTTGCATTAATCGCTCGGGGCTGCTGCATTAGTAGGTCACAGGAGCTAAAAATAGATTTTAAAAGTGTAAACTTTGAAACTCTTCTTGTCCCAAACCATAAGGCTTAGATCTTTGATAGTCTAGTAGTCCTCTTACAAGATTGCATAAATCATTAAAATCAGGAGGCGGGCCTTGTTTCCAATATGTATATAGTAGAAACTATAAACGTCATCTTCTCTTAAACCCCTGAATGGAATTTGACCAAACTTTTCAGGAATGATCCTTAGGTGGTCCTCTTCCAAAGTTTTATAGATAATTTTGGCCTGTTCATAAGTAGGTCACGGGAGCTAAAAATAGATTTTAGAAGTGAAAACTTTGAAAATCTTCTTAAGCAAAAACCATAAGGTCTAGAGCTTTGATATTTGGTTTTAAGCATTGTCTAGTTGTCCTCTTAAAACAATGCATAAATTATCAAGTTCGGTAAAAAAACATGGCAGTGTATTCAGGCGAGCGATATAGGGCCATCATAGCCCTCTTGTTTGCTTTGTGCTATATTGCCTCAATGTTTGTTTTGTTTTCAACATACCAAAGTACTACGAAACAGGAAGAAGAACGAAAATAGCAGCAACAATCATTTAGTCCGATTCATTCGACCTATCATAAGTCACACAATTGACCTTTCATAATTATACCATTTCGATATCCAAGCAGGTACAGTTTGTTGTTATTCACTTCAGAATATTCAAGGTCATCGGCCAATGAACACTTGTTTTAGAAAATATTGACCAATAGACATAGTGTAAACAATCATGGTAATCTCAACATATGAAGGGTTTAGCTTGTCTGTTTTGAAAAAAAACAAGACAAAGAGCTGTTGTTGTTGCTTGATTGTCGCCATCTTTTGTTGATATCTGCATCAGCATCGGTGTCTGCATCTGCATCCACAAAAATGTTAAATATTGTATTAAGCTTACTTTCAGAGAAAGTATAAGTCACTATCATTAAGTAACCTGTATACATACTCTGAATTCATTTGCGGTGCTTTGTTTAAGTGTTGTAATTTTGACATTCTTGGATATCTTTTTATGTTATATTCGGACTACCATTTGATTTTTATGGCCTGCTATTGGATTAATGGTAAAGGGGCATAATGCGTTACTCCTGTCCCTGCGTCTATAAAAAAATTGGTTTCCAATCAATAAATCTTGAAAGAATAAATGAATTCGATTCATATTGAACACATAAGCAATGGATAATATAATACAGGTCAATATCGATTTTGGTTACAATTCACCAATATTGCAGAGTTATGCTCCTTTTTAACTTAAATATTGGTTTCCGATCAATAACGCTTGCAAAGCTCATACTGGTGACATCCCTGTCCTATGGACACATATTGTTTCTATTTTGTAGTGCTGCGTATGAAAAGACAGGAATGACTATTGTTACATTTGGTTTGGAAACGGGTGTTGAAGTCATACTGGCTGATCTTGATAAGGTATTTGCATCAAATTGCTAACATTCTAAAATATGTTATAGTTTTATTCTGATACATGATACTATCAAATGGTAAAAAATGTTGCTACAATGCAGGTTTTATGTGAGCTGATCAACGACATATCCTGTATTAGTGACCAAAATATCCATTCAGGTTTTTACATTTCCTAACGTATCATGTCACTTCATGTTGATTGTAATTCTGAATATTGAACAACAAGCGCATAGACCTGAGTCTTCATATTTTTTGGTTTACGGGAATTTTCTCAAAAATGAGCGCCATGAGGAGGGAATAAAAATAAAAAGCAGAAAAGTGAGCATTGGGGAATAAAATATTTTTTATTTTGAAAATCTTTGTAGATTTTCGTTCTTGTGAAAAAAACGGGCTAGCGGAAGAAATAAAAAAAAGTTACGAATTTAAATTTTATTTTTATTTTGGTTTTGCAATATTTAGGTACGGCGCTCCCGTAAAACAAAAAACAAAAAATGGCCTTATCATGACCTGTTTATTTGCATAAGTTCCATGAAATGTACAAAACGTATTCTTCAGGACCTGATGTACAGTCAGCAATCGTTATAATGACCACGTTTATTCCCTGGAATAATGTCATTGTATATAGTATGTGGCTTTATTGAATTTGAATTTGATAAATGGCCAGCTTCACTAATTTGTCCATGTGTGCTGTTAAACAAATATTCCTTTGCAACGAATGTCAATGCATAGGTTTTAACTAATGCCAGAATAACAAGCATTGTATTTCCGTTTCTATTTGATCAGGAACGTATGAGCGCTGCTGTTCGATATTCAACTTATTCTTTTAGTGACGTAATTCCAAGAAAACATCACATGTGACGTCATCATGTACTGACAGTAAGCAATAATTGCCCCATATGGCAATATGAAAACGAAGTGACCATATGGAGTAAACGTTGTTCCCTGCTTGCAAATAGTGACATCACATGTTAGCATCGCTCATTTACAATTATGGGCCGTTAATTCTTGAATTGCTTTTATGAACATGTCAACATATTGTAAATTTTAATAGCACAACAACTACAAATTATGACTCTGTTTTAGCTTGTAGATGAAACAGAAAACATTGATGCTTACGAATATGATGGTAAAGGTTTTGTGGTGTTCTATCTAAGCACAGTAAGTTTTGGTACATTACCATACTGACATACAGTCAGACCTCATTCATTCGAATTCATCAGGTCTGACATTTTATTTCTAATGATACATATTTTTGAATAGCCCATGTCAATGTGATATGCCTAAGAAGATACATTGGCACCTGATGTATTTATTTCAGATGATAGCAAGTATTCTGATAGAAGTTTGCCATATAAACAAGGTTCAACTGTATTTAATATTTCAGGAAGTCTGTATCTAAGTGAGATTTTACTGTTTATAATACTGCAAATACAAATCCAGTAATTTCATTGGTTAAAGACTCATGTATAGTATTATGTATGCATGGCGCTGACAGTGTATATGACGTGTGAACTAATTTCCCCTTCATGCACTTATTGACCATTTTTGCTGTGACAGGTTGACTTGAACACTTTTATCGCTTGATGTCCGCAAGTTACTAGAAATTGACACTTTATCTTCATACATGAGTCAATAAATGTTGAAAAGATTAAATGTGTGCTTGTATTACTATTCAAAACGATACATTTTTTAAGGTTTGAGCCAAATTCAGCTTGATAAAGTCCATGTTATCTGACTCTTGAAAATTAATTTGAGAATCTCATATATTTTAAAAGGAATACGTTTTAATTATTGATATTATACATAACTAAAACACTCTAAACAATTTTATGAACCAAAAACAGCATAAAAACTCAGATCTTATTATTAGATCTAGAGCTAGGCATCGAAACATTGCTTGTTTAACTTATTTCTTATGAAAACATGGATTTGCAGTATTATAAATTCGGGTTATATGGCACACAAGCAGGTTTTATTCCCCCTGTTATGTTAAAATGCATTTCAAGAAATATATGGCGAATATAAATATATAAAGATAAAATAATTTCAAATAATTTTAAATCTTCAGACAACATTTACCGAGACGAAATTTGTGTTCCGTTTAAAAGACACGTTTGATGACAACGGCGGACAGCGATCTCGCCAACCAGCATCACTTACAGTTTATGATTACTACAATCCTGGTAAGCCTTACTTACAGTTTATGATTACTACAATCCCAATAAGCGATACTTACAGTTTATGATTACTACAATCCCAATAAGCGATACTTACAGTTTATGATTACTACAATCCCAGTAAGTGCTACTTACAGTTTATGATTACTACAATCCCAGTAAGCGACACTTACATTCATAATAACTACAATCCCGGTAAGCGATACTTACAGTTTATGATTACTAAAATCTCGGTAAGCGACATTTACAGTTTATGATTACTACAATCCTTGTAAGCAATACTTACAGCTTATGATTACTACAACCTGGTAAGCGACACTTGATACTTACAGTTTATGATTACTACAATCCCGATAAGCGATACTTACAGTTTATGATTACTACAATCCCGGTAAGCGCTACTTACAGTTTGTGATTACTACAATCCCGGTTAGCGACACTTACAAATTATGATTACTACAATCCCGGTAAGTGCTACTTACAGTTTATGATTACTACAATCCCAGTAAGCGACACTTACATTCATAATAACTACAATCCCGGTAAGCGTTACTTACAGTTTATGATTACTACAATCCCGGTAAGCGACACTTACAGTTTATGATTACTAAAATCTCGGTAAGCGACATTTACAGTTTATGATTACTACAATCCTGGTAAGCGATACTTACAGTTTATGATTACTACAATCCAGGTGAGCGAAACTTACAGTTTATGATTACTATAATCTTTGTAAGCAATACTTACAGCTTATGATTACTACAACCTGGTAAGCGACACTTGATACTTACAGTTTATGATTACTACAATCCCGGTAAGCGCTACTTACAGTTTGTGATTACTACAATCCCGGTTAGCGACACTTACAAATTATGATTACTTATATCCCAGCAAGCGACACTTACTGTTTATGATTAGTACAGTCCTGGTAAGCGATACTTACAGTTTATGATTCCTACAATCCCGGTAAGAGATACTTATAGTTTACGATTACTACAGTCCTGGTAAGCTATACTTACAGTTTATGAATACTACAACCCTGGTAAGCGATACTTATAGTTCATGATAACTTTAATCCCGGTAAGCATCACTTACATATTATGATTATTACAATCCCAATAAGCGATACTTATAGTTTGTGATTATTACAATCCTGATAAGCGATACTTACAGTTTATGATTACTACAATCCCTGTAAGAGATACTTATAGTTTATGATAACTTTAAACCGCGTTGAGCAACACTTACAATTTATGATTACTTCAATCCTGGTAAGCGATTGTTCTTTAACCTGTAAAATTGTTCTGGGTCATTCCTCTTTTCAATTGCATGTATTCAGGGCTCTAGAAAAAAATTCTTAGACACCTGGACTAATGGAAATGTTAATTTTGACTTGTCCAAAATTTGAAGCTAGTTGTCCGAGAATATCGATCAATTTAGTAACAAATAAACATACACAATGATAGCTCCACACTCTTAAATTAATAATCACATTTATGTGTTTGTGGGATTTTAAGTTTTGACTTACAATTGCTGATGTTGGTTAGCTTAAAAAACAGACTTGTCCGGGACTAACTTCAATCAACTGTTGGTAGCCGGATTCAGCATTAGGCTAGTCCGAGACGTCGGGTTAGTGGATTTCTAGAGCCCTGATATTGATGAGTTTTTGTCTGGTTAATCAAATGAGTGAACTGTATGATATTTTTTTACTCTGTTTAATTCTGATTTTTGTTTTCAGACCGGACTTGTACAAAAATGTATCGAACCGTTGGAGAAGCATTTTCCTACCAATGTGATAACTCAGAGAAGCCACAGTGTCAATGTTTACAAAGTAAGTATAGTTTTATAGCTAGGTAAGATCATGAGCTAATGTTTAGTATAGTTTTATAGCTAGGTAAGATCATGAGCTAATGTTAAGAATAGTTTTATAGCTAGGTAAGATCATGAGCTAATGTTAAGTTTAGTTGTATAGCTAGGTAAGATCATGAGCTACATGTAATGTTAAGTATAGTTTTATAGCTAGGTAAGATCATGAGCTAATGTTAAGTGTAGTTTTATAGCTAGGTAAGATCATGAGCTAATGTTAAGTTTAGTTTTATAGCTAGGTAAGATCATGAGCTAATGTTAAGAATAGTGTTATAGCTAGGTAAGATCATGAGCTAATGTTAAGTTTAGTTTTATAGCTAGGTAATACCATGAGCTAATGTTAAGTATAGTTTTATAATTAGGTCAGATCATGAGCTACTGTTCAATTTTAAAGTGGCCTGACTTTTGTCGTTTTCTTTTTTCCCGGCAAAGCTGTATAATATTGATTTTTACCTCCATTTTAGACAAATCAAATGTCGTATATGAAGCGCGTTGTTTAAATATGCAACAAATTAGACATTTCGGTTGGTTCATATTTTAAGTTGAGAGAGATTAAACAGGGTTTCTCGAAAAGATAATTCACTTTCCGTAGCTGACCCCTCCGGCGAAAGAGTGCGATTCTTATTCTAGCTATGCTGTTCATCTTTTTTAAAAGACATTTATTGTTTCTCCGTTAGCTGTAATGTAGCTTCAAACCACCCATATTGCATTTCATTTCACAAAGCAACTTCCTTCGGGTTTGATACGGATGTATTTCTGAACTGAATATAGCCTATTTAGTCATCAAAATGAAAGTAGGGACTAATAAGAAATTATAGCCAATATGACAGGATTTTCTAATATATCCAGGGCTCTAGAAATCCACTAGCCCCGACGTCCCGGACAAGTCTAATTGAGCACTGTTATGGAATTAACAACCTCTTCTGTAAGTGACGTCATTTTAAAAAAACGCACCATGAGATGCCGATCACTGTTTGCAAGCAGGAAACAATATATATTTCATATTGTCACTATTTTTCATATTGACATATGGGGCAAATATATTTTCATAAGAATTTCAGAAAACAAAACATCCAACAGCTTATGCCTAGAATCCCTTTAGTGACAACAATGTGTCCTCCAGATGACAGTTAGAAATTACATGTATCATTTCTTGTAAATCCAGTAAAAGCTAAATAATAAGACCACCTTTAGGACCCTTGAAAACTGATATTCTTAATGAACAAAACAGTCAAAAAGGACTCGAAAATTCAGGCCTCAATTTTGGGGTGGTCTTATTATTGAGGTGTTCGTTAGGTGAGGTTTTACTGTATGTTAAATACAATGACATAAAGTCTTAATCATGAGGTGATCTAGGTTTTTCTTTGTATCTGATTTGTGAAAAATTTGGATTTTATTGCATACATTCTATTTTTGTAGATTTGTGCTTGAAGTCCATGGATAATAAAATAGTTAAAATGGCTAGAAACGGGGAAAAGCCGGCTATACAGCTACGGATGTACACATGTAATGCAGAGAAAGCTAACTACGGTACGTTTCTATGGAAACAGAACACTATTTTAAGAGTTGTAAATTTAAAATAGACTTGAACTTTTGACACCAAGTAAAACTGTTATGACAGGTAATGACACTCGCTGAACCCTTTCAAGTTAACTTTACTGGTAAAAGTGCCAATCCATCTGTACTTTACTGGCAGAAGTGCCAATCCTCCTGTACTTTACTGGTAGAAGTGCCAATCCACCTGTACTTAACTGGTAAAAGTGCCAATCCACCTGTACTTTACTAGCAGAAGTGCCAATCCTCCTGTACTTTACTGGTAAAAGTGCCAATCCACCTGTACTTTACTGGTAAAAGTGCCAATCCTCCTGTACTTTACTGGTAAAAGTGCCAATCCACCTGTACTTTACTGGTAAAAGTGCCAATCCACCTGTACTTTACTGGTAAAAGTGCCAATCCTCCTGTACTTTACTGGTAGAAGTGCCAATCCACCTGTACTTTACTGGTAAAAGTGCCAATCCACCTGTACTTTACTGGCAGAAGTGCCAATCCTCCTGTACTTTACTGGTAGAAGTGCCAATCCACCTGTACTTGACTGGCAGAACTGCCAATCCACCTGTACTTGACTGGTAGAAGTGCTATTTCACCTGTACTTTACTCTTAGAACTGCCAATCCACCTGTACTTTACTGGTAGAAGTGCTATTCCACCTATACTTTACTGGTAGAAGTGCTTATCCACCTGTACTTTACTGATATAACTGCAAATCCACCAGTACTTTACTGGTAGAAGTGCTAATCCACCTGTACTTAATTGGTAGAAGTGCTAATACACCTAATCTTTACTGGTTAAAGTGCTATATAACCAGATCTTTACTTGTAAAAGTGCTAATTCACCAGAAAGATACTGGTAAAAGTGCTAATCAACCAGTACTTTACTGGTAAAAGTGCTAATTCACCAGTAAATTACTGCGAAAAGTGCTTATCAGCCAGTACTTTACTGGTAAAAGTGCTAATCAACCAGTACTTCACTGGTAAAAGTGCTAATCAACCAGTACTTTACTGGTAAAAGTGCTAATCAACCAGTACTTCACTGGTAAAAGTGCTAATTCACCAGTAAGTTACTGGTAAAAGTGCTTATCAACCAGTACTTTACTGGTAAAAGTACTAATCAACCAGTACTTTACTGGTAAAAGTGCTAATCAACCACTACTTTACTGGTAAAAGTGCTAATCAACCACTACTTTACTGGTAAAAGTGCTAATCAACCACTACTTTACTGGTAAAAGTGCTAATCAACCACTACTTTACTGGTAAAAGTGCTAATCAACCAGTACTTCACTGGTAAAAGTGCTAATCAACCAGTACTTTACTGGTAAAAGTGCTAATCAACCAGTACTTCACTGGTAAAAGTGCTAATTCACCAGTAAGTTACTGGTAAAAGTGCTTATCAACCAGTACTTTACTGGTAAAAGTACTAATCAACCAGTACTTTACTGGTAAAAGTGCTAATCAACCAGTACTTTACTGGTAAAAGTGCTAATCAACCACTACTTTACTGGTAAAAGTGCTAATCAACCAGTACTTTACTGGTAAAAGTGCTAATCAACCACTACTTTACTGGTAAAAGTGCTAATCAACCACTACTTTATTGGTAAAAGTGCTAATCAACCACTACTTTACTGGTAAAAGTGCTAATCAACCACTACTTTACTGGTAAAAGTGCTAATCAACCACTACTTTACTGGTAAAAGTGCTAATCAACCACTACTTTACTGGTAAAAGTGCTAATCAACCACTACTTTACTGGTAAAAGTGCTAATCAACCACTACTTTACTGATAAAAGTGCTAATCAACCACTACTTTACTGGTAAAAGTGCTAATCAACCAGTACTTTACTGGTAAAAGTGCTAATCAACCACTACTTTACTGGTAAAAGTGCTAATCAACCACTACTTAAGTGCTAATCAACCAGTACTTAATAATTTTTACACAATTTCTGAAAAACTTCTTGATATGTATTATGTTGATTTTGATTACAGGAAGCGATAACATTTATGGTCCTAATTACTTCAACTATTGAACAAGTTTGATGTAAATCTGTCAAAATCATGTTCATTGTTTTATATCCCCTTGACATATTGTAGTTAAGATTCTTTAAACACATCCTTGCGGTGTAAAACCATTGACCAGTATATAAACATTATCTTAGCATGTCACAATACCAATATTGAACAATTTTATGGTGAAATGCAGCGTTACCAGGGAATCATGTTATTGTTGGGGAATTGTTCAGTGATCAGCCAATGAAAACAAGTTTTACAAAATATTGACCAATAGATATCATGTACACTAATTTTGAATAAACTATTGTAATACTAATACTGCTGGTATACATAATGTGCCAAACATGTCAGAACATGAAGTGTCATTAATTTATGTGCCTTAGGTTTTAGACTCTATTAATATAGTCTAAGTGGGTACATACAATATGAATATGTATTAGAGACCAAAACGAAATTCGGACAACCCTATGCGGATTTATTGCCCTTTGAAATTAGATAGAATTTGATTTTTTCTACCGATTTCCCAATTAAAATATAATTAAAAAACAGAGAAACAATAGAACACAACATTTATGTTAGGTATCTTTAAATGTATGAATGAATTTGCTTACATATTTTATTGATTGGGGAATTGATATTTGCTGATTGATAAAATGATTGATTCATTGATTAATTGATTGATTGACTAAATGATTGATTGACTAAATGATTAACAAATTGAGACTATTGCATGTAGCAATAATATTCACTCATTCATAAATTAAAAGACTTACACTCATATATTTAGGCTCGTCAAAAGGCAAAATGTATATGGAATTGTATATAATGCAATTGTATAGTCCCAGTACTTATAACATAACAAACAGTGTTGAGTGGTAATAACAACCATGTATAATTGCAATGATTCACTAGTGAAATAACAACTCGTGCGTCAAAGCCTCGTTTTTATCGTTTTTTGGAAGACTCGTTTAATCAGTTCAAAATAACCACTTTAAAATGACCACTCATGTAAGATCCTCCATTTATATCATAAAGGATGCCACAGACTCATAATAATATCTAATGTGATGTCAAATTACCATACAGTGGTGGACACTCTTATTATGCTCAGAAAAATGTTATTTTTACGAATAAAATGTTTCAACAGTTATATAAATATACACTTGTTTGTTTCTAGCTGTGTTTGTGAAGATAACTGGAGTATCGTTTGATGTGGACACGAAACAGAAACGAGCCACGGCCGTAGTGTTGAGAAGCATTCATAAAGGTATAACCAATACGGTATAAGTGGTTTGCAATGTGGAAATGTTGGCAGATTCAACTCGGGAAAATATCAGCTTGTCTAAACTTCCTTTTTCATTTCTAAGAACGCTTATACATAATTGACTATTTAACATATTTCGGCGATTTTTTCATTTTCTGTCGTGAAACCAAATCGATGATTCATGAACATTTTGACTCGTTAAATTATCCACATATACAGTTTACCATCATAAACAATTAATCAATTAATAACTTTAATGTTGTTAACACTCATTATATCCACCAAACTGGTCAAGTGCTGTATTCCTGACAGGGCAGTGGCGGCTGTAAATATATTTGGTCAGTAAAAAAAGTAAATATCTGTTTTCATTTGGAATGAGACTGAACTCGAACTTATGTGGAAATCAGTCACAATTCTTGAATAATGAAAGATTTTATATTGATTATTCACAAACAAACTAACAAACCATTAAAACTTACATGAAAATAGAAAAAAACTGTATCTCCTGTGATAATGAGGAAAGAGAATCTGTTTCCTTGGATACAATTTTAACAGTAATGCTCGGGCTGGATATTTCTGTCGGCACTGGAAGACTGTGAGAGATTGTTATGTTCTTCTTTCTTTCTCAAAAATAATGCACCTGTCTATAGTTTGCCCGAGAGGAGCGGGCGTTGGGCTGACCCAGGGTAATAAGACAAATAGTCTTTTTTGACGTCTTATTCCCAACCTTGAACCAAGTATATTGTATAAATCCCCACAGTGGGAGGTGTCTAATTCCCCACATCCGGGATCTATTAAAATTCCAACCGAAGTCTAAATTTCCGCAGACCCGGAATCATTCACCAAGTCTTAAGTCAAATTCCCATCCATCATGAATTTCTTATGTCTCAAGCCCCATATATCCCGGCTACTTTCCCGGTCTGGTGCATAACATTGATAAGTGCAAAAGTACTGCATCATCACTATAATTACTACTGTATCATTTTAATTTTCTTGCAGAAGGTCCATAAGGAGGTTTTATTTCTTATATTTAAAGTACTACACGTCAGGTTTTCAGTGTGAAACTATTGCTAATTACTAAACTAAATAATTTTGAAGAAATAATTTCATGTAGGAATGACTATAATGTTTAGCCTTCGAATAGTTTCCAGCTTACAGAGCAGAGACGTTATATAGACAATACCAAATTGTAGACGTTTTTTTCGCTATCTGATAAAAAAAAAATATTTTGGTCGCCTAGTTTTGCTTTGAGCCACCGTTATGTCAGTGGATTATGTCTTAAAGGCGTATCCTACAATAAGGCCATTTTTGTCTAACGCGGAGATTTCCTTTAAACTTCGTATAATGTATCTAAACAAAATATGAAATAAAATGATAGGTCACCTTGGCCGATTTAATGATAATGAAGATTAAAACGTGAATATTTCGCATGAATATAGAGCAAACTCGATACATTTTACTATATTTTTTCTAGCGCGGAGATTTTCTTACAACTTGGTATACTATATGAGAGTCACTGTTGAAATAAGAATATTAGATCACCTTGCTTGATTTTAAGATAAAGATTGATTTATTGTGTTTCAAATGTAATATATATGGAAAGTGAAAGTTGAATAGATTTACCCATAATATACTTGGGAACCCATTATCGTTTTACATTTTTATAAAATGTGTTAGTAGTGAAGATCATTTTAAAATATTACGTGTAGAATTTTAAATATCAATGACTTTTTTTTTCAATGATAAAGTATATGGAAAAGAAAGTAGAAGGAAAACTGCAAAAATATATAACTGTATAAAATTCTGTAAAAATCTTTGCATCGTAAAAGACAATAGCAAACTTCTCCCTTATACGTCTTTAAATGAAGTATTGTTTTATTGAAATCTAGGAATAGAAGGTCTTGTTGAGGAAGATGAAATGTTGTTCTTCTACCCACTCAGCTGCCAAGAACCCGCTCTTGCAATAGACGATAAGGTTTACATCATAGGCAAAGATGGAAATAAATTTACGAACAACCACGGTCAACCAGAGTAAGTATACTTGTTCCATGTACTGAACTTTAACATTGGGTGGTTGAAGGTAGATAGTCTCATTTTTGGACAAAATATGCTTCGTAATAAAAATATGAGAAAACCAGGCCCCATGTTCACAAAGAATCAGTTTTCAGGATCAAGTTGAAATATAGAATCTTTCAAACTGTGTTAAGATTGTTATTCAAAGCTAAATAATTTACATACTGTGACAGATATGAACATTATCCAAAACTGTTGAGCCATTAAATTCAAATATCATGCTTATCAAGAAAATGATGGAAATTAATAAGTTATAATCAGTTTCAGTCATAAGTAAAATAAATCAATTTCTCAGCTTCATGGTGATGTTTAGTACGTTTTCATGATGTAATTTTTTGTGTATATTTATGAAAAATACTGGAAAAAGTGTTCAATTGCTTCATGAAAATGGCAAATGTTTTTATAGATAAAGTTGATCCAGCTCAGTTGATCCTCTGTGAACATGGGGCCAGGGGTAAAAACCCGACTACATATGTACTCAACTACACGGCACTGCTTTGCCATTGTTCGTCCAATATACCAGTATTTACTGTCATGACAGACGCGCCATTTAGCGCTAACATAGAAAATACCTAAACATTCGTTTTTGCAGTTTAGGAAAAGTTATACTGCAAATGTTTACATAGTACATATGTATGAGGGCATTAACATGCCATTTTCTCAAAATTGTTTCTTAGCATATTTTGTTAGCAAATAAGTGTATCTACCTTAAATTTTTATATATACCTCTTTTTGCACGACCTAGATGGTGAAATATTGCAGAGTTTAAAATTTACAAGTCCATCTGGTAAGCTTAGTAGGTACAGTCTTAGGCTGTCACCCGGTAGATCCGCGCTCGATATCCAGGTAGCATAACACGTGTCCTTCTTTGATTCATGTTGAGAAGTTGCCCACTGCAGGAAAACTGCATTGGTCAACTGACTGCTAGGTATAACTGAAAAATGGTGTGAACCCCTACCCCTCAACCTAATAGCCTACTGTTTTCCTTCAAAGTTGAACGAATCTTTTTCTCAACATTGAAACGGAGTGAGATTTTCATTAGTCTGTCTGATGGAAATTGCACCTGGCGTATCTCAAAAAGTATATAATTTGGAGTTAAAAATTTCATAGCAGTCAAACATTATGGTTTCGCACCATTCTTCTGTGACTCTTTGAATAAAGAAATTGCATCGAAAGTCATATGTCCTTCACCTCTGAAGTCGGAAAGTTATCAGTTGCTTGCGGCGGAGGAGCAGGTTAGTACTGGTTGGTTAACCAGGAGCACTAGTTAGGTCAACTGACCGCCATATATAACTGAAATGGCATAAAACCCAAAACAAACATCATAGGAAATAGATGGTTGCCACATTTACAATATTTATCTCCATTTTTCTGAATAGTCGGCCATATTGATAGGCAAAATTCCTTAACAGTTTGTAGGTATATAGAAATAACTTATTCATTATGCTCATGAGGTCAGTTGGCTCAGAAAGTTGAAGAATAAGTGCAAATCACATGCAAATTGTTTTGTTTTTTTCCCAAATATCACATATTTGGGAATTACTGCAATAAGTGCTTATCAGTTTTACCTATCAAAATGGCTGATGATTAAGAACAAGGGATGTAACTATTGTAGATGTAGGAACTATCTATTGTGCACCTTGGATATCGATATTGTAATTCTACACATAAGACTTTATATGAGATTCTTATATTGACAATTTTAAATTTGACATTTAGGGTCCAGAATTTGACCAGTATCTATTTTTATATTAAAGGTACCAATATCCTATGATGGGGACAGCCTTGGTAATCAAGCAGCCTAAGGGAGCGTCGAAGAATCTATTTGTCAGAATAATGAAAAAATTCGAAAACATTATGTCTAATCGTGGGTGCGCTGCTTAAATATCAGCTGATTATGGACTTACCTTCAAGTCGAATTATATTCTGACCGCTTTATAATGTGTGTATTTTTGTGAACTGTTTGGCATCATTTATTGTATCAATTCATTTTCTATCAGCATGCAATGTTACATCTTGTGAAATAAATGATTTTAAAGCAGCATTACATTTTTGCTCCGTTCTCAAGTGGCTATAAGGTAGTTTCACCACTAAATTGTATATCATTCTACAAAAACAAATTATGTTAGTGTGGTTACTCAACCGAAAGTAGCTGCTTTTTAGTCATGAAAACGAAAGTAGGGAGTTTGATATTTTGGAGAAGGTTGTGTACTTTGTCAAAATTATAAAGAACAAGCAATGACTTTTAGGTTTCTTTTCATCAAAACAAATCACATGTATTTTATGTCAGAAATGGTCACATTCAACAGTTTATGCCTAGAGCTCTTCAGTGGCTGTTCTAAGTTTTCTTAGAAGAAACCAGGAGTTGGATGTCTCGTTTATTGCTAATTTTGTCCAATGAATAACAAGTGAAATGAATATTTTTTTCATCGGCAAGAATACCATTCCTTATCGAATATGTACAGTTTTTGTATATATGTTAATTACATGTACATAAAATATGCAATGTCGCTTTAAGTATCAGCTTTCTACGACGAGACGAGTTCATACGTTTTGAATAAACACAATAATGATGTTTGTATATGACCCAATTGGTAACAAGAGCTCTTCAGCTACTTAATGCGATATCCTTGGTATAAGACCAAAAATAATGCATTATCAATATAAATGTTATTGCAAACTATCTTAATATTACACTCTTAAATCTATTTCTTAAACTTGTGTTGTGTTTTTATTAGATTAGATCTAACTATTGTTATTTGTTGATATTATTACCTTTTATTCCTACCTAAGCTTTGTAATATTGATGACTATAATCCTTGTGTTTTAAATTGCATTACATGTACTGTGTAGATTATTGTAAGTGATCTTGCACCAAAGTAAATATATCTATCAATATGTGAATAAGTACCAAATATATCTAACTTATGTTTTTTGGATGACAACAGTTTCAGGGCCTTGGTCCTTCAGATTCTGTATCTCATTTTTTGCCATTCTAAGAAAATCACGTTTGAAGTTTTGATTAGGAATGAAATGTGTAAGTTGAGGGTTTGTGGAAATGGGACTTGCCGAGTTTAGCTTGGTTGTATATTGTCTGTAAAGAGCTCACAGAGACTTATATCTTAATATCAACTAAACAAATTGTTTTGCGTTGTTATTATGTAAAAAATATAATGGAAAACAAACCGAAAGTATTTGGCATGTCTTTAATTATATCGATACTTCCAAATTTGGAATCGATATGTTCTCGACTTGACAAAACAAGATGGTTAACGAGGCCAGCCCTTTATTTCTCATGCTTGAATGGATGTTGTCTCTATATTGTGTAATAAAACATAAAAAACAAGTGTTGTTGATGATTAAGTATTTTTTATTGATCATGGAAAATATTTATTGAATTAACTATTTCCTTTCAACAAAACAAAGTGATGGAATAGAGCCCGGGATTATAACATATACTTACACTCGACAGTCAAATCACAACATATATTCACTCATATTTTAATGTGAGAATATATATAATAATTTTAAATCAGTGCTAAATATATTTTCTTGATCGTTTGATTGTAATAAGAGAGGTGATAGTAATTATTAGTGGTAGTGTGGAGGGTTACACTAGTAGACATTAGAGTCTGGGGAGGTACAAGGGATTAAGTCTGAGTGTGGAGTGTTGCACTAGTGGACATAACGGTCTTGGGAGTTACAAGGGTTATTAAGTCTTGAGTGTGGAGAGTTACACAAGTGTACATCAGGGTATTTGGAGGTACAAACGTTATTAAGTCTGAGTTTGGAGTGTTACACTAGTAGACATAGCGGTCTTGGGAGTTACAAGGGAGTTAGTCTGAGTGTCGAGTATTACACTAGTGGCGTTAGAGACTGGTGAGGTACAAGGGATTAAGTATGAGTGTGGAGTGTTACACTAGTGGACATTAGCGTTTTTGGAGGTACAAGGGTTATTAAGTCGGAGTGTGGAGGGTTACACTAGTGGACACTAGTGTCGTGGGAGGCACAAGGGATTTAGTCTGAGTGTGGAGTGTTACACTAGTGGACATTAGGGTCTTGGGAGGTACAAGAGATTAAGTCTGAGTGTTTAGTGTTACACTAGTGAACATTAGGGTATTGGGCGGTACAACGGATTTAGTCTGAGTGTGGAGGGTTACACTAGTGGACATTAGGGTTTTTGAAGGTAATAGGAATCTGGTCTAAGTGTGGAGAATTACACTAGTGGACATTAGGGTCTTGGGAGGTACAATAGTTATTAAGTCTGAGTGTGGAGGGTTACACTAGTGGACATTAGTGTCTTGGGAGGCACAAGGGATTTTGTCTGAGTGTTGAGAGTTACACAAGTGGACGTTAGAGTCTTGGGAGGCACAAGGGATTTTGTCTGAGTGTGGAGAGTTACACAAGTGGACGTTAGAGTCTTGGGAGGCACAAGGGATTTTGTCTGAGTGTGGAGAGTTACACTAGTGGACATCATAGTCTTTGGAGGCACAAGGGATTAAGTCTGAGTGTGGAGTGTTACACTAGTGAACATTAGGGTCTTGGTAGCCAAAGGGGGTTTAGTCTGAGTGTTGAGTGTTACACTAGTGGACATTATGTTTTGGGAGGTACAATGGATTTAGTCTGAGTGTTGAGTGTTACACTAGTGGACATTAGGGTCTTGGGAGGTACGAGGATAAACATGTATAGGCATGGGGAAGAGGAATGGTCTGGACGACTATCAAAACTAACCATGGATGATTTAAGGGGACAATTGATTAGAAAACATGTGAAATAGTACTAGCAGGTTGGCACTTCTGCCCAGCTATATTACATAGACCAATATTTGTACAGGTTACAACATGAATATTTTATAACACAAATGTACCTGACAAAGTTAAACACGACTCAAGGAAAAAAACACTGGTGTATTATACAGTGAACATTGACAGTAAGACCAGCATTAGTTCTGAAGAAACACAGCATTAGTTCTGAATTTGTGAAATGGTCTGATAATTGAGTAAAAAAGTGTAGTAATACTGAAAATGAGTCCATGAGAATCTTGTCGTATTAATGACATGGTCTAAATTTTAGGCGATTTGCAGGGGAAGTTTTACTGTTATGTACTTTCCAGAGTCACCAACAATGATGCCACCATAACTTTAATAGTTATCAAATATTCTGTGTTATTCAAACAACACATAAGCAATGTATATGAAGTTCATTACAACTATGAAAAGTGTCGGAGACAATTTACCTGCCCCAGACATGGTCCTTGAAACACAAGTATTAAATTCACTCATGGAGATTTCCATCAGACCACAAAATCAAGTAATGCAATGTTACATATTTGTTGAACTCTAAACTGTCCCGTCTTTCATACGTTCAGCAACTTTAAGCTAACTGCCGATATATCTTCCACACCGTAAGCATTAGTGAAGATGTACTCTAATTTCCATTCGGCTCGCTTCATTCCATTGGCTGTTGCCAGATCGATGTAATATTGTGCAAAATCTAAATGCTTGTTTGTATCTCTGTCATACTTCACCAGACTTACCACTGGGTAATGTACCGGAACGAACCGGATCGGCGTTACAGACGGTACATAGAATATTGGAGTACTTAACCCTGAAATAGTGTAGATAATGATATCTTAAATATACTAAATACTCCTCCTCACAGCGCTTTGATTTACAGTGCAAGTACAAAGACACCAAAATAAGTGCCCATTGAAGATGGGGAGTAAACTAACTAATATTTTACTTACAGGGTGGGGAAACCATGTGATTTGTGATATCAGATTGGCTGCAACAGACAGTCAAAATATTTATATTTTTTTATTTTACCAATCTATGTGGCTTAATACTTAGTTTTACACCTATATGTATCATATTTTTACGAAATACAGCACAATATATGCGGTTAATTACTTAGTTCTAGCCCTGATATGTATCAATGTGTTATCGACAACCAGGGAGCGTATATAGTAATTGTGTTACCAAAAGAGAGAGACTAAGTTGCTGCAGGGAACGTTACATACATAAGAAAATACCTCACCACACAGACCTCAGGAAAAAACAACAGTCCATTAAACATCAGAAATTTGAGGAGACATAAGGGTTAATACGCAAGGGAACAGGGGCAGAAGGAATGGCCTGGTCGACCATAAGGGACAGCTAAGAAGAAACCAGGGGGAATTAATGGTTGGAATACATCACAGGACAAGCCAATACAGCTGGCAACAATAGGCCGAAATGTGGGGAGGATAACATGTAACACAATATCAAGTGAAAGAATTGCACATGGGAAAGGTAAATTTAGCATACATCTAAAACACAAATAGAAATAATAACACACCAGCATCATTACTAAGAAGTTTAAAACCATATGTGTGCTCATGTCAAAATGCATCGCTACAATTACATCTGCAAACCTTCTAAAGATGGCAACTAATTGTTTGGTTTGTGTTGTTTACTATAGAAGTTGAGTTTGTTGCTCATAACTACCCATGGTTGAATGTGTTACCAGTACCTGCACATGTGTATACAATAATAAGATAATCGAAATAATAACCCAATATTGAATGCACAAAATATTATAGTGGATTCCAAATTAATTGAGCATACTCTGTTCCCTGTGTCTATTGGCCAGTATTTTGCAAAACATGTTTTCATTGGCTAGGAAAATGAAGTATTTGAATTTACATAATTCAATAGCATGTCAAAAGGCAAAACTAATATTAGTGTGTGATTTAATTTGCTGAATTAGGTATACAATACATTAAACATAAACAAATCTATACATTTAATATAGAACCGTTTTACTAAATGCGGACACATGACTACATTACCCTATCCAATACAATTCAAAATAGGTATATAGAGTTGTTTGTGTTTCCCTGACAGTGTGTACTTGGAGAAACATTACTGAATGAACCAGAAGGTACATACAGGTAGGGTACACAAAACAATACTGAATGAACCAGGAGGTACATGCAGGTAGGGTACGCACAACACTACTGAATGAACCAGGACGTACAGGCGGGAAGGGTACACAAAACAATACTGAATGAACCAGAAGGTACATACAGGTAGGGTACACAAAACAATACTGAATGAACCAGAAGGTACATGCAGGTAAGGTACACAAAACAATACTGAATGAACCAGAAAGTACATGCAAGTAGGGTACACAAAACAATAATGAATGAACCAGGAGGTACATGCATGTAAGGACAAAACCCTACTGAATGAACCAGAAAGTACATGCAGGTAAGGTACACAAAACAATAGTGAGTTTTAAGTCCGGTCCGAATTTCTTCCGGACCTGTCCCGGTACCGGGTTTTGTACGTCCCTAAATCGGACCGTACTTTACAACCTACCTAAACTTGAACTTTGACCTCGACATGGGTTGAGTATAAAGTCCGTTCCGATTTTCCCGGACCTGTCCCGGTACCGAGATTGATACGGCCAAAAATCAGACCGGTCTTTACACCCTACCCAAACTTGAACTTTGACCTCGACATGGGTTTAGTATAAAATCCGGTCCGATTTTTTTCCGGACGTGTCCCAGTACTGGATTTGATACAGCCCAAAATCGTACCCGTGTACCAAATTACTTCTCCTCTCACCCCTACCATACAGACCAGGTGGTACATGCAGGGAGAGAATACAAAAACCGCTCAAAAACGGACAAGGACATATATGCAGGGAGTGGACACACAAACAGTACCAAACCTACCAGTGGGACACAGGGTGGACAAAAAACCAAACCAAACGGAGCAGTAGGTACACACAGGGAAGAACACAAAACACAACAAAATGAGGTGCACGCAGAAAGGGAACATAAAACAATTACAAATTGAACCAGAAAGTTCGCACAGTCAGGTACACAGGAACGAGACCAACCAATCAGGAGGCACAGTAAGGGAGGATCCTCTTAACATTACCGAACGGACTAGGAGATACACGCAAACCAAAAGGATCAGGAGGTACATGCAAAAAGGGACCAGAAAGTACATGCAAGAAGGGGACACAAACAAATTCCAAACGGACCGGAAAATACACATAGGGAGGGCTACAAATAAACCCTAAAAATACCTGGCGATACATGCAGGGAGGGTACATAGAAAAAATGCCAAACATATCAGGCGGCCCACCTAGGGGGACAATCATACTATACCAAACGGACCTGGAGGCACACGCCGAGAGGAGACGTTTAACATCATAATGAGGTCATAAATATTTCACTATAAAGGTGAATTAAAGTGTTTCTACATTTCTACCTTTTCTCCATCTCTACGTGCGGCAGTTAGTGTATCTTCCAACTATTTGAATTGTGCTGATATATCACCTTGCTCATTCACAGCCTTGTTTGCTGTGTAAGACAGTATTGTGTTTAATCCCACAATCCGCATTCCGGAAGACGTCTTAGTCGTGTAGTAACCACCTAAATATCGATATTGAAATATACATAATGGTAGTTTATTCAAGACTAAGGCAAAATATTTATATAGGTATTGATACAATACCTTTGCATTGTATTCTATTATAAAACCCATTATCGAGAACATTTTCTTTCATTATATTGCACTTTAAAGTAATGGCATTCTTGCAAACGACAATATATTTGATTGCACTGATCTTAACATATTTTATAAGACATGAAATAGTCTATGAGCAGATACTCGAAAGCGATAGTCTATGACAGATACTCGAAAGCGATAGTCTATGAGCAGATTCTCGAAAGCGATAGTCTATGAGCAGATACTCGAAAGCGATAGTCTATGACAGATACTCGAAAGCGATAGTCTATGAGCAGATTCTCGAAAGCGATAATCTATGAGCAGATTCTCGAAAGCGATAGTCTATGAGCAGATACTCGAAAGCGATAGTCTATGAGCAGATACTCGAAAGCGATAGTCTATGAGCAGATACTCGAAAGCGATAGTCTATGAGCAGATACTTGAAATCGATAACATATGAGCAGATACTCGAAAGCGATAGTCTATGAGCAGATATTCGAAAGCGATAGTCTATGAGCAGATACTCGAAAGCGATAGTCTATGAGCAGATACTTGAAAGCGATAGTCTATGAGCAGATACTTGAAAGCGATAGTCTATGAGCAGATACTTGAAATCGATAGTCTATGAGCAGATACTGAAAAGCGATAATCTAAGAGCAGATTCTTGAAAGCGATAGTCTATGAGCAGATACTCGAAAGAGATAGTATATGAGCAGATACTTGAAAGCGATAGTCTATGAGCAGATACTTGAAAGCGATAGTCTATGAGCAGATACTTGAAAGCGATAGTCTATGAGCAGATACTTGAAAGCGATAGTCTATGAGCAGATACTTGAAAGCGATAGTCTATGAGCAGATACTCGAAAGCGATAACATATGAGCAGATACTTAAAAGCGATGATCTATGAACGAATACTTAAAAGCGATAGTCTATGAGCAGATACTCGAAAGCGCTGATCTATGAACGGGTACTTGAAACTGATAATCTATGAGCAGATACTTGAAAGCGCTGATCTATGAACGGATACTTGAAAGCGATAATCTATGAGCAGATACTTGAAACTGATAATCTTTGAGCAAATACTTGAAACTGATAATCTTTGAGTTGATACTTGAAAGCGATAATCTAAGAACAGATACTTGAAAGCGATAATCTTTGAGTTGATACTTGAAAGCGATAATCTTTGAGTTGATACTTGAAAGCGATAATCTATGAGCAGATATTTGAAAGCGATAATCTAAAAACAGATACTTGAAACTGATAATCTTTGAGTTGATACTTGAAACTGATAATCTTTGAGCAGATACTTGAAACTGATAATCTTTGAGTTGATACTTGAAAGCGATAATCTTTGAGTTGATACTTGAAAGCGATAATCTATGAGCAGATATTTGAAAGCGTTAATCTTTGAGTTCATACTTGAAAGCGATAATCTAAGAACAGATAGTTGAAACTGATAATCTTTGAGTTAATACTTGAAACTGATAATCTTTGAGCAGATACTTGAACCTGATAATCTTTGAGCAGATACTTGAAACTGATAATCTTTGAGTTGATACTTGAAAGCGATAATCTAAGAACAGATAGTGGTAACTGATAATATATGAGCAGATACTCGAAAGCGATGATCTATGAACGGATACTTCAAAGCGATAGTCTATGAGCAGATACTTGAAAGCGATAACCTATAAGCAGATACTCGAAAGCGCTGATTTATTAACGGATACCTGAAACTGATAATCTATGAGCAGATACTTGAAACTGATAATCTATGAGCAGATACTTGAAAGCGATAACCTATGAGCAGATACATGTACTTGAAACTGATAATATATGAGCAGATACTTGAAAGCGATAATCTTTGAGCAGATACTTGAAAGCGATAGTCTATAAGCAGATACTTGAAACTGATAATATATGAGCAGATACTTGAAGCGATAATCTTTGAGCAGATACTTGAAAGCGATAGTCTATAAGCAGATACTTGAAACTGATAATCTTTGAGTTGATACTTGAAAGCGATAATCTAAAAGCAGATACTTGAAACAGATAATCTATGAGCGGATACTCGAAAGCGATAATCTATGAGCATATACTTGAAAGCGATAGTCTATAAGCAGATAATTGAAACTGATAATCTTTGAGTTGATATTTGAAAGCGATAATCTAAAAGCAGATACTTGAAACTGATAATCTATGAGCGGATACTCGAAAGCGATAATCTATGAGCATATACTTGAAAGCGATAATCTATAAGCTGATACTTGTGAGCGATAATCTATAAGCAGATACTTGAAAGCGATAATCTATGAGCAGATACTTAAAGCGATAATCTATGAGCAGATACTCGAAAGTTACAATACAAATGGGCCTTTTTTAAAATTTATATGAAATTCTCTATCTGAGATCCAACAAGCAAATACAATATAAGTCACACCATCATGATATAAGTCATGACGTTTAATCGTCAATAATGTTGCTGGTGTGCAATTGAAGATGATAGCGTTTATGTTTATATTGCTCAAGGTAATAAAGTGTAGAGCTAGTTAAAATAGGATAAAAATAGTTCAAATAAGCACTTGGTGAGTTTTCGTCTACCAGGAACAAGTGAGCCAAACCTTTTAAAAACGTTTGTTCCTGATCAGCGTCACAAATCTTATCCCGCCACAAGTCAAAGATATCGTGATAAAGTTTGGTCGTGTTTGGTGAAAACTGATCCCATGGATGGTAGTCATGGTTACCACATGTCTGGCAAACACTGGTTTTCTTGGAAACGAATCCTTAAGAAGTCGTGTGATATTTGTTTGTATCTCTCGATTGAATTCATCACTTAGTTTGTCATTGTTTGCATGTGGAATCGTGTCCCTATTTAAAGAAAGAAAAAGACTGCATCAGTACTGTTTTAACAGTCGTTGTGAAAATAGGGAGCCATACGGGTCGATGGGTAGAACAGCCGACTCCTCATCCGAAAATTGTTGATTCGAATTAGGCCGTGGGTACGGTGTAAACCTAAACATCACAATCCCTGCAATATTAACATAATGTTTTGTAGTTTGTTGTTTCCCTCGGGTCTGTGCGGGAAAGCATTGTCTTATTCATTTTGCGTTCTCTGTACCAACTTAATATCACTTTGGATGTGCTCATGTTAATTATAATAGGACTTTGACATAAGTGGCATTCTCTGAGATTTTTGGCCCAAATGCACTGAGCCTCGTCTCTGAGAAAAACACAATAAAAATGACGTCATATGTTCACATTAATTGCAACAGCCAGTTGAAACTTTTCAGTTAAAGGTTTATGATTCAGCGGCGAGTAGAAGCAAAACAATGATCGGTAAATATTGAGACAGTCCCCTTTTCTGAAGGAAAAAAATAATATATATTTATTTGTAAAAAATTACTGTATCTGAAAACATATTTGCTGTATTAAATTTTTGAAGCTTAAAATCCCTGCATTCAGAGAAATCAATTTCGCCCAGATATGTCCTTTGGGCCAAAATTCTCAGAGAATGACACATAACATAACATTGTATTTATACTTAGTAAAAGTATAAACTACCAAAAAATGAAAAAATACACATTTAACCTAAAAAAGGTTGAGTATAGAAATGAGATTTGAGCATGGTATCTGTTTTCATAATTTTAACCGACGACCCTAAAACAAGTATGGAATTTGAGATCAATTATAATTCTCAAAACTCTGAATATAATCACTTTATACATGTATTGAACAAATATCTACCCTGTCCAAAGAAGAAAGTCAACTTCCGGTTCTATTTCTTTCATCGCCAAAATGCTAACTTCGACAAGTAACCTTGGAGAGTCACACAACCTGTTGCAATAGATACCGCTAGGAACTTCCGGTTGTTCTTTTTCAAAGCATGACCAATGTGAATTACTGTATGTTGGATCATAATGGAAGTTAGTCCCGTGCCAGAAGTATCCTGAACTAGTAACAGAATAACAAGGCCAGGGTTTATATATGTTTTTGTTTTACGGAAATTTTCTCAAAAATGAGCGCCAGGAGGATGGTATAAAAATAAATAGGAAAAAAGTGAGCATCGGAGAAATAAATGAAATTGATATTTTGTCAGAAAATTTTCGTTCTTGTGAAAAAACTTTCGTCTAAGTTGCACTAAATCTTTTCAAAAACAATAGAGTATTTTTTGTGGTGTTATATATTCAGAAAATGTATATCCCAAACTGCATACACATTCTCAACTGTTGGTTATTGCACTCTTTTGCTGTTTGTGATAATCATGAATACGCAACGGCGTATTTTTCGTACAGGTGAAGTTCAACAAGAGTACTGATATAACGGATGTTTTCGCCGGTAAATACGTGTATAAACTCGCGCATCTACGGCGAGCGACTATTTGAAGAAGGAGATTATTGAAGGATTGTTCTGAAATAAATAAATTCCACAAATCAGGTTGCAGTTCAAATGTTTTATTCTGACGAAGTACAACGTAACACGTTAAATAGAAAAAAACGAATGTCTAAAAGTATTATACTACAAACTGATATCCATGGCTATTCATGCCTAGCAAATGGCTTAATAACGAGCAAATTACCAATGAGTGAGAGGGTAATCTACATTACACGGGGATAACTCGAGGCATCCAAGAGGAACCAAACGGGATTTTCATAAGATGTGCGTTCGGTAGAAGTGCCGGAAATAGTATGTTTAAGCATAAATTGAAACTGACAGTGTTTGGTAGTATTTTGTGTACCATCCTTGTGTTTGCCTCCTGGTCCGTTTGGTATTGTTTTATGTACCATCCTTGTGTGTGCCTCCTGGTCCGTTTGGTTTAGTTTTATCTACCGTCTTTGTGTGTGCCTCCTGGTCCGTTTGGTTTAGTTTTATCTACCGTCCTTGTGTGTGCCTCCTGGACCGTTTGGTATTGTTTTATGTACCATCCTTGTGTTTGCCTCCCGGTCCGTTTGGTAGTGTTTTATGTACCGTCCTTGTGTGTGCCTCCCGGTCCGTTTGGTATTGTTTTATGTACCGTCCTTGTGTGTGCCTCCCGGTCCGTTTGGTATTGTTTTATGTACCATCCTTGTGTGTGCCTCCCGGTACGTTTGGTATTGTTTTATGTACCATCCTTGTGTGTGCCTCCCGGTTCGTTTGGTATTGTTTTATGTACCATCCTTGTGTGTGCCTCCCGGTTCGTTTGGAATTGTTTTATGTACCATCCGTGTGAGTGACTCCTGGTCCGGTCCGTGTGGTAGTGTTTTATGTACCATCCTTGTGTGTGCATCCTGGTCCGTTTGTTAGTGTTTTATGTACCATCCTTGTGTTTGCCTCCTGGACCGTTTGGTATTGTTTTATGTACCATCATTGTGTGTACCTCCCGGTCCGTTTGGTAGTGTTTTAAGTACCATCCTTGTGTGTGCATCCTGGTCCGTGTGGTAGTGTTTTATGTACCATCCTTGTTTGCCTCCCGGTCCGTTTGGTATTGTTTTATGTACCATCCTTGTGTGTGCCTCCTGGTCCGTTTGGTATTGTTTTATGTACCATCCTTGTGATTGCCTCCTGGTCCGTTTGGTATTGTTTTATGTACCATCCTTGTGTGTGCCTCCTGGTCAGTTTGGTTTAGTTTTATCTACCGTCCGTGTGTGTGCCTCCATGTCTATTTGGTTTTGTTTTATTTACCATCCTTGTGTTGCCTCCTGGTCCGTTTGGTATTGTTTTATGTACCATCCTTGTGTGTGCCTCCAGGTCAGTTTGGTTTAGTTGTATCTACCGTCCGTGTGTGTGCATCCTTGTCTGTTTGGAAGTGTGCTTGTATGTGCCTGGCTCTGAGTTGTGATCGTGTCACTTTGACATGCTCAACACGCTCTGTTGTATTAACTCATTTGCGAAACAAATGCTGCATTTCTAATGTGGAGCAAGAAAACGACAACGGATTCAAAATTGATGTTATTGTGTGTTTGCCTTAAATGTATTAAGCATTTATTTGTACATTACAACTTTTTCGGCGCAGCCGTACTAACATGGTTTTGCTAGGCAATTTCTCTTCAACCAAACAACGTTTGTACCTTGACGCGGATTGGTTAACATTCTCGATAAAGGTTGCGTTAATTACCGTAATACACTCAATTTCGGTGAATTTACCGAAATCCATTTTGGATCTGGAGTGACAAGCAAGCGTAACAACTCGTCATTTTTTTAATTTTGCACAACAAATCTTAACCTTCAAATTGCGCCGACCATCTTTGTCGGCGCAGCCGTACTAACATGGTTTTGCTATTTGCATATCAGTAATTTGTAAACCAATCAAATCTTACGTTAACCACCAAGGCAATTTCTCTTCAACTGAAAAATATTTGTAACATTGACGCAGATTGTTTGACATTGTGTATATTTGTTGTTAGTCATTAGCCTGGATTACATGCCCTTACCATTACATTATCGGTGTGCAGAGTACCAGACTAATTGTCATCACCACGGGGAATTGTACAGAGTTGGAATTAAGAAGACTTTCTTGGTGTAATGTTCCAGTCGCGATCATTTATATCGTTTTAATCAGATACATCGCTATATAACAAGTTTATTAACATGAATGTGTGAGTTCACGACTTATGCATTAAGTAATATTGATTGACTATATTGAAACAAACTGTACTGTGTCTATGACTAATCACACTACGCAGTGATCTCCCCTTACAGGTCTCGGAGTTTCTGTAGTATAGCGTAATTGAATGACCGACAGTCGTAACATTTAGGCATTTGTTTTTATGTTGTACAACTTTTAAGCTTCAGATTGCAACAAATTTGCATACTTCAATTTGCGCTGATCATCTTTTTTAAAGATATTTCTTGTTTAGTATTTGGTTGATAATAAGGAGGTTATGAATGTTTTTTTAAGCATTTTGGTTTTGCCTAATCAAACATTTCGGTATTATTTATCTATATTTGACCATACGTATCAAGTGACACTGTGTATTTTTAGAACATATGTGCTAGGTTGTTCATAAAATGTTGCTTGCATTAAACCATTACATTACACCTGAAATATCAGATGACACATGTTGATGAAATGTTAAGATAACGAACATGTAGGGAACAGGTTCAATATCAGGTAAGAGAGAGGAAAGTGATAGTAAATCGTAGGACTGAAAACGCAACATACAGTTTCACAGTGCTATACACATTGACAAGGCCAAGAAATCTCAGTGAAATTACTTAACAACCAATCAGGAACAAGCATACCTGTTACTAACAAAAGCATGATCTAGGCTAGAGAAATGCATGAAGTGACGATAACGAAGACTGATGAGATGTGGACATACATTTACTGGAGAAACGAACGTAATTTGCGTGCTCGTTACTTTTTAGGCATTTATTGTACAGTGGTCAATATCTGATGACAAAATTATAACTTTATTTATTAAAGCCATTTCCAACAACAAGCGATATCGTTTTGCTACTATGATTAATTACTGGGATGCGTACTGAGTGCTGAGTACTATATATTCTTCCTAAGAGATTTGAGGGTTAATCTTATATTGAGTGATATTTGTTGAAGTGAGAGTAAAAGTTATAAATAATGCTCAAACTATGTGTACTTCTTGGGATTTTTCCTTTATTTATCGAGCGAGCTAGCATTTTCGGCGCAGTCGTACTAACATGACTTTGCTATTTGCATATCAGTGTTGAGTGAACCAGTCAAATATTGTGTTAACCACTAAACCAACTTCTCTTCAACCGAACAACGTTTGTAACATTGACACGTATTGGTTAACCTTCCGATAAAGGGTACGTAACTTAACCGAAATCTACTAAATTTCGGTGAATTTACCCGAAAGCCATTTTGGTTTTGAGTAACCAGCAATCGTAACATCTCGGCATATATGTTGAATAACAAATCTTCAAATTGCGCGACCATATTTTTTTAACAAGCTTTCTGTTTCAAAAGCCAGTCTACATTTTCTGAGAATATATGTAAACAGACCATGAGTTTCGAGGAACAAATAATAAGAGATCCGTTTTCGGATATTTTCTAGGAAACCTTATAATTTCAGGGAAATACCCCTGTATTTAAGACTACAGAAACATTAGAGTGGCTCATTTGTGCTCTGGATGCTGAAATATGCATATTAACTTTGTGGTGTTATTCGGATGTTTTATATCCGGCGCATTGGGGTCAGTATTATTACATTATTAATACAAATACACTTGTTGTATATACCAGCATTTAGTTCAAGTAAATAAATTACGGATATAATTTTTTGCAATAACCGTTGATTTTGTTACTATGACTACCTCTTCCAGGGCAAGTTTTAGAGTCTACTTTATTTCATTGTGCGAATACAAGCGATATTTGTTTGCCTTTAAGCGATGATTACTTGATATATAAAATCGTAACTATTTTGCTGCCTTTTGTTTATAATCTGAGTTGCATTTATGTTTTTTTCTTCAAATTATGGTTTAATTACTAACTATTTTGTCAAATCTATGCAACTTTGACATAGTATGTGCACTCTTCTGTGAAACGTGGTCGAAATGTGAAAATGATTTTGATAATATCTTGCATGGGTACTCAAGCATTAATGATAATCGCAAACAAGAAGCAATAGTGGTCGTTTCTCAGGTGGGATATATGTATTTGTTAAAACACACTTATTAGAGAGTGGCTTAGTAAAAAGAGTTTACAATCACCTTGAAAACTGCATAATCATACGACTAGATAAAGATCTGTTACACACGCCTAAAAGTGTGAATATATATTTTACGTATGTATCTCCTGAAGGATCGTCATTGCATGATGATAATTTCAATAATGGAGTAGAAATACTCCAGGAAAATGTACTTTAAGTAGTGTCAGAATTTCCTGATGACAACTTATGTGTAGTAGGTGATTTAAATGCTCGTTGCGGCTCATTGCAGGATATTTTTGAAACTGACGATATTGATTTTGTGGTTAATGAAAATGATGTTACATATGCCAATGATAATTTTGATATACCTCGGAACTCTAATTCTCGGAATTTTACATCGACTGCAAATGATGGATCAAGCCTTATTGACTAGTTTATAGCTTCAACAGATTTAATTTCCAATGAAACAAATTTTACAATAATAGACAGGCATGAAACTGATAATTTCCCACTTGAATGTCTACTAACCTATCGTGTTCATATAATCTCTAATAATAATCACAGACAAGAAAATGCCACTGATAATAAAACGGTATTTAAACGTTTTAAGTGGGATAAATGACAAAATATATGGCTTCATTGACAATGTAATACAAATACTGATACAATCAAAACATAATATTGTACACTCTATTAATTCTGGTATAAATCAAGCGGTTAATACTATTGTAAATATGTTTCATAATGCTGCTTGACAATATAATTAGAAAACCAACAACACACAAATCCAAACATCTACAACCTAAATGGTGAAACGACGAATGCAATAGATGAAACGCAGACAACACAGAACATTGAGGCAATTTAGATTTTTGAATACAAGAGACAGCTTGCAAGATTATATTCAGAGCAGAAACAGGTTCAAATTTTACTGTAAACAACAAGAAAATGAATTGAAACATAACTTTAGACAAGAACTTATCCAATCATGCTCAAGTACATGTACAAACGACTTCTGAAAAACTGTTAAAATGATCAGATCTAAGGACAAAGGTTACCAAAACTATGGAGATTAAGTATTAGCTCAAAGTTGGTATAATCATTTTAAACTGTTACTTCAGAGTGAAAATATTATTAATAACTATTTAAAAGAACATATTACGCCCACGAATGAGGCTGTAGGCGACATTTTTAATATACCATTTTCATCTCATGAATTAGATTGCAGTATTTCAGATCTAAAAACAGGTAATTCCACAGATCCCTGTGGTATATTACCAGAGATGGTTAAATCTACATATACGTATACGTCTGACATGTTACTCGAGTTATATAATAAAATATTAGACACATCAGAATTCCCTGTATCTGGGGGACAAAGTAACTTTCATAACAAAGGCTCACTAGATAATCCAAACAATTAAAGAGGTATCTCTCTCATAGATACTTTAGATAAAATACTTACTGGTATGATGTCACGTAGAATTAGACGTTGGGCGGAAAATAATAATAAAATTGACCAAGTGCAGTATGGCTTTAAAAATTGGTTCTCCACAACTCATAACATTTTTACTTTACAAACTATGGTGGAAAAATATATATGTAAAAAGCGCGGTACATTTTATTGTCTCTTTGTTGACTTTTCAAAGGCTTTTGATACTATAGATTATGTAAATCTCTTATAAAAGTCTTATACGGACAGGCATGGGCGGCAAGTTGTTATCACTACTTGTTAACATGTACAGCACTCTAACATTATGTGTTATTGTCGGTAATATTTATACCAAAGACTTTAAATGTAACATTGGTTGTCGTCAAGGTTGTAAATTGAGCACTATTATATTCAATCTTTATATTAATGACTTAATTGAGGAACTTAAACAACAATGCTCAAATGTAATACATATTTCAGAGGAGGTAGATGATATATTTGCTTTATTATATGCATATGACATGGCTATCTGTAGTGACACTGTCCATCTGTTGCAATTACAATTGAGTTTAATCTCCAATTTTGCAAAGAACAGAAATAAACATAATTCTGAAGAAAACAAAAGTTGTAGTATTTAGAAACGGAGGCCAACTACATGGTTATGAAAAATGGTTTATAATGGAGAACAAATCGAAGTTGTTACATATTATAAATTTGGGGCTTTGAATACGCTGCTCAAATAGAAAATGTTGACAATCAATTCTGCACCAATTATCTGAAATTGTTTAAGAATATTTTTCATGCATTCTGTAAGGGGGAGTGTGGTCGCTACCCTATGTATGTTATTTACTTTGGTAAATGTATTAAATACTGGATACGTCTCTTACGCATGAACAATAACATATACCGGAAGCAGTGCTACCTTGTGTTATTTAATCTGGACGAAGTTGGGAGAATTACATGGGCTAGTAAAATAAAAACTCTATTGTTCCAATTTGGATTTGGCTATGCTTTGATTGCATAATATATCGGTAACGAAAACTTGTTCCTAGCAAACTTTAAACAACGTATAAAAGATTGCGCCCTACAAAACTGGTACTCATAAATTAATGACTCTGGAAAATCGCATCATTATATAAATTGTTAAAACCCAACTAGATGTCGAAAAGTAGCTAACACTTGATATTCCTGTAAAGTGTAAAACTGCATTATCTAAACTGCGATGCTCCATGCAAACTACAAGTTGAAACCGGCAGACAAACTACTATTGCTTATCAAGACAGATTATGCCAATTATGTAACTCTGAAACGATCGAAGATGAATTTCATGTTGTTATGAACTGTTCATTCTTTAAAACATACGCGATCAATTTTTAGGCAGAAAGATTAATGACCTCAATAGATACAATTTGCAGGAATTTTATAATTTAATGGGAACAACAGATACAAACATCCTGATTAACCTTGCAAAGTTTACAAATGAAATTTTTAAGCTACGAAGTTTGAACATGGACAGATAAACTTTACTTGAAAAAAACCTATTTAAAAATACATCTTAATATCGTGTGTGATATTGTACATGCGAACACATACGTCTTGAAATATGTTATTTTGAAAACATATTACATATAACATATTATGTACTCTTATGTCTTATTTATATTGTATGTACATTTGCGTTTTACTGATATTGTATATACATTTGTAAATGATTGGGTTTGTTTTGTTTACCATATGACTGATTTGTATTATGGGTCTAATAAATATTGTTATATTGTTATATGTTATATTATATTAATTACCACATAGCAAAGTATACGTGCGTGAGATTTAATTCATTATTAAATTATTTGCGATTTAACTTACAACGTTAATCAAGATAAATACATTTAAAAAAAATGCAATGTTTAAATGTATTGTTACGATTACATGATTGGATGAAGGTCTGTTTACAGTAATCAGACAGTATCAACACATCTGTGAACATATGCATTATTATTACGTCACAAAATGCTAATCGTTTATTATTTTGATTTTGCAAAACATTTGTTTGTTTGTTGCAAACGTCATGATCAATTGTATTACAAATCATCTCCCATAGTAGGCCAGTGAAAAAAATAATTGTGGGAAAAAATGCACATAAATAATTTTAGTGAATTTGTGTCATATAAGGCATATTAAATATACTTAAAGTATAGGACAATCGCACGGTGCAAAATGTGATTTTGGCGGCAAAATGGTTGAACATTTAAATAAGAAAGGGAATTTCTGGAATGTACCAATAACTATGTCAAATTTTGCAATAAAACTACCAGAACTACTGTATTTAATAGATATTGCATACAGTACAACATACTTAAAGTATAGAAACATTGTACCGCGTGGGATTTACCTATAACTATGTCAAATTTTCCAATAAAACTACCAGAATTACTATTATTTAATAGATATTTTATTACAGTACATAATACCTTAAGGTAAGCAGTCCATCATAGACATAATGTCTGCGATAAATGAAAAAGTTGTTGTTTCAATCTATATAATAATGCAGACAAAATTTGAACATTTTATAATTTTTTACCGGTCCACAAAAGATTACTGGCCCGTTTTATTCGCTGAAAAACCTTAATCCTTTAAAAATAAACCGATAAATGAAAAATCTCATTTATTTTCTTATTTCCTCCTATTTTCATATAGTGAAACCAACTTTGCACTAAACAGGCTTGCAAAAGTCAGAAATATTCGAAAAAAATCAAAACACAATTTTAGGTCGGCGCGTTTGTGTCAGAAAATATTTAAAATAAGGAATATTTAATGCGAACATCAAAATATTGACTATGTCGAAAAACCCAAATATCAGTTGTCTGTCATATTGTCTTCAATGGAAATTATTTGTAATATATAGCATCAACTACATGTATATCCAAATTTCAGAGACATTTACCGTCTGGTTTTTGCAAAATTTCATTTTGAACATATTGCTGCCTAAATTTACATACACATGATTTAATTGGAATTCGCAATTTAGCTTATTTCTTTCAAAAGTATGATTTATTTATGGCAAATGAAGCTCATTTTAGTTGTAAAACATAAGCAAATTGACATTGTTGCGAAATTATGTCACTTCCAAGACTTAAACTAACATTTGTTTAATATTTTGAAGTATTTTAGTAAATTACCTCCCTTATACTTATACATTTTTTTTCCAATAAAATCCTATAAAAAAAAATTAAGTGAAGGACTACCTAGTATATCATGACTTGCAACCGCTGTGAAATTAAATTTAACATACATTCTGCAATTTAAAATATTTTTATTTATTTAGTTACCATATATATTCAAGGGAAATTACTTGAACCATTGATGGACTGCTTACCTAAAGTATAGAAACATTGTAACGAGTAAAATGTGATTTTTGGGGTGAAACTTTAAAAAAAATGACCAAAAACATGGGAATTTTTTTAATTTGCCAATAACTATGTCAAATTTGGCAAGAAAACTAACAAATTTCTTTATGTGAAAGATATTATATTACAGTTAATATACCTGAAATATAGATATATTATATCGTGTTAAATGTGATTTTTGGGGTAAAACTTAAAACAGTAACAAATAATTGGGAACTTTTGGAATTTGCCAATAACTATGTCAACTTTTGAAATAAAACTACCAGAATTACTGTATTAAATATATATAATATTACAGTACAAAATACCTCAAGTATAGATACATTGTATCGTGTGAAATTGATTTTTGGGGTAAATTAAAAGAAATAACAAAAAAATGGGAATTTTTGGAATTTGCAAATAACTAAGTCAAAGTTTGCAACAAAACTACCAGAAATACTGTATTTAATAGATATTATATTACAGTACAAAATACCTAAAGTATAGAAACATTGTAACGTGTGAAATGTGATTTTTGGGATTAAACTTGAAAAAAATAACAAAAAATTGGAATTTTTGGAATCTGTTAATATCCCGTTCATTTTAACTATGAAGTTTTCAGAATAGTTGTTTTTAACTAATGTTGTATTGCACAATCAAAACTTTAAATAATAGAAATAGTTTATAATGCAGAATGTAATATTTATTTGAAAAATATATAAAAAAAGAAATACCTAAAATAGCAAATTTCTGGTATATTTTGCCTATACGTGTTCCCCTGACCGTGTTCTGGCCTCCTTGGAAACTACATCTGGATATTGAAGCGGTGATGAGCTTTATATTTAATTAGATTGACGTGATATTATGTTGTTACGAAGTGCGTAAAACCAGCGTCAGTGTTAAACTCTTCGTAAAAATCAGCGTTAGCTTAATCATGATGTTCTAATGGTGGCATAGTGTTGACATCAGGGATGGGTCGAGTACTGGGGGATAGTACTCGAGTAAGTACTGAGTACTGGATACTTGACTGCCAGAGCTAAAATAGAAACAGCTTTAAACGACTTCATGTCATGAACCGATGATCAGAGTTGCATTAAACTTGCTCTTTTGCATCCTTGCATGAACCTTCCTTAAGATTTCTGACATCCATATGCACATTATAGCCAGCAGAGCATCATTAATTAGCATCACGTGACATTGTTTCTTGTGTGGTGATAACGTTTTGCAGATATTATTCAGTCTGAAACGGTTAAACAAAGGATCTTACCGTCTGAGACCATAACAAATAAAACTATATTTGTGACGAAACCTAGAAGTTCGCTTGAAGTAAATGGAATAAAACGATTTGTGTGTTTATCATAAATCAATAAATCATACGTCAACATAACATACAACGAGCTATACAGTAAATTAACTAGTAAAAGAGAGAATAAGTTGATACAGGGAACGCCACATACATAAGACAATTCCTCCCCACACAGACCACTGGGAAAAACATTCCACAAAACCTCAGACATTGAAGAGGTGCAGGGGTAAATACGCTAGGGAACAGGGGCGCAAGGTACACGTATGACCTTGCCTTCTAGAAACAAAACAACAAAGAACAACATCAAAATGTATGAAATATTGGCCAAAATGTTTCAAATCTTTCATCTAAATGTCGCCTTTTGTCTTTTCTCTCAATAGACAGTATTACTTCGTCACCGTCCCCAATGTGATACGGTATAATTATGACGAGACGGTTACTGTCAGCGTGTTTGGCCTGAATGGTGCTAATGTTCAGGTAAGTACTTAATTGATTACGTGTAGATAATTTAATTGCGTGTTGATTAGATCGTTAATTGAGTGTAGATTAGATCATTGATTGCGTATAGACTAGATCATTAATTGCGTGTAGATAAGATCATTAATTGGGTGTAGATTAGATCATTAATTGAGTGTAGATTAGATCATTAATTGAGTGTAGATTAGATCATTAATTGCGTGTAGATAAGATCATTAATTGCATGTAGATAATATAATTAATTGCGCGTTGATTAGATCGTTAATTGAGTGTAGATTAGATCATTAATTGCGTGTAGATTAGATCATTAATTGCGTGTAGATTAGATCATTAATTGAGTGTAGATTAGATCATTGATTGCGTGTAGATTATGTCAGTATTTGCGTGTAGATTAGATCATTAATTGCATGTAGATAATATAATTAATTGCATGTTGATTAGATCGTTAATTGAGTGTAGATTAGATCATTAATTGCGTGTAGATTAGATCATTAATTGCGTGTAGATTAGATCATTAATTGAGTGTAGATTAGATCATTGATTGCGTGTAGATTATGTCATTATTTGCGTGTAGATTAGATCATTAATTGCGTGTAGACAAGACCGTTAAATGTTTGTTTGTAAGGAAGTTTACTGCGTAGTTGAGAACGTATATTGCCTGCAAGTTAATTGAATGTTGGTGAGTACGTTTTTGTGTTTACATAAAACAGTTATTTCATCTAAAACAATATTTACGTGCATTTTGTTTACGATAGCTCAAATTCTGTTTGATGATTCATCGGGTTTAACGCCGTTTCTCAACGATATTTCAGTTATATACGGCGGCCGGTTCACCTAACCAGTTTTTCCTGGACTGAATTCTTAACCAGTAATAACTTACCCTTCCACAAGGAGCCGGCAACTTCTCCACATGTGGAGGAAAATCGACATTTTCAAGTTCTGTAATAGAAGACGCATGAATTACTCCATTGCAAGTCTATCTGTCCTAAATTGATAACAAGTTCAATTACTACTTGCAGGTCTGGCTTCAGCTGGGCGAGAAGAAACTTTCCGAGAAACAAGTGATTGTACCAAATGAAAGTACGTAAATATAGTCGAGATACCGGATTCTTGTCTAGATATATTAAAGTTCTTACGTATTTAAATAACCAGCAACATGATCTTCACTAATCAGATACGTGTGTTGTTTTCGTGATATTCTGGTCGGTGATTTATCGTATGGAGCAATCATGCATTTAACCAACAGATAAAACTTGTTTCAAGTTACCGATTTTGTAGTGCTAAAAGACGGAAAGCGTAAATATGCCAAATATCATAATATTATCAAAGTCCTGAAAGCCCCTGAAAGAAAATAGTCGGTTTATTGAAACATACGTCATGCGCCATTGAATACATTTACGAGGGTCATTCAGAAATAACTGAGCACAGGCACATACAATTTCGTTCACATATATATGCATACTAAACATCTTACTTGGTAACATTCCAAACCCAAATGTGCACGACAAAATGTATTAATATTCTTCAAGCTGATACGTCAACTACTAAAAATGTTAATGTGGTGTGATGAGTTATTTTTGACTGACCCTCGTATTTTATTGATTTTTATTTGTTTATCTTTTGAGCGTTTGTCTTGTTTGTAGGAAGTCCACAGACAACGCATGTCCGTCTCATGGAGCAGGACATACTTGATCATGCTTTGGTGGAGAAAAAACCAAGTACGGTCCAGATTTGTTCTCAATATGGCGCTCATTCAGAGTGTCAAGAGGTTCTCATTAGCTATGAAACGGGATACATCATCATACAAACCGACAAACCAATATATACACCGAGACAAAAAAGTGAGTATGGCAAAACTGAAGCCTGGTTGGATTCCAATCCTCTAATACTTCAAACAATTGTGAGTTTCTGTGTAATACTGTATGAAAGGCTTACATAAAGCTCCAAAAGGACATGAGTCGTGTTTCAAATGGTGACATGTGTTTTGGTTATATTATTTAAACATGGTTACTTAGCATGTTTTGATGTCATATACAGCAATATCACAGGGGTGGTATGAATCCTGCAATATCCCATGGGGTAGTGTATATACAGCAGTATCACATGAGGTAGTCTGTGTACAGCAATATCACGGGGGTAGTATGCATCCATCAATATTACACGTGGTAGTATTCATCCATCAATAGTACACGGGTAGTATGAATCAAGAAATATCAAACAGGGTCGATGAATTCCAGCAATATCACACGGGGTAGTATGAATCCAGCAATAACACACGCGGTAGTATGAATCCAGCAATAACACACGCGGTAGTATGAATCCAGCAATAACACACGCGGTAGTATGAATCCAGCAATAACACACGCGGTAGTATGAATCCAGCAATAACACACGGGGTAGTATGAATCCAGCAATAACACACGGGGTGGTATTCATCCAGCAATACCACACGGGGTAGAATGCATCCATCAATATCACACGGGTTAGTATGTATCCAGCAATATCACATGGGGTAGTATGTATCAAGCAAAAAGACACGGGGTAGTATGAATTCAGTACTATCACGTGAGGTACTTTGAATCCAGCAAAATCACATGGGTATTATGAATACTGATACAGTTATGTAATTACAAAATGTATGTGATAAAACTTATCAACTCTTATCTTAAAGCATAATTTCCGAGTAAATAGTGTTCAATACATAGATTCATTAGTTGATTTACTGTAATATGTGTCATGTGAATAGTAAGTTGTTTTTTTCTACAGTAAAAATAAGGGCTCTTGCAATCGATGAATCTTTGAAAGCTGTCAATGATGGAACAGTTGGAATGGACATCATTGTAAGTATGTGTTGCTGAATCTGTTGATTGATTGATTGATTGATTGATTGATTGATTGATTGATTGATTGATTGATTGATTGATTGATTGATTGATTGATTGATTGATTGATTGATTGATTGATTGATTGATTGATTGATTGATTGATTGATTGATTGATTGATTGATTGATTGATTGATTGATTGATTGATTGATTGATTGATTGATTGATTGATTGATTGATTGATTGATTGATTGATTGATTGATTGATTGTCGGTCGGTCGGTCGTGGTAAATAATGGTTTGAATGTGATATTTATTTTTTTGACGGATGGAAAAACACAATCGTGAATGAATGATTTCACTTTGATGAAACACATCCAATATAATTATATATTTATTTCGATACTAAAACTTTCTTCAGAACCAATAGCAGTTTTACTATTGAGAGCCCATGGTATCCGTAATATTCAATTATTTACTATATGTTTTCTTCTAAACTAGATTGTATGAGATATGTCTTTTGTAGAGTCCGTCAAATACGACATTGGGTAGAAAACTCATCAAAGAAAGTGTTAGCGGGTTTTATATGAATGAATTCGAATTACCACCCCATCCAGAAATGGGTCTATGGACAGCAAGAGCATTTTTAAAAGGACAGGTAAGTTTGCTTACCGCGTGACCATAAGTAATATTAAGTATTACAATTTCATGTCACTGAAGGAACCAATGATACATTGTATTTTATATGTATGAATGACGAAACAGCAGAAACTTGATGACAGTCGAATTTTGTATATTCGAATTCATCAGGTTCGAAATTTTACCTGATATTTATTTCGGATGATACCAAATATTCAGATAGAAGGTTAAGGCAAAAACGAGGTCTGACTGTTGTTGCTCATTATAATGTATCTTATCGCAGAACAAACATGTTTGTCTGTAAAAAAAAATATAAATATCATAATGCACATTCAGTCCGCAAATTCTACGACCAAAACAGTAAATAGAAGTGTCATATTTCGAAGTTTTTCACCTCGGTGTTGCATTATTTTCTCATATAGATTCCACTTTCCTGTCTGTATATGTGTTAGCATCACGTACATTATTTCGTTGAACAGGAACATCTTTCAGGATTTATTCTTCAAGAACTTTACATATGTTGTATGTTAATACAATTTGTGTAGGTTTAATCATTTTATTTATATTTTGTAGTATGATACGAATGCACGAGCCCTGTTTACAGTTGAAGAGTATGGTAAGTTATTTTGTTATGTATACCGACTGCGATCCCTAATATACCCGCTTAAATGCTAGTACTTTGGCAGAGGTGACATACATGAGTAGAGGGATAGTTCTACAGAGGAGATGGAATCATAAAGGGAGGGATAGTTCTACAGAGGAGATGGAATCATAAAGGGAGGGGTAATTCTACAGAGGAGATGGAATCATAAAGGGAGGGGTAGTTCTACAGAGGAGATGGAATCATAAAGGGAGGGGTAGTTATACAGGGGAGGTGGAATCATAAAGGGAGGGGTAGTTATACAGGGGAGGTGGAATCATAAAGGGAGGGGTAGTTATACAGGGGAGGTGGAATCATAAAGGGAGGGGTAGTTATACAGGGGAGGTGGAATCATAAAGGGAGGGGTAGTTATACAGAGGAGATGGAATCATAAAGGGAGGGGTAGTTCTACAGAGGAGATGGAATCATAAAGGGAGGGGTAGTTCTACAGAGGAGATGGAATCATAAAGGGAGGGGTAGTTCTACAGGGGAGATGGAATCATAAAGGGAGGGGTAGTTATACAGGGGAGGTGGAATCATAAAGGGAGGGGTAGTTATACAGAGGAGATGGAATCATAAAGGGAGGGGTAGTTCTACAGAGGAGATGGAATCATAAAGGGAGGGGTAGTTCTACAGAGGAGATGGAATCATAAAGGGAGGGGTAGTTCTACAGGGGAGATGGAATCATAAAGGGAGGGGTAGTTATACAGGGGAGGTGGAATCATAAAGGGAGGGGTAGTTATACAGGGGAGATGGAATCATAAAGGGAGGGGTAGTTATACAGGGGAGATGGAATCATAAAGGGAGGGGTAGTTATACAGTGGAGGTGGAATCATAAAGGGAGGGGTAGTTATACAGGGGAGGTGGAATCATAAAGGGAGGGGTAGTTATACAGGGGAGATGGAATCATAAAGGGAGGGGTAGTTATACAGGGGAGATGGAATCATAAAGGGAGGGGTAGTTATACAGGGGAGGTGGAATCATAAAGGGAGGGGTAGTTATACAGGGGAGATGGAATCATAAAGGGAGGGGCAGTTATACAGAGGAGATGGAATCATAAAGGGAGGGGTAGTTATACAGTGGAGGTGGAATCATAAAGGGAGGGGTAGTTATACAGGGGAGATGGAATCATAAAGGGAGGGGTAGTTATACAGGGGAGGTGGAATCATAAAGGGAGGGGTAGTTCTACAGGGGAGATGGAATCATAAGTGGAGGGGTAGTTCTACAGAGGAGATGGAATCATAAAGGGAGGGGTAGTTATACAGGGGAGATGGAATCATAAAGGGAGGGGTAGTTATACAGGGGAGGTGGAATCATAAAGGGAGGGGTAGTTCTACAGGGGAGATGGAATCATAAGTGGAGGGGTAGTTCTACAGAGGAGATGGAATCATAAAGGGAGGGGTAGTTCTACAGGGGAGGTGGAATCATAAAGGGAGGGGTAGTTATACAGAGGAGATGGAATCATAAAGGGAGGGGTAGTTCTACAAGGGAGGTGGAATCATAAAGGGAGGGGTAGTTATACAGGGGAGGTGGAATCATAAAGGGAGGGGTAGTTATACAGAGGAGATGGAATCATAAAGGGAGGGGTAGTTATACAGGGGAGGTGGAATCATAAAGGGAGGGGTAGTTATACAGGGGAGGTGGAATCATAAAGGGAGGGGTAGTTATACAAGGGAGGTGGAATCATAAGTGGAGGGGAAGTTCTACAGGGGAGATGGAATCATAAGTGGAGGGGTAGTTATACAGGGGAGATGGAATACTAAAGGGAGAAGTTGTTCTACAAGGGAGATGGAATCATAAGGGTAGGATTAGTTCTATCGAGTAGGTGAACTCATAATGGGAGAAGTAGTTATACAGGGGAGATGGAATCATATGGGTAGGGATAGTTCTATAGAGTAGGTGGAATCATAAAGGGAGAAGTTGTTCTACAGGGGAGATGGAATCATATGGGTAGGGATAGTTCTATAGAGTAGGTGGAATCATAAAGGGAGAAGTTGTTATACAAGGGAGATGGAATCATAAGGGTAGGATTAGTTCTATAGAGTAGGTGGAATCATAAAGGAAGAAATTGTTCTACAAGGGAGATGGAATCATATGGGTAGGGATAGTTCTATAGAGTAGGTGGAATCATAAAGGGAAAGTTGTTCTACAAGGGAGATGGAATCATATGGGTAGGGATAGTTCTATAGAGTAGGTGGAATCATAAAGGGAGAAGTTGTTCTACAAGGGAGATGGAATCATATGGGTAGGGATAGTTCTATAGAGTAGGTGGAATCATAAAGGGAGAAGTTGTTCTACAGGGGAGATGGAATCATAAAGGGAGAAGTTGTTCTACAAGGGAGATGGAATCATATGGGTAGGGATAGTTCTATAGAGTAGGTGGAATCATAAAGGGAGAAGTTGTTCTACAGGGGAGATGGAATCATATGGGTAGGGATAGTTCTATAGAAAAGGTGGAATCATAAAGGGAGAAGTTGTTCTACAGGGGAGATGGAATCATATGGGTAGGGATAGTTCTATAGAGTAGGTGGAATCATAAGGGGAGGGTAAATATACAGGAGAGATGGAATCATAATGATGAGGGGTAATTCTTTTGGGGCGATGGAATCATAATGATGAGGGGTAATTCTACAGGGGCGATGGAATCATAATGATGAGGGGTAGTTCTATAGGGGCGATGGAATCATAATGATGAGGGGTAATTCTATAGGGGCGATGGAATCATAATGATGAGGGGTAATTCTATAGGGGCGATGGAATCATAATGATGAGGGGTAGTTCTATAGGGGCGACGGAATCATAATGATGAGGGGTAATTCTATAGGGGCGATGGAATCATAATGATGAGGGGTAGTTCTATAGGGGCGATGGAATCATAATGATGAGGGGTAGTTCTATAGGGGCGACGGAATCATAATGATGAGGGGTAATTCTATAGGGGCGATGGAATCATAATGATGAGGGGTAGTTCTATAGGGGCGATGGAATCATAATGATGAGGGGTAGTTCTATAGGGGCGATGGAATCATAATGATGAGGGGTAGTTCTACAGGGGAGATGGAATACTAAAGGGAGACGTTGTTCTACAGGGGAGATGGAATCATAAAGGGAGAAGTTGTTCTACAAGGGAGATGGAATCATATGGGTAGGGATAGTTCTATAGAGTAGGTGGAATCATAAGGGGAGGGTAAATATACAGGAGAGATGGAATCATAATGATGAGGGGTAATTCTTTAGGGGCGATGGAATCATAATGATGAGGGGTAATTCTACAGGGGAGATGGAATCATAATGATGAGGGGTAGTTCTACAGGGGAGATGGAATCATAATGATGAGGGGTAGTTCTACAGGGGAGATGGAATCATAAGATGATGGGTAGTTCTTCAGGAACATATGGTGGTTATACAGGATTGGTAGTGATCCTACATTATTTATATCAGTGGATGTTTTAGGGGGTAGTACCTTGTGGTAGAGGATAGACATGCATGGTAGGGGAATAACTATTGCGAAGGGGGAGTACCAGAATTTCTTGAACACTTCGCATTATTTCGTGAGCAAAGCCTACATGTCGATTTATTGTGTGATTTTTCTATGCTCTGTATATACTATGCATATTCAGTATACTTTGGGTTTTATGCCATTTATCAACAGTTATTTAGTTATATACGGCATTAAGTTGACATAATCCAGGCTAACCAGCTCCACCGAAAACAATCGACAACTTCTCCACATAGATAAGAGTTGAGCGGTGGAGGATAAATGACCTTGGATGCATCTTCACTCAAACCGTCACAGAACAACATACGCCTTGTCCAGGTTTCGAACCCACAATTTCTAGATTAGCAGTCAATCGTTCTATCGACTGAGCTAAACACTTGAGCTCCAGGGGATACATACTCTAGTCCTAGATTATACCAGCTATGTCAGTTAACCCCTTCAGCTTTCATTTGTTTCACTTTCTTTTTAAATATTCTTTCAGTTCTCCCAACATTTGGTGTTTCCATTGATGTTGATGCCCCATTTGTATTGACTGAAACACGAAGTCTTATAATAACAGTGAAAGCAAAGTAAGTTAACTTTTAGTTTAAGTCAATTTTAGTGTTTTCTGTCTGCAATACAAGTTTTGTCGATCCATTTAAATAAATTGTGTTTATTGTTGCTTGTAAATACCTACAATTAAGTAATCATATGTTCATCTTGTATGTTAGAATGATCCTGTATGTTTGAATTATTCTCTATGCTTGGATTAACATGTATGTTTGGATAAATTGTCCTGTATGTATGGATAAATTATACTGTATGTTTGGATAAATTAACAGTATGTTTGGAAAAATTATCCTGCATGCTTAAATAGAATATCCTGTATGTATGGATAAATCATCATGTATGTTTGGATTATCCTGTATGTTTGGATTATCCTGTATATTTGGATTATCCTGTATATTTGATTTATCCTGTATGTTTGATTTATCCTGTATGTTTGGTTTATCCTGTATGTTTGGATTATCATGTATATTTGATTTATCCTGTATGTTTGATTTATCCTGTATGTTTGGATTATCCTCTATTTGATTTATCCTGTATGTTTGATTTATCCTGTATGTTTGGATTATCATGTATGTTTGGATTATCCTGTATTTGATTTATCCTGTATGTTTGATTTATCCTGTATGTTTGGATTATCATGTATGTTTGGATTATCCTGTATATTTGGATTATCCTGTTTCTTTGGATTGTCCTGCATGTTTTGATTATTATGTATGTTTGAAAAATAATGTATGTTTGGATTATCCTGTATGTTTGGATAAATACTCCTGTATGTTTTGATAAATAATCCTGTATTGTTGGATAAATAATCTGTCCTCTACATTTGGACTGTCATGTACATTTGGACTGTCCTGTACATTTCGACTGTCATTTACGTTTCGACTGTCCTGTGCATTTTGACTGTCCTGTACATTTTGACTGTCCTGTACATTTTGACTGTCCTGTACATTTGGACTGTCCTGTACATTTGGACTGTCGTGTATATTTCGAATTTTATGCACATTTGGACTGTCATGTACATTTGGACTGTCCTGAATATTTTGACCATCCTAGCGATTGGGATTATTTTGTACATGTGGACTGTCATGTGTATGGAATATCCTGTATTATCCTGGTCATGTACATTTGACTGTCCTGCATATTTATACTCCTGTACATTTTGAATTATTTGTTCATTTTGACTGCCATGTACAGTTGGACTGTCCTGAAAGTTTGACTGTCTTGTACATTTATACTGTGATGTACATATTGACTGTCCTGAGACATTTGTACTAGCATGTACATTTGGACTATCCTGTATATATTTACTGCCATGTATATTGTATGGTGGCATAATTTTCTAGTTAATCAAGTAGTTATCTAGTTTATTCAACGTGATAACCACATAATTATCTAGTTAATTAAGTAGTAAACTGGTGGCAGAAATATGCCATCATAACGTTGTCATATATATCTTATACATTTGGACTATTCTGTACATTATATATTATCCTGCAACAATCACGGCCTAGCATGTGGAACCCTGTATTGTTTTACTTATTGTTTTTGTGCAATCCTGAATTATTCCATATTCATGTTTTTGTGCAATCCTGACTCATTCCATGTTCATGTTTTTGTGCAATCCTGTGTCATTCCATGTTCATGTTTTTGTGCAATCCTGTGTCATTCCATGTTCATGTTTTTGTGCAATCCTGTGTCATTCCATGTTCATGATTTTGTGCAATCCTGTGTCATTCCATGTTCATGTTTTTGTGCAATCCTGTGTCATTCCATGTTCACGTTTTTGTGCAATCCTGTGTCATTCCATGTTCATGTTTTTGTGCAATCCTGACTCATTCCATATTCATGTTTTTGTGCAATCCTGAGTCATTCCATGTTCATGTTTTTGTGCAATCCTGTGTCAATCCATGTTCATCTTTCTGTGCAATCCTGTGTCATTCAATATTCATGTTTTGTGCAATCCTGTGTCATTCAATATTCATGTTTTGTGCAATCCTGTGTCATTCAATATTCATGTTTTTGTGCAATCCTGTGTCAATCCATGCTCATGTTTTGTGCAATCCTGTGTCATACGATATTCATGTTTTGTGCAATCCTGTGCCATTCAATATTCATGTTTTGTGCAATCCTGTGTCATTCAATATTCATGTTTTTGTGCAATCCTGTGTCAATCCATGCTCATGTTTTGTGCAATACTGTGTCATACGATATTCATGTTTTGTGCAATCCTGTGTCATTCCATATTCATGTTTTTGTGCAATCCTGTGTCATTCCATATTCATGTTTCTGTGCAGTCCTGTGTCATACGATATTCATGTTTTTGTGCAATCCTGTGTAATTCCATATTCATGTTTCTGTGCAATCCTGTGTCATACCATATTCATGTTTCTGTGCAATCCTGTGTCAATCCATGTTCATGTTTTGGAGTTTACTATTTAGTTTCCCTGTCATTATCATTTTGTTCATGTTTGATTGTCCCTCCCTGTATGTGCTTCCGCCTTAGATTAAGTCTACATCTTCCAGGGAATTGTATAAATGTGGCCTTCCCAATTATTACAAACTCTTCATTTAAAATTGCAGATACGTGTATGGAAAGCCAGTTAATGGTAATGCTAGACTTGAGTTGAACCTACGTGGAGATTTAGAGAAAGATCATATACTGACCACTGATAGAAAAATGGTATGGTAAACTGTTGAGAGAGAAAAACACTTGCACTTGCATGGATAGTGGCCATTTACTATTTCTCTATTGTTAACATTACCACTGGAAAACTTTCCATATAAATCGGAGATGGTGCAATGTATCCTGGGCCCATATTCACAAACGCTTTAAGACTGAATCTCAGACTTTAAAATTGCACAAGTTAAATTTACAAGCATTTCGTTATCATTATATTTAAACGGATACATTTTTGCCTGAATATTTCTTGTTATTCACTCTACACTTTTGCCTAGTTTTATTAAAATACATTGTGTAATAAAAACGTAGGAACAAAATGAACATTTACCATTTTAAAGTGTAAGTCAGAGATTCAGTCACAAAATGTTTGTGAATACGGACCCAGCCTTTGAAACCATCATCCACATGTTTCCTGCACTACTAAATGATTTGATGATCTTATTTTTGTTACTTTTATCTAAATATTAATACTTGCAAAATTGCTTCTTTCTGTAGAAAATATCTTTATCAATATACAGTGCTGTAAGGGTGATTATATAATGTATTATGACGTTACACTAATATTATGACGTCATGATACACATATGAATATATACTTGTATTAAAATGTAATTGACAAACATAAAAAGGTGTTTATTTAATGTGCTTAGTGTCAATCCGTCATTTCAACTAATTGGCTGGCTCATTTTCAGAAAAGCCTCGGTATTTTGTTGATTTTTATCATCCTTTTCAAAGCATATTATCTGGTACACAATTAAAAAACACAGAAATATTTTTCTTGTAATTTTTAGCTCACATTGATATGTGTTCTGTGTGAGCCATCATTTTATTACTCATTCTCTGTCCGAATGTAGTCTGTCTGTCCATTCACAGTTTCCTTCAAACAAATTCTCCTCCCAAATCATTAGTCAGAATACGTTCATTTTCGATCAGAAGCTGCTTCAAAGCATCCATGTCTAAAAAGTGTTAAGACAAATATATTTTTGATTTTGATATGCTTTTTCTCAAATGTTCCTTTTGTGACCTCTACAAAGATTGTTCAGATACTGTCTTGTCAAACTGTACTATATTTCTATGTACAATGTATCTAGAGAGTGATGGTTTTACTGTCAGATGAGCAAATCCATGCACATTTGTTTGGTAAACATATTGTATGTATCTCTCCATTTATTTTGATGCCCCCTTCGAAGAATAGAGGGCATATTGGTTTGGACATGTCGGTGGGTCGGTCTGTCTGTCGGTCCGTTACCTTTTCGTTTCCGATCAATAACTCAAAAACACCTTGACCTGTCTTCCTCAAACTTGATCCACACATTCATCTTGGATAGCAGAGTAACCCTATTGATTATGGAGTCACGGGGTCAAAGGGCAAGGTCACAGGGTATAATGTTTTACAAACGTCTCTTTTTTAGTTGGTGTCAACTCGGAACCAGAACAGTGTAGTTCAGTTTAATATCAATGTTGTGGACATCATGGCCTCTGTTGCTATAAATAACAAGTTTCCTGATGGTAAAAAAATGGAAGTTACTGCAACTGTGTTTGAAGATGAAACTGGAAATGAGGAGAGCTCGATACATGGCAGCACAATATTTACTAAACAGCCGTATAAATTCAAGTTTACAGAATCAAAACTTAACTTCAGGCCGGGAATGGAATACTTCATGAAGGTAATAGATAATTTTTTCCGAAATATTAGGATTTTTAACAACAGTCTTACTTTGTGAGCTTAATAGTTCAACAAATTTTGGTATATTGTATTTTTTCTGCAATACTGTTATATATATATGTATATTGTTTACGAATTACATGGTACAATGGACATTCAAACAAAACTTGAAATTCATAATAAGCAGTAGTTAAATATACAAGTCTATTAAATTCTTTTAACTTATTAACCTTTGTTTATTTTTTATTTATTAAGGCGATTATTGGTAATAATAAATTTATTACATGTACAGCCTGTCTCCACCATCTTACGTTTTGTTTTTTTTAAGCAACCAAAACTTTAAACTTTGTGGATTTTGATCTTATCTTCTGTGCAAACTATGAGCAAGTGGAGGGCCAAGAACTGGCTTACATATAACAATTAACGCAAAGGAGACGCAGTGGTCAAGGAAAGAGCACATGACTCCTGATCCGAAGGTCGTGAGTTCGAGACCCGCGATGAGCGGGATTTGATCACGAACTTCACAACCCTTAATTCGGCGCGAGTACTGGTTGGTAGCCAGGAAGCAGTCATCGAGAAAGATAAGCATAAGTTCTAAGAACATGTTTCACAGTCGATGTAAAATAAATAAGTTTAAACTAATTAGCTCAAAGAGTCTATTTCATTATAATTGTTTTCTATTTGTGGATAAATAATCAAGACGAGTTTTGCTTATCTTTTTCTATACATAATGATTTATACAACATCTTAAAATATTATTTGATTTAATTTAATGCCTTCGTTGAATTTGTGTATACTATTCCCAAAACTCTAAGCATAGTATCTATAGATGACGTATGTACGAAACACCGATGGATGGTGTAATTCAAACTTCTTTTTTTTTCTCCTTATATATTGAATTCCTGAAGATAAACTCTTGAATTCATGGCATTGAATTCGTGTATTCGTGAATTTATGTATATTTGACAAAAATAATCTAGACTTTCTACCTATAAACATTACTTTTCATATATATACATTTCGAAGTGCATACAATGTGTTTCTTGCATTGAATTGGCACTGTTGTTTCATTATCTGTTTCATAAAACTTGGAACAGTTTTTAATAGTTACCGAGTGATTTTAAATACATGCATATTTTTATATAAATGGTTGTGTAACGCATTTCTTGTTTTTAACGTAGTTCGAAATGCTTTATGCAAATGGTGCTGCGGTTCCCGATGAAGACGTTGAGATACAGATGTTTGATAATAATGTGCCGCAGCCTAAAATATTCGAACTAACTGATTTAAAGGGGAAAATTATCGAAGCTTTTCCTACCCGCCTCGAGACAAAGACAATTAAATTTGTGGTACGTTTTATATAGAAGCATATTGAAGTGTTGCTTCCGTTTACGATTTTGTGAGGCCAACATATCTGTGCATAATAGAAGTACACCTTGTGTATATTCCCGATTTAGTTGTAAACAGATTGTGTGGTTGTAAGCCAATGAGACATGTTTTTCAAACTGCTGACCAATAGATGTGTGTCATTCTCTGATAGTTTTGGCCCAAATGATGTATCTGGGCGAAAGTAAATAAAAAATGAAAATTATTGCAAAACAACGTTCTTTAGGAAATTACAGCACTTTTAATATGGTCATCAATACTAGATCTACAGCAGATTCTTAGTTTCACAAATTTAATACATCAAATACGTTTTCAGCTACAATAATATTTTACAAATAAGTATATTATTCTTTTCCTAAAGAAAGCGACCGTCTCAATGTTTACATATAATTGTTTTGATTCTACTCGCCGCTAAATCATAAATCTTTTACTGAAATGTTTCAACTAGCTGTTGCAATTATTGAGAAAACATGACGTCATCTTTTTCTCAGAAATGAGGATCAGTGCATTCGTGTCAAAAATCTCAGAGACTGCCATATATAGTGTACACAGTAACGGTATTCCCGATTAATTTTGAATCAGCAGTGGTTAAAGTGATATAGTTATTAAGCAATATTCTAGGGCTTAATGAACTGTTTTGTGTTTAATACACAACGGTTTTGTGCTAAACATTTGTTTACCAATCTAGGCATATATTTACATGTAATATCACAAGGATACTTCATATGTTTTCCAAAAATGACATGCCCATTATATATTAACCGACAGTTTTAGATGATTGGAACATGTTTTTATGATCATAGCATTTCGGCCGCGATGGCCAATTTGAACGTATACATTGGTAATTAATGATTAAATACTCTTGTACTTCAGGTTAGTACGCGCGATGGTCTTTGGAAAAGTGATGAGTTTATTGTGAATCCTTATGTTGGCGAAAACCAAATTCAAGTGGAAATGGTTACAGCGGTAGGGTTGAACTTTATACTGTTCTTACTGTTAGATTTAAAGTCGTTAGATTAGTCATTTTCATTTTCTGATGTTTTGTACATTACATTATGAGCAGAGACGAACTACTTTCAAAATGGAGACATATTGGTGAAAAATGAGAGAGATAACATGTACAGCATCCATTATACTCCTTGTAGCAAGTACCTCCCCTGCTTTGTATTGCGCCATTGAAATATGTGACGTAGATTACCATGATTAAGATTCTCATCTCTGATTGACCTTCACTTATCTAATCGTTGTTGTATAAAGATTGCTGCTTATTAACTTGAGTGATTTAAATAATTGTAATGGTTTGTATCAGATGTGACGGCATTACTCCTGCCAACGTAATAAACATTATAGTTACATACCGATATTCTTAATGATCCTTCGTGTGAGGGTTTAACTATGGTTTCATTCTACTTTGTAGGATGGTCGCAAGCTGATGAGAGCATACACAAACACACACGGCGACTCGTACACAGGGATGATGTTCATGGTATTAAATGTTACAGACACATTTACATAAGCTTTCTTGCTATATTTGGAGGGGGGGGGGGGGTCATATTTGAAACTGTATAGATTTTTCTTGGTTTGTTGTAATGGCCCCTGGTCAGATTGGTATTTTTTCATGATGAACCGTCAACTTGTTTGCTAACGGATTATTAAAATATCTGGAATACGTGTATATACATCAACACAAGTTGTACACTATCTAGTAGATATTCGCAGAAGTAATACTATATTTCCAATAAGTGCATTTAAAGAAGATATACGCAGAAGTAATACAATATTTCCAATATGCACATTAAAAGGAGATATTCGCAGAAGTTATACAATATTTCCAATATGCGCATTTAAAGAAGATATTCGCAGAAGTTATGCGCTATCTTGAATTTCAGGTGGTGTCTAGAGGAAATGTTGTGTTTACAAAATTTAAATCATCAGGCAATAAAGTAAGCAATGAATTGACTGATAAAATGGAGAAGCAGGTCAGCCCAAGTGGACGTTTGATTGTATTTTATGTAGACAAGAAAACCCAAGAAATTGTTGCGGACTCTGTGAAGTTTAATGTTCGCCATCAATGTCGAGGAAAGACGGTAACTATAACACGCTTAATTTATTATCTGAATCTGTGCTCAGCTTGTCTGAAATTGACATACGTCTTTAAACATACTAGCATAAATGATGCATAAGAGTAACACTGTGCGTTGCTACTTTTCTGGAGTAGCCCTTTATTTACATAATAAGGACACCTTAATAACCCCTTAAATGTGTGTCTCTCAAAATATTCTAGGGCCTCCCATTGATAAAAGATTAGAAGAATGCATGTATATATGGTCAATTCTAGCAATTTGTCAAACGTTTATACATCGATCGGCTTTAAAACATATTCTGTACCCCGTCCTGTAAATTTATTACTGATTCCGATCTGATAAAATTTGGCCTTCTAATAGTGATGATGTTTCATTGAAAATGTTACTCAGGATCGCAACTGCCTACGTCACATTAAGTGTCTGCATTATTGACATTCATACTTTCATTTCAGCTCACCTTGAATTCTGATCGTGTGGAAATAAAACCAGGATCAACTTCACAATTAACTCTTAATGGTGACCCCTTTATGTATGTAGGACTCAACATCATGGACAAGGCCCTACTGTTGTTAAATAGTAAACATGTATTGAGGAGAAACAAGGTAATGTATTTTCAAAGTCACTTTATATTATTTCACCTGACCAGATAGTGCTCATGGTGAGCTGTTGTGAGTGCCCTGCGCGTTGTGAGTGCTCTGCGCCTAAAAAAGTGTTCATTGTGAGCTATTGTGATTTCCCTTTGCCTAACAACGTGTTCATTGTGAGCTAGTGTGATTGCCCTGTACCCGACACAGTGTCATTGTGAGCTATTGTGATTGCCCTGTGCCCGACACAGTGTCATTGTGAGCTATTGTGATTGCCCTGTGCCCGACACAGTGTCGTTGTGAGCTATTACGATTGCCCTGTGCCCGACAAAGTTCCATTGTGAGCTTTTTTGATTGCCCTGTGCCCAACAAAATGTTCATTTTGAGGTGTTTTGATTGCCCTGTGCCTAACAAAGTTTCATTGTGAGCTCTTTTGATTGCCCGACAAAGTTTAATTGTAAGCTAAAGTGATTGCTTTGTGCCCGACAAAGTTTCATTGTGAGCTTTTCTGATTGCCCTGAGTCCGACAAAGTTTCATTGTGAGCTATTTTGATTGCCCTGTGTCCGACAAAGATTCATTTTGAGCTTTTTTGATTGCCCTGTGCCTGACAAAGTTTCATTGTGAGCTTTTTTACTGCCCAGTGCCCGACAAAGTTTCATTGTGAGCCTTTATGATTGCACTGTACCCGACAAAGTTTCATTGTGGGCATTTTTACTGCCCAGTGCCCGACAATGTTTCATTGTGAGCTATTGTGATTGCCGTCTGCCCGACAAAGTTTTATTGTGAGCTGTTTTGATTGCCCTCTGCCTGACAAAGTTTTATTGTGAGCTGTTTTGATTGCCCTCTGCCTGACAAAGTTTTATTGTGAGCTGTTTTGATTGCCCTGTGCCTGACAAAGTTTCATTCTGAGCTATTGTGATTGCCCTGTGCCTGATAAAGTTGCATTGTACGATTTTTTGATTGCCCTTTGCCCGACACAAAATAATTGTGAGGTTTTGTAGTGCCCAGTGCCCGACAAAGTTTCACTGTGAGCCTTTTTGATTGCCCTTTGCCCGACATAGTTTCATTGTAAGCATTTTTGATTGCCCTCTGTCTGACACTGTTGCATTGTAAGCTAAAGTGATTCCCTGTGCCCGACAAAGTTTCATTGTGAGCTTTTTTAATTGCCCTGTGCCCGACAAAGTGTTCATTTTGAGCTTTTTTTTAATTGCCCTGTGCCCAACAAAGTGTTCATTTTGAGCTGTTTTGATTTCCCTGTGCCCGACAAAGTGTTCACTGTGAGCTGTTTTGATTGCCCTGTGCCCGACAAAGTGTTCATTTTGAGCTGTTTTGATTTCCCTGTGCCCGACAAAGTGTTCATTGTGGGCTGTTTTGATTGCCCTGTGCCCGACAAAGTGTTCATTGTGAGCTGTTTTGATTGCCCTGTGCCCGACAAAGTGTTCATTTTGAGCTGTTTTGATTTCCCTGTGCCTGACAAAGTTTCATTGCGAGCTGTTTTGATTGGCCTGTGACCGACAAAGTGTTCATTTTGAGCTGTTTTGATTTCCCTGTGCCTGACAAAGTTTCATTGTGAGCTGTTTTGATTTCCCTGTGCCCGACAAAGTTTCATTGTGAGCTGTTTTGATTGCCCTGTGCCCGACAAAGTTTCATTGTGAGGTTTCTTATTGCCCTTTGCCTGACAAAGTTTGATTGTGAGCTTTTTTATTGCCCTGTGCCCGACAAAGTTTCATTGTGAGCCTTTTTTATTGCCCTGTGCCTGACAATCTTTTATTTTTAGCTTTAACATTTGCCTCAATAGGATCTCATACAGCTTTGATATGGGGTTATCTTGGATAAAAAATGTGTTTCTTGAACTCAAATATTGGTAGTTTCAAACCACACAGAATACATTTCATATTACAAAAAGACTGCCTGTTAGATTGAAATCGACATGCTTCTTATTTGAAAGAAGCAGATTTTAGATATCAAAACGACAGTAGAGCATTTGATAAAATACAACTAACATATTTCAGGTGTTTGACACACTTGAGTCCCATGACCTTGGTTGCGGAGAGGGAAGCGGTTCTAACAGCGCTGATGTATTCAAGGTATATTATCCTTCACAACATGTTTGTCTAAATCACAGGAGATTGTCAAGAGTTCTCTCTCATTAACCCTTTTATGGTCACATATATATAAATACTATAGAAGGGATAGAGAGAGAGGTATAGGTATATACAAGCGTATATAGTACTATATGCGTGAAATGTATAGATTATTGTGTGATGTAACCATAAAAGCTGAATTTTGCAGTTTTTCTTTTCATACCCTCAAAATAATCCCCATCGTTCGAAATGCATAATTTTAGTCTCTGGATCCATTTCCTGAAGGGGCTTTGTTGGTAGACTGACTTTGGTATATTAGGGAAGTACAGATGAACAGCAGAACAAAGAACTTCTATTAACAGCCCAGACTACTACATATTGTCTCTTTTAGTCACAAAAACTAGCACTGATATAATTTTACTGGTCAAACAGCTGTTGGTTTTTTGAGAATCTTCACTAAGTTTGACAATGTGATATGTAACATTGAATGACAGGTTGAAAACGACATTTTTCGATGGTTCATGTAAGTCATAAATGTGAAAGCTTTCTGCACGACTCAGCTGAATAAGTTGCTGTTGAAAAACTACGTAAAATAGGACCGTAGGGTTGGCACTTATGACCAGTGTTTGTATTATACAGTCCGTTCTCCTTCATTCGAATTCATTGGCTCCGAAATAATTTTATTTCGAATAATACATGGTTTCGAATAGTCCATTTCAAATCAACGTGCCCAGGAAGATACATTGGGACCTGATATTTATTTTGGACTATACCATGTATTCGGTTAGAACTGACTGTAGTTTGACATCATGTTTGCTATTATTGTTTACCAACTTTCAGAGCACTGGTCTTACAGTTTTGACCAATGCAAAAATCACGAAAGCAGGTTTGCAGAGAAATTCAATAGACTGTGAAGCCAAACGAAGAAAGAAACGGCAGGCTTTTAATGGTTTGTATTCAATATATATCAATAAATTACTAAATATGTGGAATGTTTGTTTAAAAACACCTCAAGCTGTACACATGGGGGGTTTAATTTCCCACCCTAGAACCAAGCATCTTGTGCAAACATACATACATTTGAAAATGCTAATTCCCCACTACCAGACTTGTCAATTCCCACCTGTCGGATATTATCTTCTTCCCCGCCCCCTTTGGACAAACATTGATCAGTGCATTAAAACAAAGGAGTATCGACATAAACATATCATTATATTTGTCCAATCTCTGTTGATTTGTCAAATAAAACAATATTATATATAAAGTGTAGTTTCGTCAGTCGACATTTATGTAAAGTATAGTTTCTACAGTCAACATTAATATAAGGTATTGTTTCGTCAGTCGACATTAATATAAGGTATTGTTTCGTCAGTTGACATTTATGTAAAGTATAGTTTCTACAGTCAACATTAATATAAAGTATTGTTTCGTCCGTCGACATTAATGTAAAGTATAGTTTCCACAGTCAACATTAATATAAAGTATAGTTTCTACAGTCAACATTAATATAAAGTATTGTTTCGTCAGTCGACATTAATGTAAAGTATAGTTACAGCAGTCGAAATTAATGTAAAGTATAGTTTTATCAGTCGAAATTAATGTAATGCATTGTTTTGTCAGTCAACATTAATGTAAATGATAGTTTCGTCAGTTGACATTAATTTAAATATAGTTTCGTCATTCGACAAAGATGTAAAGTATAGTTTCGTCAGTCGACATTAATGTCAGTTATAGTGTCGTCAGTTGACATTAATGTAAATTATAGTTTCGTCAGTCGACATAGATGTAAATTATAGTTCCGTCAGTCGACATTAATGTAGTGTATAGTTTGATCATTCGACATTAATGTAAATTATAGTTTCGTCAGTCGACTTTAATGTAAATTATAGTTCCCTCAGTCGACATGCATATAAATTATAGTTTCGTCAGTCGACATTAAAGTAAAGTATAGTTTCGTCAGTCGACATTAATATAAATTATAGTTTCGTCAGTCGACATTAAAGTAAAGTATAGTTTCGTCAGTCGACATTAATGTAAAGTATAGTTTCGTCAGTCGACATTAATGTAAATTATAGTTTCGTCAGTTGACATTATTGTAAATTATAGTTTCGTCAGTTGACATTATTGTAAATGATAGTTTCGTCAGTTGACATTATTGTAAAGTATAGTTTCGTGAGTCGACATTAATGTAAAGTATAGTTTCGTCAGTTGACATTATTGTAAATTATAGTTTCGTCAGTTGACAATATTGTAAAGTATAGTTTCGTGAGTCGACATTAATGTAAAGTATAGTTTCGTCAGTCGACATAGATGTAAAGTATAGTTTCGTCAGTTCACATTAATGTAAATTATAGTTTCGTGAGTCGACATTAATGTAAAGTATAGTTTCGTCAGTCGACATAGATGTAAATTATAGTTTCGTCAGTTGACATTATTGTAAATTACAGTTTCGTGAGTCGACATTGATGTAAAGTATAGTTTCGTCAGTCGACATTAATGTAAAGTTTTGTTTCGTCGGTCAACATTGATGTGAAGTATTATTTCGTCAGTCGACATTAACGTAATTTATTGTTTTGTCATACGTCATTGGTGTAAAGTATTGTTTTGTCAGTCGACATTGAATGAATGGATTCACATAATTGTTGGAGAAGTTTGTCTCAGACAGACATTAATTACATTTTGATTTAAATTTCAGAATGTTATGGAGCAGATAATGCTTGTTGTGACAAAGGTGTAAGTTATGCAGAAGAAATGCTAGACACGATGGAGAAAGTTGATGCTTCCACTCTGTGTCATAGTCAAGCTGCATATGTTGCAACAAATGGCAAAGTCCCAATGATCTGCTTAAGCGCCTATTTTAGAAGTTGCTATGATACAATACGGAGCGCAACCAAGGGTAAGTGTACTCTATTTTAACCATGTGATGTGACATCATTTATTTATATGCACCTACAACAGGCAATGTTAAATGCATACGTGGACAGTGAGTGTGAACAAAGTACGAGTAACTAGGTTAAACTTAACGATCGACAAGATTGATTTCTTCTTGCATTGACATCGATCTTGCATTCATATCGATCTTGCATTCATATCGATCTCGATTCATATCGATCTTGCATTCATAGCGATATTGTATTCATGGCGATCTTGCATTTATATCGATCTTGCATATCGATCTTGTATTGATATCGAATCCACTTATATAGATGACTGACATCCATATGTGAATAACTTAAGTTTTAAGGTATACTTAGATACGGGAATATTCTAGATAATATTTGTGTTTTGAAACAGATTTGTATTTACAACCCTAATTTGGACGTTTATACATACACTAATGCACATTCCTGACTTGCACAGTGTTCAAGCATTATTTTTGTTACAAATACATCAAAATGATTGTATTTTTCTAGGTGCACTAAATGCCCGTTCCCTTGACCTTGAAACAGACTATATCAGTGATCTAGAACGGATTATCGAAGGTGGTGGTAGAGTAACAACAAGAAGTGACTTCCGGGAATCGTGGCAATTCGATGTGATGGATCTAGATCAGTAAGCTGTTTAAATATCAGTGGAATCATTTCTTATTAATAATTTGGAATTATGACAACATGATCTTTTTTCACAACATAGCCTTCTCAACCTCTCTCCAAGAAACAACACCATTTTTTCATTTAGTAAGAATTCATTATCAATTTAAATTTTGTAACAACAATAGCTGGGTGTCTTATAAAGTTTATTGCCTTAGAGAGTGTGCTCTGTGCTGCTGTTGGCAACGCACTCGGCTGTCAATCTCAAGTCAGTAGGTTCGAGAAGGCGTGACAGTTTGTCGGAAGATAATGCCTCCCGAGTTATTTGTCCCCCACTCTGATCCATGTGGGGAAGTTGTCACGTGCTGTATGAGAGGATAATATTGCATGTCGAAAAGTTTGCGATTTGCTGATTCCAGACGTTTCGCGTGGGGAAATGTTTGCGAATCCGGTGGAAGTGTGAATTTATGCTGTGGATTTTTTTTTCAAATTTTGTACAAAATTCTTAAACTTTACCACCTACAGTACTAAGGGAAGTACAGGTCAGTACTGGTTACTTACCCCAGGAATAAGTGTTTGCAGAACTGAAATATTGTCGAAAACAGCATGGAACTCCAATACCCTTTGTTTAACTTTACACCACAAGCAACCATAGATATCATGAAGAATAAATGTTGATACTTCCACCACAGGAATGGGGAGAAGAAGGTACGTCTCGGATATCCAGATTCTATCACCGAATGGATTATTCAAGGGATAGGTATGTATAGTGGCATACTTCTGCTACCTGCTCATTACATAATTAACTAGAAAGTCACGTGATTATCGCATTAAAGAAACTTGTTATCTACACAATTATCATGATGGTTATATGGTTTTGTGATAAATTATCTTCCCAGATAAATATCTAGGCACAAAAAATGGTGTGATATCGCACACTAAGTGGTTAAGTAGTTAACACATTATTAATCTAGTTAACTGCATCATTTTCTTGTTAATTATGTAGGCAACTAGTTTATATATAACCTCATAATTTCCTAGTTAAATATCATATTAACTAAACATGTAATGCATTGCTACATCATTTTTTAGATAACCGTCAAGTGGTTAACATGGTAAATAGCTTGTTAACAAGATAATTTCAACAAGAACAACTATTATCATGATAATTGTGTAGTTTACTAGTTTCTTTAATGTGATAAGTAGGGTGACATACTTCTACCACCAGTTAACTACATAATTAATTAGACAAGTGTGTGGTTATCACATTGAAGAAATTAGTTAACTACATAAATAACTCGAAATTTATGTAGTTAACTAGATAAGTATCGTGATAAATTGTCATACCAGAAAAATGTCTTAACACTAACACATGTTTGTTAGTGCCCACAACCGCCACCACTTAACCACCTTTTTTCAGAGCGGACAATATGTAATAATTATGTTAAAATATTTCTCTACATGTACATGTCCTTTGTTTGTCTATGTACTAGTATACTCATTTACTCTAGGTCTGCCAGGTTAGCTCAGTTGATACATTGCTTGGCTTCTAACCTTGGAGGTCGAGTTCAATTCCCAGTCAGGGCAGGTCATGCCCCTCCATGATATTTGACTATGATAATGTGTCCTCCACGGCTGATGCATGTGGAACAGTTTTCAGCTACTTGCAGGTTGGCAAGTTAGTACTGATTGATAATTAACTCCAGGAAATATGGTCAGGTCAACTGACCACTGTGTGAAAATGAAAACAAATGTTGCTATATGGCGTTCAACCCAATCAAACAAAAGAATCATTGATTTTAACTATTTCAGGTATATCGAGCGAAGGTTTGTGTATTGCTGAACCGGTGAATGTCACGACATTTCGTGATTTCTTCATTCAATTGGAACTTCCATATAAGGCCATAAGGCTTGAACATTTAGAAGTGAAAGCGACCATATTTAACTACGGAATGGATAACAAAACCGTATGTGTAATTTTATTTTAATTGATATTAAGCCTAAGTTTTAGCTCTTGTTGAATCTTTGGTTTTGTGTTTTGATTTAACATGAACATCCAAGGAAATATTTTGCAATTACAAAATGAGCTACTCTCACTGCTGTTACTTTTATTGTAATCGTGTTTAGAGTCACATACACAGCCAAGGTCATGTAGTGACTATTCACGCTATTAAAGGTACTTTGGACAAAATATCCTTTGTTATAAATATGAGAAATTTGGTGATGGACGTCTTCATACAGATGTACTCTACAACATCGCTAGCATAGAAAATACCTGAATTGTACTTGTGTCTTTGCAGTTCAAAGAAATGTTTAAGAAACGTTCCAATGCAATGTTTTAGAGTGTGTCTGTATGAAAGCATGAACATGCCATTTTCTCAAAATGTAGTTTGATAGCAAATAAGACAGGTAAACACCCGGTAGAACCACCCACATTCTGTAAGGCAGTTGGGTCTCAGGTTGGATTTCACTGGACAGCAATGGGGCCAGTGATATGAAGTCAGTGACCATAACCACTTACCTACGGAGCCCCCGTCCCCACTTTTCACGTACACATTTGGTGTTTTATACAGCTTTTTGTTCAGTTTATGGTCACAAGAATGCACATTGTCACTCCATTTGTGACTGAATTTAATTTTACTGAATGTTTAAACGAGGCTATACTTTGGATATTATGTATTTAGAGAAATATAATGAATGCTTTATCCTTTGAAGGCCAACGTTTACTTGATTGGACACGACGGATTGTGCTATGATGCTGAATCTGGGAAGCCGTCCAGAAGAACACAGGCTGTATTGACACCTAACAGTGCGCAAACAGTACGATTTCCGATGGTCCCCATGAAAAATGGAAATTTTCCCATCACAGTTTCTGCCCTTGTATATGATAAAGGTGTTCCTGAAACAGATGCAGTGAAGAAATATTTATATGTAGAGGTTAGTGTTAAAGTCAAATCTCTTTGAATTGTTTATTGCAGAAGACATGCTACACACCAACACATCCTCCAATAGGAGAGTTAAATTATCTGCCTTACAACATATCCAAGCAAACAAGATTTACTTCCCTTACATCATTACAAAGATGAATCTAACAGTTAGTTATTTAAAACTAGAATCATAATTAAATGACATCTTTGTGATTGATAAATTCCCCTTTGTATGTTTTAAAGTTTAGTATTTTTTCTATTTCAAAGTGTGGCAGTTCATCTGGTGCCTTATGTTTTGGATCATGTTATATATTAGTATTAATTGAAATAAATATTTGTATTATTGTTTGATAGACTGCATTAAGCATAATTGGAATACTTATTACAGAATAACAGTATTATATAGCTGATTCAAAATGAGTTGAGAATACTGCTATTGTGAACACGATGTCTATTGGTCAGTTTTTTCCAAGGAATGTTTTCATTGGCTTATTACTTCAAAAAATATGTAAAACTGTTTTCAAGTAAATACAAATGTACAATACTTGTGTAAACTGTTGTTTTGAAAATAAATGTTATTTGGCTGTATGGTCAAGACGTTTTCATTTTGGGAGCTAAGTTTGAGTAGACTTCTGTTTAGATGAGTACTTTCTGTTAGGATAGACATCATGTTGTTACACCTTAGACATTGAAGAGGGATATCATTTCAAATATATATGTTGTTTTTATCTAATAATGGTATAATAAAGTGATTTATAAAAATTATTTGTTATATATTTGTACTTCTAATTACTAATGACAAAGTCAAACTTATTCCATTATATCGAAGTATAAATGAAGCTCCGACTGTTAGAACTATTTTTAACTATAGAAATTTATATTTCATTTTCCATTTTTCATGATGATTTTGAAATATAATTACAATATCATGCAAAAATGCTGCGTTTATTTTCTTGATGAATATTTATTTATAAATGTTATGTAGTTCTGTACTTGGTATAAATATGTGTTAAAATTATTTATTGATTATTTTGTCATATTGGTACAATGTTTAGAATGAAGGTATTGAAGAAAAGATTGCCATACAAGTCTGCCTGGATCCACTGGAACAGTCCGAGGATTGTCAACATCACAATCGTGTGTCTCAAAGTATGTCTAAGTATTAGTTATTATCAACTTATTTATGTTACGTTGATTGTGAAACTGCCCGATTTTAGACGAATCTCAGTGTATGAGGCTGATGTGAGCTGATACTTGAAATAGCTTCATGTGATTGACCATTATTTTGACTGAAACTTCATCTATATTGATCTGGAAAGAATACTCAACATGGGAGTTCATGTTCGCAAAGTCTCTTTGTCAACAAGTAAAAACTAACCATAAATTCGGTAGCCTTTTTTTACTTCCATTTAGTTTACTTGGGTATGCCTTATGAATTGTCTGCTATATTCTATATTTGTTGGATTTCAGTGATTCAAAAAGATGGTGCTACGGCCGTACAAGTTATAACAGTAGACTTGACTTTACCTAAAAACAGCATACCGACAACCGGAAGTGGGACTGGTTATCTACAGGGTACTGTCTAACAATGGACTCAATCTTCCGACATGTATTAGAGATCGGGCACTGCAGACAGTGATGGAAACTGATCTTACCGCCAGAATCTTAACTCAATACTGGATTGTCGATCGGGTTTTGGGCATGATAAGATTAACGAATAACACAATAATGGGATAATTAATGAGTGACGGCAAAGTTGTTCTAACGCCGTAATGACCGACAGGAATCATTCAGTTGTTCTATTCAATTTTAGAAATATCTTCGATTGTCTTTTACATCAATCTGATACCAGTATCATATCTCCATACACGAATTATCCTTTGCTATATTCATTATCCAAATACAAAGTTGTTGAAATAATGCATATATCACAATTGTTTTTTTTTTAAAATAGGGCTATCACATCTAAATCGGCAGTCCTTTTATCAGTAACTCCATGTTAAGATCTAGAATTCTTTTATTAAACTTAACGTTCAAATAATTCAGTATGGAAAAATCTGAGTCTTCAACTCAAGCTGTGTATATGTAATACAGTCTCTTGTGCCACTGACATTCGTTGCCACAGAATTTTCAATTAACAACATAAATCCAATGGGAACACATCTGCACTGTGCTTCATTGATCGAATTCAATATAATAATGGTCATTATAAAGAGAGTTAACTGTACTTTGGGATTGTATTGAGATCTGATGTTTTGATGCAGGTAACATAATGGATAACGTTGTTCGGATACTGCTAGAGAATGGGGTCGAGTCTTTGTTCAGGAAACCTTCTGGTTGTGGCGAACAAATTATGGTTAAACTGGCACCAACAGTGAGTGCAATGAAATACCTTAAACAAACAAAACAAGTTACTGATGAAATTGAGCAAACAGGCAACAAGTTCATCCGAGATGGTATGTAGAAAATAGTGTTTAACCTTTCATGAAAATTATTAATGGGCGTTTTGTTCTCCGTTGTTGCGCTTGACTGCTGTTGCATGTAAGTAATTTTGTTGCTATAGTAACCATGGAAGCAATGTCTGACTGTGACATAGGAGATTGTAATCAGGCTCATACTCCACCATATTCCCCTTTATGATAATATTAAATATATATGCACTACTTAAAGGTTCAATTTATATAAATGTATTGCAACGTGTTTAAAATAAATACATTGCGATATAACTTAATTTGTTTGAATTTTCACTAACCGTACATAAGCCTTTAAAACCCAAATCAACATTTAATTGTGTAAAATATTAATGTACAAACATTATGGTTAAAATAAATAAACAGTACAAACCACAGAGGATTGTCACAAGTTCTCTCCCTTTATCCCTTCTGTAGCATACTGTAGAAGGGATAAATGGAGAGAGGTCATGACAAACTCCTGTGGTATTAACAGGGTGACCAATGAGAAAAGCGACACAGTGTATATAATAAAGGGGAATGTAACTATTGTCTTTTATGTTTACTTGAGAATGATTATACAGTTAAACTTCGATGACTCAAACAGGCGACAATCTCGAGAACCCCAGATTTGTCGAGGAAATGGCAGAGTCCCGGACTTTATTTCTTCTTTTTTCATATAAAATATACCGCCATCCGAAAAGCTCGATTACCCGATGTTTAGGACATGATGAAAACTCTGGGTCACTCGAAATACGGGTAACTCGAGGTTTTCGGATGAACCTAGCGTCCTCGAGTTATCGAACTTTAACTGTATTCAAACATTGCGATAGTCAGCCTATGAACACTCATTTTGAAAACGATTGACCAATAGACATTGGGTACACAATATTGAGTATTCGCAGCAACTAATTGATAGTAATGAAGATAGTTACAGCTTCAACAGGACAGTGTATTTCCATATATATGTCATTCTATGATAGCTTTGTCCCAAATGACATATCTGGGCGAAATTGAGTTATTAACATTCTGAATGCAGGGATATGTGTAGGCTGCTGTAGGTGGTTAACATTAAAAATGTGGGAACTATCTATTATGATTTATTATTTCTCTTTGAATGAACATGCTTGCAAACTTTAACGATGGTAATTGTATTGCTTACTCCAGGCGTCAACATGGTAGTGTCCAAATACAGACATCCAGATGGTTCGTACTCCGCCTGGAAGCATCGCCCATCCAGCACTTGGTGAGTCCTTAAAGAAAGTAGACAATTTTTTAAGCTTGGTTGAAGGCATATTAGTCAAGGGGTAGCGTGCCTGACATCTGGCCCCTATCTCTTGAAACGTCTCAATCTGAGATAAATCTCAGTTCAAATAATATTATTATCTCAGAGTGTTGTCTGATTTTTCTCATCTGAGACCAGACTCAAAATAGATATTACAAAACAAAAAAGTTGGGATGACTTTTTGCTCAGAAATTTTTCAAGACATCAAAAATGAGATTCAGGCTCTGATTTGAGCAAAACTCATACTAAGCTGAGATTTCTATTGGAGATTTTTTGGAGAGATCGGGCCCTGTTCTGAAGGTCATAAGTCTGAATCCTGCCTTAGTGAATGTTGGACAGGAAACTTCAAAATTCCCGAATTTGGCACGAGTACTGGTTTGTAAGACAGGAAGCAAACATTTGGAGTGATTTATAGAAATGTTTACCCTGTTTCGTTATTGTATTAAAATAAATCAGTTTGAACTGAAATGTTTAGCCATTTAACAACAGTAGATCAATATGACATTTGGAATATGTTGTATGGACAGTTTCTGACCCTCTACAGGGGTTCCATTTGACCCTGGAGTTGACCCTTTGACTCCTGGAATTACCAAAATGCAACACTTTGACCCTTAGGATTTTGAATGAAGGGTCAATTTTTCTCTAAATTGTAGGTATTTGCCTATAAAATGGTAAAATCAGATAAAAAAAATCAAAAATACCCTGAAAATTCAGCATTTAGTGGAACCCCTGCCTCATAAAATGCATGTTAAACAATAATATCTGTTAAATCTCCAACATATGACTTTTACACCAGCTGAGAATGGTAGACACATACATCTTTACATGCAGAGCTTAATCAAGATAGAAATCCTATTTTATTTTATGAACTACTTTTAATGGATATATTTAGGCTCACAGCGTTTGTGGCTAAAATATTGTGTCAAGCTAAGACGGTAGTAGACGATGCTGTGGGTGAAAAAGAGGACATAGGTATAACAATTGATTGGCTTGTCAATCACGTTGAAGCTGATGGTTCCTTCAAGGACGCACAACCAGTCATGGATCGCCGGATGATTGTAAGTATTCAAGCAAGAAAGACAGTCATGTAATTTGATGTTCTTGACCACTAGTGATTATCGAAAATAATCGAAAATCGTCGCTAGACATCCGACATTGTCGACACTCGATTATGAAATATGTCTGATTATCAATTACTATTGTTGACACAATCTCAGCATTTTTATCCATAAAATGACATTGAAATGATTTACTGTCGGACCTCATTTTTTTCGATTGATCGAAGGTTTTGAATAGCCCATTTCAATTCCATGTGCATAGGAAAATACATTGGGACCATATATTTATTTCGGATGATACTGAGTATTTTAGATAGGAAGTTGTTGTATAAAATGAGGTCAAACTGTATTCATATACGCAATCTAAACCTTCGTCAATGAAAGTATTTATAACAAATTAACTATATATTGCATATCAACGAATTTTAAAATACTAATAACCTAAGGATTATAAAGCAATATGTTTAATCTACCTTTTCCTGTAGACAATGTTGGACAAACCATGACAAAAAGCAAATAGTATTGTTGAACATGACGTTGCTGAGCAAGCAACAGCTTACGTATTTTGGATATTTTGGCAAGTCAAAAAGTTAGAGAATCTGCAATTTCAGACGTTTCAGGGGCGGACATGTTTGCTACTCATCAGATGGGCACAATAATGCTGACTGATATTTTATACTTTTCTTGAATTAGTAAAATTCGCAAAATTGTCAAGGTCGCGAACATTACCACTTATGCAGTATTTTTTGGGGGTTCATTTTCTTAGTCTTAGAGATAGTGCTCCCTTATAATCAATATTCATTAAAGGGTTCAGAAGTACAGTCGGACCTTGTTTATTCGACGACCTTTGAAAAAAACATTGAAAGATAAGCACCGAAGTATGATAATTCCAAATTCAGAAAATACCTGCATTCTGATTGGCCAATCCGAGGCGTTCACACAATCATGAACGCCTAAATTTCATTGATCACGGACTATTTTCGACCTAAGGTAAACAATATGAACAAATTGGGTACAATATTTTTGTCTAGCGACAAATATATTTGCAAATTCACCACATATTTTAGAAACAATTTTATATTGAGGTATTATTAGTGACATCGTTTTTTATGGAAAAATGACTCATGTATTAGATGATGTTATCAAAAGTGCTTTATTCAATGTGTGCGTTCTCATCAGAGTTTACATATGTGTGAACGCCAAAAAATGGTATTTTAATCCTATAGTAAAACCTAAATTATTAGACCACCATTGGTTCTGAGGTAAGATTGTCTTTCTAATGATGTGACCTTGGCCCGTATTTACAAAGTATAACGTTTTAAGGCTGAATCTCAGACTTAGACTTTAAAAGAGTAAATTGTCATTTTGTTCCTACGTTATTGATACACACTATATTTTGATAAAACATGGCAAACGTGAGTAACTAGAAATATTCAGGCAAAAATTTATCCGTTTAAATATAATGAAAACGAAATGCTTGTAAAATTATTTTTTGCAACTTTAAAGTCTACGTCTGAGATTCAGTCTTAACACGTTTGTGAATACAGGCCCTGGTTTTTTAGCTCGGAAGTAGAATAAATTGACAATTGGACCATTATAAAATGATCTTGATAATGGGGTGGTCTTCATTTTGATGTGGTCTTTGAGTGAGGTTTTACCGTATGTCATCTGGTGAGAACTGTATGTTTGCAGGGTCAAATAAAAGAAAATCAAGACCCATCTTTAACTGCCTTTGTTATAGTGGCACTGCAGGAATGCAGCATTCAGTCACACGTAAGTACTGTTAATTATTGCATATGTTACTAAATATAGTAACACATTTGCACTGTATATAAACGTATATGGACAACGTGAGGCCAATATCTATGATCACGTGACCTGATGTGCCGAACTTCGGATATCAGGCATACTTCCGGGTGTGCCAAATATCGATAGATAATTATGCGGTTAACTAGATAAGTATTGTGATAAATTTTCATACCAGATAAATATCTTAAAACGAAAATTTGTCTGATTGTGCCCACAGCTGCCACCATTAACCCACCTAATCCCCTATGTTTTCAGAACGGACAATCTATTTTAGATTAGTGTTAGGTAGTTAACGCGATAAATATCTAGTTAATCACTTAATTTTCTAGTTAATCATGTACTAGTAGTTAACTGGTGGCAGAAATATGCCATCATATAAAATATTTCCCTATCTACTTACCCACTTTTTAATGTATGCCTTTAGATATCTGGTTTTATTGTACAAGTCATATTACAGAGATTGAATGGAACTATCAAGCGAGCAATCGAGTATATTGAAAAGCAGAACAGGAATATGCTACGGAATAACCCATACATTCTGGCTCTGTCAACGTATGCGCTGGCTTTGTCAAAGAGTACTAAGAGATATGAATTTAAAGACTTGCTTGGCAGTATAAAAATCAGCTCCAACAAAGGTGAATATATCATTTTTGATTTGTCGTAATGTAAGTTGGGTGGTACAATCTCACGACCAATGGATCAGAAGTCAGGTGCTCTACCCCTCCGTCACTGCACCTCCCTGGTCCAAATATATCCATAAAAGCAGAACATTAACAAATATTGGTTTTGAAAAAAAAATATTGGTTTCACTTCCTGTTTTGATATTACATCATTTCCCATGTAGACGTTACACCTTCTTGCCAATGATGTCACTTATTTATATTTTGAATCAATTTAAGAATTTTTTAAAAGTTTTATTTAATAGTTTATATAAGAACCATCTATTCTTTTCCAAAACTCTATTTAACATATTACCATTTACTCCAATACCACAGAGTATAACATAAAAAGAGTTTAAATGCTTGTAACTAATTTATTTCTCGATAGTTTGCATTACAATTATCTTTATCAAGATTGTTCACAGTGTAATTCCTTTTTTCAAGATGGTTCCGTTGTAACTACCATTTCAAAAAGGTTCACATTGTAATTGGTCTCTTTTTCAAGATGATGGATTCACATTGTAATTAGTCTCTTTTTAAAGATGATGGATTCACATTGTAATTACTCTCAATTTTGGTCAAGATTGTCTTTATCAAGATTGTTCACAGTGTAATTCCTTTTTTCAAGATGGTTCCGTTGTAATTACCATTTCAAAAAGGTTCACATTGTAATTGGTCTCTTTTTTAAGATGATGGATTCTCATTGTAATTATTCTCTTTTTCAAGATGATCGATTCACATTGTAATAAATCTCTTTTTTTCAAGATGATTGCTTCACATTGTAATTACTCTCTTTTTTCAAGATGGTTCACATTGGGGTAATGCTGGAGGATTCCCAGCCAGTGCCAATTCTGTGGAAACTACTGCGTACGCATTGCTAGCAATGTTGCAATTTGGTGATATAAAAACAAGTGGGGAGATTGTTAAATGGCTTACTTCACAAAGAGATGCTAAAGGGGCCTTCCGTACCACACAGGTGATTGTAGTTATATATAATATTTACCTGGCAATTTTTCAGTTAACTTCCCACTGTTAGCTTGATTTTTCAGTTGAGTTGATATCAATGTTTCCCACTGTTAGCTTGTTTGTTCAGTTAACTTGATATTAATGCTTCCCTCGGCTGTTTGTGTGCAGTTTTTCAGTTGACTTGATATCAATCCTTCCCTCTGTTTGTATGCAGAATTTCAGTTAACATGATTTCAATGCCTCCCATTGTTAGCTTGATTTTTCAATTAACTTGATATCAATCCTACCCTGTGTTTGAGTGCAGTTTTTCAGTTAACATGATTTCAATGCTTCCCACTGTTTGTGGGCAGTTTTTCAGTTAACATGATATCAATTCTTCACACTGTTCGTGTGCAGTTTTTAAGTTAACATGATATCAATGCTTCCAACTGTTTGTTTACCGTTTTTCAGTAAACATGATATCAATGCTTCTCACTGTTTGTGTGCAGTTTTTCAGTTAACATGATATCAATGCTTCCCACTGTTTGTGTGCAGTTTTTCAACTAACATGATATCAATGTTTCCCACTGTTTGTGCGCTGTATTTCATTAAACATGATATCAATGCTTCCCACTGTTTGTGCGCAGTATTTCAGTTAACATTATATAAATGCTTCCCAATGATTGTGTGCAGTTTTTCAGTTAACACGATATCAATGTTTCCCACTGTTTGTGTGCTGTTTTTCAGTTAACATGATATCAATGCTTCCCACTGCTTGTGTGCTGTTTTTCAGTTAACACGATATCAATGTTTCCCACAGTTTGTGTGCCGTTTTTCAGTTAATATGTAATCAATGCTTCCCACTGTTTGTGTGCTGTTTTTCAGTTCTCCAGTGCGAGACGCTTGTTATCATTGCGGAACGTTTTATGTATACATGTATGTCCAATGTAACCTGAGATGTTCAATGTAATTTTTCCGTTAGTTTTGCTTACTTGTCAATGGTTTATAGAAGATGACAATTTGGTCAAGATTGTCATTATATTTATTACCAGTGCAAGCTTTATGCCGTTTTACAATCAGATATCAGTTATTTTATCACATTGACCAAGTGATAAATATGTTCTTCTATATCTGAAATATCAAGAGTTGAGTTCACCTGAAAACAAAGTTATATGTCATAAAAACAACCTAACTTCATTTACTCTGTCAATGTGCCAAGTGTTTCCTACCTGATCTACCTGAAACCCGATCAAAAAGGTTGTCTTAATGATTGAAATACAGGCCAAGTTACAAACTACTTTGGTACTAAGGAAAGTAATACAGGGTCATGATGGCATGAGTCTTGGTTTCTGTACCATATACACACCAACCACTCAGTTACAGCTACATTTATTCTGCCTCCATATTTTTCAGGACACAGTTGTTGGTCTTCAAGCTTTATCAAAATACAGTATGAGGACCTACAGTCAAGACCTGGACTTAAAGATTACACTCCTCGCAGATCAGGCAGATCAATTTAGTCAACAGTTCTCAGTAACTAACGAAAACTCGGTTTATCAGAAAGTTATCAAGAGAGTAAGTATACTGGCTGTGATCTTGTGTGCTTCTTAGTTGTCTTGAGTGTAAACAAATTCATGGTTGTGCCTTTACATTGTCTTGGATGTAAATATAATTATGATTGTGCCTTTACATTATCTTGAGTGTAAACATATTCATGATTGTGCCTTTACATTATTTTGAAGGTAAACATATTCATGGTTGTGCCTTTACATTATCTTGAAGGTAAACATATTCATGGTTGTGCCTTTACATTATCTTGAAGGTAAATATATTCATGGTTGTGCCTTTACATTATCTTGAAGGTAAATATATTCATGGTTGTGCCTTTACATTATCTTGAAGGTAAATATATTCATGGTTGTGCCTTTACATTATCTTGAAGGTAAATATATTCATAGTTGTGACAGTGTGTGCTTTCTAAGTCAACTTTAGATAATATCCACGATTGTGACTGTGAGTGTTTTCTAAGTTAAGTTGAGATAATATATTCATGGTTATGACAGTGAGTGCTTTCTCAGTTAACTTGAGATAATATATCCATAATTGTGACAGTGAGTGTTTTCTAAGTTAACTTAGATAATATATCCATGGTCGTAACAGTGTGTACTTTGTAAGTAAACTTGAGATAATATATTCATGGTTGTGACAGTGTATGCTTTGTAAGTTTACTTGAGATAATATATTCATGGTCGTGACAGTGTGTGCTTTGTAAGTTAACTTGAGATAATATATTCATGGTTGTGACAGTGTGTGCTTTGTAAGTTAACTTGAGATAATATATTCATGGTTGTGACAGTGTGTGCTTTTTAAGTTAACTTTAGATACTATATTCATGGTTGTGACGGTGTTGGCTTCTAAGTTAGAATGTGTGCTTTTGAATTAGTGAGAGAGCAAAGATGCCACAATTATGATCTTGTGGATGTGTTTACCGGTGCATCAGAGGTGAACAAGTGTATCGACCTTATAATTAATCTGAGGTCTAAGAAGGTCACATGTGATTTGCTATGACAGAACCGTTGCAAATGCATCGATTAACTTCCGTCGTAAGAAGGGTAAGAGTACACTGAATCGATATATACATCTATATTACGTTTAACAATGATAACAAAACATTATTATCCAAATAGAACATTAGTTTATGCCTCGAGAAGTAAACAATTTTAGTAACTAGTAAATGATTTTGATATATATTTTTAGTTACCTGTTGAAACTGGCGACAATAAGTTGACTGTTAAAGTGTCTGGACAAGGAACCGGGCGCATGATGATTGACTTACGTTATAACAGACCAGCAAAGAAGAATGAAATATGTGGATTTAATGTGTCCGACATTGCTATCGACGATGTGGATGTTTTAGACAGAAATATCCTAGACTTAAGGTAAGTAATTTTATCAGTGCACAATTAAATGTGTAGGTAATTTAAATATGCTCTGTACATTTCAAATGTGTGATACAAATTTTCTGAAATTTTATGTAGTTACATAATATGGATAAAAGCAATAAGTTTCGTATACTTTTTATACTTCATCAGGCAATGGTATTGTATACAAAACATAATTATAATAACGTTATGAGTGACGTTATGCGTCATAACTTTAAAGTGGGAAACTGTTGCTTTTAATCAAAATATGTTTTTTATCAATTTGACTATTGACATTTAAAAAAAATCATCTTAAATCTAAATTTAAATCGTCTTTACATCTTTAACGATATTCATGTTACCAGTAACATTTCAAGTTTTTGTGCATAATTTTCCAAAACCTTTCAAGGTAATTGATCTACTTGTGAAAAATGATTTCGCTGGACGCAATCACAAAACTCACGATGACGATTATATGATTGTTGCTGATCATCAGCCCATCACTATTAAATAGCTTATGCATATTCAGTGCACATATCTTCAGAGTGTGCCTATGTCAAGCAAAAACCCCTCTACCCCTTCAAAATGTATTACCTTCTATAAATGAAGAATTGAATCTACTTCAGACAATGCGATGTCTGTGGAAAATGTGAAAATGATGTCCCGCCAGAGTTCTATGATGACATAGCATTTGGTGAAGATGCTATAAATGTTGCTCCTAGGATTGCCAGCAATATCGACAGGAAGAAGCGAGAACCTGGTAGCTCAGCGACATTAAAGTGTGTCAAATTCAGTGTGAGGTAAAAGAGGTCTCCCTCACTTGTCCCTTCTCTCGGTGTACAATTTGGTTTGCTTCTATTTTTGCGGCACTAAATAAATAATGTAACGGTAGAATAATTTGACTTTCTCTTGTGTTCAGTTTCTTCTTTCAAATCTTTCACAGTTAATCCTGGCAATATCATGAAAGGATTCAATTCATATTTAACACATGGATAATATAATAAAGGTCACTATCGATTTCGGTTCCAATTCACCGATATTGCAGAGTTATGGCCCTTTCCAACTTAAAATATTGGTTTCCGACCACTAACGATTGAAAAGCTCATACTGGTGACATCCCTGTCCGAACACATCTTGTTTCTATTTTGTAGTGCTGCGTATAAAGAGACAGGAATGAATGTTGTTACATTTGGTTTGGAAACGGGTGTTGAAGTCATACTGGCTGATCTTGATAAGGTATTTGCATCAAATTGCTAACATTCTAAAATTTGTTACAGTTTTATTCTGATACATGATACTATCAAATGGTAAAAACTTATGCTACAACGTCTGTTTTGTGTGAGCTGATCAACGACATATCCTGTATTAGTGACCAACATATCCATCTCAGGTTTTACATTTTCTAACAGATAGAGTTTTCTTATTTCATTTAATACCAAAAATATTTAACTTTGACGTCTACTTTTCTTTTTATAGCAATTCAAATGTTAAGAACAAAATGAAAAAGTAAAAGATACGTTGACTCAAAAACACTATACTCAAAATGTGCATTTCATAACAAGTGTCTATATTTGTATGTTCAATTTAAATCTATTAATCAAAATTTAGCAACAAAGACACTTGAAAGAAAGCGCTTAGTTTGTGATGTCAAAATGGCCTTGGAAAATGTTTAGAAACATCATAACAAATGTCACTAAAACAGGTTCTGTCGTGGAAGCATCCAGTTCCTGTAGTGCTTTGTATTTGTTGATGCAAAGATTGAGAGTGTCATGTCGCTTCATGTTGATTGTAATTCTGAATATTGAACAACAAGAACATAGGTCTGAGTCTTTATATTTTTTGTTTTGCTGGAATTGTTTCCAAACATGAGCGCCAGGAGGAGGGAATAAAAATAAAAAGTAGAAAGTGATCAATGGGGAATAAAACTTTAGTCTTAGTTTATAATTTTATTTTCTATTGGAAGTAGACAGAACGGGCTAGCGGAAGAAATAAAAAAAGTTACGAATTTGAATTTTATTTTTATTTGGGTTTTGCAATATTTAGGTACGGCGCTCCCGTAAATCGAAACATAAAAAACTCTGGCCTTATTAAGACCAGTTTATTTGCATAAGTTCCATGAAATGTACAAAACGTATTCTTGTGGACCTAATGTACACTCAGCCGACGTTATATGACCACGTTTATTTCCAGGAATAATGTCTTTGTGTATAGTATGTGGCTTTATTGAATTTGATAAATGGCCAGCTTCACTAATTTGTTCTAACTAGATTTGTGCCGTTAAACAAATATTCATTTGCAACGAATGTCAATGCATAGGTTTTAATTGATGATAGAATAACAAGCATTGTATTTCCGAAACTATTTGATCAGGAACGTATGAGCGCTGTGGTACGATATCCAACATTTTCTTTAAGTGATCTCATACCCAAAAACATCTCATGTGACGTCACCATGTACTGACAGTAAGCAATATTTGCCCCATATGGCAATACGAAAACGTGACATAATAAGTGACCATATGGAGTAAACGTTGTTCCCTGCTTGCAAATAGTGACATCACATGTTGCGTTTACTTGAAATGACATCACTTACAGAAGAGGTTGTAAATTCCATAGCTTCGCTCATATCTTAAAACGATTGTTCCTATCAACGTAAGGACGGTGTCTACAATTATAGGCCCTTAATCCATTAATTGCTTTTATGAAAATGTAAACTTATTGTAAATTGTATAGCTCAACAACCTAAAATTATGACTGTTATTCGACCGGGCCTTACTAACTTGGCTTTGCTATTTGCTTATAAGTGTTGTGTAAACCAGTCAAAACATACGTTAACCACCAAAGCAATTTCTCTTCAACCAAAAAACATGTGTAACCTTGGCTCGAATTGGTTAACCTTTCGATAAAGGGTATGTTACCTTACCGAAATCCACTGAATTTCGGTGAATTTACCGAAATCCATTTTGGATCTGGAGTGACCAGCAATCGTTACATCTCGGCATGTTTTTATTCAAATTGCCTTCAAATTGCGATGACCATCTTTTTTCAAAATATCTCATGTTTTTTAGCTTGTAGATGGAACAGAAAACATCGATGCTTACGAATATGATGGTAAAGGTTTTGTGGCGTTCTATCTTCGTAGAGTAAGTTTATGTAGATTACCATATTAACATACAATCAGACCTCATTCATTCGAGGTCTGAAATTTTATTTCTAATAATACATAGTTTTCAAGCCCATTTCAAGTTTAAGAACATTCATTGGCACCTGATATATTTATTTAAGATGATAGCATGTAATCTGATAGTAGGTTGCCATATATACAAGGTTAAACTGTATTTAATATTTTAGGAATGAATGTCAGTATCTAAGTGAGGTTTTACTGTATATATTTGTTGATTGATGATTAAATATATGGCGAATATAAATGTGTAAAGATAAAATAATTTCAAATGATTTTAAATCTTCAGACAACATCTAGCGAGACGAAATTTGTGTTCCGTTTAAAAGACACGCTTGATGACCACGACGAACAGCAATCTCGCCAACCAGCATCACTTACAGTTTATGATTACTACAATCCTGGTAAGCGATACTTACAGTTCATGATTACTAAAATCCTTATAAGTAATACTTACAGTTTATGATTACTACAATCCTTAAGAACGACACTTACAGATTATGATTACTACAGTCCTCGTAAGCGACACTTACAGTGTATGATTACTACAATCCCAATAGGGATTCTTACAGTTTATGATTACTTCAATCCTTGTAAGCGATACTTATAGTTTATGATTACTACAATCATTGTTAGCAATACTTACAGTTTATGATTACTACAGTCCCGGTATGTGATATTTACAGTTTATGATAACTACAATCCTTGTAAGCGACACTTACAGTTTGTGATAACTTCAATCCCAGTAAGCGATCTAGAAAAAATGTCTAAGACAATCGTCCTGGACTAATGGAAATGTAAAATTTGACTTGACCAACATAGGAAGCTAGTTGTCCGAGAATATCGGTCAATTTAGTAACAAATAAACATACACAATTATAGCTCCATAATCTAAAATTAATAATCACATGTATGTGTTTGTGGTAATCTAAGGTTTGACTTTCAATTGCTGATGTTGGTAAGCTTAAAAAACCGACTTGTCCGGGACTAACTTCAATCATCTGTTGGTAGCCCGATTCAGCATTAGGCTAGTCCGGGATGTCGGGCTAGCGGATTTCAAGAGCTCTGGTATTGATGATTTTTGTCTGGTTACTCAAATAAGTGAACTGTGTAATATTGTTTGGCTCTATTTAGTTCTGATTTTTGTTTTCAGACCGAACTTGTACAAAAATGTATAGAACCGTTGAAGAAGCATTTTCCTACCAATGTGATAACTCAGAGAAGCCACAGTGTCAATGTTTACATAGTAAGTATAGATTTATAGCTAGGTAAGAGCATGAGCTAATGTTAGGTATAGTTTTATAGCTCGATAAGATCATGGGCTAATGTTAGGTATAATTTTAAAGCTAGGTAAGATCATGAGCTAATGCTAAGTAAAGTTTTATAGCAAGGTAAGATCATACGCTAATATTAAAACAGAGAGAATACGTAACTACGGGGAACGCCACATACACAAGACAATACCTCCCCACGCAGACATCAGGAAAAACAACAATCCACAAAACATAACGCACCTAAGGAGGTCAAACGTTACACATATTAAGGAATAGAGGCACAAGGAACGGCCCAACAGACCATAAGGAATAATTAAGAGAATCAAAGTGGACAGTAAAAGGAGGGGAGGGGGGAATTAATGGATGGAAAAGCTCACAGGACAATTCAAGACAACTGGCCACAATAGGCCAAAATTGGGCAGGAAACACTCTGAACACTGTATAAAGTGACAGAATTGCATAGGGGAAAGGGAAACATAAAACATTCATAACAGAAACAACAATCATATAGCGAATTACAGCCTTGGAACTGTCAGTAAAAAATACTGGGGGTTTAAATCGATTTAACAGCTAGCTAACCTCACACCTTAAGTATAGTTTTATAGCAAGGTAAGATCATGAACTAATGTTAAGTATAGTTTTATAGCTAGGTAAGATATTGAGCTAATGTTAAGTATTGTTTTATCTATAGGTAAGATATTTAGCTAATGTTGAATTGTAAAGCGGCCTGACTTTTGTTGTTTTCTTTGTTTTCGGTATAGCTGTATAATATTTATTTTTACCTACATTTTAGACCATCAAATGCCGTATGTGAAGCCCATTGTTTAAATATGCAACAAATTTAACATTTTGGTTGGTTCATGTTTTACGTTGAGTGGCATCAAACAGGGTGTCTTGAAAAGATAATTCACTTTCCCGTAGCTGTCCTCTTTAGACACTATTTTATCTATGCCGTTCATCTATTTTCTAAAGATATTTCTTGTTTCTTTGTTAGCTGTAATATAGTTTCAAACCCCCTGTATTTCATTTGACAAATCGACTTCCTGTGGGTTTGATACGGATGTATATCTGAGCCGATTTAGTCATCAAAATGAAAGTATGGACTAATAACAAATACTGGCAATATGAGAAGATTTTCTTATGTATCCAGGCTCTAATAATCCACTAGCCCGACGTCCCGGATAAGTATATTTGAGCGCTGTTTTGGAATTTACAACCATTTCTGTAAGTGACGTCATTGCCAAACGCACCATTATACATTTCGACGAATTTCTAATTGGCCACCTAGTTTTTATCATATTTTAGGAAAAGTATTCGGAGAAAAATACAAATAACCAACTATAAGTTTGATACAATTTATTCCTAATATGTAAAACAAAACGTCATTGAAACTTTATCACGGGAACAAACTTAACAGAGAGGGTTAACATGGGCACCCTTAAAACAAAAACTGCGTCGTATTTGATTTCGTTTCAATACTTTGTATGTCCACCAGCTGCGGCAATTACAGCAAGACACCTTGTCCTCATTGATATAATGTATCTGTGAAGATACTATTGTGGAATGGCCGCCCACATCTGATAAATAACACGCGTGAGCTCCCTGAGATTTGGTTGCAGCGGCTGGCCACGCACCTTGAGCTTCAATAGGTCCCACACATGCTCGATCGGATTTAAATCCGGACCTTTTGCAGGCCATTGGAGTGTTCGCACGTTGTTTGCTACAAGCATTACTTGTGTGCTTCTAGCCGCGTGACATGGTGCGTTATCCTGTGCCAACATCATACCGCGATTGGCACGGATATGAGGTAGAAGAATTTTGATACCTCATCGCGTTCATGTTTCCTTGAATGGGTACAATTGGAGTTCTCGTGTGCATGGAAACTCCAGCCCACAACATGATGGAACCACCCCCGTTATCCCATTCTTCCAGACAGTTCTCATTGTTCCGCTCACCCCGACAGCGATATACGCGAGCACGTCTGTCATTCCCGCGTAGTGTGATGCGTGTCTCGTCAACAAATAAAACATTGGCCCAGTCCGCCCTTGTAAATCGCAAATGACGCCTGGCCCACAATAATCTTGCCTGCCTGTGGATTGCGGTAAGAATCGGAACCCGCAGGGGACGACGGCACCGCAGGACGACGGCCCTCAGACGATTGCGCACTGTCTGTGGGTGGATTGCGAGGTTGTGTCTGCCCACTGTATTACGTGCCGTCGTCGCTGCCGTGGTTAAACGATCCTGAAGGTGGTCATGCCAATTTGAATGTCCTGTAGGGGAGTCGTCACTCTTATTTTGGGGCGTCGTCGGAGATCTGCAACACTTCAAGTTTGTACGAATTTCGCCCAAAGAGTCGCAATACTGAAATGTCGCCTATTGAAAAGCCGAGCAACCTGAAAAAATAGTAAAATTCACTTATAGTTGATTCAAAGATGAATGCTTATGAGATACAATGCATTTCATTGTATGATTGGTCAGTCCGATATTACACAGGTATTGTATGGTTGACCACCCGTGTTATTGTTTACAACCGTTTTCACGTAAATAAGAATCACCTATAGATTGATATAAAACACATGTTTCTGTCAATATTTTGCACTTAATAATAAATAATAAAACATATTGCAACTTTTATAACGACGCGTAACATACCTGTCCGATCGGGGTGCCGGCACGAATAATTCCGACGGTTTGAGCGCTTTCTGCAATGCTCATTTTCGCCATATTTAATGTTTTTCATAAAAGACAATCCACGAAGAATACATTCCTACCAAATACGACAACTACCATGCCGTGCACGAGGAACGCGAGGCTATTTTCGCACCTACCGTTCCGCATGGATGATGTTGTACATGAATACGTGTTTTCTTTCTGTAAATCGATAGATTGGTGTGTACAATACAAAAATAACCAAACTTTAGATTTATTGATTAAATATGTCGCATAATATCATATTTCATATGGTGGCCAATTCGTCGAAGTGTATGTCGATCACTATTTGCAAGCAGGAAACAAAATATTCTTCATATAGTCACTTCTTTTTCATATTGACATATGGGGCAAATATATTTTTCATAAGTACTATAGTATCACTTAAATTCGCTAACGGCAAAAAAAGGTAGTTTCGCGCGGGCATAAATTCGCGCATTTTAAATTTTTCCAAAAAAAAATCTGACAAAACTGACGGTATTGCAGCGCGTGTCATTATTTCGTACATCCGTATCATAAGCTGCAAATAGCAATATTCTGCGTATATTAACTCGTAATTAATCTCTTTAATAGAGTCGCCAATTAAGAATGTTATTGCCAATTGTCATATCTGGAATCAATAGAAATGTGTGAAACTTGAATAAACAACATGATTCGCGTCGTATTTCGATTAAGCGCTTGATTCTATGGTTTAGAGCGTCGATATAACCCCAAAACGTGATTTTCGGACTGGTATCCCGATTTTACACCTTCGGTTATCAGTTCGACAAGTAATTTCAGCGAACCAGTCCGGAATGAATTAAAAAGTACCCCATAACAAAAATTCACGATATCATTTAGAGCTGTCCAAAACAATATGACAGGTCCAACTGTTAATTGGCGTTAATCGACACGACTGTACGATGAAAAGAGTAGAAACATCAAAATATCGATAAACAATATAAAGGTGTTGGAGATCTTTCATAAATGGCGCCCTGGCAATTACTCTAAAACAACAATGACGAGCGCGAATAATTCCTTCACACCTAATTATTAATTTTCTGTAACTTCAAATTATTCTTGTCTTTTCCTCGTAGACGTCTACATATATTATAAAAACAGCGACATATTATGAAAAGATTCGGATAGTCATGTAAGTTTCGGGAAGTTTAATAATCGCGCAGACTTAAATTCGCGCTTCGTCTCTAGCGCGAAATACGCGAAAATTCGTCCTGCGCGATACTACAGTATTTTATTTCAGAAACAATCACATCCAACAGCTTATGCCTAGATGTCTTTAGTGACAACAATGTGTCCTCCAAATGACGGTTAAAAATTACATGTATCAGTTCTTGTAAAAACAGTAAAACCAAAATAATAAGACCACCTTTAAGACCCTTGAAAACTGGTCGTCTTTTATTTTAATGAACAAAACAGTCAAAAAGGACTCGAAAATTGAGGCCTCAATTTTGGGGTGGCCGTATTATTGATGTGCTCGTTAGGTGATGTTTTATTGTATGTTGAATACAATGAGATAAAGTCTTAATTATGAGGTGATCTAGGTTTTTCTGTGTATCTGATTTGGGGAATTATTGCATACATTCTATTTTTTAAGATATGTGTGTGAAGTCCATGGAGAAAAAAATAGTTCAAATGGCTAAAAAGGGGAAAAAGCCGGTTGTACAGCTACGGATGTACACATGTAATGCAGACAAAGCTAACTATGGTAAGTTTCTATGGATACAGAACAATATTGTAAATTTAAAATCGACTTGAACTTTCGACACCAAGTAAAACTGTTATGACAGGTAATGAATCTCGCAGAACTCCTTTCGAGTTTACTTTGCTGGTAAAAGTGCTAACCCACCAGTAATTTACTTGTAAAAGTTCTAATGCACCTGCACTTTATTGGTAAAAGTGCTATTCCACCTGCACTTTATTGGTAAAAGTGCTAATCCACCAGTACTTTATTGGTAAAAGTGCTAATCCACCAGTACTTTATTGGTAAAAGTGCTAATCCACCAGTACTTTATTGGTAAAAGTGCTAATCCACCAGTACTTTATTGGTAAAAGTGCTAATCCACCTGTACTTTACTGGTAAAAGTGGTAATCCACCAGTACTGTATTGGTTAAAGTGCTAATCCACCAGTACTTTATTGGTAAAATAGCTAAAAAACTAGTTTTGAATCAACTATTGTAATACTAACATCCGAGAAACGAAACAGGTGCGCGAGATTTGGAAAACTGCTAGACGTCGTCATTTTGTATTGCATTTCAAAACACAGTTTGGACAGTTTTGAAACCATTATTTTCTTAAAGAAGCTTTCAATGATAAAAAGTTAATATAAGTAAAGATCCTTTACTCCAAAAAAAGACGTTTTAGGTCTTTGCTCGAATGAAAGCCGAATCACGCCTCTGAATTTCGGTCGCAAATTTATTCATGTTTTCGTACAAATCGGACACTTTATTTATTCTTATCAAACGATAAATCCTTGTATTAAGTTAAAGCATATTAAAAATATTAGGTTACAATATATTCAAGTTTTTGCATTAACAGCATTCAAGTAATCATAGGTAGCGAATTTACGCTGCACACGCTGAAGCGTAATTTCTTCACAGACTCACGTTAAGTTTCCTATCAATTCTCGGATTTTCACAATAAGAACCATATATCTAACTTACCCAAATGTAAAAAGCAATCTTTTAGGACGTCAAATCCTCAAAAAAATGTGTTTAATATTTATAGTTTTTCCAGAAACGGCGATCAAACAATCCAAGATAAAAGAAATTTTCACAACATTATTGCTTCATAACTATATTTCTAAACAGGTCGGTTATTTCCGCTTCATTTATGGATATTTCATCAAATTCTCATTGTACTAACACACTTCCATGTCAATTAAATATTTTAAAAGGCTGCTGTGAAAAACAATCTGTGTTCACATAATCTTAAATTGTGTAAAGATTAATTAAACAAATGATGTAATTCACGCGAGCATGTCATGTTTGTGTACACAAGTCATCTATTTTCCCCAGCACAAGGGTGTGAAAAATAAAAAATTAGTAGGTCAAATCAATGTATTTATTGTCTGTGTAACCGGGTGGTGTCAGCAATATAATTCTGAACAAGAATTAACATTAAAAAAATGTCGGAAGAGGCTGGTTTAGTCTTTGAAATATGAACATTTCTGGATGACAGACGTTGAAACCAGATTGTGTTTATTACAAATTGAGATCACAGACTGATATGACCTAATCATTTCAATTATCAAAGGCACTTATTCTATTAAACAGGAACTAGCAGTATGAATCAACACATAACAAAGATCTCCTGGGGTTTTATGACTCTCGTGTTTTTACAGCTGACACCTAGGGCAATTTTCAATTACAGCATTGACCAGTAGAACTAAACTGCCGAGGGCGTGGTTTATGAATTGCAAAACAATAGGCATCGACCAATCAAATTAATTAAAACACAAGAACATTCATTTATTACTGTCAATTATCAATTTATATGAGAACACAGAAATTGTTTAAACATTGAAATTAAATGGCCATGTGCCATTTTCATAAGACATTCCTTTAAAAGTAACAATATATATTTAATCTGAGTATGAATAACAAAACAGACAGAGAGTTTCATATTTTTTTTTACAACAATATATTGTTTTTAGACTACGTCTGCCGTTAACATTGTATCGATGCGCCATATCTGGTAAACGTTAACCTGCTCTCGCGAGATTTTATTTGCCGCGAGAGTTTACGATATCTGGCCGAGTAGCGCATCTGTGGTATTTAGGTCTTTGCTGGTATACAGAATGTGTCAAACATGTCAGAACATGAAGTGTCATTAATTTATGTGCCTCAGGTGTTAGACTCTATGAATATAATCTAATTGGGTACATACAAGATGAATATGTATTCGAGAGCACGACGAATTTTTTTTCCAGAAATCATGCCATTGTGTTATATCAATGGAACACAATTGACAAGAGAAAAACAAAAAAAATATTATTTTAATCTGACAACCCTTTGCGGAGTTATTGCCCTTTGAAATTGGATTTTTTCTACCGAGTTCCCAATTAAAAACCAATTAAAAGACAGTGAAACAATGGAGCACAACATTTATGTTAGGTATCAGTAAATAAATGCATTAAATTATATTAATTTTGTGAATTGATATTTGCTGATTGATAAAATGATTGATTCACTAATTAATTGATTGATTAATTCACTGATTATTTGATCGATTAATTGATTGATTGACTAAATGCTTGACAAATCCATAAAAGTGCTAAATAATTTGTTTCAACTGATTGCAAGTAGCAATTACATTCACTCGTCCATAATTTAAAAGACTTATACTCATGTATTTAGACTCGTCAAAAGGTAAAAATGATATGAAATTGTATATAATGCAATTGTATAGTACCAGTACTTATAACGTAACATACAGTGTTGAGTGGTAATAACTACCATGTATAATTCGACGATTCACTAGTGAAATAACAACTCGTGCATCAAAGTCTCGTTTTTTTGGAAGATTCGTTTAATAAATTCAAAATAACCACTTTAAAATGACCACTCATGGAATATCCTCCACTTATATCATAAATGATACCAAAGACTCATAATAACACCTATGTATTATTTAGCGATAATTCACTTATGAAATAACAAATAATGTGATGTCACAATTACCATACAATGGTGGACACTTCTATTATGTGCAGCAAAATGTTATTTTACGAATAAAAGATTTCAACAGTTATATTAATACATACTTGTTCATTTCTAGCTGTGTTTGTGAAGATAACTGGAGTATCGTTTGATGTGGACACGAAACAGAAAAGAGCCACGGCGGTAGTGTTGAGAAGCATTCACAAAGGTATAACCAATACGGTATAAGTGGTTTGCAATGTTTGCCATGTGGAAATGTTGGCAGATTTAACTTTTACATATTTGACGATTTTACATATTTCGGCGATATTTTCATATTCACTCGTGAAACATTTGCAATCGATGATTCATGAACATTTTGACGAGTCTAAAATATTCTATATGCAGGGTGTTAAAAAGTTTGAATTTCGATAAAATGAAATAATGCGTTGTATACTGACTTTATTTCGCAGAATGAAAACTGCTGCCTTTTTCATAAATATCTGTTTTATATTGAACTCTCCACAGAAATAAACTATTGGTAAATAGCGACATAGATGGGACGTGCAATTAAACAAATACTAAAATTCAAACTTTGTGAACGAACTTTTTTAACACACTGTACACTTTGCCATCATAAAACATTAATTAATTAATTGTTAACATTCATTGTATGCACCAAACTGGTCAAGTGTTGTATTCCTGGCATAGCTGAGGCGTCTGTAAAAATGTTTGGTGTGTAACACAAGTAAATATCTGTTTTCATTTGGAATAAGACTGAACTCGACATTATGCGGAAATCAGTCCAAAGGTCTGAATAATTCTTTCTAGATATGTAATCGTTTGTGCAGATTGTATATTGATTATGCGCAAACAAACTAAACAAGAAATATCTTTAAAAAATATGGTCGGCGCAACTTGAGATTGAAGTCATAGATTCAGTAAAGCCTGTTTCAATATAGTCCATCATTACTTATTGCATAAGTCGTGAACTCACACATCCATGTTAATTAACTTGTTACATAGCGATTTATCTCATTAAAACAATATAAATGTTCCCGACTAGTACATAAAACCAAGAAAGTCTTCTTAATTCCAACACCGGACAATTCCCCGAGGTGATGATTAACAACACTTCTTACTGGATAAATCTTGAAAAACACTATTAACAAAGTTAACCAATCTGCTTCAAGGTTATAGATATTTTTAAATTGAAGAGAAATTGACTTGGTGGTTAACGTAAGATTTGATTTACAAAACACTGAAAATGCATATAGCTGCGCCGAAAAACCATTAAAACTTGCATGAAAATAGAAAAAAACGAATCACCTGTGATTATGAGGAAAGAGAATCTGTTTCTGTCTCTTTGGATCCCGTATTTACAGTTATGCTTGGGCTGGACATTTCTGTTGGCACTGTAAGACTGTGAGAGTTTATTGCCCGAGAAGGGGGGGGGGGGGCGTTGGGCTGACCCAGGGTAATAAGACAAATAGTATTTTTGAGATATCTATCCCAAACTTGAACCAAGTATTTTGTGTAAATCCCCACAGTGGGATGTGTCTAATTCTCCACATCCAGGAACTAATAAAATTCCGAACGAAGTACATGTATAACTTTCCGCAGAATCGGAATCATTCACCAAGTCTTAAGTCAAATTCCCACCCATCGGGAATTTCTTTTGTCTCAATATCCATAAATCCCTGCTGCTTCCCCGGCATGGGGCAAAACATTGATAAGTACATAAGTACTGCCACGTCACTATAATTACTACTGTATCATTTTCATTTTCTTGCAGATGGTCAATATGGAAGGTGTTATTTCTTATTCAAAGTACTAACAATCATTGGTGTTCAGTGTGAAACTATTGCTTACTAAACTAAATAATATTGAAGAAATAATTTCACGCAGGAATGACTATAATGTTTAGCTTTCTAATAGTTTCCAGCTTACAGAGCAGAGACCTTACATAGACAATGCCAAAATTGTAGACGGTTTTTTCACTATCTGATTTTTTTTTTTTTAATTTTGATCGCCGATAGTTTTGCTTTGAGCCATTGTTACGACAGTGGATTATGTCTCAAGGGCGTATCCTACAATAAGGCCATTTTTCCTAACGCGGAGATTTCCTTTAAACTGTATATTTGATTCGTGTAATGTATCTAACTAAAATATGAAATGAAAATGATAGGTCACCTTGCTCGATTTTAGGATAATGAAGATAAAAACGTGAATATTTCATATAAATAAAGAACTCGATACAATTTTACTATATGTTTTCTTGCGCGAAGATTGTCTTACAACGTGGTATACTATATAAGAGTCACTGTTGAAAATTTTTTTTAGGTCACCTGCTTGATTTTAAGATAAATATTGATTTATTGTGTTTCAAATGTAACATATACGGAAAGTGAAAGTTGAAAATATTGACCCATAATATACTTGGTAACCCATTATCGTAACCATTTTCATAAAATGTGTTAGTTTTAAATATGTATTGAAGATCATTTTATAATATCAAGTGTAGAATTTTAAATATCAATGACTTTTCTTTTCTTTTACTAATAAAGTATATGGAAAAGAAAGTAGAAGGAAAACTGCCAAAATATAATGAAATCCATTAAACATAATAATATCATTATTTGTATTGCTTTGGTGACTGTATAAAATTCAGTAAAAATATTGGCATCGTAAAAGAAAATAGCGAACTACTTCCTTATACGTCTTTAAATGAAGTATTGTTTTATTGAAATCTAGGAATAGAAGGTCTTGTTGAGGAAGATGAAATGTTGTTCTTCTACCCACTCAGCTGCCAAGAACCCGCTCTTGCAATAGACGATAAGGTTTACATCATAGGCAAAGATGGAAATAAATTTACGAACAACAATGGTGATACAGAGTAAGTATACTTGTTCCATGTACTAAACTTCACCATTGCATGGTTAAAGGTAGATAGTCTTATTTTTGGACAAATTATGCTTCGTAATTAAAATATGAGAAAACCAGGCCCCATGTTCACAAAGAATCAGTTTTTCAGGATCAATACCAAATATAGGATATTTCAAACTTTGTTATTCAAAGCTTAATATTTTTACATACTGTGACAGACATTCTCCAAAACGGTTGAGCCATTAATTCAAATGTCATGCTTATCAAGAAAAAGATGGAAATTAATTAGTTATGATCGATTTCGGAAAATTGATCCTGATTTGATCTAGATCAGTTTCAGTTATAAGTAAAATAATTAAATTTCTCAGCACCATGGTTATGTTTAGTATGTTTTCATGATGTTTGTTAGAAGATGTTTATGTATGTTTGTGTATATTTATGAGAAGTACTGGAAAATATGTTCAATTGCTTCATGAAAATGGCAAAAATGTTTATAGATAAAGTTGATCCAGATCAGTTGATCCTTTGTGAACATGGGGCCAGGGGTAAAAACCCGACTACATATGTACTCTACTACACGGCACTGCATTGTCACTGTCCGTCCATTGTCCCATATATCAGATACCAGTATTTACTGTCCTGACATACGGGCCATTTAGCGCTAACATAGAAAATACCTTAACATTTGTTTTTGCAGTTTTAGGAAATGTTATACTGCAAATGTTTACATAGTACATATGTATGAGAGCATTAACATGCCATTTTCTCAAAATTGTTTCTTAGCATATGTTGATAGAAAATTAGAGTATAAACCTTACATTTTTATATATACCTCTATTTGCACATCCTAGATGGTGAAATATTGCAGAGCTTTAAATCTACAAGTCCATCTGGTAAGCTTAGTAGGTACAGGCTTAGGCTGTCACCCGGTAGAACCGGGCTCGATATCCAGGCAGCGTAACAAGTGCCCTTCTTTGATTCATGTTTAGGAGTTCCCCACTGCAGGAAAACTGCAATGGTCAACTGACTGCTAGGTATAACTGAAAAATGGTGTGAACCCCCACCCCTCAAAATCATATCCTACTGTTTTCCTTCAAAGTTGTATGAATCTTTTTCTCAACATTAATATGGAGTTCATTTTCATTGGTCTGTCTAATGGAAATTGCACCTGGCGTATCTCATAAAGTATATAATTTGGAGTTAAAAAATTTCATATTAGTCAAACATCATAGTTTCACACCGTTTGCAAGACACATATTCTTCTGTGACTCTTTCAATGAAGATATTGCATCGAATGTCACATGTCCTTCACCTCTGAAGTAATCAGTTGCTTGCGGCGGAGGATCAGGTTAGTACTGGTTGGTTAACCAGAAGCACTAGTTAGGTCCACTGACCGCCACATATATCTGTAATGGCGTAAAACCCAAAACAAACTTCATAGGAAATAGATAGTTGCCACATTTACAATATTTACCTCCCTTTGTCTGAATAGTCGGCCATATTGATAGTCAAAATTCCTTAAATGTTTATAGGAAATATAATGTAAACGATAATAAATAGTCAAGTATAAAGAAATAACTTATTCAGTATGCTCATGAGGTCAGTTGGCTCAGAAAGTTGAAGTTTAAGTGGTTGTCACATGCAAATTATTTAGTTTTTTCTCAAATATCACATATTTGGGAATTACTCCAATAAGTGCTTATAAGTTTTGCCTATCAAAATAGCTAAAGATTAAGAACAAGGGAGGTAAATATTGTGGATGTAGGAACTATCTACTGTGCACCTTGGATATTAATTTTTAATTCTTCACATAAAACTTCATATGACATAGTTATATTGAGGTTCCTAAATTTGACATTTATGGTCCAGAATTTGACCAGTATTTATTTTTTATATTAAAGGTACCAATATCCTCTGATGGGGACAACCTTGGTAATCAAGCAGCCAACTGGAGCGTCGAAGAATCTATTTGTCAGAATAATGAGAAAGTTCGAAGACACTATGTCTGGTCGTGGGTGCGCTGGTTAAATATCAGCAGATTATGGACTTACCTTCAAGTCGAATTAGATTCTGACCGCTTTATAATGTGTTAATTTTCGTGAACTGTTTGACACCATTTATTGTATAGATTCATTATCTATCAGCATGCAATGTTACATCTTGTGAAATAAATGAATTTAAAGCAGCATTACATTTTTGCTCCGTTCTCAAATGGTTATAAGGTAGTTTCACCACCAAATTGTATTTCATTCTAAAAAAACACATTCTGTTAGTGTGGTTTCTAAACAGAAAGTAGCTGCTTTTCAGACATCAGAACGAAAGTAGGGATTTTGATATTTTGAGAGGGTTTTTGTACTTTGTCAATATTATAAAGAACGAGCAATGAATTTTGGTTTTCATTTCATCAAACAAATATCACATCTGTTGTATATCAGAAATGGTCACATTCAATAGTTTATACATAGAGCTCTTCGGTGACAGGTCGAAGTTTTCTTAGAAGAAATCAGAAATGCTAATTTTGTCCAAGAATAACGATCAAAATGAATATTGTTTTCATTGGCAAGAATACTATTCCTTATCGAATATGTAAAACAGTTTTTGTACATATGTTAATTACATGTACATAAAATATGCAATGTCGCTTTAAGTATCAGTTTTCTACGACGAGACGTGTTCAAGCGTTTTGAATAAACACAATAATGATGTTTGTATAAGACCCAATCGGAAATAAGAGCTCTTCAGCTACTTCAATGCGAGATCCTTGGTATAAGATAAAAAATAATGTATTATTAAAATAGCTATGTTGTTGCAAACTATCTTAATATTACACTCTTAAATCAATTTCTTAAACTTGTGTTGTGTTTATATTAGATTAGATTTAGCTATTGTTATTAATTGGTATTATTACCTTCTATTCCTACCTTAGCTTTGTAATATTGATGATTATAATCCTTGTGTTTTAGATTGCATTGTATATACTGTGTAGGTTATTGTAACTGATATTGCACCAAAATAAATATATCTATCAATCTGTGAATAAGTACCTTATATCTATAACATATGTTGTGTTGGGTGACAACAGTTTCATCGCCTTGGTTCTTCAGATTATGTATCTCATTTTTTGCCATTTTAACAAAATCACATTTGAAGTTTTGATTAGGAAAAAAATGTGCAAATTGAGGGTTTGTGGAAATGGGACTTGCCGAGTTTAGCTTTGTTGTATAAGCAAGCGAGAATATTGTCTGTAAAGAGCTCACAGAGACTTATATCTTAATATCAACAAAACAAATTGTTTTGCGTTGTTATTATGTAAAAAATATTAAAATATAATTGAAAACAAACCGAAAGTATTTGGCATGTCTTTAATTATATCGATACTTCCAAATTTTGGAATCGATATATTCTCGACTTGACAATACAAGATGGTTAACGATGCCAGCCCTTAATTTCTCATGCTTGAATGGATATTGTCTCTATATCGTGTAATAAAACATAAAAAACAAGTGTTGTTGATAATTAAGTATTTTCTATTGATCATGGGACATATTTATTGAATTAATTATTTCCTTTCAACAAAACAAAGTGATGGAATATGGCCCGGGATTCAAATTACAACATTTATTCACTCATATTTTAGTGTAAGAATATAAATAATAATTTTAAATCAGTGCTAAATATATTGTCTTGATCGTTTGATTGTAATTTGAGAGGTGAGAGTAATTATTAGTGGGAGTGTGGAGGGTTACACTAGTAGACATTAGAGTTTGGGGAGGTACAAGGGATTAAGTCTGCGTGTGGAGTGTTACACTAGAAGACATTAGGGTATTGGGAGGTACAAGAGATTAAGTCTGAGTGTTTAGTGTTACACTAGTGAACATTAGGGTATTGGGAGGTACAAGGGATTTAGTCTGAGTGTGGAGGGTTACACTAGTGGACATTAGGGTTATTGAATGTAATAGGAATCTAGTCTAAGTGTGGAGAATTACACTAGTGGACATTAGGGTATTTGGAGGTACAATAGTTATTAAGTCTGAGTGTGGAGGGTTACACTAGTGGACATTAGTGTTTTGGGAGGCACAAGGGATTTTGTCTGAGTGTTGAGAGTTACACAAGTGGACGTTAGAGTCTTGGGAGGCACAATGGATTTTGTCTGAGTGTGGAGTGTTACACTAGTGAACATTAGGGTCTTGGGAGGCAAAAGGGGTTTAGTCTGAGTGTGGAGTGTTACACTAGTGAACATTAGGGTCTTGGGAGGTACAAGGGATTTAGTCTGAGTGTGGAGTGTTACACTAGTGAACATTAGGGTCTTGGGAGGCAAAAGGGGTTTAGTCTGAGTGTGGAGTGTTACACTAGTGGACATTAGGTTTTGGGAGGTACAATGGATTTAGTCTGAGTGTTGAGTGTTACACTAGTGGACATTAGGGTCTTGGGAGGTACGAGGGTAAACATGTATAGACATGGGGAAGAGGAATGGTCTGGACGACTATCAAAAACAACCATGGATGATTTAAGGGGACAATTGATTAGAAAACATGTGAAATAGTACTAGCAGGTTGGCACTTCTGCCCAGCTATATTACATTGTACATAGACCAATATTTGTAAGGTTACAACATGAATATTTTATAACACAAATGTACCTGACAAAGCTAAACACGACTCAGGGAAAAAACACTGGTGTACTATACAGTGAACCTTGACAGTAAGACTAGCATTAGTTCTGAAGAAACACAGTTTTGTTTGTGAGGTGGTCTGATAATTGAGTAAAAATGTGTAGTCATACTGAAAATGAGTCCATGAGAATCTTGTCGTATAAATGACATGATCTAAATTTGAGGCGATTTGCAGGGGAAGTTTTACTGTTATGTACTTTCCAGAGTCACCAACAAATGATGCCACCATAACTTTAATAGTTATCAAATATTCCGTGTTATTCAAACAACACATAAGCAATGTATATGAAGTTCATTACAACCAAGATAAGTGTCGGAGACAATTTACCTGCCCCAGACAAGGTCCTTGAAACAAAAGTATTAAATTCACTCATGGGGAATTCCGTCAGACCACAAAATCACGTAATGCAATGTTACATATTTGTTGAACTCCAGACTGTCCCCGTCTTTCATACGTTCAGCAACTGACTTTAAGCTAACTGCCGATATATCTTCCACACCGTAAGCATCAGTGAAGTAGTTCTCTAATTTCCATTCGGCTCGCTTCATTTTATTGGCTGTTGCCAGATCGATGTAATATTGTGCAAAATTTAAATGCTTGTTTGTATCTCTGTCATACTTCACCAGACGTACCACTGGGTAATGTACCGGACCAAACCGGATCTGCGTTACCGACGGTGCATACACTATTGGAATACTTAACCCTGAAATATTGTAGATAAAGATATTTTAAATATACTAAATACTCCTCCCCACAGCGCTTCGATTTACAGTGCTAGTACAAAGACACCCAAATAAGTGCACATTGAAGATGGGGAGTAAACTAACTAATATTTTACTTACAGGGTGGGGACCCGTGTGATTTGTAATATCAGTTTGATTACAACAGACAGTCAAAATATATATATATCTTTTTATTTTACATATTTTTACGAAATACAGCGGTTTAATACTTAGTTCTACCCCTGATATGTATCAATGTGTTATGGACTGTTTTCTTTCAAACACTCGAGGAAGCTTTGTTGGCAAAGGTTCTATAATATACATTTTAGTATTTTTGTTATGTCAACCAGGAAACGTTTATGGTAATTGTGTTACCAAAAGAGAGAGAGTAAGTTGCTGCAGGGAACGCTGCATACATAAGAAAACACCTCACTATACAGACCTCAGGAAAAACAACAGTCCATAAAATATCAGACATTTGAGGAGACATAAGGGTAAATACGCAAGGGAACAGGGGCAGAAGGAATGACCATAAGGGACAACTAAGGAAAAACATGCTTTAATGGTTGGAATACATCACAGGACAAGCCAAAACAGCTGGCAACAATAGGCCGAAATGGGGGGGGGGATAACATAACATCAATATCAAGTAAAAGAATTGCACATGGGGAAAGGTAAATTTAGCATACATTTAAAACAGAAATAGAAATAATAACATTCCAGCATGATTAGTTAGAAGTTTAAAACCATCTGTGTAATCTCATATCCAAAATGCATCGCTTAAATTACATCTGCAAACCTTCTAAAGATGGCCACCAATTGATGTGCTGTTTACTATAGAAGTTGAGTTTGTTGCTCTTAACTACCCCTGGTTGAATGTGGGCGGTTACCAGTACCTGCACATAATAATAAGATAATCGAAATAATAACCCAATATTGAATGCACAAAATATTAAAGTGGATTCCAAATTAATTGAGAATACTCTGTGCCCTGTGTCTATTGGCCAGTATTTTGCAAAACATGTTTTCATTGGCTAACCACCTCACAGATTCTTTATACAATAGGAAAATGAAGTATTTAAATTTACATAATTCAGTGTGTGAATTATATTTGTTGAATTAGGTATACAATTCATTAAACATAAACAAATCAAAACATTTAATATAGAACCGTTTTACTAAATGCGAACACATCAATAAATTACCCTACCCAATACAATTCAAAATAGGTCTATAAAGTTGTTTGTGTTTTCCTGTGTACTTGTAGAAACAATACTGAATGAACAAGACGGCACATATAGGTAGGGTACACGAAACAATACTGAACGAACCAGTCGGCACATATAGGTAGGGTACACAAAACAATTCTGAACGAACCAGTCGGCACATAGAGGTAGGGTACACAAAACAATTCTGAACGAACCAGTACGTACATGCAGGTAGGGTACACAAAACAATACTGAGTATAATGTTCAGTCCGATTTTTCCAGGTCCTGTCCCGGTACCTTAATTAGTACGGCCAAAAAACGGACCAGTCTTTACACCCAACCAAACTTGAATTTTGACCTCGACATGGGTTGAGTATTAAGTCCGGTTCGATATTTTTCTGGACCTGTACTGTCACTGGAATTGGTACGGCCCAAAATCGAGCCAAAACACTCCAACAGAGGTGCACGCAGGAAGGGAACATAAAACAATTCCAAATTGAAACAGAAAGGTCGCACAATCAGGGACACAGGAACGAGACCAACCAACCAGGAGGCACACTAAGGGGGGGGGGTCCTCTTAACATTACCGAACGGACAAGGAGATACACGCAAACAATACCAAACTAATAACCTAGGGGGTCACTAATACTATACCAAACGGACATGGAGGCACACGCCGGAAGGGGACGTTAAACAACATAATGAGATCATAATTATTTCCCTATCAAGGTGAAGTACTGTGTTTCTACTTTTCTACATTTTCTCCATCTCTACGTGCGGCAGTTAGTGTATCTTCCATCTATTTGAATTGTGCTGATATATCACCTTGCTCATTCACAGCCTTGTTTGCTGTTTTAATCCCACAATCCACATTCCGGAAGACGTCTTAGTCGTGTAGTAACCACCTAAATATCGATAGTAAATATAGATAATGGTAGTTTATTAAAGACTAAGGCAAACTATTTATATAGGTATTGATACAATACCTTGGCATAATATACTACTAGTATTATCAAACCCATTATCAGCCAATTACATGGATAACATATTCTGTCATTATTTTGCACTTTAAAGTAATGGCTGCACTGATTTTAACATATTTTATAAGAGATTAAATCCAAACTCAATAAATAATACAAATAATCTATGAACGAATACTCGAACTCGAAGGCGATGACCTTAAAAACGATGATATACGAACATACACTTGAAACTGATAAGCTATGAGCAGATACTGCAAGCGATAATCTATGAGCAGATACTCGAAAGCGATAATCTATGAGTTGATACTTGGAAGCGATAATCTAAGAGCAGATACTTGAAAAAAGATAATCTATGAGCAGATACTTGAAAGCGATAATCTATGAGCAGATACTGGAAGCGATAATCTATGAGCAGATACTCGAAAGCGATAATCTATGAGCAGATACTCGAAAGCGATAATCTATGAGCAGATACTCGAAAGCGATTATCTTTGAGCAGATACTCGAAAGCGATAATCTATGAGCAGATACTTGAAAGCGATAATCTAAGAGCAGATACTTGAACGCGATAATCTATGAGCAGATACTCGAAAGCGATAATATATGAGCAGATACTCGAACGCGATAATGTATGAGTAGATACTCGAAAGTTACAATACAACATGGGCCTTTTTTAAAAGTTATATGAAATTCTCTATCTGAGATCCAACCAGCAAATACAACTTAAGTCACACCATCATGATATATGTCATGGCGTTTAATCATCAATAATGTTGCTGGTGTGCAATTGGCGTTTATGTTTATATTGTTTGAGGTAAAACTCTTTATTAAAATGGGATAAAAATAGTTCAAATAAGCACTTGGTGAGTTTTCGTCTACCAGGAAAAGTGAGCCAAACCTTTTAAAAACGTTTGTTCCTGATCAGCGTCACAAATCCAATCCCGCCACATGTCAAAGATATCGTGATAAAGTTTGGTCGTGTTTGGTGAAAACTGATCCTATGGATGGTAGTCATGATTACCAAATGTGGCAAACACTGGTTTTCTTGGAAACGAATCCTTAAGAAATCGTGTGATATTTGCTCGTATCTCTAGATTCCCTGTACCAACTTAATATCTCTTTGAATGTGCTCATTTTAATTATAATAGGACTTTGACATAAGTGGCAATGTACTGAGCCTCGTTTCTGAGAAAAACACAATAAAGAAGACGTCATATTTTCACATATTGACGTCATGTTTTCAAATTAATTGCAACAGCTAATTGAAACATTTCAGTTAAAGGTTTATGATTCAGTAGCGAGCAGATGCAAACAATTATCGGTAAACATTGAGACGGCCCCTTTTCTTAAGAAAAAAATAATACATGTATACATTTATTTGAAAAATATTACTGTATCTGAAAACATATATTTGCTGTATTGAATTTGTGAAACTATAGATGCACATATTAAAAGTGCGGTTATTCCCTAAAAAATGTCGTTTGCAGTAATTTAGTGACTTACAAATATCCCTGCATTCAGAAATGTGAAGAATTCAATTTCGCCCATATATGTCCTGTGGGCCAAAATTCTCAGAGAATGACACATAACATAACACAGCATTCTGTATGGGACATACTTAGTAAAAGTATAAACTACAAAAAAATGAAAAAATACACATTTAACCTAAACAAGGTTTATTATAGAAATGAGATTTGAGCATAGTATCTGATCTCATGATTTTAACCGACGACCCTGAAACAAGTTATGGAATTTGAGATCAATTATAATTCTCAAAACTCTGAATATAATCACTTTATACATGTATTGAACAAATATCTACCCTGTCCAAAGAAGAATGTCAACTTCCGGTTCTATTTCTTTCATCGCCAAAATACTACTTTCGACAAGTAACTTTGGAGAGTCACACAACCTGTTGTCATACATACCGGTAGGAACTTCCGGTTGTTCTTTTTCAAAGCATGACCAATGTGAATTAATACTGTATGTTGGATCATAATGGAAGTCAGTCGCGTGCCAGAAGTATCCTGAAATAGTAACAGAATAACAAGGCCAGGGTTTCTATATTTTTTGTTTTTCGGGAATTTTCTCAAAAATGAGCACCAGGAGGAGGGAATAAAAAAAGGAGAAAAGTGAGCATCAAAATGAAATGGATATTTTGTCAGTGTTCTTTATTTTAAAAATCTTTGTAGAAAATTTTCGTTCTTGTGAAAATAACTTTTGGTTGAGTTGCACTAATTTTATTTTCTATTGGAGGTAGACGGAACGGGTGGCGGAAGAAATAAAAAAAGTTCCGAATTTGAATTTTATTTGTATTTGGGTTTAGCAATATTTAGGAACGGCGCTCCCGTAAAACGAAAACATATAAAAGCTTTCGCCCAAATGAGTTGTTTATTGTATTTAAGGTTGGTACCCTGTCATTACTAAATTCAATAAAAATGTAACCATAGGAAATTGAGTTACCAAGTTGATCGGAAGGCGTAGTCTGAGCTTGAAGAATGTGTACGAAAACAATCTAGGGGCGTCTAAGGGCATGATACCCAAGAAAAACCCGTTATAGAACGTTCGAGGTCCAATCTTGTGACATTTTCAAAAACAATAGAGTAAATTTTGTGGCGTTATATATTCAGAAACAGTATATCCCAAACTGCAAACACATTCTCAACTGTTGGTTATTGCCCTTTTTGCTATTTGTTATAATCATGAGTACGCAACGGCGTATTTTGCGTACAGGTGAAGTTCAACAAGAGTACTGATATAATGGGTGATGTCGAGTTTTCTCCTTTTATCACTATTATCACAAACACTATACACACACAGGAGATTGCGTCGAATTATCTCCCTTTATCACTTTATTATAACACTACACACACAGGAGATTGTCTCGAGTTCTCTCCCTTTATCACTATTATAACACTATGCACACACATGAGATTGTCTCGAGTTCTCTCCCTTTATCACTATTATAACACTATACACACAGAGGAGATTGTCTCGAGTTCTCTCCCTTTATCACTATTATAACACTATGCACACACAGGAGATTGTCTCGAGTTCTCTCCCTTTATCACTATTATAACACTATACACACAGAGGAGATTGTCTCGAGCTCTCTCCCTTTATCACTATTATAACACTATGGACACACAGAGGAGATTGTCTCGAGTTCTCTCCCTTTATCACTATTATAACACTATACACACAGAGGAGCTTGTCTCGAGTTCTCTCCCTTTATTACTTTTATAACACTATGCACACACAGGAGATTGTCTCGAATTCTCTCCCTTTATCACTATTATAACACAATACACACAGAGGAGATTGTCTCGAGTACTATTCCTTTATCACTATTATAACACTATGCCCACACAGAAGATTGTCTCGAGTTCTCTCCCTTTATCACTATTATAACACTATGCACACACAGGATATTGTCTCGAGTTCTCTCCCTTTATCACTTTTATAACACTATGCACACACAGCAGATTGTCTCGAGTTCTCTCCCTTTATCACTATTATAACACTATACACACAGAGGAGATTGTCTCGAGTTCTCTCCCTTTATCACTATTATAACACTATGCACACACAGCAGATTGTCTCGAGTTCTCTCCCTTTATCACTATTATAACACTATACACACAGAGGAGTTTGTCTCGAGTTCTCTCCCTTTATCACTATTATAACACTATACACACACAGGAGGTTGTCTCGAGTTCTCTCCCTTTATTACTATTATAACACTATGCACACAGGAGGTTGTCTCGAGTTCTCTCCCTTTATCACTATTATAACACTACACACACAGGAGATTGTCTCGAGTTCTCTCCCTTTATTACTATTATAACACTATGCACACAGGAGGTTGTCTCGAGTTCTCTCCCTTTATCACTATTATAACACTATACACACACAGGAGGTTGTCTCGAGTTCTCTCCTTTGATCACTTTATTATAACACTACACACACAGGAGATTGTCTCGAGTTCTCTCCCTTTATCACTATTATAACACTATACACACAGAGGAGATTGTCTCGAGTTCTCTCCCTTTATCACTATTATAACACTATGGACACACAGGAGATTGTCTCGAGTTCTCTCCCTTTATCACTATTATAACACTATGCACACACAGGAGAGTGTCTCGAGTTCTCTCCCTTTATCACTATTATAACACTATACACACACAGGAGATTGTCTCGAGTTCTCTCCCTTTATCACTATTATAACACTAAGGACACACAGGAGATTGTCTCGAGTTCTCTCCCTTTATCACTATTATAACACTATACACACAGAGGAGCTTGTCTCGAGTTCTCTCCCTTTATTACTTTTATAACACTATGGACACACAGGAGATTGTCTCGAGTTCTCTCCCTTTATCACTATTATAACGCTATACACACAGAGGAGATTGTCTCGAGTTCTCTCCCTTTATCACTATTATAACACTATACACACACAGGAGGTTGTCTCGAGTTCTCTCCTTTTATCACTTTATTATAACACTACACACACAGGAGATTGTCTCGAGTTCTCTCCCTTTATCACTATTATAACACTATGCACACACAGGAGATTGTCTCGAGTTCTCTCCCTTTATCACTATTATAACACTATACACACAGAGGAGCTTGCCTCGAGTTCTCTCCCTTTATTACTTTTATAACACTATGCACACACAGGAGATTGTCTCGAGTTCTCTCCCTTTATCACTATTATAACACTATACACACAGAGGAGATTGTCTCGAGTTCTCTCCCTTTATCACTATTATAACACAATACACACAGAGGAGATTGTCTCGAGTTCTATCCCTTTATCACTATTATAACACTATGCACACACAGAAGATTGTCTCGAGTTCTCTCCCTTTATCACTATTATAACACTATGCACACACAGGAAATTGTCTCGAGTTCTCTCCCTTAATCACTATTATAACACTATCCACACACAGGAGATTGTCTCGAGCTACCTCCCTTTATCACTATTATAACACTATGCACACAGGAGGTTGTCTCGAGTTCTCTCCCTTTATCACTATTATAACACTATGCACACACAGGAGATTGTCTCGAGTTCTCTCCCTTTATCACTATTATAACACTATACACACAGAGGAGATTGTCTCGAGTTCTCTCCCTTTATCACTATTATAACACAATACACACAGAGGAGATTGTCTCGAGTTCTATCCCTTTATCACTATTATAACACTATGCACACACAGAAGATTGTCTCGAGTTCTCTCCCTTTATCACTATTATAACACTATGCACACACAGGAAATTGTCTCGAGTTCTCTCCCTTAATCACTATTATAACACTATCCACACACAGGAGATTGTCTCGAGCTACCTCCCTTTATCACTATAATAACACTATGCACACAGGAGGTTGTCTCGAGGTCTCTCCCTTTATCACTATTATAACACTATACACACACAGGAGGTTGTCTCGAGTTCTCTCCTTTGATCACTTTATTATAACACAACACACACAGGAGATTGTCTCGAGTTCTCTCCCTTTATCACTATAATAACACTATGCACACACAGGAGATTGTCTCGAGTTCTCTCCCTTTATCACTATTATAACACTACACACACAGGAGATTGTCTCGAATTATCTCCCTTTATCACTTTATTATAACACTACACACACAGGAGATTGTCTCGAGTTTTCTCCCTTTATCACTTTATTATTACACTATACACACACAAGAGATTGTCTCGAGTTCTCTCCCTTAATCACTTTATTATAACACTATTCACACATAAAATTGTCTCGAATTCTCTCCCTTTATCACTTAATTATAACACTACACACAGGAGACTGTCTCGAGTTCTCTGCCTTAATCACTTTATTATAACACTACACACAATGGAGAGTGTCTTGGGTTCTCCCCCTTTATCACTTTATTATTACACTATACACACATCGGAGATTGTCTCGAGTTCTCTCCTTTTATCACTTTATTATAACACTACACACAGAGGAGATTGTCTCGAGTTATCTCCCTTTATCACTTTATTATAACACTACACACACTGGAGATTGTCTCGAGTTATCTCCCTTTATCATTTTATCATAACACTACACACACAGGATATTTTGTCGAGTTCTCTCCCTTAAGCACTTTATAATAACACTACACACACAGGAGATTGTTCTCTCCCTTTATCCCTATATTATAATACTATACACGGAAGATTGTCACGAGTTATAGAAGGGATAGATTGAGGTAAATCGTGACGATCTCCTGTGATCACCCGCACAAACGTTAATGGGTAGGAGACTATAAGGTCAATTCTCATCTCTTCACATTTGAAATAAACAGCATATGCCACGTATTATCTTCCCATATACTGCTAGAATGAAAATGATAAAATAATTTGAGATATCAAAAGTGCTGTGTGTATTGTATGCTGAATCATTAAACATATAATAACCTTTGTTTAATATAGATATAGAATCTACAGCTTGTTTAATATAGATATACTGTGTGTTTAAGACAGATAATTATACTGCTTGTTTATTATAGATATACTGCTTGTTTAATATAGCTATACCGCTTATTTAATAAAGATATACTGCTTGTTTAATACAGATATACTGCGTGTTTAATGTAGATATACTGCATATTTAATATAAATATACTATCAGATGATAATACACGTAAAAGATACACAACTAACAGAACAATATAACAAAAAGCGGAGTCAGCTAAGGTCATTTCCCAACACAAAGAATCTTCTTAAATATAGCAAACATGTGATGGAGCCATTTATAAGCGAAACGGCAAATTTCTTAATAAAAACACCAGAAATTCCACCGAAAAAAGCTCCTGAAGATAATGATTTTCAAGGCCAATCAAATTTAAATTCCCCAAAAGAGCCCCGTAAATGTTGAAATCAATCCAATAGATAAAATTTGGAATTTCTTATTAAAGAAACTATTCGTAAATTTAAATAAATGGCAAACTTAAAACATCCGAAAATAATATTTTTTTCTTGAATGTATACATATTTTAAACAAAATTAGAATAAAAATACCTTCTCCCGGAATATGTGTTTATCATGTATTCTACAATTGTATTTCTTGTGCATCATGCATTTATTTTTCTTGTTGTAACTGCCTCTTTACCATTGTAGTTTGTATATTATGTACTACTGTTGTCATGTTAGTCATGAACTGAGAAATGAAAATAAACTGATTGAAACTGATTGCTAATAATGGTTTTTTACCAGCGGTACAAACACGATCATAGTTTACGTTTAGGTAAATATTTTGTTCAGGTTACCCAACACCGAGGGTTGTGTAGTGTACTAAGCTTCTATTAGTCAGTTCATCTATACCTGTTTATCCAATAAATACACATCCTAGTATATGTACATGATCATAATTCGTAGAACTAGTTAATTGGTGTTACTTCACAGTCTGTAGTTTAGCCCCACATATGCCAAGAATTCCTAGAAATAAGGGATATGTTTATCTAATTAATTGCTCTGCATGGGTTTGTAATTCTAATTCTGGTGTGACCCTTATTTCTTCATGGCATGTTATTGATCTCTCTTATCAGATTAGAAACAACACTGATAGCTAGTTGGTAGTAGTCAATACGTCTAGATAGAGACAGTGAAAATATAGTACAGTAGGCATTGCACGAGCGACCGCCTGTATTAAGCGACCTTTTTATAAAACGACCACTTAAATTCCCACCTGATCGTTTTTACTATATAAATAGTATCTATTAAACGACTTTTCCATAACGCGACCAGCGACCGCATTAATCCAGTTCCGACAGGTAAAAAAGATTGTTTAATAATCCAGTAAACGACCGCATTCGCGCATTGTCCTTTAAACAATTGAATAAACAATTAGGCGTGATACATGTATATTCAACTAGTTCTTTCATTTATATTTATAAAAACATATAATTGTGAATAATAACCATCATTTGACGTATAATTGTCTTAATTAAAAACCGTAATGAAGATGTTGCATTTTTTTGGTATGTTTAAATCATTTACGAGATATGTATTGTCATTTACGGGACAATATGAAAACTGTTGTATTACACTTCTATTATAACCTAGATGTCAATTTGACAACAACAGTTACTGTGTGTATATTTAAGGTTGTCACGGTGTAAGAAGCTAGGAATATTTTTATTGCCATTGCCACTTTGTTAAACAGTATGATTGAAAGATTGAAGATTTATTAAAGTTACTACTTGGAGTTACTGTATTTTTGTTCGTTATTCAAGCTGATGTCATTTCATAGACAGCTGTGTGATAGTTTCAATACATCCAAACTATAGTTAAATAAAATCACAAGTCATTTTTAGCCAGCATTTTGTGCTACATTTGTAAAGCATACTTATAAACTAAACTTTAAAGGGTCAGTCTCGAAAATGACGAAAACAATAATGATACCGGTCATATGTATGAAGATAACTTGTACTCATAAAACATTGGACAAACATTCATGAGATATTAATCTTTTGAAATTCGCATTATCTTTTCTCATTATAAAAAGTCAAAATATTGTTTTTTTAAAATGTTGCATTTGTAACCCCTACGTGAGAATGAGTCAGATGTTTGTTGTTTTAGATTAGCTTTCAATTTTGTTAATTTCATCCATTTTTATTCAAATCACTGACCATGATTCCCAAATTACCACATGAGCTCATTCAGTGAGGGGGTAATCTCAATTACACAGGGGTAACTCGAGGCAACGAAGAGGCACCGAAGAGGCACCAAACGGAATTTTCATAAGATGTGCGTTCGTTAGTAGTTCGAATTTTGCCGGAAGTAGATAATATAATTAAGCATAAAATGCCACTGACACTGTTAAGTAGCATTATGTGTACCATCCTTGTGTTTGCCTCCTGGTCCGTTTGGTAGTGTTTTATGTACTATCCTAGTGTTTGCCTCCTGGTCCGTTTGGTAGTGTTTTATGTACCATCCTTGTGTTTGCCTCCTGGTCCGTTTGGTAGTGTTTTATATACCATTCTTGTATTTCCCTCCTGGTCCGTTTGGTATTGTTTTATGTAATATCCTTGTGTTTGCCTCCTGGTCCGTTTGGTAGTGTTTTATGTACCATCCTTGTGTTTGCCTCCTGGTCCGTTTGGTATTGTTTTATGTACCATCCTTCTGTGTGCCTCCTGGTCCATTCGGTATTGTTTGATGTACCATCATTGTGTTTGCCTCCAGGTCCGTTTGGTAGTGTTTTATGTACCATCCTTGTGTTTGCCTGCTGGTCCGTTTGGTAGTGTTTTATGTACCATCCTTGTGTTTGCCTCCTGGTCCGTTTGGTAGTGTTTTATGTACCGTCCTTTTGTTTGCCTCCTGGTCCGTTTGGTAGTGTTTTATGTACCATCCTTGTGTTTGCCTCCTGGTCCGTTTGGTACTGTTTTATGTACCGTCCTAGTGTTTGCATCCTGGTCCGTTTGGTATTGTTTTATGTACCATCCTTGTGTTTGCCGCCTGGTCCGTTTGGTAGTTTTTTATGTACCATCCTTGTGTTTGCCTCCTAGTCCGTTTGGTAGTGTTTTATGTACCATCCTTGTGTGTGCTTCCCGGACGGTTTGGTATTGTTTTATGTACCATCCTTGTGTGTGCCTCCTGGTCCGTTTGGCATCGTTTTATGTACCATCTGCGTGTGTGTGTCATGGTCAGTTTGGTAGTGTTTTAAATACCATATTTGTGTGTGCCTCCTTGTCCGTTTCGTAGTGTTTTATGTACCATCCTTGTGTGTGCTTCCTGGACCGTTTGGTATTGTTTTATGTCCCATCCTTGTTTGCCTCCCGGTCCGTTTGGTATTGTTTTATGTACCATCCTTGTGTTTGCCTGCTGGTCCGTTTGGTAGTGTTTTATGTACCATCCTTGTGTTTGCCTCCCTGTCCGTTTGGTAGTGTTTTATGTACCATCCTTGTGTTTGCCAGCTGGTCCGTTCGGTAGTGTTTTATGTACAATCCTTGTGTTTGTCTCCTAGTCCGTTTGGTAGTGTTTTATGTACCATCCATGTGTTTCCCTCCTAGTCCGTTTGGTAGTGTTTTATTTACCATCATTGTGTATGTCATGGTCCGTTTGGTATCGTTTTATGTACCATCCTTGTGTGTGTCATGGTCAGTTTGGTAGTGTTTTAAATACCATCCTTGTGTGTGCCTCCTGGTCCGTTCGGTAGTGTTTTATGTTCCATCCTCGTGTGTGCCTCCCGGACGGTTTGGTATTGTTTTATGTACCATCCTTGTGTGTGTCATGGTCCGTTTGGTAGTGTTTTATGTACCATCCCTGTGTGTGTCATGGTCCGTTTGGCAGTGTTTTATGTACCATCCTTGTGTATGTCATGGTCCGTTTGGTAGTGTTTTATGTACCATCCTTGTGTGTGTCATGGTCCGTTTGGTATTGTTTTATGTACCATCCGTGTGTGTGTCATGGTCCGTTTGGTATTGTTTTATGTACCATCATTGTGTGTTCCTCCTGGTCCGTTTGGTAGTGTTTTATGTACAATCCTTTTGTTCGTCTCCTAGTCCGTTTGGTAGGGTTTTATGTACCATCCATGTGTTTGCCTCCTAGTTCGTTTGGTAGTGTTTTATTTACCATCCTTGTGTTTGCCTCCTGGTCCGTTTGGCAGTGTTTTATGTACCATCCTTGTGTGTGTCATGGTCAGTTTGATATTGTTTTATGTACCATCCTTGTGTTGGCCTCCTGGTCCGTTCGGTAGTGTTTTATGTACCATCCTCGTGTGTGCCTCCCGGACGGTTTGGTATTGTTTTATGTATCATCCTTGTGTGTGTCATGGTCCGTTTGGTATTGTTTTATGTACCATCCTTGTGTGTGTCATGGTCTGTTTGGTAGTGTTTTATGTACCATCCCTGTGTGTGTCATGGTTCTCTTGGCAGTGTTTTATGTACCATCCTTGTGTATGTCATGGTCCGTTTGGTAGTGTTTTATGTACCATCCGTGTGAGTGTCATGGTCCGTTTGGTATTGTTTTATGTACCATCATTGTGTGTTCCTCCTGGTCCGTTTGGTAGTGTTTTATGTACAATCCTTTTGTTTGTCTCCTAGTCCGTTTGGTAGGGTTTTATGTACCATCCATGTGTTTGCCTCCTAGTTCGTTTGGTAGTGTTTTATTTACCATCCTTGTGTTTGCCTCCTGGTCCGTTTGGTAGTGTTTTATGTACCATCCTTGTGTGTGTCATGGTCCGTTTGGTATTGTTTTATGTACCATCCTTGTGTATGTCATGGTCCGTTTGGTATTGTTTTATGTACCATCTGTGTGTGTGTGTCATGGTCAGTTTAGTAGTGTTTAAATACCATCCATGTGTTTGTCTTCTAGTCCGTTTGGTAGTGTTTTATTTACCATCCTTGTGTTTGCCTCCTGGTCCGTTGGGTAGTGTTTTTTGTACCATCCTTTTGTGTGCCTCCTGGTCCGTTTGGTATTGTTTTATGTACAATCCTTGTGTTTGCCTCCTGGTCCGTTGGGTATCGTTTTATGTACCATCTGTGTGTGTGTCATGGTCAGTTTGGTATTGTTTTATGTACCATCCTTGTGTTTGCGTCCTTGTCCGTTTTGTAGTGTTTTATGTACCATCCTTGTGTGTGCCTCCTGGTCCGTTTGGTAGTGTTTTGTGTACCATACTTGTGTTTGCCTCCCGGACCGTTTGGTAGTGTTTTGTGTACCATCCTTGTTTGCATCCTGGTCCGTTTGGTAGTGTTTTATGTACCATCCTTGTGTTTGCCTCCTAGTCCGTTTGGTAGTGTTTTATGTACCATCCTTGTGTTTGCCTCCAGGTCCGTTTGGTATTGTTTTATGTACTATCCTTGTGTTTGGCTCCTGGTCCGTTTGGTATTGTTTTATGTACCATCATTGTGTGTTCCTCCTGGTCCGTTTGGTATTGTTTTATGTACAATCCTTGTGTTTGTCTCCTAGTCAGTTTGGTAGTGTTTTATGTACCATCCATGTGTTTGCCTCCTAGTCCGTTTAGTAGTGTTTTATTTACATGTACCATCCTTGTGTGTGTCATGGTCCGTTTGGTATTGTTTTATGTACCATCCTTGCGTGTGTCATGGTCCATATGGTATTGTTTTATGTACCATCCTTGAGTGTGTCATGGTCCGTTTGGTATCGTTTTATGTACCATCCTTGTGTGTGTCATGGTCAGTTTGGTAGTGTTTTAAATACCATCCTTGTGTGTGCCTCCTGGTCCGTTTGGTAGTGTTTTATGTACCATCCTTGTGTGTGCTTCCTGGTCCGTTTGGAGGTGTTTTATGTACTATCCTTGTGTGTGCTTTCCGGACCGTTTGGTATTGTTTTATGTTCCATCCTTGTGTGTGACTCCTGGTCCGTTTGGTATTGTTTTATGTACCATCTTTGTGTGTGCCTCCCGGTCCATTTGGTATTGTGTTATGCACCATCATTGTGTTCGCCTCCTGGACCGTTTGGTATTGTTTTATGTACCATCCTTGTTTGCCTCCTGGACCGTTTGGTATTGTTTTATGTACCATCCTTGTTTGCCTCCCGGTCCGTTTGGTATTGTTTTATGTACCATCCTTGTGTTTGCCTGCTGGTCCGTTTGGTAGTGTTTTATGTACCATCCTTGTGTTTGCCTCCTGGTCCGTTTGGTAGTGTTTTATGTACCATCCTTGTGTTTGCCTGCTGGTCCGTTTGGTAGTGTTTTATGTACAATCCTTGTGTTTGTCTCCTAGTCCGTTTGGTAGTGTTTTATGTACCATTGATGTGTTTCCCTCCTTGTCCGTTTGGTAGTGTTTTATTTACCATCATTGTGTATGTCATGGTCCGTTTGGTATCGTTTTATGTACCATCCTTGTGTGTGTCATGGTCAGTTTGGTAGTGTTTTAAATACCATCCTTGTGTGTGCCTCCTGGTCCGTTCGGTAGTGTTTTATGTACCATCCTCGTGTGTGCCTCCCGGACGGTTTGGTATTGTTTTATGTACCATCCTTGTGTGTGTCATGGTCCGTCTGGTATTGTTTTATGTACCATCCTTGTGTGTGTCATGGTCCGTTTGGTAGTGTTTTATGTACCATCCCTGTGTGTGTCATGGTCCGTTTGGCAGTGTTTTATGTACCATCCTTGTGTATGTCATGGTCCGTTTGGTAGTGTTTTATGTACCATCCTTGTGTGTGTCATGGTCAGTTTGATATTGTTTTATGTACCATCCCTGTGTTGGCCTCCTGGTCCGTTCGGTAGTGTTTTATGTACCATCCTCGTGTGTGCCTCCCGGACGGTTTGGTATTGTTTTATGTATCATCCTTGTGTGTGTCATGGTCCGTTTGGTATTGTTTTATGTACCATCCTTGTGTTTGTCATGGTCCGTTTGGTATTGTTTTATGTACCATCCTTGCGTGTGTCATGGTCTGTATGGTATTGTTTTATGTACCATCCTTGTGTGTGTCATGGTCCGTTTGGTATCGTTTTATGTACCATCCTTGTGTGTGTCATGGTCAGTTTGGTAGTGTTTTAAATACCATCCTTGTGTGTGCCTCCTGGTCCGTTTGGTAGTGTTTTATGTACCATCCTTGTGTGTGCTTCCTGGTCCGGTTGGTAGTGTTTTATGTACCATCCTTGTGTGTGCTTTCCGGACCGTTTGGTATTGTTTTATGTACCATCCTTGTTTGCCTCCCGGTCCGTTTGGTATTGTTTTATGTACCATCCTTGTGTTTGCCTGCTGGTCCGTTTGGTAGTGTTTTATGTACCATCCTTGTGTTTGCCTCCTGGTCCGTTTGGTAGTGTTTTATGTACCATCCTTGTGTTTGCCTGCTGGTCCGTTTGGTAGTGTTTTATGTACAATCCTTGTGTTTGTCTCCTAGTCCGTTTGGTAGTGTTTTATGTACCATCCATGTGTTTCCCTCCTTGTCCGTTTGGTAGTGTTTTATTTACCATCATTTTGTATGTCATGGTCCGTTTGGTATCGTTTTATGTACCATCCTTGTGTGTGTCATGGTCAGTTTGGTAGTGTTTTAAATACCATCCTTGTGTGTGCCTCCTGGTCCGTTTGGTAGTGTTTTTGTACCATCCTTTTGTGTGCCTCCTCGCCCGTTTGGTATTGTTTTATGTACAATCCTTGTGTTTGCCTCCTTGTCCGTTGGGTATCGTTTTATGTACCATCTGTGTGTGTGTCATGGTCAGTTTGGTATTGTTTTATCTACCATCCTTGTGTTTGCCTCCTGGTCCGTTTTGTAGTGTTTTATGTACCATTCTTGTGTGTGCCTCCTGGTCCGTTTGGTAGTGTTTTGTGTACCATCCTTGTGTTTGCCTCCTGGTCCGTTTGGTAGTGTTTTGAGTACCATCTTTGTGTTTGCCTCCCGGACCGTTTGGTAGTGTTTTGTGTACCATCCTTGTTTGCATCCTGGACCGTTTGGTAGTGTTTTATGTACCATCCTTGTGTGTGCCTCCCGGACCGTTTGGTATTGTTTTATGTACCATCCTTGTGTTTGCCTCCTGGTCCGTTTGGCAGTGTTTTATGTACCATCCTTGTGTGTGTCATGGTCAGTTTGGTATTGTTTTATGTACCATCCTTGTGTTGGCCTCCTGGTCCGTTCGGTAGTGTTTTATGTACCATCCTTGTGTGTGCCTCCCGGACGGTTTGATATTGTTTTATGTACCATCCTTGTGTGTGTCATGGTCCGTTTGGTATTGTTTTATGTACCATCCTTGTGTGTGTCATGGTCCGTTTGGTAGTGTTTTGTGTACCATCCCTGTGTGTGTCATGGCCCGTTTGGTAATGTTTTATGTACCATCCTTGTGTATGTCATGGTCCGTTTGGTAGTGTTTTATGTACCATCCTTGTGTGTGGCATGGTCCGTTTGGTATTGTTTTATGTACCATCCTTGTGTGTGTCATGGTCCGTTTGGTATTGTTTTATGTACCATCATTGTGTGTTCCTCCTGGTCCGTTTGGTAGTGTTTTATGTACAATCCTTTTGTTTGTCTCCTAGTCCGTTTGGTAGGGTTTTTTGTACCATCCATGTGTTTGCCTCCTAGTTCGTTTGGTAGTGTTTTATTTACCATCCTTGTGTTTGCCTCCTGGTCCGTTTGGTAGTGTTTTATGTACCATCCTTGTGTGTGTCATGATCCGTTTGGTATTATTTTTTATGTACCATCCTTGTGTATGTCATGGTCCGTTTGGTATCGTTTTATGTACCATCTGTGTGTGTGTGTTATGGTCAGTTTAGTAGTGTTTAAATACCATCCATGTGTTTTCCTCCTAGTCCGTTTGGTAGTGTTTTATTTACCATCCTTGTGTTTGCCTCCTGGTCCGTTTGGTAGTGTTTTTTGTACCATCCTTTTTGTGCCTCCTGGTCCGTTTGGTATTGTTTTATGTACAATCCTTGTGTTTGCCTCCTGGTCCGTTGGGTATCGTTTTATGTACCATCTGTGTGTGTGTCATGGTCAGTTTGGTATTGTTTTATGTACCATCCTTGTGTTTGCGTCCTTGTCCGTTTTGTAGTGTTTTATGTACCATCCTTGTGTGTGCCTCCTGGTCCGTTTGGTAGTGTTTTGTGTACCATCCTTGTGTTTGCCTCCTGGTCCGTTTGGTAGTGTTTTGTGTACCATCCTTGTGTTTGCCTCCCGGACCGTTTGGTAGTGTTTTGTGTACCATCCTTGTTTGCATCCTGGACCGTTTGGTAGTGTTTTATGTACCATCGTTGTGTGTGCCTCCCGGACCGTTTGGTATTGTTTAATGTACCATCCTTGTGTTTGCCTCTTGGTCCGTTTGGTAGTGTTTTTTGTACCATCCTTTTGTGTGCCTCCTCGCCCGTTTGGTATTGTTTTATGTACAATCCTTGTGTTTGCCTCCTGGTCCGTTGGGTATCGTTTTATGTACCATCTGTGTGTGTGTGATGGTCAGTTTGGTATTGTTTTATCTACCATCCTTGTGTTTGCCTCCTGGTCCGTTTTGTAGTGTTTTGTGTACCATCCTTGTGTTTGCCTCCCGGACCGTTTGGTAGTGTTTTGTGTACCATCCTTGTTTGCATCCTGGACCGTTTGGTAGTGTTTTATGTACCATCCTTGTGTGTGCCTCCCGGACCGTTTGGTATTGTTTTATGTACCATCCTTGTGTGTGCCATGGTCCGTTTGGTAGTGTTTTGTGTACCATCCCTGTGTGTGTCATGGTCCGTTTGGTAGTGTTTTATGTACCATCCCTGTGTGTGTCATGGTCCGTTTGGTAGTGTTTTATGTACCATCCTTGTGTATGTCATGGTCCGTTTGGTAGTGTTTTATGTACCATCCTTGTGTGTGTCATTGTCCGTTTGGTATTGTTTTATGTACCATCCTTGTGTGTGTCATGGTCCGTTTGGTAGTGTTTTATGTACCATCCCTGTGTGTGTCATGGTCCGTTTGGTAGTGTTTTATGTACCATCCTTGTGTGTGCCTCCTGGTCCGTTTGGTAGTGTTTTATGTACCATCATTGTGTGTTCCTCCTGGTCCGTTTGGTAGTGTTTTATGTACAATCCTTTTGTTTGTCTGCTAGTCCGTTTGGTAGGGTTTTATGTACCATCCATGTGTTTGCCTCCTAGTTCGTTTGGTAGTGTTTTATTTACCATCCTTGTGTTTGCCTCCTGGTCCGTTTGGTAGTGTTTTATGTACCATCCTTGTGTGTGTCATGGTCCGTTTGGTATTGTTTTATGTACCATCCTTGTGTATGTCATGGTCCGTTTGGTATCGTTTTATGTACCATCTGTGTGTGTGTGTCATGGTCAGTTTAGTAGTGTTTTAAGTACCATCCATGTGTTTGCCTCCTAGTCCGTTTGGTAGTGTTTTATTTACCATCCTCGTGTGTGCCTCCTGGTGCGTTTTGTATGGTTTGCTAGTATTTGTGTGGCTCCGAGTTGTGATCGTGTCGATTGACATGATCATCACGCTCTGTTTTTTTTAACGCATTTGCAAAACAAATACTGAATTTCTAACATGGAGCAAGAAAACGACAATGGATTCAATTGATGTTATTGTGTGTTGGCCTTAAATGTTTTAAGCATTTGTTTGTACATTACAACTGTTTTAGTATTTTCCACAAAATTAGGAGGTAATGAGAGTTGCTTTTAAGCATTTTGGTAATTGCCTAATCAAATATTTCGTTATTGTTATCTATATCTTACCATATGCTAGGTTGTTAATAAAAATGTGTCGGCATTAAACCATTACATTACACCTTAAATATCAGATTACACATGTTGATAAAATGTTAAGATAATCAACATGAAGGGAGCTGGGTCAATATTAGGTCAGAGAGAGGTAAGTGATAGTAAATCGTAGGACTGAAAACGTAACATACAGTTTTACAGTGTAATAACGCCAAGAAATCTGAGTGAATTTATTGAACAACCAATAAGGAACAACCACTCAGGAACAAGCTTACCTGTTTACTAACAAAAGCCGGATCTATGCTAGAGAAATGCATGAATTGACGAAAACGAAGACTGATGGGATGTGGACATACATTTACTTGAGAAACGAACTAAATTTGCGTTCTTGTTACTTTACAGACATTTATGGTGTAACGGTCGATCTTTGCTGACAAAATTATAACTATATTTATTAAAGCAATGTCTAACAACAAGCGATATCGTTTTGTTACTATGATTGTTACACTGCAAAATACGGACTTGCTCTGTCGAAAATCTGAACAGATGTTATTGGTGTGTCAGCCTTGTTTGCAACTTTCCGTTTTGCTTTTTTTTGTATTTCTGTCATCATACATGGCGTCATATTAATGTAACGAAGCTTATTCGATATCCATGCAGTCAGCATCATGAAGAAGAATACAGATATAATAACTAACAAAACAAATGCACTCCGGAGACTGACTTCCGTCCACAAATCTGGAACCATATATATTGGTCCCAGCACAAACACATTCACAAATTGTATATACAAGACAAAATTTGGCACATTTTTTTTTCAAACGGAGACATTTAGATCTATATTTTGTTAAGTACTGTAGTGATTTGTATCAAAAATCCATTAAATCTGAATGTGAAATCTGACTAAAAATACATTGATAAACTTCTACAATGTATTCATTTCAATATCGACATTGCAGAGTAAAATAATCATAGATAATCTGTATTTAATTACCTTGATGAGTTGAACTTTGTCATCTAATGACAGTTCAGTATGATTGCATTTTGCGGTGGTGTAGACATTGTTTTACATTACAAGAAAAATGATGTGATATGTACGATTTCTTTTAAAGATAAGATTTCAAAATAAAAAACAATTTCAATGTTTGCAAATTATCAATTACTCAAATGATTTACAATAATTGATTGGTTGGAGGAGACCCCATGAAAGACTTTAGTCCATTGTCAAATACTACAGGGGTCATCAATTTAACAATGAACCTGTGAAAACACAGTCAATGTACCCTTCAATTATCAAGTATCATTAATCAGTTTGTTGTCATAGCAATGACATTGCATTCGAAAATCATTTCTTCTGATACTCATAGTGCTCTGTATCAAACTCTTCCATCGAAAGATTTTGCCAAAGATGTGAAAATTGATATCGAGACTTTATTCTTGTCCGGTTAAAAGGGGTGATTTATAATGGAAATATCCATTTCGGGTCAAAATTCTTGTCCGGTTACCAGAATTAAGGGGTTTCCGGACTAAAGGGGTGATTTAGTTAGTAACAAATTGGTGACCGGACGATTTGTCCGTTTTAAAGGCGTTTCCGGACTAAAGGGATTCCGTTTTAAATGGGTTCCAGTGTGCAAGATATGCTAATATTGCGTTAATTACAAATTGAAGTTCATGTATTTGGCTATAGTTGGTACTATTGTACTTGTACAGTGTACAAGTTCAACTACGTAACAGAAACATTTAGAGATCGCACGACTTTGTAGTCAAGTGACTTCGTGCGTACTATGGTATGCCTCATTCATTTGTTGCTGGGAAAGATAACTATATATATACCGGCTCACAGATACACTGAAGGTTTCGACAGAGTATACACGATTTTTAGATCGTTCGTTTTACGGGAGTATTTGAGACAACCTTCAAAGCATGCTCGTCCCGGAATGGATTGCAGTGTTTGGGTTATTGGTGCTTAAAGTATCCGTCTGCTGGGCTGATGTAGGTGAGTACATTTTTACCATGGTTACGTCAAAAAGTTTTAATCAATAGAGAACGCTTTGCATTTTAATTGTATTGACTTTATCGTAACCTTATCGACTTAATAATTTAAATCTAATTAAAATATATATGTGTTATATCTTTTACTAAACAAGTAAAAATCTACGAGACTTTTTTACCACGAGGTTCATGAATATAGCTGGTAGTCGAAATTCTAATCACTAACAGTTAATAAACATTTCTGTAAGATTCCAAGTCGGTGGTTGCACATCATCTAAGCGAGGCTATTTCATTCTCCAGGATATTTTTAATACCTTTCTTAACCCGAACGTTTTCCTGAGAGAGGTCACATGCAGTAGGGATGCATACTTGGTCCATTTCTATAATTGGTCATCGAAAATGATCGGGTAGGGGATTTTGTTCACTTATTGAATTAGTCATCGAATTGTTTTGAATGCCGTCATAAGCGTATGATTTTCGACAGTTTCCGCGTTTGCTTTGAAAGTAGGTCCTTCTTCTCCCGTTTTCATCATATAAGCGAAGAATTGCCAGACATGAGATTTGGCATTCCCAGGATAGGGAAAAAAATCGTCACCTAATGACGAGATAAAGCTAGCTACATCAGTGTCGCCAGGTCATCCTTCTGGACCCGATCTCTCAAAACATCTGAAATATAAATCTCAGCTCAATATGGGATTTTGCTTAAATCAGAGCTTGAGTGTGAGACATCTTATTTGAGATCTCTTGAACATTTTCTGAAAAAACCTCATCTCATTTTTTGTTGTTTTGTAATATCTATTTTGAGTCTGGTATAAGATGAAAAAAATCTCGACAATTTGAGATAATATTTGAGCTGAGAGTTGGCTCAGATTGAGATGCTTCGGGAGATCGGGCCTGCAAGACAGGGTGCGACCACACGTTGCTCGTGTAATTACCATATTCCTACAGCAGAACAATGTCGACGTCTTTCCATGTTCATCAGTTTCAGTTTTGACTGTTTACGCCGTCTACCAAATCAACTAATAACGTTTAGACAGTTTGGTGATGCCTCGGAGAGAACATAGAACGCATTGCTTCTCAAGCATTCTTCGGCACTTTAGCGTAGGTATCGCGCGTTGCAAGATGAAGATATTCTTGCTCCGTAACTTTTGGTTTTACTCCATGAAGCCTGTCCTTGATATTTAGTACACTCGTTGAACTTCACCTGTACGCGATATACGCTGTTGAGTACATATGATTATCACAAATAGCAATAAAGTGCAATACCAACAGTTGAGAACTTGTATGCAGTTTGGGATATACATTTCCTGAATATATAACGCCACAAAATCTACTCTATTGGTTTTGAAAATGTCACAAGATTGCACCTCTAGATTGTTTTCGTACACATTCTACAAGCTCTGGCTACGCCTCCCGATCAACTTGTTAACTCAGTTTGCTATGTTTACATTTATTTCGGCGCAGCGTTCTACCATGGTTTTGCTATTTACATATCAGTATTGTGTACACCAATCAAATCTTACGGTAACCACCAAGGCAATTTCTCTTCAACCGAACGACGTTTGTAACCTTGATTGGATAACCTTTGATAACGGGTAAGTTTATCCATTTTGGATCTGAAGTGACTTGCAATCGTTACTACTCGACATTGTTTATGTTGCAAACAAATCGGAACCTTCAAATTGCACCGATCTTCTTTTTCAAGATATTTCTTGTTTGAATTGAGTAATGATAGAGTACCAACCTTAAATACCATACGCAACCCATTTGTTATTATGTAATTACTATTTCAGGATACTTCTGGCACGTGACTGACTTCCATTATGATCCAACATACAGTAATTCACATTGGTCATGCTTTGAAAACGAACAACCGGAAGTTCCTACCGGTATCTATGGCAACATGTGGTGTGACTCTCCATGGTTACTTGTCGAAAGTAGCATTTTGGCGATGAAAGAAATAGAACCGAAAGTTGACTTTCTTCTTTGGACAGGGTAGATATTTGTTCAATACGTGTATAAAGTGATTATATTAAGAGTTTTGAGAATTATAATTGATCTCAAATTCCATAACTTTTTTCAGGGTCGTCGGTTAGAATTATGAGAACAGATACCATGCTCAAGTCTCATTTCTATACTCAATCTGTTTTCGGTTAGATGTGTAGTTTTTCATTGTTTGTAGTTTATACTCTGAGTATGTCCCATACATAATACTGTGTTATATTATGTCAAAGTCGTATCATAATTAACTTGAACAAATTCAAAGTGATATCAAGTTAGTATAGGGAACTTAAAATGCATAATACAATGCTTCCCAACACAGATCCCTGGGAAAACAACAAACAACAAAACATTATGTTAATATTGCAGGGAGCGATGTTTGGGTTTACAGCGTACTCACGGTTGAATTCGAATCCACAACTTTCGGATGAGAAGTCGGACGTGATACCCCTCGACCCGTATGGATCCCTATTTTCACAATGATTGTTGAAATAGTTTCTTTCTTTCTTTAAATAGGGACACTATTCCACATGCAAACAATGACAAACTAAGTGATGAATTCAATCTAGAGATACAAACAAATATCACACGACTTCTTAAGGATTCGTTTCCAAGAAAACCAGTGTATGCCACATTTGGTAACCATGACTACCATCCATCGGATCAGTTTCCACCAAACACAACCAAACTTTATCACAATATCTTTGACTTGTGGCGGGATTGGATTGGTGATGCTGATCAGGAACAAACGTTCTTAAAAGGTTTGGCTCACTTGATCCTGATAGACGAAAACTCACCAATTGCTTATATGAACTAGTTTTATCCCATTTTAACAAAAGTGTTTTACCTCAAACAATTTAAACATAAACGCCATAATCTTCAATTGCACACCCGCAATATTATTGATGATTAAACGCCATGACATATATCATGATGGTGTGACTTATATTGTATTTGCTTGTTGAATCTCAGATAGAGAATTTCATATAACTTTTAAAAAGGCCCCATTTGTAGTGTAACTTTCGAGTATCTAATAATAGATTATGGCTTTAAGTATCTGTTCATAGGTTATCGCTTTCAAGTATTTGCTCATAGATTATCAGTTTCAAGTATCTGCTCATAGATTATCAGTTTCAAGTATCTGCTCATAGATTATCGCTTTTGAGTACTGCTCATAGGTTATCGCTTTCGAGGCCGAGTATTCGTTCATAGATTCGGGATTTAATGTCTTATAAAATATGTTAAGATCAGTCCAATCAAACATATTGTCGTTTGCAAGAATGCCATTACTTAAAAATGCAATATAATGAAAGAAAATGTTAACTATGAAATGTTCTCGATAATGGGTTGTGAAATAGTATATTATGCCACGGTATTGTATCTTTACCTATATAAATATTTTGCCTTAGTCTTTAATAAACTATCATTATCTATATTTCAATATCGATATTTAGGTGGTTACTACACGACTAAGACGTCTACCGGAATGCGGATTGTGGGATTAAACACAATACTGTATTACACAGCAAACAAGGCTGTGAATGAGCAAGGTGATATATCAGCACAATTCAAATGGTTGGAAGATACATTAACTGCCGCACGTACAGATCGAGAAAAGGTAGAAATGTAGAAACACTGTACTTCACCTTTATAGGGAAATATGTATACCCTAATTATGTTGTTTAACGTCCCCTGCCGGTGTGTGCCTCCAAGTCCGTTTGGTATAGTATGAGTGTCCCCCTAGGTGGCCTCTGGTTAGTTTGGTATTGTTTCTATGTACGCTCCCTGCATGTACCGCCTGGTCTTTTTGGGGTTTATTTGTAGCCCTCCCTATGTGTATTTTCCGGTCCGTTTGGAATTATTTTGTGTTCCCTTCTTGCATGTACTTTCTGGTCCTTTTTGCATGTACCTCCTGATCCTTTTGGTTTGCGTGTATCTCCTAGTCCGTTCGGTGATGTTTAAATGACCCTCCCTTAGTGAGCCTCCTGATTGGTTGGTCTAGTTCCTGTGTCCCTGACTGTGCGAACTTTCTGGTTCAATTTGTAATTGTTTTATGTTTCCTTCCTGCATGCACCTCTTTTTGGTGTGTTTTATGTTCTTCCCTCTCTGTACCTCCTGCTCCGTTTGGTATTGTTTTTGTGTCCACCCTGTGTCCCTCTGGTGGGTTTGGTTCTGTTTGTGTGTCCACTCCCTGCATGTATGTCCTTGTCCGTTTGGACGCGGTTTTTGTATCCTCTCCCTGCATGTACCCACTGGACTGTATGGTAGGGTTTGAAGGAGAAGTAATTTGGTACACGGGTACGATTTTGGACCGTACAAATTCCAGTACTGGGACAGGTCCGGAAAATAATCGGACCGGACTTTATACTCAACCCATGTCGAGGTCAAAGTTCAAGTTTGGGTAGTGTGTAAATTCCGGTGCGATTTTTGGCCACCGATTCCGATACAAGGACAGGTCCGTAAAAAAATCGGATCGGACTTTTAACTCAGTATTGTTTTGTGGTCCTTACCTGCATGTACTTTATGGTTCATTCAGTATTGTTTTGTGTCCCTTACCTGCATGTACCTCCTGTTTCATTCAGTAATGTTTTGTGTCCCCAACCTACATCTACTTTCTGGTTCATTCAGTATTGTTTTGTGTTCCCTACCTACATCTACTTTCTGGTTCATTCAGTATTGTTTTGTGTTCCCTACCTACATCTACTTTCTGGTTCATTCAGTATTGTTTTGTGTCCCCAACCTACATCTACTTTCTGGTTCATTCAGTATTGTTTTGTGTTCCCTACCTGCATGTACCTCCTGTTTCATTCAGTATCGTTTTGTGTACTCAACCTACATCTACTTTCTGGTTCATTCAGTATTGTTTTGTGTTCCCTACTTGCATGTACCTCCTGTTTCATTCAGTATTGTTGTGTGTCCCCAACCTACATCTACTTTCTGGTTCATTCAGTATTGTTTTGTGTCCCTTACCTGCATGTACCTCCTGTTTCATTCAGTATTGTTGTGTGTCCCCAACCTACATCTACTTTCTGGTTCATTCAGTATTGTTTTGTGTCCCTTACCTGCATGTACCTTCTGATTCATTCAGTATTGTTGTGTGTCCCCAACCTACATCTACTTTCTGGTTCATTCAGTATTGTTTTGTGTTCCCTACTTGCATGTACCTCCTGTTTCATTCAGTATCGTTTTGTGTCCTCAACCTACATCTACTTTCTGGTTCATTCAGTATTGTTTTGTGTTCCCTACTTGCATGTACCTCCTGTTTCATTCAGTATTGTTGTGTGTCCCCAACCTACATATACTTTCTGGTTCATTCAGTATTGTTGTGTGTCCCCAACCTACATATACTTTCTGGTTCATTCAGTATTGTTGTGTGTCCCCAACCTACATATACTTTCTGGTTCATTCAGTATTGTTTTGTGTCCCCAACCTACATATACTTTCTGGTTCATTCAGTATTGTTGTGTGTCCCCAACCTACATATACTTTCTGGTTCATTCAGTATTGTTTTGTGTCCCCAACCTACATATACTTTCTGGTTCATTCAGTATTGTTTTGTGTCCCCAACCTACATATACTTCCTGGTTCATTCAGTATTGTTGTGTGTCCCCAACCTACATATACTTTCTGGTTCATTCAGTATTGTTTTGTGTCCCCAACCTACATATACTTTCTTGTTCATTCAGTATTGTTTTGTGTCCCCAACCTATATCTACTTTTTGGTTCATTCAGATTGCTGTCTGCTTCATTCAGTATTGTTTTGTGTACCCTACCTACATGTACCGTCTGGTTGTTCAGTATTGTTTTGTGAACCCTACCTACATGTACCGTCTGGTTGTGTTCAGTATTGTTTTGTGTACCCTACCTACATGTACCGTCTAGTTGTTCAGTATTGTTTTGTGTAACCTACCTACATGTACCTTCTGGTCCGTTCAGTATTGTTTTGTGTACCCTACCTACATGTACCGTCTGGTTGTTCAGTATTGGTTTGTTTACCCTACCTACATGTATTTTCTGGTCCATTTAGTATTGTTGTGTTCCTATGTGTTCCTCCTGTCTTTTCTTTTGTCTAGATTTGACAATGCTAGTCCTGATTTGTGAATTAGGCCTTCCCTGCTATGAGCTATGATCTTTTTAGTTTAATACTTTTACCGAGTTCCTGTTGTCATAAACATTATCTTAATGTCAATAAATGAACAGGCTATTCATGTATTTAAAATATCATAGCTTTTGCAATTTACTTTCCTATCAAAAAATGTTTGCGGCTTTTTCTCCTCCTAGTACATAGGGAAACACAAACAACTCTATATACCTATTTTGAATTGTATTGGATAGGGAAATGTATTCATGCGTTCGCATTTAGTAAAACAGTTCTATATTAAATGTTTAAATATGTTTATATTTACTGTTTTTTATACCTAATTCAACAAATTAAATCACACACTAATATTAGTTTTGCCTTTACACATGCTATTTAATTATGTAAATTCAAATACTTCATTTTCCTGTTGTATAAAGAATCTATGAGGTGGTTAGCCAATGAAAACATGTTTTGCAAAATACTGGCCAATAGACACAGGGCACACAGTATTCTCAACTAATTTGGAATCCACTATATGTGCATTCAATATTAGGTTATTATTTCGATTATCTTATTATTGTATACACATGCGCAGGTACTGGTAACAGCCCACATTCAACCAGGGGTAGTTATGAGCAACAAACTCAACTTCTATAGTAAACAACACAACACATTAGTTGCCATCTTCAGGAGGTTTGCAGATGTAATTGTAGCGATGCATTTTGGACATGAGCACACAGATGGATTTAAACTTCTAACTAATGATGCTGGTATGTATGGTGGCATATTTCTGCAACTAGTTAACTACTTTATTAACTTAATTTTTCGTGTTAAGATATTTATCTGGTATGAAAATTTATCACGATACTTATCTAGTTACACACATAATTTTTAGTTAATTAAGTAGTTATCTAGTTTCTTTAACATGATTAGCACATAATTTTCTAGTTAATTGAGTAGTTAACTGGTGGCAGAAATATATGGTTATTATTTATATTTGTGTTTTAGAATAAGATGTATGTTAAATTTCCCTATCCCCAATGGCAATCCTTTCACTTGATATAGTGTTCATGTTCCCCCCCCCATTTCGGCCTATTGTTGCCAGCTTTCTTGGCTTGTCCTGTGATTTATTCCACCCATCTACCCCCACCCTGTTGTCCTCATTAATTCTCCTCAGTTGTCCCCTATGGTCGGCCAGGCCATTCCTTGTGCCCCTGCTCCCTTGCGTATTTACCCTTGTACCTCCTTAAATGCCTGATGTTTTAGGGAGTGTTGTTTTCCCTGAGGTCTGTGTGGACAGGTATTTTCTTATGTCAGTGACGTTCCCTGTAGCAACTTATTCCCTCTTTTTGGCAATGTGTAATCTCTCGAACTCATTATTACCATATACGTTCCCGATTAACTCAACACATAAAGTAAAATGTATAAGTTCGAACCTTTGCCAACAAAGCTTTCTCGAGTGTGTGAAAAACACACACTCCATAACACATTCATACATATCAGGGGTAGAACTAAGTACTAAGCCGCATAGAATGTGCTGTATTTCGTAAAAATATGTAAAATAAAAAAGAAATATGATTTGACCGTCTGTTGCAGCCAAAATGACGTCACAAATCACATGGTTTTCCCACCCTGTAAGTAAATAATTATTTAGTTTACTCCCCTTCTACAATGGGCACTTATTTTGTTGTCTTTGTACTGGCAATGTAAATCAAAGCGCTGTGAGGAGGAGTATTTAGTATATTTAAGATATCATTATCTACAATATTTCAGGGTTAAGTATTCCAATATTCTATGCACCGTCGGTAACGCCGATTCGGTTCGGTCCGGTACATAACCCAGCGGTACGTCTGGTGAAGTATGACAAAGTTACAAAGAAACATTTAGATTTTGCACAATATTACATTGATCTGGCAACAGCCAATAGAATGGAGCAGGCCGAATGGAAATTAGAGTACAACTTCACTGATGCTTACGGTGTGGAAGATATATCGACAGTTAGCTTAAAGTCAGTTGCTAAACGTATGAAAGACGGGGACAGTTCAGAGTTCAACAAATATGTAACATTTCATTCCGTAAATGCATCGGATGATCAGAGAGAAATGTGCGATATGGATTGCCATGCAACTGTGTTTTGCGGTCTGACGGAATTCTCCATGAGCGAATTTAATATTTGTGTTTCAAGGACCATGTCTGGGGCAGGTAAATTGTATCCGACACTTATCATGGTTGTAATGAACTTCATATACATTGATTATGTGTTGTTTGAATAACACAGACTATTTGATAACTATTAAAGTTATGGTGGCATCATTTGTTGATGAATATGGAAAGCATGTTACAGTGAAACTTCCTTTGAAAATCGCCTCAAAGTCTAGACCCTGTCATTAATAAGACAAGGTTTTCATGGACTAATTTTCAGTATTTCTACACATTTTTACTAAATAATCAGAAAATTTCACAAATAAAACTGATGTTTGCCTTTTTGTCAAGGTTCACTGTATAATACACCAGCGTTAATTTCATGAGTCGTGTTTGACTTTGTCATGTGCGCTTGTGTTATTAAATATTCATGTTGTAACCTGTAAAAATAATGGGCAGAAGTGCCAACATGCCAGTACTATTTCACATGGTTTCTAATCAATTGTTGTCCCCTTAAATCCTCCATGGTTGTTGTTGATAGTATTCCAGACCATTCCTCTTCCCCATGCCTATACATGTTTACCCTTGTACATACCAAGACCCTAATGTCCACAAGTGTAACCCTTCACACTCAAAACAAATAACTCTTGTATCTCCCAAGATCCTAATGTCCACTAGTGTAACACTTCACACTCAAGACTTAATAATTCTCGTTCCTCCCAAGACCATTATATCCACTAGTGTAACACTTCACACTCAAAACAAATAACTCTTGTATCTCCCAAGATCCTAATGTCCACTAGTGTAACACTTCACACTCAAGACTTTATAACTCGTGTACCTCCCAAGACTCTAATGTCCACTAGTGTAACACTTCACACTCAAGACTTAATCACACTTGTACCTCCCAAGACCCTAATGTCCACTAGTGTAACACTCCCGAGTCAGACTTAATAATTACTCCTACCTCTAGTATTACAATCAAACGACCAAGAAAGAATATTCAGCACTGATTTGAAATTACTTTGTCTTGGTGAAAGGAAATAAATAATTGAATAAATATGTTTCATAATAAATAGAAAATACTTATCATCAACAACACTTGTATTATTATGTTTTATTACACAATATAGAGACAACATCTATCCATGCATGAGAAATTAAGGGCTGACATCGTTAACAATCTTGTATTGTCAAGTCGATAAATATCGATTCAAAATTTGGAAGTATGGATTTGATTAAAGAAATGCCAAATACTTTCAGTTTGTTTTCAATAATAGTTTAATATTTTTTACATAATAACAGCGCAAAATAAAAAAAGTTTCCGTGAACTCTTAACTTATGCAATTAAGCTATACTGGGCAAATCCCACTTCCACGAACCCATAACTTGCACATTTTCATTCCTTATCAAAACTTCAAATGTGATTTTCTCAGAATGGCAAAAAATGAGATACATAATCTGAAGGACCAAGGCGATGAAACTGTTGTCACCAAACACAACATATGTTATAGATATAAGGTACTTATTCACAGATATATAGATTTATTTTGGTACAAGATCACTTACAATAATCTACACAGTGCATACACTGCTATTTAAACAAGAACTATCATGAAAAATGTTGTTCGGCGCAATTTGAAGGTTAAGATTTGTTGTGCAACATTCAACAATGCCGAGAAGTTACGATTGCTGGTCACTCTAGATCCAAATGGGATTTCGGTAAAATTACCGAAATCCACAGGTAACGTACCCTTTATCGAAAGGTGAACCAATCAGCGTCAAGGTAACAAACGTGGTTCGGTTGAAAATAAATTGCCTTGGTGGTTAACGTAAGATTTGATTGGGTTACACCACACTGATATGCAAATAGCAAAACCATGATAGTACGGCAGCGCCGAAAAACACAGGGATTAAAATCATCAATATTACAAAGCTTAGGTAAGAATAAAAGGAAATAATACTAACTAATGACAATAGTTAAGCTAATCTAATAAAAACACAAAACACGTTTAAGAAATTGATTTGAGAGTGTAACATTAAGATAGTTTGCAACAACATCGCTATTTTAAAGAGACATTATCTTATCTTATACCAAGGATATCGCATTAAAGTAGCTGAACAGCTCTTATTTCCAATGGGGTCATATACAACATCATTATTATGTTTATTCAAAACGCTTGAACACGTATCGTCATATAAATATATTTATTGATACTTAAAGCGACATTGCATATTTTATGTAATTAACACATTTGATTAGGAATGGTATTCTTGTCGATGAAAAATATTCATTTCACCTGTTATTCATTGGACAACATAAGCAATAAACGAGACATTCAACTCCTGATTTCTTCTAAGAAAAGTAACACAAAAGTCATTGCTTGTTCTTTATAATATTAACAAAGTACAAAACCTTCTCCTAAGTATCAAAATCCCTATTTTCGTTGATGACTAAAAAGCAGCTACTTTAATTACTTAGAAACCACACTAACAGAATGTGTTTTTGTTGAATGATATACAATTTGGTGGTGAAACTACCTTATAGCCATTTGAGAACGGAGAAAACATGTAATGCTGCTTTAAATTCATTTATTTCACAAGATGTAATATTGCATGCTAATAGAAAATGAATTGATACAATACATGATTTCAAACAGTTCACAAAAATACACACATTATAAAGCGGTCAGAATATAATTCGACTTGAAGGTAAGTCCATAATCAGCTGATATTTAAGCAGCGCACCCACGACTAGACATACTGTTTTCGAATTTTTTCATTATTCTGACAAATAGATTCCTCGACGGTCCCTTAGGCTGCTTAATTACCAAGGCAGTCCCCATCAGAGGATATTGGTACCTTTAATATAAAAATAGATACTGGTCAAATTCTGGACCATAAATGTCAAATTTAAAATTGTCAATATAAGAATCTCATATGAAGTTTTATGAGTAGAATTACAATATCGATATCCAAGGTGCACAATAGATAGTTTCTAAATCTACAATATTTACCTCCCTTGTTCTTAATCATCAGCCATTTTGATAGGCGAAACTGATAAGCACTTATTGGGAGTTATTCCCAAATATGTGATATTTGAGAAAATACCAAAATAATTTGCATGTGACAACCACGTTTTCTTCAACTTTCTGAGCCAACTGACCTCATGAGCATAATGAATGAGTTATTTCTTTATACTTGATTATTTATTATCGCTTACATTAAATTTCCTATAAACGTTTAAGAAAATTTGCCTATCAATATGGCTCCTGGTTTACCAACAAGCACTAACCTGCTCATCCGCTGCAATCAACTGATAACTTCCCGATTTCAGAGGTGAAGGACATATGACTTTCGATGCAATTTCTTTATTCAAAGAGTCACAGAAGAATGGTGCGAAACCACGATGTTTGACTAATATGAAATGTTTTAACTCCAAATTATACACTTTTTGAGATACGCCAGGTCAATTTCCATCAGACAGACCAATGAAAATCTAACTCCATTTTAATGCTGAGAAAAAGATTCATTCAACTTTGAATCAACATATGCTAAGAAACAATTTTGAGAAAATAGCATGTTTAACGCCCTCATACATAATATTATGTACTATGTAAATATTTGCAGTATAACTTTTCCTAAAACTGCAAAAACAAATGTTTCGGTATTTTCTATGTTAGCTCTAAATGGCCCGTATGTCAGGACAGTAAATACTGGTATCTGATATATGGGAAAGTTATTGTCTCAACAATTTTGCAGGATGTTCATATCTGTCACAGTATGTAAAAAGATTTAGCTTTGAATAACAATCTTTACAAAGTTTGAAAGATCCTTTATAAGGTCTTGATACTGAAAACTGATTATCTGTGAATATGGGGCCTGGTTTTCTCATATTTTTATTACAAAGCATAATTTGTCTACCTTTAACCACCCAATGTTGAAGTTCAGTACATGGAACAAGTATACTTACTCTGGTTGACCGTGGTTGTTCGTAAATTTATTTCCACCTCTGCCTATGACGTAAACCTTATCGTTTCTTGCAAGAGCAGGTTCTTGGCATGTGAGTGGGTAGAAGAACAACATGTCATCTTCCTCACGAAGACTTTCTACTCCTAGATTTCAATTAAACAAAACTTCATTTAAATTTAAGATGTATAAGGGAGAAGTTTGCTATTTTCTTTTACGATGCAAAGATATTTACTGAATTTTATACAGGATTTCATTATATGTTTGCAGTTTTCCTTCTACTTTCTTTTCCATATACTTTATTAATAAAAAAGAAAAGTCATTGATATTCAAAATTATACACTTGATATTATAAAATGATCTTCAATAAATATTTAAAACTACACATTTTATGAAAATGTAAAACAATAATGGGTTACCAAGTATATTATGGGTAATTTTTTTTCAACTTTCACTTTCCATATATATTATATTTGAAACACAATATCTCAATCTTTATCTGAAAATGAAGCAAGGTGTCCTATTATTTCTATTTCATATTTTTATTCCGACAGTGACTTTCATATAGTCTACCAAGTTGTAAGAAAATCTCCGCGCTAGAAAAATATTGTAAACTTGTATCGAGTTTGCTCTATATTCATATGAAATATTCACGTTTTAATCTTCATTATCATAAAACTGAGCAAGGTGACCTATAATTTTTATTTTATCTTTTGGTTAGATACATTACACATATCAAATATATAGAAAGTTAAAAGGAAATCTCCGAGTTAGAAAAAATGGCATTATTGTAGGATGCGGCTTTAAGACACTTACGTAACGATGGCTCAAATCAAAACTAGGCGAACAAAATGTTGAACAAATTATCAGATACTGAAAAAACCGTCTACAATTTTGGTATTGTCTATGTAAGGTCTCTGCTCTGTAAGCTTGAAACTTTTCGAAAGCTTAACATTATAGTCATTCCTACGTGTAATTATTTCTTCATAATTATTTAGTTTAATTAGCAATAGTTTCACACTGAACACCAATGATTTTTTGTACTTTGAATAAGAAATAACACCTTCGTTATTGACCTTCTGCAAAAAAAAAATGATACAGTTGTAATTATAGTGACGTTTATGTAATTATCAATGTTTTGCCCCATCCCGGAGAAGCAGCAGGGATTTATGGGTCTTGAGACAAAAGAAATTCCCGATGCGTGGGAATTTGTCTTAAAACTTGGTGAATGATTCCGGGTCTGCGGAAATTTATACTTCGGTCGGAACTTTGATAGTTCTCGGATGTGGGAATTAAACACCTCCCACTGTGGGGATTTACACACAATGCTTGGTTCAAGGTTGGGATAAGGATCTCAAAAAATACTTTTTGTCGTATTACCCTGGGTCAGTCCAACGCCCCCCCACCTCACTTACTCGGGCAAAAAACTCGCACAGTCTTCCAGTGCCGACAGAAATATCCAGCCAGAGCATTACTGTTTTACTGTAAAAACGGTATCCAAAGAGAATGAAACAGATTCTCTTTCCTCATAATCACAGGAGATTCGTTTTTTTTCTATTTTCATGCAAGTTTTAATGGTATCTTTGTTTGTTTGCGTATAATCAATATAAAATCTGTACAAACGATTAAATATATAGAAAGAATTTTTCAGGCCTTTGGACTGATTTCCGCATAATGTCGAGTTCAGTAACAGATATTTACTTATTTTACTTGACCAAACATTTTTACAGACGCCTCAGCTATGTCAGGAATACACACTTGACCAGTTTGGTGCATATAATGAATATTAACAACATTAATTATTATTTAATTAATTTTTTATGGTGGCAAAATGTACAGGTTGTTACAAAAGTTCGTTCACAAAGTTTGAATGTTGGTACTTTTTTTAATTGCTCGTCCCATCTATGTCGCTATTTACCAATCGTTTATTTCTGTGGAGAGTTCAGTATAAACAGAATTTCATGAAAAAGGCAGCAGTTTTCAATATTCGAAATAAAATCAGTATACAAAGCATTATTTCATTTTATCGAAATTCAAACCTTTTTAACACCCTGTTTATGGAATATTTTAACGTGTCAAAATGTTCATGAATCATCGAGTGCATATGTTTCACGAGAGAAAATAAAAAAATCGCCGAAATATGTAAAATCGTCAAATATGTAAAAGGTGAATATGCCAACTTTTCAACATGGCAAACATTGCAAACCACTTATACCGTATTGGTTATACCTTTATGAATGCTTCTCAACACTACCGCCGTGGCTCTTATCTGTTTCGTGTCCACATCAAACGATACTCCAGTTATCTTCACAAACACAGCTAGAAATGAACAAGTATATATTTATATAACTGTTGAAATCTTGTATTCGTAAAAATAACATTTTTCTGCGCATAATATGAGTGTCCACCACTGTATGGTAATTGTGACATCACATTAGGTATTATTATGAGTCTGTGGCATCCTTTATGATATAAATGGAGGATCTTACATGAGTGGTCATTTTAAAGTGGTTATTTTGAATTCATTAAACGAGTCTTCAAAAAAAGTTAAAAACGAGACTTTGACGCACGAGTTGTTATTTCACTAATGAATCATTGCAATTATACATAGTTGTTATTACCACTCAACACTGTATGTTATGTTATAAGTACTGGGACTATACAATTGCATTATATACAATTCCATATAATTTTTACCTTTTGACGAGCCTAAATATATGAGTATAAGTCTTTTAAATTATGGATGAGTTAATATAATTGCTACATGCAATAGTCTCAATTTGTTAATCATTTAGTCAATCAATCATTTAGTCAATGAATCAATTAATCAATGAATCAATCATGTTATCAATGAGCAAATATCAATTCACCCAATCAATAAAATATGTAAGCAAATTCATTCATATATTTAAAGACACCTAACATAAGTGTTCTATTGTTCGCTGCTTTTAATTATATTTTAATAGGGAAACCGGTAGAAAAAAATCCAATTCTATCCAATCTCAAAGGGTAATACATCCGCATAGGGTTGTCCGATTAAAATAATACTTTTTAGTTTTTTATCTTGTCAATTGCTTTCCATTGATAGAACACAATGGCATGATTTCTGAAAAAAAGTTTTCGTTGTGGTCTCTTATACATATTCATATTGTATGTACCCACTTAGATTATATTCATAGAGTCTAAAACCTAAGGATAAATTAATGACACTTCATGTTCTGACATGTTTGACACATTCTGTATACCAGTAATATTAGTATTACAATAGTTGCGAAGTACAGGTGTATTAGCACTTGTACCAGTAAAGTACATGTGTATTAGCACTTCTATCAGTAAAGTACTGGTGGATAAGCACTTGTACCAGTAAAGTACAGGTGGATAAGCACTTTTATCAGTAAAGTACTGGTGTATTATCACTTCTACCAGTAAAGTACTGGTGTATTAGTACTTCTATCAGTAAAGTACATGTGGATAAGCACTTGTACCAGTAAAGTACTGGTGTATTAGCACTTTTATCAGTAAAGTACATGTGTATTAGCACTTCTATCAGTAAAGTACAGGTGATAAGCACTTTTACCAGTAAAGTACTGGTGAATTATCACTTCTACCAGTAAAGTACTGGTGTATTAGCACTTCTATCAGTAAAGTAAAGGTGGATAAGCACTTGTACCAGTAAAGTACTGGTGTATTAGTACTTCTATCAGTAAAGTACATGTGTATTAGCACTTCTATCAGTAAAGTACAGGTGATAAACACTTTTACCAGTAAAGTACAGGTGGATAAGATCTTTTATCAATTAAGTACAGGTGGATAAGCATTTTTACCAGCAAAGTACAGGTGGATTAGCACTTTTACCAATTAAGTACATGTGTATAAGCACTTTTACCAGCAAAGTACATGTGTATTAGCACTTCTATCAGTAAAGTACTGGTGTATTAGCACTTCTATCAGTAAAGTAAAGGTGGATAAGCACTTGTACCAGTAAAGTACTGGTGTATTAGCACTTCTATCAGTAAAGTACATGTGTATTAGCACTTCTATCAGTAAAGTACAGGTGATAAACACTTTTACCAGTAAAGTACAGGTGGATAAGCACTTTTATCAATTAAGTACAGGTGGATTAGCACTTTTACCAATTAAGTACATGTGTATTAGCACTTTTACCAGCAAAGTACATGTGTATTAGCACTTCTATCAGTAAAGTACAGGTGATAAACACTTTTACCAGTAAAGTCCAGGTGGATAAGCACTTTTATCAATTAAGAACAGGTGGATTAGCACTTTTACCAATTAAGTACATGTGTATTAGCACTTTTACCAGCAAAGTACATGTGTATTAGCACTTTTAACAGCAAAGTTAAATTGAAAGGGGTTTAGCGAGTGTCATAACCTGTCATAACAGTTGTTCTTGGTGTCAAAAGTTCAAGTAAATTTTAAATGTACAACTCTTAAAACATTGTTCTGTATCCATAGAAACGTACCGTAGTTAGCTTTCTCTGCATCACATGTGTACATCCGTAGCTGTATAGCCGGCTTTTCCCCGTTTCTAGCCATTTGAACTATTTTATTCTCCATGGACTTCACGCAAATATCTACAAAAATAGAATGTATGCAATAAATCCAATTTTTTCACAAATCAGATACACAGAAAAACCTAGATCACCTCATGATTAAGACTTTATCTCATTGTATTCAACATGCTGTAAAACCTCACATAACGAACACCTCAATAATAAGACCACCCCAAAATTGAGGCCTCAATTTTCGAGTCCTTTTTGACTGTTTTGTTCATTAAGAAGACCGGTTTTCAAGGGTTCTAAAGATGGTCTTATTATTTAGGTTTTACTGTATTTAGAAGAAATGATACATGTAATTTCTAACTGTCATCTGGAGGACACATTGTTGTCACTAAAGGGATTCTAGGCATACGCTGTTGGATGTTTTGTTTTCTGAAATTCTTATGAAAATATATTTGCCCCATATGTCAATATGAAAAAGAAGTGACAATATGAAATATATATTGTTTCCTGCTTGCAAATATTGATCGGCATCTCATGGTGCGTTTTTTAAAATGACTTCACTTACAGAAGAGGTTGTTAATTCCATAACAGTGCTCAATTAGACTTGTCCGGGACGTCGGTGCTAGTGGATTTCTAGAGCCTTGGATATATTAGAAAATCCTCTCATATTGGCCATAATTTCTTATTAGTCCCTACTTTCATTTTGATGACTAAATAGGCTATATTCAGTTCAGAAATACATCCGTATCAAACCCACAGGAAGTTGCTTGTGAAATGAAATGCAATATGGGTGGTTTGAAACTACATTACAGCTAACGGAGAAACAAGAATTATCTTTAAAAAAAGATGAACAGCATAGATAGAATAAGAATCGCCCTATTTCGCCGGAGGGGTCAGCTACGGAAAGTGAATTATCTTTTCGAGAAACCCTGTTTAATCCCTCTCAACTTAAAATATGAACCAACCAAAATGTTTCATTTGTTGCATATTTAAACAACGCGCATCATATACGACATTTGATTGGTCTAAAATGTAGGTAAAAATCAATATTATACAGCTTTGCCGGAAAAAAAGTAAACAACGAAAGTCTGGCCACTTTAAATTGAACACTAGCTCATGATCTTACCTAGCTATAAAACTATACTTAACATTAGCTCATGATCTTACCTAGCTATAAAACTATACTCAACATTAGCTCATGATTTTACTTAGCTATAAAACTATACTTAACATTAGCTCATGATCTTACCTATCTATAAGACTATACTTAACATAAGCTCATGATCTTACCTAAATATAAAACTATACTTAACATTAGCTCATGATCATACCTAGCTATAAAACTATACTTAACATTAGCTCATGATCTTACCTAGCTATAAAACTATACTTAACATTAGCTCATGATCTTACCTAGCTATAAAACAATACTTAACATTAGCTCATGATCTTACCTAGCTATAAAACTATACTTAACATTAGCTCATGATCTTACCTAGCTATAAAACAATACTTAACATTAGCTCATGATCTTACCTAGCTATAAAACTATAATTAACATTAGCTCATGATCTTACCTAGCTACAAAACTATACTTAACATTAGCTCATGATCTTACCTAGCTATAAAACTATACTTAATATGTGCTCATGCTCTTACCTAGCTATAAAGCTATACTTAACATTGGCTCATGATCTTACCTAGCTATAAAACTATACTTAACGATAGCTCATGATCTTACATAGCTATAAAACTATACTTAACATTAGCTCATGATCTTCCTAGTTATAAAACTATACTTACTTTGTAAACATTGACACTGTAGCTTCTCTGAGTTATCACATTGGTAGGAAAATGCTTCTCCAACGGTTCGATACATTTTTGTACAAGTCCGGTCTGAAAACAAATATCAGAATTAAACAGAGTAAACAAATATGTGGCAGTGTCTGAGATTTTTGGCCCAAATGACATCTATGGGCGAAATTGACTTATTAACATTTCTGAATGCATTGATCTATGTAGGTCACTACCAAAAATATTTTTTGCAAAAATACATTTTTTCAGGGAATTACAGCACTTTTTATATGGTCACCAAGACTACAAAAGTTTATGAGTTTCACTTTAATACATCAAATAGGTTATCAGATACAGTCAATATTTCACAAAAACAAGTTTATTATTCTTTTTTTTATGAATAAATTAACAATACATGCAATGAGAATTTCCCCCAATATATTGCAGAAAAAAAATTGTTGCCATGGTAACCCATTTATTTAAAGATTGAAAAACGTTAAAAACATTAAAATTTATTTAAAATGACATCATAGATATATTATCATACAGTTCACTTTTTTAAATTAACCAGACAAAAAACTCATCAATATCAGGGCTCTAGAAATCTACTAGACTGACGTCTCGGACTAGCCTAATGCTGAATCGGGCTACCAACAGTTGATTGAAGTTAGTCCCGGACAAGTCTGTTTTTTAAGCTAACCAACATCAGCAATTGTAAGTCAAAACTTAGAATCCCACAAACACATAAATGTGATTATCAATTTAAGAGTGTGGAGCTATCATTGTGTATGTTTATTTGTTACTAAATTAATCGATATTCTCGGACAACTAGCTTCAAATGTTGGACAAGTCAAATTTAACATTTCCATTAGTCCAGGTGTATAAGAATATTTTTTCTAGAGCCCTGAATACATGTAATTGGAATAAGGAATGACACAGAACAAGTTTACAGATTAAAAAACTATCGCTTACTAGTAATCATAAACTGTAAGTATAGCTTACCAGGAGTGTAGTAATCATAAACTGTGAGTGTCGCTTACCAGGATTGTAGTAATCATAAACTGTAAGTGTCGCTCACCGTGATTGCAGTTATCATAAACTGTAATCGTCCCTCACCGGAATTGTTGTAATCATAAACTATAAGTGACGTTAAACAGGACTTGTAGTTATCACAAACTGTAAGTATCGCTTACCTTGATTGTAGTTATCATTAACTGTAAGTATTGCTTACAAAGATTGTAGTAATCATAAACTATAAGTGATGCTTACCGGGATTGAAGTTATCATAAACTGTAAGTGTCGCTTACCGGGATTGTAGCAATCATAAACTGTAAGTGTCGCTCAGCGTGATTGTAGTAAACATAAACTGTAAGTGTCCCTCACCAGAATTGTTGTAATCATAAACTATAAGTGACGTTAAACCGGGTTTGTAGTTATCACAAACTGTAAGTATCGCTTACCTTGATTGTAGTTATCATTAACTGTAAGTATCGCTGACCAGGATTGCAGTAATCATTAACAGTAAGTATCGCTTACCAGGATTAAAGTTATCATCAACTGTAAGTATTTCTTACCGTGATTGTAGTAATCATAATATGTAAGTGTCGCTAACCGGGATTGTAGTAATCATAAACTGTAAGTATCGCTTACATGTACAAGGATTGTAGTAATCATAAACTGTAAGTATCGCTTACATGCACATGGATTGTAGTAATCATAAACTGTAAGTATCGCTTACATGCACATGGATTGTAGTAATCATAAACTGTAAGTATTGCTTACCAGGATTGTAGTAATCATAAACTGTAAGTGTCGCTTACCAGGATTGTAGTAATTATTAATGTAAGTGTAAGCTTACTGGGATTGTAGTAATCATAATATGTAAATGTCGCTTACCGGGATTGTAGTAATCATAAACTGTAAGTATCGCTTACCGGGATTGTAATAATACAAAACTGTAAGTATTGCTTATCGGGGTTGTAGTTATCATAAACTGTAAGTATCGCTCAGCGTGATTGTAGTAATCATAAACTGTAAGTATCGCTTACCGGGATTCTAGTAATTATAAACTGTAAGTGTCGCTTACTGGGATTGTAGTAATCATAAACTGTAAGTATCGCTTACATGCACATGGATTGTAGTAATCATAAACTGTAAGTATTGCTTACCAGGATTGTAGTAATCATAAACTGTAAGTGTCGCTTACCAGGATTGTAGTAATTATTAATGTAAGTATCGCTTACCGGGATTGTAATAATCCAAAACTGTAAGTATTGCTTATCGGGGTTGTAGTTATCATAAACTGTAAGTATCGCTCAGCGTGATTGTAGTAATCATAAACTGTAAGTATCGCTTACCGGGATTCTAGTAATTATAAACTGTAAGTATCGTTTATTGGGATTGTAGTTATCATAAACTGTAAATATCGCTTACAAATGATTGTAGTAATCATAAACTGTAAGTGTCGCTAACCGGGATTGTAGTAATCTTAAACTGTAAGTATCGCTTACCGGGATTGTAGTAATCATACACTGTAAGTGATGCTGGTTGGCGAGATCGTTGTCCGCCGTGGTCATCAAACGTGTCTTTTAATCGGAACACAAATTTCGTCTCTGTAAATGTTGTCTGAAGATTTAAAATCATTTGAAGTTATTTCATCTTTTCATATGTATATTCGTTATATATTTCTTGAAATGCATTTTAACATCAATCAACAAATATATTATTAGTAATACAGGTTGTTGACAGGGTATATGGGGATTATAACCTGCCTATGTGCCAAATAACCCTAATTTATAATACTGCAAATCCATGTTTTCATAAGAAATAAGTTAAACAAGCAATATTTCGATGCCTAGCTCTAGATCTAATAATAAGATCTGAGTATTTATGCTGTTTTTGGTTCATAAACTTGTTAAGAGGGTTTTAGTTATGGATGGATGGATGGATGGATGGATGGATGGATGGATGGATGGATGGATGGATGGATGGATGGATGGATGGATGGATGGATGGATGGATGGATGGATGGATGGATGGATGGATGGATGGATGGATGGATGGATGGATGGATGGATGGATGGATGGATGGATGGATGGATGGATGGATGGATGGATGGATGGATGGATGGATGGATGGATGGATGGATGGATGGATGGATGGATGGATGGATGGATGGATGGATGGATGGATGGATGGATGGATGGATGGATGGATGGATGGATGGATGGATGGATGGATGGATGGATGGATGGATGGATGGATGGATGGATGGATGGATGGATGGATGGATGGATGGATGGATGGATGGATGGATGGATGGATGGATGGATGGATGGATGGATGGATGGATGGATGGATGGATGGATGGATGGATGGATGGATGGATGGATGGATGGATGGATGGATGGATGGATGGATGGATGGATGGATGGATGGATGGATGGATGGATGGATGGATGGATGGATGGATGGATGGATGGATGGATGGATGGATGGATGGATGGATGGATGGATGGATGGATGGATGGATGGATGGATGGATGGATGGATGGATGGATGGATGGATGGATGGATGGATGGATGGATGGATGGATGGATGGATGGATGGATGGATGGATGGATGGATGGATGGATGGATGGATGGATGGATGGATGGATGGATGGATGGATGGATGGATGGATGGATGGATGGATGGATGGATGGATGGATGGATGGATGGATGGATGGATGGATGGATGGATGGATGGATGGATGGATGGATGGATGGATGGATGGATGGATGGATGGATGGATGGATGGATGGATGGATGGATGGATGGATGGATGGATGGATGGATGGATGGATGGATGGATGGATGGATGGATGGATGGATGGATGGATGGATGGATGGATGGATGGATGGATGGATGGATGGATGGATGGATGGATGGATGGATGGATGGATGGATGGATGGATGGATGGATGGATGGATGGATGGATGGATGGATGGATGGATGGATGGATGGATGGATGGATGGATGGATGGATGGATGGATGGATGGATGGATGGATGGATGGATGGATGGATGGATGGATGGATGGATGGATGGATGGATGGATGGATGGATGGATGGATGGATGGATGGATGGATGGATGGATGGATGGATGGATGGATGGATGGATGGATGGATGGATGGATGGATGGATGGATGGATGGATGGATGGATGGATGGATGGATGGATGGATGGATGGATGGATGGATGGATGGATGGATGGATGGATGGATGGATGGATGGATGGATGGATGGATGGATGGATGGATGGATGGATGGATGGATGGATGGATGGATGGATGGATGGATGGATGGATGGATGGATGGATGGATGGATGGATGGATGGATGGATGGATGGATGGATGGATGGATGGATGGATGGATGGATGGATGGATGGATGGATGGATGGATGGATGGATGGATGGATGGATGGATGGATGGATGGATGGATGGATGGATGGATGGATGGATGGATGGATGGATGGATGGATGGATGGATGGATGGATGGATGGATGGATGGATGGATGGATGGATGGATGGATGGATGGATGGATGGATGGATGGATGGATGGATGGATGGATGGATGGATGGATGGATGGATGGATGGATGGATGGATGGATGGATGGATGGATGGATGGATGGATGGATGGATGGATGGATGGATGGATGGATGGATGGATGGATGGATGGATGGATGGATGGATGGATGGATGGATGGATGGATGGATGGATGGATGGATGGATGGATGGATGGATGGATGGATGGATGGATGGATGGATGGATGGATGGATGGATGGATGGATGGATGGATGGATGGATGGATGGATGGATGGATGGATGGATGGATGGATGGATGGATGGATGGATGGATGGATGGATGGATGGATGGATGGATGGATGGATGGATGGATGGATGGATGGATGGATGGATGGATGGATGGATGGATGGATGGATGGATGGATGGATGGATGAAAAAGCTAAACAAATCAAATTTAACAATGTATTAGGTTACAAATGATAAAACTGTTAAAAGAGAAAGACAATACATTATTTAAGACGAGCTTAAAATGTGTCTTATTACTTTGCATTTGAAAGAAGAAATACTTTTGGCATCCCTCACATCTTGTGGCAGACTGTTCCAAAGACAACAACCATTGAAAGCAAAATATTTCTTTCCAAAACCCTGACTTTAGCATTTGCAAATCTCTTACATTCTGACATTAAATAATTTGTTCCATCAGGGGCATCATCAGCCTTAACTCTGAACCTGGTAGGATATTTGTGGATTTCACTGATGGGGGTAAATGAATCCATTAAATAAGAAGGGAATGAATTTTATATACATGACATAGCGTACTTTAATTCACTCTAATTTCTACGGGTACCCAATTTAAACGGGAAAAATGTTCTGTGCCAACATGTTATCTAGGATGTAAATTCAATGCAAATCTCACCAGTTTATTTTTTCTGGCTTGCAATTTATTCTTTAAATCTTGTGTTAAACTGTTAAACCAGACTGATGATGCATAATCAAAGTGGCATTGAACAAGGGAAGAGACCAGAAGTTGGGAATTCACTTTTACGATACATGAATTTTAACCTTGCATTGGATTTTTTAATAACAGACGTTGCCATAGACGCAAAGGACAAATTTAGATCAATGGTAACTCCAGGATATTTAACTGAAGTTGTTGTTTCAACAGATTGGCCGTTACAGCTTATATCAAGTTTGGACTGGGATTTTAATCGATGGTGGGATCCAAAGAGAATAGACTCTGTCTTCCCAAGATGTAGGGAAAGCTTATTACATATAAGCCATTGACTAACAATGTTCAGTTCATTACTTAAAATATTTTCGATGTCGATTTTACTTTTACCGGGCACAAGAATTGCTGAGTCATCTGCATAAAGTAGTAAATTATTTTTGACAACAGCAGACATATCATTTACATAGATAAGAAAAAGCAATGGCCCTAAAATAGACCCTTGGGACAATCCGCAAGATACAGTAGCTGACGATGAGTATATACCTGAAACTTCAACTAACTGACTTCTATCAGATAAATAAGAAGTAAACCATCTGACGGACGTTTCAGCGAGACCCATCGCATTGAGTTTCATCAATAAAATTGAGTGATTTACGGTATCAAAGGCCTTATGAAGATCTAAAATGACCATGCCAACAAAATGCCCCTTGTCCAATTGAAATCGAATATGATCTGTAAGATGAATCAAGCAGGTATCGGTAGAAATGCTTTTCTCAACCCAGACTGAAACTCGTATAATATATTATTTTGGACAAGATATTCTTCTAATTGGTCATATATAACTTGCTCAAAAACCTTAGAGACAATACTCAAGATTGAGACTATGCGGTAATTGCCTACATCTGTCTTATCATTCTTTGTGTACAATGGAACTACACGAGCGGACTTTAGATCATCAGGGACCACAACCTGTATTATGGAAAGATTAACGATGTGCGAGATGGGACCAGCAATAATGGAAGCTGAGTCCTTAACAAAGCGAGAGGGTATGCCATCTAGACCGGATCCCTTTTTAGGACATAGATTATTCAAGCATTTATACACTTTTCTGTAGTGATTAAAAATTTGAAACTGTCGGGTATAACACCTTTAGAAGAATAACAATTTGAAACAAAACTGGTACCAAACTTATAACAAGTCTTCGGCAATTTACTCACAAGTTTATCCGCAACAGAAGTATAGAATGAATTGAATCTTTCCGCTACTTTATGTTTATCAAAACAAATGTTGTCATCAATGTTTAAGCCAATAGTATTAGAACATTGACTATCAACCTGAATTTGGCTCAAAAAATCTATCGTTTTGAATAGTAATACAAGCACACATGTAATCTTTTCGATATTTATTGACTCAATTTCTAGTTGCTTGCGGACATCAAGCGATTAAAGTTTTCATGTCAACCCGTCACAGCAAAATGGTCATGAGGAGCATGAAGGGGAAATTAGTTCACACGTCATATACCCTGTCAGCGCCGTGCATACAGAATACAATACGCGAGTCTTTAACCAATGAAATTACTGGATTTTTATTAGCAGTATTATAAACAGTAACATCGCACTTAGATACAGACTTCCTGAAATATTATATACAGTTGAACCTTGTTAATATGACAAACTTCTATCTGAATACTTACTATCATCTGAAATAAATATATCAAGTGCCATAGGCATATCACATTGAAATGGGCTATACAAAACTATGTATTATTAGAAATAAAATTTCTGACTTGATGAATTCGAATGAATGAGGTCTGACTGTATGTCAGTATGGTAATGTACATAAACTTACTGTGCTTAGATAGAACACCACAAAACCTTTACCATCATATTCGTAAGCATCAATGTTTTCTGTTTCATCTACAAGCTAAAACAGAGTCATAATTTGTAGTTGTTGTGCTATTAAAATTTACAATATATTGACAGTTTCATTAAAGCAATTCAAGAATTAAGGGCCCATAATTGTAGACACTGTTCTTACGTTAATAGGAACACAGCGTCAGTCGTTCAATCACTGCAATTGTTTTAGGATATGAGCGATGCTATGGGATTTACAACCTCTTCTGTGAGTGATGTCTTTTCAAGTAAACGCAACATGTGATGTCACTATTTGCAAGCAGGGAACAACATTTACTCCATATGGTCACTTCGTTTGCATATTGCCATATGGGGCAAATATTGCTTACTGTCAGTACATGGTGACGTCACATGTGATGTTTTCTGGGAATGACGTCACTTAAAGAATATGTTGAATATCGTACAGCAGCGTTCATACGTTCCTGATCAAATAGATACGGAAATAAAATGCTTGTTATTCTGGCATTTGTTAAAACCTATGCATTGACATTCGTTGCAAAGGAATATTTGTTTAAAAAGACAGATCTAGTTAGAACAAATTAGTGAAGCCGGCCATTTATCAAATTCAATAAAGCGACATTCTATATACAATGACATTATTCCAGGGAATATACGTGGTCATTATAATGAGTGTTGACTGAACATTAGGTCCTCAAGAATACGTTTTGTAAATTTCATGGGACTTTATGCAGATTAACTGGTCATGATAAGAGCTTGTTGTGCAATATTCAGTAACAATCAACATGAAGAAACACGTCCCAATTTGCAGCAACAAATATAAAGTACTACAGGAACTTATAAATGGATACTTCCACGACATAACCTGTTTTAGTGACATTGGTTATGATGTCGAGTATTTCCCAGGAAATTTTGACATCACAAACTAATTAAGCACTTTCTCGGAAGTATCTTTGTAGCTTAATTTTGATTAATAGAATTTAATGAACTTAAAAATACCAATACTTTTTTATATAATTATTTCTTTCCATTTGTAAATACAGAAGATTTTTAGGAATCAATACACATTTTGAGTGTAGTGTTTTTGAGTGAACGTTATTTTGTAGTTTACTTTTGCATTTTGTTCTTAACATTTGAATTGCTATGAAAAGACAAGCAGTCGTCCAATTTTAATATTTTGGGTATTAAATGAAACGAGAAAACTCTATCTGTTAGAAAATGTAAAAACCTGAAATGGATATTTTGGTCACTAATACAGGATATGTCGCTGATCAGCTCACATAAAACCGGCATTGTGGCAACAATTTTTACCATTTGATAGTATCATGTATCAGAATAAAACTGTAACAAATTTTAGAATGTTAGCAATTTGATGCAAATACCTTATCAAGATCAGACAGTATGACTTCAACACCCGTTTCCAAACCAAGTGTGACAACAGTCATTCCTGTCTTTTCATACGCAGCACTACAACATAGAAACAAGATGTGTCCATAGGACAAAAATGTCACCAGTATGAGCTTTTCAACCGTTATTAATCGGAAACCAATATTTTAAGTTAAAAAGGAGCATAACTCTGCAATATTGGTGAATTGTAACCAAAATCGATATTGACCTGTATTATATTATCCATTGCTTATGTGTCCAATATGAAATGAATGAATTCATTCTTTCAAGATTGGAAACCAATTTTTGCATAGACGCAGGGACAGGAGTAACGCATTATGCCCCTTTACCATTAATCAAATAGCAGGCCATAAAAATCAAATGGTAGTCCGAATAAAGCATAAAAAGATATCCAAGAATGTCAAAATTACAACACTTAAAGACTAAGCACCGCAAATGGATTCAGACTATCGTATGCAGGTTACTTAATGATAGTGACTTATACTTTCTCTGAAAGTAAGTTTAATACAATATTTAACATTTTTGAGGATGCAGATGCAAGAGCCAATGCTGATGCAGAGATCAACAGAAGATGGCGACAATCATGCAACAACAACAGCTCTTTGTCTTGTTTTTTTTCAAAACAGACAAGCTACATATGTTGAGATTACCATGATTGTTTACACTATGTCTATTGGTCAATATTTTCTAAAATGAGTGTTCATTGGCCGACCTTGAACATTCTGAAGTGAATAACAACAAACTGTATCTGCTTGGATATCGAAATGGTATAATTATGAAAGGTCAATTGTGTGACTTATGATAGGTCGAATTAATCGGACTAAATGATGTTTGCTGCTATTTTCGTTCTTCTTCCTGTTTCGCAGTACTTTGGTATGTTGAAAAACAAAACAAACATTGAGGCAATATAGCACAAAAGGAAACAAGAGGGCCATGATGGCCCTATATAGCTCACCTGAATACACTGCCATGTTTTTTTACCGTACTTAATAATTTATGCAATGTTTTAAGAGGACAACTAGACAATGCTTAACACCAAATATCAAAGCTAGACCTTATGGTTTTTGCACAATAAGATTTTCAAAGTTTTCACTTCAAAATCTATTTTTAGCTCCCGTGACCTACGTATGAACAGATCAAAATTATCTATGTAACTTTGGAAGAGGACCGCTTAAGGATCATTCCTGTAAAGTTTGGTCAAAATCCATTCAGGGGTTTAAGAGGAGATGACGTTTATAGTGTCTACTATATACATATAGAAAATTGTTCGACAGATTTTAATGATTTATGCAATCTTGTAAGAGGACCACTAGACAATGCTATACATCAAATATCAAAGGTCTAGGCCTTATGGTTTGGGACAAGAAGATTTTCAAAGTTTAAACTTTTAAAATCTATTTTTAGCTTCAGTGACCTACTTATGCAACAGACCGAAACTATTCATATAACTTCCAAAAATGACCACCTAAGGACCATTCCTGTGAAGTTTGGTCAAAATCCATGGAGTGGTTTAGTAGGAGATGTTGTTTATAGTTTCCACTATATACGTATAGGTAACAGGGCCCCGCCCCTGGCGGCAATGTTTTTGGACGGAACTTAATAATTTATGCTATCTTAAAAGAGGACCACTGGACAATATTTTACACCAAATATCAAAGCTCTAGACCTTAGCGTTTGGGACAAGACGATTTTCAAAGTTTACACTTTTAAAATCTAACTTTAGCTCCTGTGACCTACTATTGCAGCAGCCCCGAGCGATTTATGCAACTGTGAAAGAGGTCCACCCAAGGATCATTCCTGTGAAGTTTGGACAAAATCCATTCAGTGGTGTAGAAGGCGATGATGTTTAAAGAAAATTTTGACGCACTATTCACGACATTATTTATTTAGTGCCGCAAAATAGAAGAAAACCGAAATGTACCGAGAGAAGAGCCAAGTGAGAGAGATTTCTCTTACCTTACACTGAATTTGACACACTTTAATGTCGCCGAGATACGTTTACCACGTCTACCAGGTTCTCGCTTCTTATTGCTGGCAGTCCTAGGAGCAACCTCTACAGCAAAATCACCAAATGCTTGCTCATCATAGAAAGCTGGCGGGACCTCATTTCTACATTTTCCGCAGACATCGCAGTCTCTGAAGTAGATTCAATTATTCATTTATAGAAGGTAATACATTATGAAGCGGTAGAGGGGTTGTTGCTTGACATAGGCACACTCGGAAGAAATTTGCACTCAATATTCATAAGCTATTTAATAGTGATGGGCTGGGGATCAGCAACTATCATATACTCGTCATCGTGAGTTTTGTGATTGCGATCAGCGAAATCATTTTTCACAAGTAGATGAATTGCCTGGAAAGGTTTTGGAAAATTATGCACAAAAACTTGAAATGTTAATGGTAACTTGAATATCGTGAAAGATGTAAACAATATTTAAATTTAGATTTAAGCTGATTTTCTTTTTTTTAAAGGTCAGTAGTTTTTTGGTTAAAAGCAACAGTTTCACACTTTAAAGTTATGACGCCATAACGTCTCTCATAATGTTATTATAATTATGTTTTGTATCCAATTCCATTGCCTGAAGATGTATTGCTTTTTCCCATATTATGTAACTCCTTGAAATTTGAGATGATTTGCATTACACATTTGAAATTTACAGAGCATATTTAAATTACCTACACATTTAATTGTGCACTGATAAATTATTTACCCCAAGTCTCGGATATTGCTGTCTAAAACATCAACATCGTCGATAGCAATGTCGGACACATTAAATCCGCATATTTCGTTCTTCTTTGCTGGTCTGTTATAACGTAAGTCAATCATCATGCGCACGGTTCCTTGTCCAGACACCTTAACAGTCAACTTATTGTCGCCAGATTCAACAGGTAACTAAAAATATATATCAAAATCATTTACTAGTAACTAAAATTGTTTACTAACTCAGGCATAAGCTTATGTTTTATTTGGATAATATTTGTTTGTTATCATTGTTAATCGTAATATAGATGTATAGATCGATTCAGTGAACTCTAAACCCTCTTACAACGGAAGTTAATCGATGCATTTGCAACGGTTCTGTCATAGCAAATCACATGTGACCTTCTTAGACCTCAGAATAATTAGAAGGTCAATACACATGTTCACCTCTGACGCATCGGTTTACACATCCAAGATCATAATTGTGGTATATTTGCCCTCTCCCTAACTACAAAGCACACATTCCAACTTAGAAGGCAACACTGTCACAATATATATATCTCAAGTTAACTTACAAAGCCAACAATGTCACACCAATGCATACATTATCTCAAGTTAACTTACAAATCACACACTGTTACAACCATGAATATATTATCTCAAGTTAACTTACAAAGCCACCACTGTCACAACCATGAATATATTATCTCAAGTTAACTTACAAAGCACACACAGCACAACCATGAATATAATTATTATCTCAAGTTAACTTAGAAAGCACACTCTGTCACAACCATGAATATTTTATCTCAAGTTAACTTAGAAAGCACACTCTGTCACAACCATGAATATATTATATCAAGTTAATTTTGCAAGCACACACTGTCACAACCATGAATATATTATCTCAAGTTAACTTAGAAAGCACACTCTGTCACAACCATGAATATATTATCTCAAGTTAACTTAGAAAGCACACTCTGTCACAACCATGAATATATTATCTCAAGTTAACTTAGAAAGCACACTCTGTCACAACCATGAATATATTATATCAAGTTAATTTTGCAAGCACACACTGTCACAACCATGAATATTTAATCTCAAGTTAACTTAGAAAGCACACTCTGTCACAACCATGAATATATTATATCAAGTTAATTTTGCAAGCACACACTGTCACAACCATGAATATATTATCTCAAGTTAACTCAGAAAGCACTCACTGTCACAACCATGATTATATTATCTCAAGTTAACTCAGAAAGCACTCACTGTCACAACCATGATTATATTATCTTAAGATAACATAAAAGCACACTCTGTCACAACCATGAATATATTATCTCAAGATAACTTACAAAGCACACTCTGTCACAACCATGAATATATTATCTCAAGATAACTTACAAAGCACACTCTGTCACAACCATAACTCTATTATCTCAGGATAATTTGCAAAACACTCACTGTCACAACCATGATTATATTATCTCAAGATAACTTACAAAGCACACACTATCACAACCATGAATATAATTACCTTCAAGATAATGTAAAGGCCCAACCATGAATGTATTTACCTTTAAGATAATGTCAAGGCACAACCATGAATACATTTACACTCAAGACAACTAAGAAGCACACAAGATCACAGCCACGAGTATACTTACTCTCTTGATAACTTTCTGATAAAGAGAGTTTTCATTAGTTACTGCGAACTGTTGACTAAATTGATCTTGCTGAGCTGCGAGGAGGGTAATCTGTAAGTCTAGGTCTTGACTGTAGGTCCTCATACTGTATTCGGATAAAGCTTGGAGACCAACAACTGTGTCCTGAAAAATATGGAAGGACAATAAAAGGACTTGTTACTGAGTAGTTGGTGTGTATATGGTGTATAAACCAAGACAGATGCAATCATAGCCCTGTATCGCTTTCCTTAGTACCAACTTAGTATGTAACTTGGCCTGTATTTAAATCATTAAGAAATACATTTTAATCAGGTTTTAGGTAGATCAGGTAGGAAACACTTGGCAAATTACCAGAGTAAATGAAGTTATTTGTAGTTAAATGAAGTTATTTGTAGTTATGTTATTTTATTACATATAACTTTGTTTTCTGGTGAACTAAACTAAACTAAACTAAATATTTATCACTCAGTCAATGTGATAAAATAACTGAAAACATGCACTGTTAATAAATATAAAGACAATCTTGACCAAAATTGTCATCTTCTATAAACCATTGACCAGTCAGCAAAACTTACGGAAAAACTACATTGAACACCTCAGGTTACATTGGACATATACTTAAATAGTTCCCCAGTAATAACAAGCTTCATGCACTGGAACACGGAAAAACTGCACACAAACAGCAGAGGGAAGCATTGATATCATGTTAACTGCAAAACTGCACACAAACAGAGGGAAGGATTGATATCATATTAACTATAACAATACTCACCAACAGAGGGAATCATTGATATCATGTTAACTGAAAACTGCACAAACAGAGCGAAGGACTGAAATCATGTTTACTGAAAACTGCACAAACAGAGGGAAGCATTGATATCATGTTTACTGAAAACTAGACACAAACAGAGGGAAGGATTGATATCATGTTAACTGAAAAACTACACACAAACAGAGGGAAGCACTGATATCCTGTTTACTGAAAACTACACACAAACAGTGGGAAGGATTGATATCCTGTTTACTGAAAACTACACACAAACAGTGGGAAGGATTGATATCCTGTTTACTGAAAACTACACACAAACAGTGGGAAGGATTGATATATATTAACTTAAAACTACACACAAACAGAGAGAAGCATTGATATCATGTCAACTGAAAAACTACACACAAATAGAATTCGTTGGTATCATGTTAAATGAAAACTACACACAAACAGAGGGGAGCTTTGATATCATGTTAACTGAAAACTACACACAAACAGAGGGAAGCATTGATATCGTGTTAACTGAAAACATGTGCAAATAGTGGGAAGCATCAATATATTGTTAACTGAAAAATTGTAATTAATGTGTCGTATTTGTCTAAACTAACATGGTGAAAGGAGATAGTATGTAAAACAATATAAATCAGCATTGCACTACGCCATACTCATCATGCACGAGGTAATAATGCAAACATTGGAAGTCACTCTTCATGCATTGACGAGTGCCAGGTAAACATTTACCTGTGTGGTACGGAAGGCCCCTTGAGCATCTCTTTGTGATGTAAGCCATCTTACAATCTCTCCGCTTGTTTTTATATCACCAAATTGCAACATTGCTAGCAAAACATACGCAGTAGTTTCCACAGAATTGGCACTGGCTGGGAATCCTCCAGCATTACCCCAATGTGAACCATCTTGAAAAAAGAAAGTTATTACAATGTGAATCGTCTTGAAAAAAGACAGTAATTATAATGTGAATCATCTTGAAAAAAAAGAGTAATTACAATGTGAATCGTCTTGAAAAAACAGAGTAATTATAATATGAATCGTATTGAAAAAGAGAGTAATTACAATGTGATTCGCCTTGATAAAAGAGAGTAATTATAATGTGAATGAAAGAAAAGACTAATTACAATGGAAACCTTTTACAAATTCTTAAATTGATTCAAAATATATATAAGTGACATCATTGGCATGCAAATGTAACGTCTAAATGGGAAATGATGTGGCATCAAAACAGGAAGTGAAACCAAATGTTTTGTTCAAAAACAATATTTGTTTATGTTATGCTAATATGGATAGATATGGATCAGGGAGGCGCAGTGATCGAGGGGTAGAGCACCGGATTTCAGATCCATTGGTAGTGAGTTTGTACCACGCAACTTTGAATATATTACGACAAATTAAAAATGATATGTTCACCTTTCTTGGAGCTTATTTTTATACTGCCAAGCAAGTCTTGAAATTCATATCTCTTTTTACTCTTTGACAAAGCCAGCGCATACGTTGACAGAGCCAGAATGTATGGGTTATTCCGTAGCATATTCTTGTCCTGCTTTTCAATATACTTCATTGCTCGGGCGATAGTTCCATTCAACCCCTGTAATATAACTTGTACAATAAAAGCAGACATCATAAGGCATACATTAAAAAGTGGGTAAGTAGATAGGGAAATATTTTATATGGTGGCATATTTCTGCCACCAGTTAACTATATATACAATTAGAAAATTATGTGGTTAACTAGATAAGTATCGTGGTAAATTTTCATAGATATTGGCCTCAAGTTGTCCATATACAGCGCAAATGTGTAACTATATTTAGTAACATGCAATAATAAACAGTACTTACATGTGACTGAATGCTGCATTCCTTCAGTGTCACAAGAACAAAGGCAGTTAAGGATGGGTCTTGGTTTTCTTTTATTTGACCCTGCAAACATACAGTTCTCATATTCATCTGACCTGATGACATACAGTAAAACCTCACTTAAAGACCACCTCAGAATAAAGACCACCACCATCATCAAGATGATTTTTAATGGACCAGTTCCACTTCCAAGCTCAATAACCAGATCATCTCATTAGAAACACCATCCTACCTCAGAACTAATGGTCGTCTCATAATTGAGGTTTTACTATAGGATTAAAAGACCATTTTTTGGTGTTCACACATATGTAAACCCCGATAAGAACGCACACTTTGAATAAAGCACTCTTGATAACATAATCTGTCACACGAGTCATTTTTCCTTAATAAACTATGTAACTAATACCTCTATCTAAAATTGTTTCTAAAATAGGTGGTGAATTTGCAAATGTATTTGTCGCAAGAGAATATTGTACCCAAATTGTTCATATTGTTTACCTTAGATTTAGGTCGAAAACAGTCCGTGATCAATGAAATTTAGGCGTTTATGCATGTGTGAACGCCTCGGATTGGCCAATCAGAATGCAAGGATTTGCTGAATTTGGAATTATTATACTTTGGTGCTTAACTTTCAGTGTTGATCTAATTGTTGTTTCTTCAAAAGTTGTCGAATGAACGAGGTCCGACTGTACTTCTGAACCTTTTAATGAATATTGCTTATAGGGAGCACTATCCTTTATAGTTATAAGAAAATGAACCTCGAAAAACTACTGTATAAGTGGTAATGTTCGCGACCTTGAATATTTTTGCAAATTTCACGAATTCAAGAAATGTATAAAATATCAGTTAGCATAATTATACCCATTTGCTGAAGTATATTCTTACAACAATTAAACATAACCCTTGAAACGTCTGATTTTTCAAATTCTCTAATGTTTTGACTTGACAAAATGTAAATCAATACGTTAGCTGTTACTTATTGCTTTTTATCATGGTATGTCCAAAATGGTCTACAGGCAAAAGGTAGAGTAACCATTTTGCTTCTTAATCCTTAGGTTATTAGTATTTTAAAACTCGTTGTTATGCAATATATAGTTAATTTGTTATAAATACTTTCATTGACGAAAGTTCCAGATTGCGTACATGAATATACAGTTGGACCTCATTTTATTCAACAACCTTCCTATCTAAATACTCGGTATCATACGAAATAAATATTAGGTCCCAATGTATTTTCCTATGCACATGAAATTGAAATGGGCTGTTCGATACCTCGATCAATTGAAAAAAAAAATTCGGACCTGATGAAATCAAATGATCAAGGTCATGCAGTTAATCATTTCAGTGTCATTTTATGGATAACAAATGCTTAGATTGTGTCGACAATAGTGATGGATAATTGGACAAATTTCATAATCGATTGTCGCCGATGTCGGATGTCTAGCGACGATTTGTGATTATTTTCGATTATCACGCCATCACTAGTCGACAAGAACATCAAATTACTTGTCTTTCTTGCTTCAATACTTACAATCATCTCGCGATTAATAACTGGTTGTGTATCCTTGAAGGACCCATCAGTTTCAACATGTTTGACAAGCCAATCAATTGTTACATCTATGTTCGCATCATCCACAGAACCGTCTACTACCATCTTAGCTTGACAAAATATTTTAGCCACAAACGCTGTGAGCCTAAAAATATCCATAACAAGTATTTCATAAATGAAATTGAATTTCTATCTTAATCTAAGCTCTGAGTGTAAAGTTGTGTGTGTCTACCATTCTCATCTGGTGTAAATCATATGTTGGAGATTTAACAGATATTAATGTCTAACATGCAGCTTATGAAGTAGAACAGAGGCTGGGTTTCCACTAAGTGCTGAATCTAGAGGGTCATTCTGATATTTTTTGTCAGAGATTTTACCATTTTATAGCTAAATACCTAGAAAGTTCAAAGGGTCAACTCCTGGGTCAAATGGAACCCGTGTAGAGGGTGAGAAACTGTCCATTCTACATATTCCAATTGTTATATTGCTCTACTGTTGTTAAATGGCTAAATATTTTAGTTCAAACTGATTTATTTTAATACAATAATAAAAATGTCAAAATTTGTAAAAGAATCACTCAAAATGCTTCCTGGTTTACAAATCAGTACTCGTGCCAAATTCGGGAATTATGAAGTTTGATGTGCAACATTCACAAAGGCAGCGCTGCATTCAGACTTATGACTTTCAGATCAGGGACAGATCTCTCAAAACCAGGTTAAATGGACATCTCAGCTCAATATGAGATTTTGCTCAAATCAGAGCCTGAGTTTGAGACAATCTCATTTTGGATGTCTTGAAAAATTTCTGAGCAAAAACATATCTCAACTTTTTGGTTTTGTAATATCTTTTTGAGTCTGGTCTTAGCTAAGATAAATCTGAGAACAATCTGAGATAATATTTGAACTGTGCTTGAGCTCATATTGAGATGTTTCAGAGATCCGGGCCAGATATCTAGCACTCTACCCCTTGACTAATATGCCTTCAACCAAGCCTAAACAACTGTCTACTTCTTTAAAGGTCTCACCAAGTGCTGGATGGGCGTTGCTGCCAGGCTGAGTACGACCCATCTGGTTGTCTGTATTTGGACACTTCTCTGTTGACGCCTGGAGTAAGCAATACAATTACCATCGGTAAAGTTTACAAGGCATGTTCATTCAAAGACAAATAATAACCGAAAATAGATAGTTCCCATATTTATAATGTTTACCTCCTACACTAGCCTACAGTAGCCTACACATATCCCTGCATTCAGATACATGTATGTTAATAACCCAATTTCGCCCAGTTATGTCATTTGGACCAAAACTCTCAGAGAATGACATATATATGGAAATATTCTAACAGTCCAGCAGAAGCTGTAAACATCTTCATTACTATCAATTAGTTGCGAACAACTCAATATTGTGTACACAATGACTATTGGTCAATCGTTTTCAAAATGAGTGTTCATTTGATGACTATCTCAATGTTTGAATACAACCATTCCCCTTTATAATATACACTGAGTCGCCTTTCTCATTGGTCACCCTGTTAATACCACAGGAGATTGTCATGACCTCTCTCGCTTTATCCCTTCTACAGTATGCTACAGGAGGGATAAAGGGAGAGAACTTGTGACAAACCCCTGTAGTTAATACTGTTTATTCATTTTAATCATTATTTGTGTACATGAATATTTTACATAATCAAATGTGAATTTGGGTTTTAAAGACTTAAGTATGGGTTAGTGAAAATTTAAACAAATTAAGGTAATTTATATCGCAATGTATTTATTGCTTTAACACGATGCAACACATTTATATAAATTGAACCTTTAGAAAGGTATTTGAGTGTATATATAATTATTTAATATTAGCATAAAGGGGAATATAGCAGAGTTATGAGCCTGGTTACAGTCTCCTAAGTCACATTCAAGCATTGGATCCATGGTTACTATAACAACAAAATTACATATATGCAACAACAGTCAAGTGCAACAACAGAGAACAAAACGCGTCATTAGTAATTTTCATAGAGGGTGAAACACTATTTCTACATACCATCTCTGATGAACTTGATTCCTGTTTGCTCAATTTCAGCAGTAACTTGTTTTGTTTGTTTAAGGTATTTCATTGCACTCACTGTAGGTGCCAGTCGAATCATAGTATGCTCGCCAGTACCAGCAGGATTTCTGAACAAATCCTCGACCCCATTCGTTAGCAGTATCCGAACAACATTGTCCATTATATTGCCTGCATCAAAACATAGTCAGATCTCAATACAATCACAAAGTACAGTAAACTCACGTTACAATAACCATACGGCATTATATTGAACTCGATCAATAAAGCACAGTTACGATTTGTTCCCATTGGATTTTTGTTGTTAATTGAAAATTCTGTGGCAACGAATGTCATTGTTAAAAGAGTTGATTGTATTATATATATACAGCATATGTTGAAGACTGAATGATTTGAACATTAATTTTAATTAAAACAGTCTAGATATTAGCTTCCCGTCATCACTAAACATCGTGCATGGTTCAAAAAATACATGGAGTTACTGATGAAACGACTGCCGATTTAGATGTGACAGCTCTTTTTATAAAAAATTGTGATATATTCATAATGTCAACAACTTCGTATTTGGATAATGAATATAGCCAAGGGTAATAGGTGTACGGAGATATAATATTGGTATCTGATTGATGTAAAAGACCATCGAAGATATTTCTAAAAATGAATAGAACAACTGAAAGATTCCTATCTGCCGTTATGGCGTTAGAACAACATTGCCATCATTCAGTCATTTATCCCATAATTATGTTATAATTATGTTAATCTTATCATATTGTGTCTTTCCCCAATGCGCCCAAAACCTGATCGACAATCCAATATTGAGTTAAAACTCTGGCGTTAAGATCAGTTACTATCAACGTCTGCCGTGCCCGATCTCTAAAACATGTTAAATAGAAAACTCGGCTCAATATAAGATTTTTCTTAGTTTGAGGTAATTCATTTTGGATCCCCTGAAAATTTTCTGAGAAAAAACTCATCACATCTTTTTTGTATTGTAATATCTATTTTGAGTCTGGTCTAAGATGAGAAAAATCTCAACAATTTGAGATAATATTTGAGCTGAGATTAAGCTCAGATTGAGATGCTTCGGAAGATCGAGTCCATTGTTAGACAGTACCCTGTAGATAACCAGTCCCACTTCCGGTTGTCGGTATGCTGTTTTGAGGTAAAGTCAAGTCTACTGTTATAACTTGTACGGCCGTAGCACCATCTTTTTGAATTACTGAAATACAATTAATATAAAATATAGCAGACAATTCATAATGCATACCCAGTAAGCTAAATGGAAGTAGAAAAAGTCTACCCAAATCACGGTTTATTTGTTTCTTGTTGACAAAGAGACTTTGCGAACATGAACTCCCATGTTGGTTATTCTTTGCAGCTCAATATAGATGAAGTTTCAGTCAACAGAGTTTTCTCTCACATGAAGCTATTTCAAGCATCAAGTATGGCTCATATCAGCCTCATATATTGAGATTCGTCTAAAATCGGGCAGGAAAATCGACTTTTTGAAAATATATCAAGGGCAATAACTCTTCATAGGATGGACCGATTTCCAAAATATGTTGTTGTTGTATTTCTCTTAATGAGACCTTGCCATTGATGCATAACACTTACATATCTATTACATATGGAAAAAATGGTTTTCGAATTCTACTAATACATTTTACAATATGGAAAAAATGGTTTTCGAATTATACTAATACATTTATGTGCAATATCAAACTTATTGTTGAATTTTTCTACAAAGTTTGCTTGTATAGTTTTAGCATTTAAGGGAAATCTCAAAGTATTTGAGGGGATTTATACACTGGAGTGTAAATATTGACTTAGACATTTTTATAAATATGTTGTCGCTTTATTTTCCAGAACCCCGTAACTCAATCTTTGGCGCTTGGTATCGTTGAAATTGTCATTCCAAGCTCTTTCTATCTGTTCTACCTATATTGTTTTAGAATGCCCACAACCTCAATAAACGTAACCCCTTATGTAACAATTATCTCAAGAGGGTAAAACTTTAAAGCTGTTTCTCTCAAAAAGACAAACAAACAAGTCATGGTTCATCGATAGTGATTAATATGAGTTGTTTAAGTTGTCATATAATAATTGTTTCACAATCAACGTAAAATAATCAAAATTATTTTAGAATTTAAATAATTTCATTTATTTTTTCGAGATCCCCTTCAGAAACGTCGTTAGCTACGCACCGGCTTGTGTACTCGTCGCATTAGTCATAGGCGACCGGTTTTGCTGGTTTCTGTTTTTAAATTGTATGAGGGTAACAAAGCTGGGTACCAACGGGGAGTATATAATGCAAAAATCCCGTGCATTATCACTTGCTGAAATATTTTCTGACCGTCGTGTTAGAATCGTTATCGTCGTGTTAGAATCGTTATACCTGTAAATTTAAAGTTTGCAATATGCCACGTGGTGTTGGAAGGCGAAGGCAACCACCAGCGAGAGTATTACGGAACCGGGTAGTGGCTCCACCAGAACAGCCTGCCCCTCCCAGGCCTGCTAGAGGACGCAAACGTAGACGGGCGGCGGTAGAAGAACCTCAACAGCTGGTGGAGGAAAACAACTTAGATGAACGTGCTTTGGAAGCACGCGGAGGTAATGCCGCTTATATTGATAACAATGTTGTTGATTTTGAACATGTATTACAACGGCAAAATGTTACAGAGGATGCTGAGAATACAGGCATTCCTGCTGAGCATATGTCAAATGACTTAATGGGGTGTGGCAACCCGTCCCAACGTAATAACGTAAGGAATTGTTGTGACCACCAAATACTTCTAGGTGCGGTATCAAATACCAGCTCTTTAAATAGTATTCGTTTGGCGGACGACGATTTAGCGGCTCATGTGCCGTCATCCCTAAAACAGAAGATTTTTAAGGGTGACTATGTCAATTTGGCTTTATTATTAAAAGGGGCGGTAGAACTGTCCGAATTCTGTAAAGGTACAGTGTTCAAATTGAATAGCGATGGGAACATTGAATCAGCCCAAAAGGAATGTAAAGACCAGATTAATGATATAGAAAAATGGACGAACGCTTTCATCATTTACGCATCTATTTATTTATCAAACCATGCCGATAGAGTTTACGAAATGTTACATTACATGTTCAACATTAGGGATTGTGCGTCACGTCAGGGTAATTTTGCATGGCGTACTTATGACGAGCAGTTCCGTCTAAGACAAGCAATTACCCCAAGCTCATGGTCCAAAATAAATAACGATCTATGGTGGCGTTGCGTTCAACTTAGGCCAGCACAAGGGACCAATTGGTCCAATACTAGAAATCATTCAAGTCCTACTAGTTTCACGTGCAATGAATTTAACAAGGGTAATTGCTCTTGGCCGAATTGTAAATTTCCACATGTTTGTTCCACGTGCTCAGGTCATCATCCATCGGTGAGCTGTACCAATAATGCTAAGACGGGAACTAGAACTTCCTTTCGGGGCAGGGGTTCCCGTTCACGTTATGGAGGTAGGGGCAACTTCAATAATCGCAAATAGCGTTATCAAACAGTCACTATGTGATGATGAATTAAATAGGGACAATATCCACGGTTTAGCGAAATCTCCAGTAAATATTACGGCTTTAAAACGTTACTCACAATTATACGATAAGACGGAAGCCGCTTTCTTGTTAAATGGGTTTTTACACGGCTTTCCTATGCAATACACTGGACCACGTGCTCCGAGAAACGCAAACAATTTACGCTCTACGGTATTAAATCCGGAATTAATTAAGAACCAAATAGACAAGGAAGTTAACACAGGTAGAGTTGCGGGACCTTTTAGCACTCGCCCATTACCTAATTTAATAGTTTCCCCGATAGGCCTGGTGCCCAAGAAGACCCCTGGTGAATACAGAATGATCCATCATTTATCTTATCCTGTAGGCGAATCTGTTAATGATTACATTGATCCGGCAGTTTGCTCTGTACAGTATACAAATTTTGATGAAGCCGTCAGTTTAGTTCAAAACCTAGGAAAAAACTGCAAGTTATTCAAATCCGACATTAAAAGCGCGTATCGCCTAATCCCAATTAAACCATCGGATTTTGAGCTTCTGGGGTTTTCATTCAATGATAAATTTTATTTTGATAAGGCACTGCCATTCGGGGCTTCGATAAGCTGTATAACGTTTGAGAGGTTTGCCAGATTTTTAGAATTTTGTGTTCAATCAAATTTGAAGTCTTCTAATCTAATTCACTACTTAGATGACTTTTTAGGGGGGGAAAAAAGTACAGAATTATGTCAGCAGTCTATGTCTATATTTCAAAAAACAATGTCTGAGTTAGGTGTTCCACTTGCGGAAGATAAGACCGAGGGTCCATCCGAAGTTTTGGTGTTTTTGGGTATTGAACTGGATTCGAACAAGATGATCATAAGAATTCCACTTCTTAAGCTACAGGAAGTAACCTTTAAGATAAACGAAATATTATCTCATCGTAAATCGACGCTAAAAAAGATCCAGTCGTTGATCGGTTCGTTAAATTTTTGTTGTCGGGCTATTGCTGTCGGCCGTCCATTCATTCGCAGGTTGATAGACTCAATTTGTGGTTTAAATATGCCGCACCATCATGTTAGGATAAAGAAGGAAATCCGTTTAGACTTAGCTATGTGGTTATTGTTTTTTCAAAATTACAACGGTATTTCAGTTTTTCATGACAGATTTTGGGTTACAAATGAGGACATGCAATTGTTTTCCGACAGCGCAGGGGGAGATAACTTAGGTTTTGGTATCTATTTTAATGGTCACTGGTGTCAAGCCAAGTGGCCAGAGTCGTGGCGGTCACGTGATATTACATCGGATATAACGGTTTTAGAGCTGTTTCCTATTTTAGTAGCAATATTCATTTGGGGACCAGAATTTATTAACAAAAAGATAAAATTCAACTGCGATAATATAGCGGTAGTTAGCATATTGAATAAATTGTCTTCGAAATCAGAGTTAGTTATGCGCCTCGTCAGGCTCTTAACTTTACATTGCTTAAAACTGAATATCCTTATTAAAGCAAACCACGTCTCAGGTCGTAGCAACGCAATTTGTGACGCTTTATCTCGTTTTCAGTTAACCAGATTCAGACAACTGGCTCCGGAAGCAGATCCGCAGCCGAATCTCGTCCCAGAATTTCTATGGAACATCTTCGATATAGAGCTAGATCATTACTACAGTCTGGGATAGCTCCCAATTCCCAGTCAACGTATAGAACAGCCGTGAATGCATTAGAGAAATTCCGGTCGTGCTATGGGTTGCAATTACAGTGGCCGATTCCCAGCCACCATATTGTCATGTTTATTGCATTTTATTTCGAGCAAGGACTTTCAGCTAAGTCCATTTCAACCTATGTTTCGGGTATTAATTATTGGCATAAGCTATATGGTTTTTATGATATAGGCAACGTTTTTATCATAAGCAAATTGTTAGAAGGTTGTCGTAGGACCAGAATAACGCGGGACACGCGAGCGCCGATAACTAAACGCGTGCTGTATGTGATATGCAATTCACTACAACTTCATTGTTTCAGTGGTTATGAGGCCAAATTATTCTATTCTTTGTTTACTCTCACATATTTTGGATTATTTAGGGTTAGTGAGTTAGTAGCTCCATCAAATACCAAAATCCATAGAGTAGTATGTATTTCGGACTTATCAATCATTGACGATAAATATGCAGTTATTCGGCTATACCATTTTAAAACTAACCAAACTGGTAAACCAGTTACGCTGAAGATACCTAGAGAGGTTGATGATTTATGCCCAGTCAAATCACTTCTTGTATTTTTATCACTCAGACCGAAAATCCAAGGTCCATTATTTATACACTCAGATGGTACACCGGTAACTAGAACCCATTTTTCGAGCGTCTTGACAAAATGTGTTCAGGGAAACAGTTCGTTAATTGGATCGAATTACAAAACACATAGTTTTAGAATCGGTAGAGCTACTGACTTAGCAAGCCAAGGAGTCTCTTCAGCGTCCATTATGAGGCTAGGTCGTTGGACGTCTGGCTGCTTTTCAGGGTATATTAGAAAGTAGTGAGACTCCAGCTGCCAAAACCACTTATGGTTTATTAGACAGTTTGCGTAATACGAGCAGCTCAGTTTATACGATCAGTTATTATTAAATTTTAGGTAATTTACATTGTTTATTTCTAGACGTCTGGATACTGGGCGACTCTATCCCTTACTGGGCTGGTGTCCGTGCGGCGGAAAAGGGAAACACAAATCTCCGCTTAGGAATGACGGAAGTTGTCTGGCTGGGGATAAGAGGCCTACGATGGAACTCATTCAGACGGGAATTAGAAATGAAAGTTATGTTTTCTCCTCATCCCAAAATTATTATTATCAATCTTGGTGGCAACGATTTGTCATCTGTATCCATTTTACACCTTAAAGACCTTATCCGGACCGAATTAGTTTATCTACGAAACGCGTTCCCCGAGGCCATCTTAGTCTGGCTTGATATTCTACAGAGACGGGTCTGGGGTAGCGCGTTGTATACATATAGCGCTATGGAAAAAAAGCGTCAGCGCGTTAACAGAATTGGGCACCAACTAGTGAAAAGTCTAGGCAAATATGACATATGCGTGCCTGACATTGATTCCAAAACCGGTTTCTTCCGTCACGACGGAATTCACCTGAACGATGTAGGCCTAGAGTTTTATCTAGACTATATTAGAGATATCATTTTAAAACATAAGGAATTTTTTGGGGTATAAATTAGGAAATTTATGGTGGCCAGAAAAAATTGTCGACCGGGAGGCAGACGGATCATTAATAGGTTTCTTCTTTTATAATTAAATAATTAATGTATTTTAAATGTGTTTAACCGATCAGGGCTCCTCTTCTCGTTTCTGGGAATCCAACTTGGGAACGAGGGGCCTCTGATTGGGATTCTAAATTGATTTGGAGATTTTACGATGTACTACGGAAAGGTATCATACGGTGGATCAGTGAGTGTGTCCGCTGGCTAGTAATTTAATAGTAATAGGTTTTGCCCTCATGTAATTGGTAATTCCTAAGTTGTTGTTGCTTTACTTACTTATATTGCTATACGCTGTAGTATAGCTGCGTGATACCTTTGGACCGAAGCTGATTCACGCACTGTCACCGCTTGTGGCAGAGTAAGTTGGTTGTGTAATGCCACGGTGTGTGGCAAAGTAAGTTGGTTGTGTAATGCCACGGTGTGTGGCCAAGTAAGTTGGTTGTGTAAGTTGGTATGATACGGCCACGGTTGGTGGTCCTGCGTTGTTGCATCGTGTGATGCTTGGCATGCTGTATATTCGATCGACTCCGGGTTGCGGTCTCATTCACTCACGTGGTATCCGGTGTGGATGGGATCGGGATCTGGTTGTCGATCGTCGTACAGTTGAGTTAGTCTGGTAACACAGCCGCGGCTCGTGGCTTGTACGGTAAATAGCGTGGTACATCTCGAAAGGTAATAAAAAATATAAGCAACAATGTATAATCAAATAGCATATAACATCCGTTTTCCTTCCGGTCGACATAATTTACACTGACATCCACGGGCAATATCCGGTTTGTCTTGAGCGGCCAATCTTATCCACATATATACTTTAATGGATTACATATATATCATATTGAATGTAATAAATTGTGTATTATTTGACGTGTGTTGTCATTCATTCGAGTATGAAAATAATCAAAATTATTTTAGAATTTAAATAATTTCATTTATTTTTTCGAGATCCCCTTCAGAAACGTCGTTAGCTACGCACCGGCTTGTGTACTCGTCGCATTAGTCATAGGCGACCGGTTTTGCTGGTTTCTGTTTTTAAATTGTACGAGGGTAACAAAGCTGGGTACCAACGGGGAGTATATAATGCAAAAATCCCGTGCATTATCACTTGCTGAAATATTTTCTGACCGTCGTGTTAGAATCGTTATCCCTCCCGCCACACCCCATTATATGATTTACCGTTAGATGTTTGTATATTGGTAATTGATATGGTTTATTATACATGTTGTATCTGATATTACTATATCAAGATGGTGTTATTTATTGGAGCTGTTTGGTAATTAAATTAGTTATTGGTTAACAATGCCATATGTGAACCCATTAGGTGGTTTGGCGAAAACAGTTTTAGTGCCATGCGTTTTCATGGATAACAGGCTTAATAATTTATCAATTTATAACATATCAGTTTCATGTCATATTAGGACGGGTATAATTGCTGTTGAGTATATATATTTTACAGGATGTTTTGGAGGAACTTATGTTGACATGGTATCGATAGTTTCTTTACTTGGAGAGCACGATGGTGATACACTAAACAGTACACATTGAGATGTTGCCACGACGACTAATGAACAACGACCTCAGTTATCTGCCACTGGTGTTAGAATGGCTTCATCTGCGAACTTGTGTTTTGTGTAACGAAATTATTATTCACGGAACTGTGGCAATTCTGAAGTACTATACGTCAACCACAGGGGAACAGCACTTGTTGTTAGGTGATTCATCAGCTTTTACTCACACACTTTTTGGAAAATGTTGAATTCTACCATTTGGAAGTGTACTGACTGGTATTTACGCGTGTGTTTGTAACTTTCGTGTTTTATCTATACATTGTGGCATTCATGGTGCTCTCCAGACGATTTTGATATTACATTGATGTTATAGGATACATGTTAATATGTGAACGTTAATTGTATTTGTTGGTGGCTTCATAATTTTATTGTCGCTCTAACAGTTAAGCCAGAAAAAATTGTCGACCGGGAGGCAGACGGATCATTAATAGGTTTCTTCTTTTATAATTAAATAATTAATGTATTTTAAATGTGTTTAACCGATCAGGGCTCCTCTTCTCGTTTCTGGGAATCCAACTTGGGAACGAGGGGCCTCTGATTGGGATTCTAAATTGATTTGGAGATTTTACGATGTACTACGGAAAGGTATCATACGGTGGATCAGTGAGTGTGTCCGCTGGCTAGTAATTTAATAGTAATAGGTTTTGCCCTCATGTAATGGGTAATTCCTAAGTTGTTGTTGCTTTACTTACTTATATTGCTATACGCTGTAGTATAGCTGCGTGATACCTTTGGACCGAAGCTGATTCACGCACTGTCACCGCTTGTGGCAGAGTAAGTTGGTTGTGTAATGCCACGGTGTGTGGCAAAGTAAGTTGGTTGTGTAATGCCACGGTGTGTGGCCAAGTAAGTTGGTTGTGTAAGTTGGTATGATACGGCCACGGTTGGTGGTCCTGCGTTGTTGCATCGTGTGATGCTTGGCATGCTGTATATTCGATCGACTCCGGGTTGCGGTCTCATTCACTCACGTGGTATCCGGTGTGGATGGGATCGGGATCTGGTTGTCGATCGTCGTACAGTTGAGTTAGTCTGGTAACACAGCCGCGGCTCGTGGCTTGTACGGTAAATAGCGTGGTACATCTCGAAAGGTAATAAAAAATATAAGCAACAATGTATAATCAAATAGCATATAACATCCGTTTTCCTTCCGGTCGACATAATTTACACTGACATCCACGGGCAATATCCGGTTTGTCTTGAGCGGCCAATCTTATCCACATATATACTTTAATGGATTACATATATATCATATTGAATGTAATAAATTGTGTATTATTTGACGTGTGTTGTCATTCATTCGAGTATGAAAATAAATAAGTTTATAATAACTAATACTTAGACATACTTTGAGACACACGATCGTGATGTTGACAATCATCGGACTGTTCCAGTGGATCCAGGCAGACTTGTATGGCAATCTTTTCTTCAATACCTTCATTCTAAACATTATACAATTGAGACAAAATAATCAATAAATAATTTTATCACATATTCATACCAAGTACAGAACTGGAAATGTCATGCAGTTTTGGCCTAATGAATAAAATATTTGAGCAGAACAGACAGACATCGTCTACATATCATTCAGAAATAATTGTTCATCAAGAAAATAAACGCAGCATTTTTGCATGATATTGTAATTATATTTCAAAATCATCATGAAAAATGGAAAATGATATATAAATTTTCTATAGTTAAAAAATATTTCTAACAGTCGGAGCTTCATTTATACTTCGAGATAATGGAATAAGTTTGACTTTCTCATTAGTAATTAAAAGTACAAATCTATAACAAATATTTTTTATAGATCACTTTATCATACCATTATCAGATTAACAACAACAGATATATTTGAAATGATATCCCTCATCAATGTCTAAGGTGTAACAACATAAACAGTATCTGACTTCACAAATCTTGCGATGTCTATCCTAACAGAAAGTACTCATCTAAACAGAAGTCTACTCAAACTTAGCTCCCAAAATGAAAACATCTTGACCATACAGCCAAATAACTTTTTTTTTCAAAACAACAGTATACACATGTAAAGTACATTTGTATTTACTTGAAAACAGTTTTAAATATTTTTTGAAATAAGCCAATGAAAACATTCCTTGGAAAAAACTGACCAATAGACATCGTGTTCACAATAGCAGTATTCTCAACTAATTTTCAGCTATATAATACTGTTATTCTGTAATAAGCATTCCAATTATGCCTAACACAGTCTATAAAACAATAATACAAATGTTTATTTCAATTAATACTAATATATAACATGATCCAAAACATAAGGCACCAGATGAACTGCCACACTTTGAAATAGAAAAAATACTAAACTATATAACATACAAAGACGAATTTATCAATCACAAAGATGTCATTTAATTATGATTCTAGTTTCAAATAGCTAACTGTTAGATTCATCTTTGTAATGATGTAAGGGTAGTAAATATTGTATGCTTGGATATATTGTAAGGCAGACAATTTAACTCTCCTATTGGAGGATGTGTTGGTGTGTAGCATGTCTTCTGCAATAAACAATTCAAAGAGATTTGACTTTAACACTAACCTCTACATATAAATATTTCTTCACTGCATCTGTTTCAGGAACACCGTTATCATATACAAGAGCAGTAACTGTGACGGGAAAATTTCCTTTTTTCATGGGGACCATCGGAAATCGTACTGTTTGCGCACTGTTAGGTGTCAATACAGCCTGTGTTCTTCTGGACGGCTTCCCAGATTCAGCATCATAGCACAATCCCTCCTGTCCGATCAAGTAAACGTTGGCCTTCAAAGGATAAAACATTCATTATATTTCTCTATATACATAATATCCCAAGTATAGCATCGTTTAAACATACAGTATAATTAAATTCAGTCACAAATGGAGTGACAATGTGCATTCTTGTGACCATAAACTGAACAAAAAGCTGTATAAAACACCAAATGTGTACGTGAAAAGTGGGGACGGGGGCTCCGTAGGTAAGTGGTTATGGTCAGTGAAATCTAACCTGAGACCCAACTGCCTTACAGAATGTGGGTGGTTCTACCGGGTGTCTACCTGTCTTATTTGCTATCAAACTATATTTTGAGAAAAAGGCATGTTAATGCTTTCATACTGACATACTCTAAAACATTACATTGGAACGTTTCTAAAACATTTCTTGGAACTGCAAAAACACAAGTACAATTCAGGTATTTCCTATGCTAGCGGTGTTGTAGAGTACATCTGTATGAAGACTTCTATCACCAAATTTCTCATATTTATAACAAAGGATATTTTGTCCAAAACAATAAGACTAAGTACCTTTAATAGCGTGAATAGTCACTACATGACCTTGGCTGTGTATGTGACTCTAAACACGATTACAATAAAAGTAACAGCAGTGAGAGTAGCGAATTTTGTAATTGCAAACTATTTCCTTGGATGTTCATGTTAAATCAAAACACAAAACCAAAGATTCAACAAGAGCTAAAACTTGGGCTTAATATCAATTAAAATAAAATTATACATACGGTTTTGTTATCCCTTCCGTAGTTAAATATGGTCGCTTTCACTTCTAAATGTTCAAGCCTTATGGCCTTATATGGAAGTTCCAATTGAATAAAGAAATCACGATATGTCGTGACATTCACTGGTTCAGCAATACACAAACCTTCGCTCGATATACCTGAAATAGTTAAAATCAATGATTCTTTTGTTTGATTGGGTTGGACGCCGTTTATCAGCATTTTTTCATTTACACACAGTGGTCAGTTGACCTGACCATATTTCCTGGAACTAATTATCAATCAGTACTAATTGCCCACCTGCAAGTAACTAAAAACTGTTAAACGTGAATCAGCCGCGGAGGACAAATGATCATAGTCAAATATCATGAAGGGGCATGACCTACCCAGTCTGGGAATTAAACCCGACCTTCATGGTGAAAGCCAAGCAATGAATCAACTGAGCTAACCTTGCAGACCTAGAGTAAATGAGTATAATAGTACATAGACAAACAAAGAACATGTAAATGTTGAGAAATATTTTAACATATGTGACAGATTTTCCGTTCTGAAAAAGGTGGTTAAGTGGTGGCAGTTGTGGGCATTATCAAACAATTTGTTCGTGTTAAGACATTATTCTGGTATGAAAATTTATCACAATACTTATCAAGTTAACCACATAATGTTTTATTTATGTAGTTAACTAGTTTCTTCAACATAATAACCTCATAATTGTCTAGTTAATAATGTACTTAACTGGTGACAGAAGTATGCCATCATACTTATCACATTAAAGAAACTAGTTATCAACATAATTATCATGATAATAATTATTCTTGTTGAAATTATCTTGTTAACTAGATATTTATCATGTTAACCACTTAACAGTTATCTCACAAATAAGCATTACATGATTAGTTGATATGATATTTAACTAGACAATTATGAGGTTATATATCATGTAACGTAACTAGTTAGAATAACTAGATTAATAATGTCTTAACCACTTAACCACTTAGTGGGCAATATCAAACCATTGTTTGTGTCTAGATATTTATCTGGGAAGATAATGTATCACAATAACCATATAACCATCATGATAATTGTGTAGTTTACTAGTTTCTTTAATGTGATAATCACGTTACTTTCTATTTAATTATGTAATGAACAGAAGTATGGGTCTTTACATACCTATCCCTTGAATCATCCATTCGGTGATAGAATCTGGATATTCGAGACGTACCTTCTTCTCCCCATTCCTGTGGTTGAAGTATCAACATTTATTCTTCATGATATCTATGGTTGCTTGTGGTGTAAAGTTAAACAAAGGGTATTGGAGTTCCATGCTGTATTCAACAATATTACAGTTCAGCAAACAATTATTCCTGGGGGTAAGTTACCAGTACTGACCTGCCCTTTCCTTGAGACTGTATAAGTGGTAAAGTTTGCGAGGTGGTCAAGTTTGCAAACTTTGCGAAATGCACATTTGCGAACAATTTTCACAGCGTAAATTTCCATTTCCGCGGAAGTATATTCTTCCTACGCACCGTGTAGTTAAGAAATTGGTAATTTTACGATGTGCAGATATTACAGTAAAACCTCAATAATAAGACCACCATTGGGATCCTTGAAAACTAGTCTTGTTATTGAGGTGGTTTTAATATTGAGGCTGAATAAATAGCACAACAGTAAAAATGGACTTGAAAATGGTGGTATTGTTATTGACAAACATTTCCGCACACGAAACGTCTGGAATCGGCAATTCACAAACTTTTCGACATGCGATATTATCTACTTATACAGCACGTGACAACTTCCCCCACATGAATCAGAGTGGAGGACAAATAACTCGGGAGGCATTATCTTCCGTCAAACTGTCACGCCTCCTCGAACTTACTGACTTGAGATTGACAGCCGAGTGCGTTGCCTACAGCACGTACAGAGCACACTCTCTATAGCAATAAACATTATAAGACACCCAGCTATTGTTGTTTCAAAATTAAATTGATAATATATTCTTACTAAATAAAACAATGGTGTTGTTTTTTGGAGAGAGGTTGAGAAGGCTATGTAGTGAAAAAATATCATTTTGTCATCAATTCCTGATTATTAATAAGAAATGATTCCACTGATATTCAAACAGCTTACTGATCTAGATCCATCACATCGAATTGCCACGATTCCCGGAAGTCACTTCTTGTTTTTAGTCTACCACCACCTTCGATAATTCGTTCTAGATCACTGATATATTCTGTTTCAAGGACAAGGGAACGGGCATTTCGTGAACCTAGAAAAAATACAATCATTTTGATGTATTTGTAAAGAAAAATGCTTGAACACTGTGCAAGTCAGAAATGTGCATTAGTGTATGTATAAAAGTCCAAATAAGGGTTGTAAATACAAATCTGTTTCAAAAGATTTGATATCAATGCAAGATCCATATGCAAGATCGATATAAATGCAAGATCGATATGAATGCAAGATCGATATTAATGCAAGATCGATGTCAATGCAAGATCGATATGAATGCAAGATCGATATGAATGCAAGATCGATATAAATGCAAGATCGATATGAATGCAAGATCGATGTCAAAGCAAGATCGATATGAATGCAAGATCGATATTAATGCAATATCGATGTCAATGCAAGAAGAAATCAATCTTGTCGATCGTTAAGTTTAACCTAGTTACTCGTAATTTTGTTTACACTCACTGTCCACGTATGTATTTAATATTGCCTGGTGTAGGTGCATATAAATGAATTATGTCACACCACATGGTTAAAATATAGTACACATACCCTTGTTAGCGCTCCGTATTGTATCATAGCAACTGCTAAAATAGAAGCTTACACATATCATTGTGACGTTGCCTTTTGTTGCAACATGTGAAGCTTGACTCAATACCCATATCCTAAGTATACCTTAACTCTGAAGTTATTCACATATGGATGCCAGCCATCAATATGAGGATTCGATATGAATGCAAAATTAATATAAATGCAAGAAGAAATAAATCTTGTCGATTGTTAAGTTTAACCTAGTTTCTTGTGGTTGTGTTTACACTCACTGTCCACATGTGTATTTAATATTGCCTGTGGTAGGTGCACATAAATAAATGATGTCACATCACATGGTCAAAGTATTGGTATGACTAATTGTTGTTGTTGTATTTAGGTTTGACATGATTGATCAATAGTTGTGCTCTGATGAGTAATTATACTTCATAAAGAAAGTCAGAGAAACGCATTCAATTTGGCAATTAATATATGGAAATCGTGACAAGGTCAGACATGAAGTACAAATGTATTTGTAAACAACATTTGATGTCTTTCACAGGCATTTTTTCAAAGACAAAACAGAAATTACTGATAACCATTAACCCGTAAGTGTAAAATTGTTTCTTGTACAAATATAATTATGTGACCATTTTTGCAGTTTATAAGGAGAAAAATTACCCATATTTGGCCATTAAGAAATTAACATTTTAAATTGAAATATCCTCTCTGATTCAATTAAAGTCATAATTAAGTTTAGAGCAACATTTGAACACACTATTAATAACAAGTGCTGTCTATAAAAAATAACAAATTCATGAATTTGTGATGGTAATTTGGACAGTACAGTACAAAGCTTGTCTTATTATCAGTTATACAAATAAATAAAACATAAATATAATTGATGCACTTCAATTGACATAAAATGAGCTGTGCCAGGACAAAACCTGTGATAGTACAAAAAAGTCCATGTTCAGAGTTCTACATTTTCTAACAGATATATTCTTCAACTTTTATTTAAAACCAAAAGTATTAAAATTGGATGTCTACTTTTCTTTTTATAGCAAGTCACATTCAACGAACAAGATGCAAAAGTAAGATACACAATGATGATGTCGTGTCTAAATGTACAAAATCCATAAAACCATCTTCTGCACTTCAAAAGGAAAAAACAAAATATGCAATACTTATAATTACTACCTCCTTCGTATAATTCTATAAATGTGGCAGTCTCTCAGATTTTTTACCCAAATGACATATCTGAATGCAGGGAATTTGTAGGTCACTACAAATTGTTTCATTGCAACATTTTTTACAGAATTACAGCACTATTAATATGGTCATCATTAAGCTTCAACAACATCTTCGAACAAAAAACTGTGTTAGGATGTTAGAACTTCAATTGCGAAATACTTGACGTCATAACAAATGTCACTAATACAGGCTTTGTCACGGCGGCGCTCAGATGTTGAAATATAGTAAATATACCCTTGGTAAAGTACTGTATCGTATCTACGCAACATCTAAAATAGGCCCTTGCACATTTAATTGTGACGTTGCCTTTTGTTGCATAATTTGCAACTTGACTTCCACACACAGTGGGAGCATCAACTTTCTCCATCTGGTACTGCATGTCTTTAGCATAACTTGTACCTCTGTCACAACAAGACTTATATGCTCCATAATTTTCTGAAATTTAATTCAAAATTTAAATAATGTCTGTCTGAGACAAAGTTCCCCAACAATCAAGTGATTCCCACTGACTGACTGTCGAAACAATACTTTACATCAATGTTGACAGATGAAACTAAACATTATATTAATGTCGACTGATGAAACTATACATTAACATCGATGTCGACTGACGAAACTATACTTCACATCAATGTCGACTGATGAAACTACACTTAACATTAATGTCGACTGACGAAACTATAATTTACATTGATGTCGATTGACGAAACTATTCTTTATATCGATGTCGATTGACGAAACTATACTTTACATTAATGTCAAGTGATGAAACTATACTTTACATTATTGTTGACTGACGAAACTATACTTTACATTAATGTGTACAGCTGGCTCTGTTTTTATACAAACATTCCAACATATTTAGTAATTTATTAATGTATTATGTATACAAACCCTTAAAAGCCTGCATTTTGTTTCTTCGTTTGGCTTCACAGTCCATTGAATTTCTCTGCAAAGCTGCTTTTGTGATTTTTGCATTGGTCAAAACTGTTAGACCAGTGCTCTGAAAGATGGTAAACAATAATAGCAAGCATGATGTCAAACTACAGTCGGACCTCGTTTATTTGACTAGATTCTAACCGAATACTTGGTATAATCCGAAACAAATATCAGGTCCCGGTGATTTGAAATGCACCATTAGAAACCATGTATTATTCGAAATAAAAATTCGGACAACTGAATTCGTATGAAGAAGGTCCGCCTGTATAATACAAACACTGGTCATAAGTGTCAACCCTACGGTCCTATTTTACGTAGTTCTTCAACAGCAACTTATTCAGCCGTGTCGTGCAGAAAGCTTTCACATTTATGACTTACACGAACTTTCGAAAAATGTCGTTTTCAAAGATATCATTCTATGTTTCAGATCACATTTTTGGTGAAGATTCTCAACAAGAAATATCTTGAAAAAGTTTGTCAGTGCAATTAGAAGGTTGAGATTTGTTGTGCAACATAAAGAATTGCCGAGAAAGTACATGCTATAACCATGGGGATTACTTTGAGGGTATGAAAAGAATAACTGCCAATTTCGATCAGTTTTTAAGGTGACAAAGCACAATACAGTTTTCTGACATTTCTAGTATTTTCATATTACTATATATATAGCTATATCTCTTCATTAATCACTTCTATAGTATGTATATATATATATATAGCTATATCTCTTCATATATATAATATATGTATATGTGACTATTACAGGGTTAATGAGTGACAATCTCCTGTGACTTAGACAAAGCGGGGAAAATGTTGTGAAGGAAAATATACCTTGAATACATCAGCGCTGTTAGACCCACTTCCATCTCCGCAACCAAGGTCATGGGACTCAAGTGTGTCAAACATCTGGAATATGTTAATTAATCATCAAATATTTTATAAACAATATGATATCATGATTTTAAAGCTGCATAGCATGTTTTATGTAATCAATGTAAATAAAATATTTGTACACATTTGTCAAGAGTGACATTCTTGCCAACGAAAATATTCTTTATTTCACTGATTTGACATAATTTGGTATCAATAAGACATTCAGCTTCTAACTAAGAAACTTTGCTGTCACTGAAGAATTGTTGAATATGATGATTTCTACATATGGTAATGTTTTGATGTGTTGACATCTAGAATGTCTTTCCCTGTTCATAATCAAATCGATAAATAAGAACATTTTGTCAAATGCTCTATTATCGTTTTCATATCTGCTTCTTTCAAATTAAAAGCATGTCGATGTCAAACTACAGACAGTCGTTTTTTGTAAAATGAAATGCAATCTGTGTGGTTGGAAACTACCAATAAGCCATCTGAGAAGAAGGAAAAAAATGTTATGTTGCTTTAATTCAAATCTTCAAAATGTTAACATAACTGGTCAATATTTGCGGTTAAAACTATCACATCTAATGATGTATCTATCTATTGAGACAAGCATGCAATAAATCATAATTTAATCAGATTTATCATGTATAACATTGAAGCATGCAGGAATTGATATTTTCAAGGAAACTGCAACCGATATTTTAATCCAAGATAATCCAATATCAAACCTGTATGACATTCAAATGAGGCCAATGTTCGACCCAGCTTCGATAAAAATTAGGCAAAAGTTGACCCCTTGCTAATAAATGTTAATATGCCAAAAATTGACAATGGACGAAGGATAAATGAATGCCGACATTTAACACAAGATGCCAAAAGTACGCAATCAAAACAGCTCACAATGAAACTTTATCAGACACAGGTCGACCAAAACAGCTCACAATGAAACTTTGTCGGGTACAGGGCGATAAAAACAGCTCACAATGAAACTTGGACGGGATCAGGGCAATCAAAACAGCTCACAATGAAACTTTGTCGGGCCAAGGGCAATCAAAACAGCACACAATGAAACTTAGTCGGACCAGGGACAATCAAAACAGCACACAATGAAACTGTGTCGGGCCAAGGGCAATCAAAACAGCTCACAATGAAACTTTGTCGGGTCAAGGGCTATCAAAACAGCACACAATGAAACTTTGTCGGGTCAAGGGCAATCAAAACAGCACACAATAAAATTTTGTCGGGCCAAGGGCAATCAAAACAGCTCACAATGAAACTTTGTCGGGTCAAGGGCTATCAAAACAGCACACATTGAAACTTTGTCGGGCCAAGGGCAATCAAATCAGCTCACAATGAATCTTTGTCGGGCCAAGGGCAATCAAAACAGCTCACAATGTAACTCTGTCAGGCACAGGGCGATCAAACAGCTCGCAGTGAAATTTTGTCGGGTACAGGGCAATCAAAACAGCTCACAATGAAACTTTGGTAGGGCCAAGGGCTATCAAAACAGCACACATTGAAACTTTGTCGGGCCAAGGGCAATCAAATCAGCTCACAATGAATCTTTGTCGGGCCAAGGGCAATCAAAACAGCTCACAATGAAACTTTGTCAGGCACAGGGCGATCAAACAGCTCACAGTGAAATTTTGTCGGGTACAGGGCAATCAAAACAGCTCACAATGAAACTTTGGTCGGGCCAAGGGCAAACAAAACAGCTCACAATGAAACAGTGTCGGACACGGGGTAATCAAAGCAGCTCACAATGAAACTTGGTCGGGCCAAGGGCAATCACAACAGCTCACAATGAAACTTTGCCGGGCCAAGGGCAATCACAACAGCTCACAATGAAACTTTATCAGGCACAGCGCGATCAAACAGCTCACAATGAAACTTGGTCGGGCACAGGGCATTCAAAACAGCTCACAATGAACACTTTGTTGGGCTCAGGTAACTCACAATAGCTCACCATGATCAGGTGAATTGATAAAAAGTGACTTTGAAAATACATTACCTTGTTTCTCCTCAACACATTTTTGCTATTTAACAACAGTATGGCCTTGTCCATGATGTTGAGGCCTACATACATAAAGGGGTCACCACTAAGGGTTAATTGTGAAGTTGATCCTGGTTTTATTTCCACACGATCAGAATTCATTGAGAGCTGAAAATGAAAGTATGTATGTCAATAATACAGACACTTAGTATGACGTAGGCAGTTACGATGCAGAGTAACATTTTCAATGAAACATCAACACTATTAAAATACCAAATTCAATCAGATCAGAACCAGTAATATATCAACAGGACGGGGGTACGGAAACTGTTTTAAAGCCGATTAATAATCTTTCATCAATGGGAGGCCCTAGAATCCGATCAACAGGAATGGTTCATCTTACCCGATAGTAACATCCAAACCTTTTCCTAACTGCACTAGTAGCTCAAATAATATTTTCAGCAGCAACCTTTGAGAGACACACATTCAAGGGGTTATTAAGGGATCCTTAGGTTTCTTTACTAAATTCTTCTGACAGGAAAATAAATGTTGCTGAAGAGAGGTTATTACTTTAACAGAGGGCTACTCTGGAGAAAAAGTAACGCACATTGTTATTCCAAAATAAAATTGACAGACACTTATGCACCATTGATACTAGCAGGCGCGTAGCTGAGCCCAAATTGACTTTACGCACTCTGCTAGGGGGGTCCGGGGGCATGCCCCCCCGGGAAAAAAATTGTAATTGGAACGGTCTATGGTGTCTTTTCGAGTATATTTTACAACATAGAATGTGGTCCTATTTGACCGTGCAAAAGATATAAATGTATTAATGAAAGACAAAAAATCAAGAATTTCCGGTAGTCTGCACCTCACCCCCCTTAACTCCCAGTGTACATTTTTATTGCGTTTCTCGCATTTATTTCATTATATTGGTGGTTATTTCCGTTTTCAACTTATTTCAGGTGGCAAGAACCTTCAATATAATGGCTACAAACAAATAATGTCAATATTCTTATGAAATTTCAAAAAAATAAAACCCAACTGTCGTAAATGAGTTCCGGCCTGTATCATTCCGACGGCTCGGGCGCGTTCTTCTTCAGTCATTCTCACCATGTTTTGTGTTTTTCAAAAAGGATTTTCATCAGCAATGACAAAAGTGTACACGAACACTTGCAAATATGTGTCCATGCCCCGCACGTGCAAAACGTGCTATAAACGTCAATACGCCTAATACGATTAATTTCATAGCGAGCCGGCTAAAAAAATCAATGATTCGCTGCATAACCTGTTCAAATATCGGTATGTGAAATTTTGTGTGAATACATGCATTATTAGAAAAATAATGATACAATATAAACTGACCGATTAGGAATTTTGTTGAGTGTATGTTCCATTCTGTTAGACGGAGGCTTATCATCACTGCTTTTATTTGTTTAAGCACTGCTATTAATGATTTAACTATTTATAGAACAACTGTTTGTTAATTTAAAGACGTATGTCAATTTCAGACAAGCTGAGCAAAGATTCAGATAATAAATTAAGCGTGTTATAGTTACCGTCTTTCCTCGACATTGACGGTGAACATTAAACTTCACAGAGTCCGCAACAATTTCATGGGTGTTCTTGTCCACATAAAATACAATCAAACGTCCACTTGGGCTGACCTGCTTCTCCAGTATGTCAGTCATTTCTTCGCTTACTTTATTGCATGATGATATAAATTTGGTAAACACAACATTTCCTCTAGACACCACCTGAAATTCAAGATAGCGCATAACTGCTGCAAAAATCTACTTTAAATGCGCTTAGTGGATATAGTGTATAATTTCTGCGAATATCTCCTTTTAATGCACTTATTGGAAATATTGTATAACTTATGCAAATATCTTCTTTAAATGCACTTATTGGAAATATTGTATAACTTATGCAAATATCTTCTTTAAATGTGATTATTGGAAATATTGTATAACTTATGCGAATATCTTCTTTAAATGCACTTATTGAAAATATTGTATAACCGATGTGAATATCTTCTTTTAATGCATTTATTGGAAATATTGTATAACTTATGCGAATATCTTCTTTAAATGCACTTATTGAAAATATTGTATAACCGATGTGAATATCTTCTTTAAATGCGCTTATTGGAAATATTGTATTACTTCTGCAATTTCGCAAAATCAAGATAGTGTATAACTTGTGTTGATGTATTTATTCCAGATATTATAATAATCCGTTAGCCAAAAAGTTGACGGCTCATCATGAAAAAATACCAATCTGACCAGGGGCCATTTAAATAAAAAAAACAAGGAAATACATATAGTTTAATATATGAATCCCCCCCCCGCCAATATTGCAAGAAAGCTTATGTCAATGTGACTGTAACATTTAATACCATGAACAGCATCCCAGTGTACGAGTCACTGTGTGTGTTTGTGTAGGCTCTCATAAACTTTCGACCATCCTACAAAGCAGAATAAAACCATTGTTAAGGATCATTAAGAATATCGGTATGTAACTTTAATTTGTATTACTCAAACAAAATAGGCCTGATGTTAGCAGGAGTGATGCCGTCACATCTGATACAAACCATTACAATTATTTAAATTACTGAAGTTAATAAGCTGATCTCTTTATACAACAACTATTAGATAAGTGAAGGTCAATCATAGATGAGAATATTAATCATGGTAATTTACGTTACATATTTCAATGGCGCAATACAAAGCAGGGGAGGTAACTGCTAGAAGGAGTGTAACGGATGCTGTACACGCTCTCTCTCTCATTTTACATCAGAAAATTAAAACGACTGATCGACAAGAAGCATGTTTTCAAATCTAATAGTAAGAACAGTATAAAGTTCAACCCTACCGCTGTAACCATTTCCACTTGAATTTGGTTTTCACCAACATAAGGAGTCATAATAAACTCATCACTTTTCCAAAGACCATCGCGCGTACTAACCTGAAGTACAAGAGTATTTAATCATTGAATACCATCAAATACGTTCAATTTGGCCATCGCAGCCGAAATGCTATGATCATCGACTTCAAAACATGTTCAAATCATCTAGAACTGTCGGTTAATAAATATGGGCATATCATTTTTGGAAAACATATCCAAAGTATCCTTGTGATATTAAAGATATGCCTAGATTGGTAAACAAATGTTTAGCACAATACATCCAAACCATTGTGTATTACCACACAAATCAGTCCATTAAGCCCTAAAATATTGCTTTAACCACTGTTGATTCAAAGTTAAATCTTACTTCCATTCTACAAATGTTATACATGCAAAGCAGTCTGGTTTTAGGGAAAATCATTCCTGTAGTACTGCTTTAACCAGTTTAATAGATGCATGGGTTAAAGATATTGACAGTGGTAAACTTGTTGGTGCTATATTTCTTGACTTAAGAAAAGCCTTTGATTTAGTGGATCATCAAGTTCTTTTGCATAAACTGAAATTATATCATTTTTCGGAAATGTCATTAGAGTTCTTTCAATCGTATCTAAGTTACAGAAAACAGTTAGTAAAATTTGGAAACATACAATCTGACCTGCTTCCCATATCATCAGGTGTACCACAGGGATCTATACTAGGTCCACTATTGTTTCTAATATATATTAATGATATAGCATTTTGTAATAGTACAAACATGAAAATCGATTTATTTGCTGATGATTCAACTTTGCACGAATCAGGTAGCAGTTTAACTAACATTGAATTTCAGCTACAGAGTAATCTAAACTTCGTCGTTGATTGGTGCAAAATAAATAACATGTCTTTACATCCAAATAAATCAAAATGCATGGTTATCGGCACGCCAAATAAGACAAAGCAAGCTGCCATTCTAAATTTAACTATCAATGGAATAGCATTAGAAAGTGTAACTGTTCAAAAACTGCTTGGAATCTATATAGATAATAACTTAAAATGGCATACACAAATAAAGTGTAATAGTTTACCTCACAGAGGAGATGAAATGTATGTTTTACAATGCGTATATACTTCCAATACTATTGTTGTCATATTTGGGGCAAAGACAATAATCGTCACATAAATAAAGTAAATACCTTGCAAAGAAGAGTTGCAAACATTATTCTTAAAAAACCAAAGCGATCGCCATCCAATGGATTATTACGAGAACTTCAGTGGTTAACTTTTACAGAGAGATGTAAATACCACTGTGGCGCTCTTGTATATAAAACGCGAAATGGTATGGCCCCTTGTTACCTGACTGAGTTACTTGTATTTGCAAATAATGAACACTATTCACTTCGATCGGCTTCAAAACATGACTTATGTATAAATAAAACACCACCACTAATTATTTTAAAGATTCATTTTCTTATTACAGTATGAAGGTATGGAATGACATTCCAGATGCCATAAGAAATGCGGAAAGGTTAGCATCCTTCAAACACGAATATAAAAATCACCTTTTAAATACTGCATCGCAGTAATTACGTTTCATTTTATTAATTGTGACATAATATATAAATATATATATTATCACGGACATATAAACCGTTTATATGTCCGAGATATTATGTTCACATCAATTATAATTGATCGAGTGTCTGTCGGTAAGTAAATTGTTATATTGAATTAAATTGTTATATTGAAATACAAATTGAAATCTTATTTATATACATGTTATTATAGTGTGCAAATTTTAAATTTTAATTATTATTATGTTTTGTTTACAGAAGGCCACATTGAAAATATGATGTTTTTATAGTTATATATTTATGTCATAATGTGTAACAACCTTCTTAAAATAAAGATGTTATTATTATTATATATAATCGGGAATACCGTGATAGTGTACACTACTCGTATATGTGACAGTCTCGGAGATTTTTTACCCAAATGCACTGAGCCTCATTTCTGAGAAAAAGATGACGTCATGTTTTCAAAAAAATTGCAACCAGCTAGTTGCCAGTAAAATATTTATGATTCAGCGGCGATTAGAAGCAAAACCATTATCGATAAACATTGTGACAGCCCATTTTTTCAGGAAAATAATAATACACATTTATTTGTAAAATATTGTTGTATCTGAAAACGTATTTGATGTATTAAATTTGTGAAACTAAGAATCTTTTGTAGATCTAGTCTTTATGACCATATTAAAAGTGCTGTAATTTCCTTAAAAACGTTGTTTTGCAATAATTTTCTTTTTTTATTTAATTTCGCCCAGATACATCATTTGGGCCAAAAATGTCAGAGAATGACACATATCTATTGGTCAACAGTTTGAAAAAACATGTTTCATTAGCTTACAACCACACAATATGTTAACAACTAAAATCGGACTATACACGAGTTGTACTTCTATAATGCACAGATACCATGTTGGCCTCACAAAATCGTAAACGGAAGCAACACTTGAATATGCTTCTGTATAAAACGTACCACAAATTTAATTGTCTTTGAATCGAGGCGAGTTGGAAAAGCTTCGATAATTTTCCCCTCTGAATCAGTTAGTTCCAATCTTTTAGGCTGCGGCACATTATTATCAAACATCTGTATCTCGACGTCTTCATTGGGAACCGGAGCACCATTTGCATAAAGCATTTCGAACTACGTTAAAAATAAGAAATGCGTTAACACAACCATATATATAAAAAATGCAAGTATTCAAAATCACTTCGAAAATTATCAAAAACTGATCCAAGTTTTATGAAACAGATTATAAAACAACAGTGTCGATCCAATGCAAGAAACACATTTCATGCACTTCGAGATGTATATATAGGAAAATTAATGGTTATAGGTAGATAGTCTCGATTAGTTTTGTCAAAATATACATAAATTCACGAATACACGAATTCAATTCCATGAATTCAAGAGTTCATCTTCACGAATTTAATATATTAGGAGAAAAACGATGAAGTGTGAATTACACCATCCATCGGTGTTTCGTACATACGTCATCTTTAAATACTATGCTTAGAGTTTTGGGAATATTATACATAAATTCAACTAAAGCATACAATTAAACCAAATAATATTTTAAGATGTTGTATAAATCATTCTCTACAGAAATTGAAAAGCAAAACTCGTCTTGATTATTTATCCACAAATAGGAAACAATTATAATGAAATAGTCTCTTTGAGCTAATTAGTTTAAACTTATTTATTTTACATCGATTGTGAAACAAGTTCTTAAAACTTATACTAATCTTTCTCGATGACTGCTTCCTGGCTAACAACCAGTACTCGCGCCGAATTAAGGGATTGTGAAGTTCGTGATCAAATCCCGCTCATCGCGGGTCTCGAACCTTCGGATCAGGAGTCAGGCGCTCTACCCCTTGACCACTGCGACTCCTTTGAGTTCATTGTTATATGTAAGCCAGTTATTGGCCCTCCATTTGCTCATAGTTTGCACACAAGATAAGATCAAAATCCACAACGTTTAAAGTTGTGGTTGTTTTCAAACAAAAATACAATCGTGAGATGGTGGAGACTGGCTGTAAAAAAATCATTATTACCAATGATTGCCTTAATAAATTAAAAACAAAGATTAATATGTTAAAAGAATTTAATAGACCTGTATATTTAAGTACTGCTTATTATTAATTTCATTTTTTGTTTGAATGTCCATTGTACCATGAAATTCATAAACAATATAAACAGTATTAAAGAAAAAAATACAATATACCAAAATGTGTTGAACTATTAAGCTCAAAAAGTAAGACTGTTGTTAAAAATCTGTCATTGTTTATTCATAAAGCGTTTAAACTAAGAAATAAGTTGTATTAGAAATAAGTAATTCACTTGTAAAAGTTTTCTCCTCACTATTCTATTATTTTTCACATTGTATCAATAATAATGTAATGAAAAATATTAAGATTTATATTATGTTCATCAATCATACTATTCCATGTGAAATGACCATTGACCAATGTAATATATCTCGTTATTTTGGTAAATATATTTGCATTGTAAATGTAAAATTATGGACAGTATGCCTAATATTTCGGAAAAACTATCTATTACCTTCATGAAGTATTTCATTCCCGGCCTGAAGTTAAGTTTTGATTCTGTAAACTTGAATATATACTGCTGTTTAGTAAATATTGTGCTGCCATGTATCGAGCTCTCTTCATTTCCAGTTTCATCTTCAAACACAGTTGCAGTAACTTCCAATTTTTTACCATCAGGAAACATGTTATTAATAGCAGCGGAAGCCATGATGTCGACAACATTGATCTTAAACTCAACTACACTGTTCTTGTTCTGTGTTGTGTACTAAAAAAAGAGATGTTTGTAAACACTATGCCCCCTTGTGACCTTGACCTTTGACCACGTGACCCCATAATCAATAGGGTTCCTCTGCTTCCCAAGATGAATGTATGGACTAAGTTTGAGGAAGATAGGTCAAGGGGTTCTTGAGTTATTGATCAGAAACGAAAAGGTTACGGACCGACAGACAGTCCGACCGACCGACATGTCCAAACCAATATGCCCTCTCTTCTTCGACGGGGGCATCAAAATAAATGGAGAGATATATACAATATGTTTACCAAACAAATGATCCTGGATTTGCTCATTTGACAGCAAAACCATCACTCTTTAAATATATAGAAATATACAGGAACAGTTTGACAAGACGGTATCACAATCTTTGTAGAGAGTCAGAAAAGGAACATTTGAGCAAAAGCATATCAAAATCAAAAATATTTTGTTTTTAATTTGACCTACTGACCTAGTTTTCGGACCAAAGAAATTCCTATGAATCTTTTTTAGATATGGATGCGACTTCTGATCGAAATTGAACGTATTCTGACTAATGATTTAGGAGGAGAATTTGTTTGAAGGAAACTATGAATGGACAGATGGACAGACAAACTACATTCGGACAGTTAATGAGTAAGCCGAATGTCTCACACAGAACACATACTCAATGTGACATAAAACCTACAATAATAATATTTCAGTGTTTTTTAATTGTGTTCCAGATAGTATGCTTTGAAAATGATGATAAAAATCAAGTAACAAAATAAGATCATCAAATCATTTAGTAGTGCAGGAAACAGAAAATATGGATGATGGTTTCAAAGGCTGGGTCCGTATTCACTCTGACTTATACTTTAAAATAGTAAATGTTCATTTTGTTCCTACGTTATTATTACACAATATATTTTAATAAAACTAGGCAAAAGTGTAGAGTGAGTAACAAGAAATATTCAGGCAAAAATACCCGTTTAAATATAATGAAAACGAAATGCTTGTAAACAATAGAGAAAATGGCCACTATCCGTGTTTGCAAGTGTTTTTTTCTCTCAAAATTTCACCATACCATTTTTCTCTCAGTGGTCCGTATATGATCTTTCTCTAAATCTCCACGTAGGTTCAACTCAAGTCTAACATTACCATTTACTGGCTTTCCATACACGTATCTGCAATTTTAAATGAAGAGTTTGTAATAATTGGGAAGGCCACATTTATAAACTACCCACGAAAGATGTAGACATAACCTAAGGGGGAAGCACATACAGGGAGGGACACTCAAGCATGAACAAAATAATAATGACAGGGAAACTAAACAGTAAACTCAAAAACATGAACATGGAATGACACAGGATTGCACAAAACATGAACATGGAATGACACAGGATTGCACAAAAACATGAACATGGATTGACACAGGATTGCACAAAAACATGAACATGGATTGACACAGGATTGCACAAAAACATGAACATGGAATGACACAGGATTATACAAAAACATGAATATTGAATGACACAGGATTGCACAAAAACATGAACATGGAATGACACAGGATTGCACAAAAACATGAACATGGAATGACACAGGATTGCACAAAAACATGAATATTGAATGACACAGGATTGCACAAAAACATGAACATGGAATGACACAGGATTGCACAAAATACCTTGAATATGGAATGACACAGGATTGCACAAAACATGAATATGGAATGACACAGGATTGCACAAAACATGAACATGGAATGACACAGGATTGCACAAAACATGAACATGGAATGACACAGTATTGCACAAAACATGAATATTGAATGACACAGGATTGCACAAAACATGAATATGGAATGACACAGGATTGCACAAAACATGAACATGGAATGACACAGGATTGCACAAAACATGAATATGGAATGACACAGGATTGCACAAAACATGAATATTGAATGACACAGGATTGCACAAAACATGAATATGGAATGACACAGAATTGCACAGAAACATGAATATGCAATGACACAGGATTGCACAGAAACATGAATAGGCAATCACACAGGATTGCACAGAAACACGAATATGCAATCACACAGGATTGCACAGAAACATGAATATGCAATCACACAGGATTGCACAGAAACATGAATATGCAATCACACAGGATTGCAGAGAAACATGAATATGGAATGACGCAGGATTGCACAGAAACATGAATATGGAATGACACAGGATTGCACAAAAACAATAATAGAAGTAAAACAATAAAGTGTACAACCTATCTGCTATGATTATTGCAGACTGATACGTGTAATGTACAGGACAGTGTACAGGTATAAGACAGTCCACATACACAGGACAATCTAAATGCACATGACAATAACAATGTACATGACAGAAAATATATACAGGATAGTCCATATGTACATGACAGTCCAATGTACAGGACATTCCAAATGTACAGAACAGTCAAAACATACTGGATAATCCAACCTTACAGGATTATCCAAACATACAGATTGATTTATCCATACAAACAGGATTATTTATCCATACGTACAGGATTATTTATTCAATTATACAGGATAATCCAACCATACAGGATTATCCAAACATACAGGATGATTTATCCATACCAACAGGATTATTTATCCATACATACAGGATTATTTATTCAAACATACATGATAATCCAACCATACAGGATAATCCAAACATACAGGATTATCCATACATACAGGATTATCCATACATACAGGATTATTTATCCAAACATACAGGATTATCCAAACATACAGGATAATCCAAACAAACAGGAGTATTCGTACATACAGGAGTATCCATACATACAGTAGTATCCATACATACAGGATTATTTATCCAAACTTACAGGATTTTCCAAACATACAGGATAATCCAAACATATAGCATAATCTAAACATACTTGGTAATCCATATATACAGGATTATCCATACATACTGGATTATTTATCCAAACATACATGATTATCCAAACATACAGGATAATCCAAGTATACAGGAGTATCCAAACATACAGGATAATCCAAGCTAACAAGATAATCCAAACATACAGGATTATCCAAACATACAGGATAAACCAAGCATACAGGATAATCAAAACGTACATGATTATGCTAACATACAGGAAAAACATATATGATAACTTAATTGTAGGTTATCACAAGCAACAATAAACAAATTTGTATTTAATGGATCGATAAAACAATGGCTGGTATTGCAGACAGACAACTTATCGCTTGAACAGATGTTAACTTACTTGGCTTTCACTGTTATTGTAAGACTTCGTGTTTCAGTCAATATAAACGGGGCATCAACATCAATGGACACACCAAATGTTGGGAGAACTGAAAGAACACATTTAAAAAGAAAGTGAAACAAATGAAAGATGAAGGGGCTATCTGATACAACTGGTATAATCTAGGACTAGAGTATGTATCTCCTGGAGCTCATCCGTTTAGCTCAGTCGGTATGGACTGCTAATCTAGACGTTGTGGGTTCAAACCCTTGGCAAGGCGTATGTTGTTCTGTGACAGTTTGACTGAAGATGCATCCCAGGTCATTTATCCTCCACCTCTGAACTCTTATTTATGTGGAGAAGTTGAAAACTGTTTTCGGCAGATCAAGTTAGCCTGGGTAAGGTCAACTTAACGCCGTATATAACTAAATAACTGTTGAGAAATGGAATAAAAACAAAACCATGTCTCTTCATACCTCATCAATCTAAAAGTAGACATAGATATGCATAGTATGTCTATATGCTTTTTCTTGTTCATTATTTTAATAATAGAAAAACACTGAATACATTGACATGTAGGCTTTGTACTGAACCTTCCTTTTAAGTGTGTTATCAAAATAAGGAGAAGTGTACAAGAAATTCTGGTACTCCCCCTTTGCAATAGTTATTCTCCTTCCATGTATGACTATCCTCTACCATACGGTACAACCCCCTACAACATAGAATGCTATACATCATGTAGGACCACTTCCAATCATGTATGAACACCATCGTTGTATAGTATGATCACTGTATCAAAACTTCTGCCTCAGGACACTTGCATGACAACGCTGCTCCTGTAGAACTACCCCTCATCTTTTATGATTCCATCTCCCCTGTAGAACTACCCCACATTCTTAAGATTACATCTCCCCTGTAGAACTACCCCTCTCCTCCTGTATGACCCTCTGCCAAATGTCTAGCATTTAAGCGAGTATATATGGGATCACAGTACAGAAAACATAACCAAATTGTCCCCTGGGGACAAAACTTACCATACTCCTCAACTGTAAACAAGGCTCGTGCAATCGTATCATACTGCAAAATGTAAATAAAATGAGTAAACCTACAATAATTGCATTAAAATACAACATATGTAAAGTTCTTGAAGAATAAATCATAAAAAAAACTTTCCCTGTTCAACAAAATAATGCACGTAATGCTAATACATCTACAGACAAGAAAGTGGAATCTATATGAGAAAGTCATGCAATACCGAGGTGGTAAACTTACATAAAGTGTTTCGAAATATGACACTTCTAATTGACTGTTCCAGTTTTTGTCGTAGATTTTGCGGACTGAATGCGCATTATGGTTTTTATATACAGACAAACATTTTTGTTCCTCGATAAGATACATTGTAATGAGCAACAACAGTCAGACCTTGATTATGCGACAACCTTCTATCCGAATATTTGGTATCATCCGAAATAAATATTTGGTCCAAATGTACATTCTTAAGCACGTTGAATTGAAACAGGCTATTCGGAACCATGTATTATTCGAAAATAAATTTCGAGCCCGATGAATTCGAATGAACGAGATTCGACTGTAATTAACTGTCTGCTATTTCGTCATTCATACATATAAGGTACAAGTTATCATTAGCTCCTTCAATGAAATGAAATTGTGATACTTGATATTACTTATTGTCACGCGGTAAGCAGACTTACCTGTCCTTTTAAAAATGCTCTTGCTGTCCATAGACCCATTTCTGGATAGGGTGGTAACTCGAATTCATTCATATAAAACCCGGTACCACTTTTTGAGATGAGTTTTCTACCCAATGTCTTATTTGACGGACTCTACAAAAAAAACGTATCTCATATAACCTAATTTAGAAGAAAACGTAAAGTAAACAATTGAATATTACTGATACCATGGGCTCTCAATAGTAAAACTGCTATTGGTTCTGAAGAAAGTTGTAGTATCGAAATAAACATATATTTTGGATTTGTAACATCAAAGTGAGTATAATTCAAGATTGTGTTTTTCCATCCGTCAAAAAAATGATTATCTCATTCAAACAATTATCTACACATTTATTATGGTCATTGTAATATTATGTTGTTGTTGTTGTTGTTGTTGTTGTTGTTGTTGTTGTTGTTGTTGTTGTTGTTGTTGTTGTTGTTGTTGTTGTTGTTGTTGTTGTTGTTGTTGTTGTTGTTGTTGTTGTTGTTGTTGTTGTTGTTGTTGTTGTTGTTGTTGTTGTTGTTGTTGTTGTTGTTGTTGTTGTTGTTGTTGTTGTTGTTGTTGTTGTTGTTGTTGTTGTTGTTGTTGTTGTTGTTGTTGTTGTTGTTGTTGTTGTTGTTGTTGTTGTTGTTGTTGTTGTTGTTGTTGTTGTTGTTGTTGGAATATTTATCACATTCTTAATAGTAAGAATATTTTGTATAAAAATTGAGGACTGTAACAGCTTATCAATGCATTATTCAATCAATTGATCGAGCAATCAATCAATCAATCAATCAGTCAGTCAAGCAGTCAATCAGTCTCAGTTACTTGATCGATGGATCGATAAAAGAACGAACGATGAAGCAAAACAATCGACAATCTATCAATAAATCAATCAAATGAGCAGTTAATTAATCAAGCATTCAAATATACAATCTATCAATCTATAATCAATCTATAATCAATCTATAATCAATCAATAATCGATTGATCGATCAATAGGAAATACTTACAATGATGTCCATTCCAACAGTCTCATCCTTGACAGCTTTCAAAGATTCTTCGAATGCCAGAGCTCTTATTTTTACTGTAGAAAGAAAAAACGTTCAATTCACATGACACATATAACGGTATGTCGACTAAGGCATCGATGTATTGAAAAAATATATACTCGGAAATAATTATTTTAGGTATGAGTTTATAAGTTTTTATCACATTTTTACATATTAACTGTATCTGTATTCATACTACCCCGTGTGATATTGCTGGAATCCTACGACCCTGCTTGATATTGCTGGATTCATACTTTCTCGTGTGATATTGCTAGATTTATACTATCCCGTGTGATATTGCTGGATTCGTACTATCCCATGTGATACTGCTGGATTCGTATTATCCCGTGTGATATTGCTGGAATCCTACGACCCTGTGTGATATTGATGGATGCATACTACCCCGTGTAATATTGATGGACGCATACTACCCTGTGTAATATTGATGGAAGCATACTACCCCTGTGATATTGCTAGTTTCAAACTACCCCGTGTGATATTGCTGGAATCATACGACCCTGCGTGATAATGATGGATGCATACCACCCCGTGTAATATTGATGGATGCACCCTACCCCGTTTGATATTGCTGGATGCATACTACCCCGTGTGATTTTGCTGTATATGACACCGGAACATGCTAAGTAACCATGTGAAAAAATATTACCAAAACACCAATGTCACTATTTATAACACGACTCGTGTCCTTATAGTACTAAACTCCTATTGCAGCTTTAGGTAAGCCTTTCATACAGTATTACACAGAAACTCACAATTGTTTGAAGTATTAGAGGAGTGGAATTCCACCAGGCTTCAGTTTTGCCATACTCACTTTTTTGTCTCGGTGTATATATTGGTTTGTCGGTTTGTATGATGATGTATCCCGTTTCATAGCTAATGAGAACATCTTGACAATCTGAATGAGCGCCATATTTAGAACAAATCTGGACCGTACTTGGTTTTTTCTCCACCAAAGCATGATCAAGTATGTCCTGCTCCGTGAGACGGACATGCGTTGTCTGTGGATGACCTACAAACAAGACAAACGTTAAAAAAATATAAATCAATAAAATACAAGGGTCAGTCAGAAATAACTCATCACACCACAGTAACATTTTTAATAGTTGACGTATCAGCTTGATATTTGGAAGAATATTAATACATGTTGTCGTGCCAATTTGGGGCTGGAATGTTACCAAGAAAGTTGTTTAATATGCATAAACGAAATTGTATGTGCCTGTGTTGAGTTGTTTCTGAATGACCCTCCTAAATGTATTTAAAGGCGCATGTGATCAGTTTAAATAATCCGACTATTTTCTTTGAGGGGCTTTCAGGACTTTGATAATATTATGATATTTGGCATATTTATAGCTTGTTGTCCGTTAGCACTACATAATAAGTAACTTGAAACAAGTTGTATCTCTTGGTTAAATGCATGATTGTTCCATACGATAAATCACCGACCAGAATATCACGAAAACAACACGCGTATCTGATTAGTGAAGATCATGTTGCTGGTTATTTAAGTACGTAAGAACTAAAATATATCTAGACAAGAATCCGGTATCTCGGCTATATTTACGTACTTTCATTTGGTACAATCACTTGTTTCATGGAAAGTTTCTTCTCGCCCAGCTGAAGCCAGACCTGCAAGGAGTAATTGAACTTGTTATCAATTTAGGACAGATAGACTTGCAATGAAGAAAATCATGCAAACTTGAGCTATCGTAAACAAGTTGCACGCAAAATATTGTTTTAGATGAAATAACTGTTTTACGTAAACACAAAAACGTTCTTACCAACATGCAATTAACTTACACGCAATAGACGTTCTCACATTACGCAGTAAACTTCTTTACAAACAAACATTTAACGGTCTTGTCTACAAACAGTTTTGGCTTCGAAAACTACCTTAAATCAACTAACTCAAACTTATTATTTTACATGGTGCGATTTAGGACAAGAAATCACCGTTTACCAGTGGAAACTGGAAAATGGCACAAAATCCCACATCATTTAAGATTTTGTTATAATTGTCCAGATAAAATAGGAGACGAATTCCATTACCTTTTTGAGTGTTCGAAATATGCAATCGAAAGGAAACGATTTATCAAACCATATTATTTTAGGAGACCAAACATGTACAAACTTGAGCAACTAATGTCGACTACTAACCAAACAGAATATATCAATCTTTGTAAATTCATTAAATGTATATTATCTGGAACAAGGAATTAGTATTTGATTGTATTTTGTATTAGATATTTTTCTTTTTGAACGGTTGCTTGCCTTATTGTCGAGCTTTCTACTCTATAATATGCCTTGATTGTTTCTTCACACTAGTATTCCAGTTCTTGAGTTTCTATACAACAAATCCTTAATAGCTCTGCTTTTGCAATTACTGCCCTTCTAAGCTCCCAGATTTAACTGGTGACTCTCCGGCAATTCCAAACCTACACATGTTTATGTTAAAACTTTAAATACAATATGTTTATTTATGCTTTTCATGTATGTATGAATTATTGAGCCTCGTAAAGATGTAATTGTAATTGACTCATGTTTACATGTTGATATATTGCATGTATTGAGCGAAATAAAGGAATGTTATGTTGTGTTATGTCTACACGCAATTAATGATCAAATCTACACTCAATTAATGATCTAATCTACAAGCAATTAATGATTTTATCTACACGCAATTAATGATCAAATCTACACTCAATTAATGATCTAATCTACAAGCAATTAATGATTTAATCTACACGCAATTAATGATCTTATCTACACGCAATTAATGATCTAATCTACACGCAATTAATGATTTTATCTACACGCAATTAATGATCTACGAGTAATCTACACGCAATTAATGATCTACGAGTAATCTACACGCAATTAATGATCTAATCTACACTCAATTAACGATCTAATCTACACGCAATTAATGATTTTATCTACACGCAATTAATGATCTACGAGTAATCTACACTCAATTAACGATCTAATCTACAAGCAATTAATGATTTTATCAACACGCAATTAATGATCTACGAGTAATCTACACGCAATCAATGATCTAATCTACACGCAATTAATGATCTAATCTACACGCAATTAATGATCTAATCTACACGCAATTAATGATCTAATCTACACGCAATTAATGATCTAATCTACACGCAATTAATGATCTAATCTACACGCAATCAATGATCTAATCTACACGCAATTAATGATCTAATCTACACGCAATTAATGATCTAATCAACACGCAATTAAGTACTTACCTGAACATTAGCACCATTCAGGCCAAACACGCTGACAGTAACCGTCTCGTCATAGTTATACCGTATCACATTGGGGACGGTGACGAAGTAATACTGTCTATTGAGAGAAAAGAAAAAAAGGCGACATTTAGATGAAAGATTTGAAAACTCCGTACATTTTGGCCAATTTTTCATACATTTTGATTTTGTTCTTTGTTGTTTTGTTTCTACAGAGCCAGGTCATACATGTACCTTGCGCCCCTGTTCCCTTGCGTATTTACCCCTGCACCTCATCAATGTCTGAGGTTTTCCCCGGTGGTCTGTTTGGGGAGGCATTGTCTTGTGTGTGTGGCGTTCCCTGTATCAACTTATTCTCTCTTATACTAGTCACTTTACTGCATAGCTCGTTGTATGTTATGTTGACGTATGATTTATTGATTTATGATAAACACACAAATCGTTTCATGAAGTTCATTTTTCCATTCACCTCAAGCGAACGTCCAGGTTTCTTTACAAATATAGTTTTATTTATTATGGTCTCAGACGGTAAGATCCCATGTTTAACCATTTCAGACTGAATAATATCTGCCAAAAAGTATCAACACAAGTGACAATGTCACGTGATAATCACGTGATTTAACTATCAAAGAGACCCAAGAGGGCCTGACCCTCTACTGTCTATATTGTGAATATGGATGTCAAAGATCTTAAGGAAGGTTCATACAAGGATGCAAAAGAGCAAGTTTGATGCAACTCTGATCATCGGTTCATGAGAGGAAGTCGTTAAACGTTTCTTCTATTTTAAGCTCTGGCGGTCATATTGTGCAATCAATCGGAACTGTTTAAACAATCTTGAGATAGGGTGATGCCGGTATGCATCGGTTCATGAGAAAAATTCGTATAAAGGTTTTTCTATTTTTGGCTTTGGCGGTCATATTGTGCGGTCAATCGGAACCATTTGAACACTTTTGAGAAAGAGCCAGGCCAGTATGGTCCTGGGCAAATTTCATCAGCTTGCAGTTTTATAAGAAATACCGTTTGAATGAAAAGTTAACAGGCACCCGCAGGCCCGCACGCACAACCGACAATTCACCATGACATAAGCACTCTGGCCTTTGGCCAGTAGAGCTAAAAATGAAATGTCGTTTCATAAAAGTGAAGGGATTTGATATCGGGTACGAAACCATTGTGCATCTTAATATTTAGAATCGTCTTTAAAGTGAATGTCCCGCGTGAGTTATTTTTATTAGATTTAACGCCTTTTCGTTAATTATACATGGCGGTTAGTTGACCAAAAAAACTAACAAGAAAAATCTAACCAGTTTTCCTGGAGTGTGTTATAAACCAGTACTAACTTCCACAAGCAGCTGACACCTCCCACAACACAAAGAAGAGGTGGATGACAAATGACCGTCGCCAGATGTCACAAAAGAAGAAAAACAAACATTTCGAAATCATTACTTACATGCGTATTTACATTTGATTGCATTACAGTGCAACCTTTCCAGAGCAACACACTTTGGGAACCCATGTTTTCTAGACTTAATGTAAGTGGTAACACGAATCTTATCTAGTTGACCACTTATTATGTTACTTAATAACTCAAATTCGCGAACCATAACTAGATAAATAGTAACACGAATCTTAAAAATATTTATAATATTCGTGTTACCACTTACATCTAGAAGCCAAAAATGCATTTATGAATAAGTGGTAACACGAATCTTAAGTGAAATTCGCGAATTTGAGTTATTAAGTAATATATTAAGTGGTCAACTAGATAAGACTTAACCTTTCGATAAAGGGTACGTTAACATGCCGAAATCCACTGAATTTCGGTAAATTTTCCTAAATCCATTTTGGATCTGGATTGACCAGCAATCGTAACATCTCGGCATTTTTATGTTGTTCAACAAATCTTAACCTTCAAACTGGCGCCGACCATCTTTCAAGATATTTCTTGTTTCTCTTGATTTAAAACTTGTGCTGAAATAACTTGTCCCTGAACAGATTGACTAAAACCCACGGCGGTCGAGGCCCACCTTTTCGTAAAGAAGTTAAGTGTTGTAATGATTTGAGTTATGCTCGGAACCAGCCAACTTTCTGCAAGGAGGTTTGGTATGACACTATCATCGCGGAATTAACTTAAACAAATGTACGAACCCGAACAAAGATAAACGTTGAAGATACAGAAACAAAATAATTTGATCATTTTATAAAACAGTAAAATGTATTGTTTAATTGTTAATGATTAAATTTCGTCGCCTTATTTCCAGAACCCTGTAACTCAATTTTTGGCGGTTTTGAGTATTTGGTATCGTTGAAACTGTCTTTCCAAGCTCTTTCTATATGTATTATGCCGTAAAATATGATAAAATTGCATAACAAATGTTTGTAAGATATTCTTATTATTGATTTAAAATGAAATGACATCATGATTTTGTTAGACAAAACCAGACTCTATATTTTGACATGTTTGTTTAAGTTATTATAACTTCATAAACCAGTTGATTATAATGGTGTTAACATTTTTGTCATTTAGCGCAATTCTTTTGATATTAAGAAACCTACATTTATTTTCATTTAAAACTATTTAAACCATAATTTATCTGGCATAATTCTCATGTCTCAACTTCCTTTCATCCGTATGGAGGTGCAAAGCCATGTTTGCATAATTGTGATTAGGTGCGAACAATTTTAATTGATACTTTGATATGTTTATTTATCATCAAAGCCCTTAATGTCTGGCTTCCTTATAATCTTTGTTTTAGGTCTATATAAAGACATGTAACTTTTATAAAAGAGGATAGAAATATAATATAAAAAAAGCTAAGAATAATTTACTTTGTGAAACATACTTTGTGAAAGTTTACTTTGTGAAATACTTACTTTGAGTTATACGAAACTATTGGCAACTTTGTGCATAAAAACATATGTGCACTGTGAACTGTTATTATACTTATTGTTATTATTTTGGACTTGTGTGGAATAAAAATGAATAGAACGACATCCGCCTTGCGTGCTGTTTACAGTGGTTGTAGATTTAGTGAAACCACTAACGGTGAAGAAACCCCCGCCTCCAAACGCTTCGTAAAAATTGGTGGAGAATCCCTGGGTAGCGAATCCCCGTTGCCCTCATATGCTGCGAGTAACGTCTACAGAATTCCTCAGAAGAGATTTATTAGAAGACGATACTGTGACTACAGTGGAATCAAGAATAGGTTCCAATTTATGCCTACGAATAACGTGGTTGGATACCATTATTCGAGGTTGAATTTAGAATTTACGGAGTGCTGGAGGTGTGGTGAGTCTTTCACCAGTTATCACATTTGCAAGGCAATGTCCAGGCGATGTTACCAGTGTCGAGGTTATGGACATTATGCAAATTATTGTCCAAGAATGAACAAAAGTCAACCAACTTCTGCAAAGCTTAGCCAGTCTTCATCAGATGGCAGTGATCAAAGTTGCAATGTCGTAACAAATGTAGAAGAGAAAGCAGACGATATTTGTGACCAGGAATCTTTGTGGGTGTATTGCCATATTTTAGTTTGTGTAAGAATGAAGTAGTGAAAGTGTGTGTAACCAAGGCAAATCAAATGCATAATGCCAAACTTGGTTATAAAAAGAAAGAAAATAGTAATCTCAATGATAAAATTGAAGAACTGAAGCAAGAAATTGAAAACAAACTGTCCACAATCACTGCACTGGAAGAAAAGCTCAGGTCACTTTCTGAAGACTTGAAGAACAAACGCATCCAGAATCTTCAACTAGCTAATCAGTACTGCGATGTGAAAAATGAGCTAGATAAGGCAAACAAGTTGGCGAAGGAGGAAAGTAGAATTAAAAGAAATAACAAAGTAGACACAATGAATTTATCTTCGTATCTGTGTAGGACACTTATACAACTAAATGTCAGAAGTCAAAGGGAACAGCAACGCCTTCTGAACCTTCAATTTGAATGCTTAAGGTGTGGAAGTGACATACATCACTTGCCAAATGAATGTCCAGTGGATCTTTTAAATGCGCCGTGTTTTAGATGTGAATATAACACGCATTTCTCAGTACTTTGCAATGAAAAGTAATTTTGATATATGATATTGGTTACCATGATATGTAATTTACTTTGAGGGACCAAAGTTCTCAAAGTAGGGAGGAATTATTATGCCGTAAAATATGATAAAATTGCATAACAAATGTTTGTAAGATATTCTTATTATTGATTTAAAATGAAATGACATCATGATTTTGTTAGACAAAACCAGACTCTATATTTTGACATGTTTGTTTAAGTTATTATAACTTCATAAACCAGTTGATTATAATGGTGTTAACATTTTTGTCATTTAGCGCAATTCTTTTGATATTAAGAAACCTACATTTATTTTCATTTAAAACTATTTAAACCATAATTTATCTGGCATAATTCTCATGTCTCAACTTCCTTTCATCCGTATGGAGGTGCAAAGCCATGTTTGCATAATTGTGATTAGGTGCGAACAATTTTAATTGATACTTTGATATGTTTATTTATCATCAAAGCCCTTAATGTCTGGCTTCCTTATAATCTTTGTTTTAGGTCTATATAAAGACATGTAACTTTTATAAAAGAGGATAGAAATATAATATAAAAAAAGCTAAGAATAATTTACTTTGTGAAACATACTTTGTGAAAGTTTACTTTGTGAAATACTTACTTTGAGTTATACGAAACTATTGGCAACTTTGTGCATAAAAACATATGTGCACTGTGAACTGTTATTATACTTATTGTTATTATTTTGGACTTGTGTGGAATAAAAATGAATAGAACGACATCCGCCTTGCGTGCTGTTTACAGTGGTTGTAGATTTAGTGAAACCACTAACGGTGAAGAAACCCCCGCCTCCAAACGCTTCGTAAAATATGTACTACCTACATAGTTCTGGAGTGCACATAACTTAAATAAAATGCAATTTCTTAGCCCCGTTTGTAACAATTATCTCAAGAGGGTAAAACTTTGAAGTTGTTTTTCTCAAAAAGACGAAAAACAAGTTATGGGGTACTGGAAATAATACGACGTAATGTTAACAAGATTTGTACAATGCCAATTGCTACGAGTGAATTGTTTAAAGCCCGTAATTGCCTTGGTAATCAAAACACACAAGTGCTGTGAGACGGTACCACTCGTCTCTGTTGCCAAGCTGGCAACTCGTAGCATACAAGTTTCCGTTTTGTAACTAGACAGTTTTATAATATCAAAGTTTGTGTAAATAGGTAACATGGTTTGCATGGAATATGAAACAAAACTAAAACATAAGACAGAAATTATTGAAAAATAGTAAAAAAAAAATCCAAAAGATCTTCAATCCGACTTGTTCTAGAAATGCTAGTTTTTTAAACCGAAATTGTAAAACAAGTGAAAGGTTTGTCACAATTGTAAATAAATTAAATACAAAGATATCAGACCCTTTATGTAACGTTTGTGGATATTAAATTATAAAATGACATATCAAATTATATCAGCACGGACTTAAAGTAAAATCAGTATGCCCAGGCATAAAGTTATGATATCACTAGCTTGCCATAGGTTATGAGTTAGTCGGCTGTTGTGTATTGAAAAGTTTGACGGATACTGTATAAATTGAATGATAGCAGAAAAGTTACCAGGTCGTGGTGGTGTTTTTTTGGTGTGGATTTACTGTGCTAGTGTTGTATTTGAAGTCTAGATATTGCAAATGGCTGGGGCCATATTGTGAGTTCACAATTCCAGTGCAAATCTTGTAGTTTTACTATAGAATAAAGAGGGCGAAAAAGCACTGGGCCGACACCAAACAAACTCGTGTGTATTAATTGCTTTAACCCCCATCTGAACTCACAGAAACAGCTAATTAGTTCACAAACCACTTTAGCAGGTCACCTTTTCAACATTTCATTTTATTGAAACGTTTATGATATTATTTCGTTCGGTGAACTTTGGAACTATTTTGTTTGCGTAGTAATTAGGCCGATGTGGACGTTTTTGACATGTTACCGGCTTTCAGACTTTTTCGTGTTTTGAAAACGGGAACCAATTGTTGTATGTCTCTCAAATTACTATAGACGGTACCTGAGCGATACCGACCAAAAAGGGTGCGAATTTAATACAGTTTACACTATATTTCCCAAGTTGACCTTGAACGTCACAGACGAATGAAATTAATCTCAAAAGCTGCGTGCATATTCTAACTGGCAAAACATACGAGAAATAACCGGTCTTCATTTCCAGATATGCATATTTGGGCGAAACTGTAAGGTGGCATATAGATGACATGTGTGAAATTATTTTAATACGCTATTTCGCTTATGTCAAATCTATGTCACCGTTAAAACGTCATGATAAAGCTAACGCTGATTTATACGAAAAGTATATCACTGACACTGGTTTTATGCACTTCGTAACATCATAATAGCACGTCAATCCAATTAAATGAAAACCTCAACACCGCTTTACTATCGTGTCGCTATGGCGGATAATTTTAATTAAATTGATCACATGTGACCGTGTGTACCAAACAAACAAATGTCTTGCAAAATCAAAATAATAAACGAGTAGCATTTTTTGTCGTAAAAATAATGCATATGTGCACAGATGTGTTGAGAATGGCAGATTTCTGTAAACAGATCTTCATCCAATCGTAACAATTTTATAAATGCATTTAACGTTGTACGTTAAATCGTAATTATTTTAATAATGAATTAAATCTCAAGCATGTATATTTGTTATGTAGTAATTAAACCATAATTTGATGAAAAAAACATACATTCAACTCAGATTATAAACAAAAAGACAGCAAAATTGTTAAGATTTTTATATATCAAGTAATTATCGCTTAAAGGCTTACAAATATCGCTTGTATTCGTACAATGAAATAATGTAGACTCTAAAACTTAACATATTATTATTACATATATGTGATTCCTATATTTCGTTATGCATCATCATCTAAATATTTCATCATGTGATTCCCTATTTCTTGTTGCATTATCATGTATATATTTCATAATGTAATTCTCTTTGTGTTGTATAACTATGTATAAACCTATGTACATGTAAAATCACTGAAAAGTGGAAATAAAGAGTATATAACAACAATAAGTGCTTTTGTATTAATAATGTAATAATACTGACCCCAATGCGCCGGATATAAAACATCCGAATAACACCACAAAGTTAATATGCATCTTTCAGCTCCCAGAGCGCAAATGAGCCACAATAATGAATCTGTAGTCTTAAATACAGGAGAAGTAGGTAGTTTTGGGGTATTTCTCTGAAATTTTAACGTTCCTAGAAAAACACAGAAACTGGATATCTTATCATTCGTGCCGTGAAACCCAAGGTCTGTTTACATATATTCTCAGAAAACGTAGACAGTCCTACGAATTTCTACCAGAATAAGCGTGAGAATTTTATTTTAAAGTGAAATATCTGGTTCAAGAATAATTGTTGAATTATTGTTTAAGTGTTTGTGGTTAAAATTTATTTGATAAGAGCAGCTTTTGTGTACGTAAAAAGAGAAATCGATGAATTGAGGGAGGAATATTTTTTATCGGTAACAAGTGCTCCATTCGGATACATTTCTTGTTGTTGTTGACTCCATGTTTGACTCCAGCCTAGGTTACTATATATATATCGTCGATACGATTCATTCACACAATTCCCGCTTTCCTTCATAAATTGCCCGCTCGCAGAAGTTACTAATTCGCAATTTATAGACAACGAAAGGAATACCTTGTAGATCTACCTGGACGCGCTCAGCAGGCGAGTTGGAACAATATTCCGGAATCAGATTCTGACCATTATTTTACTGCACACTGAATACTGTACTCTCCTTCAGCATCGGGCGCTTATTCCGATTCCTTCATATTCACCCTCTGCTTTATAACTCCCGCACAACTGATATTTTCTATATTTAGACAGGCGAGTCGACATGCGATCACAGCCATTCAGCGAGCCGCTTACAACGACTATGGAAATTGCTACAAAAACTAAATAAATCTAACGTAAGTGAATATCGTTTCGTCAGCATGCCAAAATTATTACAAAATATACGTAGATTACGCATTGACAGTTGTTTAAATCAGATACATTTCGTAATGTCAAATATACTGGGTAATACTAATACAGCAGCTTGTGAATGTAACGGTAGTGGAGCGTATGAATACTGTAGCAAATCGTTAAATAATAGCTACAGTTACTGTTAATCTCTATTGTATGTTTTAAAAACAATTCATTCCGTCGCGGATTTATAAACCATATCCGTGATTCCGTATTGTTAGGAATGAGGTTGAGCAATCGGATCACATCGACTAAAATCTGATTTCCGAACTGTACGGACATTGCCGAGATGTTGCAATTGAACGTTGAGTTCAAGGTCGGGCTAGAAGTAAACATGTGTGCTGAGAACGAATTAAACCGCGATGAATGAAGATATCGAATGGAAACAGGAATACACAATCTGGAGCGACCAGCAATGTTGCACAACAAATCTTCAAATAGTACCGACCATCTTTTTTCAAGATATTTCTTGTTGAAGTTGATGTTGTCACATACATATAAACCATGTGTCCGTGATTTTGTTATAAAGCCATTTTGGGGCATTGCATAAACAGAAGGGGAGGTAATATAAGAGAAAACTCATTTTCAGTTCACTACAAGATCTATATTTGATACGCTTCTGATGTTTTACATCAAAACAATATATAATGATCATTTAGAACCACAATGCACAGATTCACAAATTGCAACAATATAACAGTTATTATAAACACGTTCATTCAAAAAATCATACAAGAACACAATGAAGTGATATTTCCAACTTGCTTGGACACATGCACATATCAAACCAAAAGTAATGAGAGCCCTTCACAAGTAAGTTCGGATTTGAATGTCTAATTTTTAGCAAAATATGTCAAATTAAACAAGATAAAAAACATTATTCTTGATTGAAAATTGTGTTACAGCAACAATAGTCCAGCCTAGAACGTCCCAACTCTTCGCTAAACGTCCAGCTAAACCATTATGTTACGAAGACGCGTGTAAAAGTCGGAGTACAGAGACACATAGGCCGGGGCTACAGCAACAATAAACATTTGTTAAAACGATCAAATAGGATCACTTGTTTTAATGGACAACTGAATGATTTTATTTTTGTATCAAATCAGACCGCTATATCTTTATAAGATAATTGATCCATATCTAAAGTTTCATACCACTGTGTCCATATACTTATTGATTTTTTAATAGTGAATAAAAACCCTTTCCATTTTCAAAAATAAAAATTATAAAAATTGTTTATTTAAGATAACTGATCCCTATCTAAAGTTTCATACCACTGTATCCATATACTTTTTTAATAGTCAATAAAAACCCTTTTTTTTCAAAAATAAAAAAGTTATAAAAATTGTATACATTGTATGTCCCTTTTGAAAACAATATACACATATGAATACTTGTAATAATGCAACATAATAATTATAAAATACGATTTTCTATCCAAATTATTTCTTCTACTGTGGTTAAATTTGTGTTTAGCGAATAATTTTTGCAAAGATTACATATTTGTTATTTTTAAGTGAAATAAATGTTACCATGCCGACCAGTGAAGTTCGTGATCATGTGACATCACAAGAACGAAATAACACTGAGTAAATAATTTGCCTAAAATTTATATAATTTGCCCTACAAATTCATATAAGTGCATAAAAATGTATACTATGAAAGAACATATAACCATTTTAAACATCAATGTCTTAAGCTGCAACAGAAATATAAAACAAAACCCTTCAAGAACAATCAGAAATTAACAAAACAAGCACTTATAGATATCACTTATATCACATTAAATATTTAACAAATGAACCAGTATACCAGGAACAAGATAAACAATATAAAATCATCAACACAGATATAAACTTTGTAATACCAGTATATATATACTGAGTAAATTCATCATGAAACAATAGTAAATGGGAAGAATAGAGTAAGACTGATTGTAGTATACATGTTCTTCTCAAACAAGAGTGCCATTGAGAAACAAAGGGGTCTAAATTGTAGCCATAAAGACAAACATTCTGACCAAGTTTCATGAAAATCAGGCAAAACTCCAGCATCTGGAGAGTTAACCAATTGTTTCTAAATTTTGCACGGGGGACATATCTAATTACCAATATGACCAAGATTCGAACTTTGAAACAGTCATAAATTTCAGTCATGAAAACAAACATTCTGACCAAGTTTCATCAAGATCAGGCAAAACTCCAGCATCTAGAGAGTTAACCAAATTTTCTTAAATGTGCACAGGGGACATATCTTATTACCAATATGACCACGACTTGAACTTTCAAACAGCATAAATCTAAGTCATGAAGACAAATATTCTGACCAAGTTGCATGAAGATCAGGTACAACTGCGGCATCTGGAGTGTTGACCAGATTTTTTTATATAATTTGCACAAGTGACGTATGTTTTAACCCAGATGACCCAGATTCGAACTTGACCTTGATTTCATTAAAATGAACATTCTGATTGAGTATTATGTATATTTAGTAGGGAATGTTAAGACTCTAGAGTGTTAACAAGGTTTACCAATTACCTGACCTACTGACCTATTTTTTTACAGAACAAGATCCTGATCCAAATTAACCTGAATTTAAAGAAGACCAATAAACTGACTGGCAAGTAAAGAAGGTATAACATATGGCCTCTAGAGCGTTATTGTAGTTTTCGTTCTATTTAATCGAGTGACCCAATTCTGTACCCTATATGACCCGATATCCACCTTGCCTATGGGTTTATTGCAGTATCATGTCCATGCTTGATTCAGATTACGTTAAATTTGAAGCCACTAAAATATTCTCAATTCAATTGACACAAGACTGATCATGCATGACGGACAACAACAGATGAAGGGTGACCACATAATACAACATGAGCATGTCGACTTCAGGAAAACTAAAACAGTGAGGTCTCTTTAACACTAACAATAGTTGTCTCCCTTTGTTAAGTAAAAAGTATCAGTTGTCTCTCTTTATTTAGTAAAGGGTAACAGTTGTTTCCCTTTATTAAGTAGAGTATCAGTTGTCTCCCTTTGTTTAGTAAAAGGACATGATTGTATTTAAGACACTCATTCATATCAATATGATTATTCATTCAGATTGCCTTCTGGAAATATATCATAAAACAATCCTTTACCTATTTGGGAAGTTTTGCTCCAATAATTGTCCTCTAGAATATTAACTTCTTTTCCTACATTTTCTAATCAGAAATTCAAACAACCAAAAAAAAAATTCAAATAGTAAACCACATTTTCTTGTAATTTGAAAATTTTGCGTTTCTGTGAACATCTACATTCTTTTTTATTAATGAACAATGGGGAAAGTTTGATAAATTTATGAGCAATAACTTAGCCTTATAACATTCTGTAACTTATGTCATAAAGAGATACTGTGTTTAGTTTTCCTTGGAGGTGTTTTTGAAAAAAATGTAAACTGTTTAACGACAAATTTGTCAAATCTGGATTAAAATGAAGCAATGAAACATTTATCATGTGATGTCATTTAATGACACTATATTCAAAATCTATATACAATTAACGTATTTCAAATACAACACCAACTAATTTGTCATCCAGCAACAATGTTTCACATGATTACATACAAAAACAATTTAACAACGATGAAAATTCAAACAATGAGTGAAATGTGTATTGTGTGTTTTTACATTTGATAAAACACCAACCTGGCACAATTATGCTAAATACGTTCTAAATTTAGGATTATTTAGTAACTTTGACGTATACAACAGAGATGTAAGTAACCCATGGTAAAAAAACAGCATTTTTCTACAAATTCAGAGCTGATTTTGTTTCAGTCATTTTTAATCAACTCCTCAGAGTCTATCAAGCAATTTGATTTGTCAAGACGTCTATGGCTAAGCTTATTGTCTCGATATCAACCAATGAAAAGCTTTGTTACAAGTCATTTATGAAATGGATGTTAGATAAAAGCCATATCCGTCTGTTACTGTCTGGAAAATCTGTAAATGTACTCTAAATTTTCGACCCTGAAACAAGCACATTTAAAACCGACAATTTCTGGAAATACACCTATTAACATCTTCATCATTGTACAACATACATATCAGAATCGTACCGAGCGAAACAAAGAGTAACCAAAGCTGAATTGCTAGTAAAGGCAATGTGCTCGACTCAAAATGTTATAAAAAATGCAGTCTTTTTTAAAATGTCCATTTGACATGGTTTCTAGTTCAATTTTCTGAAAGAAAGCACCATTGGAAAATCAAACTTTTCCAAACATACACAATTTTATATATTTGATGTGACCACAAACATTGAATCAATTGTCAAACCTGACCACATATCCGGAATTTTCCATACAAGTTATATTAAGGAATAAGCATTTAGGAATACTTACAAGCAAAAAATCAATAGAAATGGGGGGAGTGTAGAGCTTTTTGAAGCTGTTAATTGGTGTATACCTGGAATACTTACATCTCGGGATGTATATTATACGGCGTAACCTGTCTAGAGCAGCCATGTGTTGAGAAACAATTTCCATTCAACTACATCACAAATTTTCATGTAGTAAACAGTTACTGCCAATTTAACCTCTCTACTGTAATGACCTCATACTAAAGGTCGAAAATTGGATCTAGCAAAGGGTGTTGCTCTAGAGAGGTTATATGGTATATCCGATGTATTTGTTTAATAAAATGACTGCATGGTATGTACAAGGTTACTTAGTCTTCGTAATTAAACAGCAAACATGCACATCTCTTCAACAGCCATGAGCAGATAAACTGTTCAGATAGAATTTTCATTAATGAGAATTAAAATAAAATAAACTGAATCAATAACAACAAAATATGAAGAACAAAAGTTCTTATATTAAGCAGATTAAAAATCTAAAAACAGAAATTATTATTCGTATTAAATTTTTTGTACTGAGCAAAAAAACATATTTCTAATAATTAGGCAGGTGTCCGTTAATTTAGCATCCAACACTTTTCAATAACACAATGCTTCATTAATCCCACGATTTCCTCAGCTTGATGAAACAGTAATATTTGTAACTTAAATAAACTGAACTTTGACCAATCTATAAATTGTGAAATACTTAAGATTTGAAAACGGACACTTATCTTTTTGCTTATCTTTGCTAATTTGAGTGTAGCGTTGTCACCACTAACAATATCCTACGTTCTTGTTACCAGCTTCACTATTTGAGCGATCGGTTAATGAAATTGTACCCAAACATCTATTATTAATCCTTTCACAAGAAACTGAATAAGAACTAGGTGAAATAAAATAGGGTACTTTAATACTTGCTATGTATGACACCAATACATGCAGATTATATTATAATTGCATTGAACCCTTTGAAAATGAGTTTTCCAGATACATATGATGCTTATGGCTCATAATCTTAATCTCCGATTAATAGATTAGTTTTAAATATTACTAGGCTGTATGTACATTATCCTCGATGTAATATTGAGTAAAGTGCATACAATAACAATTAATTAAGCTGATACCGACTTGTCTATTAATGAAACTAATTCAAATAAATTTCACCAATATGTTTGCCAAGCCTTATTTGAGAGCAGGTTTCATCAAGAATAGAACTGATGGATGCTCCCAGAAATTTTTTGAACTACCCTATAGTATGTTAAAAAATCTTTGAACTGCCCGATAGTATGTGAACAATCTTTGAACTGCCCCATAGTTTTTGAAAAATCCTTGAACTGCCCCCTTAGTACGTGAAAATTCTTTGACTTGCCCCATAGTATGTCAAAAATCTTTGAACTGCCCTATAGTTTGTGAAAAATCTTTGAACTGCCCTATAGTTTGTGAAAAATCTTTGAACTGCCCTATAGTTTGTGAAATATCTTTTAACTGCCCCATAGTATGTTGAAAAATCTTTGAACTGCCCTTTAGTTTGTGAAAAATCTTTTATCTGCCCCATAGTTTGTGAAAAATCTTTTATCTGCCCCATAGTTTGTGAAAAATCTTTGAACTGCCCCATAGTTTGTGAAAAATCTTTGAACTGCCCCCTTATAAATAGTATGTGAAAAATCTTTGAACTGCCCTATAGTTTGTGAAAAATCTTTTATCTGCCCCATAGTATGTGATAAATCTTTGAACTGCCCCATAGTTTGTTAAAAATCTTTGAACTGCCCCATAGTTTGTGAAAAATCTTTGAACTGCCCCCTGATATATAGTATGTGAAAAATCTTAATAAAGGTGTTAATCACAATAGGACAGATTTTGTATATTTTTCCTTATACAGTATTTGATGTATCAAAAGTTGAAACTAACATGTGAACCCTTTCAGGGAGCAGAAAGGGAGATTTGACCTCCATCAAGATGAAGAAATGGCATCAAAGAGCAAAGTTTGCATGTGTTTGAAATTTACTCATAATCTGAGCATAAAATAAAAATCTTAATAAGAATATTTTTTTCGCAAAAAGTAGTATATCATAATGTAAGTAAACAGCCAAGAGAAATATGTTCAAACCATATGAAAAAATACATAAGTATGACTGTGTATTACGATCTTCCTGGGTAATAAAACACAAAGAATTTAAAAACTCAATTTAAAACCATTGTATGCCATACAAAAAGTATCATAAAGGCCAACTATGACAATAAAAAGGATCCAATTGCAAAACGTGATTGTTTTCACAAGCATTTAGGCATAAATATTGTGATTAACACCTTTTACTGACCAATTAGTTATCAGTGAAATACAGAAGTTTTTTAGTAGCTTTCAAGACTTAGTGTAAGATAGGATGAAATGTCAGTAATTTCATTTTTGCAACAATGATAAATGAACACATTCATGGATTTTCTTTCGTTTTCTTTGTCTTTTTCGTGTGAACACTATTCATTTTTTCAAGTTTTGAAATAATCTGTGTAGAGTCCACCTTGCGTACAACTTCAATAGTGTTACAGTCTGTTTTCTGTAAGAAGTTTTCTAGATAAATGCTGTCATGATGAAAGTCCAACATAGATTTCATGGGAAAGGTTTTGATGAAATGATGAATGCCTTGCGATTGGAGATCAATTCTTGAAATACCATAGGCTTGTAAGACGTCTTCCAGAAGCAGAAAATCTTCAACCCTGCAAATAAAATATTCACTTTTGTATTCTTACTGCTTCATATTATTATTCTCATCATAACTCCTCCAAAACTTGGTGGATTGTAACCAAAGGCAAACCTGACCTGTATTTTACTATCATATACAGTCGAACCTAGCTTATACGACCACCTTTTATCCGAATACTTTGTATCATCCGAAATAAATATTCAGGTCCCGATGTACCATCATCGCAAGTCAAATTGAAATTGGCTTTACGAAACGATATATTATTCGAAATAAAATTTCGGACCCGATGAATGAGGTCCTTCTGTACTTATGTGCCCAATATGAATAGAATCCATACATCCTTTCAAGAGTTATTGATTGGAAACCAATTTATCCCATGGACGGACAGACGGGGGTTACATTTTATGCCCAAAGCAACATGGAGCATTGTTTAGAATGAAATACGGTATAAATGGAGTCAAAGTTTGTGAATCAGTGATTTCGAAATACATTTCGCAAGCAGAAATATAAGCGAATTGCTGAAAGGAATTATTGTTGGATTTAATTGTATAGCACAAAAAAAAAACAAGGTGTTCTAGACATAATAAGTGTATACATATTGTTCCCTGTCACTGCAATAATGAGTGAATTTAAGTTAAATAAATACTAATTGTCCCGATTATATTTGCACATAATCGGGTATTACCGTTTATTAGGTTCTAACGTCAAGCGTCTCGTCGGAAACACTGGTTTACTGCTAAATGAAAACATGTCAGGTGACTCGTCTTCCGGGTCAGATGGAAGATTGTCATATATTGCACACCCACTTCCTGTTTCCGGAGCTAAAAATAAGAATGATTATGATTTAAATACAAGAAATGCATTGATGCAAAGCATCCAAGGGCGCCGCAAAACTGGTGCACAATGTTTTGGAATAGCGTAATGGCGGGAAAATGTTTTGGAATAGTCCATTTTCATACTATCATTGGCGTGTATTTCCTTTTAAACACCGTTACTTGCATAAATATCCACGTTACAAGTACCAATGTGTTAATATTGATATAAGTAAATTGAAAATGAAGTTTTTTATAATTAATTATTTTTTATTTTATCTTCGACACCTAACACACATGCTGTTTGTGTAGAACCATCCTATTTTTCGGGGATCAGCAAGTATTTATCATGAACATATCGTTTTAACTTTGTAAAAGACATTTATTCTACAATACAAATGCATTAAAAATATTTTACTTCTAAATCATAAAAATACAAAAAGTAACGTGTAATATTTACTGCAGTTTAACCCTTAATAAAAAAATAGATTCAGTTATAGATAGATGCTCCTACCATAGTCTCAAAAATTTTGTGATTCCATTAAAGGCCCGCCCTCATGGGCGGCACCAATAAAATACTGAATGTATCACACAACCAAGTAGTTCCCACAGTATGTGCCCCTTTTTGGCATTTATGATGTAATACCCATCACAAAACTATACAGTGCATCCTCTCTAGCGCAATATATTTTGGGAATTTAAAATTTCAGCTGATGTTTAGAGGTTACTGCTCTAGGGAGGTTAAATTAGTAATAATTTTTTACTATGAGAATATTGATACTGTTGTGCAAGAGAGGTTGTTGCTTCAGAGAGGGCCACTCTGGAGAAGTGGTATGGTGTCTTGGTACAAGATTATGTAACATATAAATGAAAGAAATTATTGTAAGCAAAAATAAAACGCCATCTGTCATAATGGTAATTTTTCATAATGTCACAAATACCATCTAAGACAATTCGTACCTTGTCCAATTATTCCCTATATCTCCTTTTATTTCTGATTTAATATTTATTTATAGCAAATCGGCGTACTAATACACCTTTTGTAATTTACAAAATCAGAAAACCCTCAGTAATTAATGTTTTAAATATAAGATGAAACACATAATAAATTTCGAGGGTTCAGTGCAAGACTATACTATAAACTCCAATATAAATGCATAAGAGTTAGTATAGTCTTGCGCTGAACCCTCTATATGTAATGTACAGTCGGACCTCGTTCATTTGACAACCCCTCTATCTGAATACTGGGTATCATTTGAAAAAAATATCAGGTCCCGATGTATCTTCTAATGCACATCAAATTGCAATGGGCTATTTGAAACCATGTATTATTCGAAATAAAATTTCCGACCCGATGAGTTTGAATTAACGAGGTTTGACGGTACGAGGTCCGACAGAAATTCATATCATACCTAAAATACAAGAAGAGTGCTTGAACTTCCAGGGTCTTTCTTCCTCATCCGTTGCATAACCATTCAAATCGGATATATAACCTGGAAATATTTGAAAATATTCATTGCAAAGGTGAAACGCTTCAGGACCGTAAAAAACGAGTTCAAGTTGAGGTAACTTTCTTTTCTTTACTGATTTTTACAAAATATAGGGCAGTCTATTTAGCTTTCTTAGTTTCTTCCCCTTCATGTATTACAAAGTGATTCAGTTTTGTTGAATATTTTGAGAAAGCTTTATAATGATTGAACATAGCAAAAACATAATGTCCCCGAACTGTTTTCAACTGGCAGTGGACTTATACTTTGCATCACTTACGCTGAAGAAACCGCACCATACGCTCAGTTCTGGCAATTTTCATAAGAGAACGTCCGGCATATGTTGACAATGTCGGGTCGGCTCCGTAAGACAGAAGTAACCGAACAATTTCAATATGATCGTTCTCAACAGCGTCATGTATTGGTCTGAAATAAATAAACAAACTTATACATATTACAGTAAAACCTCACTTAAAGACCACCTCAATAATAAGACAAGAAGGGATAAAGGGAGACAACTCAAGAAGGGATAAAGAGAGACAACTCAAGAAGTAATAAAGAGAGACAACTCAAGAAATAATAAAGAGAGACAACTCAAGAAGGGATAAAGGGAGACAACTCAAGAAGAGATAAAAAGAGACAACTTGTGACAATCTCCTGCGGGGGAAAGAGCAATGAATTTATATACCAGGCCTTTTGCTGAAGAGCAGATTGGAACCAAACTAAATGAAGTCTTTTAATAAACTTGGTCAGCCAATGGAAACATGTTTTAGAAAATACTGACTAACAGTTATTGTGTACACAAACAAGGTATTCTTAACTAACTTTGAATCAACTATACAGGAGTCAATGCCCTGGACCCGAATTCTGAAACGTTTTAAGACTGAATCTCAGACTTAGAGTTTAAAATTGCAAAAAATTAAATTTACAAGCATTTCGTTTTCATTATATTTTAACGGATAAATTTTTGCCTGAATATTTCTTGCTACTCACTCTACACTTTTACCATGTTTTATCAAAATAAATTGTGTAAAAATAACATAGGAACAAAATGAACATTTACAATTTTAAAGTCTAAGTCTGAGATTCCGTCTTAAAACGTTTGTGAGTACGGGTCCTGGTTTATGCATGAACTCGCATTCATACGATAATACTTTTATTAAGCTTGTAAATAGTGCTAATATCAAATAAATCCGATGACATCTACTCTAGATTCAATATTAGTTGAGAATGCCTTTATTGTGTCCACAATATCCATTGGTCAATCAATTGCAAAACATGTTTTCATTGGCTGACCACTTCAAAGTTTGTTCACAACCATTCTCAAGTAAATTTAAACTGACTCTATGTGACAAGCTTCTTTTAACAAGGAATGAATCAATAAAATACACTTTACAAATCAAGAAGGATAACTCTGATTTAAACTAAGTTCGATGTTGTAAGAGTTGTTTCCCTTCTACACTTACTTCGGATAAAACTCAATAAAATTATACATTTGGGCGACATACACTGCCCTCCAAAAGTTCCGTCACACTTTGACAATTTCCCATTGCAGTTAATGTATTTTCATTTTTGTTTCACATGCAATAAGTCGGAAATGCTTTTTAACACAGCAATCATTTTTTTGTAGCAGTATCTATAAATTTGTACTGAAACAAATTATCTTATTTTCTGTGTCAGATCAATCAGTTACACACATACATTGGTTTGGATGCAGGCCGATTGATGCTGCTGCCGAGATGTGCAAATTCTTAATTCTTAACTATCCATCAGAGAAGTGGGTTGAATAATTTTACTTCATGGTCATACAAGTCATGTTTTGTTTGAAATTCTGTAAGAAATAGTAACGGAATTCAAAATATTCAAATGTGAAGAAACTGTTAGTGTATAGTCTAGATACTAGAATATTTAGAACAGTTTGTTAGTTTTTTATTGGTCACTATTCCTTGTTGTTAGAGGGACGGCAACTATAAAATGTTCTATGACAAAATAAGCCGTCCTATCTACGCGAATGAGTAAAACTGGGTGGCAGAATATTATGTACTGGCTCAGTATTTAAGCTCTAACTGGTGGCAGACATCTGAACTATATAGTTTTAGCTGTTAAAATATGTAACTATATGATTAGCAAGCAGTCCAATTTGGTTTCAGATAATAATAACAAATGGTGGGTATAGTTCTGGTGTGGATGTTCACAATGAGAAGTCCCCCTTGATGTTTCCGAAATAATTACGAGAAGCAGGTATCTAAACAGGGACCTGGGTGCTGTGAAGTTTATGATCCTGTATTGCAGATATGTTGCATCCATATATTGCTTGCTTGTTTTATGATTCCGCTTTATTGCGTTTAACGGCATTTTCAACATTTTCTCACTTATACACAGTTGTCAGTTGACCTTACCAGTTTTCCTGGAATTAATTACCAAGCAATACAAACTTGCCCTTATGCAAGCAGCTGACAACTCCAAAGGACAGGACCTACCCCAACCGTGAAACAAACCCCAGACCTCCAGGTCACAGACCAGTGCTCTACCAAGTGAGCTGCTAACCACACACGCACATATCAAGGTGTTGGTGCTAGAACCATCTATCTCAATATAGATTTATTAAGGAGATGGACTAGATTCTGGCGCTAACCCCTCAATATTGAAAATAACAGATATAGCAAAACTGATCACTCGTTTTCATGACCTTCTGGTAAGCTGTCTGATCAATATGACTCTATATTACCGCAAAGGTGATACTTAACAGTATTTTATTTGTTTCCGTCTATTTTGATTTCCGTTAGACATGTTATTTATCGTAGACATCAGGTCTCGATGCATGCCTGAAGCTAAACTAATAAATATTCTGCCCTAAAGATATATTGACAACTACACATTCATTTTTTATTACATTGAAATCATGTATAACATTCGATTTAACTGACTGATTGTGACAGCGGTTTAAACAATATCCCACAAACATTTTGTGTTTAAGTTTGTACCAGGCATCAACCTTTTAATATATTTCCATGTAAAGTAATTTTAAAACATCAACTTTTCAAACGTATTGGTATGTAAAGAGAAATTCTATTGAAATATCAGTCATATTTGTAGAATAATATCTGTAAATATTTATGTTCTAATTCCATAAATTGGGGTATCTGTCAATATTTTACTTGCATCCCAGACCGGTATTTCCCGCATATACACTGATGCTTGAGAATCTTTCTAACACGCCCATGTAGGATGAGCCTCACTCTGGAGAATCTTTCTAACACGCCCATGTAGGATGAGCCTCACTCTGGAGAATCTTTCTAACACGCCCATGTAGGATGAGCCTCACTCTGGAGAATCTTTCTAACACGCCCATGTAGGATGAGCCTCACTCTGGAGAATCTATCTTACACCCCCATGTAGGATGAGCCTCGCTCTGGAGAATCTATCTTACACCCCCATGTAGGATGAGCCTCGCTCTGGAGAATCTTTCTTACACCCCCATGTAGGATGAGCCTCGCGCTGATGATGTCACATGACGGGGAATAATAATTTGAATGAATCTATCACTGGCTTCATGTGCAGATAGAAATATCAAGCTCTCAGGTAACTGTTTTTGTCAAAGCCTTATTCCCGCCAAAACAGTAAGCCTCACGCCATATATTTCTATCCGTTCTGGGAGCCAGTGACAGACTCATATAATGTATGTCCGTTGTTACTTGGGTTCGTTTGGCAGGACACTAAGGCGTAATTTAACGGATGACTGAAAGTGCCGAGTTTCAATACATACATATGTCCAAAATGAAACAATCCAGTCTAAAATGAAAGCTAGCAGGTAAAAGAATGTTCCCTCATTCAAGCTTTAGTAAGGGACGAAGGCTAGTATTAGAATAAAACCAGTAGCTGAGCAAGTATACCAGCGTATTGGGCACTACGTCACTGGGTGTGTTTGATTAAAACTTTGTGGTCAAAAGAGTGTAGAACATATTCCCGAAGGAAATGCTCAATATAAATGTAAAGTACGAAAGCTTATGATAAATAATCTCATAGTTCTTAATCTTGTTATAAATTCATTTTCAGGTAAAGATTAAAACTCCCCCAGAGAATCGTTTTTATCATTTTCAGAAAACTCCATAATTTACGACCACTCATGTAATATCCTCTATACATTATTATATCACATCAGGTTTTTGTCTGTTTTTGTCCTCATTGAAGCCTAGGAAATATTCCCCCGCAGACATAAATGAGAGTTATACAGCAATATTGTCACATTGAGAAAGTTCCAGCTAGTCATGACATGTCACCATAAGACAAGCATTTCAACTCAGCTAATTATATACTGTTCATATGAGCTAACCGGCCATTTTGTGAATCTTCCGTACATTATGATTAGAAACAATGTCAACTTTTTCGATAATTCAATTTATTTGTATCGCAAATGTTTTTCACTTACTGCGTTCAAAATCAGCAGAAGAAGTATCCAGTAGCTGTTCACAAAATAAGAGAAACAGTACTGGCAGGTTAGCTCTTTTAACCAGTATATTTATGAAACAATACAGAATTACATCTTCTCAATGTTCCTATTTACAGAAAACATGTTAAATTTGTAACAATTCAAACATTTGTTACCTTATACCACCGTCTGTAGAACAGCAGTTCACATCGGCTCCGTAAGTCAGCAAGTGTTTACCAATTTGAACCCGGCCTCTTAGCGCACACTCATGTAGAGCCGTATAACCGGCATTATCTCTAGCATTTACCTCAACGGAACCAGTGGCTAGGCAATACAAAACTACCTCCTGAAAGTAAGAGTGTGGATGCAATAATACCGCATTTTCAGAACCTACAACCAAAAGTACTGCTCATCACAGTGACATTCTATTCACTGCCACTATCACAGTGATATTTTATTCACTACCACCTCAACCATCTTTCCAAACTATTCACTACCACAATCACAATGACATTCTATTCACTGCCACTATCACAGTGACATTCTATTCACTGCCACTATCACAGTGACATTCTATTCACTGCCACTATCACAGTGACATTCTATTCACTGCCACTATCACAGTGACATTCTATTTACTGCCACTATCACAGTGATATTTTATTCACTACCACCTCAACCATCTGTCCAAACTATTCACTACCACCATCACAGTGACATTCTATTTACTGCTACTATCACAGTGACATTCTATTCACTGCCACTATCACAGTGACATTCTATTCACTGCCACTATCACAGTGACATACTATTCACTGCCACTATCACAGTGACATTCTATTTACTGCCACTATCACAGTGATATTTTATTCACTACTGCCTCAACCATCTTTCCAAACTATTCACTACCACCATCACAGTGACATTCTATTTACTGCCACTATCACAGTGATATTTTATTCACTACCGCCTCAACCATCTTTCCATTCTATTCACTACCACCATCACAGTGACATTCTATTCACTGCCACTATCACAGTGACATTCTATTCACTACCACGTCCTCAACCATCTTTCAAAACTATTCACTACCACCATCACAGTGACATTCTATTCACTACCACGTCCTCAACCATCTTTCAAAACTATTCACAACCACCATCACCGTGACAAATTATTCAATGCCACCTCCCCTCAACCTTTCCAATACATCATTCATATCATTCGGATGTAATAATTAACATGTATGGGCTGTAATATCAGTAGCAACAAGCCCATCAAAATAATAACTTACATAAAGGACAGCCGAGGTTCTATGTCAAACTGTTAATGCAATAGACTAACATCTTCATAAACAATGCATAACAGTGAACATAACCCTATGCATGAAATTAGGTAGGCATGAATACATCGGTTGTTATTTATTTAATGATTAGACAAATCCCCCGAGGGTTTGATAGAGCAAGTGGAAAACACAAGCTATAGTCTGTTTCATTTACTTGAGAAGTGTTGTACAAATATTGTGAGGAAGTCAACCAATGAAAACATGTTTTGGAAAATATTGACCAATAGACATGGGGTACAAGAAAAGTGTATTCTCAATTCATTTTTTTTAAATCAATTTTACATGAATTGCATCTATTATGTTACTGATATACATGTATGTGTTTTAGAAACTACAAGACTGCATTGAAAACAGTCACATAAAATATTCTTGAACACCGAACGTCGTTTTTTTTTTAGATGAAAAGCACACAAAACAGTGAATCAAGTCCATGTGAACATCTCGTATTTATATCTAGTATATAAGTAAACATTTCACCGTCATTTACATGTTGGCCAGTTGCCAATAAGCCTACTCATTATTTATGCAAGATATCAAATAACTTTAAGCTTTAAATGAATTTTAATACCGTTAATGGTTATTGAATAAACCATTAAAGTCTAGTCTGACATTGACCCCGAGGGGAATATAGCTTAGGAGCTTTAGTAATAGATTACCGAAATCACAGTTTTCTTCTTAACAAAACATGAACATGAGATAAGAACTGTGTTATATCCGGGTATAGTATGATTGCTAGGTCAAGGACGCTATTCTTCTTAGGTTTGTAATCTGACCTTTGCTAGGTCAAGGACGCTATTCTTCTTAGGTTTGTAATCTGACCTTAACCATTTTGTAACGTTTGTAAACATAACACAATATACTGTCAATTCAAAACTAGTTGAGAATACCATTATCGTGCACCCTATGTGTATTGGTCCAATTTTAGTAAAACATGTTTTCATTGGCTGACCACCTCAAAGATTGTGTACCCTATGTCCATTGGTCCAATTTTAGTAAAACATGTTTTCATTGGCTGACCACCTCAAAGATTGTGTACAACCATTCTTAAGTAAATAAAAACTAATATATACACGCACCTCAAGGTTCATTTTCACCGCTCTATGGAGCACCGTCTGTCCCGAGTCCTTGTTTACCGTTACTCTTCTCAGATCAGCTGGGGCTGGAATGTGGTCCGTAGATGCGAGACTAGAATATGATCCACGTAGATTTCCAACATCAGTACCCTAAAAATAATGTTTCAATGAAAAAATCAAACAGGTACAAAGTAGCATAGGGACGAAGACGGTAATTAATTTATCCAGTTCTAAAATTAGCTTGTATCAAACACTTTTCAGGAAAATGACCTATATATACAGTTGGATGTCATTTACTTGACAACCTATTCTAATTATCAGGTACTGATGTATCTTCTTAGGATCATCATGGTATTAATCAAAATAAAATTTCGGACTAGATGAAATCGAATAACCGTAGTCGGACTGTCCTATGTACCAAATGAATTGCTTTGAACATACACGCCATTTTCACAAAAATAATTTTATACTGACCCCTGTGGTTCTAATAGTTCATAGTGAAAGAACAGTTCAAAGGTCAATTTTACTTCAATATCAAAGACAAAAATAGGTACCGTTGATTCAAACTTAGTTGTGAAGACTGATATTAACCGTCCTCGTGAAAATTAAAAAAAATGACTATATATGTAATATATAGTCAGAAACATTACACATGTAGTAATAAATATTGTAGAGTTTTCAAAATTGTATATAAAGTTCTCTTGAATAAAAAATATATTATGACATCCCTAAAACATACATTTACTCGAATTTGTTTGGTAACACCAACTTTGCCAATGCTGATACAAATTTCGTGATGTTTTCTTATACAATGAAAACTTAAACAAAAACAAAGCGCCTTGATTCTTAAATAATAGATAATGTCCCCATATAGACTGTCAATAAATTTGTTTGAATATTGAATGAATTCAGTAGTTCATAATTATGATTTCAGTAACGTATTATTAACAGTCACGATATACAGGAAGTTATTTCAATTAGAACCTGATATTATCTGTTCATAAAACGCATCTACCGAACCTCAAGGAAACGCCATTGCGAATAAGCCTCTCAGATTAAAATAATTTTCTTAACATAGAGAATCATAAATATTGGAAAAGACGAGGGTAATATCATTGCGTAATTTAAATTCTGCGTGCGTACAGAATTAAGGCAAGGGAGAATTCAATAACCGCAAAACCACAAGATGTCTGAACAGGAAATGAGAATTTCATCTTGTTTTCACTCAAATACACGCAACATTTCCTTTTCTTAAGATGTTCGTCATCTTCTTTGATGTTGTTTAAAACTCATATTACAGAACATTTAAAACATTTTGTTTGTGGTTGGTTTTACACCATTTCTCAACAGTATTTCAGTCATATATGGCAGTCAGTTGACCTAACCAGTGCTCCTGGGTTACCAACCAGTGCTCCTGGGTTACCAACCAGTACTCCTGGGTTACCAACCAGTGCTCCTGGGTTACCAACCAGTGCTCCTGGGTTACCAACCAGTGCTCCTGGGTTACCAACCAGTGCTCCTTGGTTACCAACCAGTACTCCTGGGTTACCAACCAGTGCTCCTGGGTTACCAACCAGTGCTCCTGGGTTACCAACCAGTTCTCCTGGGTTACCAACCAGTGCTCCTGGGTTACCAACCAGTGCTCCTGGGTTACCAACCAGTACTCCTGGGTTACCAACCAGTGCTCCTGGGTTACCTAACCAGTGCTCCTGGGTTACCAACCAGTACTCCTGGGTTACCAACCAGTGCTCCTGGGTTACCAACCAGTACTCCTGGGTTACCAACCAGTGCTCCTGGGTTACCTAACCAGTGCTCCTGGGTTACCAACCAGTGCTCCTGGGTTACCAACCAGTGCTCCTGGGTTACCAACCAGTGCTCCTGGGTTACCAACCAGTGCTCCTGGGTTACCAACCAGTACTAGCATGCTCCTCCGCAAGCAACTGACAACTTCTCAACATAAATCAAGAGTTCAGAAGTGGAGTAAAAAACGACTTTGATTGCATTATCTTCAGGCAAATTGTCATGGAAGATATGACGTCCCTTGGGTTCAAACCCATCACCTCTAGATTAGGAGCTATGAGCTCTATGAACTGACAAAATCAGACATTTAAGATATAACTAACATCCAAAGTATACATAGTACAAATCTATATGTACAAACAAATTTGATAACTTATATGTTTATTTGTGTTGGTTTCTGTTATAGGATATTATCACGTGGGTAAGAGACAATAATTTTTCATAAATGTGTAAATCATTAACGAGTAACATAACATACACGTTGTGTTACAAGTGGTCCAAGATTCATTGATATCATATTCCAATCAGCCATGTAATAAAAACATGTTTTGTAATAAAAATTCTACTTTTTGACAGAAATGGTTATTGAAATACTAGAAACCAGGGTAGATTTCAACAAGGCCAAAAAAATAAATATCTGTGATTAGGGTAACGGTCTCAAAAATGCTAGGAAGGGTAGGGACAATTTTTTTTTTTTCAAAAACAATTAAAAATCAAAAAAAAAAATTCTCCAGGGTCGTAAAAAACTCTAGGGTCGTAAAAAACTCTAGGGTCGGGGTTTTTCCACAGGTAGGGTTGGGTTACCCGAAACACAGATATTTTTTTTTTAGGCCCACGCATAAAATAAGTCTTAATTAAGAAGTTTGAAATGTGTGCAATACTGACATGCCTATAAAGAACCTGTTTAGTAACAGTGACTTTTGTTGATTTTGTTGAGCTCAACCAATTTTGTAATCAAAATTATAAACTTAACAGAAATGTATTCATTTCACACATCTTACTTTTCAAATTTCTGAAATAGAACTAAGACTTACAAGTGCAGATCGGGCAATTTTCGTCAGGGGGTCCAGGTCTTACCGTATAAGGCCTTTAAAATGTTTGGACCCCCTCTGGAAAATTTTAAAGGGAAAAATATATTTTTGCCAAAACCCCTTTTCAGACCCCTGGTCCCCTTCCTCTGGATCTGCACATGACTTATTTTACATTTGTGCATTGGTTTCAAGTAAGTACAATATGTTGAAATATATTTTTTCGATAAACTTTAAAAAATTTATTACAAAAGTAAGTTTTTATCAACTTACCTCTTCGTGAAAGCTGTATATAGCATCGAGCCCATGACCAGCGCGGGCAAGTTGTTGTTGTTGTTGTTGTTGTTGTTCAGCTCCACGTGCTCGGCTTTTGTTGGACTTCCGTTTTCTTTGAAATATATAGGTCTGTTTAAAGTGAAAACCTTTTCTCTTTTTCACTGTTGCTGTTTTTTTGAATTTAAAATTATTTTCAGTTTTGTGACTTAACTGTTTAAATTCATCCTCATAATTTTGAAAATAATCTTCATCAGTGCTTTCATATTCGTTATGCCACACAGCATCTGATACTAAAACCTTATCACCAGCTACATTTCCGCGCTTAGCAATGTTATCCGAATCTAATTCATTATCTGAAAAACATGACTGTTTTGACTTCAACTTTGAACGTTTGGATTTTGTTTCTCTGTCGAGAGAGCTTGCCCTTCTCTGTCTCGGCTTTTGCGAAGAAGTGTCAGGTTTGATCTCCTGGCTAGATGATCGTTTTGAGTATTTTCTTGATGGACTAGAGTCGAATTTCGAAGTTTTTCCTTTCCTTCTTTTAGTTGTTGAGACTAAAATTATATAAAATTTACAATAAATGTTCAGTCTGTATAGAAGATTAATTTTTTTTAATATTTTCGACAGAAATCAAAACTGAAGTATAAAGCTTTCACAATCCATCATTCCTCATACAAGATTATTTTCAATCAAATAAACAAATTTTACATTCCATATTATACGACAACTGGTCCCAGACAACAATAATAAATCTATACTCAAACTGGAACATTGCATACATACGCATGAAAAGAGAACTAATCAAGAGAGATAATGTCTGTGACAAAATCAAGGGAGATAATGTCTGTGAACAAATCAAGGGAGATAATGTCTGTGAACAAATCAAGGGAGATAATGTCTGTGACAAAATCAAGGGAGATAATGTCTGTGAACAAATCAAGGGAGATAATGTCTGTGAACAAATAGAGGGAGATAATGTCTGTGAACAAATAGAGGGAGATAATGTCTGTGAACAAATAGAGGGAGATAATGTCTGTGAACAAATAGAGGGAGATAATGTCTGTGAACAAATCGAGGGAGATAATGTCTGTGAACAAATCGAGGGAGATAATGTCTGTGAACAAATCAAGGGAGATAATGTCTGTGAACAAATCAAGGGAGATAATGTCTGTGAACAAATCAAGGGAGATGATGTATGTGAACAAATCAAGGGAGATGATGTCTGTGAACAAATCAAGGGAGAAAATGTCTGTGAACAAATCGAGGGAGATAATGTCTGTGAACAAATCGAGGGAGATAATGTCTGTGAACAAATCGAGGGAGATAATGTCTGTGAACAAATCGAGGGAGATAATGTCTGTGAACAAATCAAGGGAGATAATGTCTGTGACCAAATCAAGGGAGATAATGTCTGTGTTATTTAAGACGAAAAACACATTTGTTTGTTTTTTCATTGTTAATTAGAGTGATTTCGAAATGATATGTGTTCCATCATACCAATGTGTATCACTATTTTGTCATAAATGTTTGCATTTTTTAAAGCAGCCTCTCGTTTTCATGAACATTTGAAACAATCCGTTCTGTCGGAGAGGTGGATCAGAGCGCTCTTCCATGAAGTGGATTGAGTGAACATTGTGAAGCGTCACACACACTCATAGATGACATATATTACCACCCTTGAAATATTCAAACTATACTTCAAATGAATCAACAAGCATGCACACAGGCAATCAAGCGCATAATACTTTTGACTTCTTTAGTGAAGACGGATTTCCTCTTTGAGGGGTTAAACTGTTATGATGGAGCAATATTAATAAGCTTACATGAGCACTTATGCATGTAGGGACCACAGGAGATTGTCACAAGTCCCATATACTATAGAAAGGATAAAGGGAGAGAACTCTAAAAGGGAGATAAAGGGAGATAACTTGTGACAATCTCTTGTGGTAGGGACACACATATATTGTTAAGCTTAAAAATGAACTGCAAAAATCCGATAGCAACTGACTAGGATGAGGGAGTTAATAATTTCTAACATCATACAAGCAAGAAAGCTACACAATTGTCCCAGCATTGCCATAGTGTACAAAACTAAAGCCTTCAACCACAAACACATACACACATCGCTTAGTATTATAAGTACACCATAATACGAAAATTTAAAGAGTTATTTACAACATCTGTAAACTGTATTTTTGAGACTATTAGAATCTATCACTGGCTTCCGGTAAGAACAGAAATATCCAGCTCGAGGGTTACTGTTGGCGAGATCGAGGGTCTCCTGCGTTACAGGTTACCAGAGAGCCAGATAATTCCGTCCGCACACAAAGCCAGTGATAGATTCTTTTTTCTTGCATACCTTTTTAAGAAATAAAGGAGGAGATTAAGTGAAACGACAAATTAATAATCATCTCATAATCGTAATAATCTAAGAAATGCCAAATTCACAAGAGAATATTATCACTTTATTGATTACGCTTCAACAACAGATAACATGCAAAAGACGAGTCATACATTTTGGCCAAGATTATGTCGGCCACTGAGACATTTGTCAGACACTGAACTGTTTATCTCCACCAAGCTTGTCATTTTACGGACAGATTTCCGATTGATTGGCATATTAATTTCCTCGGCATTCTTGAATGAATAATGTTGTCTGCTAAAATATCAGCCATAAGCGCAATTACTCAACTGTCAAATTGTTACCAAAAAAAGCGGCGCAGTATTCAAATAGAGGCCAATCAAGAATACAACCATACTATTTTTGGTATGTTAATGCTTCCAAAAGGATATTCTAAACAGAGAGTTATTTAAAAACATTACAAGACTTTAATTATTTACCAAGCTCCATTCCAGATGGTTACTTATAAAATATTTACGAAGGAAATGATTTCCGAACAGTGTCACTTTGTCAATGAATTAAAATCAGAACAAATACATGTTTATACCCAATTCAATGCTTATTTAAACTTGCGTTTAAAAAATGATCAGAAAAAGAACTCGTAACTGATACATCTAATTCCGAATCTTAGATGTTTTGTACCAGCTTACCTGGAGTTTTTGAACGTGTTCGTCTCGGCAAGACTTGGGGCATAAAATCCACAAAGCCTTTTTGTGACTTCCGCTTCCGGTGAAGAGCATGAAGGGCCCTGATGTTGCCTGATTAAACAACAAATAGCATGCAATAAATTGAATGCAAAAATTAATGTATATCACAGAAAGCAGAATGCTGACTGAAGTACACTAGCATTTGTACACTAAAGAAACCAAAAAAAATAAAAACAAAAAAATGCATCTACACTAAAGGCACATGGACAAATCGTTTTATACACTCACAACACAGACAGTATAAACCAATGATGTGGTGAATTTGTATGTTTTTCGTCAAACTTGTATGATATAAGGCAAGCTTGTATTTAATTAGGCAACCTTGTATGTTATTTGGCGACCGTGTATGTTATTTTGCGACCTTGTATGTTATTTGGTGACCTTGTATTTAACTAGGCAACCTTGTTTGTTATTTGGAGACCTTGTATGTAATTTGGCGACCTTGTAATGTTATTTGGCAACCTTGTATTTAATTAGGCAACCTTGTTATTTGGCGACCTTGTTTGTTATTTGGCAACCTTGTATGTTATTTGGAGACCTTGTAAGTTATTAGGCAAACTTGTATGTTATTAGGCAACCTTGTATTTAATTAGGCAACCTTGTTTGTTATTTGGCGACCTTGTTTGTTATTTGGCAACCTTGTATGTTATTTGGAGACCTTGTAAGTTATTAGGCAAACTTGTATGTTCTTAGGCAAACTTTTATGTTATTAGGCAAACTTTTAAATTATTAGGTGAACTTGTATGTCATAAGACAAACTTGTGTGTTTTAAGTTTTACTTTTATATTATTAAGTGAACTTGTATGTTATAAACCAAACTTTATTGTATGTTATTAGGCAACCTTTATTGTACGTCATAAAGAAAACATGTATGTTGTCATGCTGACTTACAAGTATGCTCCTCAGTAAATGCTTATGCTATCAAACATGCTTGATTGCTATTATTCACTCTTGTTAGCTCTTAGACACCCTCCTTCACAATTAGGCTCATTTGAAAAGAGAACGCCATATAAATAAGACAGTGCCTCCCCACACAGACCTCTGGGAAAACAACAATCAATAAAACATAAGGCACTTGATGAGGTTAAAGGGTACATACGTTAGGGAACAGAGGCAGAAGGAATGGCCTGATGGACCATAAGGAATAACTAGGAGGATCAAAGGCTATTGTGTATACATATTTACAAACATATACTATAAAAAGGCATACTAGAATGTTATTAGGTGCTCTAGTTAGTTTTTATCAGATGCATTTATATGTTATTCGACATGCTTGCAGGCCATCAGGCCGGCCTGTATGTTATTATATACACTTCTATGCCATTATACATGTTATCATACATGCTTGTGTGTTATTATGTGCACATGTATGATATTATGTCCCCTCCTTTGCATTATGCATGCTTGTACGTCATTGTGCACACTAAAATGTTATTATTTGCGCTCACAAGCATGTTCTTATGCATGCTGGTATTTTCGGTTCAATTCCAATTTAATTGTTCTGTAGAGAGCAATCATATAAAGTCCTAAATCATTCACCTTAAAAAATTGTTTTACACATTGAAATAACAATGAAAATTACCTTTCTTCATCTCTGACACCACAAAGCATACATAATTGAAAAATGTTGCATGTTTGTGTACCAAGGCAATGTAATAAAACAGAACAACATAATATATCACACAACTCTTCGTACATACTACATAGCTAAGTGGGTAAATTTCGTCATGCTAGCTATATACTAACCAAGTTTAGAACTAGGTTGGCAATTAATTTTTAACAAAATCGGAGTATTGAAGAAATATTCCCAATTACAAAGCTAGCTACTATGCTTAAGCCACAGACATGCTCGGAGCAAACGATCAACACTTAATGTATATGTTCTAGACCAGATGTTGTCACAAACATGCAATTATTGGGAAATGAGAAATAATCACAGATCATTTTTTTGCTATCTTTTATGACGTAAAGGATATAGACACCAATGACAGAAAGGATATAGACACCAATGACGGAAAGGATATAGACACCAATGATGGAATGGATATAGACACCAATAATGGAAAGGATATTATAGACAAGAATGAAGGACATGATATAGACACGAATGAAGGACATGATATAGACAAGAATGAAGGACATGATATAGAAAAGAATGAAGGACATGATTTAGATATGAATGAAGGACATGATATAGACATGAATGAAGGACATGATATAGAAAAGAATGAAGGACATGATTTAGATACGAATGAAGGACATGATATAGACATGAATGATGGACATGATATAGACATGAATGAAGGACATGATATAGAAAAAAATGAAGGACATGATTTAGATACGAATGAAGGACATGATATAGACACGAATGAAGGACATGATATAGACATGAATGATGGACATGTTATAGACTAGAATGAAGGACATGATATAGAAAAAAATGAAGGACATGATATAGAAACTAATGAAGGACATGATATAGACAAAATTGAAGGACATGATATCGACAGGATTGAAGGACATGATATAGACACCAATGAAGGACATAATATAGACTAGAATGAAGGACATGATATAGACACGAATGGAGGACTTGATATCGATATGAATGAAGGACATGATTTAGACACGAATGAAGGACATGATATAGACACGAATGGAGGACTTGGTATCGATACGAATGAAGGACATGATATAGACACCAATGAAGGACATGATATAGACACCAATGATGGAGAGGATACAGACACCAGTGACAGAAATGATAAAATGCATAAAATGTTCTGACTTAAAGACACATCCATGACAAAACCAGTATTAGTGACGTTGGTTATGACATCGAGTATTTCTCAATAAAAGATTTGACATCACAAACTAAGGGTCTGGGGGCTTAATTGTGATTTAAATGAATGTGAAAATATTAATACGTATTGTGTAGTTTGTTGTTATTTTTTTCATTCAGAAAACAGAATATTTTTTAAGAATTAATTTACACGGGTGTTAATGTTTCTGAGGCCACGTCTTTATTTGTAATTTAATTTTCTACTTGTTCTTGTTAACAATGGAATTGCTATAAAAAGAAGTGTACACACCTGATTTTAATATTTTTGGTACTAAATGGAAAAAGAAAAATATGTCGGTTAGAAAATGAAAAGATTTTTTGGTCACTAGTACAGGTTTTATCATGGAACAGCTCATACAATGACTAAACTATCGGTTACTATTCCTAAAGCACCAAATAACAATACTGGGAATTTTTTACAAATACTTAATTAACTACTCTACCTTCTTGTTTGCTATTCCTTCGGCGGGCCTTCTTAATCAATCTGTCAGCCTACAATGAACAGTCCAATATAAGATATCACAACCTTAAAGCCCAATGAATTCATCATCGAGTCAACTGTTAAGAAGCACATAAAAATATTCTAAATACATTTTAATATGAACCACGTTCTATTACAGCATTGACTCCCTTAAAAGTTTGAAAATGAAAAATATTTCTTTAGGCCATAATTAAAAAAATTTCCTTTGGCATAATCCTACTTACCCACAATATGGCCAATATTCAACCCAGAAAAATTTGAGATGTCTGAGTGGGAATCTTTTGCAGCCTATTAATAGTTATCATTAGTTAGACCATAAAAGATAATAAATAAAGACTAAATTATGCCAAACAAACTATTTTTAAGAATGCCTCAGGAACATGTGATAGTTACTATTAAGCAATGAGGACACAGTCAAATTTAGTCAAAATATATTTATTGGCGTTAATAGACCAACGATTGGTTACATAGGCAAGGTTCTACTTCAAACAGAGGAAATGTAAGACTTACATGTTGTTTAGTGTTGGAAGGTTTATTCCAACGTAATATCTGCGTGTCTTTCGCTTGTTCGTCATCTCCGTCATAATCGGTATTAAATACCTGAATTCACACAAAAATATAGAATACAGTAAAATCTCACTTAAAGACTACCTCAATAATAAGACCACCTCAATATTAAGACCACCTCAATATTAAGACTACACATTTCATGTCCATTTTGACTGTTCCTCTCTTTATTCAACCTCTATATTAAGACCAGTTTTCAAGGGTCCCAAGGGTGGTCTTATTAAATGATAGGTCAAGGGATTTTTGAGTTATTGATTGGAAATGAAAAGGTTACGGACGGACATACCGACCGACATGTGCAAACTAATATGCCCTCTCTTCTTCGAAGGGGAGCATAATTACTACAGCCGAGCTTTTTACGCATTTGGTGGGTATAAATCTTTAACATACAACCCCTTCAACAAAAGTATCACAGCAAAGAAACCCGAGAATACAACAATCCAAGAAAATATATAATACACAAACAAAGCATTTAGTAGACTTCTTAGATGACAGAGAGAAAACATATGCAGGAACTACATTTTCCACAATTATCAATGATGCAATGAAAATGAAAAAGAAACAACATATAAACAAAATGCACCTAAGAACATTTCACACCACGAGAAAGCAAGTAATTAAAGGCACACGAGGACTAGTGATGAGATGTGAAGCAATGTTGCACAAAATAACAATCATTTGGTTAACATGTTACTATTCATAGTCAAACTATTTGTATGTATTACTTAAATTTTCAACTGGCTAACATTATAAGAATCTTTCACTGGCTTCTGGCATGGATATAAATATTCCATTTGAGGGTTACTGTTTTGGATAATTCCTAGCACTGGTGTAAATGCGTGCAAGCCCAGTTTGATATGCAAGAAATTAACATATAAACTCAGAATATTTTTACACATGGCAATGTAGAGAAGCTTCTTACCATATGTATATCATGTTCATCATGATCCTGTGGTTGGTATCCCGTCCAGCGGGAACCAGCCGTCCCTTCTTCAGTTTTAACTATGTTATCCACACACGGATCACTGCTGGATTTGTCAAGACTAGAATGCTGAGCTACTATTTCGCTAAATGCACCAAACACGTTCCTACTTTTACTGGTAGAATGATTACGCTTTGACCTTGCATTGTCAATACCATATTCAGAGGAATTCGATGATATTTGTTTTTCAATTTTCTCAATTCCCTCTTTACTTCTACTTGAAGTGTCTTCTTCATCTCTACTATTGCAAGAACCATCTCTATGTCTGTATAACATTAGTTTCTTTAGTCCAGGTGACATTCTTTTAGAATTACTGTTCTCATCAAATATTGGTTCTTCCTTAATAGAAGCGAAACTTAAATTTGAGTCAGATTTTTCTGCTTCGTGCTCACATTGCGTATGTGATTCAGTTCTTTCATTATTTGGTTCAGGTTTGGTATCTTTCAATAGCAGAGCCTGATTTCCAAAGAGAGATCTAGTAACAATATCTGCCATTTTTGCATCCTCTTCATCAAATTCTTCTTTAAAATTATTTGAATCACTTTTATCAGAAACATCCATTGAGTCTGATACAGATTTACCATGCACAATTGGTGCCACATTAGCAACTGGAATGTTTCTTGTTTGTGATAACTGCCTAGATAGGAATACCTTGTTAACCTGAGGCTGTGAAATTAACTCTCTTCGAACAGTTTCATAGACCGATTCCTTGTCTTTGTTCTTTGAACCTTTTACAGCATCTGATATAAGCCTGTGTAAATGTTCCTCTAAACTATTTATCTCCTTTTTTGAACAGTCTTTACCTGAATTTGATGTTGATGACTCTTCAAGATTAGGAGGCTCTCCAACTGCTGGATTGACCAATGAAGAGCTCCGATTGCGCTCCTGAGGACTCAAAATTGGCATTTTAGGAGATGTAGGATAACTTACACTTTGATCCCTCTCTGACTTTCTCGCTGCAAATTTTGCACTCTCCATAGGAACCTTTTCATCTTGGTCAATGTTCACAGTTTCTACTGAGTTAGTATTTTTGAGATCTTCTTCCATTCTGAACGCACTTAAAATCATATGCTTTCGCGACATTAATTTTGGATTTTTTGTAGAACTTTCTGTCTTTGAACTACCAGTAATAACACTTGATCGTGCTGATGTCGATGTAGTTTGTGATTGTATAGTCGAAGATAATGAAAATGATGATGGCACTGACATAATTGATGATAATGATGATGTCAATGATGAAGGAACACTATTAGCAGACTGGGTACTGTGTTTATGTCCAGGTATAGCAATTTGTAAGGGTAAGGTATAAGATGGATTTTCGTGGATAGTTGTCGGTGTAGGAATATGTTTGCCTGTTTCGACATCATTCTTTATATTACTTTCTGATTTATCTGTAAGTTCATTTTGAGCAACAGGCGTTGTACGAATTGGTGACGAATTTGCAGAACGGTCAAACTCCTGCAGGAGAGATCTGTTTGCAAATGGATTTACTGAGTTATCATCGTCAGTCTTTTTCAATTCTCTCATCAAAAACTGACTAAATGGGTCCATTTCCCCTGAAAACTTTACAATCCCACTGGTTCCTTTTGTTATAGACCGTTCAGATGGACATTGGGGAGTAGAGATCATTTTACGCTGAGGCTTATTAATGATATCATGTCTAGCTTCGTCCAAACTGGGTTCAGATACAGGAATCATTATTTGCTTCTCAATGTTAGAGGACTCTATGGTTTGAGGATGAGTGACTTCTCGAGATTGTACATCTCTTAGCTGATTTTCAGGAAGAGACTTCCGACGACCGGAATTTTTATAAGTACTAGAACTACTGTTTGAACCAACACGTTCATGCTCTCTACCAATACTTGATCTTCCGTAACCTCCTCTACCTGATATTAAACCAGTGGCATGACATTCACCTCTTTGTTCTGCAACTCGCTGTTGTATTTTCATGACTTCTTTTCCTGACAACATATCTTGTGGTTTTTGTTGGTACGTTGCTCTATCTCGATGTGCCAGTTCTAGTCTAGATCTATGATGCTCACTTTGAGGAACCTCAAACCTAGATATATGTTGTTGTTCCTTGGAAATGTCAGTAGAACGCCTCTGAGTTCTAGAATCAGATGAAAGTCCACTGCCTCTAACAATTCTAGGTGGAATATAACCTTGTGGCCTCTGTATTACACTTGGATGCAAGTTCATTCCCCCTACATTACTAGGATCGTTTCTTTCAACATAATTTACAGTTCTTTCTATTGTCTCCTTATTAACACCATAACGACTTTGTTCATATCTTACAGTTTGTTGCAATCGTGATTGACTCATTGTTTGTGAATTAGAATGGATGGGCTCTGGCATTCGTGGACTATACTTGTTCATTTCGTTTATTGATTGTTGACCATACATTTCAGGTCGTATCTGCACTGCATGTACGTGCTCAAGAACTAAAGCATGTTCTTGCTGGATATCAGATAAAGTTACGGGTTGAGTAACTCTACTACATCTCGCTGACTGGAAATCACTTTTCTCTTTTCGCAAACTATCTTGATAGGTTGCAGTGGCTGACACAGGTTGCCTTGACTGACTATAAGTGGAAAATTGACTCCTATTAGGATACATTACACCACTTCCAGCCGGGGAAACTGAACCACGGGCCTCAGCCTGTTTCTGCATTTCCAGCATATAGGCAAGTTTTTGCTGTTCCTGGGCTTCCTTGGAATACAGTGGTTTCTGACTTCTTTGTGACATGAGTACCATTTGCTCTCTTTGTGATTTTGGTGGATGTTGCTGTTGAAGCTGTTGTTGTTGTTGTTGCAAATGACGTTCATATTGAATTTGTTTAGACTGCATAACATCACGGTCACTGGTTGCCCCGCTAAAACCTAGAGCATTGGACTGCAATCGTCTAGAGTAAGAGGATGGATTTGGACCATGGTATGCCACCTGATGGCGCCGTGATTCTTCAAACTCGTGAATATCGTTGGCGCTACTTTGAACATTTCTAGCAGGAACATGTCCAGCAACAAGTGGTTCTGATGGCACCCTAGGAAACTGTGTTTGCTGTTGTACAGATCCATGAGGTTGAGAAACACTACTTGCATTCACCGTAACTTTCTGAGTCGGTTCAAAAAAGCCCTTCAGTGCCACAGATTCTGTCATACTTGTCTGTGGATTTCTTTTCACTGCACTAGACAAACCTTCATAAGATGCGTGGCTGTGACCTTTGGGCAATGATGGATGCAGAGGTTGTGAATGCTTGGGACTTAATCCGTATTGTACCGTTGAATGTTTCTGAGGTTGTGGCATCTGAACTTGTTGCCTTGCTTGATGGGATGAATGCTGTCGTTGTATATCAACGGGAAAATGAGTCTGAGGTAATGACTGGGGACTTGGTTGAGATTTCAGTTGATTTGATGGGAATTTGCTCATTGCCTTTTGTCTCTGCTGAATCATTTTATTTCGTTCTGCTGATTCCCCTGAATAGGTCTTATCGGGGTAGGTTTCCTGTTGAAAGTTGGGATGTCCCTGAGGGTATGCATAATCTCGAGTTTGGCAAAGTCGTTTGGGCAAAAAACCTTCGTGTAAAAGGCCTAGTCTAGCCACTTGTTCCGCATATTCAGTTGTATCAGCGCATCTTTTTCGAGTTTTGACTGATAGATCCAAAGGGCTTTCTACTTGGCGACGGTTCTCTGAAAGATCTAGTGGTGGAGTGACATGACTTTTAGCGGCAGATGCCTTGAAGCCTTGCAAATGATGCATTGTGGCTTCTTCTTCGTTACGTACATCAACCCAGAGTCTGAAATATAGTAACAGAACAATACTAAAAACATGTTTCTTCAACAGCAAGTATTAAATTAAAAAACAAATCAAGAGCAAAACAGAACTTTATGTTACTATCAAAGTAAAGGGTATGAAAGAAACATAGCCAGCCGTTGTCAACAAAATAGCATACAGGAACCGAAAACTTCCTACAAACTATCGAAAGGCTACAATATATACACATGATTAATATACACACACAGATTGAATCATACATTTATGGTGCCATATTGTTGTCAAACGTATCCAAGTTGGTTAAACTCATCTAGAAGCTATAGCTAAAAAATCAATTTTTAAAACGGCCAGCATAACTGGCACAATATTAAAAGAAAATGTTTAGTTTCAAAACTGATCATATCAGACAAGCACCTATTGTCTTAAACAGCTTCATGGCCTTCAAAAATGATATTGACTGCTAAACATAGTGCATGATTTTTTTATTTCACACACCTGCCTGCCTACGTACTGGCAGTCATAAAAACAAGTGTGCAATCAATATATTCATACTCTATGTACTTATTTTTATACCTTTTTTTACCGTCAAATCGTCCAAATGCATATTCAACAAATGTATCAATACCAATTTTAACAAAGAGAAAATGACAGCATGGCTTAATTAACAATGAATGCATTAGATGAATTAAAAGAGATAACAGAAATAGTACAGTTTAAAAGAGAGAAAATAAGTTGCTACAGGGAATGCCACATACGAGTACATAAGACAGTGCCTCCCCACACAGACCTTCGGAAAAACAACAGTCCATAACACATTAAGGCATTTGAGGAGGTTAAAGGTACATACGTTAAGGAACAGAGGCGTAAGGAATGGCCAGGCAGACCATAAGGAATAACTAGGAGAATCGAAGTGGACAGTGAAGGAAGGGGGGTGGGAAATTAATGGATGGAAAAGATCACAGGACAAATCAAGACAGCTGGCAACAATAGGCCGAAACTGGGCAGGAAATAACCTGGCCACTACATAAAGTGAAAGAATTGCACAGGGGTAAGGGAAATATAACATACATTCAAAACACAAAAAGAAATAATAAAACATTCAGCTTAAATTACAACCTTGGAACTGTCAGTAAAAATGCTAAAAATAATGGACATTGCAATTGTAACATCAGTCCAACAAATATTTAAAAAAATATTCATACAGAATAACAACACATTTACTCCACTAAGACACCATTTCTCCACAAGAATTATTCACGTCTGAACGAAAGACTTTGTGAGGAAAAAAACACAATCATCATACATTTCTAAGAAAACTGCGACCACAACTTAGCAACCACAACTTAGCAACCGTACGTTCACATCGTCTCTTAAGAATAAAAGTGAAAATTGTTATTAGCAACAAGTTAGTACCAGAAAAAAACTGGTAAGATATCTATAGTACACATGCAAGGTAAGTTAATTGTCAAAGGAAAGGTTAGGGAACTGCAAAGGGTATCACAAGTTAGTCATAAAGCTATTTTTCAAAGCTTCCTCCTGTTTTCGATACATTTTGCAATCAGTACATACTATGCGGGAGCTTGACTGGCGTTAGCTTCTGCAAAATTGTTTTTTAAAAGAGAAGGCAGCTTTGAAAAAGGCCAAAGTATATGACAAATTAGTGATACATGCAAGCAATCACAATGTCGCAGCAATATCCAGGTACATGTATGGCTATACTTAAAATCTTGGTACACTGTTAAATTGTGATTTTATTAACTGCGAACGTATGAATATATTATCTGGACCATTACATTTCAAAGTAAGGTGTACTGAAATGTACGTGTTTGTCCATAATATTACAAGGAAAGATAACCTGCAGTCACACAATATTTTACCATTTCCTTGTCATTAACCTCAGATTTTAATAATTTAACAGTGATCTTGTTCACTAATACATCTTTCAAACAGAAGTGGTCTAGACATAAACTACAGTCATATAAAGGTTAGAGGCTAAAATACAGTGATACCACCAATACGGAAAAAAGTATTTATGTGCCTATCAATAGTTTGCCTCAGGGGGAGGGGTCGGCAGGCTGACAAGCACAGGCTATACAACCAACTTCAACATGTATAATTTCAATAAAAAGAAACATTTTAATATCACACTCAGTCACTTGTTAATGAATATCAATATCAAATACCATACTTTTCTGCATGGGCGACAATGATGAATACTTGAGTCAAAGATGAGAAAGACATGCTGTTAGGTTAAACAGGAAATTAGACCATTGTTCTACAGACATCGAAGATGAGAAAGACATGATGGTAAGTTAGACAGTAGACCATTGTTCTACAGACATCAAAGATGAGAAAGACATGATGGTGAGACAGGAACTAGACCATAATTTGTTCTACAGACATCGAAGATGAGAAAGACGTGCTGGTATGTGAGACAGCAGACCATCATTTTACAGACATCGGACTAAACTTAGGGCTAGAGAAGGAATATCTCACCTTTCACTTGCTATTTCTGGACTCTTCTGTAGTATAACTTGTCTTTGTGTTGTTGGCTGTTGCGTTGTTTGTTGTTGTGACGGCGACTGAGTTTGTTGTTTTGACCAGGGGGGGTAACCTCGGCCATCCCCATAATTTATATTATACATCTGAAAAATAGATAATAAAATATACAAATGTGAAATGTTTCAAAAGAGCTAACTCGAAAATTTATTACTTTGTACCATAATAGCTCAGTAGGTAGAGTGTCTGCACTGACAGTGGGAGGTTTTGTGTTCGATCCCTGAGGCCGTGTAATACTGAAGGCATGAAAAATGGTACTGGTAGATGATCCCTTGCTAGGCACTCAGTATAACACGAGGGCCAAGATCGCCCTATATCGCTCACCCGAGTACACTGCCATTCGTATTTACGAAATAATAATTCATATTTACAAAAAAATAAGTTGTTTTTACGAAATAATAATTTGTTTTGACGAAATAATAATTTCGTTTTTTCGAAAAAATAATTTGTTTTTACGAAATACTCTTCCGTATTTATGAAATAATAATTTGTTTTACGAAAGAATCATTCTTTTTTACAAAATACTTTTTCGTATTTACAAAATAATAATTCGCATCGACAAAAAGTAAGTAGTTTTTACGAAATAAAAAATCGTATTTACGAAATGATAATTCACATTTACAAAAAACAATTCGAACCATCAAAAGTGGACCACCTAAGGATCATTTCCGCAAAATTTGATCAAAATTTATTGAGTGGTTTAGGAGGAAATGTCATTTATACGTATCTATTACGTATATAAAAACTAAAGCACGAGTTTATTTTAACTTTTTGAGGTCAGAAAATTTCACACATGCCTTAAGCTCCGATGAGCTAAAAAGGATAGACATGTACGTATCATTTGAATAGTTTTGCCTATATCTCTCATTAGATGACATGGTTTTCTAATTTATGTACATCTATTTCCATGTTATTATCTAAAATTAGACTTAAAACCAAAATAGAAAACGATCGCCGTAAGGTAGAGATGCCAACGAATTGATATCAGTTACATATCACACATACATCCAGGGCTCTAGAATTTTTTTGAAAATACATTTGTCCCGGACCAGTGAACATGTTAAATTTGACTTTGTCCGATATGGGAAGCTATTTGTCCAAGAATTTTTTAGGACAGTTTGAATTGTCACCAATTTTTAAACATCAGTAATGCATGATTTTCGTACGATATTTAGAATGTCCAATGTTAATTTGCTTTTAAAACAGACTTGTCCTTGACTAACGTTAACTCAACTGCATGGAGCATGAGTCATCAATTTGTCTGGGAAGCGGGTTAGTGGATTTCTAAGCCCAGACATCCTTAAACATTTTTAGGAAGATAGGGAGCTAAGTAGAGGTCAAGGAGGTTGTCTCAGAGTGCCAGTCACTCCAGGGGTCATATTCATAAACATAATCAGTCTGAAACTCAGACTTAGACTTTAAAATTTCGAATGTTCTTTGCCCCTATGTTGTTAGAACAATGTATATATTAATATAAATTGGCAAAAGTGTACCGAGGGTAAAAACAATTAATCAGACAGTATTTCAGTTGTTTAGATTTAATGAAAACGTTGGTCGCTAAAAATCGGTTCTTACTTGAAACCAAATATTCGCTTGTTAAGTAGTTTGCAAGGAACAAGATATTGTGCACAATGGAAGAAGAAGAATATTTTCACAGGTATATATTTATATCTAAATTTAGCAAAAACACTAAAATCTTAGTTAATTTCACAAAAACCGACACAATGCCTTAAAAGCTATGATTACTGACGCTACTGTCATTGACGATGCACTTCCACAGATTATCTAAGGCATAGGAATCGTACATGATGAGAGTATCCGAATATTACAAGCTTTGTCATCAAACTTAAAAGTTGAGCTTTTTGAGTTGTCAAGTATCTATGCTACCTTAGTCATGATATATAATGTGTTCACTGAGTATCGTGCTAATTCATAGAAATGTTATTCAATCATTCCCAGCATAAGTAATGCTGCAAGTAAGACAAGATAGGAAATATACCTTTAAAAGACTTTGCAATGTATGATACAACCATTTTAAAACACCTTGGGATTTAAATACTTCACAATGTTTTTTTAGGCAAATTAGCCGTTCATTCCTCCCATTGATTTAATTAGCAACCGTTCCAACAGGTACTCTCAGTGCTTTGATATATGTAGCACAGATGTAGACCAAAGTCATTAAAATTAATGCTATGAGACTGTAAATATGCTCTGACGTTAACAAATAATTTTGTATAACAGCTTAAAGCAACAAAAAACGAGACTCTCGATAAATGAAACATCGTCATTATTTCTCACGATATTTATGGCTTCAGAAATAAATATGCATGACATTATGTCTCGTTGTGCTTTGACTGTTGCTCGTCTTCTTTATTCAATTTCAAAATAGACGTATAAATGCCAAAGTATCTCAGTTTTGAGTTTCAGTTTTCATAAATGCTTTGAACAACACAATTATCATTCCCAAGAAACATTGAAAGTCCAAACAACATGGCAAATGCATTAATAACCTTAAAAAATATAACATTACTACATCAAGTAATATCAAAGTCTTGTGATTGATAGAACGAGTTCTAAAAATTGTGATTATTCTGTGATATTAATATTCCGGTAACAATTGCACTTTAGACAGGATTTGTAATTTGATATTTAAAATATCAAGGAATGTTTTAAGATAAAGTTTAAGTAAATATTATTTTGTTCTACAAATATTAAAAGAGACACAAATACCACACACTGAATTGCTAAATAAATACAGGCCTAGTATAGCTCAATAGATATGTCCTTAATCGCTTAAAGCATTTGATGACCCCGGAAGCTTCTTTATAGACGAGATCTGTCAGATCTCTTCGGCATTGTGACACGAGTACGAAGAGGAAGTGACGATCACTTTCTCTGCTGGAGAATAAAATCGAACTACTCAACACTGATAAATAACACAAATTCATATTCTCCCATCAATGTGACAAGTCGAATGCAATCAGCAAGAGAAACCCAACAGTGTATCTGAATAAATGAGAACTGTGTGTTTCGTAATCGCAATGACGGCTAGGAATACCATTATACAACATATAAAATACCACCACTTATCAATCGTGCACGCAAAGGAAAAACAAGAGCTGAAACAAATCATTACATGTCATGCTGTGTGGCCAATGTACTAATAACTCACTAGTTAACAACATTCCCCGACTTCAATTTTATGTTTTCGCTATTTCCAAAAATAGTCGAAAATACCATTTCAACAAATACGGTACCATGAAGTACGGTAAACAAAAAATGGAAATATTGCCGCCATATTCAAACTTTTTCACTCAAAGAAACGATTTCGGAAAAGTTGCATTCCTGAGAGAGAATGTTCCACTGATTACACAATTTACATAGCCGCGTCTAAAAAAATGTTTACCCGCCAATTAGTCGTGGAAATACAGTTATACAATATTGAGCAAGTCATTTACATAACATATTACATGGACTTTATACCAGGACAAACCAAATGGAAATACATTGCAGAAACCCAATACACTATATGAACATCCAAATATTCAAGAGCGTAAATACGCTTTGCTTCACGATAATATTATGGTGCACTGTCATAAGAAACAAAAGACATATTACATGTATTATCCTAGTTCATTTTCAAGAGTGTCAATTGTAAAACATCTCATTATTATCGCCATGACACTAACCACCGTGTCCTTTTCCCACAAATTGAACAACTATATAAAATGCTCATCAAGCCATATCAAATTTACATTAATAAATGTTTGGCGTAACCAACTATTCAGGCAAGACGAGTTTCACTTGTAATTTAACTATGTAGCATAGGGGTATGAAATCCCATGGATGACCTATATATACATACATTTATCCCAATGTACGACCTGGGCCAAGGATTATAACGGATATTTACACTCAGTCACTGAAATCACAAAATTTACTCTTATTTTAGTCTGATAGTGACTCATGAATATTCAGTGTGAAAATGTATGGTTGTCTGATAGTGATTGACTCATGAATATTCAGTGTGAAAATGTATGGTTGTCTGATAGTGATTGACTCATGAATATTCAGTGTGAAAATGTATGGTTGTCTGATAGTGATTGACTCATGAATATTCAGTGTGAAAATGTATGGTTGTCTGATAGTGATTGACTCATGAATATTCAGTGTGAAAATGTATGGTTGTCTGATAGTGATTGACTCATGAATATTCAGTGTGAAAATGTATGGTTGTCTGATAGTGACTCATGAATATTCAGTGTGAAAATGTATGGTTGTCTGATAGTGACTCATGAATATTCAGTGTGAGAATGTATGGTTGTCTGATAGTGACTCATGAATATTCAGTGTGAGAATGTATGGTTGTATGATAGTGACTCATGAATATTCAGTGTGAAAATGTATGGTTGTCTGATAGCGACTCATGAATATTCAGTGTGAAAATGTATGCTTGTCTGATAGTGACTCATGAATATTCAGTGTGAAAATGTATGCTTGTCTGACAGTGACTCATGAATATTCAGTGTGAAAATGTATGGTTATGTTAAATGAGAGCTGAATATTCTTTTAGGCACATTTTCCACTAGATTTGAGTCTAATTTGAAATCTGGGAGTAATTAAAATATATATTAAGTCTTAGTGTTAAATTTGGCACTCAAACCAAATAACTACTCCCATATTATCTATCATTTTAATCACACGTCTTAAATCTCAAAGAAAATGGACCAAAAAAAACATTCAGCACATATTTCACATTATCAAATTCTGCCACTTGAATGTCCACTGTCAGACTCATAAGAGTGAATTTTGTGATCTGAGAATTGAGTGCTGAGTGTAAATATCCTGGGACCTGTTTACCATGCTTTAGAACCAATCAACTAGATTAAATCTCACAAACATATAACCAATCAGATTATAAATGACTAGTGGGCTATATATACACTCTTTAACAGTCTTGTCAAAAGTACCGAGCAATATAATAATATGAATCAATGCATGTGTTTTTATATAATACTAACTAACAGTGCACATATCCAGCAAATAGCTCATCCAGTTTACCAAAGTCTTGCTTAAACATTTTCCGTCAGAATGGCTCAGTAATGTACAAGAGTTTGATCACAAAGTTATATTTATTAACAACAAGAGGGCCATGATGGCCCTTATTTTTGCTCAACCGAGTACACTGATATTGACAAAAAATAAGTTGTTTTTACCAAATAATAATTTGTTTTTACGAAATAATAATTTATTTTTACAAAAAAAATATTCGTTTTTACAAAGTATTATTTCGTATTTATGAAATAATAATTTGTTTTCGGAAAAAAACATTTGATTTTATGAAATGCTTTTTTCGTATTTACAAAATAATAATTCGTATTGACAAAAAATATGTTGTTTTTACCAAATAATAATTTGTTTTTACAAAAAATAATTTTGTTTTTATGAAATAATAATTCGTTTTTACCAAATAATAATTAGTTTTTATGAAATAATTCATATTTACAAAATAATAATTTGTATTTAGGAAATAAAAATTTGTATTTACGAAATAATAATTCATACTTACAAATAATAATTATAACCATCGAAAGAGGACCACCAGTCCTAATGATCATTTCTGCAAAATTTGATCAAAATGTATCAAGTGGTTTAGGAGGAAATGTAATTTATAGTTTCCACTATATACATATAGGGAACACAGCCACGCCCCTGGCGGCCATGTTTTTTGACAGAACTTAATAATTTATTCAATCTTGTAAGAGGACCACAAGACAATGCTACACACGAAATATCAAAGCTCTAGACCTTATGGTTTGGGACAAGAAGATTTTCAAAGTTTACACTTTTAAAATCTACTTTTAGCTCCTGTGACCTACTTATGCAGCGGACCAGAACAATTTATGCAACTTTGAAAGAGGCCCACCCAAGGATCATTCCTGTGAATATCAGTGGTATAGGAGGAGATGTTGTTTAAAGAAAATGTTGACTCACGACGCACAATTCACGATTGATGATGGACATTCATGGATCCTAAAAGCTCACCTCAGGTGAGCTAATAAAAAAAAAATTTAAATAAAAATACAGACCGACCTGGTGCATAGAATCACCGGAAAGCACCGAAAAAACGTATGGCACCGAATAGCAATTCAATTTTGGTCATTACAGCATTTATATTCATTAATTTAATGTTTTATGCTGTACCAAAGACCTAAATACCATTTATGGTATTTAGGTCTTTGGCTGTTCATACCATGAAGACCAAACAAGACAATATTGACAATACTAATTACAACACTGATAATTCATTTTATATTACCTACCAGAACTGTGGCAGATCACATATATCAAATCACATTTTCTTCACAAGGAAAGTCTGCATTCCAAACAGTGAATAAATATAACACAACTTAATTCCAAAGACTGAACAAATTAAAGCTTATTTTCCAAGCACCAAGAGAATCCAACAATCCGTAATAGTCTGTGACAAAAACAACGAGTATACAACGGCACACATGTATCTCCAGAATAATTACGATAAATCCAATAATTGTGGCACAAGAACTGCGATAAAATGCACACACAACACGTCTGGCAGTGTGGAATACCGTGCTGTAAATAAGACTTATAATTCAATACAAAATCTAGAATAGCATGAACAAAAACACCAAGCACACATATCACAATCCTAGTGTCAATACATCGAGTTTTACATAAACCAATACTGTATATAATACCACAGTATTTGGCTAAACCAATACATAACGAAAAACGTACACCGAGCTCACGTGTATAGCGCATATTGGTTACTTCAATTGCTTAAGATGCTCGCGACACATTTCCAAGAATCCCATAGATTTCTTCGTAGTGTTAATATACAGATCTCCCAATAGACAGTTCCCACATCTTCAATTTGTACCTCCCTTGTTCTTAAATTATCAGCCATTTTGAAAGGCCAAACTGATCAGCACTCATAGGAGTAATTCCCAAATACGTGATAATTGAGAAAATACCAAGAGGACTTGCATGTGACAACCACTTTTTCTTCAATTTTCTGAGCCATCTGCCCACATGAGCCTAATGAATAAGCCATTTTTTATGTCTGATTACATTTTGTATTTTATCATCGTTTACATTATATTCACTTCAATTATTTATTGAAATTTGCCAATCAATAAGGCCAACTATTCAGAACAAGGGAGGTAACTATTGTAAATGTGGGAACTATCTATAAAGACTTAAATCTTGTAAGCCCAACCAACAGTTTACAACAGAGACCTGCCGGTTTCATATATAGCCCAGGCAGTTTAGTGTCACCCGAATCACATTGCAGTAGCTTGACAATCGGTAACAGTAGAAATGTTGTCATGGCAACATTTAATTCCATTTCCAGTTGACTCATTTGGAAACAATAAACAAACTTAATAAGCATGAGAACAAATACGGCCTCTAGAGTTAATACGGCCTCTAGAGTTAATACGATGTTTTCTATAATTGGCCCTATATATAAGACCCCGGATAAAACCTACCCTAATTCAAGTATGTTTCGTGTTTACAACATTTCTTTATAGATCAACTTAATAAGACATATTATCCAAAATTTTGAATCAGTCTCATTCTGTTTTGATTATGATCTAATCTTCATGAAGAAACAAAACATTCTGACAAAGTTTCAAGGAGATTTGATCGAAAATGTTTTATAAGTTCCTCTCAGTTGACCAAGTATTTTAACCAAGGTGACCCAACTTCCAATGTGTATATTATATGATAAGGACTAGCTAAACTAATGAATGTACTGGAAAGTAATGATATTTAAATACAACATTTTCGATAAATCAAGGACCATTACTCTTGCCCTCACGGTCATAGTTGGTCCATCATCGCCATGGTTGAATTTTTTTTCAATAAGTGATGCCTTATAAGGAAAAGTGACATTGACCTAATAACAACACTAATGCCCATCTCGTCTAGACAAGGAGTAATGCAAGTATGTTGAAATAAGCAGAGTGCAACAAAGCTGCTACAAACCAATGATCATAATATATACCATATCTGGTGTTTACTTCATCCTACGGTTACTATCTATATTTAAAATGTCAACAAAACAAATGTGTTCAAGGTGTCGGTTTACACACAGATGTCATTTAAATAGTTGCTAATTCTTTATTCAAACTGCCTTGCAGATATACGTCGATCCGTTGAACCAACCAGTGTTCTTGTCTTTCAAACCAGTACTAATTTGTTTGTCAACAAGCAAACTACAACTACTCTACTGCCAATTAAAAATTAGTTGAGAATACCCTTTTTTTTGTGTACACTATGTCGATTGGTCCATATTTTGCATACACTATGTCGATTGGTCCACATTTTGCGTACACTATGTTGATTGGTCCACATTTTGCAAAACACGTTTTAATTGGCTGACTACCTCACGGTTTGTTTACAATTGTTCTCAATTAAACACAAACAGACAGTACATGATACAGTCAAGCTTAGTGAACAAAGCCAAACGCTAGAAAACTATACAAACAAAATGTTCATGATAAACATGAATGAAGATATCAAGCTGGAAATGCCACATGCAAAGTGCACAGCCTTATACAGAGCACGAAGAGACAAGAGAATATACCAACATATAACAAAGGCTAAATGGACACAAGAGAGAGAAAATAAGTTGCTACAGGGAATGCCACATACATAAGATAGTGCCTCTCCACACAGACCTCCGGGATAACATCAATCCACAACACATAAGACATTTGAGGAGGCTCAAGGGGGTATATATACGTACGTAAGGGAACATGGGCGGAAGGAATGGCCTGGCTGACCATAAGGGATAAATAGGAAAATCAAAGAGGACAAACAAGACAAAAGTATAAATGATTGGTGAAAATAGGAGTACCATCTTGGAATTGTCAAGGGAAACACTACAATCGGGGTGGGGGGGGGGTTAAACCATGGTTAAGGGTGCACACACAACCTCACACTTATCCTCCCATCAACCAATTAACAAGACCAGTGTAAAACAGAACATCTTCGCTTGACAACTCTCTAAGGTAAGCGACGGCAAACACAGGATGTTTCGTTTTTGTATCACACGCCGTTCGAAACAACCTCTGGTTCTCCTGGTAAACATTTTGGCTTTGAAAACTAATACATGTAGTTTGTTGAAAGACGTTACCTGAAGCTCATTATTGTCAGCACTAAATAAAAGAACCAATACTAATCCAAGATATTGTAAGCAAATCTCATATGTTTCGAAAATTATATGAATATACAAAAATTGCTTTTTGTTCAACATTGAAGCGCTTTCCTAGCTGACAATAACCTTTATAGGCCGATATTTTTGTGAAATCATGCATGTAGTTTGGTTTTAAAAGATTAAGTACGGGTTAGTAGTAAATACAACACGTCAAATTGTACAAAGCACCATTTCTATAGCAACACCTTCTGGGAGATGTACATGTTTACTGTTGCTGAGAAGATGGATAGAATTTCAATGAATTTCGGTAAGGTAACTTACCCTTTAAGGAAAGGTTAATCTCTCTGCGTCAAGGTTACAAACGTTGTTCGGTAGTAAAGAAATTGCTTTGGTGGTTACCGTAAGATTTGATTGGTTTACGCAGCACTGATATGCAAATAGCAAAACCATGTTAGAATGGCTGAGCCGAAAAAAACGTCTGGTGCCAAATAAGATGCTAAATGTGGTAAAAACTAACTACAATTACAAAACTACAACACATTTTCCTAAGAATCGTTTCAGTCTATTTACCATAAGAAGTGACTATCAAATAACAAGAACAGACTCATTATAAAGGAGTTCTTGCGTAATACAATACATTCTATTAGAACGTTAATATCGGTAAACATGTAAGAGATGCTGGTTTAAAAAGTTCAATGTATCATTAAGGCATGTTGTCATGTAATTAATCTTCTCTTTTTTTTCTTTTGTGTGAGAATTTCTTTAGGTTCATATTTCTGCCTAGTTATTGGAAGCTTTACGAGTATTCCAGCTATAGAGCATTATATTCAATTTGATTAAACAATATCCACTTTAAAAGGGAAAGAGAATTTGTGTTTTAACATATATTCATTTAAATCTGTTTAATTTGCTTCGTTTGAAAATTAAAAAAATCTCCTAAAAAAAACAAATTTGACCTACCTACCCTATTTTTTGGGGCATGTAACATGAAACTAACATATTTTTGTTCGGCCTAACGAAGTGTAAGGTGTCTCCCGTTCTAGATATTTTTTTCTCTTTTTTCACCTGATAGAGAAAGAAAAGCATATAAATTATCGAAGAACGTCATTAGGGAAAAAAAAGAATGTGATAAATAATTTAGCAGTCAGTAGGTCAGGTGTGTTCTTTCATAATCGGTTAATAAATGTCTTGATAACCTGTTACGTATAATTTATTTTAAAAAACATCGAACTTCATTTCACTCATAGTTATATATATAAATAATAAACGGTTTTATTAATGTATAAATAAAGAAGTGCTGACATATACTATCTGATTCACAGACAGCATGATCATTTAATGTTATATTATTGAATGTATTGACGTCCTGTATTAACCTTCGGTCAATATGATAAAGATATTGCACATGGTGCCTTTTGGGGCATATATAAGTAGCAAACATACACCGAAAACTGTCCAACGTTAGATATTGAATCTCTCATATTGGACAGTATGACGTTTATATGTTACTTAAATAACTGCTTGATACCTGCCGTCTAATATGTTTGGTTAACAGTACATTATACACTTAATAATGGACTGTGTTAACATATTGTATGGCTCTGGGTACAATACAGGACTTTATTACCGACCTGTACAGTGAGAACAGGGCAGGATGTCACAGCCGTAATTTAAGCCACGTTACGAGTGTAAACCAAACGTGTAGTATTTCATCAAATTGTATAAATATTACGTTATGTTGGGCAGGACACTCCCCTTTTCGGGGACACGAATATCAGTTGTTATTAAGATATTGTTCCTCCAGAAATGTTGAATTGGTAGAAAAACTTACTACAGACAAAAATAAATTGTTAGGAAGAGGTCTTTGTTCACGAGATGGCCGCTCTGGAGAGGTTGTTGTTCAAGAGATGGCCACTCTGGAGTAGTTGTTGTTCAAGAGTTGGCCACGCTGGATAGGTTGTTGTTCAAGAGATGTTCACTCTGGAGAGGTTGCTGTTCAAGAGATGGCCACTCTGGAGAAGTTGTTGTTCAAGAGATGGTCACTCTGGTGAGGTTGCTCTAAATTTCTATGATATTTAACAGTGTTGTCAATAAAGACCAGCCGCCAGTGAAAAATGCTAATCCAAATGGCTTTTGGACGGCACAATTTTGCAAAGGTTGCCGGCATATTTTAAGACCCGGACCCTCTAGTTGACCGGTTACATTACTGTTTGGGTCAGTTCAACCAAAACTTACACTGACAACACTAACTTTATCATTGCTTGTTATACTTCAACAATGTTTAAATTCAATACAGCGATCAATTTAAGTTTCCAATTATTCAGGGTGTCCAACAATACTAACATCTTCCACTTACAAAGAACAAACGCATGTTGATCAATTCACCAACCAATTATCCAACTTGTCTTTCACAAACACTTGTCAGCATGCTCTCATGAATCAGGTGTGAAAAACTGGCGACTTACAAAGGATATATGCCTCACACATGTTACAAGCTCTCCATTGTTGACATGAAAACCATGGAATCGTTATCTATTCTCGTACATAAATGCAACGTCGATGTTACCATATATGGAAATTTCAATTTCTGTAATAAGACCACGTTTAAATGCCTCCTTGGTCTATCCATACCATTTCTATATTGTGTATACAGACAGCTAGGGAAGAAGGACATTCCTAGAGACGGAAGCAACATTATTTGACATAGTTTCCGTGTAAACTTCGCGATAAGTCATTTAACCTAAAGAGAAACCTAACTAAATATGACATTTGGGAATACATGTATTTAGATTTATCACCAAAGATTCCAAGACATTCCGACAAATTAAGTAGCGCTTAATTTCGCAATGTATGTCTCATTCCCATATGTGTTTTGTAGACTGGTGTTCCCGGGGGTCGGTGTGGGGAGGCATTGTCTTGTGTATGTCCCTGTAACAATTTAATCTCTCTTTCATAACGGCTTTATTAGAATGTCACATGCTGTAAATGTGTTTAACAATACCAAGTGCTCATTTCTTCTAAAGTCCAATGATTCTTAGGGCTGCGTGCCAGCTGTGGCCACCATAACCAGAGAGGCTTTTTACCAGTATTTTTACTGACAGTTCCAAGGCTGTAATTTGATATATGGTTATTATTTCTATTTGTGTTTTAGATGTATGTTAAATGTTCCTTTTCCCTGTGCAATTATTTCACTTTATATAGTGTTCATGTTATTTTCTCCCCACTTTCGGCCAATAATTAACAGCTGTCTTGACTTGTCCTGTGGTGTATTTCATACATTAACCCCCCTCCCTTGTCTGTCCTCTTGGATTCTCCTAGTTATCATTTATGGTTGGCCTGGCCATTCCTAGAGCTCCTGTTCCCTTATGTATGTTCCCTTGAGCCTACTCAAATGCATTATGTTTTATAGATTGTTGTTTTCCCGGAGGTCTGGGCGTAGAGGCATTCTCTAAAGTATGTGGTGTTCCATGTAGCAACTAAGTATATCTCTTCGAATTTGAGGAGGAATACACACAGCTGCCTCGCACTGTTATATTTTTCCTCCTTTTATGATCCCCTAACTTCTAACTTTCCTATAACTTTTCTACTTTTTCTATTTGACCTGTAACCACCGCCACATAATAGTCAAGTGTGACTGAGATGACGCATGATGTAGAGGTAACTTCATCAGATCCGAAGCCAAAAACAAGACATTATTTCGAAGACACTCCTGAGATAATAACATACATTGTTATCCTGTCACCCTTCTGGAGACAATAGCAACAAGAAATATCTTACTTTAGAAAAAATATGGTCGTCGCAATTTAAAGGTTAAGATTTGTTTTGCAACATAAACAAGAGAGTCATGATGGCCCTATATCGCTCACCGATTACACTGCCATTCGTATTTACGAAATAATAATTCATATTTACAAAAAAATAATTCGTTTTTACGAAATACTATTGCGTAATTATGCAATAATAATTCATTATTTCGAAAAAATCATTCGCTTTTACGAATTACTTTTTCGTATTTACATCTTTAGCGAATGAGTTGACCCGATTTGTCGCGTATTAATTTTCTAATAACGATCAGTCTTGCCTTGGAAGCGCCTCCCAGGACCTTCAGTCCTTTGATTGTAATTAAATAATTTGAACACTATTGTGCATATATATTCTGGAGATTATAGCCAGGTAATTTCATACCAATTCAATTGACCAATTAGGGCTGCATAACATCGAAATACAACCGTGACATACGGCAACTAATTGCAGAACGGAATGACTCATGGGGCTTTTCTAGTTAACTGTTTAAATCTGCGGGGTCCAAATTAGACATTTTCAAACCTGTATAAACTGATGATGTCTAGAATTTGCAATTCGTTGAATATCCGCCAAAATAAACAAATTTGTCTTAAGTGACATTTTCAATTCGCAATATCATGAATATTCAGTGAAAAGAAATATCAAAAGCACACAATACATTCTTATTACACGTTAAAGGAACAAACAGATAACAGGCATCAATATTGATTAGCAAAGTAAATGACACAACTAGTGTTAGTATATTTCTTACGAAACATTTTATGGTCTAAGACTTAAGTACACTCCATGGCACTAATTTCTAAGACATCAGGTCTCTTAGTTTGTAGCATTTACTTAACGCTTGTGGACATTTCCTGACAATTCTATTACACCTGTCAGATATTACTTTCCACATCCAATAGACAATTTAGATTACAGCCGTATATCCGGATAACACCGGTTTTATCCACGCTTGTAATTTTCCCTAGTGTCAATTACATACATCCTTTCAGAACAATGATTGTTCTGAAAGGATGTATGTAATTGAATGGAGACGATGACCTGTAAAGTCACATTGACGATGTCGGTGACCTAAAGGGTATAGATTTTCCACGCTTATTAAGGTAGTTATACTTGTACCTTTCCAGTTTTCCAGAAATTTACGTTTGAAGCAATATGGGTAACAATAGTTTCAATATATTGGAAACAACACTTCCAATAAATAAATGAAAAGGTGGTTTAATTAAAATCCTGTTGTTTGGAAAATGATACCCGTGTTTTATACATCGATATTGCATTCTATACTTGCTAATATTGCCGATAGTCTGGAACACTATATATATGGTAAACTTTGTCGCGTGAATATTTGTATTTTGAATAAAAGAGAGAATAAATTGCTACTGCCTACAGGGAACGCCACATACATAAGACAATGCCTCCCCACACAGACCTCCACAAGGTTAGTGGACACTAAACCGGATAATGTGACTTTACCTGGACGTTATGTATAATTATCACTGAAGACTGCATTACACAATGGAGTAAAACCTCACTTAAAGACCACCTCAAAATTAAGAACACAATTTTCCAAAAGTCCATTTTCACTGTTTTGTTCTTTATTCAACATCAATACTAGGACCACCTCAATAAGAAGACCAGTGTTCAAGGGTCACAAAGGTTGTCCTATTATTGAGGTTTTACTATATATACTACTGTAAATGTCATTACAGGACTTATAGGAAATTGACCCAACACTTAAAATATTGATCAAGCTTAGTTAAGTGTACTAACAGAAACAAAGAAAGGCAAAGCCGACATCTTCATTCCATATGAAACTGTCCAACTTATTCCACAATATTTTTTCTTATGCACACTAAACGCTATTTTGTGAAATATGGAGTGGGATGTCCTCGACCCACACATACTTATTTACGAGGAAAATAAATAAATCTCCCCTCAAAAAATAAAAAAATCTCCCCTCAAAAAATAAAAAAAATAAAAAAATCCACAACAGATAAAACTTGAGCATGTCAGCACAGGAGTAGAAATAAGTCCAGAGAATTAGTCGGGTAAAAGAAATGACTGCAAACGACAGATCAAAACAAATACCATGCAGATTTCTACCAATATATCAATGGACAATTAACACCTAGTTAGGCCTAAAACAATATGCTTAATTGTAAGACAAATCCCCTTTCCCTTTTAACATGGATATTGTTTAATCAAGGTGAATATAATGTTCTATAGCTGGAATACTCTTAAAGCATCTAATAACTGGGTAGAAATATGAACCTAAAGAAAAATTCACATAAAGAATTTTTACCCCAAAAAAAAAAAATAATAAACAAAAAATGTTAACACGCGAAAAAAATGTTCAAGATTCGGGGCAAAAAAATCGGGTAGGTCGGGAAACCTGAAACAAACATAATTGGTTACGCCCTAGGGAAGAAAGAGATATTTTAACTAGTAGAGTATCTTTATTTAATCGAGGTCACTATATAATAATAATATCTTTATTTCATGAAGATATATCACGATAAGCTATTTAATTACGTTACGCGGTTCATCCTTTTATTTTTAGATTGGAATATTCCATTTTCGGAAACAGGTAATTGATATTAGTAATTGAAACTGGGGTAGTGTCAGTTATCATTAAATCATACATTAATATCGTTCAGCCAATGAGACGTAATAACTGACATGGATACTCGATAGAACCAAAGTTTCGACAGACAAACAAAATCAACCAATACACCTACAATAGAACACATTACGGTCCCTGGCCAACGTGAGGAAGTAGAATGAAAAAAAAATCAAAATTGTGGCCAGTAACAAAAACAAGAATAACAATCATATAACTCAAATTCGTGTTTGTCATTATCGTGTTTACCTTAATATCGATTATAGGGGTGTTTGAATACAACCTTTTAACAGCGAGTTAAAATTATATCACATTCTAATAGAGTTAAACAACCTTCCCACCCTATACCCAATATAATGGATAAATCAATAATGAAAGCCTTATCGAATTGGGTTAATATGAACGGATGTAAAACAAACTGACGTAAAAGGTGTTCGCTGCAATTATTCAACCATTGAAGTTTCCCTGAATACATTTCAATTTTCTATGTATTTGTGGAATACCACACATACCTAAGGGCTTTTATTTATTAAAATTGCATGTTGCCAAACTCACGTGTCAGCTAAACATTTCTAGACGAGATTCTTTTGTCTCATTGGTCAATCAATATAAGAGAAGAAAGCATCTAGAAATATTCACTACTTTTAGATCCACTTGAGATGAAAACGACAGTCATTAAAGGTCAAAGTAATTTGTCACATGATCAGGGCATTTCTTCAGGACACGTCATTTTATCTAAAAGGACTCGTCATTAAATGTGACATTTGGGAACTTGTGTATTGAGCTTTATTACTATTGATTCCGAGAAACTCTGACTATAAGTAGTGTATAAACACCATATAATGGCATACTGAACAACTAAACACTAAATAAGAGCTGCTGGGGGATGTTCTGTAAGTGACGTCATTTAAAGAAAACGCATCATGTGATGTCAGTATGTGCATGCAGGAAACAATATTTACTGCATAGGGTCACTTTGTATGGTGAAAATATTGCTTACTGTCAGTACATGGTGACGTAGTCCAGCCACGGACGTCACATACTGTCGCTGTACACGTGTAAAAGTCGGAGTACAGAGACACGTATGTGGGGCTAATGGTGACGTAATATGTGATGTTCTTTGGAAATGACATCACTTATAGAAGAGGTTGGAAATGTAACAGCGTCATTCAACGACGTTTCAAATATCAAGTAAAGTCAGGAGATTTGCACCCAATGAGATAAATCAGGTGGATAAATAGTAGTTTTAAGGGCATGAATCAAACACTACTACCACAACCATCATCATCATCATCATAATTTATGTTCAGTAAAAGATGAAACAATGAAGGTCACATTGAAAATAAATGACAAATACGAGCTGACGTCACATACAAAAAGTGCAGCCATCCCAAACACACAAGTTGTTCTTTGTGTAAATGATGTCGCCCATGTTAAATATAGAATTCATTAACCATATTTACAGCATCGTCTGAATCATCATCAATATCGTCGTCAACATATTTATCATCATCATCGCATTCTGCATCAAAAATATTATCATTCATTTTGTTGTTGTCGCAACGTCATTTTAATTAACAACAGTTCACGCAGTCTATTCCAATCTAACCAATTACCAGCACAAAAGAACATAAACCTGTGAAATAAACAAATATTTAAAGAAACCACAAAGACACATGCTTTATTGACAAGTCTCGTGGCAATGACACGTCTCGAGGCAATGTGTGTTCGAGTGGCATGGAAGTTAACATTATTGAATAACCTTTTTGTTCCTCGTGCACTTTTTGTTTATTTGTCATTTATTTTCCTGGAAATTTATGTTGAGTAATTGTTTAATTATCCGTTATTGTAGCATGTTACAATCGTACTTTCTGGTCTAGAGGAAACCTTTAAGGAGATATATTTCGGCTGTTGATGAGTGTATCCTGCTCTAGACAGGTTTAATTGGTACATGTATTTCTTTTACCACTGCAAACAAAAATATTGTTGCCAAAGAAAGGGTAATTAAGTTGTTACAGTGAACGCCACATACATGAGACAATGCCTTCCAACACCGACCCCAGGGTAACAACAGTATACACAACATTAGGGACTGAGGAGGTGCAAGGGTAGACATGTATGGGAATAGTGGTGCAAGGAATGGTCTGGCCGACAATACAAATCTAAGAAGAATTAAGGGAGGACAACAAGGGCGAAAAGGTTTAATGAGTTGAACACATCACGGAAGAAGCCAAGAAAACCAGCAATAATAGACCGAAAGGGAGGCAAAGAACATGAATAGTATATCAAGTAAAAGAACTATACATGTTGCTCAGGAGAGTGCCGTTCTGAAGAGATTTTACACTATATTTACTTTGTCGTAGAATGACGTCATCATACTCGTAATGCTGTGCAACGATGTGGACATGAAAGAGAAGTATTAGCCAATCCATTGTGAGATCGATGTTGACAAATTCAGCAGGTGATACAAACCAACTAAAAGACACTGTAAAATGTACTGACGCTAATGGCCTACACATTCGTCTTGCACGCAATATACAAATATTTGCAGCTATATACAGACTCGCATTATCTTTCATGCCAATGCTGGTAATATTATGAAAATCATACTTCGTAAATAAGTGAGACCGATCGGAAACCGTCCAAGGCTTTGGTTCAATGAAACAGACAATCTTTCTGTCCAAGGCTTCGGTTCAATGAAACAGACAATCGTTCCGTCCAAGGCTTCGGTTCAATGAAACAGACAATCGTTCCGTCCAAGGCTTTGGTTCAATGAAACAGACAATCGTTCCGTCCAAGGCTTTGGTTCAATGAAACAGACAATCAATAGACTCACATCCCCATGCAGTAATATGTCGCCATTAAATCAACTATAGTAGACTTAGGTTCCATTAATGTCTAGTGATTTGTATTAAGTAGAAATACAATCGTTATTACCAGAACAATGTCGTTTCTTCTTCTCCATTATTTATAACCTTTATGTACTTGGCGTACATTTGTTAAACAAGGAGAAAAACAAATGTCAATACCGCTATATTCCTAGTACTCCGATCGTTTATCACGAGGGCAATATACGGAAGGACAGCGATAATATATAGATACAGCGTAATCTGTCTTACGCAACTCACCGAGGGAAATGCAAATTGCAGGTTTTCTAAGCTTGTTGCTCTAGAGAGATGGAATTGGTATTCCTATGCTATTAGAAATGTGATAATGTTGTTGTCAGAAAGTTGTTAAACGATCAATATAACCCATTTTTGCACAAAACTGAAATGGGGCCTAATTTGTCCCTTCGTGGTTATAGTCCTTTCGGGTGTTGTTAAGAGGTTGGACCTCCTGCTCTAAAGAGAATTGCTTGTACATTTGTCCTATAATTTTAACTTATAATGTTGCTAAAGCAGGGCTGTTGCTCACGAGAGGGCCAGTATAGAGAGGTTGTAATGGACTTCAATACGCAGCGCTATCCTACTAAAACAATCTTTACCAAGTGACTGCTACTACAAATGAATCCAAAAATCAAATGGATACGAGGACTATAAAATACTCGGTATTTGAAAAACAGACTGAAAATAATTATCACACAAAGAACAAGGAACGCTCAATTAACAATACAAGCTAAAATTGAATAAACTGTCAAATTATATTTACATATACCGAACAAATTCAGATAAAGTCCCCCAGAGCATGCACCGACTAATCATGTGCACGAAAAAACAGTTTTAATTAGGTGTGAGCTTAATTCCCAAGCGCTCAGAGAAGAATATCTTCCAGCTTCGTAATTTCGATTCAAACGTCTGCTCCAGGTAGGAGTTTGATTGATGCGTACTGATATCGTCATTAATTTACCAATTTGCACCACGTTCACTGTGTTATTTATCTTGTGTAGTCCTCGTCTGGGATTTATCGAGGTGAACAAGTCTAATTAAGTGCAAGTAAATATAGCCAGTAATCATTTTTAATTGATTCCTAATCGTTTGTGAAATTCAACAACGCATTTATCATAACTATAGTTATGTCATACACCGTATATCAGTATAATATACATTATTTTCTGGATCAATTTAATCATGCCGGGAATTGTTAACAGAAGTAACTGTCATTAATGAGAAAACTACGGTGGCATAGAAGTGACATGTATGAAATTATTTTTCATCTCGACCACGACTTACTAACTTGTTACCACGACATCCTATCTCGTTCCCACGACTTAGTATCTGGTGGCCACGATTTAACGTCTTATTCTCACGACATAGTTATCTCGTGGCCATTGTTTAGTAACGAGATAAGTTCACACATGTCACCTCTATGCCACCGTAGAAAACAGTGGGATGTGTCCAGTTAAAGGTAGATAATAAAATAAAGACATGTTTGAGAAACACGAAAAATCGGTCAATGGCGCTACCGGGAATCGAACCCAGGTCTCCGAATTGCCGGTCCGTTATGCTAACCACTACACCACAGCGACCTGGTGTCATTTTCGTGTAAATTTATCATATATAAATTTATGATTAAGGTAAACTACACTTTGGACGAAGTACGGGGCGAATTTCTACATCTGCCACACAGCACTTAACACCAGCTGTAGTAAATAATGAAATAAATGTTTGAGAAACACGAAAAATCTGTCAATGGCGCTACCAGGAATCGAACCCAGGTCTACGGATTGCCGGTCCGTTATGCTAATAGTCTTATTTTTGGCAAAGTATGCTAAACAATGTCTTTTAGAAAATCTCATTTTAATGCCTGCATAGACAAAGCAGTAGGTGTTTCATTTGATCAGTAAATATGATGAAAAAGATAGCTTGGGAAAGATTGATGTCTTTCTTGAAATCACTCAAAATACAAAATGGCGGGTTAGCTCCTTTGACCAGTATATCTGCTGGAATGTCAATTCTATCATGAAATTCCGAAATTTCATATAAAATTATAATTGGAAAAAATGAAAAAATGGAAAAATTATAGAATACCATTATAAAGAATATTGCCATGTATACTTACAAATCATTTGAAATGAAAGAGAGATTTAATTGTTCCAGGGAACGCCACATGTACAAGACAATGCCTCCCCACACGTACCCCTAAGACACAACACTCTACAAAACATTAGGCACTGAGGAGGTGCAAGGGTAAACATGAATGGGAATATTGGTGCAAGGGTAAACATGTATGGGTATATTGGTGCAAGGGTAAACATGTATGGGTATATTGGTGCAAGGGTAAACATGTATGGGAATATTGGTGCAAGGGTAAACATGTATGGGTATATTGGTGCAAGGGTAAACATGTATGGGAATATTGGTGCAAGGGTAAACATGTATGGGTATATTGGTGCAAGGGTAAACATGTATGGGAATATTGGTGCAAGGGTAAACATGTATGGGTATATTGGTGCAAGGGTAAACATGTATGGGAATATTGGTGCAAGGGTAAACATGTATGGGTATATTGGTGCAAGGGTAAACATGTATGGGAATATTGGTGCAAGGGTAAACATGTATGGGTATATTGGTGCAAGGGTAAACATGTATGGGTATATTGGTGCAAGGGTAAACATGTATGGGAATATTGGGGCAAGGGTAAACATGTATGGGTATATTGGTGCAAGGGTAAACATGTATGGGAATATTGGTGCAAGGGTAAACATGTATGGGAATATTGGTGCAAGGGTAAACATGTATGGGAATATTGGGGCAAGGGTATGTTCTGTTCTGTTCTGTTCTGTTCTGTTCTGTTCTGTTCTGTTCTGTTCTATCACAAATAGTAGAAACAATAAAGTACAAAGTACTTATCAATTGTCTCCGGTACTTGGTGTCTTTTTTCATGTTGGAGCTTGAAACATATACTTATATAAGCACAACAACCATACGTATTGTATAAAATGATGAGATATTTATGCCTTCCAACATTTCCAAGCATTTCGTTTCCGCAGAATCAATAGATACACGCATAAATGTATTTAGACCCAATAGAAATGATGTATTTCTGACGTTTCTGCACTACCGACCTAAAACTGTCTCGTCAAATTGTCTGAATTCTAATAAAAAGAGAAAGCAATAAAATAGAGAACATCAAAAGTTTCGTCAGAAAACATTCAAAATTCAAAAATCTTGACGGTATGGATTTTTCAATGAAATGAGTTGTACAGTCATAAATTTTGTTGATTTCTCAATTTTTTTATCTCAAACTATTGTGAAATACTCTCTGAAACAATTGCTAGTAGTTTTAATTGATGAACTTACTGGCATTGCGCAAGGAAACAAAACAAATATTCATCCCTAGACATTAATAATACTTTTTATAGACTGTTTTTATTACACAAATAATGATCAGAAAACAGCGATTTTCTCCAAAGAAGGATGTCAAAATATCAGAAAACAGCGATTTTCTCCAGAGAAGGATGTCAAAATATCTGAAAACAGCAGCTTTCTCCAAAGAATGATGTCAAATATCAGATATTGAGTTGATTTCCACAACAGTGACAAAGAACCGACAAAATGATAATATATGAGCGCCGCTGTATGATTTCCAACCTCTTCTTTGTTGTGACATCCATTTCAAGAAAACGTCACATGTGACGTCACCATGTACTGACAGAAAGCAATATTTTCCTCATTGGGCAATATGAAAATGAAGTGACCATGCATATGGAGTAAATATTGTTTCTTGCTTGCAAATAGTGTTGCGCTTTCTTGAAATGACGTCACTTACAAAAGAGGTTGGAAATCCCATAGCAGCGCTATTATTAGCGACTTTGTGCATGTTTACATTGCCGTAAAACACAAAGATCACTCACAGTCTGTGTTCCAAAAACAACAACGTGATTGCCGCGCAAACAGTGTGACGCGTCCATTGAATGTAAACAGACATAACAGTATTCTACACGTGTTTCATTTTAACAGTAACTAAGGTGAAAAATTGTTAGATTGTAAAGTGACATGCTAGTACTTGAGCAATGCACTTAAGTGCGTACCAAAACAGAAATAGAATAAATATGCGTTCATTCTGATCCATATAAATCTAAAAGAAACCTTGTATACCATAGGTATTGTATTGACTTGTCCAAAACATCAAGCAAAAAGGGTTATTTGCTTAAATATAAATGTTCATTGCAAAAAATTGAAAAAAAATACAAAAAAAAATCATATATATTTGTTCAAACTTATTTATTTTACATTGATTGTGAAACAAGCTCTTACAACTTATATTAATCACTCTCGATGACTGCTTCCTGGCTACCAACCAGTACTCGCGCCAAATTTAGGGATTGTGAAGTTCTTGATCATACCCGCTCATTGCAGGGCTCGAACTCACGACCTTCTGATCAGGAGTGAGGCGCTCTACCCCTCGACCGCTGCGCCTCCCTTATATAGATAGTTTATTCAGAAATATTAGGCATACTGCCCATAATTTCACATAAAAAAATGCAAATAATATATATACAAAAATAAAGAAATATTATACATTGGTCAATTGTCATTTGACATGCAATATATATATATATACATGTTTATATGTAGGCGGTGCAAAGTAGAGAAAAGTATGAAAACATCACAAACATGCGTGTATAATCATGTTTGTACATAACACGGTATCGTTGGGACACTACAGTTAGTTTTTATTCACTTATGCACATTTTTTTAACAAATTGAGAAGTGATCACCCAATGGAATCATGGTTTAAGAATTATTGACCAATAGACATGAAGTACACAATAATGGTATTCATGAGATTCGTGTTACATTGTATATCTCAATCAACACATGCGGATAATAGTAATGTATTGCTAACATAAATACATTGTAATGCACCCTGTTTTCAAAATAGCTGACACACAATTATGTATCGTGTGCAATAACAAATAAACTGGCGATTTGAGGTCAATATATTACCTCGAGGAAATGGTCAATTACAATCTCTTTAGTATCTTGTTAACCCACTCCCAATTGACAACACAACACGGGTGATGAACGATAAATTTCCAGTCGAGCACGTGACCAGGTTATCAAACATATCAACTGTCTCGGTATATTCTAAAATTCAAGACATTGACCTGTAGATGATAAATGTACAATCACAGATCTACATAAATCTCACTGAAATACCACCTCGATATAAAGACCACTTCATCAATTAGACCAGTATATAAATGTAACAGTTCCTATATTTTAACGCCAATTTCAGACCGATATCGACGTGTTCATCAAAATCAACGGTGGTCTTATTATTAAGGTTTTACTGTAGTTTAAAGTAGTATGTCACATTGAACCGCACGAAAGTTCTCCTGATGAATTATATATTAGCGTGAAAAGATAAACATCTTTATACAGGGGTTTCAAGACTGGCGCTCTACATTAATTGTTGACATTTTACCGGGTCGCTTGACATGTTTCGTTGGTATTATATATAGAAGTGTTGTTTGTGCATCTATTTTGTTGAAACTTTGTATATTAGTAACGGATAGATTCCGATTTATTTTGCATTGTAAATTAGTTGATGTATACTAAATGATATAAATAATGACCTCAGTCTTGAAATCTTTTGAACAACCCTCGTATATTCGTAGCCTTATAGGACTATTGATTTGTTCTCAGAAGATTTGTGTCACAGTTTCCTGTTGTTGAATAATGAGAGCAAGAAGGTCAGTGAACATATCAACAGAAATAATTTGTTCACACATCATACTTATATTACTCTTAAACACGTACACCTTCTTTATTAAAAGTCCAATGGTATTAAGATAAAGGTATTCCAATTAAGGGGATTTTATTTAGGAATTTAAATTAATGTCTTTTAATTAAGATGTTCGGCCAATTGCGAGTAAACTGCTATGAAAATTCAATGAATATTTTTCGGTTTAAGTATTTGAATTAAGAGCATATCGTAAAGAATTCCAATTAATGTTTTTTTCAGTTAAAGTATTTGAATTAAGAACATTTCGCAAAGAATTCCAATTAATATTTTTTTCAGTTTAAGTATTTGAAATAAGAGCATTTCGCAAAGAATTCCAATTAATGTTTTTTTCAGTTTAGGTATTTGAATTAAGAGCATTTCACAAAGAATATCAATGAATGTTTTTTTCAGTTTAAGTATTTGAATTAAGAGCATTTCGCAAAGAATATCAATGAATGTTTTTTTCAGTTTAAGTATTTGAATTAAGAGCATTTCGCAAAGAATTCCAATTAATGTTTTTTTTTCAGTTTAAGTATTTGAATTAAGAGCATTTCGCAAAGAATTCCAATTAATGTTTTTTTCAGTTTAAGTATTTGAATTAAGAGCATTTCGCAAAGAATATCAATGAATGTTTTTTTCAGTTTAAGTATTTGAATTAATAGCATTTCGCAAAGAATTTCAATGAATGTTTTTTTCAGTTTAAGTATTTGAATTAAGAGCATTTCGCAGAGAATTCCAATTAATATTTTTTTCAGTTTAAGTATTTGAAATAAGAGCATTTCGCAAAGAATTCCAATTAATATTTTTTTCAGTTTAAGTATTTGAATTAAGAGCATTTCACAAAGAATTCCAATTAATGTTTTTTTTCAGTTTAAGTATTTGAAATAAGAGCATTTCGCAAAGAATTCCAATTAATATTTTTTTCAGTTTAAGTATTTGAAATAAGAGCATTTCGCAAAGAATTCCAATTAATATTTTTTTCAGTTTAAGTATTTGAAATAAGAGCATTTCGCAAAGAATTTCAATGAATGTTTTTCAGTTTAAGTTTTTGAAATAAGAGCATTTCGCAAAGAATTTCAATGAATGTTTTTCAGTTTAAGTTTTTGAAATATGAGCATTTCGCAAAGAATTTCAATGAAAGTTTTTCAGTTTGAGTATTTGAAATAAGAACATTTCGCAAAGAATTCCAATTAATATTTTTTTCAGTTTAAGTATTTGAATAAGAGCATTTCGCAAAGAATTTCAATGAATGCTTTTCAGTATTTAAATTAAAACAGATGTAAGGTTAAACATCAGAGTAGTACATTGACCTTTCCGTTCAACATTCTCTCTCGATAATAAAATAATGGAACAATAACATACACAAATAGATGAGAATGATGCTGATTCAAATCTAGAAACACAGAGAGATGTGTATATAATCACACAGGGACATCTCATACTGAATTCAAGCAGCATCAATCAATACAACAAACAAGATGGTTTGTAAGTTCAAACTTATTTATTTTACATCGATTGGGAAACAAGTTCTTACAACTTATTCAAATCACTCTCGATGGTTGCTTCCTTGCTTACCAACCTGTACTCGCACATCGCGGGGCTCCGAGTCTGTGACCACCTGCAGATCAGGAGTCAGGCGTTTTTGTGTCTACGTTTCTCTCAAAGAGTTATTTTGCAAAGATACTTTTACAAAAAACACTAATGACGACATTTTAAAGTGGTCAAGCAATACTACACTCATTCATAATTAGTTTAGAGTACCTGTTCTGTTAACTCTTTGTCTATTGGCCTAAATTTTACAAAAAAGGGTTTTCATTGGCTGACCTCCTCACCAATTGTTTGCACCCGTTTTTCTAGTGCCGTAGATAAAGTCATGTTTTGAGGAACACGAAAAATCGGTCAATGGCACTACCGGGATTCGAACCCGGGTCCATGGATTGCCGGAATATACCTGATAATTACGTTTTTGTGAACGAAACAGTTATACTCTTCTAATCAACCCCTGAACATAATATTAATAACATACATGTATAACGAAAATTCACGATGTAATTCAATCTAACACACACATTAATACGTCCTATACATGGTAAATCTGTTTTAATCCACAAATGTCATATCACGGAAACATTTCCATGAACAAGTAGACACTAACAACAACCTCAAATGTCATCATGATAAACATTCATTAAATGATTTTATTGAAAAGCTTGTATAAGTCTGCTTTGAAAATAACCACGCTCAATTTCCCGCAAAATCGACTCAAAACACATGACTTTGTAATCTATGTACCATTCGAATTCATTATATTTTTACATCCGTGAATTACTAATTCAGCAAAAGTACACGTATTTGAACTAACACTTTAATTGATGAAACATTGCCATTGTTGGTTTCAAGTCAGACCAACATTTTTTTTCGAATACACGGAAACCATGGCATCTTGTAGCAGACATAATGCTACCACACTATTATAGCACTTCGTTGACACGTGATGTGTTACCACACCCTGTCTCATTGTTTTGACACCGGGTCAACCAATCCCGTACTAATATATGTACTACTATGTACTACCATTATCTTGCCGAGCGCAGGCAAGGGAAATACTATGCAAACACTTTAACCACTTTGGTAGACTCAAACTCGCGACCTTCCGCAACCGAGGCAACTCTCTGCCAGGGAGCCACTAGGCCGGAAGGAAAACATATAACAATGCGGGAAACTGCACAAATAATACTAATTGATACGCTTATTATATCTGAACCTTAGCAACAAATACAGTCAAACCTGTGTTAAAGACCACCTGCGAACAAAGACCACTATTGCAAAACCTGTCTGCAAAGACCACCAATATCATCTCCCATCAGACCATTTTCAATGATATTTAATCTGTTAATAGAGACCATCTGTAAACAAAGACCACATTTTGCTGTTCCCATGGGTGGTCTTTACAGACAGGTTTGACTGTACCTTCAAAACCGATATCAATGGACAACAAAATGTTTGTCCAACTTGACAATCGATGCGATCATTTTTGATTGCATACAACATATGTTGGTAATGAGAAGCGCTGTTGACTTTTATGGTGTGGTGGAAGAGTTTGATGAATCTAATCCAGACATATTCATCTCAAAATGTCATTGGAAGCAGCGCAAGCGTTAACTAACTTCACAGAGGGTAAGGAAACAAACAATAATTCAAAGAAAACAAATACGTCTTTCAGACTGATTACAGAAACAACCGTAATGAAGCAAAGAGCATAGTACATATTTCCAGCAAAAGCAATCGTTATTTGTATTGTCACCTTAATTTGTAATCATTTGTACTTGCTTTGGTAGAGAAACTGTTAATTTAAATCCAATTGATGTAGGCTGCACATGAAACTCACTTTATTGTCAAGCCGCAATGAAAAAGTGCTAGTATACTGTCTCTCTTGACCCTGCCTTGAGAAGATGGGTATGTAGGTAGGGCAAGTTATTTAAAAAAAACATTCAAAGTGCATAAATCTTACCAGGAGCTTAACAAAAGATGGGCGTAGGTAGCGAAACAACTGAGGAGCTTTAGCGTTACCGCTGTATTCATCATCTCAAGAAAATAGTACATAAGTATAATTATAGTCCTCTGATTTTATTATAGATTTGATGAGAATAATGACTTATTTGTCAGGGATTATACCAAGTGTTGAATGGCATGAGTTTTGATATAAACGGCTTTTCTGGAGTATTTGTGTCATCTTTGGCGAAAGAGTTTACCCGAATAGTCACATATTAATTTCTTGTACCATGCAGTCTTGCCTTGGAAATGCCTCCCAGGACTTTCAGTATTTTGATTTCATTTTGGACCCGATACAACAGGTCTGAGATGATAATTATGTCGACTTTTTATACGGTCTGTATTCTGTCCTTTACAATATGACGAAGCCTTCGCAAATGTTGCAAAGTTATAGTCAAATAAAAGATATTGTTGTGAAAACAATTGAAGGCTTGCTTTTTCGTCAAGGGGTAGAGCGCGCGATTCCTGAACCGAAGGACGTGTGTTCGAGCGCGTCTGAGTGGGTTCTGATCTCGAACTTCACAATTCCTAATGTAGGTGCTAGTCCTGGAATCAGTCATCGGGAGTGATTAGAATAAGTTGTACAGAGTTGTTTTATAATCGATGTTAAATAAATCATGTTAAACAAATAACCAAAGTAAATTGCGTTTAAACACAATAATAGTTGCATGTAACTGACGCGCGAAAATATTCTTAGTCCGTGGCCCCTAACACGTGGTTGCAAATTACGACCTTAGGTAGTCGCTCTATGATATTTCTGTGCTAATTATTTTCGACTAGTATTTAGTTACCTGCTAGATAATAAAATAAGCCAACTGCAATTTTCTTGATTATTTCAACAAGGTGTTGCAATTTGGCTACTACTGCCAATGCTGCAGAATTATTGTGCGGTGGACGATTAATGTCGGAGCACATTACCCAGCTATTTGTCTTTGCCACAAATTTCGACACATTTCAACATAATTATTCTACGTCTTGGATAAGTACAGCGAGAAATAATCAACTAAAATGATTATAAGACGAGACACACACACACAGAGACGATGGAGAGACAGACAAAGATGTGTATGACAATCAGATTGGTATTAAGAAAGTCAAACTGGAAACAACACAATAAAAAAATTGCGTGAATTTAGGCAAATTATTTGGCACCGTTTATAAGACATCGAGACGATGTCAAGAATACCGACAAAAACAAAAGAATATTGTACGAAAATTGCCCAACATTACATGGCTGTAATTCCTAGCATATCAGCAATGTTGATGCATGGTTGATGGAAGCATGAAAAACTATAACAATAAACAAGATATATAGCTGTTTTAATGCCTTAGTTACAGTTCTTGGGGGTATTCCTCATGGTGAAAAATACAGCTTACACACCACATGACTATGAACAGCTGGTGGATCCACACTTTCTCGCCTATGAAAGTCACAAATGGTTTCAAATTTGAAATCGTGTATCCATAAATTTCCAAGGAGAGAAATGGTGATGTGTAAAAGTAAGCAACGGGTTTTCGTAATTATATGGTTTGCAAGCTGCAGTTTTCAAGTTAAAATCATCACGAATTCATGAATTCGTAAAGTGGAAATCTTGAAATCGTGACTTTCCTATGAGAACAATAATGCAGTGTAAAGTCACCACCAGCCTTTGATATATAATTGAGCTTCTAACTAACTAAAAACTTGCCATAACTGATTATTTTCGAGTCTGCTATTCGAGTAAATATAAAGTTTCCCAGCTAACAATCCAGCCTTTCACAGCGGTATCTAGTCGCCACACAAGTAATATGTGACTGGTTTTAGTGCTATAATTTAGAATTATCTACATTCTCCACTCTGTTCTAGACAGATGTCAAAGGAAATCTTATTTGTGTGAGGGACAATGGACTCCGACCTCCGACATTTTCTCTGAGAACGTAATAACAACTCATGTTAAATGCCACATACATAAAGACGTTTTATTTGACATCACACATGATCAACAAGTAACATGAGCTACAAAGCTCTTGGTCTATCAACAAGGTATCCACTAGCAGATTCTTACATGGGTTTATTTATCTTTTTGTATTTGCATTTATTTATCGTCGCCACCGGTTTCCCACATGGGTGACGTTTCCGGACGAATGTTAGTCATGTTAGATTTTTGGAGGATAGTGCATGATACAGAAGATGCCCCAGTTCCAGAAGCACCCCTGGTTCTTTTATGTGCTCGATGTAAAGCATCATACACGGGACATCGGTTTTTAAAGTCTCGTCCGAAAGACTGTTAGTACGGTCAGTGATGGAGCGGGGAATCGAACCTGCGATCCCCGGATTACAAAGCCAAGCGCATTACCACTGGTAATGATACAACCCTTTATATACTGAGAGCCTAGTACATAGCTACCAGCATCCACCAATTTTCCCGTCTGAGGTATGACGCGAACAGGGGTATAACCCACGACCTCTAGCATTCAAAGCCAACACTACCACTGAGCCATTGAGGTGCAACTAATATTTTCGACTAAATTCACATAAGATGAATTCAATACTTCTTCATTTTTTTATATCAAATCAGGTTTACGCTGGGAAGTTTTCGGCCAAAACGGACCAGGAAGGAATAAAAGCGTGTGTCATATAGAACCTACCTTGTGATGGCGTTACATTGTAGAGATCGGATGATCAGAAAAACAGGACCATTTATTGAAACAGGACGAATATTCTGTCAAATCTCTGAAAATAGATAAAATTCATGATATTTAACTGCACCTTCTAAACATTTCATTAAAAAGTCGAACCTCATTAATTCGACAACATTCTATCCGAAAACGTGGTATAGTCCGAAAAAATATCAGGTCCCGATGGATCTTCTTATGCATGTCGAATTGGAATGGGCTATTTGAAACCATGTATTATTCCAAATAAATGTTCGGACCCAATGTGTTCGAATGAACATGGTCCGACTATAAATATTTATAAAGATATAAAGTTAGTATACAATAATTATGTCCATAATATCTGGTAAAGGTATGTCGACTGTTGATAGGCCTATATCAATTCGTTAAAACTTACATTTATAGATACACAGTATTCAAAATAACAACATCGACAGTGATACTATGAGATCGTGATTTCGTTATTTTGATATTTGAATCACTGAGAGTGAATTCGTGACAGACTGAAATATAAGTAAAACAAAACAAAATCAGCCATATTTGGCACAATATATATTATATATGTATCATTCATTGTTGCTGTTGTGCATAATTTATCATTGCCGATGTACACATATCCGAATTAATATGACTATCCGAACTGACACATTTGCATAAACATGTGACGACTTGGAAAGTCGTAAAAATGGCATAGATATGAATTAGAAATGGTTTAAATCAACACTAACACTTTATTTCATTTTGTCGACCCTTCTCAGATCACATCATAGTAGTTTTAAAACACCCAAACTGGATTTCATTCTACAAAAAAGACTTTCTGTTTAGTCTGAATAGACGCGTTTCTAAACTAAAGGTGATTTATTTTTGTTATCAAAGACAAAGAAGGGATTTTGACAGATCGGAGATGACTTTTCATTTATCCTTGATAACCTTCATGGAGTGACATTTGTTTTCATTACATCAAAACATGTCCAAGTGTTTCTATGTCAGAAATCGTCACATTCAACAATTTATGCCCTTAGTAACTCCGTGACAACGACGTTTCTTCTAAGAAAGTCAGGAGTGAAATGTCTCATTTATTGCAAAATATGTCAAATTCAGCGAAATTAAAAATATTTTCGTTGGCAAGAATACCACTCCTTACTTATTATGTTAAAAGGGAAGGGGACATACATTAATCACACAACATGTGGTATGCCGCTTTAAAACGTCTCATGAAATCCACTTCAATACGTTTAACCATATTTCATTAAACAATGCTGACAAAAGTCCATATGTGCACAGTGATCGATCTACGTCATAGTTTCAAGATAGATATTATTATTTGCATATCGAACACTGAAAACAGTTTTTTTACAAAGCAGCAATAATCATTACTACAATAACGAGCAGCGTGACAAATGGCGAGAAAGCATGTTATTTTAGATTGTGAATTTTAAAATTTCAAAATATCCTAATACGCAGCATTTTGTTTGTTTTTTCTAAGTGGTAAGAAAATGCTACAGGTATTTTACACGAGTTCTCGGGAGAGACAGTGTATACAATAAACAACAAAATCAAATTTTATGACACAGAATATATAGTATGTAACCAAATAGGTTAATATTTCAAAATAAATGCAATAGAAATTAAAAAACTAATATATTTTTAATATAGCAGGAAAAAATACCGCTATGCCTGGGACAAAATTCAAGACAAAATGCATACATCTCTATAAAATGTTCCTACACTAAGTGATTAAATTTCGTATTACAAGTAGAATTGTATTTTACGATATTCTATCATTTTATAATGGATCTGGCGTCCCCATTATTTCATTTCACGTCGTAAGGGAGTAAATAATTGGATGTGCGCCACTTAGAAAGACAATATTAAATAAACGACTTCTGTACAATATACACTGAATACGTTAAAACCGACATCTTGACAATACCGACTTTCTATAAGCACCCGCCAAACATGCATTTTATATAACACATGACAAATATAAAGACGATAAGGGAAATCAAGGGGATACGTTTGTCGAGAAAGTAACCAAACACTCTGTCACATGTTCAGACTACCGCCGTGGATGGTACAATCGGCGTAAATAGGTCAACCACCGTGAACTGGACAATGAAGCTGTAATCTGTGAATGTGATAATCTCTGCGACTGTAGAAATCGTCGATAATTTGGCAATGGCTGAAAATAGGGCAAGCGCCGTGAATGGAGCAACACTGTGAATGAGCAAACGCTGAAAATTGGGGCGATTGACGTGAATGGAGCCAACATCATGAATGTGACAATCACTGTGACTTGTATTATCCTTGTGTATGAAGCACCAAGGATGTGACAATATTTGAAACTGGGAGTGATCGCCCCAATAAATAGGACAATATTAAACAACACAATTGAAGCATTTCACAGAATCTATGTTTCTACAATGGTACATACGTATTACGGTGGTGTTTGGGGTGCGTCATAAGAATTGGCGTATATATCTGACAATGACACTAAGCAAACAACTGAAAAGGTTAACATTCATGGAAGTTATTAACAGATCTGTGTACTTTAATTCTGTGGTGTTTGGGGTGCGTCATAGATAGATATCTGACAATGACACTTAACAAACAACTGAAAAGGTTAACATTCATGGAGGTTATTAACAGATCTGTGTACTTTGATTCTGTGTATTGTTTCGTTGGAGAAGTCCTATATAGCTATACACTTGCATGTAAGAACTCTTATTGTATGATGTTTTATATATATGGGATGCCATAACATCACAACAACTGAAGCGTTTGGCAGATTGACTGATAACAGTTTGTTTGTGACTTACTCCTGCAATACGTGTTCAACGTCTCATATTGTGTAATATATGTCTGTCATGCAATGGTGACCGAGTTCTTGTTAATGTATAATAAATGAGGCCATCGCGTACTTTAAAACAATCTCTATAGACTAACAAACTCACGCGAGAACATCACACATTCGGAGACAAACTAATTAATACCACTTTTTTTACACAATACGACATTATCTCACCAATCAACCATCTCGATATACTGGCGTTAATTGTGATTTATGTCTTATCACATCTTAGCCAGTATACCAGGTTCTCTGTTACGATAGTGAAAAGATGGAACTTCCTGAGACACGGAAGTCAATGCTTTCTCGTGTTTATGAGACAAAAAGTGACATATTGCCTGTCATCTTGTTTCATTAAATCCGTAACAATCCAGTCGTAAAATACGGATAAAAGAAATCCAGTTTCTAGAAAAATATACAAAGGAACATATCTATTAACATTTATGGACAATCAATATTTCAGCGATGAGCTGTTCCGCGGCAAAACCTGTATTATATACCAAAACATCCATTGACAGGTGTTTACATTGTCTTATTGATATAGTTTTCTGGTTTCATTTGATACCAAAAATAATTAAATCCGCCTTAAACTTTTCTTCTTATAGCAATTCAAATGTTCTAGGAACAAAATGCAAAAGTACGAGGGGTGTTCAAATAGTTGTGACTATGACAGCACTTTTCCGTGTACTTTTTGAACTACAAAATGACGTTGCGTCACAATCGCTTTACTAAAATGTACAATGATTCTTAAAATATTATGTATTTCAAAATGGAAAGAAACAAATTACATAAAACGTATCAAGATTTTCATGTTCATTAAATTGTATAATTAAAAAACAGCAACCTAAGACACTGAAAGCGCTTAGTTTCAGACGTCAACATTTTATAGGAAAGTACTCGTCGTCATTACCACTGTCACTAACACTGGTAGTGTTGTGGAAGCGTCCTGATATTCAAAGGCAAGCCGGTATACATTCTATGAAATATCACCCACTGCATCTTATGTTATCGAGAACAAACTCAGGAGTGTCATTGTATATTAGGACACAGTGTTGATGGAACTTGATGCGTTTCTCATTTTTAGTTAAGCACGGCGGTCAATTGAGCGTGTCAGTGTCACTGGGTTACCAACCAGTATTGATCGGTTCTTCCGCAAGCAAATGACAACTTCCCCGCATGAAACAAAGACGGAGGACACAGGACTCTTGGATGAATTATATTCGAGTGTCATCGAGAATAAACGACTCATCCTGGATTCAAACCTCTGACCGCCATATTGGCAATTAAGCGCATACAGACGCGCAGTAAGATTTGTACAATGGTAAATAACCGCCTCTCCTGAGCAACAACCTTTGGAGATGCACCTTGTGGTTGTTGTAGAGAGGTTATTGCTCTAAAGAGGTTAAATTTTTCTTTATATTTACCCCGCATTTTGATTTTTGTTGAGAGGTTGTTGCTCTAAAGAGGTCAAATTTAACAATATACTTACAAAGATAGTGTTGTTAAAGACAGATTACAGTGTACAAGAAATGAGGAAATAAATTACGTGACAAACGGCAGTAATACGGATAGACTCACAAACCGCAGGTGATCGTAATTCTAATGTTGATTACATTGCATGTAAAGTACATATTGTCATAGTGCTCAGCGTATTGCAACATGTGTACCAAGATTAGTCTCCTCAAACGGTCATACTGTCGACGTATGTCGCCTCAAAACGAAATATTAGCTTGCGTACTTTTAGCATTTCACGTAGTATTAAATTAGATCTACTATACAATCCCACGACGAAAACTAATCCCAATTCGATAAGGGCTCAGTCACACCGGGCATGCTCTTTCCATCATGTTAACTGATCCAGTGAGACACGTGTAGGATACTATTTTGTCCTATTACATCAAATGGACGCCCCCGTCTCGCATTTGCCTGGGAATCACGTTGTCGTTTTGGAATTAGATTAAGTTTATACGGGAAGAAAATCAGGAAGAGAATTTAACAATAAATGTGTTCAATCTTCAAAACATCCTTCGGCGGTTATATTAACATTAAAACTTTACGTTAAGACCACCTCGAAATGGAGGCAAGCTCATTAAGATAAAACTTAAATTTTTCAGATCAGTTTCAAAATTGTTCCTATCATTTTTAACTCGATAATTTGGTAACTACTAATCTTTGACCGATTTTCATCAGCGCCAATGGCGGTCTTATTATTGAAGTTTCTCCTTGAATAATTTATATCCTGTATCGTGTATCAGGAATGTATCATATTCATCCTAAATATAGCTCTAATCTGCTAAAAAATAAATAATATTAAAGATAAACTGTAAAATTAGAATTAATATTTCGCTGTTTTCGCAACAACGTTATTTTCTCAAAAATAAACACTCGCCATCGTTGTGTCAGTTTTACAACAAAACAGAAAGTAGAGAAACACGAAATTTTTCCTTCGCAAAACCGGATAACTTCAATGCGCGAAATACTGACCTTACACAAATACCCGACTTTACAGTTTAACATTGAAGAGCACGTAGACGTAATCAGGTGTACTTTATTTGCCAGACAGAAATATCTATCAATCAGAAATGATGTGTAGCAGACGTACATCATGAAACTGTGATGACGTAAACAATCAGTGATAGGAATTTATTTTCTATAGAACTGAGCAGTTACAATTATGATGATAATATAGTAATGGCGGAGTCTGGGAAAATATTTCCTCGTTAACCGAGTTAAAGGTTTTATGGCTTTGCTGGTGAAAATTCTAAGACACTGATGTTCTGTTACATTGTGGCTCATTTATTGCTTCATTTTGTCGCTTGTGTGATCACTGTTTGTTTTATGACGTGTGTGCCAATATTTTTCATATTTTTTGCCCCGACCCTAGAACATTTTTTGGCGTGTTTAACTTTATTTTGATTTTTGGTAAAATTTCTTTGAGTGAATTCGTCTTTAGATTCATTTCTGCCCAGTTTTTAGACGCTTTACGAGAATTCCAGCTATAGAGCATTACATGTATATTCTCATTGAATAAACATTATCCATGTTAAAAGGGAAAGGGGATTTGTCTTTTAACATATATTCATTTAAATCTCCGTTTTATTTGCTTCATTTGAAAAAAAATATCTCCAAAAAAATATTCCGACCTAACTTACCCAATTTTTTGGGGGCTTGAAATCTGAAGCAAACATATTTTATTATTTAGGCCTAAAGATAAACGGAATGATGGAAGTCGAGCAGGAAAATGTCACATAAACATTGCGTAACAACCGCAAAAGCACAAGGACTTGTTTTACATGGATTTTATCGCGTTATTGATGGAGAGTTTAATGCTTTCTCATCAGTGGATTTGCACGTGAATTGATTCTTAATGTCAAGATTAAAATCATCACCACTGACTATGAACTAATCACATAAGGAGATGTTTTCGCGCAGCCAGATTAACATTTTGATTGGTGAATTGCGTTTTTGAAAACAAGAAATGGATGATATTTGTAGAAATCCGCGTAGGAGATTGTCTTGAGTTCTCTCCCTGTATCCCTTCTAGAGTTATCCCCCTTTATACCGTCCATAGTATATGTATATACAATAATGTACATGGACAAAGGGAGAAAACTCGTGTCGTTTTAAGGGCTAACATCTTACAGTCACTGTGTAATCGGTAGGACAATTAAACGACGTCCATCCATTTTAATTCGACGTGCATAAAAATACCCAGGACCTGATATTTATTTCGGATGATATCAAAAACTCGGATAGAAGGTTGTCGAATTAACGAGGTCCGACTGTAGTATGATATAGAACATATCAGTCTAAATAAAAAATTGTCAGGTCGACAAAATTCGTCCAAACCATCTATGCATCCAGGTTCTCAGCGATTAACATAGTGTTTGCACCTTTCTATCTCGTCCTCATCAATATCCCAGTTTTAACGTGCAAGGGTTTGTCCTCACCCATTCAATTTCTATTACTAGTGCAACATATGAGCGCCGTTGTACAATTTCCAACCTCTTCTTTAAGTGACGTCATTTCCAGAAAACGTCACATGTGACGTCACCATGTACTGACAAAAATCAATAGTTGGCCAATATGGCAAATTAAAACGAAGTGACACTATGGAGTAAATATTGTTTCCTGCATGCAAAAAGTGACATCAGATGTTGCGTTTTCTTGAAAAGACGTTAGTTACAGAAGAGGTTGGAAATCTCATAGCAGAGCTCATGTACATTCAAGACATTTACAAGTCTCGACATATAGCCATCAAGTCAAGAACACTTTTATCAAAAATGCAAGAAACAGCTGGTATTATGTGGTATAATACCATTCCCGGAAGTCATTATTTTCATTATACAGAAATATTCCTCACATCATTTTTTTTAATAGTTTGTTCTGTTGACCCATAATAAGGGTGTGAATCGGCTACACGAAGTAAGGCATTTTATCTTTGAACTGTGATTCTGAATGAGTTGATAGATAACTGAAACTAGAACACAGCTTATCATCCACTTCCAAAAACGTTATATCAAATCTAAGAAAAGCTGACAGACTACATATCAAGCAATCAATCGATCTAAATTACATTTCAATCAATCAATAAATCAATCAATTAATCAATCATTTTTACATTCTTCCTATCAAAGGGACACAAGCTTATAATCAATCAATAAATAATCACTCTCACATTATTCAATCAGTCTGTGATTCAATCAGTCAATCACCGACCTACAAATTGAGCAATCGATATATCAAATCATTTTAAGGTACATTTAATTAAATCAATAAATTTGTACTTCCGTCCTAACTTAGGGACATACTGCTCGACACACAGGGCTCATAATAAAACACATCAATCTTCTCTGAGATAATGTAACCCTGACTTATAGCAAGATCATGTAACATCTATCATTTCTTAGACTTGTAACCCTGACTTATAGCAAGATATATGTGATCAGAAATGGTACTTTTTTAGTATACACATCGAAGTTCTAAGGAGATTGAATTCTGCACACAAACTGTGGTAAACTTTATTGCTAGTGTATGACTCTTATCTTTTATTTAAGCAATAACTGAGTGACTGGAATTTTAAGTTATTCGGTTAAATGCAAACAACTCAAAGAATGAGTGCTAATCTAAAGATGCATCTAGCTCATCTGAACCTTAAAGTTTTAATAGTCTTCATCCCGTATTGTTATTACACAGTCTAAAACATCATTAATAAGAACCATTGCCATGTATGACCGTTTAAAAAATATAGTTTAATCACATTACTTACAAACAAAACTAGTAAAAAATCCTGCTTTTTAAAAAACAATTATGATAATACAAATGTCTTTTTTCGTCAAATACCGAGAAATACATTATAAATGTATTCTGTAATAATGCATATTTATCGAAGTATTGACTTGATGAAGTATATTTGTCATGTTTGATTAGGTAAACAAATGAACAAAAAATAAGCATAATATATCTTTAAGACATAAAGATACGGCATGCCAAAGAGACATGATCGTATTAAATCGACGCTCAGTAATTATAATCTTGCGGTGATCAATTAATTAGTGCGCTAATTAACACTACGCTAAGACGAATAATCACTTCTAAACTGAAACCAAAAACAATACATTATTGTTTCGAACAAGTTCTTGATCATGGTAGATTATTGGTAAAATGTTTCACCAAATCGAAATCGACGCTTCAAAGCGTTAAATGTAATTAATTTATTATTTTAACAAACAAATAAATAGAAATATTAAGAGGTAGTATTTTTAGACGATTAGTGTATCTATAAGAAGACGCCAATCAGCACTACAAATGTTTCTCAATTTAGATCAATGCGTTATGTGGCCCTGTGGCTCAGTGGTTAACGCTGCTGACTACGAATCCGAAGGTCGTGGGTTCGATCCCTCGTCTCGCCGGATAAACCGAAATGTTTTTCAGTGTTTCCCAACTAACATAGTACTGGGTAGATTCCAGGAAAGTACTGGTTAGATGCCAGGAAAATAGTTATATTCAATGCACATTTGAAATAGACCGTAATGGTCCATGTTCAAAATAAGCATATGCATGTAGTTTTCATTAACATATATTAATAAGCGACAGTCAGTTTAACATAGATACTTAAATATACTTTAATTCAAATTTGCTAATCAAAGGATGATAGAGAGGAAATAAAGAAAATAGTAAAATAATCGTTTTAAAGTACAGTTATTGATATACCGTGTGTTGAAATAAGCTTTCTGCTATAAATGCACAAGATTGTTTAGTATATGCTAAAATGCAAGTTCTATATTATTTCAGTTATAACACATACTATTTAACAGTCATAGTTTATGCATTAACTCTAACGCTGTATCCTTATAGGAACAATATATAAGGATGACAGCTAAGTAACTAAGTACAATTGCACTGACACAATACTATTGAATTTGTTCTCAATATTATATACAATAAATATAGGAGAACCATATTTAAAATCAACCCTACAACTATGTCACCAAATAAAGTATTTACATAGGACACATACAATACTCGCACACATAATCAGAAAATACGTCGGACTTAATCACACAGTTTCTGCCAGGAATTCTCATTAGCAACTACGTAATAAAAGTCGAGATTATTTCTGCTTTAAGCGATATATTTCTGCATCATTACAGACAAATCACTGTTTATGCAACTGCAGTCTGTCACGGAATGAAATTTGTTTTCAAGGATAAACACAGAACATCATCAAAGTTGACGTCAAATACAGGAAATTTCTCGTAAATAATTGCAACTATTTGAAAACTGGACCATGACATATTCAGAAAACTTTAATACAGCCTGACCAATCACAGTATACACATATCATTTGAACCCAACGTCAGCTTCACTCGAACCGGAAGTGTTACTTTTGGGAGAAAGGAAATTACATAAGGTCAAGTTCGAAGCTTTTAAGTGAGTTTTGGTAAAAATATCACTCTTCATTTGGGAAAGGAGCCGCTGTACGTTTTCCAACATCTTCTTTAAATGACGTCATTTCCAGAATCGTCAAGTGTGACGTCACCATGCACTGCCATTAAGCAATATTTGCCCCATATGGCAACATGAAAACGAAGTGACCATGCATATGGAGTAAATACTGTTTCCTGCTTGCAAATAGTGACATCACATGTTGCGATTTCTTTAAATAACGTCACTTACAAAAGAGGTTGTAAATCCCATAGCAGCGCTCATATGATGTTCATTTGACAATATTAATGAATATTATGAATACCAAAAAATACCTAATCATAGATAAGTATGCTTAACCCTTGTCCATAAAGTTATCAAGGTTTTTTTTCATATTACATGTACATGCATATTTCAATTTTGATAATATTTTTAATAGCATAAGTCTTCCATTTATTTTATTACATGAACACATGTTTTTGTAATGAAACAGTACATGTATACGAGTCATTTAGAGTGAAATATATCCTCTTGAAACAGTCAGATCCAAACAAAAATTGCTTAATGTTCCTACCTTCTTAATTAAAGCGAGATTAAGTTGTTGCAGACACCTACAATAAGACCATGCCTCTCCACACAGACCCCAGGGAAACAACTGTCTACAGAACACAAGGCACTGAGGAGGTGCAAGGGTTAACATGTATGGGAATAGGGTGCAAGGAATCGTCTGGTCGATCATTAGATTAACTAAGTAGAATTTAGGGAGACAACAAGGTGGAGTTTAATGGATGGAATACATTAGGGAACAAGCCAAGAAAGTCAGTCAATAACAGGCCGAAGGTGGGGAAGAGAATATGAACTGTATAACAAGTAAACGAACTGCTAATAGGGAAAGGGGAACTTAACATACACACATTAATTCAGCTTGTTGTGGTATACATGTCTGCAGTTTTTATTATGTAAAGCTAAAAAATATATCACAGTTTTTGTAACCTTGAATATAAAAAATCAACCATGACAAGACAATGATTAAGAATGGCGTAGTGTTTTAAGCTAATTTCTACAAATTAGTTCAAAACTTCGTATACAAGTAACACATTCTCTACCTCGAAAGATTAAGTAAATGATAAAATTTCCCCTTGGAACAGTTCCTGACAAGATGGCAATGAATGCACACATTTATACCTGTCACAATACAGACACCGTAACTCATGATGCAAACTTATATCAGCCAGGGAATTTGAAAAACAAACAACCACTTCCGTTCATTCTGGGACCTTGTACGTGTTCTCATGTGTTCCGTGTCATTTAAAATTCTATTTTAGTCATTATAATTCTACCACTCAGAGTGTTCCAGATCTGTCTTCCCTGATTATCGTGTAATGGTTTATATTTTTTTCTCCAAGGAATGAGCCGACTTAATGTTCCCTTTTAGTAGTAGTTTCCATCGCGTCAACGGTTTCTATTAATCTAGATTTAATACGAAATGAGAACGGAGTTGTATGGTTGGCTAATCTAACAAAGATTTTGCTAAAGATAGTGCTGTTACTAATTATTCCTATTAGGTCAGTTGCGAACACAAGACATGGACTGTATACGCAGAACTGACAATATGAATTATATTTATCCGCCAAGTACATTTAAATACAGCAATAATTATTGAAGTATATTCCCTGGAGTTCAGAAATGGTCAATGTACAGAGAGCAATAACCGATAACACAATAGATCCCGAGGATTCTGTAAATAGCAGACAATGATCTGGCTGAAACTTATTAAGACGCAGAAAACAACGACGTAAACCAGCAATGAGTTTGATACAATATTGTTCCGCACATAGGGAGAGTAACATGTCTGTTAATAGGCTTGGTGTTTGTTGAAAAGTATCAAAATATTCCGGACAATTTTGAGATTTTCTTCGGCGCAGCCGTACTAACATGATTTTGCTATTTGCATACAAGTGTGTAACTTCCAAGGCAATTTCTCTTCAACCGAACAACGTTTGTAACCTTGACGCGGATTGGTTAACCTTTCGATAAAGGTACGTTACCTTACCGAAATCGACTGAATTTCGGTGAATTTACCGAAATCCATTTTGGATCTGGAGTGACCAGCAGTCGTAACATCTCGGCATTTGTTTTTATGTTGCATAACAAATGTTAACCATAAAGTTGCGCCGACAATCTTTTTCAGGATATTGCTTGTTTATTGGAAAATAGGGAGCGTCAGATGTGCTCTTTAAATGAGATTGAATCAGAGTACCATTTTATTATGAGTTGTTCATAAAATACGATAATTAACACGACATGTGTAAGTAAATTATTTTGTCCATTGTTCGTACTTGTCATAATGTTTAATGGAAATGTGATTTAGTTACGTAATGGTATTTTCTGACTACGTATGTATATTGTATCGCCATGTTTCCGCTGTTTTGTTAACACCACAGGCATGTATTTGCCAGTAGTGTAAATAACATGCCAAAGATTTGATGGATGCAAACAGAACGGAAATAGAAAACAAATCGATCGTCTTCAGAGTCACACCAAACAACGAAATTGATTTAGATGCAAGTCTCCCTTGACCCGATAGCATAACCCATAGTCAGCACTTAGATATCAAAATTGACTCTTCTGAGTTTGAGATTGGAGAAAATTAGATAACAATATATACTAAGTACTGAGTATTGAGTCTGAGATTGGAGAATTGAGTAAAACAGATTACAATATATACTAAGTACTGAGTATTGAGTCTGAGATTGGAGAATTGAGTAAAGCAGATTACAATATATACTAAGTACTGAGTATTGAGTCTGAGATTGGAGAACTGAGTAAAACAAAATACAACACACACTGAGTACTGAGTATTGAGTCTGAGATTGGAGAACTGAGTAAAATAGATTACAACACACACTGAGTATTGAGTCTGAGATTGGAGAACTCAGTAAAACAGATTACAACACACACTGAGTACTGAGTATTGAGTCTGAGATTGGAGAACTGAGTAAAATAGATTACAACACACACTGTGTACTGAGTATTGAGTCTGAGATTGGAGAACTGAGTAAAACAGATTACAACACACACTGAGTGCACTGAGTAATGAGTCTGAGATTGGAGAATTGAGTAAAACAGAATACAACACACACTGTGTACTGAGTATTGAGTCTGAGATTGGAGAACTGAGTAAAACAGATTACAACACACACTGAGTGCACTGAGTAATGAGTCTGAGATTGGAGAATTGAGTAAAACAGAATACAACACACACTGTGTACTGAGTATTGAGTCTGAGATTGGAGAATTGAGTAAAACAGAAAAACAGAATACAACACACACTGTGTACTGAGTATTACTTGTCATACACTTTCTTAGAGATCTGAGAGTGAACCTTAGATTAAGTGTAAGTTATTGATGCTGAGTGCTGAGTGTAATCAATTATATAACCCTGGAATATGAGATCCACATACACATGTTAAAGAAAATGGAAAATATACTCAGAACTCAGTAAGCACTGGTATTTACATCGGGAACTCTAATATACAAACTCCGACTCAACTGCCTGATTGCTGGGTATTTGACTGGGATTTTACTGTATGTATCGTATTAAGATAACATTTTGTACCGAGATTTTATCGCAACAAACTCTTGTCCGCCAATATTGTGATTTGCAGCAGACATATTACTTCCTGGAATGTCTCCCACGATATGGATAAAGACTTGTTCAAACATCGTTATTAATACAGACATACATTTACATGACGGTTTTATAATTTAATCACACGCAGACATTTCGGTGATTATCCGACAACCGCAGCACGATAGGCAAGTCGTAATCAATACGAAAGTAATTTATTCTCTTGAATAAACAGTATCTGTCGTGACAGTGTAAATACGTACATTTCGAAAAAGATACAGAAAAGAGAATTGTACGCAAATTAAGCTGAGCAATGAAGAACTCTCGTCTGTCCGGTAGGCTGGTTTGGTAGAGCACTGGGGTGCCAATCTGGAGGTGCAGGTTTGATCCCCAGGATGGGCAGATCATGTCCTTTTTGACATTTGGCTACGGTTATTTGTCCTTCACCTCTGATTGCTGTGGGGAAGTCGAGAACTCGTAAGTTAAGGTAAAAGGACCGTCATGTATAATTGAAAATAAAGTTAAACCCAATAAAAATAAGCATGTGTCCATGAGATTGAAAAATTCCGATCGTTTGTAAGGTACTTGTACGAAACAAATCAGCACATGAACTATACGATATACCACGTGACTGAATTAATACTCGATATCAAACATCCTTGAAGCCTTATTTAGACCATAGATAACGGCAGCTAAAATGGTCTTGTAAAGACGAAATAATAATGAAAATTATTAATTCCGAATTCAGTACTGAATAACAGGACGCCATCCAATGAAACAATAAGGCTCTTTAGCGTCACATGAAAATGTAAGACACAGTTTCCCACAAACTCCTGGCTACATAATTCCGAATCATTATTAAGATGGCGAGAATTAAGAGCTGTACAAAATTTAAGATAAAATGATGGAGGACTATAGGTAGGGCACCTGGTTCCTGATCCCGAGGTCGTCAGTTTGAATCTTGCCTAGAGCCAGATTGAACTGCAAACATCACAATCTCTGAATCAGACACACAAGTTCTTGGGGTTAACCCAGGAAGACATATAGAAGTGATTAATATAAGTTGTTTGTTTCACAGTCAGATGTAAACAATACTTTAAACGAAACGTCGTTCTTAAAGATGCAAGTGATCGATGTATGACATTCTTAAAGATGCAAGTGATCGATGTATGGCTGAGTGTAAGAGTACCCAACATTACTTCGAGTAAGATACAATGTATTAATTACAAGTACAATTGCGTATCAATATCATCATAGTTTATATAAAACATCATAGTTTATATAAAACTTGACTTGTTATCAAATGAACAGCTTTGCGGTAACCATAGAGATGACGTTTTGCATCCAGCTCAGACTAATCAAGTAACAAGACTTAAACAAATCAATACAACACGAGATATTTAAGGAAATGGTGTATACACCATACTTGAGAAGAATGAGGATGTCTGTATTTTTAAACAGTTAAAGAGAAAGATGTTTTGTTTAATGTCGCACATGATCGATGCTTTATTTAATGTCGCACTTGATCAAAGAGTAACATAAGCTAAGACTTTCTTGTGCGACTAACAAGTGAAGAATGAGGTTGCCTATATTGTTAACAGTTTAAGAGCAAGATGCTTGGATTAATGTCGCACATGATCGATGCTTTGTTTAATGTTGCACATGATCGATGCTTTGTTTTATGTTGCACATGATCGATGCTTTGTTTAATGTCGCACATGATCGATGCTTTGTTTTATGTTGCACATGATCGATGCTTGGTTTAATGTTGCACATGATCGATGCTTTGTTTTATGTTGCACATTATCGATGCTTTGTTTTATGTCGCACATTATCGATGCTTTGTTTTATGTCGCACATTATCGATGCTTTATTTGATGTCGCACTTGATCAAAGAGTAACATAAGCTAAGAATTATTGTGCGACTAACAAGTGAAGAATAAGGTTGCCTATATTTTTTTAACAGTTTAAGAGCAAGATGCTTGGATTAATGTCGCACATGATCGATGCTTTGTTTAATGTCGCACATGATCGATGCTTTGTTTAATGTCGCACATGATCTATGCTTTGTTTAATGTCACACATGATCTATGCTTTGTTTAATGTCACACATGATCGCTGTTTTGTTTAATGTAGCACATGATCGATGCTTTGTTTAATGTCGCACATGATTGATGTTTTGTTTAATGTTGCACACGATCGCTGTTTTGTTTAATGTAGCACATGATCGATGCTTTGTTTAATGTCACACATGATCTATGCTTTGTTTAATGTCACACATGATCGCTGTTTTGTTTAATGTCGCACATGATCGATGCTTTGTTTAATGTCGCACATGATCGATGTTTTGTTTAATGTCGCACATGATCAAAGAGTAACACGAGCTACGAAGTTCTGGTGCGACCAACAAGTGATCATCGGACAGAAACATGGGCTTATTTATCTGCTGGTATTTACAGAACCCTTTCATTGTGTACATAATTAACGTCATTCGGCGAGGGATCGAGACCACGATCTACCGCAGATAAACCGAACATTATAGAGGAGTCAGGTATGCAAAGTATCTCCCTTGAGCAATTTCTCAATCTATCCACAGAATAACACACACTATATTAACTATCAGGAATACAACAGAACAGTGAACAATGAGCCGGGCTCCAACGTGTCCAGTAAATCTACATGATGAATAAAGCTTCCACACTGAGCCGGGCACCAGCTTGTCCAGTCAATCACTGTGATGCGTAAATACATTGTATTTTATGATATGAAGAAGCCTGACTCCAAGAATATTTACATATAATCTCACACAAACATGCATCATTTTCTGCTTAGACGAGCGATGATAAAAGCCAGCCATAAAGCCGCTATAGAGCACAGTGCTAAATACTGGGCAACACTGGCTGAAAGACGCACATTTTGGCCGTTGTTGAGCGATCGTTGCTATCATTACTGTTATTTGAAGACAGTTTGTGGCTCACGACAGTGTCAATTTGGAGAGGTTGCGCAATATACGATACTTTATACAACGCCATCCAATCACCATAGGCGTAAATGTCTGCTTGAGAAAACACGAAGTACAATATCTTACATACATTCCTGGTGATTATTACAGGAATATCTACTAAGACAAAGCCTAAGTATGTACTTACATAACACATAAATTGCCTTGGGGAGATACAGTCTGTACGTGCTTGTGATTACATTTGATCAAGAGCTTTGCATGTCATTACACTAGTTGTACTCGCAACTACAGAATGATGGGATACGCTTGGTGAAAATTGCAAGAACCTCATTTTGTTTGAGAATTGAATATAACCGCGTCATATACAGACCGATGTGTCATCATTGACGGAATAATTTCCTGACAACACAACAAGATAATTAGTCAATTTCCTTTATCTGACAATGTAGATGTGTGTATGAAACGTTGTAGCTAAACATGCCAGAAACACGCCTCTCACCATTCTGTGTAAATGTGATGACCCAATGTTAGGCTAACGTTTGGAAACAATAACGCACAAAGCACCAACGTTCGGAAATAATAACGCACAAAGCGCCAACGTTCGGAAACAATAACGCACAAAGCGCCAACGTTCGGAAACAATAACGCACAAGGCGCCAAAGTGAAATATATTTTTATTATCTAGACGAAGGAAGGAGGGGGCTGGGGCGCACACAGGGAGACACAAAAATAATACCACAATGATAAGGACGATGAAACTACACAAACACAGCATCACCCAACAGCTAAACATGAATATGTAACTACATATGACAATGCAACAATAGTTAAGGCAATACAATGCCCTACAACTTTGAAATTCAGAATAAAGTACTGGAGGCTGAAACAGAACCAAGAAATATATCTCAACAACAGAAACATACTGCCATGCTAGAAATCGATCTGAGAATACAATTAGATTCAAGAAGTTATATATTGCATGTACAGAATTTAAATGAATGTAATTAGATAACCTTGTAGTTCTAATACAGTTAGTGCGATATTAGCGGCTTCTGAAACTGCCTTAATTCGATTTCAGTCTGAAAGTACAACACGTGTATGACATAATTTAGAGATTGGTACAATAAAACCCATTTCAGCTAAATTGAGTCATTGTCTGTAACATTATACATAGAACTTAGACAATATCTATTTCAATCATTATATAATATCATTTGTCTGAGGATATCAACACACACGTAACTTACTTATCGTCTGGTAGTCTACGGCACAAGACGAACAATGGATATTGATGTTGCTGTTTTATGTTGGGTTCAACCAGAGAACTATCACCTAATATGTCGTCGCATTATTTCCAGAATCCCATAACTTGTTTTTCGTCTTCAAAGTTTCACCCTCTTAAGATAAGTGTTACACACGAGGTTATTAAATTGCATTTTATTAAATTTATATGCATTCCAGAACAATATAGACAGTTCAGATAGAAAGAGATTGGAAAAACGGTTTCAACGATACCAAATACTCAAAACCACCAAAAATTGAATTATGGGTTTCTGGAAATAAGGCGAAAGTTTTCTCGTGTTTAACGCCATTTGCAACATTGTTTTTGGTTAAATACGGTCGTCGGTTGACCTAACCAGTTTTCCTAGAACTAGCAAGCCACATTTTCCACATGAATCACAATAGGAGGCCGAATGGCTGCAGCCAAATGTCACAATGGGAATCAAAAATCACTTTGTGAAATGAAATACAATTCAGGTTCTTTGATACAACCACATGGCCGGAAAAAAGACGAAAACAGTCCGACCACTTTAACCATAAAAATATGGGACAATCACAAGTACTTAAAAAAAACATACGTCTGTCACTAGTCACAAGAGTAAATTAGGTTACGTAACACGGAGACAAATTTATATCACACAGATGATCTAATCTGCACGGATCAATTTACAATTCAAATGATCCCGGTAGCGAATACACAGAATAAATACAACCGTAATCTTGCACAGAGAAGAAGAACGTAAATTGGGTCAATAAAACTCTCTCTCTCTCTCTCTCTGTAATTTGAAACAATCAGAAAAGAATTCGAGCCAGGAAAGGGTTGCAACACACAATATACACTGAAAACTATTTGAGTAATAATAATAACATTGTTCAAGAACATAGGATAATATCATACCCCTGAGGAAGAATCAAGAAATCAATATTAAACTTTGTGGACAGATCTTCATCAAATTTGACCCGAATCGGAAAGAATACATTTTTTATAGTTGTTTATTTGTTTGTTTGCTTCGGACATTACGCCATTTCTTAACAGTATTTCAGTTTACGATGGACAGTTGGCTCAACCAGTGCTTCAGGATTACAAACCAGTTCTAACCTGCTGCTCCTACAACAACTGACATCCAGAGCTCAGAGGCGGAGAGCAAATAATTTTGGATGCATTTATCTACAGTCAAGTTGTCACCGATGAATGTGACCTAGATTAGCAGTCGAGCACTCTACCGAGAGAGCTAACTGGACCGGTCTATCTTCCAACCAACATACCGCTTAATCTGCACGATAAATCCAGCATTAATAGTTTAATTTTACTTCGATTGTGTAACGAGTTCTTACAACTTATTTTAGTCACTCTCGATGACTGCGTCAGTACTCGCGCCAAATTGAGGGATTTTGAAGTTCGCTATCAAATCCAGCTCATCGCAGGGCTCGAACTCACGACCTTCGGATCAGGAGTCAGACGCTCTACCCCTCGACAACAGCCCCTGTTTTAATGCTTTACAAAGAAAGGCTAACGCAGTAAGTAACTAAAGTCCATCATTTATATATAACCTGCTGTCTTTCAGGACTTAATTGTTTCAGATTCTGACGAAAATTCACTTAATTGGTTTCTATTTCTGTAAGATGACAATTATCAGTTTGATCTTGCAGGATTTGTATCTCACCATCCAGCATTCTCAATCTTTGTTTTCCTAAATATGGTGAAGATCAGTTGTAAAAAACGGCATGAAAGTTCTCTGTTTAGTAACGAATAATTTCAGATCCCTAGTTTTGCACAAGCAAAAAGCAAACAGGTGTGTTTCCAACAGCTGGTGTATCAACTGACTTATAAAAAGCGAAACCTCAATATTAAGATGACCATTGATGCTGTAAAAATGTTGGTCTTAGTTGTAATGTGGGCTGATTAATCGAAAGAAAAATGGAAGGGAAAATAAAAAATGGTTCCATAAAATATGGTCTTATTTATGAAGTAGTCTTAATTTCGAGGTGAGGTTTTACTGTTGAAAGCAAATGTTTCTTCCATTCGACTCACTCGATTCCTATCATCCAATGTCTCCTTTCACTGATTAACAAAAAATCATATTCTTTTAAATCAGCGGTTTTTGCGATTGATGTCTTTCTGTGAAATTGGGCCGCAAACACATGTCTTCTTGCCGTGAAGTAAAGTGGTTGGCGTAACTCGGAGAATTATAATGGTAGACAAAATGTAGGCACTTTGAAAAACGTTGTACTCGCAAAACATTTATCAGTCTACAGTACAGGTTTCTAATGCCATCGATAAATTGATGGCTTTGTTACGAGTTTTTCTTACGTCTTTTATCATTGGATGGCTTTGTTACGAGTTTTTCTTACACCGTCGATCATTGGATGGCTTTGTTACGAGTTTTTCTTACACCGTCGATCATTGAATGGCTTTGTTACGAGTTTTTCTTACGTCTTTTTCATTGAATGGCTTTGTTACGAGTTTTTCTTACACCGTCGATCATTGGATGGCTTTGTTACGAGTTTTTCTTACGCTGTCGATCATTGGATGGCTTTGTTACGAGTTTTTCTTACGCCGTCGATCATTGGATGGCTTTGTTACGAGTTTTTCTTACGTCTTTTATCATTGAATGGCTTTGTTACGAGTTTTTCTTACGTCTTTTATCATTGAATGGCTTTGTTACGAGTTTTTTTTACGTCTTTTATCATTGAATGGCTTTGTTACGAGTTTTTCTTACGTCTTTTATCATTGAATGGCTTTGTTACGAGTTTTTATTACACCGTCGATCATTGGATGGCTTTGTTACGAGTTTTTCTTAAGCTGTCGATCATTGGATGGCTTTGTTACGAGTTTTTCTTACGCCGTCGATCATTGGATGGCTTTGTTACGAGTTTTTCTTACGTCTTTTATCATTGAATGGCTTTGTTACGAGTTTTTCTTACGTCTTTTATCATTGAATGGCTTTGTTACGAGTTTTTCTTACGTCTTTTATCATTGAATGGCTTTGTTACGAGTTATTCTTACGCCATCGATCATTGGATGGCTTTGTTACGAGTTAGTTCTTTGACAAGACAAACCACGTGTTTAGCACGACAGACACATTATCTATCAGAAATGTCGGCAACATAATGCAGTTTGTAGAATTGAGATGCCAAGAAAGGCATCCATATATTCCAATAAATCCGCCTCATATTACAATCACAAAACGCCATTGTATACTAACCAGAGGAAAGCAGTACGAGCGACCGATCTTAATCAATAAGTTAATATACTTCAAGAACTGAATGATGAACATCCGCTATGACAGGTCAAACACGTACAGTAACTACAGTTTGAAGAAACAGCCAACTTTATAGAAATTGATATATACTGGTAAAAAACTGCTAACCCGCCAGTTATATTATACATACTGATAGTTTATAAAATAAATTGGGTTGTTTTAAATTATCCTAATAAATCGTGTTGTTTTAAATGATCCTAATAAATTGTGTTGCTTTAAATGATCCTAATAAATTGTGTTGTTTTAAAGTATCCTAATAAATCGTATTGTTTTAAATGATCCTAATAAATTGTATTGTTTTAAATGATCTTAATAAATCGTTTTGCTTTAAATGATCCTAATAAATCGTGTTGTTTTAAATGATCCTAAAAAATCGTGTTGTTTTAAATGATCCTAATAAATCGTTTTGCTTTAAATGATCCTAATAAATCGTTTTGCTTTAAATGATCCTAATAAATCGTGTTGTTTTAAATGATCCTAATAAATCGTGTTGCTTTAAATGATCCTAATAAATCGTTTTGTTTTAAATGATCCTAATAAATCGTGTTGTTTTAAATGATCCTTATAAATCGTGTTGCTTTAAATGATCCTAATAAATCGTGTTGCTTTAAATGATCCTAATAAATCGTGTTGTTTTAAATGATCATAATAAATCGTGTTGCTTTAAATGATCCTAATAAATTGTGTTGTTTTAAATGATCCTAATAAATCGTGTTGTTTTAAATGATCCTTATAAATCGGGTTGCTTTAAATGATCCTAATAAATCGTGTTGTTTTAAATGATCCTAATAAATCGTTTTGCTTTAAATGATCCTAATAAATTGTGCTGTTTTAAATGATCCTAATTAATCGTGTTGCTTTAAATGATCCTAATAAATCGTATTGTTTTAAATGATCCTAATAAATTGTATTGTTTTAAATGATCTTAATAAATCGTTTTGCTTTAAATGATCCTAATAAATCGTGTTGTTTTAAATGATCCTAATAAATCGTGTTGTTTTAAATGATCCTAAAAAATCGTTTTGCTTTAAATGATCCTAATAAATCGTTTTGCTTTAAATGATCCTAATAAATCGTGTTGTTTTAAATGATCCTAATAAATCGTGTTGCTTTAAATGATCCTTATAAATCGGGTTGCTTTAAATGATCCTAATAAATCGTTTTGTTTTAAATGATCCTAATAAATCGTGTTGTTTTAAATGATCCTTATAAATCGTGTTGCTTTAAATGATCCTAATAAATCGTGTTGCTTTAAATGATCCTAATAAATCGTGTTGTTTTAAATGATCCTAATAAATAGTGTTGCTTTAAATGATCCTAATAAATTGTGTTGTTTTAAATGATCCTAATAAATCGTGTTGTTTTAAATGATCCTTATAAATCGGGTTGCTTTAAATGATCCTAATAAATCGTGTTGTTTTAAATGATCCTAATAAATCGTTTTGCTTTAAATGATCCTAATAAATTGTGCTGTTTTAAATGATCCTAATTAATCGTGTTGCTTTAAATGATCCTAATAAATCGTATTGTTTTAAATGATCCTAATAAATTGTATTGTTTTAAATGATCTTAATAAATCGTTTTGCTTTAAATGATCCTAATAAATCGTGTTGTTTTAAATGATCCTAATAAATCGTGTTGTTTTAAATGATCCTAAAAAATCGTTTTGCTTTAAATGATCCTAATAAATCGTTTTGCTTTAAATGATCCTAATAAATCGTGTTGTTTTAAATGATCCTAATAAATCGTGTTGCTTTAAATGATCCTTATAAATCGGGTTGCTTTAAATGATCCTAATAAATCGTTTTGTTTTAAATGATCCTAATAAATCGTGTTGTTTTAAATGATCCTAATAAATAGTGTTGCTTTAAATGATCCTAATAAATTGTGTTGTTTTAAATGATCCTAATAAATCGTGTTGTTTTAAATGATCCTTATAAATCGGGTTGCTTTAAATGATCCTAATAAATCGTGTTGTTTTAAATGATCCTAATAAATCGTTTTGCTTTAAATGATCCTAATAAATTGTGCTGTTTTAAATGATCCTAATTAATCGTGTTGCTTTAAATGATCCTAATAAATCGTATTGTTTTAAATGATCCTAATAAATTGTATTGTTTTAAATGATCTTAATAAATCGTTTTGCTTTAAATGATCCTAATAAATCGTGTTGTTTTAAATGATCCTAATAAATCGTGGTGTTTTAAATGATCCTAAAAAATCGTTTTGCTTTAAATGATCCTAATAAATCGTTTTGCTTTAAATGATCCTAATAAATCGTGTTGTTTTAAATGATCCTAATAAATCGTGTTGCTTTAAATGATCCTTATAAATCGGGTTGCTTTAAATGATCCTAATAAATCGTTTTGTTTTAAATGATCCTAATAAATCGTGTTGTTTTAAATGATCCTTATAAATCGTGTTGCTTTAAATGATCCTAATAAATCGTGTTGCTTTAAATGATCCTAATAAATCGTGTTGTTTTAAATGATCCTAATAAATAGTGTTGCTTTAAATGATCCTAATAAATTGTGTTGTTTTAAATGACCCTAATAAATCGTTTTGCTTTAAATGATCCTAATAAATCGTTTTGCTTTAAATGATCCTTATAAATCGTGTTGCTTTAAATGATCCTAATAAATTGTGCTGTTTTAAATGATCCTAATTAATCGTGTTGCTTTAAATGATCCTTATAAATCGGGTTGCTTTAAATGATCCTAATAAATCGTGTTGTTTTAAATGATCCTAATAAATCGTGTTGCTTTAAATGATCCTTATAAATCGGGTTGCTTTAAATGATCCTAATAAATCGTTTTGTTTTAAATGATCCTAATAAATCGTGTTGTTTTAAATGATCCTTATAAATCGTGTTGCTTTAAATGATCCTAATAAATCGTGTTGCTTTAAATGATCCTAATAAATTGTGTTGTTTTAAATGATCCTAATAAATCGTGTTGCTTTAAATGATCCTAATAAATTGTGTTGTTTTAAATGATCCTAATAAATCGTGTTGTTTTAAATGATCCTAATAAATCGTGTTGTTTTAAATGATCCTTATAAATCGTGTTGCTTTAAATGATCCTAATAAATTGTGTTGTTTTAAATGATCCTAATAAATCGTGTTGCTTTAAATGATCCTTATAAATCGGGTTGCTTTAAATGATCCTAATAAATCGTGTTGTTTTAAATGATCCTAATAAATCGTGTTGTTTTAAATGATCCTAATAAATCATGTTGTTTTAAATGATCCTAATAAATCATGTTGTTTTAAATGATCCTAATAAATCGTGTTGTTTTAAATGATCCTAATAAATCGTGTTGTTTTAAATGATCCTAATAAATCGTGTTGTTTTAAATGATCCTAATAAATCATGTTGTTTTAAATGATCCTAATAAATCGTGTTGCTTTAAATGATCCTAATAAATTGTGTTGTTTTAAATGATCCTAATAAATCGTGTTGCTTTAAATGATCCTTATAAATCGGGTTGCTTTAAATGATCCTAATAAATCGTGTTGTTTTAAATGATCCTAATAAATCGTGTTGTTTTAAATGATCCTAATAAATCGTGTTGTTTTAAATGATCCTAATAAATTGTGTTGTTTTAAATGATCATAATAAATTGTGTTGTTTTAAAGTATCATAATAAATCGTGTTGCTTTAAATGATCCTAATAAATCGTTTTGCTTTAAATGATCCTAATAAATCGTGTTGTTTTAAATTATCATAATACATTGCGTTGCTTTAAATGAATGCAATAAATTGTGTTTCTTTTGAGCCTTACATATTGAGCTGTTCTAAATGAATAAACTAAATACTAATAAGAATCATTGACTAAGTTATGCATCTCATTTCTATTTATCTTACAGCTGTGACACGGAAGTAATTACCAAAGTAATTATAGATTACATCTATTAATAATATGCAAGCATAATGTCACAGGCTGGCTTCACAACATACGGGGTGGTACAGTTATGAAAAAATCAATTGATCTCAAATACACATATGGTACATCAAATACATATTATATCACTGAATAATAAATACTTCATAATACATAAGTACGTTCGACATTCGTCTCATTTTAAATCAAGGTTTATTTAACCAGTAAATGAGAGTATTCAGAGTTGAATTTATCGGAGCATAAATAAGTTTATTCTCCATTGCTATAATATAAAGCACTAATCTTCATACATTGGCTTTAAAATATGTGTGATGAATTAAATAGGGCAATCGTTATGTAATTTCTGGGGCAATATGGTTGTATCTGGCGGGGGGGGGGTAACAAACAAAATCACCCAAGCTGTTACATGCACTCATATATGACAGGGAATGCAAATATTGCTGTTAGATACATACGCACAGAACGGAAATATAGAGCTAATAACAATCCCCTGACTAACTGCAGGACTAATTACAAGCGTACATAAGTATCAAAGGACTATAAATCAACTTGGCTTATAATCAAATCTTCGGCTTACGAAGATGCAGAGAGCTAATTTGGCGCTAATTTAAAACTAATTCAGCAAACGCGGCTTGACAAGATCAATACGCAGAAATAAAAGAGAACATTTATTCCCATCGTAAACACTTGTTTTCCGTGGCAGAGTTTTAGACCCTGTCCTAAATAAATGTGCACAGACGAAAATAGCTGCTTCTGCCACGAACATGCAATAAAAGTATGGTGAATAACAAGGAATCGTATCACAGGAGTTTATTCAATATTCTGTTCCAGAAATTTTAAGTATGTCAGCTAAGTTTCTGTAATAGTAGTCCAAGATTCGAAAAAAGTTGGCCAACTACGTACAGTGCCTCGATCGGATGTTCGTAAGGCACTACTTTCAGAAATACGATTCGAATATCATGTAAACAATATGGCAGTGTGAACGCTGGAGTGCTGATGAAACGGGATTAGAATCACATATTTAAGCTATATGAAGACTGAAACATGTGGGTTTTTAACTAGAAATGACAACGATAATCCATTTCTTATCATGAGAATTTGTCGAAGTTATTGAACTTAAATCCGTATTACGAGAACAATTTTTTGACCGAACAAACTGTTGAATTTTGCCACATAGTTCACCGCCTGACATACACTAGAGGACGTTCGTAGAGTAACGAAGTGGTACGAACATATCAGAGAGCTGTCGAGAATGAATAGTCCAAGATAAGGCGTGCTACCGGGAATACTCAATACGAAAAGTGTCCTTTTTATTCTGTGACGGTTTTGATATATACGCGGTATTCGTACATGCGAACAAAATCATAACAACATGCCCAGGATAGGAGCCAGATCTGGTCAAATGTGTACGCAAGCAATCAAGGGTTCTAGGGGCATGATACCCCGGAGAAACACCGTTTTCTAGAACGTTCGTAGAGCAATCTGGTGATATTTTCACAAGCAATAGAGTAAATTTTGAAGCGTTTTATATTCAAAAAACTCTTTATTATATAAAGATGGAAGCTCAATAAGCATTAAGGCTTACCTCACTCGATGACATCCTTGTGTACTTTAGATCATACCGTAAGACCTTCACCTTGAACATATTACTGATTATTGTCACATGATAGTTAACATTTAGGCTAAGTTTTATTTCAACATTCATCAACATGGTAAACAGATAAGGAATGGACCTGATTTTGTAACTGACAGACAGCGGCCGTGACACGGACGAAGTGACAAAATAATAGGTAACCAAAGATAATAATGCAGTAAAACGTGCGTATAACAAACACTGATATAACGAACATTTGGATATAAAGAAAACTGATTTAACGAACACTTGAATATAACGATTGATTTGGGTGTGAAAACAGATGTTAACTAACAGACACAGTGCATTGACTGACCTACTCTCTAATTAGTAATTTTGATATGGTCTTTCCGTTCCATGATATCGGCACCGTACGAACGGCATTCTTTCCGTTCCATTATATCGGCACCGTACGTACGACATTCTTTCCGTTCCATTATATCAGCACCGTACGTACGACATTCTTTCCGTTCCATTGCATCGGCACCGTACGTACGGCATTCTTTCCGTTCCATTTTATCCGCACCGTACGAACAGCATTCTTTCCGTTCCATTGCATCGGCACCGTACGTTCGGCATTCTTTCCGTTCCATTTTATCCGCACCGTACGAACAGCATTCTTTCCGTTCCATTGCATCGGCACCGTACGTTCGGCATTCTTTCCGTTCCATTTTATCGGCACCGTACGTACGGCATTCTTTCCGTTCCATTATATCGGCACCGTACGTACGGCATTCTTTCCGTTCCATTATATCGGCACCGTACGTACGGCATTCTTTCTGTTCCATTACATCGGCACCGTACGTAAAGCATTCTTTCCGTTCCATTACATCGGCACCGTACGTACGGCATTCTTTCCGTTCCATTTTATCGGCACCGTACGTACGGCATTCTTTCCGTTCCATTATATAGGCACCGTACGTACGGCATTCTTTTCGTTCCATTATATCGGCACCGTACGTAAAGCATTCTTTCCGTTCTATTATATCGGCACCGTACGTACGGCATTCTTTCCGTTCCATTATATCGGCACCGTACGTACGGCATTCTTTCCGTTCCATGATATCGGCACCGTACGTACGGCATTCTTTCCGTTCCATTACATCGGCACCGTACGTACGGCATTCTTTCCGTTCTATGATATCGGCACCGTACGGTTTTCTTTCCGTTCCATTACATCGGCACCGTACGTAAAGCATTCTTTCCGTTCCATTACATCGGCACCGTACGTAAAGCATTCTTTCCGTTCCATTACATCGGCACCGTACGTAAAGCATTCTTTCCGTTCCATTACATCGGCACCGTACGTAAAGCATTCTTTCCGTTCCATTACATCGGCACCGTACGTAAAGCATTCTTTCCGTTCCATTACATCGGCACCGTACGTAAAGCATTCTTTCCGTTCCATTACATCGGCACCGTACGTATGGCATTCTTTCCGTTGCACTATATTTTATTCAATCATGAAGTATAGCGTAATAGACGAGTGTTGGCATCCGACGATGCATATCTGTGGTCATATACTGATTTGCAAATTGTCTAGCTTGTTGTTTTAAACAGCTGATTTATCTGTCTATACAACTCTTTCTCATACTAAGCTGAGTTAGATCGGCTTTTGTTGAGATAATGACGTGGAAGATGCGACAGGAGATTGTTATTTGTCAATAGTTTGATTAATGCTTTGAGACTTCCGCTTGAACTTGTCCTCGACAGTATGCACACATCTTGTGGTCTATTCTTACGGTTATTCATTGTCACACACTATAAACTTTCAACTCTCGTTTATATCTTCGGGGAAATCATTTTAGTTCTCTTTTACTATATTTTTTCCGCGTACGAAAACTTTGCTACACTATTGCAAAATCACTTCATTTTCAATTATTCATCGCGTATTCTAAAATTACATTAATTATTTTATCTATTTTAAAAGTCGGTTTATACATGCATTTGTATTTCGATTTGCTCGTTCCAGATTGCTAAATGTCTGGAAGCTACATTATAGCTATATATACCTTAGTGCTTCGTTGATGTTGTTGGATTTTTGTACCAACAGCGTATATAATACGTACCTGTTATTTTTACATCTAGAGGAGGGAATTATTGATATGTACCTATTTTTGAGTAATGTTGATTGTTGTTAGCGCTGTTATCTATGTTTTTGAGTACACTGGATTGATTTAGCATGGGAATGCACTTAGAGAACTGTGTAAGAATTCTGTAAGCATGATAAAATGTTCTATTTCCATATTTTTATGTTCATTTATTGTGATAATGTTCTGTAGTAATGAGTTGTTTTTATTGTATATACAGTAAAACGTTTATAAGGACCTTGAAATAATGTTCTTTGTATGATAATGCATAATAATTGCGGTTTTCGAACATAGCTACCCATTTTGGCGTTTGGCTAACGCATCAACAAGAAATAGTCCAACGACTTTGATAAACCCGATATAAGATAACACATCGGCATTTTTTGCTTTGTTTTGTATAGAAAATTGTCCTTACTTAGTATTTTCAGTTTATAAAGAAAAATTGTATTGGATTTCGAAAATGTTGATTGATTAGTACGTGCGTATGAATCTAGCGTCAGTCATGACGTCACGGCTCCGAAAAGCCAGTCGTTATTATTTTATATGTGTTCTTGTTTTGGCCAGATTTTGTTTAAATTTTTCCGGTTATAAAACAGCACAAGGCTGACATTTCTCGTGTTACCCCGACATTCAACCAGCACTAACAAATAATGTCATCGAAAAACAATCAGCGAAGTTTGCGTGATTGTTTCATCCATTTCCATAAAAGGAAACAATGACAATAACGCCTCATGGTGTTAGACTAGACCATATTGATCTTATAAGAACAGAAGTAACTATTGACATACCCAATACAATAGCTGGGTGTTGGCACTCGGAAGCTCAGTTTAGAGACACGTTTACGGATAATGTAAACCATGGTGTTTTCTTAACAATTGCAAACAGCGTGCAGTACTGTTCATATAAATAATTACCCATAAGCTGATCTGTGTTTGATTGAAAAGTCCAATAAAGTCCTGAACCTAGACATCAAACTTTTCAGACCCTTAAGCAGACGCACATTAGACTGTTGTTGAGAGGTTGTTGCTCCATAGAGGATCAATTGATAGTAAATTCCTACTACAGGATTATTTCATTCTGCAGGTGTAAATAGTTTTTTCCAAAGAGAAGGCCGCTCAGGAGAGGTTGAAGGTTACTTAATAAGTTAAAAAGTCTTAAACACTATGCATCTGACCATATAGACAAATCAAATGGTACGGCCAGGAATTTATCTGATAACACTATTGTAAAAAAAGTTATTTTAAAATCCGTCAGTACATGACAGAGTTACAGCCCGGACACGACCACCTATATTATATGTGCATATATGCAGCATTCCATAATGATCAAACTCTAAGTGTGACCTTGACCTTTGAGGTAGGGACATGGGTCTTGCACGCGTCACGTCGCCTTTATATACCGAACACATATGCCAAGTTATTTTAAACTCCGTCAGTACATGACAAACTTACAGCCCGGACTCGAAAAATCAGAACGTCCGCACGGACGCACGGACGGACAGACGGATTTAAATATGCCCACATTCGGGGGCATAAAAACCCTTCTCCGTAAAATATAACACACACATAGCATTTCAGTCTGCGTCACACCCTTTTTGGTCAGCAGAACTGAAGGACATTGTGAAAAATTAATATAATAAACTTATCCGAAAATAATTATAGTACGCTTACTTCGACCATGCTTTATGGGTCTCGCAAATGTATATTCTGAAATGTTTGTGACGATGATTTAAAAATGTTCGCATTTCAATTAGACCACAACCAATCATCACAGTGTACAGAAGGTGATTGCAAATAATTTACATCATCTGCAGTTTGTAATAACATCATAATCTTTATAATGTGGCTGATTCGATTAAACCAAACAGACATAATCTACATTATCCAATATAATTACACACGTTCGGTGGTAGCAATTTACCGTTATATAATCGTGATAACATTATTTGCGGAGAATCGAAACTAATATTAACGAAATTTGTTTTGTAGCATTCATATTAAAGAATATTCTTGTTTTGTAACATTCATATTAAAGAATATTCTTGTTTTGTAACATCCATATATTAAAGAATATTCTTGTTTTGTAATATCCATATTAAAGAATATTCTTGTTTTGTAACATCCATATTAAAGAATATTCTTGTTTTGTAACATCCATATTAAAGAATATTCTTGTTTTGTAACATCCATATTAGAGAATATTCTTGTTTTGTAACATCCATATTAAAGAATATTCTTGTTTTGTAACATCCATATATTAAAGAATATTCTTGTTTTGTAACATCCATATTAAAGAAAATTCTTGTTTTGTAACATCCATATTAAAGAAAATTCTTGTTTTGTAACATCCATATTAGAGAATATTATTGTTTTGTAACATCCATATTAAAGAATATTCTTGTTTTGTGACATCCATATTAGAGAATATTCTTGTTTTGTAACATCCATATTAAAGAATATTCTTGTTTTGTAACATCCATATTAGAGAATATTCTTGTTTTGTAACATCCATATTAGAGAATATTCTTGTTTTGTAACATCCATATTAGAGAAAATTCTTGTTTTGTAACATCCATATTAGAGAATATTCTTGTTTTGTAACATCCATATTAGAGAATATTCTTGTTTTGTAACATCCATATTAAAGAATATTCTTGTTTTGTAACACCCATTTTAAAGAATATTCTTGTATTCAGTCGAATGTTTAAAGCGGCGTACCTTTTGTCTCGTCTCAGATGGTTACATGGTAGTTTCAAACCACTCGAATTGCATTTTCTTTGCAAAATGACTTTTTGTTACTTTCATAGAGACTTATTTCTAAACCAAAAGTAATTAAATGCAGACATCAAAATGAATGTAGGAATTCTGAAAAATCGAAGAGTAATTTCTAACTTATCGTTGTGGTCTTACCACATTTATTCATACATGTTTTATGTCAGAAAGCATAACCTAGCTAGCTTCAACAGCTAATGCCTTCAGTTCTTCGAAGACAGCAAAGTTTCTGCGAAGGGAGTTAGAAATTAAACGTCTTATTTATTGCAGATTATGAAAAATTCAGCGAAACAGAAGATGTTCATCGTCAAGAATGTCATTCATAATCAAATTTGTAAAAACAAACATAAAAAATAGTATGCTGCTTTAAAAAACTTTTTTTTTTGAAAAACTAAATTATCAATCAAGAATACATAAAGGTACCCCTGTGTGCCATCGAGTGATATTGTGGGCGTTTCTGGTAAGCGTGCGTTGGCGTCTTCTAAGGCCCTTGAATATAGAGCCATGTGTTAGTCATGGGTTTACGATACGAGTTTGATACCAATAACATATATTGTTGAGGTATTAAGTTGTTCTCCTGGGAATGCCATTGTGGGATGTGCGTGTTTGTTTACTATTTGTTTATAAAATGAAATGAAATATAGACAGTTCATCACGTGATTAATTTTCATACACTATGCATTATGGCTCAATTTATAATTGCATCTGCCCCTGAAGGCAATATTTCATGAGAGGGAATGCTGTAATTAAATAGATGTAATGCACGCCTTGGGACTACAAATAACAAAAGTGATATCACTTCGTAACACACATAAACACCATGCGTCAACAACCGCAAAGCATATTTCAATGTTTTGCTACGGCTTGATTCATGTACAGATACTTAAACATTTTGTTAATGTTCAGATAGATTATTTAAAATTCATGTCGATACATACAAACACGCTGATAACGTTATTGTGTACACTATTTCTATTGGTTAACAATGTTTTACTAATTGGACATAGATACCTAATTTTTGACCCCAGATGACCCAGTTTCAACCTTGACCTAGATTTTGTTAAGGCCAAAATTTTGACAATGCTCAGGTGAGCTAAAAAGTGCGGTTTTATTAACCGTAAACGTATGCATATATTACCTGGACCATTACATTTCATAATAGGTGTATTGAAATGTTCGTGATTGCCCGTTTACTTGTCTAAGCAAAAGTCGCAGTTCAATTTTGATAGAAAGCAATCCAAACAGCAGTTATAGCTTTACGTACGAGAGCATTTCCTTACCTCAACAGTCATGAATTGGTCAAGAAAGTTCATACACCTGTTTGCGGTCAATCTAACAGTACTAATTCAGGGACGGCAAATTCTTGGAGAGATTTGAACCAACGACCTCCGGATCGGGATCTGACGCCCAACCCTTAGACCACAATGTCTCTAAATTGCCAACACAATTTACATAAAGCATCAGTCCTAGACTTCGCCTTTGGCTCGGATGTAAGACAATTTCAATTAAACAACCATAACAGGGTTGTCTTTTTTGCAATGTTCAAAATTCGATTTTAACATTAAATGAATGATAGCAAGCAGACGCAATAATACAAGTGGAATTAAAGCTGATATTCAACAGAAGAAACACGAATCGAAAATTTACAATTCTACAAACCATCACGCAACCAATGTATTCATCACATGCCACACGAATACAGCTCAGACATTCAGGAATACATCAAAATCTGGCTTCGAAGTTGTATAATCGAATGTCTGCACGTGTGAAGAAATTATAAACAAATCGCGGAACAATCGCAATAATCATCGTTCTGGTAGGTAAAAAAACGTGCATTTCTAAACAAATCTCTTTGTTCAAGCAGAAATTGAATTGTTCCTGATTTTAAATTGTAAATAATTCATCAACAATTTAGATGTAATTACTATTTTCAACGTTATTTCTCAAAGAAGAATGTGTTTGTTCGACACATACGCTGAAAATGAATTGTTTTCTGCGAAAGTATTTCCAATTTTCCCTCGAAATATACTCCATTGGAAGTATTAAATAACACACACGTGCAATTTCGTCGGTTTTATTTCAGCAGTAGTCAAGCAGGGTTTGTTTTCTAATATCCAATTTAGTTGTGTTGTTTTTTGTCAGTACTTATTGCATTACTCAAGGACAAGATGTATAGCAGTATATATTTCAACTGTGTACTTGTATACAAATAAAACGATTAATATCTTACATGTATCAGCAGTCGTCGTGACACTTTGCAAAATACTTATAGGACTGCACAAACTAATAAAGTTACAATTTAAAACAAGAAATGGGCAATGCCCCCAAACCAGGTTTCAGTACGTAGTTATTTGTAACCAAGGCTCAATTTGTATAATGAATACATGATGATCATCAATGCTGCAAAGGTGCCATAGGTGATACATGCATATACACACTCACGCTTAGATATATTATATATATATGCAACAACTATACACCAAGTTTGATGTCAATACACCCGCGCATAGCGAAGATATTAAGTGGAAACTGATTTTTAAATTTTAAGTGACCTTGACATTGGACGGAACGAACCCAAAAGCAATCCCAAGCGAGCTCTCCACATGTTCTTACTATACACCAAGTTTGATGTCAATACGATGAACGGAACTCAAGTTTTTCGCCGGAAACCAAAATTCTATTTTTAGTAACGGTGACCTTGACCTTTGACGGTCCCAAAAGCAATCCCAAGCGAGCTCTCCACACGTTCTTACTATACACCATGTTTGATGTCAATACAATGAAAGGAACTCAAGTTAATCGCCGGAAACCACCAGTTTGAGCGCTGCTATGTGATTTACAACCTCTTCTGTAAGTGACGTCATTTCAAGAAAATGCAACATGTGATGTCACTATTTGCAAACAGGAAATAATATTTACTCCATATGGTCAATTCGTGTTCATATTGCCATATAGGGCAAATATTGCTGACTGTCAGTACATTGTGACGTCATATGTTCGGTTTACTGGAAATGACGTCACTTAAAGAAGAGGTTGGAAACCGTACAGCGGCGCTCATTTGCTGCTCAAGAGAGGGCGTCTCTTGAGATTCTGAACTTTACACATGTCGGGTAGAAAGTACATTCAGATAGTGCGCTCGCTGATACAAGATAGATAAAATTAAAGCTCACCTTTCAATCCAAATGTCCCGGGATCCCTAGAATGTTCCCAATCACGGATATAACGTACTTCTAACTATCCATTATCTTATTTCCTTTCGTTGAGGGTTATTCTCTATATCTGAAATATGAATAAAACAGATTTTAAATAAACACAATTATCTCTGAAATGAATAAAACTGATTTTAAACAAACACAATTATCTCTGAAATGAATAAAACACATAAAAAAAGCTGTAAATGATAATTCGCTCCGATCTTAATATATTCTATTACTAGTATAAATCGCCCATAACGCATCTAATCCAAAGGAGTATATAAAATATCACGGAAATCATTGCAAATGTTTTTAACACTGATGATTCTATATTTACTGATACAGACGCGCGTCTATGCAAAGGTCGTGAACATTGTTTCCTGTAAAACGACACTGTATTGGTGTTTTTAAACGGAATCTGCGGTATCGCATTAATCACGTTTTTTTCCCGAGAAAATACGAGAAGATGTAAATCGATGCGTGACTGTGACTATGATGACACAAATGATATAATGAAAATAACGCTGAAATGAAACAATAAGCGGAAAACGATATCACATTTATGATGACGAAGTGTGAGGTGGATGAAAATTGCGAAGAAATTTACCCCCCCCCCCACCCCCTAACATAACAACTTAGACAATAGTGAACCCCACCCCCTAACATAACAACTTAGACAATAATGAACCCCACCCCTTAACATAACAACTTAGACAGTAATGTACCCCACCCCCTAACATAACAACTTAGACAGTAATGTACCCCACCCCCTAACATAACAAGTAAGACTATAATGAACCCCATCCCCTAACATAACAGCTAAGACTATAATGAACCCCACCCCCTAACATAACAACTTAGACTATAATGAACCCCACCCCCTAACATAACAACTTAGACTATAATGAACCCCACCCCCTAACATAACAACTTAGACTATAATGAACCCCACCCCCTAACATAACAACTTAGACTATAATGAACCCCCTAACATAACAACTTAGACAATAATGAAAAAATGTTTGTTTGGAAAAAAACGTACCTACCCATGAAAATGGCCCCAAATAAAAAAATATTTTGAGAGGGACTGACTGGAAACTGTTTAGCACATCTTATAAGTTAAAACACTTGTATGACCAAAAAAATAATAAAAAAATAATTAACTACCTACCTACCAACCAATTAGGGTTATGACAAACAAACATTTTGTTAAAGATGGCCTTAATATACCCAACACGTGCATCGACCTACTGTTTTTTGACCGAAACAAGAGTTTTAATATCCAGATTTGAGTTAAGTTACGACAACTTGAGATAATTTGCATAATATCGTTGAAAATAATGAAACATACATATCATATAACCTCAAGCAATTCGTTATTCACCACGTAAACGACACCATTCATAGAAGAAAATATTATAAATCGTAGAAAGCAGAGAGTATAGTTTATAATGATTTGTTCCATTCATTTCTTACATAATACAAGCTGTAGAAAGCGTAGGCCAATAAATCGTCCGTCCGTACAATCAACACTTTATGAAATTTGATTATTACACGTATTAAAACACACGAAGCATATGGATATACATATTATGATAGATATAAGTTGTTATTTTCAATATCTGAAGGCCGTGAGATAGATACACATCAATACACAACAAAGTAGCAACATGTGACAACAGCAAAATATATCAATACAATGTCATGCATAGCGGACACTACATCTCAAGTTAAAGTAATAGAAAATGATCGAATGCTTCGTGTTGTTGTGTTTGTATATTTAGTTTGTAAACACATTTGTACGTGAAGAGAGTAATAGCCTAAAACAAGGATGAAGACGGTGGGTGGTGTATTATCTACGATATGCAAAGGTTTGTCACGATGTGTTCGACTGTCCGTCTGTTTGAGTATGCATGCACAGAGCAATCTCTTCTGAGCAACACCCTTGATGAGACACACATTTTGGCTGTTGTGGAGAGGTTGTTGTTTTAGACTTAAACTGATAGTTGATTCTAACTAAGAGGGGGGGAATCAATGAAATTAGATAGTTGCTGAAGAGAGGGGGCCGCTCTGTAGAGGTTTAAATGATAGTACATTCTTACTAAAGGAAAACAATTGATACTGTTTCTGAAGAGATGTCGTTGTTCAAGACATGTCCGCTCTGGGGAGGTTGCACGTACCGTACAGTGTATCAATCACGTGGCTCTGGGGAGGTTGCACGTACCGTACAGTGTATCAATCACGTGGCTCTGGGGAGGTTGCACGTACCGTACAGTGTATCAATCACGTGGCTCTGGGGAGGTTGCACGTACCGTACAGTGTATCAATCACGTGGCTCTGGGGAGGTTGCACGTACCGTACAGTGTATCAATCACGTGGCTCTGGGGAGGTTGCACGTACCGTACAGTGTATCAATCACGTGGCTCTGGGGAGGTTGCACGTACCGTACAGTGTATCAACCACGTGGCTCTGGGGAGGTTGCACGTACCGTACAGTGTATCAATCACGTGGGATAGCATGTTCTTCAAAGGGAAACTAATAATATTCCCGCAGTGGTATGGTGAAAAGAGCAATTCTAAATTTAAACAAGTCAACTAGAGTATACCTGACATTTCAACCACATGTATACTGACATTTTACTATTTATGACGACAGTTATGTTTATTGCACTTGTAACTCTAACTGAACATCCGTCACACAATGAATGTAACCACTTCCAGTATTTCAAGACACTGAACCACGAAACTTGAGATTATGTTATACTGGCGAGTGATGCGGTCCTGCTTATAAGCCAAGTAAAATAGAATTGACGGATAAGCATTTCTGATGGATTACTTGATAATTGAAGGTTTTCAAATAGAAATATAGATTACATTCAACTTCCACTATGCGTCTGTAAATACATGGAAACCAAATATTCAGGTCATAGATATTTTTGCTAGTTGCGACTCGGAGATGTGTAATATTATATAACTATGACTTCAAAGAAGATATATGAAACATAATACATGAACCGTACACTAGCAAGAGTGTTTTAGAAAATACAGTGTTGGTCTATATAACTGAATCAAGCTAATGCAGTTGTTTGTTTGAGATTGTGTTCCTTAGGTTACTAGTCAATACTAACTTGTATTGCCGCATACAACTTATGACTCTGAGACGGGGGGACAGTATCTTTAAAACATTGTCTCGGTGAATATGCACCTCAATCTCGGGTCCAACCTATTACCTCAAGATTGGCTGTCGACTGCGCTGCCGATTGAGCTGGGCAGACACGGCAGACATTTCTCTACAAAAAAAGTTCTCCATTTTTTGCACAATGAACATGTGTTTCTGATACACATCGTAATCATTACGCCACTGTTACGTTGTGATATGAAGTATTTATAGCATACGATTAAAACAAACTCTATTGTTCTAATAAATATCATCTGACAGTGATCTTGATAAACATACAATAAATACAGAACAACCTTCCCAGAGCATCACTCTTTGCGAAACGCAAATTTTGCCTGTTGTTAAAAAGTTCTTTCACGAGAGAAAAAAACAGGGAAAGAATAATAGTGTTGTTGAATAGCTGCTCTAGAGAGAGACGCCATGGAGAGTTTGCATCGTACATTTACACGTTGAAGAGAGGTTGTTGCTCAAGAGAGGGCCACTCTGGAGAGGTTTTCTTGTACATATTTACACGTTGAACAGAGGTAGCTGCTCAAGAGAGGGCCACTATGGAGAGATAACACTGTACATTTACACGTTGAAGAGAGGTAGCTGCTCAAGAGAGGGCCACTATGGAGAGATTACACTGTACATTTACACGTTGAAGAGAGGTTGATGCTCATGAGAGGGCCGCCCTCGAGAGGTTGCAACTGTATATTTACACGTTGAAGAGAGGTAGTTGCTCAAGAGAGGGCCGTCCTCGAGGGGTTGCAATTGTATATTTACACGTTGAAGAGAGGTAGTTGCTCAAGAGAGGGCCGTCCTCGAGAGGTTGTAAATGTACATTAACACGTTGAAGAGAGGTTGTTTTTCAAGAGACAATCGCCCTCGAGAGGTTGCAAATGTACATTAACACGTTGAAGAGAGGTTGTTGCTCAAGAGACAATCGCCCTCGAGAGGTTGCAAATGTACATTCACACGTTGAAAAGAGGTTGTTGCTCAAGAGACAATCGCCCTCGAGAGGTTGCACATGTACATTAACACGTTGAAGAGAGGTTGTTATTCAAGAGACAATCGCCCTCGAGAGGTTGCAAATATTCATTCACACGTTGAAGAGAGGTTGCTATTCAAGAGACAATCGCCCTCGAGAGGTTGCAAATGTACATTCACACGTAGAAAAGAGGTTGTTATTCAAGAGACAATCGCCCTCGAGAGGTTGCAAATGTACATTCACACGTTGAAAAGAGGTTGTTGCTCAAGAGTGATTGCACTGTTTGTTACATATGAGATAATTTGATACTGACTGGTAGTCATGCGAAACTTATTTCCTGGAATGTGTCTAGTTCGTCATAAACTTCTTGGAATATTAAATAAGTATTGCTACAAAAATGTTCGTCGTAATGTTTCCATAGAGACAATGACGTAATTACGCAACCATTTTACATAGTATCATTTAGATTGAATGTTTTGTATATTGAGAACTGCAAATGGATATGTATAATATTTCCTTAGCTGCGCATGCTTCCAAGTGGCAATATGCAGAGGCGTCGAAGTCAATTAGACATTGGAGCGGCCAAAAGAAATTAACAGTCAAAGACATATGTGTGGCATCCAATGAAAACAATTAACAACTTTGGCGACGAGACTACAGTTGTATTATTCTTCAGGGAATTGTATACAGACCAACGTCTCTTAAGTAACACCCTTTAGGGAACGCAAATTTTGACTGTTGTTGAGGGGTTGTTTAGGGTCCTCTCAGGAGATGTTAATTGAATTATATATTAAAACTATTTCTTCCACACCAAGAATTCAATGAACAAAGTCATTTAATACATAAAATAGGAAAAATAGCAAACAACAATGGATTAGCAGAGACGCAGCGATTATACTAATATTGATAAAATAATTACTGTACAAGTGATAAAATTCGCGAGATGGATTTTTTGGCGAATTTCTCGAATTCCCGAAAGTCCCGGAAATATCAGCCAGCGTTAATTTATCGTTCAAAAGAGTATTGTTTTACATACCCGACTATTAAAGGTAACCATATTTATTTCAGTGATCCGCTAACATTTCCGCAGCGAATAATTCACGGATTTTTTAACTCGCGAAAATGTCCACCAATACAGTAAATTAGAGCACATTTAAACTGATGAAGTTCGGAGGTGCGTTTTTTAGAGGTAGGAAAAGTAGAATTCTATCTAGCGCTAGGTAGGGAAAGTAGCGCTGCCGTTTCTTAAACGTAGTGAAAGCAGCACCTATCTTTAGATAGGTAGCGTGTTTTGACAGTGCTAGCTTTGCTAAACAAAATGGCGTCCATGCGGAACAGTGTCGTGTGGTCTGGCGCGCGCCATTTTGTAGCTAGCGAATCGTTCAAGCGTTTTTTAGACGGCTACCTTTTCTACATTGGCTAACTTTTCTTGCTTATTTCCCCTACCTCTAAAAAACGCACCTGGGATGTAGGTGTCCGATTGTTTCAAACGTGAGCATAAACAATATTACATTACACCAACGAGTATAAACCCAATTTGATAAGGCTTTCATTATTGATTTATCCATTATATTGGGTATCGGGTGGGCAGGTTGTTTAAATCATATTTTAAATAATGAACGGATGAATAGGTTGTATACAACACCCCTATAGGCGGTATTTAGGTAAACATGATAATGAAAGAAATAGCGAATTTGAGTTTATAACGCGATGTTATATCAATACAGTGCAAGGTGACCAGTTACTCGAAGTAAGGTCACATACCAGGACTGTAATCAGTGAGGCGAATGTTTAATATATTCGTCACGCTTTTCGTGCCTAATTAACGGCTTTCTGACATTTGTCAGCGTAATTCTAGACACGAGAAAGTTTTGTTCCAAACTGATAACAGTTATTTATCTGTCTGTGACGTGTTTACCTTAAACTTACATAATTCAACACTTCTTTGTTTGATAACTAATACAACAGTAACATATCTCAATTTGAAAGTTCAATTATGGTACACAGTAAACCTCACGTTAAGACCGCCTCGACATTAAGACCACTGATTAACAAGACCATTCTTTCAAAGACAGTTTTTGGTGTTTTTTTGTTGTTTTTTCTTCCAAATTTTTAAACATAAACTGACTTGCTTTAGAACCAATGGTAGTTTTGTCACGGATGTTTTTCAGAGTAATTTTTCTTATTTGCAGGCTTCTTATGACAATGCTGATACAGAAGTAGCTGATGACGATGATGATATTCAAGCAACTGATAAAGGTGATGACAATGATGATAATGCAACTGATAACGGCGATGACAATGATGGTAATGTAACTGATAACGGCGATGACAATGATGGTTATGCAACTGATAACGATGATGACAATGATGATAATGTAACTGATAACGATGATGATAATGATGATAATGCAACTGATAACGGCGATGACAATGATGGTTATGCAACTGATAACGATGATGACAATGATGGTTATGCAACTGATAACGATGATGATAATGATGATGATGATATTCAAGCAACTGAAAACGATGATGACAATGATGATGATAATGCAGCTGATGACGACGATGATGATGATGCTGTTGTTGCAGCTTGTGTCGATGATGTAGATCATGACAATGCTAATGATAATAATGATCATGATGTCAATGGTGTTCTGGAAGCTGATCAAGATGATGAAAGCGATGTTGTTGTTGCTTATAATGATAATAATGAAGATGGTTACAGCGTTGAAGACAAGGGTGAAGATGATTAGTGATACTGATGAAGACATAAGAGTGATTATATTGATGTTGGTAAATCCATGATTATTAAAACACACAAATGGCGTAAAAATAAAAAGAATATTAATGATCGGTTTTAATTAATCACAGGATATATGGCTATAAACTTCATGAAATGTCCAAAATGTCATAGTTCTCATGCTTACGTTAATGAACTCGTATAGTACAAAGGAATCCCACAAATACACCTAGTTTGTAACCCCATAACAATGCCAGCGTTAATATAAGATCGAATGCCATTAAACTGAAGTTCACACCACAACTTTAAAGGTCACTGAGTGCATTCGCTTGGTTTTGAAGAAACTGGGTTTTGTTGAAGTGCAAAATGTAATTAAATTAAACACGTGACAATGGAAAAATGTGTGAACAAATATTATGACAAGACCGACAAAAGCTTTCAAAAGCAAATGTTTGCAAAAAAATGAACTTAATATTCATGAAATTAGCGAAACCCGAGTTCATTTAGTTTATACTAATAAAAAGTCCTATTTCGAAATGAATAAGAAGCGGTGCCAACTACAGTAAAGTACGGAGCACCTAAAGTGACATTCCATATTCTTTTTTTCGAGCGACACTTATATTTTTATTTCGTACATACGAATTATTATTTCGTTTAAACGTAATATTATTTCGTATTTACGAATTATTATTTCGTTTAAACGTAACATTATTTCTTAAATACGAATTATTATTACGTTAATACGAAATAAAAAAAAGAATATGGAATGTCATTTTAGGGGCTCCGTAGTAAAGTATTGTTAATACATTGCCTTAAGAATGGTGAATAATTAATTACGTGTAACTAGTGTGACAGCGTGCATGGTTTATGTGAGTACAACAGCAGTTAGACGAAAACGTTGTTATTGAACTGCAGAGCAATAAGGAAAGAAAGTTGATCACGTGTATTCTAGCAGTGACGTATGAAGTTGACGCATGCGCTTTGTGATAGTTCGACTAAAGCTGTAAATACATTTATTGTGCAATTCTTCCCAAACCACTTATTCATGTGGGAAAGATGTCAGCTGTACAATACAAGATAAGCACAGAATGATGGGTAACAGAGAAACTTAAGGTGTGTGAACGGAACTAGTTAAGCATAGGTTCGAGACTCAGTACAGTGAAGCACCCATTGTTCCGTCGGAAGTAGATAGTGGTTGTGAGGCAGTCTGATAGTCGACTTGAAATGTGGAAAAATGTTAAAAATATGATTTTAATAATGAGGTGGTCTTTAAATTTCGAGGTGGTCTGTAAGTAAAGTTATACTGTAATTATTGAAATAATTCTTCGATTTTCGTATAAAACCGGTACATCACAATATTCATCTCCGACTGAACGAAATAATTAATTAAATAATAACTATCATCATGCAAACGAAATGATATTTATCCCAAATGCAAATAAGGTAAACAAGACATAGAATGACCGACACAAAGGCATGCAATCCATATAATACGTAAATGTTCTCATAACTCAATTGCCTTGTCGGAATGGCTTGATTTAAGTAGCGATAATGATGCAAAATAAATGCCGCCCCTCAAGGGGTCATCGTTCTGTAAACGTCTAAACGTCCTATTATTTTAGCTAACATTTGCGCAACTCTTTACTGATAAAATACGAAGCGCAAAAAAAATGTTCAACATTTGTCGGTCGACTGACAATCTGTTCCCATTCGCACAAACATGACGTAATAGATCGACCAAATACCATTTCTCTGTTATCAATCAACGCAACGCAAACATGTGTTGAAATAAATTATACACGTTAACTCCTATCTACTAATCCTTGACCTTCAACTTGTATCTCAGAAATCTCGCAAATCAAGGATATAACAACGCGAGAATTGGTGTGAATGCATTCTGTCACGTACACTCGGCATTGCATCAACCATAGATAAAGTGAAAGTATTCGTTATAAGATTTAAGACGTGTACATTGTGTAGGTTATTTACGTTGATCATGTGACCGAACCGGTATACCTGGTTCCCCGCAAGCAACTATCAATCAAGAACATGTTAGTACGGATTGGAAATCCAGCAGCAACCCTTATATTAAAAGACCGGCCCGGGTCTTAACAAGTAGATGTCTGGATTCGCAAAAAAACATTATCTGGGGTGCAATCAAAGTTATAGGTCGATTTAAGGGTCTGTCTTTGTTTTCATCAATATAAGAGCCAAGTTGCAGGGTATATTGTTGTTTGTATCACTACATTGGAGGGTACACTTAATATCCATAACCATCAGGAGTATATCTACAAAACAACAGACATGAAGTCAGGCTACTGAACTCCGTTGTTTGACTGCAATTGTGCTGAAAATATTATAGTAACCCCCCTACCAACAACGAACAAAAGATGTAATATTCAAAACGAGAACACAGGCACTAAAATTGTTCTAGGCTCCAGCTTGTCAATATCATACAAAACCACTGGCATCTTTATTGTTTTCTCAAAGTCATTAACCATATATTTCATCTACAAATGTTATGTTCTTGTTGTTTTGTAAGCTATAAATCTATCACACAATTATGCAAGCCGATATTACACATATCTTATTCAATGCACCGGGTATGATTACTCTAAAATATGTAGGTCAGATGTATTGCAATGCCTATTTCTACAATATATAATATAATTTACGACCTAATTAAACTAGAAAGACAATAATATCCAGGTTGGATATCACCGTGACCACCGTCTACACCAAAATACAGGAAATGCCGATTTTTAACGCGCGGTTGCCGTATACGCAGCGTAGACACTGGACACGGTGAACACATACTATGTAATGATAAAATGTCACTAGTTACAAATAAACGTGTGTCACATATTTAATAACATAGCATTGTTTGAAAGCAAGTCTAAATCAACCTTAGGCATCATCAGTCAAAGCATTGACGAATTTCGATTAAGAAAAATAAGAAGCAATCAAAGAAATATTCAAACCCGAGACCTCTGGAATAAAAGCCAGCTGGTCAACTGATGGAGCTGCCCAGAGAGCTTACAAGCCTGCTCGGTTAGATCATTTGATAAAACACTCAACTGCCACGCAGGAAGTCGTAAGTTCAAACCTCGTGTCATGCGTATATTTTCTTCGTGACATTTTGACAAAAATTAATCGCGGTATCCCAAGTTATTTTAGACATCAACCTCTGTTTGACATTTTGTCAGTTACATGTACTTGCGGAAGAATATGTCCGTACTGGTTGGTAACCAAAGAACACCGGTTATGTAAACTGACCACCGCACGTAACGGAAATACTGTTGACAAACGACCAAAACTCTCACACAACAGAAAACTTACGAATTATCCAATGCGCTTTTAAAGACCTAGTGGATGCTCCATTTATGCTTTAGACTTTAGTCACCGAATTCCGATGCGCATCTTAAACTCGCATCGATTTTAAAAAAAGACACCAAACCTAACTATTAAATTTTTCATTAAGATCTAAACACACGCCGGGTAATCTACAGAGCTACCTCCCTGCATGGTATACGGCACAATACACCCGAGCTAGTTCAGCCGCCAAGAAACGGAATTAGCTCGGAAGTCGCGATAGAGCATTGAGCCATCGGCCTCTCCAAGAGCTAGCTATGTAGTTTCCCTGGCGTGAAACATTACCTTAACATAAAACTGTTGTTTTCTCTACAATCTTCGATACAGACGATAAAACACGAGGAATATCACTACCACCTCACATAGAGGAACAATACTAAATATACAGTCGGACCTCGTTTATTCGACAACCTTCTATCCGAATACTTGGTATAATCCGAAAGAAATATCAGGTCCCGATGTATCTTTTAGACTAGTCGTATTGAAAATGGTTATTCGATACCATGTATAGTTCGAAATAAAATTTCGGACCCGATGAATTCGAATGAACGAGTTCCGACTGTACAATGACATCCTTCAGGGACGCATTTAGCAATACAAACAAACAAACCATATAACAATGTCCTTGATTTTTAGACACGTCAATATATTTCCACATACCTATTGTTTCCCGAAGATAATACAACAGTTCTACCTTGATGCAATGTATTTACCAATCTAACACTTTAAGTTCTGAATTTTAAATATCCTGAACTGAAAATAGCATAACGTGTCAAACGTATAATTGTTTCTATATTTCCGACATGCAAACTGGAGATCGATACTTAACGAGGAAAGAGACTTGAAAACGAGATTTGAAATCGAGATATTTCGTAACAAGTGATTTTCCTTGTGTTTGTGAATCTAATGCTTGACATTCAAATGCACACTTCTATATGTCAATACGAAATAACCACAAACCGGAAACGCATCCCACTAATGTACATCGGAATTCCTCGGACAATATCGTGTATAATCACACAGCTTGAGGTGTTGATATTCCGGTAAACAAACCGCATTATATCCCGTCCGTGCGATGTTTCCGTAAACATATCGAGTGTCTCTTTGAATTTATACAAACATGTTTCGCCAAGTTATGATCGCTGTTCCAAAACTGTATTGACATCTTACATTTGTATATGAAATGGATTATTCGAAACCATGTATTATTCGAAATACATGAATAACTTGAGACTTCGAATAAACGGGGCTCGACTCTACTTGCAAACAGTATGATGTAAATCGCCATTACAAAATAAGACGAATTCTCATTAAGGTTATAGGTTATGATAATTTGATAGGTCACATGTACACTGGTACACGCTTATAACGTACTCGGTTACAACTAAAAATCGGATATTACGAATTTATTCCCCGACTCTTCTAGATTTCATTGTATAACTATCCATACAATTATAACAAAATTTCGATGTACGGATATAACAAAGTTTGGATATAACGAAGTAAATATCCAGGTCCCAAGAAATTCGTTGTAAGCGTGTACCACTGTACTTGTATATATCTAACTTTGTAACATAAACAAAGATGATAGGAATCGATTTCAGATACATACAGTTATCAGTAAACCCATCACAAAGAAATGGAAAATGTTGCATATTGACAGACATGAAGGAGGAAATAACACTATATATCAAACCAAAAAACCTGGTGTCTGAGATCTATGACGACAAACATGAAGGAAAACATCCTAGCAACACGCGCCTGACAGTTCTATATCTTTAATATCCTTGCACCAAACAACGGACAGACACTGACTTAACGACAGTGAACAACTCGTATAACATATAAATAACCCATTCGGAAAACGTCCAGTGCGTCGGATGTGCGTAAGGCACTATTTCCAGAAATACCATTCGAATATCATGTAAACAATATGGCGGTGTGAACGCTGGAGTGCTGATGAAACGGGATAAGAATCACATATTTAAGCTATATGAAGACTAAAATATTTGAGTTTTAATTGGAAATGACAAAGATAATCCACTTCTTATGTGAAATTATCGAAGTTATTGAAGCTAAATCCGTTTTACGTGAACCGCACAAAATGTTGAATGTTGCCACCTAGTGCTCCGCCTGACATACAATAGAGGATTTTCGTAGAGTAACGAAGTGGTACGGATATATCCGAGAGATGTCGAGAATGAAATAACCCCTAGTAGAATATCGTCCAGGTACCACATTTATACACCACTTATCCAGTGAGTATTATAAATTATAATCACTTAAATCTAAAAGATTTATATAAGTTTCCAATAGACAGTTTAAATTCAGATAAAGTTTATGAGATAAGCTTTAATTACGCAACAAGTCTCCCATGGGAAGGGGCAACAAGTCTCCAATGGGAAGGGGCAACAAGTCTCCCATGGGAAGGGGTCATAGAATGATCCATGTTTGTGTTTCTCTATGTATAATTGGATTGGACGAGAAGCGTGACATCCTTAAAATGAATAAAAAGTTGTTTTTGTTTTCAAACGAAATCGTTGATAAATAGCTTGGAAAATAAACTTATTAAGTCATTCCATTAAAACAATCAAATCAATTAATACATAGCTTATTTTTTGGTTAATAAAACATTATAATGGGCGCACATTTTTCGACGCAGCCGTACCAACATGGCTTTGCTATTTGCATATCAGTGTTGTGAACTCATCAAATCTTACGTTAACAACTTAACCAACTTCTCTTCAACCGAACAACGTTTGTAACTTTGACGCGGAATGGTTAACCTATCGATAAGGGGTACGCTACCTTACCGAAATCCACTGAATTTCGGTAAATTTACCGTAATCCATTTTGCATTACCCTCATCTCCCCTTACAGGTATCGGACTTACTACAGTGTAGCATAATCGAGTGACCAGCAATCGTTACATCTCAGCAACTTTTTATGCTGCGCTACAAATCTTAACCTTCAGATTGCAACTAACTAGCTTGCTGCAGATTGCGCCGACCATCTTTGTTTCAAGATATTTCTTGTTTGGACATATTTTGATCAAAAGTCCTATATACTATTTCCTATACTAGTAGTTTAAAAACTACTGAATGCACTTTCTTGTATGATTGCAGAAAACTGTAACATTTATGATCCATCGAAAAAAGCCGAGGTAAACCGGACAAAAGCATGTTCATCGTGTCAGATCACGTTGTTATATAACCTTGAACATGTCAAATACAGATCAAACAAAAGAGGTGTGACATTATCTGTTTGATTGCTAATCCATAGTTCTCCCATACAACGATAACTAATTCATTCGTTCAAGGTTTCGGATAATATATCCATTTATTGTTTCATAGAAATATCTCGTGCCGTGCGCATACAGTTGGTGAGAAAATTAATAACCGCTTGCGCAGTTCTAGGTGTGTCTCACAAAACAGGACATTTTTTTTAAATATCACCGATAAATTAGTGAACTGAAATGTTAATGGGGCGTTGGCACTTAAATAACGGAACTGAGGTAGGCAAACGCCCACTTCCAGACAGATAGTTCTTCGAGTTGGTATAAAACTTATATTCCATCCAATTAACGTCATGAGGTTGTATTAAACACATGGCACGTATTGTAAATAATAATTATAATTAAACATTCAAGTCACAATAAGTGAGACGTGTACGGTGGCATAGAGGTGACATGTGTGCAATTAGTTTTATCCCGTGGCCACGACTTACTTACTCGTTCCCACGACTTAGTATCTCGTTCCCACGACTTAACTATCACGTTCCCGTGACATAGTTATCTCGTGGCCACGACTTACTAACTCGTTCCCACGACATATTAAGTCGTGGGAACAAGATATAAAAATAATTTCACGCATGTCACCTCTATGCCACCGTAGACTCCAGATGCATATACAGACAAACTTGTCTTAAACAGCTGGTCAAAGGATTGATCAAAGGTGGCCGATTAAAGTACGTGGTTACATAGTTCAGGTGAACACAAACACAAGTTAAACTATAGTTCGAATGACAGTAAAACATCAATACTAGGACGACCTTTGGAACCCTTGAAAAATGGTCTTATTGTGGTGGTCTTAATATTGAGGTAGAATAAAGACTTGAAAATTGTGGTTTCAATTTTGAGATGGTCTTATTATTGATGTGGTCTTATTATTGAGGTGGTCTTATTATTGATGTGGTCTTATTATTGAGATGGTCTTATTATTGAGGTGGTCTTATTATTGATGTGGTCTTATTATTGTGGTGGTCTTATTATCGAGATGGTCTTATTATTGAGGTGGTCTTATTATTTAGATGGTCTTATTATTGAGGTGGTCTTATTATTGAGGTGGTCTTATTATTGATGTGGTCTTATTATTGAGGTGGTCTTATTATTGAGGTGGTCTTATTATTAAGGTGGTAGTGAGGTTTCATTGTACATGTATACCTTGTCACGCAGCGAACCCAGATCAAACATTTCCTGCCAAATCCGGTTCCGAGACAGGGAAGGTTCAACTGCACACTTTAAAGGTACATAGTCTTATTTATGTTTACAAAATATCCTTAAGTATAAATATGAAAAAAATCTTAGGAAGCTTAGAGTATGTCTGTATGAACGCATTAACATGCCATTTGCTCAAAACTATTACTTAGCATTCTTTGATAGAGAATAAAACTAAACTCTACTTCTAAAATTTCGCCTACTGATAAAACCCGTTTGAAATATTTTCCACAAAAACTAAACCTTATTTAAAACTAAAGGATAGAATTTAGAAAACGCAACAACTTGATAACAGTTATGTACAGTAAATTCTCCATGATATGACTGCAATTTGTTATAAAACTGGTCCGCCTTCTGAAGGAGGTTGGTCTGATTATCGAGGCAAATACGAAAAAAGTTAAAAACTCATTCACGAAAATACTTCTAAACGGCGCGGTCTTAATTTCGAGGTGGTCTGTAAGTGGAGTTTTACGGTATCTTAGATATGTTTTGAAATATGCCTGGTTTACTTTGTCAACTTGGGTCAAAATTAATGATATATACATGTACATTTAAAACCGACACATTCATTTATATGTACACCAAACAGTTATTGACACGCGTCACAACATTATGTACACGTGCTCTCAACGGTCAATAAGTTACACAACTACGAACGCGCTAAAGTACATTTTTCTTCATTTCTAGTACACGAGTATGTACTTTTACACTTTTCTTCATTGCTAGTACATTATTATGTACTTTTACATTGTTTCCATGGCATTACATTTCTTACTTTCTGACTGGCATGTAACGTTTAACTGATAACAAATATCCTTTGAAACAAATTTTATTCGTGTTAGAATTTGCAACCTTAACTTTAAATTATTTGTGAAATTGCGCACTGAACTCTTTCTTCAATATATGTCATAAAATAAAATGTGAATAATCAGTATAAAATGAAGTGGTATGAGCCCTTTAAGCCCTTTTTCCATGGTTTTATGACATCTTTATGCGATATTATCTATTTATTTTCGCTATAAATTTCGTGAGGACGATGTTTTAATGATTCTAAAATACGTCAGAATGTCATTACACTAAAAATAACAACTTTTAAATATTAACGATGCAATATAGCTAATAACTGTATTTAGATTCGCCAGCGATTTTTCCGTGTTTTTAGACGCATAAAACTCGGCAATATTGATCAAATTTCACGAATCGGTAATCACAAAGCTATTTTGTATGGCTGCGTTTCACCGAAGACATCCTACTAAAATTTACATTTTTACGAGTTCGTGTAGTTTTACCGCTTGTAAAAACACGTCGAATCTAGTTCACAGGATGATGCGCAGACGACATTAATGAGTTGTCCCTTTTAATTCCGATTACATAAAGTCAGTATGTATAAGATAAATAAGTTGACTAGTTTATATTTCAGACAAAACAAATTCTAGCTTGTTAAATTGCCCATATAATGGTTTTACATAAAACCAAGACAACCGATTCCATTAATCACAAAACAATTTGTCAGAAAACGGTAACCACATTGATTCTCAAAATACACCATGCTTTTTGTTTTGTGTCAATATATCATTTCACATAAAACGCAGTAACTGAAATTAAATCCTGTCTATCACAATGCAAACAAACGTAGAGCCAATGTATCATGTTTCTGGTTACAGTCTGAAATCAAAGGACTGAAGGTCCTCAGAGGCGCTCCCCAGGCTAGACAATATAATTATTTCCCTATTATCGTTTAGGAATTAATACGCGACTATTCGAGTAAACTCATTCGCCAAACATGACACAACTAATCCAGAAAAGCCGTTTATATCAAGACACCCACCATTCCACAATTGATATATCCCTGACAAATCAGCCATTATACCCATCAAATCTATAATAAAATCAGAGGATTTTACATGTACTATTTTCTTGATTTGATAAGTTAGATTGATGTATATGCTGCTCCAAATGATGTTGTTTCTTCTCACAATCATTTCTTGTAGTTCGTTTCGACAAGATCTGACTAAGTGAAACGTTATATTACAGTATTGTATTGCAATAATTAATTTATACCAAACAAAGAACGCCTGCTAATATCACTAGTGTATATGTTAAGGACAAAACAAATTACAGTTTAGTAATGTATATGTATAAACATACTCATTTCCCCCCCATGTTCCTTTTCCTAGTTTGTTTTCTTCACTGTATCGCATTGTATATATGTACATGTATGTCATGTTCTCTTTGTTTAGTGTTGTTGTTGTTTAATGTCATGTCATGTACAATCACTGAAAAGTGGAAATAAAGAGTATATATAGTCAGTCCTATATCAGAATTGAATCAATGCTTCCGATAGAATTACAGTGATAGCGAACCTCACATTAAACCCAAGTACAGGGGTGTAGCTGCCTATACGCGAGTACGCGGCTGAATCCACATGATTCCGACAAAAACGCCCAGAATGCACCATTGTTTTCAAAATTTTCCGAGGGGGCATGCCTACGGACCCCCCTAGCACAATTATATATCCACATGAATAGAGGGCTAGCTACGTCCCTGAAGTAACACATAGCATTCACACTATGGCAATTAAAAATGCATCGAACAATATAGCGCCAATATCATGCGCGCGCATCACGTGTTAATTGACCATTCAATAGTTAAAAAATTGTATGCAGGAGTTTATACAAGGACATGTACTATATGTATGCAGGATAATTATAGTTCATAACACAACAAGGTGTTTTCGAGACGAAATCCGGACACGAGTCTCCATATACATTATGTGAATAAAAATCAAAGAACCATAACTAAGTGAAAAAGATCATACCTGCTCCTACTAAGATCATTCCTGCTCCTACTAAGATCATACCTGCTCCTACTAAGATCATACCTGCTCCTACTAAGATCATACCTGCTCCTACTAAGATCATACCTGCTCCTACTAAGATCATACCTGCTCCTACTAAGATCATACCTGCTCCTACTAAGATCATACCTACTCCTACTAAGACCAAACCTGCTCCTACTAAATAAATGCGATCGAAAAACCCAGGTGCGCAATTTCATATGATAACTAATGTTCCTATAAAGTTTTGTTACTCCAGGTCAAATATTTTTTGAGATGTGAACAACACAGCCATCCTCAGTAAAAAGTCAAGCTAAAATATACTTATTCTGTCATCTTATATTGGTAATTACAGTATACAACGCAAAATAACTCATATACAGAGCTGGAGGGATCGTCGCCAAAAAAAGATTCGCCACAGACAGACAGATTTGATACGTGATAATGAACGCCATAGTAACCACAAATATGGAAAACTATTTATTAATGGAAGCTGGAAGCTAGGTAAAGGTGAAGATGAATAACAGCAATTCTGTCTTCAAATCCATTATTTCAGTGCAATGTTCTGTCATTTCAATACAAATTCCCTGGCGGGTAATTTCTTTAGTCTCGCACTCCTAAGGAATGATCAATTAAGCTCTTCATCCAATGCTCTGAAATATGTTACATTGTATTGTTAATGGCCTTCCCATAAGGTGAAGAGTTTCTATGGTGAGATATTGAACTATTGTCTATTGTCGACGTCTGACCACTGAACGCTCTATCGAAGTGAGGCGTCCGGAAAGGTTAGATCCCGATATAAATTATTATGCACGTCGAATTGAAATGGGTTATTCGAAACCATGTATCATTCGAAATAAACTTTCGGACTCGATGAATTCGAACGAACGAGGTCCGACTGTATTAATTTCGAATTAAGTACACTCGAGATGTCTTCATTCAATATACATTTCAAAAGGTTATTAGCAGATTTCGCCCATCAATTTGGCAAACATAAATGTATCAAATTATATGTATGGAATATGAAATGTGTGACAATATATACTCGGTTACAGAACACCTCCGCAGACTGGTGCCGAAAGAAGATACAAATGTTTCTGTCTGGTTGCAAAAAATGCGAACTATTCGAAACTATTTGTGGAAATCCGGTTTTGCATTCAGGCACGTGACAGCAGTATATGACTAACAACTAAATAAAATTCCGCAAAATTTATTTCTCATGAAATAAACTTACATTTGGCAGCAATACACGACTAGTAATGCTGAAAGTGAAGACTCAATCATTGAGTCATATTACCCTCATATAAAAAACATCGTAAAGTCGACATAAGATACATACTTTGTTAATAACATCATTATACCACGCACCATAACATCGGAAAATCATTTAACCTTCTTGTTTGTAACCTGAAAACACTCAAAGCCTTGTCTGAACTCTTTAACGTCGAAGGTAGATTAGTTTCTCTTCAAACAACACGTGCAAGATGATAACGACATCGGTGCTAAAACTGGAGATCCGATTTTAGTCCTCGTATCAGTGTGATAAGTTCATGTAATTCGCGCTCAGTCTCTAGATCAGACTCGTCAATTTATTCGTCAGCTTTTTATTCAAATGTTATAGAAAAATGTTCTTGGCGTGACGGTTTTATTTTTATAATGGTCTATTCCATTTCCTTACATAGGGATACTTGTTAATTTTGTGTACGTCGGTTTTCCTTCGCAATTATGATAATCCAATTCAGTTATTACACTTCACAAAGGCAATAAAATAAAAACCTTTTTAACCTTTGGAAATGCCAATGTACCATTACGGATGGCTACAACTATCCAAGTTTCAACATCGATCACAGGTTTTCAAAAATAGAATACTCCAATTTAAACATAAAGCGCATTTCAAAATATTGTGAAATAAACTATTAAGAAATTAGTACATGTATCAGTGCAAATGCACTTTTAAATGGTGCGGAATAGAGGAAAGCTGGTGCGGAATTGAGATAATGGTGCGGAATAGAGGAAAACTGTTGCGGAATTGAGATAATGGTGCGGAATAAAGGAAAGCTGGTGCGGAATTGAGATAATGGTGCGGAATAAAGGAAAGCTGGTGCGGAATTGAGAAAATGGTGCGGAATAGAGGAAAACTGGTGCGGAATTGAGATAATGGTGCGGAATAAAGGAAAGCTGGTGCGGAATTGAGATAATGGTGCGGAATAAAGGAAAGCTGGTGCGGAATTGAGATAATGGTGCGGAATAGAGGAAATCTGGTGCGGAATTGAGATAATGGTGCGGAATAAAGGAAAGCTGGTGCGGAATTGAGATAATGGTGCGGAATAAAGGAAAGCTGGTGCGGAATTGAGATAATGGTGCGGAATAGAGGAAAGCTGGTGCGGAATTGAGAAAATGGAGCGGAATAGAGGAAAACTGTTGCGGAATTGAGAAAATGGTGTGGAATACAGAAAGCGAACGAAAGAAGAAACGTGTGAAACATCTTTAGATATTTTCTTCGTTTAGAACTGTTTGACATAAATTATGTACACAGTATAATCTCATTTAAAGACTACATAAAATGTCCTATCCATAAGAAATGCAATAATCTAAAACTGTGGTATTGTGTCAGACGAGAATATTCACTCAGAAGAAATGTTCAAATAAAGTTCACGACGTATGTGGTTATATGTAACAAATGAAATTTAATGCCCATTCCAAGACAGAAAATTCAATATATAAACAGTTCACAGACATAATAAAACACTCTATCTCCATTATTGAAACACGTATTTACACGTCACGGCTAGACACAATGTGATTGAAAATGATAATCAACTTTCAGTAAAACATTCATAGGAAAATGTGTGAAACTGAAACAGCGGACAATAGAACGCTGTATTTCAGAATTGCACATTGACATGAATAGTTTATCACATTCTATTGCCGTGCATTGCACACACGATCCGTAAGTAATTCTTTGAAAATTTTAGACTTCTATTTTGCTACATCGTTTACAATATATCTTCGAGCCAACTAATGTATTCCATTCATGCGGCAACCGCCTTTTGCTGCCAGCAACGGGCTGTGCAATCGTTTGGATTCCTTCGAATGTCCGGGCAAGTCCGGCATACGCCGAGATGCGCCGACCTCTAGAAACATCCGTTTGATTGGTTAAAATAATATACCGGTGTTAGCCTCGTGTAATTGATCCTTCATGTTTTTCTCTGATTAATTGATAAATATGGAAGATACGAGAGACAGATACGAGAGTCATTGTTATATACGTCAGAATTATGCATTGAAGAATGATTTTCTTGTCTACGTGTGAAATCTCACCGCGATTACACAACAGAAAGTCGACATCATACTTACATTATGTCTCATATGTTCTATCAAGCATCCGTTTTGAACAGTTGGTTGTTACATGTAACTGACCTTAATCTGGTTAAAATCATCCCCTCGAAAACGCAATATGCTAGCGCTACGCAACGAGGATGCTTGCCTTTTCAGAAAGATCGTGTACTTGAGTAAGAGTGAGACCGGTCTATGATTTGCAATAGGGTCATCGGAATTAAGGACATATTAAGAATAGATCCAAGGGCGTGAGGTGAGAATACATCTATTTAAATCATTACAAATCACAACTGTTCAGAGATTACAAATATTTGATTGGTATGGCGCAATTCTCCCAAGTGTGGCAGCACTTCAACGGGGAAAAAACAGTTCCTGTTACTCGATGGCAGAAACAACGCACGAGCATATAACATCCGTAAAACGATCCTGCAGATTTCAACATACGCCCAACAGTATGCAGTTAATTACCGAAATCGCACGATATTTTTTATTGGCACATGCACGAACACAGGCACATGCACTAACAAACTGTAAATGAGTCATGCTATTTAATTGAATCGATTGTGGTTTTCGACTAAGTATATATACTTCCTGAACAATAACGTGGATTAAAACAGAAGCTCTCAGGGATAAAATTAAAAATTAAAAAAAAACACAAATAAGGCTTGCACCTGCAATGTGAAGATACAATAAAACCTCTCCCCAACGGTCCTCTCCTGAGTGGCATCCTCTGTTCAACAACAGTATCAATTAATTTATCATCAATCTAACCTCTCTAGAGCAAAAACCTCTCAACAACAACCAAAACCTGTGTTTCCCAAAGGGTGTTGATATGGAGAGGCTGCGCTGTGCTTAAACGCAACATTGCAGAACGAACATCGATCGGATGAAAACAGAAGAACATCTGTCCTGTATATAATCCAGAGATACGTGACAGAAAGCACTAATGATAAACACGCTCATTCTTACAGGCAATACAATATAGAACAATAGTTACGTCAATAGCTATAAAGTGATAACATTAGTATAGTTTTACTACAAATTCAACTGTAGCACACTCGCTCCAAAGCCTCATCCCTTTGGGAGACATACATTTCGGATAGTGTTGAAAAGTTTATGCTCTGGATAAGTAACTAGAAAGAAAGTCTTACAACAGGAACAGTTGACACTGTTGTGAAGGTGAAGTTGTTGCTCAATGGAGGGGGCCTCTCTGGACATGTTTCATTGTATACTGAGCATTCAAAGCTGTAGCTGCAATTACGACAATTAATCAGTTATGAGCATAACCAAAAATGAATAAAAACGCCAACCCAAGCATTGAAGCGCACGGAAACTTAAATGATATACTCCGTCGTGGTTTAAACATGGGTATTTCCCACAATAATAGATGTCTAGTTTCGATCCAATATGTTTCCCAATACGTCAACACAGTTAGCATACCGGATATATTTTTAGATAGTTAAATGACCTCATGATGACGCAGTAACATAATTAACATCATACATCTGGCAAAAGTACAAAATCTATATAAATTAGACGTATCAGAATACCATATATCGGTGTCATAATATCCTATTTGTAATCCCTCAGACTTTTTAATTATAGCTAGAAATAATTTGGTCTTATTTACGATTTCAATAAAAGTACTTGTACGCGTTATCATAACACGCTCGTGAGTTTCACAAATCTATTTTACATTGCAAAGTATATAACATTGCGTGCGGTTTTTGTGTCAGTTGAAGTGCAAACATATGAATCAAACGGATAATAAACGCGTATGAAGTTTACATGAGCTTTAATTCTAAAAGGGCGTCCAACGTTTTGTACATCGATTGTGAAACCAGTTTTAAGATAATTTTCAATTTTTCTCTATCTCTGTTTCCGTGGTAACTAACCGAAGCTCTCACTAAAATATAGATTGTTACGTGTGGGGTATAACTTTTCCGAGTGCATGATTCGAACTCATAACCTTCGGCTCAGGAGAATATGTATGCAGGCCGCTTGAATTCCGTACAACTGTAGCACGGTTAAGGTTTACATGTATACAGTCCGTTTGAATTCCGTACAACAGTAGTATGGTTAAGGTTTAAATGTATACAGCCCGCTTGAATTCCGTACAACTGTTGCACGGTTAAGGTTGAAATGTATACAGCCCGCTTGAATTCCGTACAACTGTTGCACGGTTAAGGTTGAAATGTATGCAGGCCGCTTGAATTCCGTACAACTGTAGCACGGTTAAGGTTTAAATGTATGCAGACCGCTTGAATGCCGTACAACTGTAGCACGATGGAGGTTTAAATGTATGCAGCCCGCTAGAATGCCGTACAACTGTAGCACGATGGAGGTTTAAATGTATGCAGCCCGCTTGAATGCCGTACATCTGTAGCACGATGGAGGATTTAATGTATACAGTCCGCTTGAACGCCGTACATCTGAAGCACGGTTGATTTTTTTTGTATGCTCGATTGCGGTACAAGTATTGCACTTCATACGTATCGCGACAAGTAATTTAATGTCACGTCCATGACCTAAATAATATATATTTATACAACAATTACACGTACCTCATTAACGCAAAAAACACCAATTGTGACAGAGAATAGTAAAATATCAAATTATAATGACTACCTTAGTTATTGATCAAGTAATAGTTGCCAATTTCATATACATGAGACAGACAGCAGTTAAGAAGAACAGGTTATAACGTGTTGGTAAACTAGGAACACTGGTCTCCTGAGCGGCTCTCTCTTCACCAACAATCTCTCTTCAATTTTCCGTATAGAAAGATTTCACTGCCAATATATCCTCTGTTGAGCAACAACCTCTCAACAACTCCAACCATTTGTGTCTGAACAGAGGTGTTTGTTCTAAAGCGGTTGCATTGTATCAATTTCAATACATTCTCACACAACTTAAGTCTGTCAGATTGTAAGCTACCTGCATATGTTTTAGATATACAGAGAAATATCCCACTAACACAACGCATGCCCTTAGGAGACGCGAAGTTTGACTGTTGTAGTGAGATTGCTGCTCTGGAGAGGTTAAATCGGTTGCACATTATAAATACATGTATAAAAAAAACGAATGTTTCCATACGTCATGGATTTTATATAGGTTGATCTCGTTCATTCGAATACGTCGCGTCTGAAATATTATCTCGAATAATACAGGGTTTCGAATTTTACAACTTTACAGTCAGACGTGCAGAAATATAATATTTCACAGAATCGTACCCAATCTTCGACAATAATCGCGAAGATTACAATGAACACAAAGAACATTGAACTACACAAAGATCTTCGATTATGCGATAAAAGGTTCCGCTATTGCCTCTACGTAAGCTAATAAATCTAGAGAAAATTAACAATATATCAGACATAATCGTGAGTGAGCAAATACTTAAAAGGTCGCGGGAGAGTGAGGATTTATAAAAAGTAGTAAAAACACCTTTATTACGGGAATACACAGTCACGCATATTAAGTCACGCACTAAATTGACAAATAAAGTACAAAAAAAAATTTACGTCAATTTTCAAAGCATTTTTCAAATTCACGACCGACCTTCTGTACGGGAGACATCTGTACGGGAGACAAAAGACCCGCCTTTCAAAACCGTTTGACGTCAATATTCACCTACGTATGTCATAAAAAATGAAACAGTTACGTCCTGTAAATAATTAGAAGCGGAGAACTAAAATACAACAACCATAGACAGAAAGGTCGGTTTAAATATTTAATGAATCCAGTCCGCCCAACACAATATATACTACGTTTGCTATTAAAGTGAAATGTTGACCCTACTACCTATCAGTCTAGTTTAAAATTAGAATTATTAATGACAGTATGTCAACATACGTCATTAAATTCTATTCACAGCAGTATGTTAACTACTCAATGAGAACGTGATTCCCAACAGTAGGACACGTCCATTTTTAGTTGTTCAGAACAACTAGTTCTATGACATTTTCGACAGTCGCATCGCCTTAATACGAAAACTACTTTTTTCTTGAAGTGGCGCAAGAATTCCAGGTAAGTGAATCGGTTACTATAGTTCAACATCTTGGCGTAATCTGCATAACATACTCAATACTGGTAGTAATCTTTACTGCGCAATTAAATTTAATGGTTCGACAATGGACACTTATGATTCGTACTTTCTGTGAATCTGGAAGTGTTGAATACAAAACCCGTGTTCAATTCCGAACAACTTCAGAGCTTTCAGCGCTTTGATTATGAAATGCAACTTGACAATACAATACAATGTTAGTTTTTCCCTTTACCCATAATCATGATAAAAATGAGAGTTTAAAGCGACATAGCCTGCATTTCCACGAAACCATCACTAGTGAAAATAATAATAAATATTTGGTTAATACTGACCAACTTTAAGCAACCTTGCGCACCTCATGTTTTATATCGACTGATCCAAAATCTATTTATAGCCATGTTTGTAAATAGTGCGTAATCGTTGGGAACAGTACTTGCCAAGTGTAATCACGACGGTTATGCGTACTACTATTCACATTAACCACGATAACCTACTTTGCAATAATCATACTTACACTTAAGTAAACAGTCTTAGAAGATTGCGATCCAAAAAGGTGGCCTCAGTAAATATTGATGAACAATTGGCTTGGGAACATTAAAACTAGTTTTGGGAGACCATTAACCATTAACCATCAACTATTAACCATTAACAACAAAGATGTAAGATAAATACTTCACTGTATTACTCTAGCGGCAATGGATGTAGCTGTTTGAATCAAACTAACGCTTCTTACCAGTACTAACGTACCCTTCCACAAGGAGCCGGCAACTTCTCCACATGTGGAGGAAAATCGACATTTTTGTCAAATTTTCATGGAAGGGTATGACCTGCCGCGACCGGGAATCGAACCCAGATCACCGGGTTACAAGACCAGCGCACTAACCGCTGGATCACGGCAGCGGCTCCAACCTTTCTTCAACAACAGCCAAAATGTAATTCTCCCGAAGAGCGTCGCTCTGGGCAGGGTACACTGTATTTCTCAAGTATTTGAAATTAATAAGTAGGTTTTTCCTGTCATATATGAAACAATTCTCCTTCATACCACTTAATTCTCGCCACACCCTCGTGACTCACGAGATGTTTTCATTCTAGTTCTCCTCATGTTGTTGTTGCTGATTTGTTGTTGTTGAACAAAAAATCATGATCGAGTAAATAAGGCATTTGTTATAAAGTAACAGTTTTCTGTCGGTACTAAACATCGCCTTGTATAACATATGACGATAACAAAGTTTTAATACTAAAGAGTCACGCAATGGACAGACGATACCAACAATAAATACATATTTATACGCAAAAGCTTGGTTGCTATGGAAATAAAATAGTCGGAGAGTGTATATTTACATGAATATGATGAATTTCACCTTCACAGTATTGAACAGTAATCGGACCTTGGGTGACTGAATACTACAGTTGGATACAGTAACACAATACACTAAACGTTGTGTTCATGCAATAGCGTGTTGCTGGGCGTATGCGCAATTCTCTGTGTCCTTCCAATCGTAGGTTAAATTTATCCATACAACTTATAATAACGTCAAAATCCTTGTTTCAAATCCTAGTGTATGGGGCGAATGGTGGTCGTGGGGTAAGGCGTCTGACTCCCGATGCGAAAGTAGTGAGTTCGAGTGCTCCTTTGAGCGGGGGGGGGGTAATAAGGAACCGTACAGTCCCTGAATTTGACGCGAGAACTGCTTAGTAACAAAGAAAGCAGTCATCGAGAGTGATCAAATTGTATAAATTGCAAAAACTTGTTCCCCTATCGATGTTAAATAAATAAACTAAAACTAAAATAAATCATAGTGCGATTTTGAAAGCGCTACATTCGTATATTGTTTCATGACATTCGGGGTGAGCAAAACTAGCATTATCCTTTTTTATGTTCTCACATGAACTACCTCATAAAACACGAAATGTATTCATTATTACATTGTAGTTATTACCGAGTCTTCACTCGATAACCAAAGAAGCGTTCCAAATGAAAGATGACGTAAAACGTCATCCAATGAAATAACTCAATCGAAACAAATAACTAGCCAAGAGTTAGTAGAGCGAAGACACTAAATCACATGAGGAATCTTAACCTTCATCTTTCTACAATACATGAGTTCAATAATTATCTAGGGCAAAACCTACACCGCCCCAATCACTTAGTTTAATCATATTTAATTTGCTCTTTATGTTGTTACAATGTCTACAGTTATACAAACAGAATAAATATTATTACATAAATGAAAAAAAGCAAAAATGGTTGGGCAACGAGTTATTTCAACATTAGTAAATGCCCTCCCCTTGTAAAGTATGACAAAGTTTCTTGATTGACAAACACCAGTAAAAAAGACAATGTAGATGAGCTGTTTAGTATATACATTGTAACGTAAGATGGTTTGGAAGAGAAGGGGAAATAAATGGAGAGGAAGAAGAGAAAGTTAGACGATATGAGAGGTTAATTAAGACACATTGATGCCAGTTTTCACTATGGTAAGAGACTTAGAAGAGCTTAGAAAATATGACGAAAAGTTAGCAACATTCCTTAGAGAGCGAGATAATCGATATCATAAACAAAACATTTGTAATAACAGATTGATCAATGTCGTAGATTATCATATAATCACATAATGAACGTTTGCCTCGCAACTTCAAACACAAGTACCATACTGTAGTACTTATTCTGTAGATACGATGACAGATGACTACGATTATAAGAGTTCGTCTGAAACCACAACCATACTGTGGTACTTATTCTGTAGACAAGATGACTGCATTTCGCATTGAGCTCACTGAATATAAAAGTCTTTACGAGGAAAATAAAGGTTGCCGAACATATTACGTAGACAAAATGATTGTTTAACACAATTACCTCGTTGAGTATAACAGTCTAGTCATGAAGCCACTACCATACTGTTAGAGTTATTCTGTAGACAAGATGTTTGTATAACGCACTTATCTCGTTGAGTATAACAGTCTAGTCATTAAGCCACTACCATACTGTTATAGTTATTCTGTAGACAAGATGATTGTATAACGCAATTACCTCGTTGAGTATAACAGTCTAGTCATGAAGCCACTACCATACTGTTATAGTTATTCTGTAGACAAGATGTTTGTATAACGCATTAACCTCGTTGAGTATAATAGTCTAGTCATGAAGCCACTATCATACTGTTAAGAGTTATTCTGTAGACAAGATGATTTTATAACGCAATTACCTCGTTGAGTATAACAGTCTAGTCATGAAGCCACTACCATACTGTTAGAGTTATTCTGTAGACAAGATGATTGTATAACGCACTTACCTCGTTGAGTATAACAGTCTAGTCATGAAGCCACTACCATACTGTTATGAGTTATTCTGTAGACAAGATGATTGTATAACGCACTTACCTCGTTGAGTATAATAGTCTATTCATGAAGCCACTACCATACTGTTATAGTTATTCTGTAGACAAGATGTTTGTATAACGCACTTACCTCGTTGAGTATAATAGTCTAGTCATGAAGCCACTACCATACTGTTATAGTTATTCTGTAGACAAAATGTTTGTATAACGCACTTATCACGTTGAGTATAATAGTCTAGTCATGAAACCACTACCATACTGTTAGAGTTATTCTGTAGACAAGATGTTTGTATAACGCAATGGTCTCATATACTATAACAGTCTAGTCATGAACCCACTACCATACTGTTATACTTATTATGTAGACAAGATGATTGTATAACGCAATGCCCTCATTGAATATAATAGTCTAGTTATGAAGCCACTACCATACTGTTAAGAGTTATTCTGTAGACAAGATGATTGTATAACGCACTTACCTCGTTGAGTATAATAGTCTAGTCATGAAGCCACTACCATACTGTTATACTTATTATGTAGACAAGATGATTGTATAACGCAATGCCCTCATTGAATATAATAGTCTAGTTATGAAGCCACTACCATACTGTAGCGAGATGATTGTTCGTGGAATAACGACAATTTATGTTTCTGCTTGTAAACTTAAAATGATTAAATTATAGAACACTTGAATACATCTACTTACTAACAACATTGGTCGTCATCTAAGAGACATGTCTTTCGATGTATTCATACTCACAATCAAAATCAAGTAGTCCGCAGTTTGAATTAAAACAGAAAATGTTATGCAACTATATCAATACTAAATGACTACTAGATACCCCGCACCATATAATGGTTTATCTTCGAGACACATAAACACGAGGAGTCACAGACGTAACTTTAGTAAAACCTCACTTAAAGACCACCTAGAAATTAAGACCACACCATATTTTCTTCCGTATTTTACAGGATAATCAGATCACCACAAACACTGCGACCGACTTTCAATGATGGTATTATTATAGAGATATCACTGTTTGTGAAACAGTATAAAACTATTTTGACAGAAATTGTATCCTTCTTACCACGTGATCTTAAACAAATTTAGCTAACTATTTTCAGTTGACAAAACATGTCACGTATAATCATTACAATAGCGACTTACAGGTGATTCTGAAATAAAAGTATAATCGTCATTGAAGAGACAAGTCGGATTTACCTAGCCTAGTTTGTACAAGGTGTCACAGTTAAACATGTTTTACGGCTAATCAATACGGTACGTGCAATACGGTTAAAGCCATCGTGTAACAGCTGGAAAAGGAGGTCACTTTGAGTGTGTTATGATGACATACGATGGGGTGTTCAAAAAGTGCGCGGAAAATGCTAACAAAATCTTTATACGATGTCTATATGTGATTAGAAATTTAATCGTAACAGAGGTCAGGGGTTCCATTTGACCCTTGGACCCCTGGAATTTCCAAAAAGTCATATTTTGACCCTCTGGCTGAAGGGTCAATTTTTCTTTAAATTATAGTTATTTTGGCTATAAAATGGTTAAAGCTGGTCAATAATTATCAAAATGACCCTTGAGATTCAGCAACTAGTGAAATCCCTGGAGGTCTAAAATTTATATTCTTGATTGATTTACAAAAACAGCATTGTATTCAGACTAACAGCATTTTATCGTAACTACAGTAACGACCACCGACCGTCATCGGATCACTTTTCGTAATTTAAGAGATATTTTTTTGAAATTGCTTCTTCTTTACAAGTTCATAACTTTTTTATCCGCTGATGGATTTTCGTAACCATAACACCCCATTCACCCGCAGTTCCCGTTCTTTCATACTCTGACTTCTGTAGAACCTCGTACAGTCCTGCAATCTGCGACATAATGAATCATGTAAATGTGTAATTTTACCTTCAGTAACATATATGTGACTGCAGGGCAAATAGTACTTCTACACTAAAGGCTATGAAAACGCAAATTAGACTGAAAAGGTTACGGAGCCTTTTTAAAATTATTTTTTGTTTTATCTATAAAAATATTCTTACTCTATTTATATTGTCAGAGTCTTGTAGAAATAATTAATTTACTGAAATTTTATCTAGTGCGATAACTGAGATTTTCCAAAAGTAGCAAATTTCTAAACTTGCGTTTTTAATGGCGAAAAGTATATACAGGCTTACCAACAACCTTTGACAGTGTCGGCCAAAAAGGAGATGGGATACTTTATATCCTGATAGGCCTACATTTACCAAGTTCACGTATGTTTAACCGATTTTTTACAGACCTTATACATGCAATAGTACACATTCACGACTCATCAATGATTCATAGCATGTCACTGTTCATACATATAGTCATGTTAATCAGTTAATCTGACGTCAAACGAGCGCAATACGATTGCCAACTTTATGTTAAACAAGAATGAAAATTAGAGACGTGCGGTGTAAACATGTAAAGTGACGACAGCGATAATATCATGTAATCATTCGTAAATATAGTCCTATGCCTTACGGTCGCCATTAATTTTCGTTAACATTGAATCATATGACAGCCCGTGTTAAAAGCAAAATTAGACCTAATGAATCATGCAACAAACATAAACTAGCGGTAAAGAAATTGATTACAATCTCATGTTCATGAAACATTCGTAGTTACTCCTAAATGCGTATCGTCTATTACACTTGTTATTAACCGATTTATGAGAAAGTAGGTCACGCTGAATGTTCCTGGTCGTCCTTGTAATGGCGTCCTGGCTGATACAATGCTCTCATGACAATAACACAAATCATCTCAATTACAAACGGTTCGTTTTCTAACGACATTATTCTTAATCATTCAGAAGAATTCGTCATTCCTAGCACAATTACAGATTTCTCTCATGTTTTATAACTTCAGTTTCCGAGATTAGATGTCTCGATCTTTTGGCTGAACTGATGAGTTTGTTTTCAGAACCCATTTTTCTAATGTAATCGAATCAAGTCCAACATGATTATTTTCTAGAGATGTGTACCTGTTTAATGCCACCAACAAGCTAGTATGTAACAGCAAATGATAATAGCCTATTTCTCTTACAATTATTTTAATCAAAGAGTTTTGCCAATTATTTTTATTCGTAGGACCTAAAATGTGAAAATGGTCCCAAATCGGAAAAGAAATCTGAAAATCTGAACTTGGTCACAAATCTGAACATGGTCACACATCTGAACATGGTCACAAATCTGAACATGGTCACTAATCTGAACAGGGTCACTAATCTACCATGGTCACTAATCTGAACATGGTCACAAATCTGAACATGGTCACAAACTTGAAAAACGGTCACCAATTTTATGTGAGAACGAATACAAATACGAAATAATTTTACCTCATATGTTAACCACATCCCATAAAAGCGTAACCTAGTTGGCGCAAATATGCTGAAACAATTTTTCTTCCCCGTGGTAAGGAAAAAATAGTCCTACAAATGAGACGACATTTTGTTTTGAATTTGAAGTGACCTTGTGATTTCATTCAGAACCAAAATGTTATGATTGTTATTTTCCATTAAAAAAGATGAAGCCACAGAGACTGATCATCACGCAGTTGTGTTCTCTAATATAATTACGAGACAAAACACGTTTTACATAATTTGTAACAGCTAGTTTTCGCATTCAAGAAACGAATCGACAAATGTGGTAGAAATTGCTTCACATTTGAAACCATTTTCACATTTTGAGAGTCATACATCAACAATTATTCAGACCCTTGTTCAATTCTCTAATATTTCGTTCCCTGAATATTCACGGAACAGTAAATCACCACTTAAAGACCATCTCATAAGGACACTTTATCAATAAGATCATATTTTCAAACAACTCAGACCAATTTTTTCTTCAGATCCAATGCTTGTCTTATTATTGAAGACTCTCTGCGTCTTTCAATCCAAAGGCTGGGATGAATTCACGGCGCTTCACACATTCTGAAACGGTATCTAAGTTTATCGAGTACAGATGAATACGCAGATAAGTTGGATACTCATTTTGAAGACAATCTTGGCAATATATCATTAACAACACAAAGAGGATGACGTCAGCCAATCCGGTGCAATATCATAGCAGTCAATGGTTCTTACAAGTTTTTCGAATTACTAGAAAGAGTGTAAATGTGTTCAGTGAAATATTGGTGTACATGTCAATGATTTAAGAATGCAGGTACAATGGTTTCGCAGTGCACATACCATATTGTGTTTCACTGCAGATTAGACTTAGAAATCGAAAGATTACGAATGATTGTGTCATATCATACCGAAGAATCTTCATCATCAGATAAGCCGATAGTTATCGATGCGAGCGTCGCTAATTAGTGGCCACGGTGGTCGGAAACACTCGAAAACACCCGGAAACACTCGGAAGCCTTCGTGATTTACCGATTTATGATATGATTTCATGATCTTTATCGTTCACGACTTAATAAGCCACCCCGCTGTGTTTAGCCAGCATAATGAAATTGCCCCGGGCAGTACTAATTTTTCAGAATGTATTATACATTCATGATACTTATATTGTAGCCTCTAACGTTAAGTATGATATTTCTCTGGTTAAGTGCGCGTTTAATGAATAATGTTGTATTGTAATTTTTATGTATGTGAGCGAATTACTTGTTTTTCATATACAAGATTGTCTGTCGTTTAAGTGAAATTAATACTTAAATTAATTCCTTACTTTTTTTATCAATTGAATGATGCGGCTATACTTTTTCAATGATTTCGAAAGGTGATTTAACTGATATTAATTCGTGAATATACAGGGGGTAAACCAGTGTATTGTACTTTAAACGGTGATTTAGAATGCAGTATTACTGATTCGGATAGAACAAGCTGACCACCTGCCTAAATAGACAGATAATTAATAAAAAAACACGAAACAAAATTATGTTCTCTTAATATAATTGTATAATGTAATGTCTTACATTCCACTACATTTTTGAACTGTAGTTCATGAAAAATAAAATGCATCAAATACTAAATACATGAAACCCGAAAATTAATTGGTGGAAAACGTAGAAAACTGATGTATTTAGCAAACCAAGAATCTCTCGTATCACAAGACCATCGTGGAATTAAATGACATGTTACGTGCGAAAATAATACCTACAATTATATTCTGGTGACACTGTTACGGCCCTATATACATGTTTAAGTTACGAAAAGAAGGGAAATGTGTTGTTTCAGGGTACCGAGTTTAAAACGAATTTCTCAGAAGCTCTGCGATCTTTTCTTTTTTTCTTAATTTTTTGTTTTTATTCCCATACGGACCAACATTTCCTTCATTTTTCCACTGACATAGTATTGAATACAAGGTATTGATACGAAGATATTACTTGTGATCCGAATGTCAACACCTATAGGTCATTTTCGTTTTTTATTTTCACAGTATATTGTTCACATATTTGTCACCTTTTATTGTTTTGTCAATTAAGGGTCAGATACTTTATGACACTTTGTTGTAAAAACAAGCAAGGATTTTTTATCATTTATTTTATATAAGTTATGCAACTATTTGTCTAAATAATTGTAACATCTGTATAATTTACAATATTAATAGCATTAATATAATAATATTCACATTTAGATATAAAATTAAACAATATCATATAAAAACATATTTATTGTAATCGAATTATACTGTTTTAAAGTTCACAACTTACTGAATAAAAAGTCAATCTAATGAACCAAACCAATATTTCATTTCAAGGCTATTCTATAAAAAGTCACATTTCCCCTAAATTCTTCCCTATAAAGCGCACTAATTTGTTAATTAACAGCTTGTATAATCGCTGCTGGACCCCTAGTGTGCCCGTCCGGAGCTCAAGAGCCATAAAACTTCGGTAATATTCGGTCATACTCGGACGGTCTTCCGAACATTTCCGAACGTGGTAAAAAAACATACCATATAATTTTAAAGTGAAAAAAGACCATTTTCCTCTTTAAATATTTTCACCAAATAAATACCGATTGACAGAGCAATAATTATAGTTTATGAGTCCATTTGCATTTTGTTAATAGCATTAACCGTTTTTAAATGACATTAAGTTAATTTCAGACTAAATTTTTTCCGCCTATATATTCTATATAGCACTGGTAGCTGTTTTAAAGTTAAAAAAAGACCATTTTACTTTTATTTCAAATAAAAGGTAAAATATTTGAATGAATGGGGAATATTGAAACATTACAAAACCGTTTGCATTTATTTGATATCTTTAACGGATAAAAAGTTATACCAGTTTAAAGTTAAAATCCTTCATATTTCTATATAGGCATTTTTGCGCAGTATCGATTATCTGATGATGAGAATTCTGCCACATGCTTCGCAATTTATCTAGTCACAGCCGAGGAAGATCATGTTTCAGAAACGGTAAATTTGCTAGCAGTGCAAAAAGTTGACTAAGACAATTGAGTTTTTTTAACTTTCAAATGTTCACAAAATGGCTGTTCTGGTGGCGCAAACTTGTTCTCCCTTCTTGTCGGTTTGAGTTTTATTAACATCAAGTTTAAATAATAAAGTCTTAAGTTCTTACGAATACATTTATCAATTCACTTAGGTCAACAAATACACCGACATTTAATAAAAAGGCAAATTTCAATAAAACGCAACTACAGTCGGACCTAGCTTATTCGACAACCTTTTATCCGAATACTTGGTATCATCCGAAATATATCAGGTCACGATGTATCTTCTTACACAAGTCGAATTGAGATGGGCTATTCGAAACCATGTATTATTCGAAATAAAAATCAAACCCGATGAATTCGAATAAACGAGGTCCGACTGTACTTAAAAAATCGTCAGCTATTAAATCGTGTCTGTATTTACACGTACATTACGTCAAGTGCGAGTGTACTGTATGCGCTCCAGGCAAGTTGCCTGGTTATTTTTGTACAATCCTGGTTATAACTCATTAATTAAGACCGGTATTAAATCCTACAGGAATAAGATTAATTTGTGTATATGAATAACGTATTACCATTAGTGAATGTTTTGATAAGTATTGTGTACTGTAACAGCGGCAATATACAGTAAAACCTCACTTAAAGACCACCTCATAATAAGATCAACTCGGGATTTAAAACACAATTTTCAAGTCCAATACCTCACTAAGAAGACCACCTCAATATAAAGACCAGTTTTCAAGGACTCCCGAGGTTGGTCGTATTATTCAGGTTTTACTGGACAATGTAACTGCTGTCATATAATTGCACCAATCGCCATTCGGTTAACCCAGGGAATTGTTCCAAACCGAAAATATTTACGCGAAAATAAATCAAAATTAGTTCATGTACATTATCGTTGAATAAAAACATTGTTGAACAAATCAAGTTGACATTCTGTCTACTTCAATCTTTGTATTTAGTTAAAGCGATTTAAGTAAACAAATACCCGCGTCATATTGAACAATTTGAATATTAGAGCTATTATGACGTGGTTCAAAACTTATACGTTAATCCTTTTATCCGATAAATGTGCCAAAGATTAATTTGACATATATAGTACTATCATTTTTCAGTGAGACTTTTAATGACGAACCTTCAAATCATTTCAAACACACCTCATATATCGTGTCCTCCCGAAGTCCAAGCTAAATGTGTTCTATTTATAAATGTATCACCTAGTCAACAGACGTAAATTGTGGATAAGACACTATAAAACTAATCTATTAGTTTCTATATATGGTAATGGTCATAGATAACTGCAGTACATTAAGACTTCGTACCTCGGAATACAATTACTATAAAAATATTCATTTGAAAGGTCAACACAGTATCTTGATACGAGAAAGATTTTGTTCTGTTGGAGATTGACGTGGTTTTCAGCTGTATTTCATTAATTTACGACGGTCATTTGACATAACCAGTGTTCTTTTGTTGCCTACTAGAACTAAAATGGTCGTTTGCAAGCAGCTGTCAGAATCCCACACGAATCAGAGGTGGGGGAGAAAACGACTTCGGGTGAAATATCTTCAGTTAAACTGTCAATGATGGACAAACTACACCTCACCCTGTGTTCAAACCTATGATTTAAAGATTGACAGACGAGAGCACTACCGACTGAGCAAACCGGGCGTGCTGCTGTGAGAAGGAAACGCGGTACAGTGCATTACAGTACACAAGACATCGGTACAAGAATAAAATATTGTGATTAAATAGGAGAAATGTAACAAAAACACAGTCAGTAAATTACTTTTTGCTACCAGTTGTCATTTCAGCAGACTACCATATAAACTACAATGTTGAAAGACTCCATACTAACTTCCGGTCTCTTAAAACCTACTTCCGGTCAGCGAACTTAAATATGCAAATAAAGTAACACACAAAATTCGGCTTCAGAATCGACTTTTTACGGCACATCGATGTTCAGTCCTTGGATTAATTTACAATTCACAAGAATGAGATTAAAGTCTCATATAGAAGTAATACAGACGGACAAACAGTGACATGTTTAGCCTACGTCATTCTCCGGACGCTGTGACGTCATTCTCTAAACAGCATGACGTCATTCTCCTTACAACGGTCGGAATGGACTGTCACTTCGTACCGTGTCACAGTGCAAGGTCAGTTTCCAGAACATTTTGCACCTTGAATTTAAGAACCAACAAAAAATAATACCACTATTAAAGCACAGATCAAAATAAACCGTTCCGCTCTGTTCTGTTCATTCATTGTATTTTTAAACACTGTAATGAATATTTCAATCGACACATTATCGATCTGTTCACACATAACAATTTTATCATGAGTGTGTAAATGAGATAATCTTAAATCATGATTCAATACTGACGTTTATAATCCACATTTGAAACAGGATACGTGATGCCAATTATCAGTTTAATGACAGCAATGCGTGTGGTTTATACTTGACGATGCGTGGGCGCGTAGTGAGCAAGAGTGAAATGAAATGAAAATGGACGCCACTTCTAGTCAAAATGTCAAAGTATGAGACGTTGTTTTCTGTACGGTTTTATGATAGTGTGTGTTGTATGTATAATACTTCATCTATAATACTCATTTATTTCGTTCATATGACGTTTGATGGGCAAAAAACAGACAGACGTTTACGAATCAAGCAGACAGACTAATTGTATGTCACATTTTTATTTCATAATTCGAAGTTTGAAATGAGAGGAGAAAGAAAATAGAATTAGTGGCCATTGTTTGAAAACAAACACAAACAAGGTCTGTCTCAGACTTACGCAGGCTTAAGCCATAATATTATTATTACTTTAATACCATTGCATTGTCCGACTATAAAGCCAAGTAACTAACGTCTGTCTCGCCTTCAGTACCCCTGTGTACTTAAAAGGCTTACCAATTCTAGCAGACTATATACTTCATTAATACTAGGCACATTTATATCAAGGACCTGGCACTGAGACAGTATATTACACAGAAATAAGCAAGGATTTCCCTGACGCATACATATTGATTCCCTGACTTCCTTTTCTTTCTAGGGACTCCCATTTTCTACCTACTGTGCATTCCTGTGACCCCTATAATAAACTTTTGTCAAGTATAAACTGCATACCTGGGACCCTACAAATTTACTAAGGACCCCTTATTAGTCAAACACGAGGGTCCAAGGACCCCCATCTGAAAAATCCTAGGGAAAACCCTGAATAAGCATATTTAGAAAACATTGTTAAGATACCGATCCATCATACAGAAAAAAGCAGCAAAAATATTCTACATAAACCTCTAATAACACCATCAAGACCCTTATTCATTGAATTAGGGTGGCTATCATGTGAAAATAGTTAGTGTATGTATGTGTCTTATGTGAGGTGTCTGTTGTTGTTGTTTTATTTCAATTTTATTTTCAGATCATCTTTTGTAGTTTTTAATAGTCTCATTTACATCCTGATGTTAAAACATGATGTACATGTACAATGTATTGTGTGTGCGTTTGTGAATGCGTGTTTGATTGTGTGGGTGTGCGTGCGTGCGTGCGTGCGCGTGTGTGAATTCTTGTTTGTTTGTGTGTGTTTATATTGTTAATAGAAGGCCATATTGAAAAAAAGATGTACAATTTATGTTAACCTTAAATATGTAACCTTCTGAAAATAAAGAATTTATTATTATTATAGTGCACAAATTCTTACATAATAAAATAGCCACGTTCTTTCATGATATAATTTCTTTCACTCACAAGTCTCCGTACATATTTCTTAAGAGCCACCACCAACAATGACATAGCACCCTTTTCCTTTACATGAAATTATGGTAAACGAACATTCTCTTTATATGCCCGTGGGGTTTGGAACTCTATTCCTGTAAATATACGTTGTATATCGAATACAGATACATTCAAAACAATTATAGGAAATAGTTAAAGCTGAATCAATACTAATTCAATCTTGCATACACGTGTCTTATCTGAATGGTATGCGGTTGTTTTATTGTCAGATCATCGTAACTTTTGTAGCTTTTGAAGATCTCATTTATCATTATAATTTTACGTTATATGTATGAACATTGCGTACGTTTATGTGCAGATATTTGATGTTGAATTCTTACATTGTGGTTGTTTGCAGGCCACATTGTATAAAGTTACACCCGTAGCTTATTGTGATGTCTTCATGGAATAAAAAAATTATTGTAAGTTACCAGGATTCTTTAAATTACCGACAAACTAATGTCTCCATCACACCAAGGTTTTAAACTTAATGTATGTGATCATAAGTCTACATAAATCTGGAACACCCATCGTACATTACAACAGTTTTTTTATATTCAAATCTAAACTATTAAATGGACAAAATATTGATAAAGACTAAAGCAAACCATCGAACGTACGGTCCAGTCAAGAATGTCCCGAATAACGCCAAACAATCACGTTGTTGAACGAGTTGATACGATATAAAATGTTTCGCAACGTTTATAGATATATTTCATGACCTTTCCCCCTTTAAATTGTTTATCAAATTCTACTCCACACTTTTACAATCTAGCCCGAGTTTAATGCACGATTATCTTGATGTAACTAACACCTAACAGATTCTTCATTTGATAATCACCCTCTCTAGCGTCGGATTGAAGTATGTGGTAGGTGTTGTTCGTCACGTCGCTCCATCATTTATCCGGGTTTTATATTCAACTGCATGGAGAGTATATCCGCTTCATTTTGACTTCATATTTTAGTTCATAAACTGCGCATTTGTTATACGTGTATAATTTATAGTAGTAGTAGTAGTAGTAATATCTTTATTTTCATCTCATCATTGCACATACACAATATCACATACACAATATCACATACACAATATCACATACACAATATCACATACAGTGAAAAAATAACATTTAAAACGGCACAATGCCATTCCATACGGAATCATAAGAGATGGACAATGACATATTTAAAATATATGACAAAAAACTTTGCCGGTCAATGCTGGTTGATTGCTGGTCAATTAAAAAACTACGATAATGTTTAAGTGTTTTCATGTAAAATACACAATGGTGATCATGAAAATACATAATTAATCGGTACTGATCAGCTAAAACTACTAGGTAATTGCCAAACAATTGGTCAATATAGGTAGAATGACTGTTTGGTCAGTACTTGTAGATCGATATTTGACACTATGGAACAACGGTCCATACTTAAACAATATTCATAAACGGTACCCTTCATAAACTATTATATGAACTACATGTGTGTGTATAATGTTTACCTGGCACTCGTTAATCAGTATGTTATCATCCACGAGCCACTTTCAATATGCGTATAGTACTGTTAGATTGACCGCGAACAGTTGTATGAAATTTCCGGACCGGTCCATGACAAGTTAGGTGAAGAAATGCTCTGGCGCGTAAAACTATTGTTTGGTTTTCTTTTCTATCAAAACACAACCAAGCTTTTTCTCCGACAAGCTTACGGACAAACACGAACATTTCAATACACCTATTTTGAAATGTAATGGTCCGGGTAATATATTCATACATTCGCGGTTAATAAAACCGCACTATAATTATCACGTGTCTGCTAGACAAGAGCGGCGAGTGACCCGAAGGGAGTGACGATTAACTGCCATCTAATCATACATATTTGTTTCTGTATATTTGTTTCTATATATTTGTTTCTATATATTTATTTCTCTATATTTGAAAACTTTGCAGTTCGTCATAAAGTGTACATGACTCTACGAAACTGGATTTTTTTGTCAATACGTTTACGCATTATGCAACAATTTTACCACAATAATAACATGTATCATGCACAATTACCCGTAGTATGCAAGATAACTCGTAGAATGCAATATCACTCGCAGAACGCAAGATGTTTCGTAGTATGCAAGATTATTTGCTGTGTGCAAGATAATTCGTCGTATGTACGATTATTCGAAGTATGCAAGATTATTCGTTGTGTGCAAGATGACTCGTAGTATTCTCGGCTTATTCGTACATGTAGTATACAAGATTACTCGTAGTATAGATTATTTCTGCAGTATAGAATATTACACCAAGTGGTTTCACTATACATGTATTTGTGTACATGACGTTCCACAGCCACCCACTAGTTGCCAGCTATGCTCTCTCAGCAAAATTGTGAGTGTTGATAATTAATATGCGCTCCGAAGGTTTGAACTTAACTTCAGTTATAATACCATGCATAAGTCGAACTTGTTTTCATCTGATATTAAAGTACCCATTTCAGGTAACTTTGAAGGAATTTGTAAAACAAACTGTGTTAAATTCTTATCATTCAATATGTACTTTCCCTGCAACAGATTCATCATATATTCTGTTTATGCATGAGCTGTAAAGACATCATGGGGATAAATTACACAGTAAAGTGCCAAAGTAGTAATGTTTCGTACATTACACGTGCTGAATAATTTATTCAACAGCGTAAACCTAATTACCGTACGTAATAGTAAAGGCGCTTATTTTATCGATCGTCTTGCGCTTCTTTTCTATCAAAGTCAAATTCGGCGTCAATGATCTAATGTTGTTTTAAATATCATTTTACGACAACTGCTTTGCGGTGTATAAACAAACACACACGACAGTGATATATATACGTATGCTCATGATCAATTAGGACATGCAGTATTAATGTGTTGTATTCGACTTGAGCTCGTCCATTACTTGTAATTTCGAAACTTTCGTTCCAGTTTGTGTGACCCCGCATGAAGTTCTATACTGATGACGTAGTGTTGCACATCACCATGTGATTTTAATAAGGCTTCGAAAACACTGAGTTTTGTAACTAGTGACATAAATTGACGCAACTTTGAAAATATGATATTAACTTATAATAAAGAAAAACCTAACTTAAATAGCCACTCAAAATTTAGACCCCCTCAATATATAAGACCGCATTTCACGGCACAGATTTCGACGTTCCTGCAATATATTAACTCGATATACAGACTACCTCGCCACAACGGAACCAGTAGTGGTCATATGATTGAGGTGTCACTGTATAATCATAAGTATGTTTTACTACAGTGTCTCTTGATAAAGAAAAAGCGGCCACGTGTCTGTCTTAGTTCAAGTGGAAATGATTGATTTATCATAGTTAATGTTTCATACGTATTTTCCAAAACTTATAATACTTAAACTTATGAAATAATCTGGTTAAAACAGTCTAGCTTTAATATCGTCTAACGGCATGCTTGAGTACCGTTTGGGCTTTAGCGACTTTGTTTACATTAAAATACCGCCGTACGTGATTTTATGGGGAGATTAGGAAATATATAAACACAGTGCCAACAACAATATATCATAATACGATCGTAATTTGTTCCAGTTTGTGGTCTCGCTTGCCTGTACAGAATGCAATGAATCTACGCAACAAAATCAAGACTCATTCAGGTACAGAAACACTTAAAGCAGGTCACTGAACTACATAGCGACAACACGACGAGGCCAGTTTAAAATTAACAAGCGTGTTTTACCTGCAATAACACTGTATAAAATATGTAAACACCACTTGTCAACTCCCGTACGAAAAACTAGGTTACCGACATAAATAACGTCATACACCGCGATGATGTGTGTATGTCGTAATCGAATGAAAAGAAGTATCGATTCCAGACAGCTAACGGTATGTACACATATGACATGCAACTTGTTCATTACATGAATAAAGCTAACAGGACACTACGCCTACATATATCAAGCAAACACAACTGGTCGTGTTTATGTACTTACCAAGCGTTTGGATTGGTAAATTCCCAGTTTACACGAATGGTATATAAACGGAATATATTAAACACACGAGGTCAATACCACTAAATAGCAATATCGCGATAGACCCCGTTGATTTCAGATTCACAGACGTTTAATGTTACATTAATCCAATCTCGCTAACACGGAACACACATAATAGAACTTCCATACATTGTGTATTTAGCCATTGTATGAGCTCAGGAAACAACTCCGCTTTGACGTAGTATTATGCTTAACGGTGCTCTAGTACAAAAATATCGATACATAAACTTCATGTAGAGACGATAATATGTATTCGTACCAGAATCACCGGGGTTTATAATAACCAATATTCAAAATATTTACACTTCACACGTTAAAGAAATTTATAAAATCCAATAAACACGCTCGTTTACTCACAACACACTTGAGTACCGAAGTACTTAAAGGAAGTGGAAAGGGAGATCACTCTCGCGGACAATAATTCGTCATACTTAAACCGCAATAAAATACGGCAGCGCGCCGCTGTCTCGATATAAAGCTAGATTGCACACGTGACTGATAAAAACCACGAATATTTCACGGTCACGATTAAATTATTTACGTCTCTCTCAATTCTCACAGGGAGTTGTGTAAACTGTTTGCGGTCGTCTGTATAAATGTTACAGAGTAGCGCAGTAATCAGAGTTTCATATATAATCAAACTGGCCGGTGGACTCATAGACAGCATGGAAGTTTACACAAAGGATGCAACTTATATAGCATGACATGATACACTATTAGTTGTAGCAAATAGGTACTTACTCATGCCAAAAGTATGTTGTACTTGCAAAGCACACTAGTTCATTTCCTTTATCATTAAAAAGTTCAGCTAGGGCAATACAAAACCAGAAATATGGTCGGCGCAATTTGAAGGTTAAGATTTGTTGGGCAAAATAAAAAATGCCGAGATGTTACGATTGCTGGTCACTCCAGATCCAAAATGGATTTCGATAAATTAACCGAAATTCGGTGGATTTCGGTAAGGTAACGTACCCTTTATCGAAAGGTTAACCAATCCGCGTCAATGTTACACACGTTGTTCGGTTGATGAGAAATTGCCATAGTGGTTAACGTAAGATTTGATTGGTTTACACAACACTTATACGTGACAAATAGCAAAACCATGTTAGTACGGCTGTGCCGAAAAAGAAGGTACTGTGATCGACGGATAGAGCGCCTTTATTCTAATCCCAATGTCGATTGTGAGTTTAAATCTCGACTTGGACGAGATTGAAACGAGAACTTCAGAAACCCAGACTTATGCACTGGTTAAAATCGAAGGAAGCATTCGTTGTCAGTTCTATTCTTGTCTCACACTCGATGTAAAATAAATAAGTCTAAACATAAAATATTCCATTCCAAAAAAACGATTGGTTTACAGACATGGTTATTAGTTGTGCACGTTACGAATATAATCGTCTATAATTTGCATCCGATAATGATCATAATCACTGGATGGCCAGACATAATTCTATACACACTGTCCAAGAATGTGGCTGTGGCATTTAAATAAATTGTCGAATACAGTGAAACCAAAAATTGGGACCGCCATTTGTTCCGAAATGAGTCGGTCCTGATAATAAGTAGGTCTTGTTATCAAATTAAAATATTGAAGAAAAATTCGAAAACAAATCCATGAAAATGCGGTCTTATTAATGAGGTGGTCTTGATTTTAAGGTGAGCTTTACGTGAGGCTATTGCTTAAAAAACAAATCATTTAAGCGCCGCTGTACGATTTCCAACCTCTTCTTTAAGTGACGTCATTTCCAGAAAACGTCACATGTGACGTCACCATGTACTGACATTAAGCAATATTTGCCTCAAATGGCAATATGAAAACGAAGTGACCACATTGACTAAATATTGTTTCCTGCTTGCAAACAGCGACATCACATATTGCATTTTCTTTAAATGACGTCACTTACAGAAGAGGTTATAAATCCCATAGCAGCGCTCTATATCAGTGTAACCTTTCCATAGCGGCTCTGTCTGGAGCAACAACCTCTCTTCAACTAGAGTATTTATTTTCCTGTAGTACTCGTATAAATTTTACAAACGATTTAACCTTTCTACAGTAACTCGTTCTCAACAACAGCCACTCTTTCCCTCTCCATAAGGTGTGTTGTTCTAGACTGGTTGTACTGTAATCAATAATACCGTTACCAGTACAGTAACCGTTTGCTAGATTTAGAACCTAAAGTCATAAACTCTATATAGAAATAGGACGATATTTTGATATTGATAGAAATGATCGCTTTTGTATTTTCTGTTTATTGAACAAAGATATACTGGTTATTAAAGATGAGTATCATGATGTCTTTTTCAAATCATGTTCTAGAATCAACGACATTCGTAAACAATATTTGTTAACTTGGTATATTGGAAATGCAGACATGGTACATTTCTGTAATATTATGGCATCTGAAAATGTAACTCATATTATAATCTATTGCTGTATTATGTTCATAAACTCATGATAGTCATAGATAATAGCTAAATTTGAAAATCAGAGGACACAACTCTCATATACATTGTGTATATGTATATATACATGCTTTTTGTAAAAATTCATTTGCTTTGTAAAATGTATTATGAGTCGGAGGCCTTTTATTGAAAAAAACATTTCGTTCGTTCGTTCAAATATTGACATTTATTTCGGCTAAATTAACAAATTGAATAAATTAACAGCTGTGTCTTCAATGTGTAACCGTTATTTTATTCAAATATCCGTCATCACGTGACATTCGTGAGAGAAGAGATTTATGTATTTTGTATTTTACACCAACGATAAATGACGTATCCGCACTCGATCGGTATTTCTGTGATAAATTGAGAAAGCCATTTCGTTAACTGCTTTTATAACTCTGCCAATACATGATTTATCTCCCAGTTATCTGAGAACATTTATATAAAGAATTTAAAGGTTATTAATGCACATTTTGCTTGTACTTTTGCACCAATTTATTTCGGGAATGTGCGCTGTATCTCGCTCTGCGTCTTAACAGTAAATTCCGCAAGAGTTTTAAAAAATTCCTTTGCCAAGTTCGCGTAAAGTTGTCTGAGGAACGATTTATTAGCGAGTATCCATCGCCTTTATATGTACACGTGATATATGTTTAGTCCCTACTTTTAATAGAGGAACTCATGACGGAATTTGCTAAAAAGGGGGTTCTTACCAGAGGTACAAAGGACGCTTAAATTAGATCCTGTGAAGTTCAGCCAGACTATTTGTTTTCATTGCGATTCGAACGCGGAAACATTGTTTTTTTGTACTGCAGGAATAAAGAGAAACACCAATATGTATACCAAACCGGATTACATCTATCCGGAGTATATCTATTCGGAGTATATCTATTCGGTGAATATCTATTCTGAGTATATCTATTCGGTGAATATCTATTCGGAGTATATCTATTCGGTGTATATCTATTCGGTGTATATCTATCCTGAGTATATCTATCTGGAGTATATCTATCCGGAGTATATATATCCGGAGTACATCTATCCCGAGTATATATATCCGGAGTATATCTATTAGTTGTATATCTATTCGGAGTACATCTATCCAGAGTAGATCTATCCGGAGTACATCTATTCGTAGTATATCTATCCGGAGTACATCTATTCGTTGTATATCTATCCAGGAATATATCTATCCGGAGTACATCTATCCAGAGTACATCTATCCGGAGTATATCTAATCGGTGTATATCTATCCGGAGTACATCTATCCGGAGTATATCTATCCGGAGTATATCTATCCGGAGTATATCTATCCGGAGTACATCTATCCGGAGTATATCTATCCGGAGTATATCTATCCGGAGTACATCTATCCGGAGTATATCTATTCAGTGTATATCTATCCGGAGTACATCTATCCGGAGTACATCTATCCCGAGTATATATATCCGGAGTATATCTATAAGGTGTATATCTATTCGGAGTACATCTATCTGGAGTACATCTATCTGGAGTATATATATCCGGAGTATATCTATTAGGTGTATATCTATTCGGAGTACATCTATCTGGAGTACATCTATCCCGAGTATATCTATCCGGAGTACATCTATCCCGAGTACATCTATCCCGAGTATATCTATTCAGAGTATATCTATCCAGAGTATATCTATCCGGAGTATATCTATTCAGAGTATACCTATCCAGAGTATATCTATCATGATTATATCTATCTGGAGTACATCTATCCGGAGTACATCTATCCGGAGTATATCTATCCGGTGTACATCTATCTGGAGTATATCTATCCGGAGTACATCTATCCGGAGTACATCTATCCGGAGTATATCTAATCGGTGTACATCTATCCAGAGTATATCTATCCGGAGTACATCTATCCAGAGTACATCTATCTGGAGTATATCTATCCGGAGTATATCTATCCGGAGTATATCTATCCGGAGTACATCTATTCGGAGTACATCTATCCGGAGTACATCTATCTGGAGTATATCTATCCAGAGTACATCTATCCGGAGTATATCTATCCGGAGTATATCTATCCGGAGTACATCTATCCGGAGTACATCTATCTGGAGAATATCTATCCGGAGTATATCTATCCGGAGTACATCTATCTGGAGTATATCTATTCGGTGTATATCTATCCGGAGTATATCTATCTGGAGTACATCTATCCGGAGTTCATCTATCCGGAGTATATCTATCTGGAGTATATCTATCCGGAGTATATCTATTCAGAGTATATCTATCTGGAGTACATCTATCCGGAGTATATCTATTCAGAGTATATCTATCTGGAGTATATCTATCCGGAGTATATCTATCTGGAGTACATCTATCCGGAGTATATCTATTCAGAGTATATCTATCTGGAGTACATCTATCCGGAGTTCATCTATCCGGAGTACATCTATTCGGAGTATATCTATCTGGAGTATATCTATCCGGAGTTCATCTATCCGGAGTACATCTATCCGGAGTATATCTATCCGGAGTATATCTATCCGGAGTACATCTATCCGGAGTATATCTATCCGGAGTATATCTATCCGCAGAACATCTATCCGGAGTATATCTATCCGCAGTACATCTATCCGGAGTATATCTATCCGGAGTATATCTATCCGGAGTATATCTATCCGGAGTATATCTATCCGCAGTAAATCTATCCGGAGTATATCTATCCGGAGTATATCTATCCGCAGTATATCTATCCACAGTACATCTATCCGGAGTATATCTATCCGCAGTATATCTATCCGCAGTACATCTATCCGGAGTATATCTATCCGCAGTATATCTATCCGCAGTACATCTATCCGGAGTACATCTATCCGGAGTATATCTATCCGGAGTATATCTATCCGGAGTAGTTCTATTGCCTATACACACATGTCCTTGTTCCCAGGAATCAAAATGTTAATTTGACAACAACACGTTTAAGTTCTCAGCGCACACACTCACCTGTACGTCCATGTGACTAGTTAATTGACTTCTATTGTTTCGTATTTATTGCTTTAAACTAATCGAGATAGAATTTCTCAATTTTATCAGAATGAAATTTTTTTTTTATAAAATCATGAAGCCAAACAACAACTCGGAAGCACGCGTGCTAACAATATTAAAATTTTAGAATTTGAAAATTCGTGAAATGCTCCAAGCCATAAAATCTATTACGGATAAAAACTTGGAACAGTTTAATCAATTCCATGAGACATTTCACGAATTTGTGCTATCGTTACCAGCAGAGAAACCAATAGAAAACTACAATCAATTATTAATCATCCTTAAATGGATCTTTCTCACGTAATAATGAAATAGGGACAAGCAGACTTTTTTGCAAATTGTTACATTATAATATCAGTATATTGACGCTCATCAGGCAATGAGCTGGTGTTTATTTACAACACGGTCAGTACAATAAGGTCACCATTGCACACCCATATTATTTTTCACCGGAAGCGATTTCGAAATATAAACGAATCCGCTTTAGTTGTAGATCAATGCCTTGTTCTTTCGGTAAGTAGATCAATATGAACTTTTGTTAAATCTGGCTCTATATGTTCCTTGTTCCTATAAAACCCAGTCTCATAATATAATACGCATTAACCATTACCATGTCTGATATTCTGAAAATTCGAATGGATTGCTTTTTTACCAACAAAAAATATCTTCAATAAGGCCATCCTTATTGCGTGTTTGTCATAACCATACACAGCAACATTTAGGTGTGAAGGAAACGCGCGTGTTTGGAGGGTGTGAACTAGGTCTATATTCAAATATAAAAAAAAATCGAATAACTAAGTACGAGCTGGCTCGTTATTCGACTTCAGATATGTATTCGCCACGGTCATGTTCGAATATTGATGTCAGTGCTAGCTCTGGGTTCGTTACAAGGTCTGTATTCAAATATTTAGAAAACTCGAATAACGATGTAGTCCTACAAGCTGGCTCGTTATTCGACTTCAGATATGTATTCGCCGTTGACCCGTTTCGAATGTTGATGTCTGTGCTAGCTCTGTTTTCAAAAATACAAGTCGAATAACGATGTCAGTGCTGGCTCTGTATTCAATCTGGGTCGGTATTCAATGTTGATGTACGTTGTACGATTGCTGCGCCAACTTCACTCAACTGTATTAACTACTTTTCATGGTCATTCAAGTTTCAACTATCCATACGTTGCACGCCCACCCCCCCCCCACCCCCCAACCCCCACCCCAAACACTAATACGCCTCGACTTTTGTAGGAGTAGGGACATTTTCAAGAGTATGTATGGTTGAAACAAACGAGCAATTCTTTTGCCTAACTATCAGATTTATTCTAGAAATCCCAGACAAATGTTTCCGCCTCTGCACTAAAAATGTTATACGCGCCAAAATCACGTATTCTGGCATCCAATTCGTCTCTTTAATTCAAGACACAATTATGTATAACATTGTTGCAGTATGCAAAACATACAGCCACACAGATATCGATTCGGTGAAACTTGTTCGAAAACCTCATTTCTGTATGAAAGTTTGATTGTGACACTCTAATTGAAACAAGTTGTTCTGCACGTGACGCAATGTCTGAAGCGAGTATTGATTCTTCGAAGCCTGATTACTTCGGATAAGTTTTTTCGCCACGCACGTCATGTGCCAAAAACCACCGTGATGAAGCGTTCCTAACGCTAAGACGGAAATGAACGGGTTGTACTGTTTATAAGTCGAATTTGGCACGGTTCAGTGAAAAGTCTTACTAAGGTTGTAAATTATAGTTGGTGTGATTTGTTGACGAAATATATGAGGCAATTATTTCATGGTGTGTTAATGTCCGTACTAGTCCGGTGAATGTACGTCTGATATCCCTACAATAAGCCTGTGCTGTGAATAAGCCAGTCTTAAAAATAAGGCACCAATTTCTTGTAACAAAGATTCTCAAAAGTTAACCAGTAACAAAAATAAGCCACCATTTTTTGAGTGATGTTTATGTTATGTTTTGATGGGGGGTGTGTATTTGCCGATACATGTATATACACTAAAAACTGAATCATTTAAAAATTATGTTAGATTTTCTTAAGGTTAATTGTCCCGCGTGAGTTAGCCGGCCCCGAAAATAGGCTAGCATCGACAATAAGTCACTAGTTCTCTCTCAAAATATAAGATAAGCCGTGGTTTAATGTGTGCATTAGGTACGACTATACGACACGGGGTAATGAGCAAGGTCAAGTCGTTTGAACTCCACCTTTATGTTCACATGTATTTCCCGTAATGTCAAGCTTATCTGTAGCAGCAACGTCAAACTTCGGCATTTTCACGATTTGTAGGGAATTAGAACGTCGGAAGCAACTTTGAAAACAAAGTCCAGTGAAATTTAAAGCATAATCCAAGCGGCTGTTACTAGTTGTTGTTTTTTTCAAATGTATCTTAATCCTGTAATATTATCATCATTTAAAGTTACATGTATTACGTGTTTCGAAATTTGATAATTGTTATACGTTTAAACTTCTTTTTATTTTATCGATGAAGTTCTAATAAAATATATTAATATATACTGCTTCCTGGGTTACAACACAGTACTCGCGACACATTCAAGGGTTGTGATGTTCGTGACCAAACCCTGCTAAATGCGTGGCTCAGACTCACGATCTACCCCTTGACCACTTCGCCTTTCTGATATCATCATTATTGGTGCAAAGCTGATGTCCGGACAGTCTATTGGTACTGTTAAACACGGTGGTAGCGTAAAATCTATCTGCACTTAACTTGATATAAACTAGAAGTGACATTTCACTAATGCACGCAACCCCACAATCACTATAGTTAACGGTTAGTTTTTCTTCCTGTTTCATACATCAAATAGAGAGATTTTATATGTCTGATGTTCCATTAAGCTAAATAGGTTGTGTTCATCGTCGGTCTCTCGTACTACGATCTAATTGTACTCTGATGCCACTTCAAACTGTTCAATGCCCCTATATCAGTCTATTCATGTTAAACAAACATACCCAATACGCATTATTGAAGAAACAGTTTGTGGAATGAATTTCAAGTGCACGGAAATTTCGAAGCCTCTTTTTTAAATGGAGCACTAAGTGGCATAAATAGTTAGGGCCATGTAGTGACAGTACCGGCTATTTGTGTGCATAGTTAGGGCCATGTAGTGACAGTACCGGCTATTTGTGTGCATAGTTAGGGCCATGTAGTGACAGTACCGGCTATTTGTGTGCATAGTTAGGGCCATGTAGTGACAGTACCGGCTATTTGTGTGCATAGTTAGGGCCATGTAGTGACAGTACCGGCTATTTGTGTGCATAGTTAGGGCCATGTAGTGACAGTACCGGCTATTTGTGTGCATAGTTAGGGCCATGTAGTGACAGTACCGGCTATTTGTGTGCATAGTTAGGGCCATGTAGTGACAGTACCCGCTATTTGTGTGCATAGTTAGGGCCATGTAGTGACAGTACCGGCTATTTGTGTGCATAGTTAGGGCCATGTAGTGACAGTACCGGCTATTTGTGTGCATAGTTAGGGCCATGTAGTGACAGTACCGGCTATTTGTGTGCATAGTTAGGGCCATGTAGTGACAGTACCGGCTATTTGTGTGGATAGTTAGGGCCATGTAGTGACAGTACCGGCTATTTGTGTGGATAGTTAGGGCCATGTAGTGACAGTACCGGCTATTTGTGTGCATAGTTAGGGCCATGTAGTGACAGTACCGGCTATTTGTGTGGATAGTTAGGGCCATGTAGTGACAGTACCGGCTATTTGTGTGGATAGTTAGGGCCATGTAGTGACAGTACCGGCTATTTGTGTGGATAGTTAGGGCCATGTAGTGACAGTACAGAACCATCGACCTTCTGTAACCCAGCTGAATAGCTTCCTCAAAAATGCTTCTTTCCGGCGGGAGTTCGAACCCGAAACGAGGATGAGCAAGTGTTTTGAAGCCAGCGACAATAACCACTCGGCCATCGAGGCCCCCTCATCGTCTTATCGCCTTCCTTTTTTGTATATACTGAGTACATTTAATAACGCACAGTGCGGGATTTCTAAATTTTCACCGACTGACTTTAAGGATTCAAGAAAAGAACTTGACCCGCTATTATTGCATGTGTACGCAACATGAATGCTAAATTTCATGTTAATCGACAAGTTTTTCATTAAAAATGAGGTTCAGTAGTAATAAAATGAAATTTAAAGAAGTATAGTTGGTAAAAATGTGCGTTTTTAAATGTACTTGAGTATAGATTACAAACCATGGTCGTTAGCTCTCTGTTTTATATGAGATTACATAGCATGGTGCTTATTTTTTTTATTTTATATAGTCATTGATTTTATCTATGAATGTGTAGGTTCGAAATGCATATTGGACTGCAACAGGACGGACGGGGGAACGTACGGACACACATAGTTCAACAACCAACCGTCTCCATAAGAGAAAATAATCGTTCCATATCAGGAAGCCCCGCCAACCAAATGGTTGACACTTTCTATTTCCTGGAAGTCGACATTTTAGCTGGTGTGTATAAAATGTAACTACATCCTGATATGTCAAGATGTCTTAGAAGATATATGTCTTGGATAATACATCACGGTGCTTGGTCTTATTTGATTACAGTAAGAGACATTTCCTAATGGTTTGTACTTATCCAAGCCAAATGATGTGGAGATATTTCCATTTTATTTCATGAGCGCAATTTACTGGAATAGATTGTCGTGAGTAACGATCCCATTTGGTTGTATAATCGACATTTTGTCTCGACTTGTGAAGTCGGTCATGTGCACATTAAGCCAACTTGTCTAAAAGCTTCTGTGTCATACATTAAATTTTATAAGATGTATTACTAGATAGTTCGACACGGTGGTAAAAAGGTTTTGCGCGAAACTATTACGATATTGACGTAATGCAATTTGCAATCACATTTACCAAGCTTGTTTATGAAATGCATGCGCTGTAAATTAAGAACAGTGCATTTGAAGTGTGTTATTACTCTCTAGATATAGGGGTGAGTGTTTGGTGTACGTGCAATACACATCAAAATGCGCCAGATGATGTACATACGGGTGATTAATTTCAAAAGGTGACGTATTGTTTTTCACTGGGTAACATAAAACAGGAACCGAGTGGAAAGCACTTAAAATGCATGGCTGTTTAAGTTGTGTAATTCGACGGAATAAATTTCAGTTTAACTACAGTTATTACAAGTTGAAAATTATTTATTTTACGTCGATCGAGGAAACAAGTTATTACAACTTATAGGAATCACTCTCGATGACTGATTGGGTTTAAAACAGCACCTGCACCTATGCCAAGGCTTGTGATATTCGGGGTTCAATCTCACTAACGGTGGAATTCGAACACATGAAATTCGGTCCAGGAGTCAGACGCTCAGCCACTATGCCTCCTTATATATAACATATAAGTACTCATCCGGGTACAGCGAATAGCTCCCATCTGTAGAAAATCAGTTTGAACCCCGAGCGATTTTTTTGTATGCAATAATTTGACCGACGATATTGCTTCTGAAATCATTCGCGTATTTTATTGATGTGGGCAGTTGCCAGAGAATTGCTTGCAGTACAGACTAATCGATATATTGTTTCCCAGTTTCTGCTGACCTGTTAATTAATGATATGCTATTGGCATTAACGGAAACATGATGAAGTTAATCAATTGGGTTCCATATTTAGCATCGCATTAGTACACACAATGTAGGTGTGACTTGGTTTATAAGTAGGACAAACATACGAAGTATCCACTGATTAATTGCTCTACAAAGTATTCCGCTTTCTCGCTCGATTATCAATACATTAATTGTGAATTCAGTACATAAATAAATCGACTGCGCATCCAAGCTGACATTTAACACTTGATTAATCGAATACTCATTCTTCTTCTGTTGTACGATTACAGAAAAAACACTTCTCTCATGATAACTTGACGTCATTACAAGCCGTGGGTGGTTTAAAGGCGGGTGTAGTAATACAGGGACCTTTATATCTGCATGAGCAGATGTTTTATCATGTGTCTGTCCTCAATGAATACGGTGTAACCTCTCTAGGTCAATACCCTTTGAGAGACACAAAGGCTGGTCGCTGTTGAGAGGTTGTTCCTATACAGAGGTTACATGTATAGTAATTTCTTACTGTAGGAAAAGACTGACACCTCAAACGTTGACCGCTGTTGAGAGGTTGTTCCTATACAGAGGTTACATTTATAGTAATTTCTTACTGTAGGAAACAACTGACACCACAAACGTTGACCGCTGTTGAGAGGTTGTTCCTATACAGAGGTTACATTTATAGTAATTTCTTACTGTAGGAAAAAACTGACACCTCAAACGTTGACCGCTGTTGAGAGGTTGATCCTATACAGAGGTTACATTTATAGTAATTTCTTACTGTAGGAAACAACTGACACCACAAACGTTGACCGCTGTTGAGAGGTTGTTCCTATACAGAGGTTACATTTATAGTAATTTCTTACTGTAGGAAAAAACTGACACCTCAAACGTTGACCGCTGTTGAGAGGTTGATCCTATACAGAGGTTACATTTATAGTAATTTCTTACTGTAGGAAAAAACTGACACCTCAAACGTTGACCGCTGTTGAGAGGTTGATCCTATACAGAGGTTACATTTATAGTAATTTCTTACTGTAGGAAAAAACTGACACCTCAAACGTTGACCGCTGTTGAGAGGTTGATCCTATACAGAGGTTACATTTATAGTAATTTCTTACTGTAGGAAAAAACTGACACCTCAAACGTTGACCGCTGTTGAGAGGTTGATCCTATACAGAGGTTACATGTACAGTAATTTCTTTCAACATGTAAAACTTACAACACAAATGTTGACCGTTGTTGAGAGGTTGTTCTTATACAGAGGTTATATCTATAGTTATTTCTTTCTACAGGAAAAACTGACAACACAGTCCCTTCTTAGAGGTTGTTCCTATATAGAGGTTAAACTGTTAGTATTTTCTTACTACAATTAAAACCGACAGGATTTGAAATTTCAGATAGTTGGTGATTGGGCACATTTGGTGCACAACGAAAAAATGTCGGCGGCTTCACTGCAGACGTTCATTTTTCGACCTCATGAGTTCACGTTGCCAGAAGCAAACAATCGTAATCTCCTGCCTGGGAACTCAGGAAGCAACGAGGAAGTTGAAAAAATAATAAACATACAACAGCTGTTGAAGGACGTTCTCTCTATCGTAAATATTTCAATCATCAAACTCCATCGAAGTAACAGCAAGGTGCGTAGATCTCGCTACCTGTGAGCAGGTACGCAGTTACATAATGAAATTGTAGTAGTCTAACCATACGTTGATGAAAAGAACCATTTTCTTTCTCAAACTACATGTAACATGCCATATTTTTATTAAACCGTCTCGCATTTTCTTGGGAGCTGCGTCCCGAAACCCTTGCACCTACTCTCATAGCCGCGAGTACCCGGACGCCAAGCGGCAACGAATCGCTAACTGTCGGTTTTCTCTTAGCTACACGCCTAACAGCACAACGCAATTTCGGCAGTTAAGGAGTGTTCGTTGTATTACAACCAGTACTAATGTGTTTCACAAATATCTCACAGCCTGTCCAAGGTGGTGTAAACAATGCTTTATATTCATTTCTTCGATACTAAGTGCTGACTTCTTATAACTGACGTATACCGTTCTACGACAGCCGAAAAGGCTCATAAAGTTCACATTCATTTCGTCATTACGAGATAATTACGAGATATTTTCTCCTATTACAATATTATGTCCTCATCACGAGATATTTTCTCGTTATAACGAGATCTTTTCTCGTTTTTACGAGATCTTTTCTCGTTTTTACGAGATCTTTTCTCTTGTTACAATAGTATATGTCCCGTAATCACGAGATGTTTTTCTCGTTACGAGATAACATATCGTAATATCGAGATCTCTCTTTCTCATGATAACGAGATAACTATCTCGTTATAAAAGAGATAATATGACATTTTTTTCTTGGGAATACGTATTGTTCCGTTTATACGAAAAATAGTGATACAATTTCATTGTGCATATATTACGATGTAAGTATTAGCGAAAACAACACTTATTCTAATAGATCTACTCGATTGTATGCATAAATAAGTATTCACGTCAGGTATTAATTCAATTCGAATAAACACAAAATTAATAACATCCATTAGACAGGTACTCGTTTCAATTCACTGATTCATCAAACAACAAACTCGAACGTTGAACCGGAAGAAGGTGTATTTATCGACACAGGATTTCATGTTACAATGTAGTTCAAGCTGTCACTGACTCGATCAGTTAGACATTAATGTTTTCGGGGAGTGTCCATTTATTTCAGCTTTAGTAAATGTTTTATGTTAGCTAGCGAATTTTTACATCTCGAATAATGTATCGAATTAAGTTTAAAGATATATTATGCTCATTTTTGTGTTCATTTGTTTATCTTAACAATCATGAAAATATACTTTATCTAGTTCAAACTTTAATAAATATGGATTATCACAGAAAAAAAAATGTATTTCTCTGTATTTGACGAAAAAATACATTTGTATTACCATAAAATTAAAAAAATGTTTTTTTAACAAGCGGGTGTTTTTAACTAGTTTTGTCTCTTAGTAATATGATTAAACAAGATTGTTTTAAACGGTTATACATGGCAATGGTTCTTATTAATGATGTTTTAGACTGTGTAGCAACAATACTGGTTGACGCCTATTAAAAATTTTAGGTTCAGATGAGCAAGATACATATTTAATTAGCCAGTAGAAGAGATATCTCACCTCGTTTTTGTTTTCTAAATTTACTCGCACGATCTAAATTAATTAAGTTAATTAACACAAAGCAACAACATATTTTTCAAAAATGCCCTTAATAATACATGTACCTGTCTATTTTGATTTAAAACTCTGACAGTGTAACAGAACGGTGTTCTAGACTAAAGCTGATTTTACCAGAGACACGTTTTGTTTTAAAGATATATTATGCTCATTTTTTGTTCAATCTTTTACCGAAACGAACATGAAAAATATATTTCCTATAGTTAAAACATCAATAAACATGCATTTATAAAGAAAGAACTCATAATGTATTGATCCGTATTTGGTTAAAAGATGTTTGTACATCATAAAATTTAAAAAAAAGTTTTTTTAATAATCAGGCTATTTTACAAGTTTTGTCTGTTAGAAATATGGTAGAAAATATTTTTTCAATCGGTTATACATTGCGATGGTTCTTATTAGAGATGTTTTAGCCGATGCAACTACGATACTGGACGAAGCCAATTCAAACATTTCATGTTCAGACGAGCCAGATACATCTTTAAATTAATGAGCTGTTCATGACTTGTTCACTTTTGTGCAATAAAAACCAATCTAAACATAAAAATAATGGTAACCGGTCAACTCGTACCGTAGTCAACTCGTATTAAAATATATGCTTTAGTATAGATTAAAGTTATATAAGGTACAAGTTGACCAAATACTAAGGTACGAGTTGACCAAAACAGATCAAAATTGACAAAGGTACGAGTTAAATTGACAAAGGTGCGAGTTAACTACGGTACGAGTTGACCGACGTACGAGTTGACTACGGTACGAGTTAACTGGAAACCAAAATAATGAGTACCCTAGATCCGGTATGTTGCAAATGGGACATGATCATTGTCACACACAGTAAAGATAGAAAAAGAAATATTAATACACTGTAGAGGAAAACAGTAAGTGAAACTATGACATTTCCAAACCATTCTACAAGCCTTTTTAGGGTATTATCAATGACAAATTAAGAAGGGAACTAGATATTTAATAAGAATTCAAGGGAGGCAACCTCAAAATACTTCATGGTTCTGTAGGTACGTTTTATCTCCCTTATCAATTGTTAATGGCGCACTACGGCTTTTACACGTAAATACATAGTTATGACAAATATATTTCAAAATCGATTTAAGAGAAAGGAACATACCGATGGAATAGTGTTGTGTAATTTCATTTCTATGTTCATTTCGCTTACATGTAATTAAAATAGAGAAAAGCTTCATTTGATGGCAAGTGCACTTACCCTACACGTATTGAAACGTCTCCAGAAATGTTCTCTCCTTAGCAAAATCGTGTCTTCAACAACATTACGTGTATCAGTTGATACATAGATTATACATTTTGACGATCACAGTATATTATACATACGTATACAAATGTCATACCATTAATAAACAGAAGTGACCCTTAGACTATTAGCAATATCATCATACGTTGTATGGTTAAATGAATGTAAACATAACATTGCAGCAATGAAAAATGTCTATGAATTACTAAGCATATACATTTGTACATGAACATAAAAGTGAAAGCAAAATTGCAATGTCTAGTTGATGCTTTAGACTTGATCCAAATATAAGAAAACTACATTTAAGTACTATACATTTAAGTATTACATTTAACTAATCGTTAACTAATTAAGTCTAAATATGTCGGGTTTCAAGTTGTAAACACTCCGCGAATCATTGATTAATACAGGACTAAAAGTGTCTTCACCAGGGTCACGGTTAACATTTCTCTCTAGATCCCCTATTTAAATATACAACTTGTCATGTATTAACACCTGTAGGTTTCATTTCACATGTAACATGTCCTTCAATTCAATGATGACCCGACACTTCAAATATAATAGTCTTGCTTTTAACTTTAACCTTGATTTTTTTCATTTTTATCGAATATTTTATCAGTATTCGAATATTCATATGAATATTATCAATTATTGCGTGTGTGTTTTTTTGTGTTGAATGCCATTCCATGTAGCACCATGCAATGGGACTTACAATACAGCACGTGTCTTGAACAACATTCTTTCTTCAGCAATATTCACCATGATGGTATTCTGTAGTATAACTATACGAACATTTTCACCTCTCTCGAGCAACAACCTTTAAACGTGTACAGTAAAACCTCACTTAAAGACCACCTCAAGAATAAGACCATCTCACAATCAAGAACACCATTTTCATGTCCATTTTCACAGTTCTGCTCTTTATTCAACCTCATTATTAAGACCACCTCATTATTAAGACCACCTCATTGCTAAGATCACCTCAATATTAAGACCGCCTCAATATTAAGACCACCTCAATATTAAGACCACCTCAATATTAAGACCAGCTCAATATTAAAACCAGCTCAATATTAAGACCACCTCAATATTAAGACCACCTCAATATTAAGATCACCTCAATATTAAGACCACCTCAATATTAAGACCACCTCAATATTAAGGCCAGCTCAATATTAAAACCAGCTCAATATTAAGACCACCTCAATATTAAGACCACCTCAATATTAAGATCACCTCAATATTAAGACCACCTCAATACTAAGACAACTTAAAAGGGTCCCAATGGTGGTTTTATTATTGAGGTTTCACTGTAATTAGCATTAAAACCAGAATCACCTTAACAGTTTGATCATCATGCGTATGATTTGATCAAGACGAAAACGAGGACCATTCCTGCGTACATGTATCATGACGTATTTGATCACGTGACCAAGAGGCATGATGAAGCAGAAATATCTGGCGCCCTGTTATCGAATCACTCGATAAATTCCTCCGCCCTGCCTGTTTATTATTCTCTATTTATCCAGTGAGTGTAGTTATTTCGAGCCGAAAAAGGGGTACCTGATATTTTGCTTTATCAGTTTCTTGGTCACATGAATTTTATCTCAATGCACATGACCACGTGACCAGCCGGACTATTTTTTGTCAAGCGTTGCTGTGTTTTTATCTATTTTGCGGACTTACACAAACAATAGCATTTTCACTTGAAGACTATCATACTTATTTTCCATCTTTTCTGTATAATGTAATAAAATCTTTCTCTTCCCAGTATTGTTTTGTTTTCATTCAAACTGCGCTTAATTCTATCCGTTAGTAGACAAAGTCGCCCTGCATTTTGACACTAATGCATGTGCCAACTGTAACTGTCTAAACTATTGAAGACTATCATGTCGGATTTTGAGTCCATCTACGTTCGGAACTCATCTGGGATGACCTGTGCGGTCGAGTTTCTCACGAAAATAACATATCGATGGCAACAGCAGTACGTACCCCACCCATCTTCTCAATATCAGAATCCATAACCGGTTTCACCCAATTGCGTCATAAATGCCTTTGCAAGCGTAAATGACACTGTTAGACTTTCAACCACACAAGTGCATTCTCCGTTTTCTGGTGCAGTCAAAACTAAATGAGCAAATATTAGATATGTTCATGAAATAAATGTAAATTTATATTATTTCTGTGGTCACGATGTGACGATTGCTTGTCACTTTAGATCCAAAAATGGATTTCGGTAAATTCACCGAAATTCAGTGGATTTCGGTAAGGCAACGTACACTTTATCGAAAGGTTAACCAATGCGCGTCAAGGTTACAAACCGAATAATGCCATTATTCGGTTGAAGAGAAATTGCCTTGGTGGTTAACGTAAGCTTTGATTGGTTTACACAACACTGATATGCAAATAGCAAAACCATGTTAGCACGGCTGCGCCGAAAACCCACAAGTCAAAGGCGTGACCATATTTTTCAACAGAAGTATCTTAATTTAATTAGCAATCCAGGGAAATAGTTAATCAATAAAAAACAATTGCCGTCACTTTGTGAGTGACATTACAGTGATTTTCTCTGAATTCTGAACTGAAACCCAGGACAGATTCACTTTATCGAGGAATTTTGCAAACTACGAAGTTGAATTTTTTTTACATTAAACCCTCAAGGACAGACCCAGGTTTACAGTTGGATGACCTGGGACATTGGAACGACCATTAGCAAGGATATCAATGGGGTTAGTTCATATGTAACATAAGCAAAATTTCCCATCTCGTAATATTGGTCATTTTCTCATTCATTTTATCTTAATTAAGGGACACAACTCTTGCGTAAAAGTTTTCTACATTATTTTGGTTGTCTCTCATTTGTTGCTCATTAGTTCGTCAGTTTTTGAATTCATGATTATTACAACTTTTATTTCAAACAAGGAAAGCTTTATAGTTAAGGACTTCTATAATGTTCAAACACTAGTTCGTCCTTTTATAATGTTCAAACACAATTTCGTCCTTCTATAATGTGCAAACACAATTTCGTCCTTCTATAATGTTCAAACACTATTTCGTCCTTCTATAATGTTCAAACACCATTTCGTCCTTCTATAATGTTCAAACACAATTTCGTCCTTCTATAATGTTCAAACACAATTTCGTTCTTCTATAATGTTCAAACACAATTTCGTTCTTCTATAATGTTCAAACACTATTTCGTCCTTCTATAATGTTCAAACACTATTTCGTCCTTCTATAATGTTCAAACACAATTTCGTCCTTCTATAATGTTCAAACACAATTTCGTCCTCCTGTTGAGAAAAGTTACATACGGGGTTATGGAATAGCATTTTATTTGACTTACTTGCAGTCCAGAACAATATGTGTTAGAAAGAGCTTGGAAAGACGGTTTCAACGATATCAAATACTCAAAACCGCCAAAAATTGAGTCACGGGGTTCTGGAAATAAAGCGACGATTTATCAATACGAATAATAAAAGCCTAAAACAAGTCTAACATTGGTCTTAATTAGTAACTGGTGGTTCGATCCTTGAAGCGTATCAGTATTGCTATTTGATAACGAATCTTATTTTGTTGATAATTTTCCTATTCCGTTTATCGTAAATACGGGACACAACTCTTGCGTAAAAGTTTGTTAACATAATTTTGATTGTCTCTCATGTGTTACTCATTTCATATGGTTTTGTATTTCATAATAAGTACAACTTGTGTTTCCAATAAGCAATGATTTATAATGGTGGGTATCAGTTTTGCTATAACAAATATCTTGTCCAACCATTAGCCCACCAACTTAGCTCAGTTGGTAAATCACGAGTCTGCCAATCAGCAGGTCGTAAGTAATGCCCAGCGTGAGGTGCATGTTCTACTCGACAATATGACTCAAGATGATACATTCAAAGACTTTTGTCCTCCACCTCAGAATCATATTGAGGCGTTGTCAGTTGCTTGCCGAAAGAACAAAGTTATGACTGGATGGAAACACAGGTACAATGATATGTCAACTTAACGTTGTGTATAAATAAAAAACTGTCGATGAACAGCTTCGAAACCAATACCATACGTTTACAAAATATATTTGGTTGTGTTTCCGAGCGAGGTTTTATGAGCTTTTTATACTCTCTGTTAAATATTTTATTTCCTGATGTGTAATGTAATGTCTAATAAATTTTATAAGATGTTGATGTTCTATGTAGTTCATGTGTGTTTGTTAACTTATGTCAGTCATGCAACCACGCCAAATCAGCCCCTTAACGAAAGAGCCTCTGTCATAAACAGTATACTTTCCTGTCGTAAGATTTTACTATGAATTTAACCTCTAGAGTTAGTTTAGAGGAAGAGCAAATGCGAACGCCATGGGTTCGAATCTAATCTTGGGTGAGTTTCTTGTTTTCTAGAAGGACACACAGTTGTATGTATCATGTTATGTTCATAATTCAAACCCCCCGTCTCCGGAGCAAGCGCCAATCACACGTTTATCGCACGTTTATCGCACGTTTATCGCACGTTTATCACACGTTTATCACACGTTTATCACACGTTCATCACACGTTTATCACACGTTTATCACACGTTTATCACACGTTTATCACACGTTTATCACACGTTTATCACACAATTTGATATCAATGTAAACAACAGACGAGAATATATATTTTATTAGCAAAGAAGTAAGATATTTATAGTTTTACAAGAATGTTCACCAGCTATACTATCATGCATATTGACAAATACATTAGTTACGGTATATTAAGTGTTTGGTGCCGTTTTCCGACAGTACGTTGGTCAAGTTGCCCCAACCCCTGTTCCTGGGTTACTAACCAGTACTTAACTGTTTTTCATTAAGCCACTTCCCAAATGTAATCTTTTTTCTATGTTCATTTTAGATGTATTATATGCAAAACACAATATATTTTCCTGGTAAATCTGCAAATTAGATTAGAACTATTTCGTAATGTATATGCACTTTTCTTCTGTTCGTAATTTTGAACTTCGAAACTAACGTATTCCTGTTTATTCCACATATTTTCTATTCTTAGACTATATCATAAGTATATAGATAGATAAATGATTAATAACAAAATGTAGCAAGAAAAGATTTAACATGAGGTGGTAGTGTAGAAGATAAGATGTTGGCCGCTCCCACCGGAAAGGTTATGACGATGCCTCACGTGACGCCACAAGTGTTTTCCCAGTATATATTGCACGTCAAGTTATTTTCATTGAGCATAACCTTAAGTATGCCTTGCCATGTATAGCTAAAATGTCTTAAAATGTTTATCGTTGCTTACTGTATAGGAAATAGAATGTTTCATTCACGATTAGTTCATTTTGTGCTCTTGACGAATGCTTTCATATTACCGATTGCAATGTTGCCATTCTGTTTTTTTCTTATAACCGGTGTAGCACCCGCTGTAGCTCTCTCTCCCTTTCTAGAACATGTCTCCTTTGGTTGACAGCAGTAGCCCCAATTCTTATTCGTGTCAGTGTAACATCAGTGGTAAAACTTTTTGCCTTTCTCTTGATGCATGCCGCAAGGATATGTCGCAAGGCAATGTCAGTTCTTCACTATTATACTACAATATTCTAAATTAAATCCATTCAATTAAAATGTCAAACATACTATAAACAATTGTTCGTACACAAATTGTGAACAGTTGATTAAATTTATGATAAACGTTATTTTATACATATTTAAACATGTTCTGCCTTTAACTAATATTTGAATATTCAACATATGCTGTTACATACTCATGTAATAAATATGTTTATTTTGTGTACAATATACATATTGATTCACTATATATATGTGGTAGGATAGCGATATGTATGCTGTTGTAATAATATATATACTAGTACATGTATACAGCTATTTTAGTATGTTCTAAAATGTTATATTTTCATAGACTTTCCTTATTGTCACAGATCACATTTATCCAAGTAGATCCAACGTTATTAATTGTTATTGTCTATATTTATGTTGACGGGTTACATAACTACTATACATGAAATATCATGCATAATTGTTTGTATTTTGGGCCAAAGGCCTTGTATTGCAAATAAAACACTATTGTATTGTACTGTACTGTACTGTACTGTACTGTACTGTACTGTACTGTACTGTACTGTACTGTACTGTACTGTACTGTACTGTACTGTACTGTACTGTACTGTACTGTACTGTACTGTACTGTACTGTACTGTACTGTACTGTACTGTACTGTACTGTACTGTACTGTACTGTACTGTACTGTACTGTACTGTACTGTACTGTACTGTACTGTACTGTACTGTACTGTACTGTACTGTACTGTACTGTACTGTACTGTACTGTACTGTACTGTACTGTACTGTACTGTACTGTACTGTACTGTACTGTACTGTACTGTACTGTACTGTACTGTACTGTACTGTACTGTACTGTACTGTACTGTACTGTACTGTACTGTACTGTACTGTACTGTACTGTACAGAAACATCTCCGGCATCTCAACAGTATTGCCATGTGGAGCCACTCTGACACCACAAGTAATTTGTGCCCTGGCCGAAGCCACAGCTGGAGGTACAGCAGTAATCCCAGTTGTTACTCCAGTCGGTATAACACCACTTGTATGATTTTCCACTGTAGTAACATATACTACCACTTCGACAAAGTGAATCCCTGGCTGTGAAGCTGTCAGATCGGTAATTATTGCAAAGGTAACCTTCTGCTCTAATGTCGGAACAGAAATCAGTAAGATTAACTGGAGCATATTTTGATATGTCCGAGAATTTAGCCAAGTAACCAGGATAGTAAGATGGATGTTGGGGATTCAGTGGGTTTGACAATGGGTACCCGACGCAAGTATCAACGCACGAGAGAATTTTTGAACGAGCGGAATCAAGATCTGTACAATAACTTGCACCGCTATGGTGTTCAGAGAAGGCATTCTGCACCCAACTTCTCGCACAAACCGTTAAATCCGCTGTTGCACAGTCATCGGCCAAATCGTTGACCAATGCAACATTCATCGACGCCTTGCGAGATTCCTTGCAGGAACAGCAGAGATCACTTCCAAGACATCCCACAAAGCATCCTTGAAACGTATCCTGCAACTTGCTAGCGTGGTTCTCTAATTTATCTGTGGCTTTCTCTAAGACAGGTGTCTCTAAGTCCGGACGTTCGCACTGTTGTTTCCAATATGTAATGTTGTTAGCGTTCAATATTTCTCGACTATTTCTATTTCCCTGTGGCGTCATGTACGACAAGTTGGTTCCCTCATCTGTGGAGGCGACCACTCTGTATTGCACACTGGAGAAGGGGGCTTGGCTGAAATGATTGATAATCAAATGTGTACAAGTTGGACATGGCATTATCCTCGAATATAGGACAATCATATTTGGAGCATGGCCAAAACTATTTAGGTAAGAGTTCCAAAGATTATTCATTTCATTGAGTATAGCTTTTTGGGCGTGGACCATCGTACACTGAACGTTTTCTGGTCTAGCTGCGACATAATTAACAAAGTCACTGCTTGATGCTGGAGATAGAGGATGCTGGTTGTCTATGACTGGGGTGCCGTCCGAGTTGCATGGCTGGAAGTTCAGCGGAAACTCATTCTGATTTGGTACATATGTAGTTCCCATGTACAGAACACCAAACTGACTTTTGCTTTGAAGACGCTGATAGCAAAAGTTGTTAATTAACGCTAAGAGGAAGGACGGCCACCATGGAACATTCTGTTATTTGGCTTTCCCACTGTGTCTACCTGTTCATCGTCGGTTGCCATACTATTCTCCACATCTTCAAAGTACGGCCACCATGTCTACCTGTTCATCGTCGGTTGCCGTACCTGTGTTAAAGACCACCTGCGAACAAAGACCACTATTGCAAAACCTGTCTGCAAAGACCACCAATTTTATCTCCCGTCAGACCATTTTCCATGGTATTTAATCTGTTAATAGAGACCACCTGTAAACAAAGACCACATTTTGCTGTTCCCATGGGTGGTCTTTACAGACAGGTTTGACTGTACGTGCTTTGGCTCTGGTTGGATTTTATTCACATATATTTATAACTTTTTACATACATGTACATGATTATAAATGATTTCAGTATCGGTTATAATTAAGGCGCCTGACGTAAAAAGGTCAGGTTGAAATGTACCCATGTTCAAATATCTACTTACTTACGAGTTGATATCTTGTTGACTTAAACCCACAGTTTTGATTAAATTGCGATAAATGATAAATTAATGCAGTATAGATATAATTATTTTTAGAATTGTTGCGTCAAATAAATTTATCACAAAATTATCACAAAGATTATTAAATTTAATATCGAATGTGTCTGCAAATTATTGAATAAAATCTCGTTATTTTTCGAATGTGGTGAAATGTTATAGTGATCTGTTCAATATTGGACCAAGTAAATGCTGAAATTGTCGTAGGTGACTCATGAATTATATCACATTACGGTGATCCATGAACGGAGATCACTTGCAACGACCCGCTTGTCCATTAAGTCCGTAAGTCGAATACATTGGTCACCGTATCCTGTATTTCGGTCGCTGTACTCAGAATATGGGTCGCGAAACTGTGGATATGGGCCCCTCAATTCTGTATATGGGTAGATGCACTGGGGATATGGGCCCCTCAATTCTGTATATGGGTAGATACACTGGTGATATCGGCTCCCTCTATTCTGTATATGGGTAGATGCACAGGTGATATCGGCTCCCTCTATTCTGTCTATGGGTAGATGCACTGGTGATATCGGCTCCCTCTATTCTGTCTATGGGTAGATGCACTGGGGATATGGGCCCGCTCTATTCAGTATATGGGTAGATGCACTGGGGATATGGCCCGCTCTATTCTGTATATGGGTAGAAGCACTGGGAATATGGCCCCGCTCTATTCAGTATATGGGTAGATGCACTGGGGATATGGCCCCGCTCTATTCTGTATATGGGTAGAAGCACTGGGAATATGGCCCCGCTCTATTCTGTATATGGGTAGATGCACTGGGGATATGGCCCCACTCTATTCTGTATATGGGTAGATGCACTGGGGATATGGCCCCACTCTATTCTGTATATGGGTAGATGCACTGTGGATATGGCCCCACTCTATTCTGTATATGGGTAGATGCACTGGGGATATGGCCCCACTCTATTCTGTATATGGGTAGATGCACTGGGGATATGGCCCCACTCTATTCTGTATATGGGTAGATGCACTGGGGATATGGCCCCACTCTATTCAGTATATGGATAGATGAATTTGGGATATGGGCTCCCTCTATTCTGTATAAGGATAGATGCACTGGGGATATGGGCCCGCTCTATTCTGTATATGGTTAGATGCACAGGGGATATGGGCCCCTCAATTCTGTATATGGGTAGATGCACTGGGGATATGGGCCCACTCTATTCAGTATATGGTTAGATGCACTTGGGATATGGGCCCACTCTATTCAGTATATGGTTAGATGCACTGGGGATATGGGCCCACTCTATTCAGTATATGGTTAGATGCACTGGGGATATGGGCCCACTCTATTCAGTATATGGTTAGATGCACTGGGGATATGGGCCCACTCTATTGAGTATATGGGTAGATGCACAGGGGATATGGGCCCCTCAATTCTGTATATGGTTAGATGCACTGGGGATATTGGCCCCTCAATTATGTATATGGGTAGATGCACTGGGGATATGGGCCCACTCTATTCAGTATATGGTAAGTTGCACAAGGGATATGGGCCCACTCTATTCAGTATATGGGTAGATGCACTGGGGATATGGCCCCACTCTCTTCTGTATATGGATAGATGCACTGGGGATATGGCCCCACTCTATTCTGTATATGGGTAGATGCACTGTGGATATGGGTCCACTCTATTCTGTATATGGGTAGATGCACTATGGATATGGGCCCGCTCTATTCAGTATATGGGTAGATGCACCGTGGATATGGGCCCACTCTATTCTGTATATGGGTAGATGCACTGTGGATATGGGCCCACTCTATTCTGTATATGGGTAGATGCACTGTGGATATGGGCCCGCTCTTTTCAGTATATGGGTAGATGCACTGGTTATATGGCACCACTCTCTTCTGTATATGGGTAGATGCACTGGGTATATGTCCCACTCTCTTCTGTATATGGGTAGATGCACTGGGTATATGGCCCCACTCTCTTCTGTATATGGGTAGATGCACTGGGTATATGGCCCCAATTTTTTCTGTATATGGGTAGATGCAATGGGTATATGGTCCCACTCTCTTCAGTATATGGGTAGATGCACTGGGGATATAGCCCCACTCTATTCAGTATATGGGTAGATGCACTGGGGATATGGGCCCCTCAATTCTGTATATGGGTAGATGCACTGTGGATATGGGCCCACTCTATGCTATATATGGGTAGATAAAGTGGGGATATTGCCCCACTCTATTCTGTATATGGGTAGATAATCTGGGGATAGGGCCCCACTTTATTCTGTCTATGGGTAGACGCACTGGGGAAATGGCCCCACTCTATTCAGTATATGGGTAGATGCACTGTGGATATGGGCCCACTCTATTCAGTATATGGGTAGATGCACTGTGGATATGAGCCCACTCTATTCAGTATATGGTTAGATGCACAGGGGATATGGGCCCACTCTCTTCTGTATATGGGTAGATGCAGTGGGGATATGGCCCCACTCTCTTCTGTATATGGGTAGATATACTGTGGATATGGGCCCACTCTATTCAGTATATGGGTAGATGCACTGGGGATATGGGCCCGCTCTATTCTGTATATGGTTAGATGCACAGGGGATATGGGCCCACTCTATTCTGTATATGGGTAGATGCAGTGGGGATATGGCCCCACTCTCTTCTGTATATGGGTAGATGCACTGTGGATATGGGCCCCTCAATTCTGTATATGGGTAGATGCACTGGGGATATGGGGCCCTCAATTCTGTATTTGGGTAGATGCACTGTGGATATGGGCCCACTCTATTCTGTATATGGGTAGATGCACTGGGGATATGGCCCCACTCTATTCTGTATATGGGTAAATGCACTGGGGATATGGTCCTACTCTATTCTGTCTATGGGTAGAAGCACTGGGGATAAGGCCCCACTCTATTCTATATATGGGTAGATGCAATGGGGATATGGCCCCACTCTATTCTGTATATAGGTAGACGCACTGGGGATATGGGCCCGCTCTATTCAGTATATGGGTAGATGCACTGGGGATAGGGCCCCACTCTATTCTGTATATGGGTAGATGCACTGGGGATATGGGCCCCTCTCTATTCTGTATATGGGTAGATGCACTGGGGATATGGGCCCCGCTCTATTCTGTATATGGGTCGCTGTACTGGGGATATGTGCCTGCTTTATTTAGTATATGGGTCGATGCACAAGGAATATGGGGCCACTCTATTAAGTATATGGATCGATGCACAAGGGATATGGGCTCGCTCTATTCAGTATATGTATCGATGCACAATGGATATGGGCTCGCTCTATTGAGTATATAGATCGATGCACAAGGGATATTGGCCCGCTCTATTAAGTATATGGGTCGATGCACAAGGGATATGGGCTCCCTCTATTCTGTATATGGATCGATGCACAAGGGATATGGGCTCGCTCTATTAAGTATATGGATCGATGCACTGGGGATATGGGCTCGCTCTATTCAGTATATGGATCGATGCACAAGGGATATGGGCCCACTCTATTCAGTATATAGATCGATACACAAGGGATATGGGCTCGCTCTATTCAGTATATGGATCGATGCACAAGGGATATGGGCTAGCTCTATTCTGTATATGGGTAGATGCACAAGGGATATGGGCTCGCTCTATTCAGTATATAGATCGATGCACAAGGGATATGGGCTCGCTCTATTCAGTATATAGATCGATGCACAAGGGATATGGGCTCGCTCTATTCAGTATATGGATCGATGCACAAGGGATATGGGCTCGCTCTATTCTGCATATGGGTAGATGCACAAGGGATATGGGCTCGCTCTAATCAGTATATAGATCGATGCTCAAGGGATATGGGCTCGCTCTATTCAGTATATGGATCGATGCACAAGGGATATGGGCTCGCTCTATTCAGTATATGGATCGATGCACAAGGGATATGGGCTCGCTCTATTCTGTATATGGGTAGATGCACAAGGGATATGGGCTCGCTCTATTCTGTATATGGGTAGATGCACAAGGGATATGGGCTCGCTCTATTCTGTATATGGGTAGATGCACAAGGGATATGGGCTCGCTCTATTCTGTATATGGGTAGATGCACAAGGGATATGGGCTCGCTCTATTCTGTATATGGGTAGATGCACAAGGGATATGGGCTCGCTCTATTCTGTATATGGGTAGATGCACAAGGGATATGGGCTCGCTCTATTATGTATATGGGTAGATGCACAAGGGATATGGGCCTGCTCTATTCAGTATATGGATCGATGCACAAGGGATATGGGCCCGCTCTATTCTGTATATGGATCGATGCACAAGGGATATGGGCCCGCTCTATTCTGTATATGGATCGATGCACAAGGGATATGGGCCCGCCCTATTCTGTATATGGGTCTCTGTACCCTGATTATAGGTTAATGTAAGTTTAACATGTTTACTCATGGATAACTGTTCTGTGAATAAGGGTCACATAACTTAGAATACGGTGTTTATAACCCGATGTGTATTCCGCCGAGTGATGCATTTGCGACAGAGTGAAGCGTTCCAGACAGGTGAGTAGTGGTTATCTGACCAGTAATTCCTAATTTCGATGTTTCTCTAAGATCTTTTATCGTCTGAACGACCGTGAATGTCTTAAATTACTTTAAAAACGATACAAATCGAGATCTTTGCAGAATAAAGCTGGTATTGTTTTTCGGCGCAACGGTACTAACATGGTTTTGCTATTTGCATATCAGTGTTGTGTTAACAAATCAAATCTTACGTTAACCACCAAGGCAATTTCTCTTCAACCGACAACGTTTGTAAGCATTTTTTATGTTTGCACAACAAATATTACCCTTGAAATTTCGCCGACCTGGTAAAGCATGTTATGATAAGAAGAATGCTTGTTATTCACCTATGATTAATAAATGGTGTTCTTCAAGGACATGCACGTTAGCAAGTCATTGATATTCATTCTTGATAGTCTTTCTGTTAAACCAGAAATGTCATGAGTACTTAAGAAGTTAATATATGCATAGACTTTCTTCTACATGATCTCCTTATATTATCTGAAGTGAGTCGGTGTGCGTTCAATAATTTATCTAGATATTTGGATATCCAATATATTTTACATGTCACTTTTGCTGTTGTTCATTTAAAGCAAAACCAGCTTACAAAATTAACAACATCGCCATTTTGTTTATAAAATCTAAACATTTTGAGAACAAACTGAGATGAAATCGTATCCGTGCTAGTATTGCGAGCGTGAATTCGATGTTTATGTGTAAGTCATTGATCCCCTGGTAAATCGGTAAACAGAATGTTCAGTGTCTGACGTATAGTTATCAGTGGAAATGCGAGTTGCAGAACAAACACATTTCGAAAGACGGCAAAATGTTTGTTTCCGATGATAAATGTGTTGTTAATTTTGTATGTTGTTTTGCTTTAACTGGACAACGGAAATGATAGTTTTATGATATGTGGCGTAAAACTATTCAAATGTTTCGCAAAACATTTCAAATCGAGCAGGTGAAAGCGATTTTTTTACATGTTTTTTTCTAAATGTTAAATTTAAACAGACGATCAGATTTATTCCGCAGAGGTATCGCTTTGTATCGTTTTTGTATAGTAAATTTAGCCATTCAAGGTTGTTCAGTCGATAAACATCGAAATTACGAATTATAGTTCAGAAAATTTACACCACTACTCACCAGTCTGGAACGCTTCACTCTGTCGCAAACGCATCACTCGGCGGAATACAAATCGGGTTAGACATCGTGTAGAATGTGAATCACTATTCAGAGTATTCTGGACAGCTTTACTCAGCATGGATGTCGCTGTTACCACTATATGGTTCTTTGTACCCAATATTTGGGTCGCTTTTCTGAGCAAATGGGTATGAGGTACGCGAGTCACTTTATCGAAAAAATAGGCCGTTGTACCAGGTATAAGGATTACTATATGGTTACTGTACTCGGTGAATGATTGCTGTGTTAAGAACATGTATATACAGTGTATATGGTTGTTTCAACCAGTATATGTTCAACCAGTATATGGTTGCTGTACTCTGTATATGGTTGCTGTACTCTGTATATGGTTGCTGTACTCAGTATATGGTTGCTGTTCTCTGTATATGGTTGCTGTACTCAGTATATGGTTGCTGTTCTCTGTATATGGTTGCTGTACTCTGTATATGGTTGCTGTACTCAGTATATGGTTGCTGTACTCAGTATATGGTTGCTGTACTCAGTATATGGTTGCTGTACTCAGTATATGGTTGCTGTACTCAGTATATGGTTGCTGTTCTCTGTATATGGTTGCTGTACTCTGTATATGGTTGCTGTACTCAGTATATGGTTGCTGTACTCAGTATATGGATGCTGTACTCAGTATATGGTTGCTGTACTCAGTATATGGTTGCTGTACTCAGTATATGGTTGCTGTACTCAGTATATGGTTGCTGTACTCAGTATATGGTTGCTGTACTCAGTATATGGTTGCTGTACTCTGTATATGGTTGCTGTACTCAGTATATGGTTGCTGTACTCAGTATATGGTTGCTGTACTCAGTATATGGTTGCTGTACTCAGTATATGGTTGCTTTACTCAGTATATGGTTGCTGTACTATGTACATGGTTGCTGTTCTCGGTATATGGTTGCTGTACTCAGTATATGGTTGCTGTTCTCTGTATATGGTTGCTGTACTCTGTATATGGTTGCTGTTCTCAGTATATGGTTGCTGTACTCAGTATATGGTTGCTGTACTCAGTACATGGTTGCTGTACTCAGTATATGGTTGCTGTACTCAGTATATGGTTGCTGTACTCAGTATATGGTTGCTGTACTCAGTACATGGTTGCTGTACTCAGTATATGGTTGCTGTACTCAGTATATGGTTGCTGTACTCAGTAAATGGTTGCTGTTCTCAGTATATGGTTGCTGTACTCAGTATATGGTTGCTGTACTCAGTATATGGATGCTGTTCTCAGTATATGGTTGCTGTACTCAGTATATGGTTGCTGTACTCAGTATATGGTTGCTGTACTCAGTATATGGTTGCTGTACTCAGTATATGGTTGCTGTACTCAGTATATGGTTGTTTCACCCAGTATATGGTTGCTGTACTCAGTATATGGTTGCTGTACTCAGTAAATGGTTGCTGTACTCAGTATATGGTTGCTGTACTCAGTATATGGTTGCTGTTCTCAGTATATGGTTGCTGTACTCAGTATATGGTTGCTGTACTCAGTATATGGTTGCTGTACTCAGTATATGGATGCTGTTCTCAGTATATGGTTGCTGTACTCAGTATATGGTTGCTGTAAACGGTGTATGACTGTTGCACTCAGTATATGATCATTGTACCCGGTATATGGTTATTGCACTCACAATTATATGGTTATTGCACTCAGTATTATATGGTTATTGTACTCAGTATTATATGGTTTTTGTACTCAGTATTATATGGTTATTGCATTCAGTATTATATGATTATTGCACTCAGTATTATATGGTTATTGTACTCAGTATATAGTTATTGCACTCAGTTTATGGTTATTGCACTCAGTTTATGGTTATTGCACTCAGTATATGGTTCTTGTACTCAGTATTATATGGTTATTGCACTCAGTATTATATGGTTACTGCACTCAGTTTATGGTTATTGCACTCAGTATATAGTTATTGCACTCAGTATATGTTATTGCACTCAGTATTATATGGTTATTGCACTCAGTATATGGTTATTGCACTCAGTATATGGTAATTGCACTCAGTATATGGTTATTGCACTCAGTATATGGTTATTGCACTCAGTATATAGTTACTGCACTCAGTATATGGTAACTGCACTCAGTATATAGTTATTGCACTCAGTATATAGTTATTGCACTCAGTATATAGTTATTGCACTCAGTATATGGTTATTGCACTCAGTATATAGTAATTGTACTCAGTATATGGTTATTGCACTCAGTATATGGTAATTGTACTCAGTATATGGTTATTGCACTCAGTATATGGTTATTGCACACAGTATATGGTTATTGTACTCCGTATATGATTACTACACGCAGTAAATGGTTACTGCACTCAGTATATGGTTACTGCACTCAGTATATGGTTATTGCACTCAGTATATGGTCATTGCACTCAGTATATGGTCATTGCACTCAGTATATGGTTACTGCACTCAGTATATGGTTACTGCACTCAGTATATGGTTATTGCACTCAGTATATGGTAATTGCACTCAGTATCTGGTTATTGCACTCAGTATATGGTTATTGCACTCAGTATATAGTTATTGCACTCAGTATATGGTTATTGCACTCAGTATATAGTTATTGCACTCAGTATATGGTTATTGCACTCAGTATATAGTTATTGCACTCAGTATATAGTTATTGCACTCAGTATATAGTTATTGCACTCAGTATATAGTTATTGCACTCAGTATATGGTAATTGCACTCAGTATATAGTTATTGCACTCAGTATATAGTTATTGCACTCAGTATATAGTTATTGCACTCAGTATATAGTTATTGCACTCAGTATATAGTTATTGCACTCAGTATATGGTTATTGCACTCAGTATATAGTTATTGTACTCAGTATATGGTTATTGCACTCAGTATATGGTAATTGTACTCAGTATATGGTTATTGCACTCAGTATATGGTTACTGCACTCAGTATATGGTTACTGCACTCAGTATATGGTTATTGCACTCAGTATATGGTCATTGCACTCAGTATATGGTTACTGCACTCAGTATATGGTTATTGCACTCAGTATATGGTTGCTGTACTCAGTATATGGCTGATGTACTCAGTATTTGGTTGCTGTACTCAGTATATGGTTGTTGTACTCAGTATATGGTTGCTGTACTCAGTATTTAGTTGCTGTACTCAGTGTATGGTTGCTGTACTCAGTATGTGGTTGCGGCACCAATTTCATGGTTGCTGTACTCAGTATAATGATTGCTGTACTCAGTATATGGTTGCTGCACCAATTTCATGGTTGCTGTACTCAGTGTATGGTTGCTGCACTAATTATATGGTTCCTGTGCTCAGTATATGTTGTTGTTCTCAGTATATGGATGCTGTACTCATTATATGATTTCTGTACTCATTATATGGTTGCTGTACGAAGTGTATGGTTTCTGTTCACATTATATGGTTGCTGCACAAATGTCATGGTTGCTGTACTCGGTATATGATTGCTGTACACAGTATATTGTTGCTGCACCAATTTCATGGTTGTTGCACCAATTTCATGGTTGCTGTACACGTATATTGTTGCTGCACCAATTTCATGGTTGCTGTACTCAGCATATGGTTGCTGTACTTAGTATATGGTTGCTGTACTCAATATATGGTTGCTGTACTTAGTATATGGTTGCTGTACTCAGTATATGGTTGCTGCACAAATTTCATTGTTCTGTACTCAGTATATGATTGCTGTACTCTGTTTATGGTTGCTGTACCAATTTCATGGTTGCTGTACTCAGTATATGGTTGCTGTACCAATTTCATGGTTGCTGTACTCAGTATATGGTTCCTGTACCAATTTCATGGTTGCTGTACTCAGTATATGGCTGATGTACTCAGTATATGGTTGCTGTACTCAGTATATGGTTGCTGTACTCAGTATATGGTTGCTGTACTCAGTATATGGTTGCTGTACTTAGTATATGGTTGCTGTACTCAGTATATGGTTGCTGCACAAATTTCATTGTTCTGTACTCAGTATATGATTGCTGTACTCTGTTTATGGTTGCTGTACCAATTTCATGGTTGCTGTACTCAGTATATGATTGCTGTACCAATTTCATGGTTGCTGTACTCAGTATATGGTTCCTGTACCAATTTCATGGTTGCTGTACTCAGTATATGGTTGCTGTTCTCAGTAAATGGTTGCTGTACTCAGTATATGGTTGCTGTACCAATTTCATGGTTGCTGTACTCAGTATATGGTTGATGTACTCAGTATATGATTGCTGTACTCAGTATATGGTTGATGTACTCAGTATATAGTTGTTGTACTCAGTATATGGTTGCTGTACTCAGTATATGGTGATGTACTCAGTATATGGTTGCTGTACTCAGTATATGGATGCTGTACTCAGTATATGGTTGCTGTACTCAGTATATGGTTGCTGTACTCAGTATATGGTTGCTGTACTCAGTATATGGTTGCTGTACTCAGTATATGGTTGATGTACTCAGTATATGGTTGCTGTACTCAGTATATGGTTGCTGTACTCAGTATATTGTTGCTGTACTCAGTATATGGCTGCTGTACTCAGTATATGATTGCTGCTCCAAGTATATGGTTGCTGTTCTTAGTATTTGGTTGCTGTTCTCTGTATATGGTTGCTGTACTCAGTATATTGATTATACACACAATTGCTGCATCTATTATGGTTGCTTTATTCATGATATCATTGTTGTATTCAGTATACGGTTGATGTACCCAGTATATTGTTGCTGCTCACAATTGCTACATCTTGTATGTGGTTGCTGTATTCATTATATTGTTGTTGTATCAAGTATACGGTTTCTGATATTGATATTGATATAATTTGCATGCCGTTAATTCAATTAACCACACATAATGTCGGCGTTAGTTGCTATATTAAATTAATCAAAATGTGACAAGTGCACCTTGTGGCATTGATAAGACATGTTAAAATAGATCAGGTGATATAAATGCAACGTTTATTGCTTTTTAACTGCCGGTTTATTCACTACGCTAAATCTAAATTAAATTTTAATATAAGCCTTTAAGCACTTATCAACCAATATTTGACTTTTTCATTATGAGCCTGTTAATACCATGCTATTTAAAACATATTAATATGTTAGTGATTTATCATATCCGCCAATAAACTGTACACCGGCAATAAACAGTGAGTGTCCGTGTTTTTTTAGTTGCATACAACAATTAAGGAATTTCAGAATATACCTCGAAGATTTACCCTCCCTTACCATGTTTACAGGTTGTAAGATATAAAATTATACAACATTTCCTTTCTTCGCAAATGGCATATTGATACGTCTTTAATATTGATATTTGAAATTTCAATTTCTTTTTATCACAATATAATATCATGGGTGTAACTATACGCATGAAGCGAACCACGATATCTGGGACCAATATATACATATTGGTCCCAGACGATATATAGCGATTATGTTAGCATTATATTGCAAGAATAATTCACCGTAGGCTACTTGGAGGATTGACTCGATCAGTATCACGGAGAGCTTCTCTCTCTTCCACCCTCTGATTCTAGTTCCTTTTGAAGTAAATAATTAACTCGGCCAATTCAATATGTCTGACTTCGGGTCCGAAGTGCACGAGTTCTGATACCACCTGGGGCGAGGTTGAACAGCGAACTTCACAACCCTCGAGTTCGGCGCAAGTACTGTCATGAATAAATTAGAATACAGTAAAACCTCAATAATTAAACCACCCTTGTGACCCTTTATACCGAGGTGGTCTTAATAATGAGGTTGAATAAAGAGCAAAGCAGTGAAAATAGACTTGGAATTTATGTACTTAATTTTGAGGTGGTCTTAATTTTGAGGTGGTTTTAATTTTGAGGTGGTCTTAATTTTGAGGTCTTAATTTTGAGGCGGTCTTAAGTGATGTTTTACTGTATAGCAGTTTGTCAGTCCTCCTAAGTTCGCGAACTGTATATTTGGGTGCAGAATGAGTCTTTTGAGTAATCGAATAGCGAGAACAGAAAACAAACACAGCCGCTATAGATGTGTTTGTTACGCGGGTAAAGTAGAAAAGGTATTGCTGTAAAACATCACGTCGAGAGATTTACGTAGATTTACAGTGTACCTATGAAAGCACATGTAGATCTATGACGTTTACATACATCGTGATAGATTAAGTAACTTGCGTGTGTGTAACCTATATAGACCTGTACATTAAACATGATTTCAAAATGAATGGGAATGTCGCCCAGAATCCAACACCAAACTTGAAGAACTCAACCCCTTATCCCTTTTATTTTATGCGAGGCGCTGCGTACACGCAACCCCGTCCCAGGTCAGACAGACAGATTTATGAATGAGCAATTGACCGACTTCAGCGCATTCCTTTCTAGTGTGACTTGGGGTCAGAGGTTATGTCAAAACTTCCTTTTTCGGGAGCAATTATATTGAGGCTGTATTTGAGGCCAGACACCACTAAAATTATTCTCGGGATCATTAGATATATGTTATGGACTATGGGCACGTGTCTGTAACAAATATGATGCATGTATTCCGCTACTTATTCATTTCATTGTAAGCTTATATTGAATGGTATGTCTTAAACTTACCTTACAAATGTGCCCCTTTTGTAAAAAGATAACTTATACTTTGCCCAACCCAGTAGTTACATTTGTAGAATGTTTAATAATTCATATAATATCACTGTACTTCCATATTTTACATAAAGCTGAGACCAATATATTGATCAGAGCATAATGGTGTGATAATGTGATAACGTTTTCAAATCGATGTGAACTTAAACGCTAGACATTAAGAAAGACCAATCTTTTGATATGCTAATAACCTTAAATCGTTAAGGCACTGACGATTGCAATAATCGAACTCGTCCAATGTCTGTGTGTGACGTCAGATTCTTACCCACAACTCTTTGCGAAAAATGTCCGCCATTGCCTCCTGTTATAGGAAATAGAAGGACTGCGGATCAAAAAAGTTGACTTAGTGTGTTTATTTTATATTGTTTGATATTAACAGTTCTCTTGTTCTATAATCCAATAATGGAATTTTTATTTCATAACTATATTTTGTGCTATATGTCGTCTAGTAGTGAGAAAAATAGACTTCTTTTGTAAAATTGTACATGTCAAGTGTATCATGGCAGATAGACCATCGACAGTACAAATGGCAGTTACTTCAGAAAATCAAGATTTTAGGGGTACGATTAACAGAGAAGAGTTGAATCATAGGGCAAACTCTAATAGTCCACGTCCAGTTATCGATGGAATGCCTAAAAAGAAAGGTACGTTCAAAATTACGAGCGTTAAGTTTGACAGCATAGCAGACGCTGACAGCATGGACGATCTGGACGAGAGCCATACGGAAATGACTGAGGATTACAGCTCTGAATTGGCTGACACATCTCGAATGACTGATTATGAACAAGAAACACCATCAGTTACTGAGGACATTCCATTACATAATCAAACTGTTCAAGTACAGGCTGATGTGAAAGAAAAATCTGACATACATTCGAGGTTCCGTGTCGTCAAGATTGAGACACAGATCCCGTTTAGAAGGGGACGCTGGGTATGTCATGACTTCCTAGATCCTCCACCGTCTACTGTTGCGGTTGACAAAAGTGACACTAAAGTCTGTGATGATTCTGGTAGTTCTAGTGCTGGAAGTTCCATTCATTACATTCATGGTGTTGACGATCCAGCCAAGAATCCATTGCTTGCTGGTGCTACTGGGACGATTCACACACAAATCCCAGAAGGTCAGGTGGCTGGTACCCAGCCTCAGGATTCCTTTCAGCCTATCCATCCAGCTCCAAATTCTGCTGTTAATCAGCCGTCAATGTCCAATAATCCACAAAGTCAAGTATCATCTTTAGGGTATGTGTCAGATGCCCCTCAAGGGCAGGCCCACTCATCTATGTGCCAAACTGTAAATAAGTCACTTTCACACCAAAGTATTAATAGTGTTACATCTGCAGACAATGTTCAAATGATAAATTCTGTGTCATCTGGTCAGCCCATGCAGGGTGAAATCAAGTCTGTTCCACAGCAGATATTGAGTGGGCATACTCAATTAGATAGTTCAAATACTGGCAATGTTCAACAGTCAGGATTATATATGCCTCATTATTCATCAGGGCCTGGCTCTGTTCAGGGCTCGAACATGTCAATACCATCAGTATACCCAAAAAGTCACATCCCTTCAGTGACATCGGGAGATAGCTCGGCTGTTGTTGCAGGAAAGCCTGCTGCAAATCAAGGTCAAAGTTCTTCTACGTATCAGACTTATGTACACTTAGGACAGCAACAAATTCCAAATACTGGTATTTCTCAAAGTGGGCAGAGTGAATCTAGATCAGCTAGTGAATTGACTCAGACAGGCAATATTTCTGAAGGAAGCATTGTGCCAGATTCATCAAGTGAGATGCAGAAAAGTGTATTCACTCCTGGTTCAGATCCATTAGTCAGTGCTTTGGATAAAGATTTAAATGTGATACAGAACCCAGAGGCCTTGTCTCCTGCACTTGTGGCCGCAGTTGGGGATCTTCAGAGTCCAACAGAAGAAGACAAAAGGTTAGTATTTCATGTGCAACATTGTATGCAGTCTTGATTATAAATGATTGTCTTAGTGTTCTTGCATCATTGTACAACTTATTCACGGAAGAATGAACATATACTTTCAATTATGTGAAGATATATATATTTCTGTGTAAATAAGTGTTGTGTACTTAGAGGAAAAGAATTGCGAAAAAAGGTTCACAATGTTCTAACCGGCCACTAATTCTCATTCTGAAAACAAATTTATAAAATGTAGATGTATCATGTATTATACATAAATGTATTATATATATGTCATGTACATGTAACATTTATTAGTGAATTGACAATGTCATGTAGTGTTTATATTGGTTACAGATTTCCAAGACTTCCTAGTCCTATCCTATCTTTATGTCCTGCAGATTGTCAAGAGGTCAGGCCTCCTGGTGAAACCTTGGAAATGTGTAGTAACCTTTATTTTTCTGAACAACGTATAAAACCTGTAATTCACTCTCCAAACCTTAGACATTTTCTTTCAGTTTGCTGCGTCTTTTTGGAGGAATGAATATATTTTTTTTATATTGTACTATTCACTTGTGTAAACTGCAGCCTTCTGATACTACTTACATATATATCTTATTATGTATTTGTGAAGAAAATCTCAGATAGTCTAGCAGGCCTTTTTCTGTCCATTTTGGGGAAAATACCCTGGATAAATTGGGAAAATTTGCGTCGTAAAATTTGCCAATTTGGGAAGAAATTTTATCGCTTCAACTCCAATTTTAGGAATTTTCATGGTTAAAATAACAGGTTTCTTATCTAAGTTTTATATAAAACAAGCATTTTAATCTACATTTCTTATATCAACTGTCAAAAAGACACAAAAGTTCACAAACATTTATGACACAAGGGACAATAATGGCTAGAATAATTCAAAGAGGTTCAAGATGAACAGTGTGTAATTAGGTATACCATTTTGTCATGAATACTGTGACTCATTCCTACAGCTACTCTGAAATATTAGACATGTACATGCCCATTTATTATAAATGTTGTTATTTTACTTCACTTTGCATGTAACTTATTAACTTGAAAATGTCAAAATGTGAAATAAGTAAAATTGTAGGGTCGTATTTATAGGTCTACCCAGCAGCCATTTATCATTGACATCAATCTGTCAGAAAAGTTTGTCTTCAAAATAAACCAACATGATTCGGAATATAAACAAACTTTACAAAGCGCACTCCATTGAGGGATTTGATCAGTGCGACGTTCATCGCCAGCATAAAAAAGTTGAATAACCATCGGACTCACAGAGGGGTACTCGACATCTTTTCAAACATGGAATTAATCATTTTCGATCCCTTAAATTCTTTCTTTCTTATTTTGAAGCAGTAATGTTTACTATTTTGCGACATTTTTGTTATGGTTCACGTTGAACGTACACCTACGTTAGCCGGCGGTCACCGAGAATCACATGTTATTTATTTGAACTCAACGATGAAATCCGGGAATGCTGAATGCATTTTTTCTATGTTTATTTCACGGGTCAGCGTAAATATGCGGGGTCGCTGGCGTAGACGATCTTTCGTGGGTGCTTCTGATTGGAATTTTTTTTCTGATTTGGAAAAAAAACCGTATATTTGGCTTGGTCGGACCCGTGGGAACTATAGAAAAAGGTCTGTCTAGGCACAACTCTCTCATGACGCCGGGTGCACTGCCAGCCGGCCCATCTTGACTGCATCATTCCATCAAATTAGCTGGTCAAATTGGCCTTAATTTGCTCTTTACACTTTATAGAAAGCACCCTGAAAACCCTTTATTTTACTAAATTTCAACCATTTTAAAACCTTTGTTTTCATAGAGGCTTGCTAGGAGACCTGAGTTTTGTTTCAACTATGAATATTTTGATTTACGTTTGTAAATGTTGCAGTGTTTGTAATTTACTGTTACTTATGTATACTAAGTATTACCCTGTATTTTGTATGATTTGATCATCATGCAGGATTTACCCATTTAAATGCTGGGTCTTCCCCAGATTTTTTTCAAGCCCTTGGTAGAAGTGTGCAAAATGGTAAGGTTATGAGAGGGACTCCCGGAGTATTGCCTTCCTCTGGGGGATTTTAAATTTCAAACTTACAAAATAGTGTGAATGAGTTTTAGATGACAATGATATGTTCATGAATTAATACTTGCATGTTTTAGTAGTTGTTACTTACAGGAATTCTTACTTCTCTACAGGTTCCATTTGACCCTGGAGCTGACCCTTTGACCTCTGGAAATTCCAATAGGCCACATTTTTACCCTTAGGATTTTGGCTGAAGGGTCAATTTTTCTCTAAATTATAATAGGTATTGTGGCTATATTATGGTAAGATCTGGTCAAAATTTATCCTTGAGATTCAGCACCTAGTGGAACCACTGCTGCTTGTACATGTAATTGCTTCAAATGTGTAACCTCCTCATGTGGAGAAGTTGCCGGCCGCCGTATATAACTGAAATATCGTTGAGAAACGGCGTTAAACCCGATGAATTCAAGTGTGTAAGAAGAAGCTATTTACTGTAGACTTACACTTTTAAATGCATATATGACCAGACCCAAGTTTGTATTTGGTGTTGCCTTCACCATTAGTTGACAAGTAATTACACTGTTGGTTAAGTAAGCACCAGTCTTGTTACCATGACAACCCCAGTCCACTTCAAAATCCAACAGTCTGTAGATGACAGATTTTATTATAAAGACACATACAGATTCTTGAAAAATCTTTACTTTATATATTATAAGATAAAGAATCATTTTTTAATCCACTTTTTGTCAGTGTCCAGAACTGAGCTTAATGTATAGTGATGTAAGCCATAGTTGATCAGGGGTTCCATTTGACCCTTGAGTTGATCCCTTGACCCCTCGATTTTCCGAAAGGTCACATTTTGAGCCTTAGAATTCTGGCTGAAGGGTTAGTTCTTCTAAAAAATTTGGCTATGAAATGGTAAAATTCCAGTAAAAAAATTATCAAAAAGACCCTTGAAATTCAGCACCTAATAAGTGGAACCTCTGGTTGATGATTCTGTATTTTATTTACAAGATTTGACATGGAGATAACATGTATGTGCTACCATCTGTTTATGAGACAATGTAAAGAATAGTATTGACATTTCCAACGTAATCCTGGCTGTTATAAACTTGAATAATTGATCATCTAGTTCTCTACAAAGATTTTCAATTGTTCAGCTTTTTTTCTGTCCGTTTATATTTGTCTATTTCAGTTTTCAATGAAATTGGCACAAAGCTGTGGTATACGCTAAATATATCAGTAATGGGTCGAACTGAACGGCAACTGGTGTACAGTTTGTAGACATAATGTTTATGAATTGTTTTTTGTCATCAATGTCTTATCAGGGTTTTATTTGTTGTAAATTTGGTCACGCCATTCAGAGTTTGTACGTGTCAGATTACACCTTAAGTTTCCACGCACGTACTTGCATGACTGTATTCTTGTTTCTGTTTGGTCCCATACGTTTCGACATTTTTGCATTTACAACTAGGATCATACTTAAAAATAGCGAAGTTTTTTGGAATTCAATGATAAATATGATACTTATTTCCTGTTCATTATAATAAAACTGAGACATGGTGGACAGACAGCATTTAGTGTCTGGTCTACCCCACTTTCCCTAGGCCAAACAAAAGAAGGGTGTGTTTGCTGTCTTACCTTTTTGCCAACAATGCTGTGCTTCAAAACTTCAAAATTGGTTCACAGTGGGATTTTTCTTGATAAAAAATGCAGGTAAACAACTACTTTCAAGTTGTTTTTAATAAAAAATTGTCAACCTACCTACGTTACTAATTTCACAAAGTAGCATTACGAGACAACCAACAAAGACATTTTTAAATGTGGTCTTATTTGCTTAGGCTAAAAGAAATAATATGTGTGGTTCAGGTAACATTGGTCAAAGAAATAGGGTAGGTAGGTAGGCTTCTTTTTTTTTTCTTCAGACGCAAGTTGTTTTAACCAGCTTCAGTCTATCTATTAGTCCGTCAAAACTTGTTCTTGTTATGAAATTCTTGTCAGATGTTGAGAAAGCATTCATATAGTACAGTCTTAAGATAATGTTTTGGAAAGACTTGCCCATTGGGGCAGACAGCTTGCAATTTCCACTTGCCAGAATTCACTTTCACTTGCCCAAATGAAATTAACAGCACCGTCAAAATAACGAAGAAACATGATGTTTTGATGGTTGTTTAGATTTTTTAAATCGGAAATGAAGACAGGTAACGATAGTTGATGAAAAAGTGCTGTTACACAAACAAAATTGTCAAAAATTGAAATCTAGTCAATTGTATTGCGTAGTACGTCGTCAGTTTTTGCCACAGCTTGGAGCTAGTCAGACCGGACCACGAACACAACTTGCCCGTTCGGGCAGACCAAATGGTTGTCCTACTTGTTCAAGGCAAGTGGGTTATCGTGAAGACTGCAGTATCTGTGGTTTCCTGAACAGTTTTCCACTTTCCTTCTGTTTCAATGATAGTGAAAATATTTTTGTGATGTGGCTGTATATGTATAACATATATATGTATATTATATGAGTGAGAAGTTTCAATACTTATCGTTCACGTCGAGGAGTGAAGTGAGAAAGCGCAAACCAATCTATCTGCTGCCAATATTAATATGCAGATGACGAGTTTCGCTTTTCCCCTTTCGACTCGCAATCAAGGTCCAATCATATGTACATGTGTACTTATTTATTAGGTTTAATACTTGTTCAAATGAAAGATGGCGTTTTGGAGTGTCGGGTCATTGTACTGTCAGTACTCAGTATGGGAAAGTAGCTAACTAATTATTTCCACGTACTTTGGACTGATCCATATGACATCTGTATCTGTAACCCCATATTCTATGTGGTCTGAATGGGCCTACAGTTGTACATGTAAAAGATGAAAGGGCTGTGCACAATGCTTTCCTAATTTTAGTAATTTAATGAAGTTTTAAAGAACTCAGTATTAGTTTGGCATTGCTCGTTTTTATTAGGGGGCAAATAACTAAAACATCACACTTTAAAGTTTTTTTTGGAAAAGTACAACTGGTCATATTAGATTTTATTTTCACAATGCACTGTTTCTAAAAAATGTAAGAATGAATTACATAAATTAGTAATATTTGCAGGGGTGTCAATAACAGCCGGGAGCTAGTTAAATTACCCAGTAACTTGAGCATCATCGCCTGCCTACTTTTCTTGTATAAATGATCATAATTAAGGGGAGTACCTCCCAGACCCCCGACCTACTTTTGATGATTTCCCTGCTAATTAAAAAATTGTTGTCACCCCTGGAAAACGCTGGACAGTCTTTCAAAAAAAGAATCTGACAATTTCTTTGACCATATTCAGTGTTTGTATTCTGATAGTGTTGCTCGGTGTAGTAACTAGTATATATTTTAAGACTAGTAGTATATTTAAGACTACAAGTAGGTTTCATGTCTGACCTAGGCAATGCTTGATCAGTCACTGTGATAACACCCCAGTATTCTGTATACTGTATATAGATTTTATGAATATATTATAGTTAAACATAATATATTATTGGCAGCAGAAACAAGTTATCACATTCCTCAATCTGATATATTGACATTTTGGCTCTGGCATATTAGGTGACATTTGTTGACATTATATTAGTCTAGATATAAGTGGTTGATTCTCAGCCAGTTTAAGGTTTTTTATTAAATAAGCCAGTCCTAAATTTGTTTACATTCAAATATATATGATATAACAGAGCAAAGGTTCGTCCATTTTTGGGGCCCTTTATGGGTTATCGCTAGACCCCTATTAGGCTTTTAAGACTCCTATTTTTTCCCTAGGACTCCTGTTTCCAGCAAAATTTCTTTGACATTGCATTGAAGGACTGTAACTCATTCCAGAGGCTCAGTTTTGGACTCCTTTTTTGGCCTTGAGCTTTAGCCTTAGTATCTAGGCTTCATTGCAGAGTATATGCATTTAATTAAAAAAAAAAAATGCCTGACAAAACAGTATGTTTTTTACCCCATTTCGTATTAAAATTTCTGTAAATAAGAAATTTTCAGATAAATGACTGTATGAAATGATGGATGGATTTAAATCATATTTGGCACATTAGCATATGATCATAAAATACAGATCAAGTTGATAACAATCCACCAATTTCTTGAGGAGTTATGGCCCATTATTGGCATTCTACTGAAAAGCCTATACAGTGGGAGCATCCATGTCTTGTAGAAACATCTGGTTTTTACCCGACTTATCAGGCACATTGGTCAAACATTGTCATATTCTTCTCATTCAATGAAGACAATAAGTTACAAATCAGGATTGTTCGAGTATATGTGAGAGTCTTCAGATCTGATGTGTTCATCAGTGGGATTGGGAGAAATTTAGAATAAGGTTTGGAGCTGTCACTGCTATGATATCGATGTATTAATGATATTTTTCTGTCAATCGATTATGGATACATATTTTAAAAAATTAATATTTATGAATGATAAATACATGCCTGAAAATGACAAAATTTGTCCAAAACAAAAAAATGGAAGCTGGTGTGTTGTCAAAACGTTTTATCTAAATCTTTTTATCTTTCATTCTTTGACAACGTACGTACCCTACTTCATAATAGAGAAGAAACAAGATGGTCAAAGTAATACATTTATAAGCATGTAATTTGTAAAAATACATGAAACTTGGAAATCATGAACTGCAAGGCATGTAAGTGGCATTTTAGTAAATGATACTTGATATATATCAATGTATCTTCGATATTTCTCAGTACAAGTCCAACTCCATTATAACGCGATCGAGGGGGTCCAAAGACTCGCGATTGCGTTATATCTGACCGCAGTATAAATCTAAAGACATATGAACCATAGAGAAGGGATACCAACTTACCCCACCCATTCAATATAGCGTTGTCTGCATACGACGTTTTTATAAATTTCGCATTTGTTTTAATAAATAGGTAGATGAAAATATAATTATGCTATACTTGTAGCTGTTAGTCAGGATTTAAAGGAGGGGTATAACAGCTTGCTTGCCATACTTACTTAGAAACTTAGCTTTTAAGCTGTATTTACTTGGATGGATACAGGATCAGTTAGGGAGGGCTTAAATTATAGATGGGGTTATATGGGTAGGTTGTCCCTTGTTCGGTGGTCTGGTGGATGAGGCCCGTAGAAGCCTACATCGCTTTCTCGCTGATTCTCTAAATGTTGTTCAATGTATCGCCTTGCATATATAATAGATTACATGTCAATAGGGTAGGAAAAAGTTTTCTTTCCGCTTCAGGTACATAACAAGCTTGCTAGATTTTAGTGGGGGCGGGGGCACCCAGGCACTGCCCCCCCCCCCAAGTTCGTCTATGCTTTGGTATGTACCTGGCCAGTTTAGAATGCTGTTTTTGCATACATCAAAATGTCTATTGGCCAATATTTTCAATATTTCATTGGCCCACCACCTCACAGTTTGTTTAAAAATAGAAAGGAAGGCATAGAGAGGACCGATAGTTGTAACAACTTACTTATGTAATATATTCAAGTCAAACAATGTGGTGTTGTAAACTTGATCTTCATAATAAACTTGAAATGTTAAATATCTTACTCTAATGTTAAGAGTCAAATATTCGTGCTGATGTAGTGTTTTGAGTCACAGCTTTTTTGCTGAACTGGCATATTTGAATACCTGAATGTTAAAGCCTTGTAATATGTTAAGATTATTATCAAATCCTGACTGAGTCATTATGGTCTAACATTCATACTGTACCAACTGCAGCCAATATTGTATACAAATAACTGGGAGATCCCATCGCCAGATGTTTCAGTTTTATTGTAGAGAAGTTATGTCAAGAATCCCAGAAGTAGAAGCTATTACTGCATGCACTATATAACGCTATTATTTATGTTTTTGATTGATCTAGTTGAGCATTCATGTCCATGTTGAGATCTTTATGCTTCATAGCATTATGTCTACATAACTTGAAAAATTTCTCTATATGTTTATGTTTAAAGTGATCAAACTTTGAGGGATTTACACCCTGACATCTTGTATAAGTGGTCTACTTGGCAATGTAGAGATGTTTGAGAGTTTGGTGAATTTAAAAAGGTTGCAAAAATATTAGCCATGCAGTGTAACTTTCCTCATTTACTAAGACCTTCATTTGTATATATACTTTACTATTTAACAATAACAATAATCATCAAACATTTCTGCTTGCTCAACATCTGAAATTGCCGATTCGCTACTTTTTATCGAGCAAAGATATCCTCGTACAGTAACCAGACTTACGGATCTTATTCGATATTTTTGTAAACTTTTACCCGAATATTTTTTAAAACAGATTTGCTTGTTGGTCAGTCTCATTCGTCCCGAGTACTTTTTATGTAAACTTGTACATGTATTAATAAAACAACCATGGTGTAATTTTTCACTTTTCCTCATTGCCGGGGTTCATTAGGAACCCCTTTCCCTTGTAAACTATTGTAGTACCCTGCTTGAAGGTTACGTAATTATCTCATCTGTTTATCAAAGAAACACAATCCTTTCTACTGTGTTTATTTGAATTTTTTGTTGAAAACATGAAATTATTTTCGTGATTAATTTTTCTGTAATTTCAAGGAGTGGAAACAGTTTTGTCTGTGGCTAACATACACTTACATAATTATCTATTATTGATTACCTTGATTGTGAGGTTTTTGGGAGTGTTTGTCATGTTGCATGTATTTAGTACATCTATATAAATCTGTTTTTGAAAGTTTAAACTTAAATAGCTCTTTTGTATCTATCGACACTGGTAAAGTATTTAATTTTAATTTATTATGTGTTATTTTTTACTTTACTACATCTCAAGTCCTGTTCCTGTACACACGTAACTGACCCCACATTAATCAGACATGACAGACAAAAGGCTTCAGATTTATTATTTTACCCAGCAGGCCTTTTTCTATAGTTCCCACGGGTCAGACTGTCTGACCCAAAGCCAAATATATGGGGGGTTTTCCCAATCAGAAGCATGTGAAATCGTCGACTGGAGCGACCTGGTATATCTCGAAGCTATTTGAATAACTGCGGCCATTATTGTCCCTTGTGTCATACATGTTTGTGGACATTTTGTGTGTCTTATTGATCGTTTATATAAGAAATATAGATTAGAATGCTTGTTTATATAAAATTGGGATATGAAAAGCTTGTTTTTAACTACAAAAATTCCCAAAATTGGAGTTAAAGCGATTAAAGTTTTTGCCGAATTGGCAAATGTTACAACACAAATTTTCCTAATTTATCAAGTGTCTTTTTCCCAAAATGAACAAAAAATGCCTGACATCTCAAACCTACAACCTGTTTATCAGTAGGCAAGTGCTCTACCAATTGAGCTAACCAAGCAGACTATGTCACATGTAAAACTTCATTCCTAATTGATCCCGCTTATTATATATGTATCCAATGTGAAAGGTTTGAAACGCAAACTCTATCCAGACTGCGAACTCATTGTGTGTTCTCTGTCGTATATTATAAAATATTCATATTTCACTACTGTTCAAATTTGAATGACCTCAGACATACTGTCGTGGTTGTATGTAATTATCCCATGAGAATTACAGTTATATTTGAGTAACAATGGTGGAAACATAACGACTAGCCACTAACTATCTGTGATGTATACAATATTCATTTATTGCCGTATATGAGTACATTTTGTTATAGAAATACTGTTTCCGCATTTGTAACCACGTGAACAAATCGAGGTGCGAGCGCAAGACTAGACTAACTCCTATATAAACACATAGGAGTTAGGATAGTCTTGCGCTTAACCCTCGAAATGCACTTTTACATATTTTACATTGAAACCTCAGTAACAAGACCGCCATTGGTTCTGAAGAAAGTCAGTCTTACTTGTGAGGTGGTCTGATAATTGATTTAAATTGTGGAAGAAAACATGGCCTTATTAATGAGGTGGTCTTTATTTTGAGGTGGTTTTTAAAGAGGTTTTACTGTATATAGGAAGAATGTATCATGCTAGAATTTTTAGAATTGTGCCAGTTACTTTTGTTTTGGCATAGGGTTTTCCCTACGGTATTTCAGCTAGGGGTCCTTGAACCCTCATGTTTGACAAATTGAGGGTCCTTAGTAAATTTGTAGGGTCCCAGATATGCAGTTTATACTTGATACAAGTTTATTTTAGGGGTCCCAGGGATGCACAGTAAGTGGAAAATGGAAGTCCCTAGAAAGGAAAGGAAGTCAGGGACTCAAGATTTCTGCATAAGGGATTTTGAGTAACGTTTGTTTCTCTTTGGTACAACTTTTACCAATGACCAGAACTCACAAATCTCTGAATGATACATTTCATGTTTAACTATTAGTTTAAGGATCAGTGATCACTGACCGGTTGCCAATGCGTCCGTCAGCTTAATGACAGCTTTTAATGTGGCTAGTTATATTTTTGTGCAGTCATGTGACATTTTAATGTGCAGTAAGGGCCACCAGTATTCAATGGTATGGGATACCTATGTAAACATTCTTGTCCACTACAGTGTGTTCAAATGTGTTTGTTTGTTTGTTTCATCGGGTTTAACGCCGTTTCTCAACGATATTTCAGTTATATACGGCGGCCGGTTCACCTAACCAGTTTTTCCTGGACTGAATTCTTACCAGTACTAACTTACCCTTCCACAAGGAGCCGGCAACTTCTCCACATGTGGAAGAAAATCGACATTTTTGTCAAATTTTCATGGAAGGGTATGAGTGTTAAAATGTGTAAATTCATTATCTCCCCCAATTAATGTATTAGTTAAAACTAGTGTCTATAACATAGTTGTAACAGTATATCATATACATCATTTATAATGCGGAATTTCTTTAATAACAAATGTATGAGAACTTGCTTCATTTAATACTACAGGAATTTCTTTCGTAAGGTATGAGTGAGAACTTATGGTGCTTTAATTGTTCCACACTGGACGATGCCGCTATTTAATATAATGTAGTAAAATTGTTGATTTACAATTTAGGACTAAAAATAACTTTTCTAATTTGGTAAGTATGTCATTGTGATGTATTAGGTCATGAATTTATCGCTGATAATCTTACTTGGTTTATGAATCGTCACAGCATTATGTGTTGTGTGCAAAATTCGCCGTCTATCATAAATCACACTGGCGGATAATAAATGCTGTTACGTTGAAATTTGAGTTGAAATTTTTTTTAAATATGAAATATAGTTAAATTGTGACTTGAAAAAGTTTGATATACCCAATAACTTCAACCATATATCAATTGATAATTTCATTTGCTGAATAAGAATTCCCCTTAAGGGCACCTGTGTTGTTTTTTTGTAGACAATTTTGTAGATTTACTGATAAAGAATTGCTTAAGTCAGTCACAAATGTCATGCTCTGCTGTATACAATCAACCTGCCCTATATTGTGTTAGCAATTACAGACAAACAGTTTAACCTAAGCCCATATAATGATGTACCCTTTGTAGTAAGTTATTTCAAATCAGTTGACAATGTGATGTACATTCTTATTCCTTGCAACCTATTGCGGTTCATCTATATTTTAGTACATTTTTATGCTAGAGGGCTTGTCGGACAATTGTGAACGGTCCACTTGATTTCATGAAAATTATACAAATTCAAATTTGAACATGGTTTTACTTTCACCATTTTGTTTATTGTCAGTCTGGTTGGTTTGGTTACATTGTAACTGTGATTCAAGATTTGTCTCCCTTGTTAAGTAATATTGAAGTAAGTAAACAGTGATTACTTCCCTTGAATAAATGTGCTCTTGTAAATGTCTGAGATTCAAGGCTATTGATTGAATTGGAAACTGATGAAAAGCCTATTATTGATCCCTTTGCAGCTTATCCAAGAAACCGCATTAATGTAACGATGAAAACTTGATTATCAAGATCAAAATGCTTGGCAGTGATGTTAATATTGAAAATGATGATGCCTTGCTGTTGTTGTTGTTGTTGCTGGGTTTAGTCGAAATCTTCATAGCTATGATTTCTGTGTTAATATTGATGACTGCAGAGTTTTAGAGATATCAGTATTCACTGATGATTATAAATAAACATAGATGCTGGTCGTGGTGAGTAATGATGATACTAACGATAACATAGTCCATTTTTGAGCTTGAGAAATAATATATTTTCTATCCACTCCGTGTGACTTCATTACATGTTTGTACATTTGAAATATTATTTTGACATACAAACAATTTATTTGAGAATAGAAATTTATTTTAAGTGGATTCAGACTTTTTTTTACCAGTGGATGTATTGCTGTTAATTGCTCTTGATAAATTATGTATTCCTCAATTAATCAAATGGAAACGTAACAATGATCATAATTGAAAATCAGTGTTATGTCCCTGGAGATCAATTACTGTATATATATCTCTGGATTGAACTCCGTTATCTAACTTTACATAAAGAGTTTCATTTTAACGGACTACCCGATATTGCCTTAATTGGATGAAATCGTTCCCCAGGATAATAAGTTAAAGTAAAACTTGATTTCCCCTTGCACTGATAAAGAACTTAAAAATCAATGGTGTTTATTGGTTTTCGTAAAAAATGTAGTGACGTAAATGACAGAATCCTCGCATTTTCTCTGTTGTGTTCGCTTGATTTCTCCTGGATGAACTTGTTTGGTTTCTGTCCTCGATATTTATACGTGCTAATGAGATAAAAACACCCAAGTTGGGAAGAAGACAGAAGGTTTGTTCCTGTTTACTGATGCACATAGCAATCTCATATCTTTTTCTTATTCTGGGAGTTTGTCTGTAATGGAGTCCACTTGTTTAATCAGGTTTTTTTTTCAGCTGTTTTTATTAAAATTCCCAATAAATCCGAGGAAAAAAATTGACAAAATCAGAGGCTTTTCTCTCACAGGCAGTGTATATTTATAAATAGCAATTGTTGATTAATTAATCCCTACGTCTTCTTATATTCCTAACATTTTGCTGTAATTTCTAGACTTTTCCCCATATTTCTTAGTTTAACACGTACAAGTCTTCCCAAAATAGCCAAAATAAACCCTGATAATAATTTGGTCTGTGATTGTCATTTGGTAAAGTCGATGTATGACGCGTCATATTGCATTGGTCTTCGTTGTTTTGAAGGAATTAATGTAGCACTTTAGCTACAGACATCAAGGCTTGCTTCGTGTCTGAATTGCGGTACAGTGTAACCTCGATAATAAGACCTCCATTGGTTCTGAAGCAAGTCGGTATTATTTGTGAGGTGGTCTGATTATCGAGTGAAAATATGGAAGAATGCCGGTCCATGAAAATATGGTCTTTAGGGGTTCCATTAGGGGCTGAAACTCAGGGGTCATTGATCCTTTTTGACCAGATTTTACTATTTTATAGCCAAAATACCTGCTATTAAGAGAAAAACTGACCCTTCAGCCAGAATCCTGAGGGTCAGAAGGTGGCCTTTTGGAAATTCCAGGGGTCAAAGGATGAAATCAAGGGTCAAATGGAACCTCTTGGGTCTTATTACATGTAATGAGGTGGTCTTGATTTTAGGGTGGTTTTTATGTGATGTTTGAGTATAGTTTACTATTTATTCATGTTACAGATGTTTACCAATATTCTCATTGTAAATCAAAATCATGTGTTAATAATATGCTAATGTTATTTAAAAAAATATTGAAGAAAATGTCCATTTGGATTTGAGATAAATTTGATTCTAAAATACTCATGGTTAGAGTAGGCTTATTGTTTGGGTGTTTAGTTAAGTTTTGTATTATCAGTCTGTATATATGTCACCATTTGCGTAATAGGTGACACAATTGTGATAAACTTACTTTGTATAAAGATCTTTAAACAAGTTAGGATAGAGATTACAAGCCATTATAAAAAATGTAGTTTGATTGTTCTAAATTTGTGAACCTTTGATCTGATAAAAGTTTGATATTGTGAAATATATTTTAAGTAAAGGCAAGATTCTTACATTATCTTGTGGAAGGGAGACTACTCAGTCAGGACTGTTTGTTTTGCTATGGGAGATAATTAATATGAATTTGGCACCCTAAGCTTGTATTTCTCTACATGCGTTTAGTATACAGAAGAAATGAAGGTTGAATTAATTATTCTGTTGAAAATAGAGCATAACTTTAAATGCTCAAATTAAATGTCTGAGCAAAGAAACTGCTCATTTTTGGAATAAATTAATTTTACTTAAATGATATGAATTCAAGAAGAAAACAATCTTGCATAAACTATGGTTTGAATGTGTTTTAGTTATTCTGTTAAAGTAGTCATTTTTATGATGCTTTTATTCAAATATTCACTATTAGATGTTTTTATGATACCGTTATTTTTATAACCCCCTGTACATAATATATATCCAGGGGTCTCTCCATGGTCAAGTGGTTGCAGTTGCTGACTTCAAATCACTTGCCCCTCAACACTGTGGGTTCGAATCCCATTTGGGAATGTGAGGAAGCTATCCAGCTGGCTTATGAAGGGCTTGGTACTAGCCCAAAAATCATTTAAAAAGGGTTTTTTGTCCACCCTTATAGCTAGAAAAGTCACTATATGACTAGGGCTGTTTATGTGACTAAAGTCCCATTGCATAATATTATACCAGTATACAGTCAAACCTGCGAACAAAGACCACCTGCGAACAAAGACCACTATTGCAAAACCTGTCTGCAAAGACCACCAATTTTATCTCCCATCAGACCATTTTCAATGATATTTAATCTGTTAATAGAGACCACCTGTATACAAAGACCACATTTTGCTGTTCCTATGGGTGGTCTTTACAGACAGGTTTGACTGTATGCTGTTTTGAACGACATTTAGTGATTGATGAATATAATTTGAGTGAAAAATATCGTATATTTTTTGCTCAGCAAGTTGAAAATCAATTAGGATTCTATGCAGCTTGGTTTAATCTGATTATAATTCGGCCAGGTTTATTTTCCAATTGATTTTCTGATATCTTGAAAGCCTGGGCAATGTCTGCATATTTTCTTTGAATAGTAACCATAATTTCGGACACACATTTTTTGGATAGGGGTCAAAATTAGGGTCTGTACTATAAAGGGTTACCATAAACAAACCCAATTTTTAATGGCCTTATCATTAACTAAAGCCTCTGTATTATGCCATCATTCTTGTCTGCCAAAAATGTATGACTTTATTGCTAGCCATGTGAAATATAGGTACTTGTTGTGATCTTCACTTGAGAAAAGTTCTGGTACTGGTAACATTGACATTACTCATGGTATAACTTCAAAGGTTAAAGTTTATTTTAAATGTTAGGCACATATTAATATACAAGTTTACCTCTCGAGAGCAACACACTGTGGGAGGCACACATTTTTGTTGTTTTAGAGAGGTTAAATTGATAGTAAATTATTGCTACCAAAAATATGGGTGAATTTCTGTATTGTGACAGAATTCCATGTTTTTTACCTCTGCCGGGTCATTTTTTCAAATCGCATAAATACAAGGAGAGAAGTGTAGGGTTGTAAACCACTTTGTGACAGTTCCTGACAGACTGAGATAGGATAAATAAAGAGATTGAACATCAAGCCAGAAACAAATGGCAAAAGTGGCTGTCAGAGTTTCAATTCAAAGGGTTTGAAATGGTCTGAATGGCTGAAGAAAATATACGTTTGCAGCTTCACATTACATACATATATATCAAGGAATTATTTATGAAACTAAAAGATTTTCATCAAGACAAGATTTATTTCATGCCTGCTAAATCATTCTCTGCGTGACATAAGCTTTTATCACTGAGCGTGCTGACATTGTCAGAATAATTAACAGTAGTGTTATAGTAATTAATGTATAAAAAAAAAAATTCAGAATATCAGGGATGAGTTGTTTTCTGGTTACTTCGCAACATCAGCATTCTGTATAACTAGCTTGTCTGAAGTCTAGGACAGGTGAAATGTATTCAAATGAGCAAAACTTTGTCATTTTTGTTTTAAAAATATGGCACATGTATGGTATGGTAACTTGATTTATTCTTTTTGCCTAAACATGTAATGTTTTACTCAAAAGGTCATATACATACATGTATATGTGTGAAGTGGTGATATAATATTTATTACTCTGTATTCTAATTTTGTCTATTTGCTGATAAGCGTGCTATCATACTTATCCTTTCACTTGATTTAATCGATTGATTGATTCAACACTAGATTTATTTGAACTATTCAAATATACATATACACTAAGTGTGCCAGGTTTGGAATCTTGTGCATATACTTGTGACTCCATGATGGATTGAAATCGTTTGATAGATTATTGGCATGTTAGCCTCTGTAAGTGCAGCCTCGTCTGCTTTGTATTCTTTTTGTACAAAAAGTAAAAAAAAACATTGACAATGAAATATCATTTGTCACCATGTTTCTATGTAATCTTAATCTTAATGGATATTTCTAAACATATTTCTTTCTTGGTAATTTTATTGACACATACTGTTAGAGGTGTGAGAATTTCCCGTTGATAGTGTTATCTGTCTTTTCAATGGTATTATTTCGAAATAAGAAGGAACTGCGTCAGTGCATTTTCATGTTTTTTGTTCTCCTTTCTTTTGATAATGAATTGAATAAAATTTCGCGGGTTCAGCGCAAGACTATACTAACTCCTATGTATTTATATAGGAGTTAGTATAGTCATTCACTGAACCCTCGAAATGAAGAGCAGGGAAGGCCGCAAGTAAGAACTTCCCAAACTTATCTAGACAAAAAAAAAAAGAGGAAGTACAGAGGGAAGGATGTAAAAGGGCCGAAATGACAGCCCTGGGCAATGAAACATAAAGCCCACAGGATCCCCCTTAGAACTGAAAAATTGCCGAAAGAAAGTGAGAGTCTGGGGGTTCTCCCCTTAATTATGATCATTCATACAAGAAATTGGAAATGATTGAGCACTACAAGTAGAAGCAACATGAGAATTAAGGCAGCGAAATTGTCAGTGAATATAGAATAGTTTTATTTCCAAACAACCAGAAGGTCATAGACCCATGTGGTGCATATAAGCATACTTTTATATAAACATTTACATTATTTATACATTTACACATACAATTAATATACAATTAACATACATACACATACATTTACACATACCATTAACATACATACACATACAATTAACATACATACACATACATTTACACATACAATTAACATACATACACATACATTTACACATACAATTAACAAACATACACATACATTTACACATACAATTAACATACATACACATACATTTACACATACATACACATACATTTACACATACAATTAACATACATACACATACATTTACACATACAATTAACATACATACACATACATTTACACATACAATTAACATACATACACATACATTTACACATATAATTAACATACATACTTGCACATATAGGGCCATATATATGCATATACATACATTAGGACAAAACATGATTAGAACAAATATACCAGAAGATCATAGACCCATGTGGTACAATCAATATACTTGTACATAAACATTTACATTACTTAAACATATATCAACTATATAATTAGTAGTGTGGCAGTGGGAAATGTAGCTAAAAAAATTATAAAATCAATTCCTTGCCTATCGTAGTTCGGAAACCAGTGATTATTTGTCCTGGCACTTTTGGTATTAAATCAGTCAGTCTAACCTTATCTTTCCGGGAATTATTAGACACATTGGTAAACAGACATGAATTCACTAGATTGCAGGCTAGATATGTGTGGTATGGTTTCATTTGAATAGCGAGAGAGGAAGCGTCGGAAATGAGGAAAGCGTGTCGATATTGCGAGAAATAGTTATTACGTTTGCAAATAAATGCTTCATGTTTGCTAAATAAGGATTGATTCGGAAAATTTCTGTCATTTTTGTGAGCTGTCAAGACTGATGCCTTAGAGCTCGGTGATTATAATATGCTAGACAAACTTAGAAGACTTAGCAAGTTGGTAAACCTAGGTGTATCAACATGAATGACCGCAAGCCCTACAGTGTCCTTAATTAATACAGTAACCAGTAATGATGGTTTTATGTTCTCCAAATTTTATGTTCTCCTGTTTATGTGATGTTAGAGGTATTATTTGCAACATGTGGACAATATTATCCAATTAGACTGTTGTTCACTGAGAGTTAATATTTTGCTGATGCTGGACAAGTTGTGTCTTGCAGCCCAGCGTAATCACCTAGTCTCTTAATACGTTTAATTCTTCATTTCAGTTGTCTGGTTATGGTGAATATTGATAAAGCATTGACTTTACAGCAGCCGTACTAACATGGGGTTGCTATTTGCATATCAGGGTTGTGTAAACCAATCAAATCTTACGTTAACCACCAAGGCAATTTCTCTTCTAGCGAACGTTTGTAACCTTGACACGGATTGGTTAACCTTTCGATAAAGTATGTTACCTTACCGAAATCCACTGAATTTTGGTGAATTTACCAAAATCAATTTTGGATCTGGAGTGACCTGTAAGTGTGATCGGTAAATTCACCAAAATTCAGTGGATTTCGGTAAGGTAACGTACCACTTATCGAAAGGTTAACCAATCTGCACCAAGGTTAAAAACATATTTCGGTTGAAGAGAAGTTAGTTTAGTGATTAACGTAAGATTTGATTGGTTTACACAACACTGATATGCAAATAGCAAAGCCATGTTGGTACGGCTGCGCCAAAAAATAATAAATAGTTTAGCTTTAGTTAGAGGCAGTTAGAATGGTTGGTGATTAACTACTTGTCGCATAGTAAATGCATAGCATCTGAAATGTGGTATAGATTCTAAGGCCTTGTGCCAAAGCCTCAGGCTAAAAATAAACCCCTGCCTACCTTCCAATCTTTTGCTCTATATCAGTGTTTGATCCCTAAGGTACAGTCATTTAACAGTCACTTAGCAGTTAAATCATTGTCATTCATTCTATTGCATTCACCGTTCAATGGCAGTATGTTTGACATGACCCGGGATGTTAGAATCACACTGTTGCTAAAAACAGCAACACAACATGTCACGATGTTAACATGCTGTGCTTGGTACTAATAAAGATCTTGGAGAGGAATCTAGTTTGTTATTGTTGGAAGCTATAATGTCAGAATGATGTGTTGTTAATGGATTGGCTCTGGAGTGGATTAATCCAGTTTGTGTTATCTATTTGGGCAGCTGTGTGCTAAAGGTTGTTAACTGTTATTGTTATTCTGTCAGTGATGCGGATACACTGTCAAGTATACTTTAGAGGGTTATTGCATCTTTAAACAAACATGTCTGACCTATAAAGTCTGGTAACAAATTTGGGGTCAGGTAAGATATTCAAAATGTAAACAATAACCACAGAGGGGACTTGTTCTTATTCTGGTAAAGGCCCAGGCTCTATTTTTTGAACTATTGTATTTCGGCAATCTGAATGTAAGTACAGTCAAACCTGTCTGTAAAGCCCACCCATGGGAACAGCAAAATGTGGTCTTTGTATACAGGTGGTCTCTATTAACAGACTAAATATCATTGAAAATGGTCTGATGGGAGATAAAATTGGTGGTCTTTGCAGACAGGTTTTGCAATAGTGGTCTTTGTTCGCAGGTGGTCTTTAACACAGGTTTGACTGTATATCCCAGTTTTCAAGGATGGTTTTTCACTGACATTTGGATTGTAGTTAATCAAATTCTGAAAGCTGCAGACCTTAGTGTTTCTATAAAAGCAGTGTTTCTATAAAACTTACGTCTGTCTTGTGGAATTTACGGGCATAATTGGAAGCGAGACTGGCTATTTGTGACTTAGTTCAATACTGGAACAATGTAGATTCTTAGTGCATTACCGGTATATGGTCTAAATGCCCGACTGTTTATGATTCTGCCAGTATTATGAGGATCGCTAATGAACAGAAATGATAGATATTTTATGCTTTTTCATTTGTCACGGGACTGGCATAACAAGCGCTAATGATGACAGGCTGGCTTTTAGGTAATTTACTGATTAGAAATGTTATAACTAATTGTGTTAGAAATATATCTGTGGTTATTTCCCTCGAGTGACTTCAGTGATTAGAGGATTGAAGGAAATTATAATAAAAAAAGCAGCGAGATTTGAATGGAATTCACATTTCTGCACTGACATTGAATAATTGCCCTTCATTAGAAACTATCTATTGTCATTGTGCCAGGAGTATAACGTAAAATATCTGCATAGATTTTCTGCGTGTCGAGTTATTGAGGAAACTATATTGGTATAGTAGTTAATATACATTGTGATACTGCCGGGTGAATATTGTTTCATAATACACTAAGCTTCGGTCTACATTGATCTGTGTTTATTGTTAACTGTTTTTTGTGTCCCAGTCAAGAACCAATCATTGCAAAAATGTTTTGGAGTGTGCGTTATCTTCCAAAGATACGGTTAACATTCAGTGATAATGGGAGAAATTGACTTTGCCATACATGGAGTTAGTGTTTCCGTGAAAACATTGCGTACTCTCGATGTTACGTTATGGTGTATAATTTCTTTGTTTTGTTATTAATACTTTCTGTCAGCGCATAGGACGTAGCCTGGACAGTTGTGATATATCCTGATATATGTCGACATGCTTGAGTGCTTATTTTGGAATGTAAAAATTATGATATTAGGACATGTTATGCATGTTAATTGATAACTTTGGATATAGTGTTTAATGTTCTGGTAAGTCACATTACCGATATAGATGCGTACATGTTTGTGTTTTGAACAATATTCTATAAATAGACTTCAAAACTGAAGTTTATAGTTGATACAATTTAAGAGATCGGTACCAGTGTTTATAGTATTATAATGTATAGACTACATGCTGTATTGTGATGTGCTTTGTTCTTTGTACATATACATTACATTTATTTTGAATTAACTTAAATGACTATGCCGATACCCTGTACACTGATAAGGTAAAATTGGGTCACAAGTGTAGTCCCATTCTGTTACACCTATTTTGATCTTTGTGTACTTGTGTGGATTCTATTACAACATGTGCTATTTATGCACAATAAAAACATTCAAACTTAAACTTTCTGGAAAGATGTGTACTTATCAGTGTAAGATATAAAATATAGTTGAGGAAGGTATTTCAGATGAGTGTGTGCTTCCTGTGTTGAATCTATTGGGAACTGTGGTTATTGTGTTTCGTTTGTGTAATCTCAATACTATAGCTGAGGTCATGTTGCCCTACAACCGTGGTAGGATGACACCAGAGTCTCATCAACCGTACTGTGTGCATGACAACTCGTACGAGGGGTACCCTCCTGGGATATATACTCAAAGCACTATGGATTTGGACAGTCCGACTGGAATGTCGAGATTATGTCCCTCGTCACTTAGCTATGAAATGGATTTATGTGGAAACTATCGTCAATATAGTCCTAGTCCTATAACCGTCGAGATGGAGAAGTTTTTCTCGTATCCGACGATGTCAATCACATTCATGCCATGTGTCTGTGTACCGGATTATCCTATTGAAGAAGGCAAACCTCGGAAAATATGTCGCCGATGTTCCATTGCGCCATCAGCCGCCTCGAGGTAGAGTTTTTGTCTCTCTTTATTTCCTGTTGCAACTTTCCTATTGATCAGTTTCCTAGTCTTCATTAAATTTATATTGTTTTTTCTGCCATCAATAACCGATGTGATTGATGGCAGTGTAATGTATCTTGGAAGTAGGCTCCAATTATTGAACCTATCTGTAAATTTGTCCCAGTTATGTTGTATAAATGATAATATGCATTTTGCACTTATGGTAACTATTTATGTGAACAACTTTATTTAAGATTCAGGATCGCTTTAAATAGGCAAACCGATTACGCTAGTATTCATTGCAACAAAGGCTTTTTATTCAAAATTCACCTTACAATTCTATTTTTTACCATTTTCACACAAATGTCATAAAGCACCTACCAAAGTTGACAATGATTGATTGGACGTTTACATCATATTTATGGACTGAAAGTCGGGGGGGGGGTGAATGGTTGTTGGGTCATGTAGGTGGGAGAACGATCATCATGTATTGGGCTCTATTTCTACATGTAAGCGCTAGAACTTTAAACCATAGCAGAGCACTGGGTTGCTACCCTGTAGGTGCCGGTTTGATTCCCGGACTGTGCAGGTCATATCCTGTGACAATGTTGACATTGGTCATTTGTCCTCCACCTCTGATTCAAGTGGTGTAGTTGTCCATTGTTTATAGAAAAGCAAGTTAGTACTGGTTGACAAAAACTGATTTGGTCAACAGATTTGGTCCCCTTCCCTTACTGTCCTTGATTCTCCTAGTTATTCCTTGTGGTCTGCTGGGCCATTCCTTGCGCCTCAGTTCCTTAATATGTGTACCGTTTGACCTCCTTTGGTGCCTTATGTTTTATGGATTGTTGTTTTTCCGGAGATCTGCGTGGGGAGGTATTGTCTTATATATGTGGCTTTCCCTGTAGTTACGTATTCTCTCTCATATATAAGTGAAAAATGTTGATAAATGTCGTTAAACCCAAATAAAAACAACAAAATTAACATAATGTTTTTTCTGTTTTTTTTATGGATGTTAAATTGCAGCTGTGTTCGTGCATATAAGTGTCACCAATGCGAAACAGGGCCACTCATTGATTAAGAGGTCTTCATTTACTGGTATCTAGATTCTCATGACTCGTCATTTATTATCCTAAATGCAGTTGGTTAATGCATACCATTAATTATGTATGGTTGTCACATTTCAAGGGTATTACGTATACATGTAGTTAGGTTTTATTAGGTTGAACATTACTTCAAACTGGTCCTGTTTGTATCCAGCATGTAGTCAGTCAAGACCTCATGAATTTGTTTTCTATGAAATGTGAGCGATTTTTGTCTCTGAAGCATGTGAGACTAATATTTTGGGCACTGACTTGAATTACTCAAAATATTTTTGGCCATTAATATATATAGAACTCCTACAACCTTATATACTTGAAACTGTTCAGTACCTTAGAATTATATTTGACTGAGGTGCAACCCCAGGAGATTGTCCTGAGTTCACTCCCCTTAGAATTATATTTGACTGAGGTGCAACCCCATGAGATTGTCCTGAGTTCACTCCCCTTAGAATTATATTTGACTGAGGTGCAACCCCAGGAGATTGTCCTGAGTTCACTCCCCTTAGAATTATATTTGACTGAGGTGCAACCCCAGGAGATTGTCCTGAGTTTTCTCCCCTTCTATATCCCTTCTATAGTATATGTATATATAGTAACTTCTAAGCATGAATAATTTTTCTTTCAAGCAGCACTTATTTTCTGCTAGATAAATGATAAAGCTAAGATTTATATAAGTTAGGCGTGTGTGTGCTTCGGTAGTGTCAGATATATCTGTGTTGTATGTTTTCCTATCAGTACAAATTGTCTGGAATTGTCCGTGTCTCCTTGATTATTGCGCCTCTATCGGAAAGTAAAGTCTCAAACTGAATAAATTTTACGCCATTTTAGTTCTTAGAGTGTTGCTCTCCGGATTTGTCTGACATTTTGGCTTTATAAATAGCCTGTCTATGTTGATCTAGCGATTTACAAAAAAGACTACACATAATATTACATTGTGCATGACTCGCATGATTCATTGTCAGCGTCACTGTCACGGCAATGTTCTTGTATCAAGCTCTATAGTGAAGGGGGACAATCTTGATATTAGTATCTTTATATTGATAACAAATGTTTGTTAAAATCAACAGTTTATCATCATTTTATCTGTCATTTTTGTTTTGATAAAAATATGCATGGTGTCCCACATATGCCCCCTTATGATAGCCAAAATCTTTGGGTTCTGCATAGCGCTTTAATCAAAGGGTCTCTCAAGGAAAAAATCTGGACCGCCTACATTTCTAAGGGAGAGTGCCCACTCACATGGGCATCCTGAAAATTTTGCTACCTTGGGCTTATTCCACTCAATTTCAAGGGAAGTAATTATGGTGCTGTCTGTAAGAAATCGATTCTGGATTGTTTCCCTTTGACCTCTAAATATTTTTTGTGTCATTTGACTAAAAATAGAAAATATATTGGATAGGTAGAGTTGCTTTTTGCTCATTTGCGTGGCATTGGTGCCATTTATCTGGGTAATCAGGCTAGGATGGTAGAAGTTTGCAGTTTGTGCAGATTACATGCCTAGAATTGTGACAGTTACTGACTCATTGTGACAATATTGAAGTTGTACTTGATGTATTAACTCTGTGTACCATTTTTTATGACGGATGTTTACGCCTACAAAAGTAAATTTTTATTGGGTTTTTGTAACAAAATGAACAACGATGTCTGAAACAGATTGCGTGATCTGAGGTTACTGATGTTTAGCGAGTGTTCACTTAATGACACGTCACTTGTTTGAAATTCATATTTTGTGTATAATATACTTTCTTACAGTTCAACGATTTCTTTATTTATTTGCCGTTCCTCTCAAAAACAAAATATTCATTGATCTTTATTTGAGCTTTTTTATTGATCACTGTATAATTATTTTATCCTCGAATGGCTATAAATTTCATCATGGATATCCGATTATTTAGATTCAGATTTTGATTTTATTATTGTAACCAATTTGCATTTCCTTATAACTAAGCAATCTAAAGAGGGTGGTATCATGTTGAGATATATTCAAATTTTTGAACGTTATGTAAGGATACCCATCCTCACTTGTGCATGGAGATATAAAAGGAGTATAACACGTTCTGTGTCGTTGAATTTATAGGATTTTTAAGCTGAGATGATAGCAAGGATCATGAATCATTATTTGAAAGGACTTCTTACAGAATTTTAAGTAAGGGCGTCGATGAACTGGATTTATATAAACGTCTTGGAAGATATTCAGTTACTGACAAGTATGGAATGTGAAGTCTAGGTTCAGTTTTAGTTGTGTTCAGTATTGATTGGAGGCGTCTTAGTGTAGTTTCATTGACAACTGGTAAATTTTGGTTGTTTTTTTGCTCTGAAAGCAGTAATTGTAACCTATCATTTCTGGAGTTCGCAAGTTTCTGGAATCTAGGGGTGTCATAGATTGAAACGATATGGATATGTTATCAGTACAAACATGTCAGTCTGAAATGGATATGGATTAAGAAGTATCATTATGGTTGAACAATCTAGTTTGATGCCCAAACGTTTTCGGGTGATGACGTCTTGATTTTTCATTGTCATTATGGACTCTATGCAGTGCATATTTGTGCATGTTTCCACCAAACTGGCAGCTTCCCATTTGGTTTGAGGGGCACCAGCAAGTGTTGTTTTGGAGCAATTTGGGTTGTTTAAACAGGGTTTATGTAGCATATTGGGGATTAAACTTGAGTAAAGCACTTCTAAATCTTCATTCAAATTCTATTCCTCTATGTTAAATATGGATAAATCTATAAACTGTTTATATATTTGGCTAGATAATAAGACTTAATATGGACTTAAATCATCAACAACACCCCCTCATATACAGTTTTACTACTGCTGGTTCACCTGTTTAACTCAGTAAGATGTTTTTCATTAGAAAGTGGTGCCACCATTAATTGGATAAAACAATTTTATCCATTCAGGTCTTCATTCGTATTGTATGAAAAATAAAATTCAAAACTTTCGTAAATTCTTTGCAAAGAGTATCCGTAAATTCTTTGCAAAGAGTATCCGATTCTTTCAAGTGTTGTTTCATCTTTCATGTCTAGATAAACTAATAGTGCACTTCTGTTATTATCATTATCAAGATCCCTGGGAAAGAATTGAACAAAGACATGATAAATATTCTAAGCTATTGCCAAATTGATTTATAAATAAAACTATGAAGCTACAAAACAATCAAACATAGACAATTGTTTTGTGAGAAAGTTCTATAAATTTGTGAGATGCAGTGTTTAATTTTCCTGATGTTTGATATTCATGTCTGCTTTTATTTTGTTGTTTCCACCTACTGGAGTACATAAGGGCAAACACACCTTGTAGTAATTATCATTCCATGATGTTATTCTGTGTAGTTCTATGTCACCTGAACTTAGTATGGTTACTGCAAGAAACATTCTTTGTTTTCTATCTTGCTTTTTCCCAGCAAAATGTTTTCTTTGTCTGAATGGTGGAAAAATTCTTCTCCTACAAAAGTCTATTCTTGTCTAACCTAGATGATTCTTGATGAATCCTGGCAGATTGAAACCACTTGTTGAATCGGAGCCTAAATTTGTCCACTTATTCTTAGAACCAGAGTATAGCCCAGTTTGTCCCATCTTTACCAGACAGGAAAACTAACACCTTTCTTGTTTCGTTTTGAAGAACATCAACCAGTTTTACCCTACTTAATAACGTGTTGGATGGTCTGATCAATTTTGTGATGAGGATTAGGCTTAATGCCTGGGTGATGATTTGACTGTGGAATCTGATAGTATTTCTAAGTCATTTGACTGGGGGCCTCATATTTTATAGGAACCCAGGATAAAGTACACTAAATATTGGTCAACTGTTTGCCTGTTATATTTGAACAGGAAGCACAGTGATTGAATGTAGAAAACTACAGGGAATGGTTGGATGATATTGTCAATGAAATTGGTTTTTTATCATACTTATATAACTTGGATGGGTTTATTGTGATCTAGTTGATAGAATTTCAGGACCATAATGCTAAAATGTATATCCTTACATATAAGTTAGCTTTTAGTAAAGACTCATATTTTATATCCGACTTCATTTTGATTTAGTTTTATGTATCAGAAAAATGAATATTCTGCAAAAAAGAGTGGTGTTCTTTTAATATCCTGAGCGTTTAAGGGTAAAAGTATGTAGGATTACAATGTAAACTCTAATCTAATATTTAGTGTATTATCATTTGATACTTTAATATGTTTGACTACGTCAGGGCTTGCACCAGTTTAGTCAGGATTATATCAGCAGTCGGTTTTTTCTAGGTTATCAGGATGAAACTGGCTTTTACTAGAAATTTCGATAAGTTTCATATATGTATACAAATGTGCCATTGATGATATCATATAATACTAGTATAGAGCTAGTTATTTTTAAGAAGGTACCATGTTAAAAAAAAATTGGGATCGAAGAAAGTGGTAAATATCTTTGATTTTATTGAATATTTTACAAAGGGAGCTTATTCATTGGCTTGGAAATTAGTCAGGAATTGTTGTGATAGTTACTTCCCTTGTATTGATTGCCATATTGTTTGAGGTAGAATTTAAGTTGAGTAACTGGTTAATTTAGACAGTGCTAATTATTAGTTCATCTTTTTTTACAAGCTCTTATATCTTAATTGTTGTCCGAGTCGTTATCATTATTATTCACTTCGATCTTTCAAGTCTCTAAACGCGGACTGGTCAAAGTTTGATGCCCATGCAGTGAGTGCTGAGTAGTAGTTGAAGGGGTTCCATTTGACCCCGGAGTTGACCCTTTGACCCCTGGAATTCCCAAAAAGCCACATTTTGACCCTCAGGATTCTGTCTGAAGGGTTAATTTTTCTCTAAATTATAGGTAATTTGGCTATAAAATTGTAAAATCCGGTCTAAACGGCCATTGAGATTCAGCCCCTAGTGGAACTCCTGACTTATAAGTTAGGTTGTCCCTCAGGCTGCAAACACAGGAGAACTAAGTGGATACAGATTAGATGACTCGTGTTACATGACTGAAATAATGTTGACATTATATAAAGGATGCTAAGTATTTTCAATTGTTAAATATGGAATTTGTATTTCATTATGAACATCAAACTATTAATACATGCAGGGGGAAGTCCTTATTTGGTTCATTTATACATTGCGGAAGATCTAATTGACTATTCAATCAATTACTATTACACTTAACACAAACCTGCCTAAGCTTGCTTTATAATCCACTACTTAAAATAAGGTCCGTATTGGTTCTTTGGATTTTATACTAAAATACTTGAGTCTTACATTTATAAAATCATGATATGTTTACAAATGCATTGACTGTATACCATTGTTTAGTGATTAAAAAGACATATATGTTGGACTGGATTGACATTGGAACTAATTGGTTAAAGTCTTAGTTAGGGTATTGACATTATCACGAGTCATGTCTCATTTATTCTATTATAATCAATGTTTATAGTGATAAATTAAATAATTTGAGTTGAAATGCAGGTTAGTTTGTGCAATTAGGTTACTAGAGCTTGCATGATTAAGATAAAGATACATGTACACTTGTTTTATGGATTATAATGAGTGTTTAATATATATATTTACGTTGTGCTTCTGTGTGTTTGTGCATTTCATTATTGTGGTATAAACCGATAAGTGTCTTACATAATATTCAGGGCTTTTTCAATGGCTTTTGGAATAGGACCCCCTAGTCAAATTTGGATTATTTTCATGATGAACTGTCAAACTTTCTGAAAATTGTGTCGATAAATTACATAATTTGGAAAAAACTTTATGCTTATTTGACATTCAACTTCCTATTTACTGGTTTAACTCCCTAAGAAGATTCTGGAAAACTCTTACTGTGTCCCCTCTCAAAATCGAGGTGTCTTCAATTCAGAATTTGAGATTGAGGAAAAAGGAAATTAAAAAAGGGCCATACTTGGCCCCGTCAGACAGCTGCAATGAGTCCCGATATTTCCGGTCATTCAAGGAGTACTTGAGTCACTTTGTTTGTGAACACTGAGTGCAACTTTATTCATCAAAATAGTAGGAGCCGCGGCTGTGGTCCAGTGGTTAGTGCGCTGGACTTGTAACCCGGCGATCCGGGTTCGATTCATACCCTTCCATGAAAATTTGACAAAAATGTTGATTTTCCTCCACATGTGGAGAAGTTGCCGGCTCCTTGTGGAAGGGTAAGTTAGTACTGGTAAGAATTCAGTCCAGGAAAAACTGGTTAGGTGAACCGGCGGCCGTATATAACTGAAATATCGTTGAGAAACGGCGTTGAACCCGATAAAAACAAACAATCAAAATAGTAGCTTTGATGATGTCTCAGTTTTGAAAGATACTATGGTCATTCGTTAATTTTAAGTGTGTAGATGGTTTAAAATTAGATGTCTTCATCTCTTCATGCCCTTAATGCATAAGGAAAACATTTTAAATGTCCATGTATTCTAATTGTTTTCCGTAATTTACCTGTTGCATTTTCTGTCTGACATGATAAATTTATCTTGAGACAAGTAAAACGGAGACAATGTAGACCTCGTTTCTTCTCAGTAATTAAATAAAAAATGCATTTATTATTTTCTCCCTTTGATCTACAACAGTTACTGGTGATTCAATCAGCTTGCCTAGTTAGTTTGACTGTTAGAGCTCTGGGCTGTCCCCCATTGGAGGTCAGGGTTTGATTCTTGGGCGGAGCATGTCATAACCTTCCTTAACATTTGGCTACATCATTTGTCGTCCACCTCTGATTCATTTGGAGAAGTTGTCAAATTTCCCCTCATGTCTTTAAAAGACACAAAATTGCCACATATGTGGGTATGGGTATCGTTCCCCTAAGGCTGTTGTGTGCCCTAACCTGCAATATAATAATGATACCAACATTAGCTGTCCGGTAATTGTATATGTGTAGTGAAATTTGGCTCCATAAAGATACGTAATATCGCAGTGTAATCATTCTGACGTTGACAGTAATTTTAAAAGCAATTAGAAACTTAATTTCTCATAAATTCATAAATCGTGTTTTTTCATGTCATTAAAATAAAATGAACACAGTTACCAGGCAATATAAAGTAACTGCGCGCATGTCGACGTGTATGGGAATTTGTTGAGGAGAATGTGTCATTTCATGATCATTCAAAGTCCAGACTCATTATTTTAGAATATATTATATGTGTATAATCAACTCTTTTGTCCTATACTTAGAACGGTTTTGCGGGTAATGAAAATATGATGATAAGGCCAAGTGAAGAAACTATGTGTACTCCAGGTTTCATGGTCAAAAATATTATAGTGGATAAGTTGGGGGGGGGGATTAATTTTTATTTGAAAGTGTAGGAGGTTAAAATTGAAAGGCTTTGATATAATCGATTTTGTTGTTTAGACATTTATATTATGGTCTAAATGAGCAGAAAATTCAAAATCTCTTTTGGAATTTTCAGATGCAGTACACGTTTTTGTGCTTCAGAATTCGCAAAGGGTTAGCGTGGAAAAACTGCATTTATTTTTATTTGGCCTTAATAAGGAAAATGTCAAGAAAATGTTGACTGGGACATGGATTAACTCCGGTGGTTCATACAATTTGAGTGAATCCTTTGACATGGTGTTTACTCCATTATAGCAATCATGGCTATTTTCAAGTTGATGTTTACTCAATGACAAATTTATGGCTCAGACCTTTGATCATTATATATAATGTTGTTTTTGTTTGACTGAATTCTTTCGTCATTTTGTCATTACTTCATAATTGATTTTTAATTTCCCCTTTTATTTCCAAGCCCGCTTCAATTATTGGATTTTGAATTTCATTAAAATAGTATAGGAATTAATTATAACAATGGCAGAAAATTTCATGGCATATTTGTTTGCTATGGTTCTATGGTTTGGGCTCATATTTTAGCGGATATTATTATTTGGATTGGCATTAAAATAGTTTGTTTCATTGGATCTATAGGCATGAAATGTTAATAATATCACATGTTTTAGTGATGGTTTTCCTCTCAGTGCCTACTGGCATTTATTGAAATTGTCATCGTTTAACGCGCCGGAGTGAAAAAACGGAATACTTGCGATTCTAATTCAAGGGCACAGACGCGTTTTATTGTTGAGTGTAAATTTTATTTTATAGATAAATTAAGATTGATGAAATGTGTTGTTGAACAATCTTAGCCTACATAAGATGGTTATCAATTATAAAGTGAAAGTCCTTGTTGCTGTTTTTAGTGAATATGTAAATCTTATAGTCGGCTATGCTGAAGTAACAGACAATTAGAAGTTGACTTTCTTTGAACGAGCTTTGCGCTTTCACAATGAACACTGGAAAAGTTCAGACCAAGACGGATGTTGTGACTAGGTCAGTGCCGTCTTTGGTGAAATCTTCGTCATTTTCCAGTAGTGTCGAACTAGTTAATAAAATGCCGCCAATCTCAGTGTATGGAAGTGTAACTGTCGGGAACAGACACTTCTCGAATATGACATCTGTGGCGGCATCAAGGGGGATAAATCCGTACATGATTCCGCCAAACGTAGACTACCTATCACGACGACGACTTTCTCATAACAGAATAAGTGCCATGTAAGTATATATTTATGTTTACCGGCACAATTGTGCACTAGTAACAGACTTAACCATTATTTCTTCTCGTTAATGTATTAGTTAATGTATTACGAGGGTTCAGCGCAAGACAATACTGACTCCTATATAAATACATAGGAGTTAGGATAGTCTTGCGCTGAACCCTCGAAATTTAGTACAGTCATAATGTTATGTTTTTATGTCGATATATTTCAGCTGCCTTGTATGGTCAGTGTGCTATTATGCTCATTGATCAGGTCGTAATACTATGTTTTAGCCAAATTTCCTGGTGACATTTTATTATTTTCTACTGTTCCAATGCTGTTAGAGGCCTTGTATTATAACAATCTTCATTGACAGCCTCAAATCCTGAGCTACAAAAAAACAGAGCTAAGAAAATTTTGAGAGTAGAAAAAAATAATGGCGCCATTTCTCTGCATTGTTCTTGGAACCTGAAGACAATCAAACAAAGCCGAGTGACTCTTTCGCCTTATTTACGCTACGGGTCTGACAGATTTGGATCATTTGCTAATCACTCACGGTGTACATAAGTCATTAAAACATCGATATATTTTGCAGAATTTAGTTTGTATTCCTTGACTCTATTTTATGGGATGCACATTTTGGGTATCATGATGTTTTAATGTCATCCGCGTTTTGCCTTTTTGTTGCTCTGCTCTGTCTTATCAAACGTTAGTTGATTGATAAGTTTTGTTCTCCCAGCATTCTCTAGTTCAATTGTTTGGTTGGGATTGTCTTTTGTTTAACTTTTGGGTTTAATGGAACTTTTGTGATTGAAATGCATTGAAATAAAAAGATGGAAATAATTTGGTTTCAATGGGAATCCTTACAACAACCTTACCAAAATGAGATCACATATGATTATTTATAATGATACTCATAAGGCCCTTGATGCTCCTTTATGGGGGCTGAATATGGGCCCCATTCCCCCACCTCAACAGTATCCCCCCCCCCCCCTTCAAATTCAGTTTTCCTCCTTGGATCCAAACAAAAATTGAAAAATACAATTTTAAATATACAAATACGGTTTTCTGACAAGCAGACATAATATCTGATACATTTTAATGGTTCGATTACCAATGTGTACAACTGTATTAGGATTATTGTATGTCTACTGGTTTGACCTAGTCTGGAAAGAATGATGTCAAAAATCCCCCAGTTTGCTTGAAATTCCCCCTACTAAGAACTGCATTTTTTTACCCCCTTCCCCAACGGAAGTGTGAGGCCCCTGCTCACTAATACTGGTACTTATGAATTATTTGGCCTATCTTTAATTACTTTGATGATTTTTTAAGTGAAAAGATGTCAACATAACGCCCTACATAGGGATTTATGGCTTCAATTTGAACATAATTGTTCTAGAATAATTACTAAAATTGCTGTTGTTATACTCTGTTGAGATATGAATTATGTCATTAATCAATACAACTTTTAATACTGTTTGTATTACTCTTTTAAATGTGCATTTAATGTTAAATTGATATTTAATAAATTGCAATAAACTGTATTGAAAGAGATTCAGTTACAAATGATGTTCATCTGTTGTTGATTACCCTTGCGTTATGTAGCGAAGGTCGCAATGTATGTTGATTTCACTGCATATTATCAACATCAATCTTTGCGGGACTGTAAATCTAGTTTTAATTGTGATTCTGTTTTACAACGATACAAATGCAATATCTCTCATTGTCCTTAATGATGTTCTTCTTTAAATGCTGAAAAAATGTTGTTGACATTTCCAACAAAACTGAAGGTAGTTTGTCACATATTTCTTCAGTCCAGATATCTTGAAGATACTTATTATCCTGTATTCTAAATCACCCTTGCTTACTGTCTGCAATGCAATGAAAACAACCCCGCGTTCAGTTACGGCTATCAGTGGCGAACGTTTTGTATTGTATCCCTTGCCCACCATAGCACATTGGCTGCACACGGGAACCAAATTGCAAAACGTTACGAAACGATAGGGCTGATAGCCGTAACTGAACGCAGGGCTGGTTGTGTTGTGATAAGTAAGAGGAACAAAACTGTGAAAACTAGTCTCTATAGCTGAACTGGTAGAGTGTCGGTTTTGAGTGCAGACCTCAAGGGCTCAATCTTTGACTGACATTAAAAATGGTACTGAAAGCTCCCTCATTAAGAAGTCGGTATATAAAGGGTAGTATGACTAGACAAGTAAGTCCTAGTTAGTATCATTCTGTTAGTGGAACTTTGTTTGTCATTCAAGAGCTTTGTAGATCATGTTGTTAGTTGATCATATGTGAATAATGTGATGTTAAATAAAGCCTCTTTATATTTTTGTCCATATTTGGAGTGTGGTCATCGTACTGTTGTGTTGTGTATGGTGTAAGTTGCAACATTTATGATGGTAAAGATGACATGTCATGTTGTTAATGTTGGTGTAACGTCATAATATTGTCTCATTGCTATAACATAGCAAGTTTTCTAACTATCATTAATGAGAGTCGCATAATTATCGTTTATCAATCATTATTATTTTCAGACATGTTTGGCTATGTAATTGTTTTGATGTACATTTGTGCATAATTATGATCATGTATAATGTTATGCCCATCTTATCTTCATAATATGGGTTGTCACTTTCAAGGAACGGTGTTGTAGTAGTGAAATTTGGACAGCTTTTGCCTTAAGGGTTTAAACCTACCTTAGAAGCAGACAATTTGTCATAACTTTGTACCAAATACATTATTTTGCGGAATTATACAATGTTTTATAGTGTAAAATGGATAGAATATATATATTTATATAAATAACATATAACAAACTTGGATTTATGGTTTCTCTTCATTTCGTGAAAATGTATGTCTTCCAAGTAAAAGGTGCATTTACTTCAGTCAACAATGACAAATTATATTAATGTTTACAATTAAGACATACAGTTTTATCATTCTGAATTACGTATAATGTTGTTAAGCGGCATAGCGTTGTATTCTCTTCAAATCGTGACACTGTCATATTTTGCGGATGATGTTTTTATGTTCTTCAAAGTTGTCACAATTTGACATTGAATTTTTTACTCATTTCTTTGGCTTTTTCTAATGGTATAAATTGTGAAGCCAAGTTCACATTGTTACATTATACTTCCAGTGTTTGTTCATGTTATGCTGAATTTGGATTTGTGTTTTGGACAAGTACTTGATTAACGTCTTTCTGCAGTTGTGATATAAAGTTAAAATGGATGATGATAGTCCGTTTAGAAGATTATCTCTTCAAGAATATCCTGGACGTAATTATGTTTTACAACCCGTCAATGCCCCGGGTTCTCCAGTTCTTCCAATGCGTCGCCGTGCCACAGTTTCTCAGCCGGTTCCCCGCAACGTTCAGTATGAGTATGTTCCTACTTCACCATCAGATGGTGTGATTAGAAAGTATTCATTGGAAGAATATCAAATTGTTGAACCTCAAGAGCAGTACATTCGTGGTCAGTCGATGCAGTCATTCATTCCTGTTATGAGTGGTCAGTCGAATCTTGGAAATATGGCTTACCGTCCAGTCCAACAAGTTCAGCCTTATTATTCAGTTCAAGGTTCTCAAACTGTTGTCGATTCAGCTGGCAATCCGTTAATGTCATCAACCACTTCAGCTATGCAAAATTCTCAAAGTTTTCAGCAGCAGCAAAGTCAGGCTCACTTGATGCAGCAACAACCACAACAACAGCAGCAGCAGCCTTGTCCACATCAAGTTCAGCAGATTCAGTTTGTTCGTCCAGTTCAGCAACTACAGCCTGGTATGGAATATGTTGAAGTTCCGCCTCAGATGTCTCCAACAATGCCATCATTCAAACCAGTAAATTATTCACACCATCCGGAATACCATCGTGAACTAAGCAATATCAGCGAAGACAAGGATCAAAGTCGTCATGAAAACGATGTTTTTGTAAGATCTCCTCAAAACGAAGTTTTTGTGAGATCTCCTCAAAACGAAGTTTTTGTGAGATCTCCTCAAAACGAAGTTTTTATGAGATCTCCTCAAAACGATGTTTTTGTGAGATCTCCTCAAAAGATTCCTGTTTCGGAAGGAAAGAGCTTTGAAGAAGTTGCGCAGACTGATGTTCCAGAGTATGAACCATTGAAAAGAGTTTCTGCCAGGAAGAAAATAATTCCAAAAGAAGCGTCTGAATGTGCTGCAACTCCTCCCAAACCTAGACGGCGACATACCGTCCATGATGCACCAATTGTGGAACAGAAATCTAGAAGAAATTCTATGTGCCCCATGACTGCTTATAATTTACGGTGAGTTTTTAGGAGCATGTAGTAGTATTTAATCATGGTGGCTTTTGGGATAGGTTTGCTTGGACAATTATACTGTATTGCTTTTTGCTGACTATAGTTGTCTTTTTAAGAATTCCGTGGTCTTTTCAATGTGTTGAATGTTGTTACCAAAATTTCGGTTGATGGTATTGATTTTTTGTTCTATTATTTATGGAATCCTCATTGTTTGTTATTGACTACTGTTTTTTTATTGTTGATAGATACTTCCTGATAACACCCTGGTCATGTTGTATATCGAGGGTTCAGTGCAAAACTATACTATATCCTATATAAATACATAGGAGTTAGTATAGTCTTGCACTGAACCCTCGATATTCTGATGACTATCTAACTTGAATGTCTAATGTTCTCAGATATCTCTGGGGGGAGTAAGTGTGAAAGTTATTATAACTATAGTGTGTGCAAGTGTTAGTGGTTGGAATTTTTTCCCATTTAGTACTGTCCGAGTTTTTGGTTGTGAAGAAAACGTACAGCTCAGTTTTTTCTTCATGGACTTTTGTATCGTTCATTTATTCTGAAATTATTGTATGTTTAAGTGCCATCTCATTGGTCAGAGAATCTCAAAATTATTTGAGTGCCATCTAATTTGTCAGGGAATGTCAAACTGATTTGGTTATCAGCATTAATTTTGTCTGCTATTCTTGTAATAAGTTTATCCAGTATTCAAAAGGTTGTGCACAAGTCTTCAATGGGACCGTCTGATGAGAACAGTTGGTTATCCACAAGTTGTCCATTTTCTATCAATACTGTCATAGTAATGTATTAAATAACCCTGTGTAAGGCAATGAAGTATGCTAAGGTTTTTTATGATGGTGGTGGTTTCTGAATATTGGCTAATATGCTATTTGTTTGTGCTTTCCATTAGTTGGTACTTAACACTTTAAGAAAATAGCTGTTGGCCGGTCCCTTGGGGTCGTAAATGTCTTTTTAATCTGTTGGACACAGCATTTGAATTTGAAATTTTGGCTGCAGTCTTACGTTATCAGTAGCTTTATGAATAAGTTGAGGCATGATTCCTATTTATAGTCGTTGTGTAACCTCAGTTATATTTACTAAACCGAAATATGTTTGAGGAGAACAAAGTTGAACATTTTGAGAAATGTTGTAATTTTCATCAATCACGGGTCACTGAATTTGAATAGAAAAAATAGTTGGTTTAGATAATGTGTTATAACTTTATGGATGGAATGAATTGTGAGTGTAAATTTAATTTACAAGAAATGGTTGAGTTACATAGTTATGTGAACATTTGTTTGACATGAATTGTTTTTAATATACTGGAATAGTTCCAAACTTCATGTATGAAAATCTGTTTTTGTAACACCATTCTCTGTGCATATTGAATGTTTAAACAACTGTTAAAACTGACAGTATTTTGGACAATGCTGCAAGTGGTAAAAAGTACTCTCAATGCACTGTATACATGTAACAAGTGAACTTTAAATTGTGGTGAAGAAAACTTTGGGAACACTGGATTCTAATTAAGCTCAACACCATGGAAAGACAAGGACGACCAAAGTTTTTCTTGGGTTGCGATGAAGTTGAAGCTATTCCAGAAGTGTCACATGGTCAGATGCAAGTATCGCCGCATGGATTTGACAACAGAGGAGCATACATCCCCCAGACATCAGGGGAGGCAATGATGTGGCATAGATATTCATTACAGGATGTGAGATTAGCTCCCCTTGTTGCATCAGGATTAGGACTAGTGAACGCAGTCCACACAACTCTTGTATCACAATTAAATCTGCCAAGAAGTATGCCGCATTCCCTTCAGACTGAAAAGAAGAATCTGAGAGGGCATTCCTCGTTTAGCGCTTCTTCATTCCGGACTCGGTATGTTGTCAGTTGAGTCAAGATTTGTTTTATTTTCTCCTTGCTGTAAAACAACAGATTTGGTTGCTTAAACTGGTTTTAATTGTGTCGCGTAATGGATTGCTGAAGTTTTTTGTTGTCTCTGTGCAAAAAATGCAAAGCAAGATAATAGACGATTTATCATTTCACGTGTTGTAAAGAGGTAAACGTGATAAACATACAACTAAACAACTTGTGTCTTTATAAAACCTTAAAAGTGTAACAGAGAAACGTTTGGTTACCGTGTGCAGTGAATGTGATACGGTGGGTTAGGGATATAAAACAAAACAGTTTCGTAATGCTTGTTACTGTTAGCCGTAACTGAATGTAGGGCTGGTCCAATGAAACCTGTGTGAATGGGCACGTCCAACTGTTTGTCCCACTGTTTGCGCCAGAATCACTTTATCAATCAGGCGCGTAATATACTGATGATATACCCCATTGGCTTGAAAGTTTTCTTTTACAGTTTTGAATATTTGTTCTCACCTGGAGCTAAAAAAGTATGCTTTGTGTAAACATGGTTGTTATAGAGAAGTGAAAAATTGCATCAGATCTGTTTGATCCTGATTTGTCTAGCTAGCTGTGGTTTCAGAAATGTTAAAATATTTGTGTTGGCTTGAAAGGGATCCAAGATTACATCATCATGATTGAAATGATTTGTGTTTGTTTTCAAGATTCTTGCTTTGAGGTGTAGCAAATTGATGATAATAGCTTTCGATGTAACTATTATACTGATGTATATGGTTCACCTGTAAATAGTTGTGGGAAAATTTGTTGTAAAGATATATATAGTGTCTGATGTGTGACCTTGACCTTTAATCCATTTACAGAATAAAATCAGAATAATACGGTATAGATGTTTGGATACATCAGTTTTTCTATCACAGTTAATCTTGGGTAACAATTAAAGGAAATCAGCTGAAAAGCAGAAATGTTAGTGAATGTGTTTGCCTTTAAAACATACTTTTGAAGAGGTGCAAATGGAAATTGGAAGATCTGTTTTAGTAAATCACTTAACTTCTCCCTGTCTGCAGCCTTCAAAGGGTTACATGAATATTGCTGGAAAAGTAATCATCACACACACGTTCTTTAAGTGTCCATAAGTCTGTCAGTTCTTGGAAACGATCTTTCGAATGTTACAACTTTCGTAATTTTGTTTTCCCGACTTCGTCTCCATTTAGAAGGCAATACTATCATTGTTCCCTGACAGTATATCATCATTAAAACCATTATAGACTTGGGAAATTGGAGCTCCTGGGAGATAGAGAAATTATGTGTATTTGCTGATTTGCCTAATGGAGGCAAAATTACCTATTTTGATATTTGCCGTCGAGTTCTTTTTATTGCAATACATCTAAGAAAGACAACTCCAGTTGGCTTAATTATAATATCAGATCAAGGGAAGTAATTTTGTAACTGGTTTTGGTTAATTTATTGCAGTTACTTCCCTTTATATACACTGTATCACAGCTGTATATTACACAGGTTAACCACCTTAGCCAAATATATTTTTATGCATTTATATAGTTACAGACTTATCAAATGTATAGCAATCAATAATTCGCGAGTTTTCAAATATTTCTTGACATTATGCCAATAAATAATGTATGGTTGACAGTTTTTACTCCTCAATTGTAGAGATTCAATTTATTTGCATAATATCAATCACTTTTATTGAAGGTGAAAAGTTATATCATGATCTTGTGGACTTGTTTATGTCATATATATGTGTGATATATTGATTTCATGTATTTGATATTGTCTATTTATTCAGTTATATTTCAATTTGTGCTCTGAACCCAGCATTTCTTTTGAAAGATGAGATGAAAGAGAAATATGCTTGATCGGCAAAAAATGAATTTTTCAATCAGTATTTTTTGTTGTTGTTTATGTTCGTATCCAAGGTAAAACATCCGATTTATTTGAATGGGAAAACTGTTTTGTTGCTAAATGTAAGCTGTGTATTACATGCCAATATTTGATTACATTTTTAAACTCATCTAGAGGTCACCAAGTTCCCACACTGTGTTTAGTCATATGTTCTCCATGATGATATTTCACTGAAGATGATATTTATATCCCAAAAAATGAAGCTCGGGTATACAGGAGCTACTGTTGGTCTGTAGTTTTTCTTCTGTCCACTTTCTTCCAAACTACTCACTGGATGCTTAGTTGCGCAAAGTGTTTCTGCATTCAAGTTTTGATTATTTAGTTACAGCCCTTTGATTATTTTTGATGGAGTTACAGCCCTTTGATTATTTTTGATGGAGTTACAGCCCTTTGATTATTTAGTTACAGCCCTTTGATTATTTTGATGGAGTTACAGCCCTTTGATTATTTTTGATGGAGTTACATCTCTTAGATTATTTTTGATGGAGTTACAGCCCTTTGATTAATTTTGGAAATCGTCTCTGCCTCATCTCACGAACCCCCCGCCCCCTATTGGACTTCTGTGAAACTTTATATATGCATTATCCATATGATGCCTAGTAGTGCTAACATACTCATAAAGAAAAAAAAACATTCTTGTTTCCCTTACTGTTACTTTTATGATGATGTTGCTGCAAAATTATCTCCCTTATGCTGACTTATAACCAAATTATGTGTCCAACGAGAACCCATGTGGGGGGTATGAATCACTTTTAGTTCCAATTAATTCTGCATTCAATGTAGGTTTCCATCTAATAAAATTGATATGTTGCGGAAACACGTCATGGTTTAGTTTCTGTTGTTATTGTTGTATTTGATTGTAATTACTCAATATAAACATTCATGTAATTTTAATGTATAAACAATTTAATAGAAACAAATTGGTTGCTCTTGTCATACATTTAATATGTAGCGCAAAGCATGGTTGCGACAACACTTAGAAAATTAATTGTGTATACAGTATACAACAGATGTTTATACGTGATCAAGTCACGTTTTTGTATCCTAATAAAAAATAACGGCGGAAATTAAATTTATCCAGTCTCTGTTTGATGTTTTAGTAGTTAATGATTCATTTGATAGCTGTAAAGGATGTGAATCTATTGCACGAAACGCAGTCGTTGACTATATACTGAACGTTCATGTATATATGCCTGAGTCATCATTCCCTATCATGATGTTGTTCAAGTGTTTTAAGGAAATCAGTGATGGGGTGAGTGTCCTATTGTTTCTAGGAGAAGTGAAAAGATGGGTGTGTCTAGTTACAGTCTCCGGTATGTCAGTATGTTCTGTCTAACTTTTGACCTATTTAGAATGGTAATTTGGTCGAATAATTCCAAATCAATTCACTAGCCATTTCTAAATACAGCCAAAATCCAAGAATACATAATTACCTACAGTCTATATTTGTTTGTTGGCAAACTTTCCTTTGACTCTGGTTACCACATTGTAATTTTGGTTTGTGATCTAGAAATTGGATATATATGTATAAAGATGTAATTGAAAGGCCCATGTTATTTAATTACATTTTAAATACAGATTAAACCTCAATAATAAGACCACCCCTGTGACCCTTGAAAGCTGGTCTTCTTATTGAGGTGGTCTTAATATTGAGGTTGAATAAAGAGTCAAACAGTTAAAATGGATTTGAAAATTGTGTTCTTAATTTCGAGGTGGTCTTATTATTGAGGTGGTCTTTAAACAAGGTTTTACTGTACTACATTTCTGACTGGAGGAAGAAATTAATTATTTATCATTTAGATTCTATGCTAGATTCTTGATTGTCCAACCTTATGCTAGGATTGTATTGACCCTCTTGTATTAGTTCCATGTGGACCAAGTAACGGTATGGTAGAGGGTGAACTGCTTCCAGGTGACTAAACATTGGAATTGATTGCTTCACTCCTACATAAACATGTCGGTATTTAGTGGCATTGCAATGAATGAAAATCATTTGTACCATCTGTATATATAACAATAGGCCATGATTATGCTGGGGACTATGCGGTTACTGGACTGGACCACCATGACATACCTTGCTCTATTGTCTATTACAATGGTATTATGTTTGACTGGCAATTAACACGATGGTGATGATACCGTTGTGAATACATGTATGGAATTCAATAGAACATTCATGATTAATCAATTGGCAATTAGTATTGACTGAATAAATAATTCAACACTGCAAACACCTGCTAGCTGATAACATGTAGATAGCTTACCTCAGCAATATCGATTCCTGTTGATGTTTTACGTGGTAGTGGGAGTGAGGGTAAACATATCAATTTATTACAAATATTTGATTTTTGAATTCTCAATGAAGCATTTTGAAGGATTCAATATGGCCTTAAAAAGGGGTTTATTTCCGGTAACTCAACTGACCCTAATTTTTATCCCTTATTCAAAAAATTTATGGGTAAAATTAATATATCCAGAAAATTGTATCCGAAAATAGGGTCATTATCTGAAGAAAAAAACGTATTATCATTATAATGATGTGATATATGTCTATGAGTCTATTGTCTTTCCAATGCAGATCGACATTATGTTATGATTTATATCATGTAAATGAAATCTTCATATTTCTTAGTTTAATATTTGCACAGCATACAGTTTACTCCAGCTTTTGCACAAAACAGCATGACTTGTTCATTGGCTTCTATCAAGTTGTATAGATTATGATAATGATAAAGAGCCTTTCTAAAGTTTATAATTACAGATGAATAATTTCCTGGTAAATGTAGGCATTTCATTTCCACTTACAATGTCATTGATATTCAAATTATTTGCACTTGATTTCCTAAGATATGTTAAAAGGTCAATCCTGTGTTCGGATATATAGGATTGGCTTGGGATAATTGTTTGGTGTTAATTGATAATGTTAGTTTATCGATATATCACTAATCATATTATTGCTTTGTTTATGTTGTTATGGTTATGGATACTTTGCTGGTCCCTTTATGATGATATATGTATGAAAGGTTGTTGACAAGTCTGGAAATCCAGTTTTTATCCAGACTTGTTTGCAGATACGTTAAACATTACCTAGAAAATTTAGGGGTCTTAGAGGACCTTTTGCTGATTTGTGACCAAATTGGGAACTGCCTAATGTCTACCCTCTTTTTGAACATATCAACCTGTACTACTCATTCCCAACAGTATATATTATAAATGTGACAGTATTGTTTATTGCGAATGTAAACATTTCCACTGGTGGATTCGGCAACGTTGTATATTCTTTTGTTCTTCTTTATTGATTATCATTAAATCTTCTTGTCTCTATTTTAGAGAATAATATTTTCAAGAATAAAATTGCCAAGCTCTAAAATTATGCGCAACTTGTCAATTTTATTGCGTAATAGTCTCTAAGGATGGTCAGTTTTAACGCATTTCTCGCAGCATTTCTTGTTAGGAAGTGGCGTTCAAGTTGTAGTCTTGTCTGCCAGTTATTTCTCATAGGAATTGTTGATATTATTAAGTTTTCATGTTATATTCCCGCACCATGTTCCTTTAATTACCATGTTCATTGCACGGGGATATAAAATATTTACATTGTTGTTGGGGATTCCATAGAAACAGGCTAACTTCAGTTTTATCTGACAAGTATTTTATATTCCTTCTGATGTCTTTTCAATTGATTTTCCCTCTGAGTTTTATTGTGGAATTGTCAATGGGTAATGATATGCGTGAATGTTGTATTTGACTTTGTAATGGTTGTAAATCCTTCTAGTAAAGTACTTAGGCCTAAACAAATAATACTTTTGGTTCGGGTTGCCCGACCCTACCTACGAAATAGGCTCCGACCCTACCGTTTTTTAAAGTCTGTCGGTTAAAAAAAAAAAAAAATTGTTCTTTTTGCTCATTGTGCTTCTTTTCGTTAATATCGGCAGGTGCCGGTTCTGATACTGCAGGCGCTTTTTACTCTAAGAATTAAGCGCTTACAATAATAATGTTCCAACAAAAAACCTAATAAAAAAATTCAAAATCCTACCTACCCTACCTGTTTTTGGAACAGATGTAACCCTAACCAAACAATTTTTTTTTTTGGCCCTTATGGTATGATGTTAATGTAAGCAATCTTCCATACTTGACATTATTGCTATCATGGAAACTCCGTGTTGTTTGTAGTTGACGGATATGACTCAGATTTCATTGAATGATACCAGTAAAATGAATGGCATATATTTTGACGAAGTATTTTTATATATTTACTTTTAATTGTACCTCAGGGTATTCCCAGAGCGGACATTAAACTGTGGACACTATTTTGTAATCATTTGAATGACTGATAATATTTTCTCTAAAAATAGAATACACTTAAAGTCAGCACTATTTTGAATTTGTATGTTTGACAGGTTTGCTTCTTAAACTCGGCACTTGAGATTCAGTGACGCGGAATTTTGTCTCAAGTTTTTTTTGTTGAAATTAAGATTAAAATTTCGTCACATAGAAATTTCCCCTGGCTATGTATTAGTATGCAAATTGTTGCATGGTGCGGAATGTTTATTTGCATATAGTGTTTCCATGCATCTATTGGATAAGTGCAGTCAGGTGTGTTGATTAACTCCACCTTTTGTTACAGGCCGGTGTATTGCCGTGTAGCAGTTAGGCGTACAATATTTATCCATAAGTACCACTGTACTAGTTAAGTACAGTCATAGAGCGGACGACTTACAGCTAGTGTAAATGTTGACAAATAGGTTTATACATTTACGTTATTCAGTTAGGCGTTCTAGCTTCCGTTTATATGTTTATACGCTCTGCACGATCAATCATAAAAATTAAACCTTCGATATCGATTTTCGGATTTACTTCGTAGAATATTTCATACCTTTAATTAGATTATAAATATTGTTATAAGTTGACTGCTACTGACAGGAACGGTGGATCAGACTGATAGATATCTGTATGTGAATCGGCAAGTGTTTATAATTATGTCTACGTCATTATGAGCAAACTACTTGTCTGAGTTGGATCTAATTCTAGTTCGTGGGATTTTCCAACTTAACTGTGTTACACAGAAATTCGCAATAATTATGTGTAAACAGTAGTTCTTGATGTTTTTATGAATGTAACAATAAAGTGAAGAAGATAGTTTGGAAGGAGAACTGGAATTGTAGGATCATTTTAGAGAAAAGTGATGCGTAGTACTGGCCTTGCTTATCAAACATTTTAAAACCGGTTTTCAGCTAAGAATATTGGCAAGGTGTATAAAATTGGCTATTGAAGTTAGATAATATTTCATTACCTACTATAAACATTGAGGCTATTTTCGGAATGTTATAGATTCTTAATTGGATTGTGACTTTTTCTACGATTGTATATTGAGAGTAAAAATAGTGTTTGTGGAATTGGCAAAGAGACTTTTTTTGACAACGAACTGATGAGTGCATTAGCAATAATGCCAGGGTCTTTACCATCGCCAATCGTATCTACGGGGCATGTTTGCCATTGTTTTGGGGGCTATCAAACCCCTGTGAAGACCCCTGCATCTCCATTCAATGATGGGCTTCTTCTGACTGCTCTAGAGTACCTCAGTAAATCATTATGGTAAGTTATATTATTATGCTCTTATTCAACTCAAGATGATTTGATTGGTGTCTCCAGTATTTTTTGGGACAGATGCTTATAAGGGTCAAGGGTGTTCTTGGAGATAAATTTATGTAATTTTGGAAATCACAAGTTAGTTAAGGTGCTGATGTTTTAAGTAAAAAATGATCACTTGTTTAAACTTTGTTGCCTTGGATGTCATGCACTATTGGGATTTTAGGGGCTGACTTGCAGTGCAAGGGTATTTGTGTTGCTATTCTGGAATTGGGTCAACTCAGCTGCTTTAGAAATCTTTCTCTTAATGAATTTTATTCTGCTTCAAATTTATGAGAATTGTATTTTGCGGTTACCGTGGTAACACTTCAGGCATTGTAATTTGTAGAACCATTTGTGGAAAGTTTAATCAACATGCAAAGTACTGAACATGGACTTGTATAACATCACAACTGTGTTATATAATAACAGGGGTTTGTTGTAGTAACATCTGGTAACATTTAATGCTTCCAGGAACTGACCCTCCAAGGGGTAGGGGTGGGGTCGTTGGACCCCGATTTGAAAAGTTTGAACGAAAACCCTGAATAATAAATTGACCACCGCAGTGCAGCAGATAGTTGGAAAATGATTATATTGCCAAAATCCTTTGCTTGATATATTGTGATAAGGGTACATTTTAATACCCTTCACTTACAGTTAAACCTGACATAGATACCACTTCATTAGTAAGACCATATTTTCATCAGAATCAAGGGTGGTGTTTCAATCGAGGTTTCGCTGTATTCTGTTCTGCCTTACCATAGGTTGAAGGTCATTTTATTCAGAGATTATTCAAGTTACATAGCAAAATAAATGTTTAGTCATATCCTGTGTTTATTTATGCAAAAGAACATAACTGGGCTATATGAGAAGGGTTAGAAAACATAAAACTGCAATATGATAGTCCGTGCTAAGATTTCAGTCAGCTGTTTTAATGTTGTTTTTTGAAAGTAATTAAGTCATGTAAACGCCTTGGGAATGGGTCAGGTCATATGTTTTTAATGTTCCTATTGTGCGGAGAATGGTACATTTTTCGGACACAAAACACATATTTTGTGAATAGCCCTTTCAGATATTATACATTGTTTTGACTACAATTTTATGTTGGAGTTATGACCCCTTGTCTCTGTTTGTACTTAAAAAGAAGTGAAAATTTAGTTTTAAGTATAAAAAGTAAAAAATATCTGTGGGGAAAAGGAGCATAAAATCTTATGTTGTCATGAATTTTATGGCTTCTTAATACATGGGAGGTGAACTTCCTGATAGAACATATCCGGTTATATAGTGTTAGAGCAGATAAATGTCAAGTATTCAGTAAAATTCTGTAGATAACAGGTGATACAAGGCTAATATAGCATGTTTACATGGAAATGCAGAAAGAGAAGTTGCTTAATTTAAATTCTCGGTAAAAAAATACAGTAACACCACAATAATGACACCACCCTTGGGACCCTTGAAAACTGGTCTTTTTATTGAGGCAGACTTAATGTTGAGGTTGAATGAATAGCAAAACAGTGGAAAATGGACTTGAAAATTATGTTCTTATTTTTGACTAGGCATAGTCTAGTCCGGGACGTCGGGCTTGTGGATTTCTAGAACGTATTATTGAGATGGTCTTTAAGTGAGGTTTTACTGTATGATTACATTTATGAATGGAAACCAGTTCTGTTTACATACTGCCTCATGAAATGTGTGCCTAGTGAAGACAGGAGGTAACTGATCATGTATGATGTAATCTATAAAACAGCTGATAGGCTGATAGGATATGTTCCCTCCATAACTTCTATTTATATACATGATAAATCACATCTTGTCTTTCATCTCTTGATGTAATGATGTTCCCAAGACCTGGTTCCTGGAGATTTTAAGAACTTATTTACAAAATACAGGTGAAAACATGGCCGATTGAACTGAATTTTTGCCAATATTTTGCAGACTGTTCCCCCCGTTTTATTGAGGAAATACTGTGATAGGTAATTTAAATGTTCGAAGTTTCTTCCTATCCTGATATTGGTGCCTGGTTGTTTTCAGGAATATTTTGATAAGTGATTAAGTATGAAGAATTGTTCTTGTGTTTAATGGAGTTCTTTCAATGAAAACATCAGCATGTTTGCTTCATCAATCAATATATTAGAGTGAAATTGATTGCCAGTAATCGTTGATTTGTAAATATTATTCTATTGATCTCAATTTATTGCTTATTAGTTCATCTAAGATATCATCAGAATTTTCTAAATTCTTTTGATGAAGTTTAACTACTCTGACATGAATCTATTTAAGTACTATGCATTTTACAAATGGGACATTTATTGGGGTCTCTCAAGATAACAAACCTGAACAGTGGAATACAATTTACCATGATTTATGGCCATACCACTGTTTGATAAAAATATTGATCAGTAATGCGTAAGAGAGCTAGCCCTTGATGTATGAGTTTTCTTCAGTATATTTGTGTTGAGTAACCTTGTCCATAATCTTGACATTGTACTCTTTAGTCTATACAACAGTGCTTATATGTTACCCTAGATGTCATCAGGAAAAAACTTACTGTGGTTTATTATGAAGTTATTACATGTCAGTGAAACAATGAAACATGTCTATTTTGAAATTATTGAGTAGTTTCATGCATTTATAATTTTAAACGACTGATTTTGAACTTAAATTTTTTTTTTGAGAAATAAATCCGTTTTTACAATAAAACAATGCTTAATTATGTTGCTCTGGATGATTTTTGAAATTCTATACTAAAGATGAGTTCAATAATTAATGGTGCATTTATATGGTAGTATACGGTAACTCATATTCATATGTTTGTATACGGTAACTCATATTTATATGGTTGTATACGGTAACTCGTATTTATATGGTTGTATACAGTAACTCGTATTTATATGGTAGTTTACGGTAACTCGTATTTATATGGTTGTATACGAAACGTAACTCATATTTATATGGTTGTATACAGTAACTCGTATTTATATGGTTGTATACGGTAACTCGGGGCGCTCTAATATTTCTGTATCTAACACATGCTCTCAGTTTAAGGATTAAGTCAATATTTTGTGCAACAGGAAATCAAAGTTTGTATAAAAGGGTTATTCATGTTCGGAACCATGGTCTAGAACTTTAGACATGTTTTCTATGGCTTAAAATCTGCAACCTAAGTTTATTTTCTGGTTAAGTAAACAATATTTCAGTGTAAAAGAAATGTATATAATTATATACATAAACATTGTGATATTGAATAAATATTTGATGTCCTGATTTTACTCAATCTTGTCCCTATAATGTCTCGCGATGCTTGTCATGTGAATAGTTGCCATATTGGTATGTGTTCTGATCTTTTTCTGTGACAATTTTATGTACATTGTCCAGTTTCATGCTTAAGTTTTTATATTCTGTATTTGTCTGTGATTCATTAAGTACATAGAGTTAACTCCCTTGGCAAATTCATAATTCCTTGACCCTGTGAGCATTTTTCATTTTTTGTGTGTTGTACATTAGTTACTTGCCTCGAATTCAAATAAAAATTAAATGCCATTCGTGACAAAAATATGAAACTGTTTTGAGTGACAGTCGGAATTTTTTCATTGTTTTACCGTTTGAGAAATTCAGCTGTCCCCGCAATGTTCACATGACTTCAAAACACCTGAAGTAGTACTGATAAATCACTACTTACTTTTTGTCTTGTAATATTAAATGTTAAGGTCATGACATTTTGATGTTGAAGTCTGTCATGTGCGTAGGGTCATAGCTGATGTATTTGGTTCAAATATCATCTTTATGTTAAACTACCTGTCAGTGCTGGGTAAGGAGCAGGATTGGTTGATCAATAATTGACCTTTTAGGGTCATGCTCCAGGCTAGGGTTGGGGCCGGTAACCAGATTTGATAAAAAAAGTAATTCATTGAATAAACTTATGCAATTATATTATAAAATTGGTATTTTTGAGACAATTTTGCAAATTTAAGTAGCCTGGCAGTTCGGAATTTTTATAGCAAATGCAGTTTGGCTGTCTACTTGCGGCAGTCTAGATGCTTAGTTTTGATTTGTTATTTATGTTAATTTACTCAGTATGTTCACATTAACATATCAAGAATACTTAAATAAGGTTGTTATGATAAAGAATCAATATTTTGTTCAATAAAGTTACCTAAACTTTTTCCCAATTTAAGCAGTCAGGACACTAATTTACCCCAATTTTACTTGACAGGATTCATTCCATACGTGGTGAAAGAGTCCTGGAAGCTTATAAAACAGACACGTTTGCTTTCATCCCTCAAGTAAAATCATTGTTACTGATTTCACCAAACATTTATGAGGCCACTTGTTAACAAGAGTCAGAATTGACATTGAAGTGATGTGTGCCTCTTTTTTCGTCAGTATCAGCTGTTTTACTAAGGGAAAGAGAGTTTGACAGAATGCCATGGTGCATCTTTAATGAAGTCTTTCAACCTGGTGAATAATGTGTTGCATTGATTTGAATGCACAGAATATCTACGTCTTGTTGCCCAGACTAGCATTAATGTTCTCATTTGAGCCTTATTAAGTCGTTGCATTAGTCCATCTGAATTCTGTCGTATTAATCCATTTCCATAGCATGATTTAATGCATGCATGTTTCGTTGATGGAAATTTCAGACAAACATTTCTGACATTGCAAGATAGACCTGGCAGAAAATATGTTCTTCCAATTTTCTTTCAAAGTCATTCTCATACAAGCATACTGTTACTATTTTTGTCATTTTTATATGAATGACACACAAAATGAGTAAACACATGCAAAGTTATACGTACTTTATACATTGTTTGTTTGTTTCTTCCCATGCTGAAACAATCATAATTGTTAGTACAGATATAACCAATTGTAAGCAATGAGATTATTTCGAATGTTTGCCACAAAACGATTCTAACTGCTTCTTCACTGAAGAGGAGTTACATTAGTTTCGCATGAAACCTTGGAATTTCTGTTTATACATAGAGGCCACCATAGAATTGTTACAGTTTACATACCTAAGTACTTTTTCCCCATGAGAAGTGGCTCCACCCTCGATGGTGTGTTGAAGCAATTATATCTTTTGGACTTGTGTCAAATAATTATTCATCAAGGAGAAGCAAATTATTTCTGGGTGTTACTGGTGTGCTTCTTATTTTGTAAAAAACATTTGTTTGTATATCTATGATTTTGGAGATTTGTCTGACAGTATGTTTGACTGGAAGATCTGACATACCGAGATTATTTTCAAAACTGTTCACACTTACCTGTGGATTTGGCGATCATGATTGCATGCATACTTTGAATGAAAGAAAATTTCAAATGCAAAATGATTTCTCTACCTGACAATGATAACAACCTGTCTTTCTGCCATACTTAAGTGTTTTCTGAAGCTGTGCAAGAAAGAACACACTAATTACACAAAAACTGTTCGCTGAAGTAAAGATTGAATACTCAAAAATCAACAAAATTATCTAAGTAATGGCATTGTTGTGGAAAAACCTGAACTCGTTGACTTCTTCATTTACATTAGTATGGTGTGATTATAAATAGCAACTGATGCTCTGAATAACTGACATACTGACAGCATTTCTTCTTCACATACCATACTTATGAGAAGCACCTGTTACATTGGGTGGGGCAATAACACGGTGGATCCATACATGTGTGACCCCTAATTTGAATTTAATTTTATCCAGGTGTTGAAATGCTGATGAGTGTTTTTTAATCAATTATGGGCTGCAGATTGTATAAATTTGCATTGGTGAGCTGTTCAGAGTTTATTTCCAACCCGAATATATTGAGTCGGGGACACTGTCGCTTGCAGCCCAGTTGAACAGTTAAAAATTTAAGCAAATACAGTTTGTGTTGTATTTTGGCTGAACATGTCAGAAATTGTAATTGAATTGCTGGTTATTTTTGGTTTATTCTGTTTTCAAGATTTTTCTCAAGATTTTTCAGTGATTTTAATATTCTGTGTTTCGGTTGCTAAGGTTTGGTTGTTATGTAATTGTTTTCGGGGTGAATCAGAGATGGAATCCTTAATTTGTTTGTTGTTTGTTTTTCCCATTTGTCTTTTTTGTTTTTTGGTACCTAAAAGAATTTGAATGGTCCATACATCATTCCTCTATAATTAGATTCAATCCCATATCTTTTATGTTGTGCACTTACTAACATTGCGTAAGAGTGCATTATAAACATTGATATGTTTGAAAGTAAGTGCAGATATATACTTCCAGGTAGGAATCATCAGTGAGATAATATAGTGAATCTGGATCATTTCAAGTCTTTGTATAATATGGCGTGCTGATTATGTATGAGTTCAAACAGACTGGTAAATCATACAGATTTAATTATCTGTGTTCTGAAGGAACGTAATGAAGCAATAGGTTTTGCTAGATTTCTCTTTTTCTATCATTGAATAAACCTTGGAAAACCTTGTCCTTTATGAACTCATTACATGCTGTAGGTGCTTTCAGTACTTTGATTTTCAATTGTACTAATGTTTGTATCTTCAGTACTTTGATTTTCAATTGTACTAATGTTTGTATCTTCAGTACTTTGATTTTCAATTACTAGTACTAATGTTTGTATCTTCAGTACTTTGATTTTCAATTTTACTAATGTTTGTATCTTCAGTACTTTGATTTTCAATTGTACTATTGTTTGTATCTTCAGTACTTTGATTTTCAATTGTACTAATGTTTGTATCTTCAGTACTTCGATTTTCAATTGTACTATTGTTTGTATCTTCAGTACTTTGATTTTCAATTACTAGTACTAATGTTTGTATCTTCAGTACTTTGATTTTCAATTGTACTATTGTTTGTATCTTCAGTACTTTGATTTTCAATTGTACTAATGTTTGTATCTTCAGTACTTTGATTTTCAATTGTACTAATGTTTGTATCTTCAGTACTTTGATTTTCAATTACTAGTACTAATGTTTGTATCTTCAGTACTTTGATTTTCAATTATACTAATGTTTGTATCTTCAGTACTTTGATTTTCAATTGTACTATTGTTAGTATCTTCAGTACTTTGATTTTCAATTGTACTAATGTTTGTATCTTCAGTACTTCGATTTTCAATTGTACTATTGTTTGTATCTTCAGTACTTTGATTTTCAATTACTAGTACTAATGTTTGTATCTTCAGTACTTTGATTTTCAATTACTAGTACTAATGTTTGTATCTTCAGTACTTTGATTTTCAATTGTAATAATGTTTGTATCTTCAGTACTTTGATTTTCAATTGTACTAATGTTTGTATCTTCAGTACTTTGAATTTCGGTATTCAAGAACAAGCATTTATTTCTTTAAAAACTTGCTTTTTCCTTTTGCTTAGTAACAGCTAGTTCATAGAATAATGGTTTAGCTGTTAACCTTGATTTTCTTGTACTCTCAGCTGATGATGATTGCATGTTTAATTAATTATGTATTAAGCTAAATTTGCTTCATAAAAATCTTCTACGTCTTAGATTATACATAATTAACAAATAATCATCCACCTGATCAAATGGAAGAGAATCTGGCAAAACAACAACATAGAATATCAGAAAGTGGTGTCAGGCAAACAACAGCATGAGTTTCATATTAGACAAGTCTTTTACCTATCAGTCATGACAAAAACGTTTCTAGAGCAGGCGTCCTCAGCTGATCTACATATGACTCATATAAAAAATTTGTTTACCAATGCTTAGAAATTTATTGCTGTTTTTGTTGCTGAAGCAATTAAAGTTTTTGGAAATCGGTTGGTTCCTGGAAAGAGAAGAAATTGATAGTTTGATGATGGAATAAATGAGATTTTCTATCAACAAAATTTTCTGAATGTTGACATTCTGTTCCTGCTACTCCTACATTTTATTGAGAGTTGTGTATGTTGTTTTAATTAAGCTTCTGTATTTAACGATGAACATTGTGTTGTCTGGTTTATGTTGTTTATCCATTCAGGGTGCCGGAAGAAGTTGTTGAACATACTAAAGGTGATTCAATAGATGAAATCTGGAATTCGGGTATACAATGTCGTTTTTCCGGTGATTTAACAAAGTTTTATTTTAGAACATCGAACTGTTCTGTCAGACATTGAATCTTTATTTACATCGCAATTCAAGCAACACTTCAGGAAAGAAACATATTTATAACAACTTGGAGCAATTATCCATATACCAGTGGTTGATTGGCTGGTGTTCACCAGTCTGTCTTCTGATTGGTTCGTCTCTTCAAAATTTGACACGAAACACTTGTAGAGCTTTTATTGCAGGGAAGTCGCAATTCTTGAAGTAGCAGGGAATCACTGAAAGTAGGCCCAGGTGGGGGAGGGGGGTGTTCCCTTAATTATGATTGTTCTTACAAGAAAACTAGCTGGGTGATGATGCTTAAGTTACTTGGCAATTTTACCGGCACCCAGCTCTTATTGACACCCCTGAATTATTTCATCAAAAAGGGTCTTTGGTCAGTTGTTATAAAAGGTCAAAGATTGTGAATGAAACAGTTATATAATTTAAATGTGGTAGATCTATAATTGTGTAGCATTAATACAGCTAATTTTGTTTTCGACATTTTGTGATTGAATTAAGCAAACTGATGTGTAAAAAAAAGCTGGTGGGGCACTGCAAGTCAATGCTCTATGAAGCTGATAATAGAGTTGCAGATTAACTAAAAAATTGCACTGACAGAAATAATCAGAATTTTATTCTGAACAAATGTTTTAAGATAGATAAACTTGTGAAAGAAATAAACCTTGTTTTGTGTTATATCAGGAGAATAACTGATGTTTTAGAACTCAATTGAAAAATTCATCTGTTTGAAGATTTTGCAATTTTTTATCTTTCTGATGAAGAATAGTCTTTCTATGATCATCACAGCAACATCATATATAAGCTTGTTTTTAGGATAATTACCGTTTACATTTAAATATTTTGAAATAATGTTTTAATGTGGGGAGTATTATTTACCATGAAGACTTAATTACTCTGTTCAATGTCATTGTGTTGTCACATGGACAGATTTTCATTTCAGTGCAGCCCGCGAAACTTGTTATTGATGAGGTAAACTTGTCGGAAGATTTGCATTCCACGGTTTATAAACCCAGTACAAATATGCAAAACATGAGAATTGTTGTTGACAAAATTAAGTACAGTCAGACATTGTTCATTCGGATTCATCAGGTCCGAAATTTTATTTCGAATAATATATGGTTTTAAATGGTTTTATAATGCCCATTTCATTTTGACATGCCCCAGGAAGATAGATTAATTGGTACCTGATAATCATTTTAGATCATACCAAGTACTGGTATTTGGATATAAGGTTGTTGATTAAAAGAGGTCTGACTATATATTAAAAAATTTTGGTTATGACACGAGTCGGATCATAAATTACGCAATTTATTGAACAAGTAGTCTGAAAATGACGTAAAATTAAGTAATTTATGAATATGTACGCAAATTTTTTATTTATATATCATAAAATGCAAAGAAGTATTCTGTGATAAAGAATTAATTATTTTGCACCTAAAAGTCGGCGTCTTCTCTCCATATAAAGCAATTGTGAATTTTCGAAAGTAATACAAAAGTGTTTTTATTTGTCTGCGATATCATTTAAGATATTTATTTATTATATAATAAGATATATAACCAATAGCAGTCAGCCGTTGTCTTGCTTGTAATGTTAATAAATATTATTTATTATCTACACAAATATCAGTTACGTAGAATTTTGAGACAAAATAAGTAAAGATTAATTGTTGTATATATTCACACAATATCATTGGAATAAAGGCTTGGACTACATTAATATACCATTAAGCCTGAAAATTTCACGCAATATTTGGTGAGATTGATTCACTAATGGCCAATACAATGTTCTTATATTACTGCACAATGTATTATCGCCGTGTTTTATATATGAATAGTAATTCATAACTCTTTTGTTCCTGAAATATAAGTAGTACATATTGCTTCAAATTTCAGATATAATCTGTCTGAGTCACAGATAGTATTGAATTGAGATTTTATCCTATTGTGAATGTATAGGTCATACTCTATATTTGTTATGGTTTCGGTTTCTATCAGTATGTCCGGTTTTATTTGATACACTTATAATCTGATCATGTGACAGATTTGTATTATTCTAAGATTATGTCTCGATAAAGCTTAATTTATGTATATAGTTATACATAGAATTCATTGGTTTAGATTTCCTATTCTGATTTGATAGCTTGATTGGTTCTTACAACAATACTGGACAACCTCTCCTGAGTGGCCATCTCTTTAGCATCAACCTCTCTTCAGCAATAGTATCATTTTTGTTGTTTTATGAACTCGCTATCAATTTAACCTCTCTACAGCAAACACCTCTGAATAACGGCCATAATGTGTGTCTTCCATAGAGTGTTTTTTTCTTCAGAGGTTGAACTTTACAGTAAAACCTCGATAATAAGACCACCCTTGGAACTCTTGAAAACTGATCTTCTTATTGAGGTGGGGTTAATACAGAGATTGAATACAGCGAATCAGTGAAATTGGACTTGAAAATTGTGTTCTTAATTTCGTGGTGGTCTTATTATTGAGGTGGTCTTTAAGTGAGGTTTTACTGTATTTTGTAAATTTTTGATGACATTTAATGTAAGGATAATGAGTGCAGTGGGATATCTTGTGACACATCGGACTTCTTGTGGCACGTGGGACATCGATTTTCATTATTGCTGACCTAGTGTCCTAGAGTGGATGGTTTGGAAATACTTGATCCTTGGCTTAATGAACGGTGGCTTTGTTATCAAACCGTCTCAAGAATGCACTTAGGTACAAAAGATAAAATGACATGCAGTCAAGTTCTAAGAAGTAGGGTCAAGTACGCCTATCTTTGAAGTGGTTTGTTCATAACTGTTGTCTAATTTCATTTTGTTTAGTTTTCTAATCTCCAGATAATGAGAATTTTCATGTCTGGTCTGCAAAGTGACTACATAAAAAACCTATCTTATTTTGTATGTGTAAGCCTTTAGAGATTTTTTGTGTTTGCCCCTCAACTTGTTCACTAAACAACTCTTTAATTACATTAGTGTCATAAAATTTGCTATATATAGCCTTACCCTTAGTGTAATTAATGAGGAAGTTATGTTCAACAAGTCTCATAGGACGTTAAAATTTGTTTCTATTTTTGTGTGAGAATGTGTCATGTGATTGTGGTTTTCTGGCTAAAATAGTTTGTGTATTATTTGAACAACATAGTGGACTGAGTAAAAAAATTTGAGGGCTCATCCCAACACTGTCGTAACTCCTATATAAAAAATACATAGGAGTTATGACAGTGTTGCGTTGAGCCCTCGGACTATGTCTTCATACTCGGGCGCTCACTCTTAACTGACCCTTCCGTTGTAAATGAAAATTAAAAAAAAGAAGTCATTAACTGTCTGAAATAATATTATACATTGTCTGTATCAAGAAATGATGTGATTGTTACTTGAAACTGTATACACATCGTTATTATACTGGTAGCACTTTTGACCAGTTTATATTTTTTAAAAACATGTCCCAGCTTTTGTCTGTAAATGGAACATTCAATCTTGCTGTGTTATATCAACCTTGGCTGATTCACTCAGAGAGTTCAATCACTTGTTATTGTACACATTTCATTCATTGTGAACAGCTGATCACTTAATTGTTACCACATGTTTCTCTCTGCTGAAGTAATCAGATGTTTTTGCCTAGATTTCTATTAATACCTTATTGTTATATGTGAACTTTTAACCTTTAATTATTTGTTTTAATTTGTGATTTAAGGCAATAGAAGTCACTTCAGTGTTGATTAATCATGTCTTCTTTGTTAATGACCTGTACTCAGTAGATTCAATGAACTCCATTTTTGGCCATGAATATTATATATAATAGGGTTTAAATTTTACAATTGTCCACTACAATTAATGTCCCATACACCTTTTCCTTGCATTTGGGGTCCCTACTACCAGTCGCTTTCAATTAAATGTGGTGCTCATATTCGTCCCTGTTGGCTACTTTTGGCAACAACCAGTTACTGCAATACCATTAGCCTTATATTCAAGGTTGTTGTTGGGTCATTTTGTTAGTTCAAGTTCATTGACATTTGGTAAGGCTAGAATATGAGTTATTGTGGATTACAGGTAATGTCAACTGATGGTCAATTTAAACTTGTTGACCACTCACTGCAAGGTGGCCTTGGGTGGGAGAGAAAATATATATATAAATCTTAAAAGCAAGTCCATGTACCTTTGTGAAAATAACCAATGGGTGAATTCTTGATATGAGTTTGTATTTACAAAATAATTATGTGTGTCTAAGTACACATTTGTCTCACATTGCTCCAGTTAACTGATAAAAAACATTTACTTCTTATGTTTGGATAGTTCACTTGTAGCATTAGGCTTCTGGGTTAAAGTTATACCAAGCTTCTGTTTTGCAAACGTCATTGACCTCTGTGTTACTTATAGTGCTGGTGTACTCTTAGTAGCCTTGAACTTGATAGGAAAGCTTGTTTATATTATGATCATGAATATTTTGCTTGATAGCAATATTTTACTATACTTGATATGGTCACCAGAATATGATTAAAGTATGTTACTTCATCCTTTGGAAAATTTGTCCACATTAATTGGTGTAAAGGTCTACCTTGTCACTGTTGTTGGACAATGGTCACCATTGTTTGGCATGGAGTCTGCCATGTCACTGTTGTTGGACTATGGTCACTGTTGTTTGGCATGGAGTCTGCCATGTCACTGTTATTGGACTATGGTCACTGTTGTTTGGCATGGAGTCTGCCATGTCACTGTGGTTGGGTCACTGTTGTTGGACTATGGTCACTGTTGTTTGGCATGGAGTCTGCCATGTCACTGTTATTGGACTATGGTCTCCATTGTTTGGCATTGGGTCTGTCATGTCACTGTTGTTGGACTATGGTCACTGTTGTTTGGCATGGAGTCTGCCATGTCACTGTTATTGGACTATGGTCTCCATTGTTTGGCATTGGGTCTGTCATGTCACTGTTGTTGGGTCACTGAACATTGTTGGACTATGGTCACTGTTGTTGGGTCACTGTTGTTGGACTATGGGCAACATTGTTTAGCATCGGGTCTGCTAAATTTGTCACTGCTGATGGGATTTTTTTACATTGTTTGTTACAGGGTCTGCTATCAGCCTTTGCACCCTTAGTATGTTTGGTATTGTAAGTTTAACCTTCTTATGTCCGACAGCAGTCCAATATGTGCTACTTGATTTAAAGTTTCTATGTTTTTAATTCATAGTACAGCTGATGAAAGCATGGTAGAGATCAAGGTCAAATTTTGATAATAATTTTGTCCAAAATTGGCTCTAAATTGCTCTGTTTGTTGTTTCCTACTCAAACAGGACCACTGATCGATTACCTTATAGTGCCATTTACTGGACAAGTTACAGGTAACAGAAAGTTCATTTCAACAGTTCAGTAAACAGTTAAAATCCACGGAGCAAGATAACAAGGTGAAAATAGTGAGCTACAGTTCAGTGTTGCCTTTCATATCAGACACTATCCATAAAACAAATATGCATTTAAAATAGAGCTTTGAATGATTTATGCTACACCTATTAATACAACACACAATGTCATACAATATGTAAGACAAGAAATTCTTAGTTTTTTAGATTTTTTGGGGCCTTAGAGTGTAATTTTGGGGCACATATCCGGTGTTTTCATTCTGGCCCTCAAAGATAACATGTTCCTATGACCTTGTTATGAAACTACTTTCTAACAGTGTGTTAAAATTTGTCAATAATTAGATTATATATATCTTCGGTTCACTTGTCCCTGTGAATAACTTTCTGTACTCGGGTTTTTGTTCCAGTTTGTGATTCTGCATAATATTTGTAAGATAATTTGTCCTTGAAAGGTTTTATTAAGCAATTGATCACGATGTTTTGGCTTTACACATCCATGTATGAGGATTTGATAAGTTTAAGCTATTTATCTTATCTTGAAGTCTTTGTGATCTTAAATTTGATGTGTTCAAACATTTGTGTTGACATGTTGATGTTGGTGAATTAAGTTTTGGTTGTATTTATTGAACTCTCCTCAGACTTTTTGAGCAAACAGCTGATTGTCATAGTGTGAATGACTTAGTTCACTGATAAACTTGAGGGTTTCAACATTTGTATCTTGTGTGTCACTTGTGGTTTTGTCAGTATGTTTAGTAATCCATATTGGTTTGCACGCTGATTAAATGACGTACATAAATGCACTGTACATAAATGCACTGTCAATTGATTTGCTCTGATTCTTTCAACTGATCTTCCGCGAATTTAGAGTTGACATGTTTTGAAGATTTTATTTTGGAAAAAGGAATGGATGGTATAATTTCGAAGAAGTCGACGTATCTCAGTTCGTGCAAAGATGGAAAAAGAAGCTGTCTCGATGTTCCGAAAGCATCTAATGTTGTAGACAGTCTATTTATAGCTCTGTTACATAATGGATTGAATGTATTGTAAGTATTGATATATTTGTTGATGCGCTGGCAATAACCAAATATCTATTAATGCTATGGAACCAAGGCAATTCATCAGCTGCAGTCATATTTAGCTTTCATTGGCCCAGTTGTAGTGCCAGTTGTAGTGCTATTTCTGTTAGTTTTATTTACTTGTGAAGTTTTTTAAAGTTTGCTTGTTTTGTTGCAAAATCAAAGTGACCATGAGCTGTAGATACTGAGTATAAACCTTAAAGCTGACCAAGAGTTGATAGAAACATGTGGTCAATTGTTTTGAACTTGGCCTATAAGGCTTAAACTGTGGTCTGCAATAATATTCTCCTTCATTTGTCTGATACAGTCTTTAAGGCATTTGCTATTAGAACTGAGCTCGTTCTTGGACATATCCTTGAACTCCTAGACACTGATACATAACAGTGCATCATTAATCATGTATTAATTGCTTCTTTAAGTCTTTAATGACCCTTGAAGCTCGAACAATGCAGCACCATGTGCCGTGTCTATCTCATCTCTTCAATGTTGTTATTGTTACATGGCTGTCTCAAGTTATTTTACTATACATGTGCCATTTCATTGAGAAACAGTATCAAGTGTTGGTGAATATTGTGTTGTAAAATACAGAAGAATGCCATGGTCCAATTTTCATGTAAATACTGCTCGGGGAGGGGGGAGACCCTGGCTTTTTGTAAAGACAACTTTTTCTTGAGATCCCTTCCGATCCCTTTTGACTCATTTAGATAGTAGCCCTGATCATATCGGGTACAGCACATGGTGTGAACTGTATTGAATGGCGGAGAAAAGTCTCATTCCACCTGTCATTTCTCTGCCAACTCTGATATTTGCAGTTTGTAAGTTTAGAGTATTCATTACAGCTATTAAGAATTATAGATCAAGGTACAATACCTAGTGTTCAATATGCAGTCACAAATTAGCAAAACCAGAAAAGTCTGGAATTTCCTCGATTGTTTCTTCTATGTTATCAGACGGCTGGTTTGCATTGTTTTCAATTGTGTTACTTAAAAATGGTTGAATCAAGACCCACAGATGTTTTCTTAATTAAAGAAAGGTTAACGAATGTGTCACGGAAAGTGTGATTAATTATCATATAATGATGCTTGACTTTTTGCTGATTCGTTTGTGCACATTTTTTTGGAGACTGATTGCCACCAGCTCAAAACAAATGAGTTTTAGTTCTAGATTTTTTAAGGAATTTGTTGTAATGACTGGAAGTTGTCTCCTGTACCAGCTTCCTTTCTGATATTGATTTCTTTGGAAGCTGGGGGATTGCACATATTGAAACTTCTAACATTCATTGTGAAGGTTTAGTACTGCGTTAGATGGTAAAACCAACATAAATGTAAGGTTTATCACCATCATTATTGTGATACAATTAACACATCTCTTCCATAAACTGCAGATACACAAAGCCCCCTTGCTGAAATATTCAGATGTCTTGTATTTTTTACCTCACATTACTGTATATTGATGGTATATTTATCTCCTGTTCGGTGTTTTATGACATGATTTTATGATTTTCGAGTTTGTTTATTTTGTTAGTGACTGTTCATATCGTTGCAAAATGCTGTTAAAGTAAAACAGTAATTCAATATATCACTTCTTTCTGTCTTGTCGTTTGTCTGTGGTTATTCAACCTTGCTGCATTGAATGCAGTGAAAATATTTAATTATTTTACCCTGTAAGACATGCTGGTAAGACCATCGACTTCACAGCGTATAGTTGTAAATAGGACGAGATCCGCATGCTGTATCAGTTGTGTGTCGAAACATGTGCAGATTATGTGAAATCTGACATACTTTTCTGTGATGTTTTATAATGTTAATATAAGTAGTTCATTAATCAAACATGTTTTACAATGTCTTCAAACAACCGGTAGCTTTCCGTAAAAAAAAAGATGCTAACTCGTCTCAGGTCTCAGATTTCGGTGAAGGCTTTGTTATGATTTACCTGCATTAAATCAAAGGGGCTGGGCCAATTGCTAGTTTCTAAAAATAGACATTGAATGTGCATTGAACACAATTCCCTGTCACAGGGCATTGAGCTTAGTACAATTGATTTAGGGAGAGGTTGGGAGGCACTATCTTCTGCGACCATGTCTTTTTTCTGTGTCTTTTCTCTGACTGACTGAAGGTAGCCTTGTTCTGTGAATCCATTAATGTCCTCATTTTAGTTGTCCTGAGCGCAAAATGTGCAAGCTAAGCTATTGTGATCCAAAGTGTGTCCGCTGGTGGCGTTGGTGTCAACACTTGGCTACCTTATGATAATGATGCTGATTGTCTACTTTTATGTTCCGTGCTATGACCATATTTAGACGTCATGATCAATCGGAACAATCCAGTTAGAATTGGTTGGATCCGATCGGATAATCAAATGTTGACACCTGACGAAAGTTAGCATTCTAAGTTCCATTTATTATTTATTATATACCGTATAAATCAATAACTCGATCCTTCAATGGAAATCCATCTATGACTCGATTGAAGTTGACGGAAAAAATATCGTAGTTTCTGTCGCTGGCGGCGGTGTTTATCAAGTGCCTAGTTACTATTTATTGGACATTTTAGACTTTGTGTATGGTGGTGATCGAGTGTAACGAGTTGACTGATACTGATAGTTTTGATTTTTGTCTCCAGTTCTTGTCTGATGATGTATGTGATGAAATTCTAGTGAGTTTGTTGTTGGCGGATATTTATTCTAACGATGTTCTGCGTTTTTGCACGTCGTGCTTATTAAGTTTCATAAGTGTAGTGATGAATATTCAAGGTCCAGTCATGGACTTTCTGCAGATGGATTCTTTTTTGACATCTATGTGGTTTGCTCCTGTTTGGAAAACAAGGTAGTGATTAGATGTTGTTGTTGTTGTACTTTGTGATTGCTAGACCAGTTTTTTAGTGTGTTTTTTCTTCATTTTACTGACGAGCATGCTATAATTATTGCCATTTTCACAAAAGAAAAGTGAGAAGAATAACCAAGTGAAAAAACTATTATAATAGGTGGAGGTGTAGTACCGTGTATCGGTACCGTTCTGCCATTTATACTCGCTACAATACCGACTTGTATACATCCAATTGTGAGCACCTTGTGGATTGAGAGGATTTGCTGAATGGGAAAAATGCTGATTCGATGGTTTGGGTTGATATTTTCCATGGAAAAAGAACAATTAGCAAACCACAAGAGGGTGAAAATGGTTTGGACAAACACTTGGGGATGTCATTAGTGGCAATGTACTGGAAGAATTTGCAGAATTATCCATTGGCACTCTTTTATGTTGTTGTCTATAAACTTGATTTTCATATTTTTTCGGCGTAGCTGCATAATATTGATTTTGACCTACATTTCAGATCAATCAAATGTATATGAAGCACGTTGTTTAAATATGTAACAAAGTAGACGATTTGATTGGTTCATATTTTAAGCGAAGAGGCACCAAAATTAATGGGGTGTCTCGAAAAGATAATTTACTTTCCCGTAGGGTACCCCTCTGGAGAAATCAGAGTTCCGAAAAAGGGTGATTTTGTAGACATCATTCTATCTACGCCATTCATCTTTTTTAAAGATATTTCTTTTTCCTCCTACCCTTCACTTTGTTTTAAAAAAAACCTGCAAAACCCCAAAAAAATAAAAATCTGGTTTTATATTGGATTCAAAATTAGTTGACAATACCGTTAGTGTGTACACAATGCCTATTGGTCAATATCTTCCAAAGCCTGTTTTCATTGGCTGTCCAATTTATTTGTTGTATACAACTGTTTTCATTGGCTGTCCAATTTATTTGTTGTATACAACTGTTTTCATTGGCTGTCCAATTTATTTGTTGTATACAACTGTTTTCATTGGCTGTCCAATTTATTTGTTGTATACAACTGTTTTCATTGGCTGTCCAATTTATTTGTTGTTTACAACTGTTTTCATTGGCTGTCCAATTTATTTGTTGTTTACAACTGTTTTCAAGTAAATAAACATGAACTGTATATATACACGGTAATTTACGCACATTTAGATCGGAATATTTTATACTGAACTGTAAATCATTTTCAATAGCCAGCATTTGTATGTTATTTGAAATACAGCAAAATATTCTATGTATTTGTTGTGTAACAAGCGGGCTATATAACCTTAGATAAGACTGACATCTCCTGTCACTGTATGTAATATTCACTGGTGTATTTATAGAACAGAATTGAATGGAGTAGAATATACAGGTGTTTTAATTCCTGTTTTGATTATTTCAGTTACCTCTGTGGTTTTTCAGTGAGTAGGTCACTGATAAACAGATCGGAAGGATTAAGTAAAATTGTTTAAGTTATATCATAACTTAATTGTCAATTTTTTACTGGAAATTGGTTAATTGCTTAAATCGTTATGCTAATTAGTGTCATAATCACCTCAGATCCGTCATGTGTGTGTGCATAACAATAGGATAAGAATTTCCTCCAGAAGGAAATTGAGATAAATGAGATAGATTGTGATTAAACTGTCTTTCTCTTTGTTTTCATAAAAATGGTTGGGCTATTTTTAAGGATATAACAATCTTGATAAATGTTTGTATTAATGGAATTACTAGAAGTTGGATAAGATTTATGATGATATAAGAGAGGTATCAAGATACGTTGTCATATATGGAGTAGTTCAATGCATCATGTGAAAGTGATACATAAGGTTTATAAGAATTTATTAAAGCAGTAAAGAATTGGCCAAGTGCTCATAAATTGAAAAGCGTTGATGTCAGTGAATTTTTATGAAGATAGAAGTCTTGAAGCATGACAGTTTAGTGCGTCATTGTTGTATCACATGCAAAATCTAAGCACCATTCTGTTTGTGTATCCATTTTGTGAGCATCTTATAATATTGTGCAGAACACATATATAACTACCTGCGAAGATGAATTGTACGGTTGTTCGATTAATGAACTCACCTACTTTGAGGCGGCGATTGCATTCAAGGTAAAAAGCATTGAACACTAAAAGTATATATCGAGGGTTCAGCGCAAGACTATACTAACTCCTATGTATTTGTATAGGAGTTAGTATAGTCTTGCACTGAACCCTCGATATACTGGTATACTGTCTTCATGTATTGTGTTTCTGTTTGCTTTGCTGTCTGTTTTTGCTCATACACGCTGTGTTGAACTTTTAGCATTGCACAAACTGTCAGAAAAAAGCATTATAAAGGTTTTATTGCTTTTCTGCGGTGATTAAATGTGTATTTTGAGTGTTTGCATGCTGTTCATCTAGAAACGGTGCTATATGTTGCAATCCAGTGATTGTGTGCTTAGTTGATTGCACAATCCAGTCAGTACAAGTAGGTGATGATAATCATTGAATCCTTTTATGTTGCAGACTCTGTATAGGTTGCAAGTCTTTGTTCAGTGCATATCAGTCGCCAATCGCAGATTGATGACTGTTGAATATACATATTTTATGGAGAAAAAACACTGTATAGGATTGGCATTAAAGATAATTTTGTGATTGTTGGAATGGCAAGCCTTTTCTGGATTCTGTAAGCTTAAGGTGACCTTGAAAGATGAACAATCAAATCCCTTTGCAAGTAAAAGGAATAGTCAGCAATTTTTTGAATTGAAAATTCCTTTTATCAATAAGTACCCGTAGCATAATCATTTCTTTGGAACTTAGATGTGGAATTGTATGTCTTGGTATGGGTACAAAGTGATGATTTTTAAGATACTGAATTACCCTGAATTACCCTGTTTACAATTTTAATTGGTTTGTGTTGTTGCAATGTACATCTAACCATGTGTAGTCTTCTTGTGTGCCAAGTGTCATATTCTTCACGATGTGAATGCCAAAAGTATTGTGATGTGCTTGTTAAATCCAATCATTCTGTCATTTTTGATGCAATAATTCCTGAAAAAAACAACATTAATACCAACAACAAGTGAGGAATTTTTGCTGTTAGAAATTTGTTGCTCTTTTGTTATTGGTTCATTAATGTCTCTGGCTGAGGAAATTGCACAACATTCTTGGCTTTTTACTAGGATTCCATTAAGATTATCATTTGATGAATTTGCGCATCAATTTCAGAACATCTTCTGGTAATCTGTTCATGAATTGAAAACACCGTTGCCATGGTGCTGTTTATACAACATGTTTGTTTAAGTGCTTATAATGCTGTTTGAAAGTCTTTATAAAAACCTCCTCAGTTATATTTTTAAGGAGTGGTAACGATTCTATTTGTTGTTGGCTGAGATTCTAAGGATGTTCTAATTCTCAGCCTGTTCTTGAACATTTGTGGTACTCCGTCAGTTTTATTGATTAAAATCAGGCATAACCTAGATTCTGTGAGCTCAATTTTATACTTAACTGATTTTCAAGGTAATTGGGTTGTATCACTAAATCTGACTTTGAGTCTGCATGGCTAGCTCAGTTGGTGGAGCGTTAGACTGTCACTGGATGCGAATTTCCCTGGTTGGGCAGGTTATGTTCGTTCTCGACTTGGCTACATTGGTCATAGCCTCCTGATATGGATGAGTTGTCAGTTGCTTGCGGAAGAGCAAGTTAGTACTGGTTGATAATATTCATTCCTGGAAAATTAGGTCAACTGGTTGCTGTGTATATCCTTGTTAAAAAAATTATATATTAATAATCAAGAACACAAATCAATAACTGATTAAAACCAGTTCTTGAATGGCCTGGAATGTTGATGATTTCATTAACTGCCTTTCATAGGAATCACTGTAAAAGAAAAAGTATATACATGTATATAGTTATAACTTCATAATATTTAGTAAGCTTGGTATGTACTTGTAATTATCTCATACCTGAATAACTGAGAGTATTGTTGTGTCCTAAAAAAAGGTTTGTTTTGCAGTCCAAAAATATGGTCATTACTTAAAAATGGATGCAAAAAATGCAAAATTATGAAAATCGATAGAAATATTGAGAAATAAACATTGAATGTTACTCTAAAACAAGCTGTACTAGAGGTATACATGATTTTCAACTTATACCAAACCAGGAAAAATGAAAAAATCAATATCTTCCGACCCACCTTTTTTGCAGCCGTTCATTAGAAACAAACACTTATTTTTTTTTGGCTCTAGATGACACTGAAGAGGGAAAAATGTTTTATTTACATCCTACGGAATGCGTTACCAATCACATAAATTAGGAATGTTTCTATTGTAAACAAGCAAAAAATTGATTAGTTTCTTTTATTTCAGTTTGTTTCTAATTCTGGAATACTTTCCTAGTTACTGAAACCCAGCTGAGAAACTTGAACGGCACTGATATAGACAGTATTGTGCTTTATTTAGTTGTATTTGAGATTAGAAAAGAGGAAATTGGAAGATGAGAGATGGGTTTTATCTCTGAAACATTATTTATATTGGTTATTTTCTCTCTATTTTCAGTGGCTCGAGTACAGTGGCAATAGATAACAAGATAGAGCAAGCAATGGTTAGTATAATCAATATATTATATATTGTTTAATGGAAAAAATGTCTAGATATGATTACCCGACTGTACACTGGGTCGCAATACCTTGTTGTAGTTGTATTTAATAGTAGAGGGTCTTAATGTTTTCCTTCGCTTTGAAGGAATATTGTCTGTAATTCATATCATTCACAGCCGAAGTTGGTTTCCTGCAATATTTATCATGGCCTTGTTGTTTCGTTTTGGCTAATCTTTAAATGGAATAACCCAACAATCGTTGACCATTTTGTTGGTGATAGTTCTTGCTGATGATGTTTGGTGATGTCTTCAAGATGCCTGATATAAGTTTAAAAGAGGTTACCTTATTTTCATGGTGATGTCATAGATTTTGCTGGTGATGTCATTGATCTATGTGATGATGTCATAGATTTTGCTGGTGATGTCATTGGTCTGTGTGATAATGTCATAGATTTTACTAGTGATGTCATTGATCTATGTGATGATGTCATAGATTTTGCCAGTGATGTCATTGATCTATGTGGTGATGTCATAGATTTTGCTAGTGATGTCATTGATCTGTGTGATGATGTCATAGATTTTGCCTGTGATGTCATTGATCTATGTGGTGATGTCATGGATTTTGCTAGTGATGTCATTGATCTATGTGGTGATGTCATAGATTTTGCTAGTGATGTCATTGATCTGTGTGATGATGTCATAGATTTTGCTTGTGATGTCATTGATCTATGTGGTGATGTCATTGATTTACATGTGATGAGGTCATAGTATTTGCTGAAATGTCATGAATTTATAAGATTATGTGGTAAGTAATTTGCTGCATAAGTATATAGTGATGTTGTAGTTGCTAATCTGGTACCTGAAAAACACTTGAATCTTCACTTGGTAGGTATAACTAGTTTATACTTACAAATTGATCACTGTCTGCGCAGTAAAATCCATCAACCACAATAAATGAAGGAGAAATTACAGGTAAGTAGCTTATGCATTATTTCATCAAAAATCTAAGTACCCTTCCTGCTCCGTGTTCATTAAATTTAATTATAACAATGTCCTGTGCCAACTGATCCAGACTTAATGAAGTTGAAATATAAAAGGGTGGAGCTGTAGTGTAGTTGTAAGCTATTCCTGTAAAATCGAGAGATTTTCATGAGGGATTAATTTTCACTGTTTTCACGAGATCAGGATACTCGCGAAAATTAATGCCCGCTAAATATTGTTGATTCAATTTTACGACAATACTGAAAGTAGAAACTTGCAATCATTTAACATTATAGAACAACCTGATAACTTAAATTCGGGAAATATTGACATCGGGAAGGTATCTGATTTTACAGTAATGTTTGATGCAACTGTGCATCTCCTACGCAGTTTGCTAAACAACATTAAAGAACTGATTTATTTACTCGGTATGGCAAATTGTTGCAAAATCAAAAGAAACTGATAGTGCTCTGATGTAGCTAAACTCGTTCAATATATAACATATGGAAGCACCTGCCAAGTACAGTAAATGAGAACAAAAGAGAGGTTGCTATTTTCAGGTTTATGATATCATTTTATAGCCAAGATTTCCGTCTGCTGGCTTCATGCAGTAGTGAGAAAAGACTTCTCTGCACTTAGTGTGAAAGTGTAATTATTACAATATCGGCTGATGTTTTTTGGCTGCAATATTTGTCTGACATTGTTGATGAAATGATAATATAAAATGGGTTTTTATTTTCTGTAGATGATCATAAATTATTGAAACTGATTAAACAAACTGCAATTGCTTTTGATTCTCGCAATATCTGAGATGGTATGTTTCTAGACACTACAGTAAAAATATTAAATTCATATCGGTAGAGTTTTGGTCTGCTTAACTTGCAAGGATTAAATTTGCATTATGAACAACTTATTCATAAGATTAATTTGTGAGTTTGCTGTAATTGACGTTCCCGTTGGTCCTTTTGCAAATTTTTGCGGCGAAGAATGTGCACAAATTTTGTCAAAAATGCGGATATTGGCTTGTTGTCCATATTTGCCTAGCTACGTACATATTTATAGCAAGAAAAAAAATCCTACTATGGGCATTTGATTTAAACTTCACTCAAATTTGCCAAAGTAATGCAAAGAAATGTTAGTGGGCTGATCTTGCCATGGCATGACGTATTAGGTCTGTCACGTATGCAAAACTGTCCACCTGAGTCAAAAACACTACATTGACGATTATTAAAATAAATCATTTGATTAATACATTTTTGTGGTCTTGGTTAACTGTTGTACACAAAGTTGTGGTCTCGTGTGGGCGGTTGTAGTAAAATTAGGCGTCATACATACTCCGTGGTTTTCGATACACATTTAATGACAGCATGTATAATTATAGTATTTTGACATAATATTCTAAAAATAGTAAGTTGAATAACCTTGCTTATTGCTTTGTTATCTATTACGTGAACAGCCGTTCGGTCAGTCATTATAACTACTTAAGTATCAGTATTACGTGAACAGCCTTTCAGTCAGTCAACTTTTTAAACCCTATGATTTCATTTGACCAGCCAATTTATTAAGTTCAACGTCCTACAATGGCTTATCATGATCGAGTTATCTATTTCCTGGTTGTCATTGGTTTATGTTTCATTTTGTCTGCTGATTGGTCAGTCTACTGTCGATATTACCTGTATGTTTAATGTCGTCTTGAGCCACGGCCGTGGTCCAGTGGTTAGTGCACTGGACTTGTAACCAGGTTCGATTCCCGGTCGCGGCAGGTCATACCCTTCCATGAAAATTTGACAAAAATGTCGATTTTACTCCACATGTGGAGAAGTTGCCAGCTCCTTGTGGAAGGGTAAGTTGGTACTGGTTAGAATTCAGTCCAGGAAAAACTGGTTAGGTGAACCGGCCGCCGTACATAACAGAAATATCGTTGAGAAACAGCGTTAAACCCGATGAAACAAACAATTAATGTCGTCTTGACATGCTGCAATCAACTGCAGTAATGTATGCAACATTTTAATGTTTTAATTTGCATATTCAAATGAAGAGATATAACACGTGATGACTTGCTGATTTCTTTTTTCCTGATTAGATGAATCACGTTTGGGTGTTACCATTTTATGATAGCTATGTGGAGAATTAGGAGATTTGCCTGGACGCTTGTTTAACTTAATTAAAATTCAAATCTTAATAAAGTTTTTAAGGTTGCCCTTAAACAATCTTAAAACACGATATGTTAGAAGTTTTAAAATAACTTCAAAATTACAAAATTATCTTGAAACGTGTGTTTACGTAATTATTTAAACACGCTATATCAAGGGTGTTACAAAAAGGCAATTGACATTTACATTTTCTTTGCTGCACGAGAGAGCAAATATAATTATGCAATATGTTTGCACTAATGAATCTAACGGTAAGTTTGTTTACTGGATAAATTAGCTTTCATGCCTTCAAGGAGACCAGATACTCGGTTCATTGCCATTAAACATCATAGAAAAAGTAATGAATGTGAGACATTAGAGAATCTATCATATGATATTAACATTGTTTGATGTTTCCTTTGATGAAGTCTGCAGATTGAGTGCTTTTACCCCTTGGTACTCTGTACTGTTTGTGTACAGCAGTCAATGCATTTGTCATTATTTTACAATTTCAACCAATTTGTAATTCAATTTGTACTGTTTTTATAACGTCACTGAAAGAATCAATATCAAGAACTTGAAAAACAAAAAATGGAACAAATTGGTTTCGAGGTCACTGAAGTACACATACCTTGGTACTTTTCCCAACATGATTCCGTAACGTTGAGCACATCATATAAAAGTAGGCGGGACATGGTGTTCCTTTAATTGGCTCGTAAGTTAATTAATGTCTGTGTTACTGTGGCATATTATACTGATGTATGAGCTGACTGTATTCTAATGAAGCTAAAAATAGTCACATAACCATTTATTATGCGTGAAACTGTCATACAATATGCTAAGTCTTCATGTATTCTCTATAAATTTGATGGACATATCACAAAGGTGAACAAATTTAATATTAGAAACAAATACATGTATACTAAATAGGTTAACGAATGTAACTGTACAGTGAAACCCAGATAATAAGACCACCTTGGATTCTGTAGAAAGTTGGTCGTTAATTTGTGAGGTTAGTCTAATTATCAAGTTTAATTATGGAAGAAAGATTAAAAACTGATACATCAAAGTATGGTCTTATTGCTGAGGTGGTCTTAATTTTAAGGTGGTCTTTGAGTTGAGTTTACTGTACTTTAACTTAGCAAAGATGTGTTCTTGAAATTAGTTTAAGGTATAATCCACCCATAAGGGACATTTCTCCAAAGGCAAATGAAACTTGTATTGGTTCAATCTGTATTAAAATACGGATACATATTTAAAATTTCAGAAATTAAAAAAAAAAGTTATGACCTTCTTTCTATGTAAATTTCTTTCCTGAAAAATGTTAGCCGTATAAAAATCAACAGTAAATGGAAAATTAAATTTCACTTCTCATTTTGTAATATTTCTTGTTTAGGAAAGCATTTTTGTACTAATCAGATATTAGATCTTGATTCCTTACATGTTTGGGCTAGCTATGTAGCTATGAACTAGTGACAAATATTTGACCTTTCTAACTTTATATTCGGCTGTCATTTATCTATATTTATCCTTTCTTGCCTGTCCATTTTCTAAAAATAATCTTATCTGAGAATAAAAGTATGTTATGTCAATATACTGTATTTGCCTATTTTTTTACTTCTTTCAAAATATGAAAACAATACATAAAAGAATTCTATATATTAGATATTTTTCATTATAAATTCCATAATGGGTAGAAAATAGGGGACATCTATATTTAAGTTGAGTTTAGACCCGAATTACAGAAACTGATCGCGCCCCCCCCCCCACCCCCCCCCTCCTGCATTATGCATGCTGTAATCGCTTGAACAGTAGAATTAAAAATTAAAAATAATATATAGTTAATTACTTCTGTAAAAAATCACTTAAAGACCACCTATAATCACATCATTATTAAGACCTTTATTTTCACGGACACATTTTAAGGTTATTTTCCTTATTTTATCTCAATAATGAGACCACCTTTAAACTATGACTGACTTTCTGGATAACTAACGGTCCTATTATTTTTGTTTGGATATAAGTGGTCGATTGATGAACTGTCTGCAATCACTCTGTCTATTACTAGTCTCATGTTGGATATTTCTGTCTTTGCTTGCCAAATATAACAGGAATTGTCTGCCGAGTGAAGGGATGAACTCTATATCTAATAATATCTTCTGTCAACTCCAAAAACAAACAAATGCATTTAAGTCTGTTTGACTTGTCAATAAGTTTCAATCATTATCCATACCTCGAGACAATATGGTAAAATCAATTGGGTATACAATGTCACATTAGCCAAATATGGTAACATTACATTGTATTATTATATTAAAATTAAAAATCATTCAACCAATGTTAAACAATTCGTCTGTTGAGGGCGTAGTTTGACAATAAATTACTCAGCGAAAATGAAACAAAACAAAAAACGCGTGGGACGCCATTGGTATGTTTAAACATTAAAGCTAATTGTTGAAAGCAAAAAAACAAATATCGATCAATGTAAGGTGATGTATGAACAACACTTCTGTAAACAGGATTAGTTTGATTCATCGCAAGATTTGAGGCAAATTTGCGGTTTTAAATAATTGTAAACATAACCATTTATGGCAATTTGTTTACCTGCTCAAATATCTGTGTGTAGGTGTAGGGTATCCTTAAGGTGTTTAAAGTACTTGCCTTGAACAAGCCATATTGACCTATGTCCAGTGTAAACTGCTCAGTATAATGCTCAATCAGCATGTCTGTTAAACTGGCTCAACAATACCTTGACCATTGAGTAAGCATGTCTGTTAAACTGGCTCAATACCTTGACCATTGAGTAAGCATGTCTGTTAAACAGGCTGAATACCTTGACCATTGAGTATTGACCCTGAAGATGTGTCCAGGAAGTAGGTTGATGTTGTGTATTGGGTGTGAACAGCGTGTGTGAACAGCGGTGAATCACTTGTTCCGCCTTGTATCTTGCTGTACATAAGTGACCAGCTTTAACCAGTGATTATCAGTTGGCGGTATAACATTGTAGTGTGTACAATATTGGGCTTACACACTGCTGTATATATACACTCGCATTTATTGGATTGCCATAGAGGGCTGTTGTAGAAAAGCTTCATAACAAATATTGTTAAACTTCAGTGAATAAGGACTGGTGTATTTTCCTTCAAAAAGAAGAGCTTCTTATTTCAAGGCATTGTGAGTTTGTTGTTTGATAGAAACGGAAATTCAACAATTTGTGTCGGAATTATTATTTATAAACATTGAACAAAATGTCGGAAATTATGGCTAAGTTCCAAGGAATGCCCGTGGATCAATTCTTAATGCAAAGAATTGAAAAAAAACTAATGGACGATCATTACTTGGTAAGTTTGATATGATTTTATATTCTTGGTGGCAGTGCTAACTGCAGGGATCTATGTGGATTCTTTTTAATTGGGTTTTAATTCGCATTAAAGGCCATGGTCATGTAGTGACTTTTCCAGCTATCAGGGTGGTTTAACTTTAAGACCCTTGGCGGATACCTAGGTAGAGCCTCTGACCTTCCTCAAGCCAGCTGGATGGTTGCCTCACAAATTCTACGTCACTGGCAGGATTCGAACTCCCCAGTGGTGAGGGGCAAGTAATTCTAAGTCAGCGACCAAAACCTCCAAAGAGGCTTCTCAGTCTGTCATACTTTTGATGGTTGGAAGTTCAGGTATGAAATGTTTCAGCAGGAATGTGATTTTACTGAATCAACTGTTGTTGATCTTTGCTGAAATTAGAATACAAGTTTGATTTTTGGCGTTTTGATGTTGATTTTTGAACATTTCCTTGGCATTGCTATGAAATCAACATTTCGGAGAGGTCCTGTGTCATTCGTTAATAGTTTCCTGTTCTCAAATAATGCTATCTTACTCTTGAGATCAAAACAACAGGTAAAACTAACATATTTTGTTGGTATCCTGGTAAGTGTATTCTTTCTTTATGGAGCAATATTTCTTGCAGCCTTTCTAAATACTTCCATAAACTCATTCACAGAAAGTCAGGTAAGTCTTCATGTATGGAAGCCCGTCCAATTAGCTCAGTGGTTAGACCGCTAGCCCATCATCCGGGAGGTTTAGGTTTGATTCTTGGGCTGGGCAGGTCATGTCCTTCCCTGACATTTAGCTACGGGTCATTTGTCCTCCACCTCTGAGTCAAGTTGTAAAGTTGTCGGCTTCTTGTGGAAGGGCAAGTTAGTACTGGTTATTTATTAATTTCAGGAAAACTGGTTAGGTCAATTGACTGCTGTATACATGTACCTAAAAAATTGTTGAAAAACTATTTATAACCCAATTAAAACAAACATTGTGTATGGTTATCTATTGTGGGGGTCATTGACTTGGCAATTATAACTTCACGCAAAGATGAGATTTGTAGTACAAAACTGTAGCAATTTGTGTGTTAATTTTCCACACACAGTATCAATTTGTCTGTTAATTTTCCACACACGTGATACTGAACTAGATAAAAATTCCACTGACATAAAATGGTTGTCATTTCACAATCATGACGAGATCATGTTTCAAACTGTATTCTTTGGTCCAATTGTTACTCTGTCTGAAAAATAAGTTAAGTACTAATTCTTGACTTTTAATTACTAAAACTAAAGTACTGGTAAATACATGTACATCTAAAAATAGTCGTAACAGTATTTGCTGCATATGACGAACAAGAAACAACTGGTAAAGCTCTTATTGATTTTTAACCCCCATGGAATGGAAATTTCCACTGCCTCAACTAGCTCTGACCTGGATATTTATAAGGTGTGGCCTTGTTGCAGTCTTAAGCTATTGTCAGCTGCCTTGTTGCTGTTTACATTGTGTATTGTTATTGTCTGTCAGCTGATTTTAATTTGCTAAACTCGAGATTGAAGTGAGTGGTTTAAAAGTACAAAATAAACATCAATTGACTTCATGCATCAGTACACTTGATAGAAAAAGCTTGTTTTGCAGAGCAATGTTTTACTAATTTTAACCTTGACAAGCAATCCATGCAACAACAACTGTAAAATTGTATGTTGATTATGCACAAAGCGCATACTTGCCTCAGGGGAATATGATCTGTTTATATTTGTTGTGTCTGTTGCAATAGAAAGCAATTAAAAATCAATTGAAGCGACATAGCGCGTTATTATTCAACAAGTGCGTTTTAATTTGTGAATAACTATGCTCGGCATCTTGAAACACGACTGTTTCTTGCAACTTAAGTGTCATATAATTGTGCCATGGATGTCTTGCATGTTGTATATAATTAGCTAAGAAAAATAAATTTTGCATTTGTTTTTGCCTTCTGCATATTTTGCAACATTTTTGTTTCTATTTTGTAATTTGCTAAATATTCGTAATTTGAATATTTACGTTGTTGACACGCTGAATGTTATACAACCTTGTCAGTTCTGCATTTATTGCGCATTTCAACAGACAATTCAATTAAATGCTGCAGTTTTAAATAATTGATGTTTGTGTAATAGCAAGTTCCAAACTTCCAGTCTCTCAAAGTTTAACATTACAGTGTATGCTCTATAATTATACCATCTTTGGTTCTGAAGGAAGGTGGTGTGGTGTAAGGCAATCTAATTTAATGAGTTAAGGACTGTAAAAAAAAAAAAATGGTCGATGAGATTCAGGTCTTATTTATCAGGTGGGCATGTGAGGTGTTTACCGTGTATTTACATTGTACGTTGATAATTCTACCGAAATTTCAATTATTTGCAAGGGATATCAAAATCAGTTTGTTATTTACCACCTGTCAACTATTTATGATATAATTTGTGTTCTGAAAGGTGGCCTCTATCTCAAGATGGCTGCTTAATTCAGCTGACTGTTGCCATTCAGTTCTATTCAGTGTTAAATATTTGTTATCTTTGTATATTTTCAGGATTTGGTGAAGAGCCACCTGATGTTTGCTGTGAGAGAAGAAGTCGAAGTTCTGAAGGAACAGATCGCAGAGCTTATCGAACGCAACAATCAACTTGAGTACGAGAACGGCATCTTACGATCTGCGGCCAGTGCTGACACACTCGCCAAGCTGGCGCAACCGCGACAACAGCCACCATCATCATCATCATGAAGGAAGTGAGATTGATGTAATCTACATCGCTTATTACTACGCTCAGCGCTTGACTGTGCTGAATAAGGGGAGGCAACTTACTCAGAAATGGGAATTAGCTAAATATTCCCATGGATGTCAGAGTTCCCTCCCTTTGAAATGAAAGTAAAGGCCAGATTTGGTGGTTAACAAGATACGAGGAGGGTGTTAGCACAATGTGTTGGAGAGTCTTTCAGATCGTATTAAGTTGAAACGCAAGATGTTACCAATACAGATCCTGATCTTCTTGCTTGACAGAAGTCGGTAAGTGGAGTCTTGGACAAAAGTGGACTATGATACCTGATGTACAATACAATATGATCCATCGAGACAGAATGTTGTGTTACAGTGGGTACGCTTAGGATCGATCAAGCTCTTGTCATCCCCGACCCTGCCAATCTTGCTTGTTACATGTTATCATACCATTCAAGTGCTTTATAAGACATTCGTTCATGCTGAAAACACATGTAGCCTACATTGTATGTAAATTCATATTTATTACTGCATTCAAATGTTATATCGAACGGACATTGTATGTATGTGTATGCTTAATTATGGTGGATGATTATAAAATCTTTATCGGAGAAATGTTATCATTTGGGAAATGGTCGTGATTCACAGCTGGTGCTTAAAAAAATCATGTACCCGGTATTTGAAATTTTTAGAAACATTTCCATGCCAACCATAATGCTCATTAAATTGACCAACATGTCTAAGGGTTTTGAAATTTATTTCAATGTGCTATTTCGCTAGCTTATCTGTTTTTAAAACTATGGAGAGGAAACTATTTTTAATGCTAAATGTGCCACCAATCAGTCACATACATTATGTTTGTCCTGCTAGATAATTATTGTGTACTGTGTAGACATAGCAAATTTGAACGAAAATTTGTAAAAAAAAATATTTGGGGTCATCAGGAATATTTTCAACTTGTTTTATGGATTAAGATGTTGATCTTTTATAGTAAATCTATTTTATACAGGTGCTGCGGTTTTGTATTCTAACGTAATTTTAGCACCGAATTAATGGTATCAGTTAAGAAATGTTTTAAAGAAATGCAGCCTATGTTGACCTGAGGTTAAAACCAACTAGTGTTAAGAACTCGGAAGTTTCCGGTGGATTTAGCAATCTTATTATGACTATGAGATTATTATTGTACGGATCAATTATATGTGATTGTTGGTCTGTAACATATGTGATATAAAATTGTATGTGAAATCAACCTCGTTATGTTAACGAGGAACTTAATTAGTACAGTCATTTTAGTGATTAATATTTTATTTTTGAAAAAAACTTTGCTGCCATTTATACATTGATGGGTGCTTGATTGATGAAATAAAGTATCAAATATCGTGATGGGCATTTTATGATGTCGAGGGGGGAGAGAAATCAGTCTATCTGTAGATATATAAAGAAAATAGACTTGGTTTGCATTCACTCCTTGATGTTTACTGTGTCATATAGCGTTATCTATTTCTCCGAAATATTAACCTTATAATGGTCACTAATTAATGATCCATGAATTGCTATGTGAGATCTTACTAGAATCTGAATACAAATGTTCAGAACTTATGTGTAAATCTTCGGTGAATACCATATGATAGACGGTTTCCAAAATTTTGAAATATAATTGTCATAGTTCAGATAGTTGTCAAAAAAAAAAAAATTCAACTCAATAACAGGTTTCATACTTATGAAATTCATCTTTGGAGATTTGCACCATAGACATGGTTTGTTGTATGATATGACGAGCTATGGGTTGTTGTATGATATGATGAGCTATGGGTTGTTGTATGATATGATGAGCCATGGTCTGTTGTATGATATGACGAGCTATGGGTTGTTGTATGATATGATGAGCTATGGGTTGTTGTATGATATGATGAGCCATGGTCTGTTGTATGATATGACGAGCTATGGTTTGTTGTTTTATATGATGAGCTATGGTTTGTTGTTTTATATGACAAGCTATGGTGTGTTGTATGATATGACGAGCTATGGTCTGTTGTATGATATGACGAGCTATGGTCTGTTGTATGATATGACAAGCTATGTTTTTTCTCTAGTAACTTACTTAACAGCACTGCTGTCTAATCTATATTTGTATGAATGGATTGACGTGGATGGATGTGTTGCAAGGAATAATAATTCTATGATTTGATCATGATTTAAATGAATGTAGCTTGCAATTGTTGTTGTTGTTTTTTCAATCGTAAAATAATTTTTGACAATCGGGTGTAAAAGATTTCATTTTTATAGGTAAATGCCGGAAAGAACAAATATTGCTGAAAATCCAATTATATTTACTTTGAAGGAGGTAAATTTGGCAATTTTAAACTCTGTGTTTTTTCGTACTGAGTAAGTACGGTAATTGTATACCGCAGTTAAACAAACTTCATTGTATTTGTATGTACGTATCGTTTGATGTGCTTGCTTTTAACTTGTGTATGTCCATGTGTATCTGTTGTTGTGTTGTTTTGGTGAATTTTTGACAGTATTTCATGTACATTATTCTTTTGGGGCCATTGTACATAGTTACTTATGTTGAGTGGAAATTGACATTGCTGTAAATAGTTTGCCTAATCGAAAATGTTGGTAGGAATTAAATTTGAATATGCTTCACATTTTCGTAACTATTGTTACCAGTTTGTATTAGTGACTGGCTTCTCCATATAAGATACAAGTTCATCATCATGTAGGGGTTAATATTGCCATTGTTCATATGCTAAGTTGATATGGATATTGTATAATTATACATAACACCCCCCCATCGTTGATTGTCAGTTTATTGTTGGTTTTGACTTTGGTTAAAATCATCCAAAATGTTTTCTTTACTAGAATCCATCAGCACATATCAGATAATATCTACTATTGTACAGTAAACTAGGTATTAGATTCTAGAAATAAGAACCAGTATTGTTTGTGCAACATTTCTTGTGACATAAGTTTGCATTTTTCCATTTGCATTCATACAATGAAAAATCAGTGCTTAAAGGTTATCGCTAAAAATACTGCAGTTGAATAATTGATACAAAATTGTATAGGAAAATCATTGGAAAAACACTTACAATGAAAAATGAGAAATCTACAATAAATAATCATTGTTTGTTTTCTTATTCACTTCATATGCATCGTTAAAATAAAAGACGTCCAAATTCATCAATAAAGTGGTAAAAATTCAATATCAGAAATCGGCGACTGCAGGTATTTTTTTTGTCTATATTTCTATGAAGAAGAAACAAACTTATGTCACAGATGTAGCCTTTCTATGCTTGGGACTAAGGAAGTCTCGAGTATCGCCATTTGGCCAGTTTGTACATAAAATTGTAACAGATTTTGAAATAAATTTCATTGTAAATATGTATATTTATGTAATATATATTATATATATAAGAAACGCATATATATGCTATATTTTCTGTTATTCTTAAGAATTGTTGGTCACGACACGTTACATTATAACATGATTGAGGATATAAGGTTCTGATGAACTTTTTTCATAGTATTTGAAACATTGCTTATATTTCTGAGTTGCTTATCACATTTTAGCCACTTTTTACAAGCATTTTTTCATCCGTGTGGAGAAATATGTAATGAAGTGTTTTCCCCATATTTTTAAAATTGCATGCTTCAAACATACCACCCATTGTTGATATACCAATTCTATCATAAAGTGTGTACAGTTCATTTGATGACCGTTTTAAAAATTGTTTTATCTTAAGTCATTGAAACTGCCTCCATCGACTATGGGTAGTATTATTATAGAACGAGGGACACACCCACATTTGTTTTACCTATTTTTTCTCGATTTGAATTGCTTAAAATTGCTTCATATCACCGACATCATAATTGCTTACACTTGAAATGAAAAAACTATATCCTTGAATACTAAGTTTGACTGGAATACTTCCTCATTGTGGCACATCATTGCTTTTGTAGTGTGCACTTATAAAAATGTTTCAACTATTGAAGCACTATGACTGACTTGCATATATGTTCAGTTTTCAAGTCATCATTTCTCAAACCGTTGATGTTATCTGGTTTGTGTGAAGTATTACCAGTCTCATTGAAAGTGTTAGTAAATATAAGTTGCTTTGAGTAACCTTGGTTTTTGCTGTTGTAGAATATTGTTATATGCCTGTGAAGACACTGTACAGCATACTGTAATATAACACTTGATCTCAAATCTACGAAAGTAATCTTTGATTGAATTTGGGTCAGAAACTGCAAAACCTCCATTGTCACGAGTTCTCTCCCCTTCTATTCTCCTAGGGATAAAGGGAGAGAACTCGAAAGGTGGCAAAGGGAGAGAACTTGTGACAATCTCCAGTGCTTATATTTGGTGTAATCAGGACATTTCATAGAAGATTAAACATGACTCCGTATAATTGCTAAATTCAAATCACTACAATGTAACTTTGAGATCAATGTGACTTTGTTTTGCTTTTTTTTCATCTGAAAATTAATAATCAACTTGTACTGGTCTTCACTTTGGTGTATACTTCTGTCATTTTTTTTTCTGAATATTTTAACCTACGGTAAATTGCTCTGTGAGCATACCGTTAATCATTTGTAGCGTAATATTGTTACATTGTTGCTGAAAAAAGAGATATAATGTACAAAGATAAAAAGATATGATGTTTTAGACTGATTATTCACCGCAAATGCAAAAATGCATTAGATTTCAAATCAAAGACTTGACTTTATTCCTGAAAGTTTGTATAATTTTTACGGGGGTCTTTGCTTTCTGTGGCAGTATTAAAAATAACTTAACATTGTTGTGCAAAATTATGAACAAACGTTAAGATACTTAAGTGACCAATATGTAGGTACATCATTCTTGTAAAGACCATGCAAAAAAGTTTTTTAAAGTATATAACGTTTAGAATATTGAAGTTATTGATCCACCAACAGTTTTGAACCAACCTACTGTAGTACTCTGTTCCAAATTTAATCTTCATCCTTACTCCAGAATATCGATTTTAACAGATTGCAAAGTTAAAATTTTACCATGTAAAGTTAAGAATTTGAATTTTCCCCAGAGTATTGTTTTATCAACCGTTGTAAGTGACGATATTGTTGAAACATGTATGATACACACTATGAAGTATTGTATTTTACAACAAATAATAAAGCACCTTGTTTCATGTCTAAGAAATAATAAAATCAGAGTTCCTCATCTTTTTGTTTGTGACTTTATTACTGGTATTCTCTGCCAGGGTCAGGATTATTATGCCATCATTATGGCTACTTCATCAACTTCAAGTGCAACCTCTCTAGAGCAACAGTATCAATTCTTACTGTAGAAAGAGGATACTATAAACATAACCTCTCTAGAGCAACAACCTCTCTTCAACAACAGTATCAATTCTTACTGTAGAAAGAGGATACTATAAACATAACCTCTCTAGAGCAACAACCTCTCTTCAACAACAGTATAAATTCTTACTATAGAAAGAGGATACTATAAACATAACCTCTCTAGAGCAACATCCTGTCTTCAACAACAGTATAAATTCTACCTGTAGAAAGAGGATACTATAAACATAACCTCTCTAGAGCAACAACCTCTCTTCAACAACAGTATAAATTCTCACTGTAGAAAGAGGATACTATCAACATACCCTCTCTAGAGCAACAACCTCTCTTCAACAACAGTATAAATTCTACCTGTAGAAAGAGGATACTATCAACATACCCTCTCTAGAGCAACAACCTCTCTTCAACAACAGTATAAATTCTCACTGTAGAAAGAGGATACTATAAACATAACCTCTCTAGAGCAACAATCTCTCTTCAACAACAGTATAAATTCTCACTGTAGAAAGAGGATACTATAAACATAACCTCTCTAGAGCACCAACCTCTCTTCAACAACAGTATAAATTCTACCTGTAGTAAGAGGATATTTTAGACATAACCTCTCTAGAGCAACAACCTCTCTTCAACAACAGTATAAATTCTTACTGTAGAAAGAGGATACTATAAACATAACCTCTCTAGAGCACCAACCTCTCTTCAACAACAGTATAAATTCTACCTGTAGTAAGAGGATATTTTAGACATAACCTCTCTAGAGCAACAACCTCTCTTCAACAACAGTATAAATTCTTACTGTAGAAAGAGGATACTATCAACATAACCTCTCTAGAGCAACAACCTCTCTTCAACAACAGTATAAATTCTACCTGTAGAAAGAGGATACTATCAACATAACCTCTCTAGAGCAACAACCTCTCTTCAACAACAGTATAAATTCTACCTGTTCGAAAGAGGATACTATAAACATAACCTCTCTAGAGCAACAACCTCTCTTCAACAACAGTATAAATTCTTACTGTAGAAAGAAGATACTATAAACATAACCTATCTAGAGCAACAGTATAAATTATCACTGTAGAAAGAGGATACTTTCGACATAACCTCTCCAGAGAAGTAACCTCTTAACAACAGCCAACATGTGTGTCTACCAAAGCATGTTCTGGATACGTTGCAATGTACATGAAGTTCCACATTGCAAATATGTGACATCTAGAACATTCTTCATTTATACATATTATCAGCGATGTCAGACTTTAAGCGAATATGTTGAGCTTAAATAACTTGCGAATGAAAAGGGATATAAAACGTTTCAAGACACTGAAATGTTAATGAAATTCACCCACATAGATGCAATTCAAATTTTCAAAATTTAGTATCTGCTTTTAGAATCCTGCAATGGTTGCCGCCAACAAAATACTTAAAGCGGGTATAAAGTTTAGGAAATGAAGTCACGTGATATACTATTTGCAGCGCCAGCTTCAAAAATATGAAAGGTAATTTTACAAAATGCACAAAAAATGGATGAAATCACCAACAGATTACTAAAAACAATATAAAATTAACACACTTTAGAAAGATTTTAACAAAAACGCACATGAGGGAATTGTTCAACAATTTTTTATAAATTTTTAGCTGACACAGTTGTCTGCTAAGAACATACAACTGCCCTGCGTTCAGTAATGGTGTTTGCGGTTAGCATTTCGTAACGTTTGCAAATTGGTTCCAGTGTGCTGTGAATGAGATATGGCGGGTCAGGGATACAAAACTAAACAATTTCGTAACGTTCATGACTGTTGGCCATAACTAAATGCAGGGCTGACATTACCAAAATAGAGTATATTTGCGGTATATTCGGATTACTTGATTATCACATAGGATAACCAGCTGTCTTTTCATTTTGATATTACATGATCCAACATGAATGTCTCGCTTCCTCTCAAGATACTACCGAAGACGTACATTATGATCCTGTCTTTGAGATTCAGATAATCTACCATGACTCCCGACACCTGATGATTGAAAAAAACATTAACTTCAAAACAGCATCGATTACAACGAAAGACATTGGTACTTACTGCAACACTACATCTGTATTTTATGACAATGATTTCAGGATCATAGTGTTATATAGTGATAAATATGAGAAAATTGGTGGTAATTTACTTCATACAGATGTACTCGACAACACTGCATTGTCACTTTTCTTTCATGTTTACCAAAACCACATATTCAAGCAGCCTATACGGGTATTTTATATCCTGACCTACGCGCCAAGTTAGCGCCAGCATAGGAAATACAGGTCTGTATCGGACTTGTGTTTTACAGTTCCAGGAAAAAATTTAAGAAAAAAGTTACGATGCAGCGTTTTATAGTATGTCGGTGTGAAGGCATTAAATTATTATTATGAAAATTAATACATGGCATATTTTGATTGAAACTAACATACATATGATTCATTCTTATAAACAATTTGTTTTTCATCGCCTTCCTTCATATATGCCTCAACAATATGCCACACCGTCATGGAAGTCATGCTATATTACGCAGTCTTTGAAGTCACGCTCTGCTTCAAGAGGTGATACTTGTGAATAACATACAATATACTTTTTAATACTTATCTGCGTAAATGACTGTACAGTGTACCTTCCTAGAAACCTAGGTCATTAATATAGCGTTATCCCTACTTAAAGGGCCAGCGATTTTCTCTGCACATCTACTTCCTAGTTTGTTTCTTGTATGCCAGACACGAACAGTCGGGCAATTGGTGACCATTATAAAACAATCTGGTGGCTCACCAAAGAACCGTATCTGAACAGACACCAGGATTCGAACCTTCGACTGCCGGCTCTGCCCTACACACTCAGTCACAGGTGATGGTTAATACTGGTGTAGGATTCTCGTCTTGAAGCTGATTTTCATGTAATCAGTGGCTACAAAATCTGTTAGCAGCTTGTGCAAAAGTCTATATAGAATTATATTCTATTAGTGCATACAACCCAGTGCTAATGTCAATTATAAATTATCGGTGTAAATACAATAATATCTTGCATGGTTGCGCTTAGTTCCCACTTCATTCATAAGTGCTGGCATAATTATAAAGAACTTAATGACTTCAAAATAATGAAATGCACATTTTTGTATACTCCCAGGATGTTTGTCTGGGATAAAACATCTGAAACTCGCGTTTTATATGCACTGTCCATTCAAGCATGTACACAAATTGATCTGTATTTCAACCATAGGAAGGCAGAATTTTAAATTTGGAATGTCTTCCTCGCACTTAATAATCAATGCAAGGGAGATCATCCAAAGAAAAAAGCTTATTTGAGACTAGAATTTTCATCTGGATTGTCTCCGTTAGACAGAATATGATTAGCCAAAGGGGGACAATCCAATGTAAAAGCAATCACCTGAAGGCCTTTCATTGGTTCATCTTCTACAACAATATACACTGCTCAGTCCAAAGCAATACACGTTCATTACCTATCAACTTTATTGTTTTTTTCCTAATATATACTCCGTATTGTATAGATTAACTGACCTGTCAAAATTTGCATATCTTCATAGTCAATGCACACGATAAATTTGTCTGTATCGAAAGTGGCCCGATAACCAATTTATCGTGTGCATCGACCATGAAGATATGCAAATATTGACAGGTCAATAAATTTATACTATTTTGTCCAGTTTTAGTGACCGTTCTATATGTTATAGACTGCATTAAATCAAGATCAATGCCTATACATGACGTTGAACCTATCTGTCTGTAGTATCCTCCTGATCACTTGAATAGTAATTTTTGCATTATGAACACAAAATTCTTTTAACACCATTGTTATTTTGAATTTGCGCAACAAGTGTAGATTTTCTATTCAATCCAGATGGATGTAGAGCAAGTCTAGTGGGACCCACTTCTCAAACTAATTCTCGAACAAAATTAATGCATTTTTGTATTCTCTTATCCATTATAAGGAAATGATCGTCCATTAGTTCACATCTACAGACATTGTCGGTCATTTATGCAAGTTAAATAAAATATTTTGATTAAATATGGGAAGGAATATACCTTCCAATTTGATTACATCCAATGACCTACAACATCATGTGTAATCATATACCTACAATATTCGAGGACAGGTCCCACTAGACAAGTCAAATGTATCAGACTATTTAATTAAAACCAGGGCCCATATTCATCAAGCTCCTAAGATTTTAAGTAAGGAATTCCTTATCTTAATAAAATCTCCTTAATATAACACTGAAGAATTTTTCCAATATTTAAGGAAAATTCTAAAAAATCTAAGGAAAATTCTTCAAAATATAGGGAAATTTTCTCTATAGGAGCTTTATGAATACGGACTCAGAGTAACAAAATGGACATTGACAGGAAAATGTCCTAAATTCCAGCCTATCGTAATTCTACCACAAATATACCCTGAAGCTAACTGTGTACCAATATAATTATACAAAACAGAATATTTTATTACGTGGGATAAAATACAAAACAAAAGAAATTGTTTCTTTTTTCTATTTTTTTTCTTTTTACACAGCAACAATGCATTAGATTCTTGATGGGTACATCATCTGAAAGAGAGAAAAAACATTCTTACAACACCTCTCCCAAAACTTCACTGCGGGTATTCTTAATTTCATTTGCAACCGACTAGTTGAAAGTACTAAACCTACATAACTATTGCAAATTTTCCAAACAGCTACAGGATTATGTTGATTTATATTGCAGTAAACTGAAACCATACCATATTCATATGAGACTTAAACAATTCAAGACAATGCCAAAAGCATAGATCTACATTCAGATCTCTGTGTCGGTAAAGTAGTGAAGATTCTCAAAATACTACAGGGCAGGTTAGCTGTTTTGACCAGTCTATATTTATCGAACAATAGCTTATATGAAATGGTGATGGATAACAATGTATAAAAGAATAGAACATTTCAAAATGGTATTAATGAAATCACATTCAGAAACTGTTCATATTGTACATGTACAAATATAAACAAAGGGAGATAAGCAACTTAATTGAAAATTATCTAAAAAATACATCTTGTAAGCAAGATCCTTGGGTTGCGTTAGGTTCAGATAATTGCAGTTGACAGCTACGTTTGCGAGTTTTATGCAGTTCATTCAACAGTATTTCAGTTATGTATGACCTACCAAGTAGGGCTTCAACGATACAAGTGTCTCTTTGTTCCATTTCAATTACTACCCTTACAGTGATTTGTTGGAAAATAATTTTACTGCCTGCGACTCTTCAATTGGGAAAATAGGCGCAATAAATCCCGAATTGGGGAAATTGAGGAATGGTATTTTTTTCTTACAAGAGTAACTTTTCAGCTGTGGTTTGTGATAATATGAGGTGATGTAAGGGCAAAGACTCGAGGCAATGGTCTTTTATAAATGGTTAAATACACAAAAACCTGACGTTATAAAAAGAAATTCAGCCAGAGGGGTAAAATGAACAAAGAATTGGGTAAAGAGATTATAGTTTGTCATAATGTAAAATCAAAGTAGAACAAAGGCTAGAAATAGAACTTCATGTCCCATAATAAAAGTAAACAGTTCCAATAGCTGTGTAACTAAAAGATCCCGTGTAAAAACTTATGACTTCTGACTAGAACATTGTGTCAGGAATAAAAATATCATTTTACGTAAGGAACTGAACAAGTACCAAACCGAACTGTGAGAAAAAATAACTCAAAACAATCGAACTTAGGTTAATTGTTGCAGCCCTACTACCCAGTAGTCCTGGTTACCAACCAGTACTAACCTATTCATCTACAAGCAACTGAAAATTCTCAAACCACAAGTTAAGAGGACGAATGACTGCAGAAACATTATCTTTAGTCAAAATATAGGGCACCTAAACCCAAAACAACAACCTCGATTGGCAGTTGGCTCTACAGCTGCTTCCAACTGACCAATAACAAAAAGTAGAGAAAAAGTAGGAATTAAAAAAAGTAGCAAAAAGCAGGGCCCTTTAACATTTTTGGACTTCTTAATAAGATCGAGATTTAAACCATTTCAACTATCAATGCATTTAATAATTTTTTTTGTCTCCAACTATTTAGACAAGTAGGGATGGTAGGGCTTTTCCACGGAAAGTGTAGGGAAAAAAAGGAGCCAGACAAAGAAGTAGGGCCAGCTTGAAAAAGCCTGGACTCTACCAGGGGTTCCACTAGGTGCTGAATCTCAATTTGATATTTTTTACCAGATTTTACTGTTTTATAGCCAAATTACCTATAATTTAGAGAAAATTGACCTTTCAGCCAGAATCCTTAGGATCAAAATGCAGCTTTTTCGGAAATTCAACAGGTCAAATAGGTCAACTCCAGGGTCAAATGGACTCCCTGCTCTACTAAACAAGCAACTATGTGAGCAACAGATATCAAGTACTTACAATTCTGACTCTCTTGCCCATAGCAGTAGCAGGAAGATTTTTCCTGAACTTGGCTCTGACACATCCACTGTTACCATGAGATCTGGTAACTTTCCCCCAGATCACGCGCAGACGACTGGCCTCCTTGTGTCCTGGGCAGGCTGTCTTACTACAAACAAAAATTTCATGTTTAATGTATGAAATCAGATATATGTGAAAATGAACTTACATGGCTCATAAGGAACATCTCAGACAAAAGTCAATTATATTCAGGTTTTTGTTTTCAAGTTCTCGAGGAATATTTTTTAACACTAATTCAATAGATGCTGCCGCTATGGTTTTTTACCCGTATTTTAATATCCTATGCTTATGTGGCCAATATGAAATTGAATCTTTCCATCCATTCAAGATTTGTTGATTGGAAACCAATTTTCCACACAGACAGACAAGGGTAAGCTGGGCAACACTTTATGCCCCTTCACCATTCTTCCAAAAGTGGGGGCATAACAAATGGACTTAGTTTAAGCTATGCAAACCACGTAAAATATCTTTCATAAACAATATTCTTTTATCAAAACAAGGGGGCCAATGCATCAATACATAGTTGACATGAATAAATGCTGGTCATGATAACAAGGAGTACTGGAAAGGCTGGATACAATGTGAACTAATAATGATCCCTTCAAACCCAGACAGGAGTAAAAATATAGTACCATCAACTCACTTTTTGCCTTTGTATACATAAGCACAACGTTTGCCCAGGTAGAATTCAGTTTCATCTTTATTAATTACACCATCAATCTTCAGAAGAGCTGTGTTCTCGTGCTGGTTTCTCAATCCACGCTTGTAGCCAGTGAAGATTGCCTTACAGTACAGTCTGAAATAGATGCAATAAAAAAAGATGTAGAACAGTTTGATACATATTGCCAAAACCTCAGAATCAAAACAATGAGGTTTAATAGATATGTATCTGCACAAGGTCTTTGAACATTGCTGAATGAAATTGATCAACACCTGAAAATTTGTGCTAAGGTTAGGCACAAAGCCCCAGGTGTGATATTTTGTAGAAATAACAATGACTGTTTTTACAAAATATCCTTCAATTATCGTCAATCATTTAAACTATTTTACCTCAATAAATAGTGGTAGAAATATAGACAAGAAATATGATAAAAAGAAGTTCATCAATATCTTGATATTCCCATATTCCTTGCATAAATTGATTCATGATCAGTTTCAAACGAATAAAATAATAAAAATATTCACCATCAACATAAAAATCAATCACAATGTCACATTCTTAAAACCAAATCCTTTTTATTTTATCCAAACTTCTGCAACACAGTTTAGTTTGCCTTTAACTGCATTTTATTATTAAACTAACAATTTATCAAAAAAACATATACGTACTCCAGTAAGTCAATGTGTCTTATATACTCTCAATATTCCTACAACTTGCAAATGGGGTCTCATAAAATATGGTAAGTATTGACCAATTTGTTTGTTTTGTTTCATCGAGTTTTACTCCATTTTTCGCTCATATTATACAGTGGACAGTTGGTCTAACCAGTTTTCCTGGAATGTATCATCAACGAATACTCCCAAAGCAACTGACAAATTCTCCACATACATGAAGGACATGACCATAGCCAATGTCACGCAAAACATAACCTGCCCAACTTTGGCATCGGACCCAAATCTGCCAGGTGACAGTCTAACACTCCACCAACAGAGTTAGCTGGGCAGAATGGACTAAGAACTGAAATGACCTTACCTTCCAGACTTCTTGGGAGGATTAGCTTGTGGTGCTTTAGTTTCAGCCATTGTTTGGCTTCACCTGCAAATGTATGCAAATTATTATATTAATCGCAGTTAAAACTACTTTCTGCATAGTTTTGTCCATGTGCATGTCTCGTCTGAAGGCCTGGGGGAAAATAAGAGATTTTAACGACAACAAACTCTTATGCAGGAAAAAATGAACAAAACTGAAAAAAGGTTGGAACAGGTTGAGCAAGTGTTATTACTGTTAATGTAGACTTGTTAAAATCGTACTTAAATTAACTTCTTTCTGTGTAGTAATAATTTGTCTAGTCCATACTTGTGCAAGTGACTTATGAAGGACTTGATCATAATGAACGTCGGAAAGGCCAATACTGGATTCGACAATGGCCTCACTTAGTCACTAGCCTGTACAAAGACTTCAACAATCCGACAGATATACCCGGGCCCTTCCATGCATGGACAAGTACAGCACACAGTATGAAGAAATTGAAGCGAGTGTTAACGTAAATATGTTGTTTTTGCAAGGAAACTAGTTAATGAATATGAATTGACAACATTTTCAGACCATAACTTGCACATTGATTTAAATCGCACTGAAACAATCACGATGTTCAAGCGTCGAACAAATAACATGTCTCCAAATTCTGAAGCGATATAGGCCTACAACGTACAAATTCCATACACCACTTCGGTTAATTGAAGGGCCAACTGCATTTGGAAGCACAGTCGCAGTGGATCGAGCCTCGGGTAGCTGCACTTTCACGCATATAGCGAATGAAATATAACATTACACGGATTAAATATGTATCACTACAACATTTGGAAACTCAATATATTATAAAAATGTCCAACAGTTAGAGGATCATAAGGATAAAAAAAGGGCATTAAAATTCCCCATACCAATAACAATATTTAACCGGAAAAGGAAGTTACACACGACGCTTGCTTTATCCTTCGCATTTGTTCTTTAACTTAATCGAACAAATAATTAATTGTTGTGGTTCTTAAGAATGTAAGTATTTTAATATCATTTATTTATTGTAATACAACAATTAATTGGTGAGATTAAAGTTATTTCATCAACGTGATTTGATCGTCCGGCGAGTCGTTTCTAGTTGGTCATTTAGACAGGGGAATATCGTTTCAACAATCAAGTAGTATTAAAAGCGTTTCATGACAATGATCGCTTTCCTAGTGACCAATCTAAACAATATTTTCTGGAAACATTTATTCGCTATTCATTTCATGGAAACAGTTTGATCAGTCGGTGAGTTGAAGTTTTGGATGATTGTTTTATAGATTTCTGTAAGTGGTCACGTTAAATATTATCATTAAGCATGCTTTAAAACTTTTATTTTGTGTGGTGTTAAAGTTCTGGATCTATCAAAACAAACCGATATCATCATCAATGACATCATAATAATGAACACCCATCCACCATCTCCTCTTCAAAATTTGTTCAAGTTATAACATTGGTCTCTTTGTACCCTACTTGAATTGTCATTGTAAATAAATCAGAACTCATCATTTCAAGGTTTAGTTGCTCCTTATATTTCTGTGGTTGCCATATTTCTGCACAGCTCAAGGGTGCTTTGTTGTGTTTGATTAAAGAATGATAAAATTGAAATATTAAGTTACTTAGATCAGTTTACAATTACTGATATATATGCAAAATATGAAATTGACACTAATGTAAAAATCCGTTCAAAACTCACATTTGCCTGATCACAGACAAGCTTTTGTCATTTTTGATGTCACTATTTATGTAATAATGGTGAAAGGTTGTGAACAGTTTAAAATCACTCTGTTTAAAGTAATAGTTAGCTAGATTACATGCATATTGTGGAAATATTGTGGTGTAGTCATACACACAAAACAAAGATTTAATCATTTAAATATGTCTTTATTATATTGCAGTAGTGGACATTGTATAATGTATAATAAAATATGTTAACACAGAATTCAGCAGACCATGTGATCTTATGTTGTCACAGTTACTATGGCCTAAGGGTCATCATGATACAGTAACCTAATCACGTGGGCAGAGATATATTGTAAATGTCAACCATACATGTGTGTATCCATATAATATTCCCAGAATGAACTCTAGTTACGGGTGTTGCACTTGTTAATATGCAACTTAAGTACCTTGATGCATATTTACTGTGGCCTACTTGTTGACATTGATGAATGAGGATTGATCCTTGGTGTGTGAACTGAACATGATAATATCTGCTGGATTCTGTATGTGAGGGAGAGAGGTTTTAGGCTCGGAACTGTACGCTACTGTTGTCTTGAGTACTATGCTAAATAAAGTTATAATCATGTAAACGTATGACTAACCACAAAACCTGGTGTCACATAATGTAACTATTTGTCATTCCTTCTTTACGAAAGATGCAACTTGAATATATTAATTTATTGTGACTATCTATCTGTCTGCCGTTTTTGTCAAACCTCTCGCGAGGACTTGGACAAGTTTGCATCAAGTCACTAAAGAGCAGTTAGAACAAGCACAGGTATAGCAAAAATTTAATGTGTGAATGAGGTAAAGGTACAAAAGCATGTTCAGTGTTGCTACCTGCAACATTGAACTGCTGTAGGGTCGGAAGACAGGGGATGAGGGGATAGAGTTTCAGTCTAGGGGAAAAATGGGTATTTGAAGAATTAACCTGTAGGACAAAGTATGGTAGTGGCTGGCTCTAGTTAGAGGGATGAGGTATTTTTGGATGGGAATTGCATTCAGGTCATTTGTTAGTTTGTACATGAGGGACAGTCTAGACTCAATGTGTTCGAGCCAGTAAAACAAAAATGATGTTGATGTGCATCCTAATTACCACGGAAAAACAAGACCAAGTATAATTTTAACACCTGTATTCACCCTTTATCGAAAAGTTGCTATTAAGCAAGATATAATGTTAAATTTGCATATTAAAATAGCCAACTACTGACTTGTTTGTATTTTATATTACAGTTGCAACAATGAATATTCCGGTGTTAGCCGGGTCGGATGCAATCCATATTGCTACGGTCCTGGAGGACTGTGTTGATCAGTTGTCCGTACTGGGGAAGATCATGCCAGCATCTTTTGATGGCAAACAGGATGCTTTCAGTGTAAGTGCCATAAATGATTTATTTCATAGACATTTTAACAATTCTGACTGAAGGCCATTTAAGATAATTTTCATGGAGTCAGTAATATTTATGCCCCCCCCCCCCCTTCTTAGAAGAGGGGGTATATTGGTTTGCACATGTCTATCATCCCCAAACTTGGTCCACACATTCACCTTTGGTACCAGAGGAACCCTATGAGGAACCCTATTGATTTTGGGGTCAAGGTCGCAGGGGGTATTATGTTTTACAAACATCTCTTGCTTTCTATTCAATTTACCTCTGGCTAATAAAAGTGTAATTCTACTCTGTTCTACATGATTTATACTTTGTCACATAAGTTCTTGTGTTCGCTGCAAAGAAACTGTCAACTTGTGAATTGTTTGGACATTACCATATTCTAAATATTTTCTTTTTCCATCTTTATGCATTAAATGTACAATCAAAACTAACAATATTTTCATTGTGATAGACATGAGGGTTAATGTATATATGTCAACATGTAATGTTTAATTAAATTGCTTTGAATTGAACAAATTTATGTTATTGTTTACAGATGGTTCATTCACAAATGACAGATTTGATGGACAGCCAGCATGATTTAGAATCGCGATATCAGTCAATCCTGGCCAAGAAATTGGACCTTAAGCACAAAACTACAAATGTTGATAAGCTTACTGAAATGGAAAAAGAAGTGCTAGTAATAGGTGGAGATCTTAAAAACAGCACTCATGTGTTTACACGTAGCGTTAGGCAGAATCCACTCACAGGAGATAATATGTTCAAAATACAGGATGACAGGTACTTAACTTCTCCTGTCAACAATTTATAATAGTGATGAAATGATTATCGAGTAGATTCAAATAATAGTCGTTGACAATTCCCATTGGCAAGAATCAATGTCGAAGATCCTGACTCGTTGTTGATATCAGTACTTCCACTTTTTTGGCGATCTTTGCACTATTGGCCTCCATGCTTTGAAAGTTTTGAATGCATTTACACTTTAAAGGCTAGTACAAAGTACTTTAGTTTGATCATTTCAGTGTATTTTTGAATGTTTGCTTTGGATGTAAAAGCCAAATAAATTGAAATCATTGATATAATGATTCTGCATGTTTATTAAAGTATTTTATGTGATTATATTTATTAGTACTATATACAAGACACAATTGTGTTGAGTATTTGTTTATATTAGACTTAAGTTATAATGCTGAGTTTGAAGCCTTGAACATGTCATTTTCTCAAAATTATTACTTTTCATATATTGTTAAAAAAACAGGACATTCTACCTGCAATTTATATCATACATGGAAAATTATTGGTAAAAGAAGAATTAATCCCAAATACACTACAGTGAAAACTTCTCAGAAAATGTATTAGTTGCAGGATTATGTCAATCAATACCGGTAATGTTTGTTTCACATATAATATACTTTTGTTTTTTACAGATTATTTGTTGAGGGTGTGATGGCAGAGACGTTATCAGAACTGATACAAAACTGTACATTTAGAGCTTTGTCTGAAGCTGTGAACACACAGAAAGAGAGGAAAGCACAACTACAAGAAACTATCCAGAAGTAAGCTTTCATAATTGTCAATTATTTTGAAGTGATTCTTATTTCTTTTGATCTTAGAATTTAAATTCATGACTTGAATCCACATAAATATATACAGTCGGCCCTTGTTCATTGGCATTTCATTGGGTCCGAAATTCCATTTCGAAATAAAACATAATTTTGATTAGCCATTTTAATTCGACATAGCTATGAAGATACATTGGGCTCTGATCTTTACTAAGATGATATCAAGAATTCAGATAGAAGGGCGTCGAATAAACGAGGTTCGACTGTATATCAGATTCAGTGTCGAATAAACGAGGTTCGACTGTATATCAGATTCAGTGTCGAATAAACGAGGTTCGACTGTATATCAGATTCAGTGTCGAATAAACGAGGTTCGACTGTATATCAGATTCAGTGTCGAATAAACGAGGTTCGACTGTATATCAGATTCAGTGTCGAATAAACGAGGTTCGACTGTATATCAGATTCAGTGTCTCATTGTTGATTACAAGGGTATCACAATACACATGAAGCATACCACAATATATCACAATACATGTGAAGCATACCACAATATATAACAATACACTAACAGCATATTGTGGTATGTACCACAATATATCGCAACATTAAATTAAGATATGACTGTAGATTAGTTTCTTCATATTGTATTTCTTAACTCTTTTTCCACTGCAATGAATATACGAGCGCCTCTGTACGATTTCCTACCTCTTCTTTAAGTGACGTCATTTCCAGAAAACGTCCCATGTGACAGCACCATGCACTGACAGAAAGCAATATTTGTCTCATTTGGCAATATGAAAACGAAGTGACCATATGGAGTAAATATTGTTTCCTGCTTAATACAAACAGTGTCATCACATGTTGCGTTTTCTTGAAAATTACGTCCCTTACAGAAGAGGTTGTAAATCCCATAGCAGCGCTCATATGTAATCATGTATATTAATGAACAAGTCGGCAACTGATGATATTATTGATGCTTTCAGAGAAGAGAATGGAAGGAAAAGAGTAAAGACACTTCATAGATTACTTGGTGACATTAAAAAAGAAAAAGAGAAGGAAATCCAAGAGAGAAATGAAATGATAGCACATTTAAAGGTAGAGAATAATACAACAGAAAAATACGACACATTCAGGGCTCTAGAAATCTTTCTCAATTACACTTGTCCTGGACTAGTGTACATGTTAAATTTGACTTGTCCGAAATGGGTGGCTAGTTGTTCGCGAATATGATGGGTTACAGACTTACCGTTAATTATGTGCGCATGAGCTAGCCTACTCTTGTTTATTTGTAACATGTCAAATGTTGATTAGCTATATTGGGGTAGATCTTTGCAGTGGGCCAATAATTTGTAACTTAAATCAGACAGTTGAAGTCAATCACCATGACAGTATGGACCCAATAAAAAGGGCCATTTGTGGGGGTCATTTATAACATTGAGTTCAGAGCTTTAAAACAAACTTGTCCTGGACTAACTTGTGGGTAGCCCAAACTGACAATTGAACTTCTCCGGGATGTCAGGCTAGTGGATTTCTGGAGCCCTAACATTATTTGATATATCTAAAGACAGATGTCACATAATTCTTCATTCATATTCAGCTGAAGTTGTGTTTTCAAGCAAATACCAAATTTGATGCTTTTTAATCTAAATTGTCTATACACAGATAATAAGTGTGGTATCTTCTTGAGAGCTTATATTTGTAAACCACTCACTGGCATTTTTTTACATCAGTTTGTTTTTAATTTCACAAATGTCAAGATTCCTATGTACAAGTAGCCTAATTGTTAAGGTTTAAACTGATTTATTTTACATTGATTGTGAAACAAGTTCTTACAACTTATATTAATCACTTTCGATGACTGCTTCCTGGCTACCAACCAGTATTCGCACAAAATTTAGGGATTGTAAAGTTTGTGATCAAACTCCGCTCATCGCTGAGCTAGAACCCACGACCTTCGGATCAGGAGTCAGGCGGTCTACCCCTAGAACAGTGCGCATTCCGAATTGTTAAGACTGTTTAGTATATCATTCTTTATAATATCAATAAGCTGACTTTAACCAAAACAATAAGGCCTAAAATAAATAGTTGTGTTTCTTGTGGCATGGCCAAAAAATATAGGGTCGGTAGGTAGGGATTTTTTTTTTTTAATTTTTTTTTTGGTGGGTTCCAATTAACCATTTCTTTTGAAATCCATTTTCTAAAGGTTTGGTACATGCAAATTATTTCTTCTTATCTTATACATACAGTGGAGCCTCTATAAGAAGACCACCATTTGTTCTCTGGAAAGTCAGTCATTATTGTAAGGTGGTCTGGTTATTGAGTTAAAAACATGGAAGAAAATTTCAAAACTGGTCCATGCAAATATATTATTGTTATTGAACTGGTCGCACTTTCAAGGTGGTCTGTAAGTGTGAGGTTTTACTGTAGTTAAACAAGTATGTCATATAAATATTTCATTTCCAGGATCAACTTCAAGAAATGAAAGCCAAGACAAATATGGAAGGAAAGTATATAAAGAAGTGTGCCGAGGTCAGTGTGGCTCAAACACAGAAGAAATGTACGATCTCGGAGAAGGATATGAAGGATGAGATTGAGGTAACGGAGATTCCTATTACAGTGAAACCTCGATTATAAGGACACCATTAATTCAGAGAAAAATTGGTGTGACAGTCAACTCTCGTTATAACGACCATGTTTGTTCCTTGGATTTACGTCGCTGTGTTGAATATGTAGATATGTTGAATTTGATCGATTACTGAATAAGCAAATTTGTTCCCACCGAATTGTCGTTAAATGAATATTCCGTTGTAACGAATGTCAGTATAGCAAGAGTTGACTCTATTAATGAAGTTAATATTAGGGAGAAAAATCGAAAACTAGTGCATGAACATGGAATCTTATTAATGAGGTACGGTAGTCTTAATTTCAAGATGATCATTAAGTGGGGTTTTATTGTAAATTCATTCAGAAAATTTGAACAAATTTAGACAATCATACTTACAATGGAAATTCTTTGGTTAATAAAATCCAAATCAACTTATTGGTAATTTGTCATAATTTTATATGTTTTTGTTTGATGTATATATTCTTTGTTTCTTTTATTTTGTAATTTATTGTTCTTTATGATATATAATTTGTAATAGTTTTATTGAGGCCCACATGGTAGATTGGGTTGTCCCAGATTTGCCGCCTCTTGAAATAAAGTCTTTATTATTATTCCAGTATGCAGTTAACTCGCTCGATATGCAGAATCATAATTGTAGTAGAATATGTATTCTGCTTATGCTTATATTTGAATCATTTTCCACTTTGCTCCCACGAAAATCCAGTATGGGTGACTTTTCAGGACATGTGGTTGTGAATTCCCATATCCCTTATCTGTTTTTCTTACATTTGCAGTTTAACATCCCCTGATTTTGGAATGTCAATAGTGCAAAGGCATTACTGTTGATGCAAAAATGTTGTGCAATGCCATGATATGCTTACAGAATATGAATAGATAACGCGTGTCATTTTCTATACAATATATGCACTTGTTATCTATCAGACTTAGACCATGTGAACTTCGTTTTGTCTCTACTATGTAGACAGTTGAAATTGGGTTGCTGATTGGATGGAATAGTGTGAGCGTGGTGTAATTACATTCATTCTGTACAATTTGCTACATGAATAAGAAATCAAGTTAATCAAATGAAAAACATCATATTTATAAATTTCTCTACTGTATTATATATATATATACCCCATAATTGACTAAACATTCTGTTTATTTATACTAAACATTCTGTTTATTTATACTAAACATTCTGTTTATTTATATAGCTGACATGTTTCAATTTGTATTTCAGAAATTACGACATAATATAGATGAAGAGATTCGATGTAATGCTGAAATAGAGTCATTCTTACGAACTCATCAAAATGTAATTGTCTTAATTAACAGTTTCTGTCATTTTCATTTAAATTGTACAAACTTACTGTAGATATAATTTAGCTTAAATATATGAAAATTTGTCGTTTCGTGACACTGCTTTTAAGAATGTTTACTAAGACATGTACATACAGGGTTGCATCCAATTGATAACTGATTATCAGTATTAACTTATTTGTTAATTGTTTAATAACTTCATGTATATTTGGAATGCTATGCTGTAGAAGTCTGCACTTGGTATGTTAATTTTAATTCAAATATTTTTATTTGACATCAGTTGTGAAACAAGTTTCTACGACTTATGTTAATCACTCTTGATGACTGTTTCCCGGGTTACAAACTATTCCTCATGCCTAACGCAGGGATTGTGAAGCCAGGATTCAAACCAGTGACCTGCAGATTAGGAGTGAGGTGCTCTACCGCTCGACCACTATGCCTCCTTGGCGGTTTTTACTTGACAGTAATCAGTGGGGGTGTTTGACCTTATTCCTTTATTCAGGACAATTGGGGGATTTTGTAACGAATTTTATCCGAAAATAATTCATGCTTTATACATTATGATTGTTTAGGAACTTGAAAAGAAAGTCGATTTCTGGATGGACAAGTATGAAAAAGATGTGGAATCCAAACAACATGACCTTGATGTTCTTAAAGCGTCCAAAGCTAAAGATCTTGAAAAACTACAGGAACTCACTAAATTGGTAAGAATGACTTAACATGTGGTACATTTTTTTTATGTGATACAGTCAAACCTGTGTTAAAGACCACCTGCGAACAAACACCACTATTGCAAAACCTGTCTGCAAAGACCACTAATTTTATCTCTCATCAGACCATTTTCAATGATATTTAATCTGTTAATAGAGACCACCTGTAAACAAAGACCACATTTTGCTGTTCCCATGGGTGGTCTTTATAGACAGGTTTGACTGTATTTTGTTTTCACTCAATTTTTAAAATATTGCTTTCGACTTGATACAAAAAACTTTTTTTTTATGTGATATATGTCTTCTTTCGTCAGTTTTTTCAACATTGTGTTAGAATTTATTTGAAATCAAATCCTGTTACACTTAGAAAAATATGCCTGTTTCCTGCAACTAAACCAATTTTTTGACATAAAATCCTGAAAATCTGATATACATAAATCTGTCCCTATGATAAGGAAGAAAAAAATGAATTAAAAAAATTCCCTACAAATGGACCTCAGCTTGAAACAAGAGACGGCATATTTTATGCCTTGCGATACATTTCTACAGCTAATTATGCTGTATCCTCAGTTTCTAATGTGACTTTTGTCTTTGAAAAAATAAGATGGACAAGTTGCGATATTTTATTTTATTTACTTATTATCAATCGATGGATCGTGTATCACTCACTGATCTAGACTCTCATTGACACTTGGCCCTCAAGCTTTCAAGTCCTGACTTGTTTTTAAAGGTCAAAATATGTCAAGTAATAATTTTTTAGAAAATTGCATGTTAATGCCTTCATACAGACACACTCTAAAACATTGCATTATAATTTTTTCTTAAACATTTTCTGGAACTGCTAAACGTGAGTCTGATACCGGCATTTCCTGTGTTAGTGCTGACTCGGCGCTTAGGTCAGGAGAAAAAATACCAGTACAGACACTTGTGGTTTTGGGAAACATGTAAGAAAACTGACAATGCAGTGTTGTGAAGTACATCTGTGTGAAGGGAATAACCACCGATATTAAGAATATTTGTCCAAAAAAATAAAATTACGTACATTTCCGGCAAAATGAACTCTTTCGTTGTTGTATTGACGATTAAACATTTCTGTGTTACAGTACAGGGAGTATGAACAAGTAGTTGTTGAGGACAGGATTGAGAAGGAGAAAACTAGAAGGAAGCAAGAACAAGAAGCTATTGAACTCAAAGCTTCCATTAAAGTAGGTTTGATTTTAGAATCTGTTTTTTGTCACAAAAACCTCAGGTACTACCATATTTATACTAGTCAAAAGTGACAACCTACCATTACTGTGTCACAAATTCCCCAACCTTACATGTATCCTGTCTCCCGTGGCCGAGCCTTGGGAGCGGGAGGTTGAAGGTTCGAATCCCAGTAGGGGTCCATTCTGATATGGCTGGTTGGTGATCCGCCAGCTAGTTAAATAATGGTTACAGTGTGCCTACCTGCCTGGTGCCTGGCATTAAAGGATAGGAACCGGGAAGTACATGTGCTCAGATAGTAGGTGTCTCATAAGTCAGAAATGGCTGGCCCTTTAAATAGGGGTGACACTATAATAAATAAATACTTGTTGTATGTGACTTATACATTGACAAAGTTGGGTTATGTACTGTACTTTTTCTCACACTCTCACAAGCTGCTAATGCATTGTATTTAATAAAGTCCTTCTGATTAAGTATTATGTTCAATAAGGCCATGCCAAATTTGAATATTGTTAAGCGTCTGCGTGCGCCTAGGTTTTGCGCTCATTGAGCCAAAAAAACAACATTTTTTCTAAGCTAAAAATTCTCAAATATTTTCGATGTCCATGATTCGTCAACGGCAATTGTAGTTGAGATCCTACAACGATGTGATTATTGTGTGAAAACTAGACAATTTATGTGAAAACGAGTCAGTTTTAAATTACATTTATTCATGTAAAGATCTAGTTTGGAAACAAACCATTTTGTTTTGTTTTTATGATGTTTCTTTCATTCAAATATCTAAAATTATGCATCACTTATTATCTGAAGATATTTGTTTTTTCGTATGAGTTTTTTTTTTTTTTTGGATAGGTAGCTAGGTTTCGGAACTTAGGTTGACGCTTAACAAAATTCCAATTTGGCATGGCCTAACTTAAAAGCAAAGAAAAAAACACAGCCATCGCCACTTTTGTAAGCTTGAGCAAAACCAAAAAATGATGCCCCTCCAAGCCTAAATCCAGGATCCGCACCAGGGGCTATATTAGTTAATGAATTAATTTGAAAGAAAATGATTGACGCTGAATGTATAGATGAGATTTTCATGACTGTGTTTATATTTAGGTTCAATCATGGTGGCGTGGGGTTATGGTCAGGAAAGGATTTGGACCTTATGCCAAAAAGAAGAAGGGAAAGAAAGGGAAGAAAGGAAAGAAAGGAAAGAAAAAGAAGTAGACTATAAACTGATTCATAGGAACTGTTGTGATACATTTATATTGTATTTATCATGTTGTATTACAAATTATGCATTTCATTCACTAGTTTGTTGTATTACTTATATACATTTAAATGAGCTGTTCCGCAACAAAACCTGAGTGACCAAAAATCCATTTTACATTTTTTGACAGATATATTTTAGACTAAGTTTCATTTAATACTAAAAATATTAAAATCGAACATCAACTTTTTTTTATCACAATTCAAATTTTAAGAACAAAATGCATACTAGAAAATGTAGTTTAACTCAAATGTACATTTTAATTCTTTAAAATCTCCTGGTTTACAAAAGGATAAAAACGTATTTCACAATATGACTTTCATGTTCATTTAATTCTATAAATTGAAATTAAGTAAGTAACCACAGGCACTTGCGAGAAAGCGCATAGTTTGTGAAGTCAAAATTTCATTGGAAAATATAGTCAACGTCGTTACTAATGTCACTACATTGTATTACAGGTTTGTCATGTTGATATAATAACTGATGCCACAAACACGTAATACTACCCATGTATAATGTCCCATAATTCACCAGTGAAATAAAAATTTGATGTGACATCATGACAGCCTTATAGTGAAGGCCTCCAATATAATGTGTGAAAAAATCAAATTTTACTAATATATGTTTATTTGCGATTAATAATACATGTATTAATCGAATATTACATTTCTGTTCATAAATTATTTAATTTATGAAAATTGTTTTCTGAAAACATTGAAGAAAAGTAAACAACCTGTCCATAAGAACAGGTCTAATTGATGAGGTTTTAACTTCAAGGGGGTCCTTTAGTGAAGTTTTACTGTATATTTAAGTAAACATTGCAATAATGAAAGTGATGGATTTTGTGAAGACCTAATGCTATTATTATATGTTATCATTACTGCTGAAACGTGCGCAGTATTCATGTTATGTCATGTTTTGTACAAAATAAAACTTATTTTGTTGAAAAAAGTCTTGTGATAATTTTTAGCTACTTAAAATGTCTCGCAGACAGACAAGCCTCTTGGCTTTTATGAATGCCTGGGACAGCATCTTTCACATAAACATTTAAAAAAAGAGTGTTTTTATTTTCTTTTTAATGCAGTTAATTTATTGTGCATCTATTTTCAAATTAATGATGAGTTAACAGATTATTATTATAAGGCCAGCCTTAAAACATTATTTGTTAGCAGTTAGACGAGCAACTTATTAAAAAATGCCACAACTCATTTTATTTTTCCATGCTCAATGATGAAAAAAAAAATTCAGTCCTCTAGCCATTACAGTATTAAACTAAAAAAACCTACCTACCTACCCACTGTTAAAATTCCGGGTCACGTAACTGCAAACAAACATTTTTATCAGGATGGCCTTATTCAGAGAAAATGGTCTCTTTAGAGAATAACTGCTATTTGAGGCAGCGTGATTTTCATGCAATGTTCCTGTTAAAAAAGTGTTTAAATATAGTAAAATATTGCAGAAGTAACCACTTTTTCGAAATTCTTGAAGATTTTTTTCACTTTTGGATTGGGCATTTGAAATATGCTGGTCGTTAGAATCATCAAAGATAAAGCTTTATTTAATGCCGTATAATTATGATCAACAAGAAACATGAACTACAAAGTTCTTGCACAACCAACATGGTATCAATGAAGAAACAGATGCTTGACTGATTTATCTCTACCCTTTATATGCCGAGTGCCTGGGAGCTAGCTACCAATGCCATTTTTCAAGTTTTTGGTATGATGCAATTTTTAAGGGGTCTGGTATGACTGAACCTGCAACCTCTCGATGTAGATGTTTTACCAAGTGAGCTAATGAACTCGTTGATGTTTGTTTAGATATTTTGATAGTAATGTAAGTAGAAATGTATTCACAGTGTAGTAAATTATGGATTGAATAGTACATGATGAAATTTTCATCAAACATACGCTGTAACAACTGAGCCCTTGGTATACACTTATTACTGTACACCGCAATGACAATTATCAATACCTCATAACGGTATGCAGACGAAATGGCCCACCGCCATAACGGCCCAAACAAACTGCCCAGATTTCTGGATAAAACAGCCCAGATTGTCGGGCAAAATAGCCCACTTTACGTCATAACAACTGAACCCTTAGTATACACTCAATCAATGGCAATGTTCCGGTGCCTTCTAGGGCCTTTTTCACAAACATTTTAAGACTGAAACTCGGACTTAGAACTTCAAAATTGCAGACGTTAAATTTACCAGCATTTCATTTTCCTAGTTGCCTACTGCACTTTTGCCAATTTTTATTAAAATCTATATTGTAATAACAACTTAGTAGTGCTCAAATTAAAATGTTTAAAGTCTAAGTCTGAGTTTCAGTCTTATAATGTTTGTGAATAAGGCCCCAGATTTTTAAGGTAAGTAAGTGCTTATATTGCAGTCAGCATCCTTGTCAAACTTGATTTATTTGACCATTTGGGTTATATAAAAAACAAAAATTAAAGCATAAAGAAATGGGGAAAATACACAGTTTCTTTAAAATATCTAATAATTTCAAAGTCTTAAATACCGTTTTAAAGACATTACTTTAAAAGTAATTATAAACAATATATATTTAATGTGAGAATGATTAACAGAACAGTTTTGTATTTTATTTTGACAAAATTATATTGTTTTTAGGCAGTGCGTCTGCCGCTAACATTGTATCGATATGCTATATCTGGTTTATGTGCATCTGCTCTCGCGAGATTTTATCCACTGAGAGATTTTACGATATCTGGCAGTGTAGCGCATCTGTGGTATTTAGGTCTTTGACCATTTGCTTGTAGAAAATGCTCTTCCTGTAGATAAATGTGTATGATTTCATACTACAGTGCATTTGATCAAATAATGTCACACATTATTTTTATATTTATTCTTATACAGTGTGATGATATCAATTTCATGGAATTGAATAAACACTTGTGGTCTCTAGTCTGTTTGAAGTTCGCGGTGGCCATAGTGACCGATTGTCGGTTATTGACCGCCGATAGAACAGGTTACGGCAAGTTTTATACATGACCGGAATAACGTTTCATCAAGCTCACGGAAACGCTTATTAAAAATCTACTTGTAAATCGCTCAGTGAGAAAGATTAAGCAGAATCCCGGAAGTTGATGTCCTGTCACTACAAAATATATTTTCAACAAACCATGAGAAAATGTCTGTGTGGTCATACCTATGGAGGCTCACACGCCGTTATTTATTCTGCCCAGAATCTTTTATAGTGCTTGTCTTACTAGTGGTCATTTACAACACATTCATGAACATTACGCCACTCTGGCAGAAAGCGAAAGAAAAGCTACGACTCCCTGCAACAAATTTTCACAATTTGTATTCGAATTCTCGGAATCCGCAACGGAATTCTGCGCTTTACTGGCCATCAGATCCCAACAAGTTGTCATGGGAATCGAAAAGTGGCAATGTGGCTGCTTACTCAATTCAAGGCCGAAGACCTCACATGGAAGATAGGTTTAAAATTCACTCTAATGGGAATAAACTTGGTCTCTATGGAATATTCGATGGACATGGTGGTGATGTGAGTATAGCCAGTGATTTAAAAAAATAATTTAACTGCCCGTGCCTTTGCCAAATTTGGGAAAATAAGGTAATGGTTTATTTGCTTTGTATATATGAGGTGATGTCAGAGCAAAGATTCTTTTATGAAAGGTTAAATGCACAAAAACTTGAATCAGAGGGAGGGAAAATGAACAAAGAATTGGGAAATTTTTTAGGAATGAAGTCAAGGGGAAAAGTTGGGCTCGAACCCATGACCCCCCTACCACTAGAACGGCGCTCTACCGACTGAGCTAACCAGGTGGTTGTCTAACCCCACATCACTGCACTCCTCCCCTTTAGGCATTTGAGGCTCAAGAACCATGGGCCGTCAAACACTGCTGCCACCATTGAAGTAAAATCATTGAGTCTCAATCTTCCGCTTTTCGAGTTGCAATCTCCCGATTTGACTTCAGAAAAGGTTCACATGTATGAAAATTAACCAAAAAAATCACTGATAGCTGTTATCATGGACATATAAACTGTGGATTCGAAACAGGCTGATATCGTTAAGAAATAATTTACCCATAACCCTTAGCACGCAATTTACCCACAATCCTTGGATATCGTGGATTTGAATTGAAATTTCATCCGATTAAATGACGCTCGTTCAGTCTTTCAACTCGGTATTGAACAAAAAAATGCATACAAGCAAACAAAATGATAACCACAAAATATATACATACCATCAAGAAATATATAGCTGTTGTAAAGATGACGATTATGGCGGTTCAAAATGTCAAATTCTCTAGATTCAGAAAGAAGATGGCGGACGTTGCTAATTTTTACCGCTATTCGGTGCTAATCGGAACACTTCGCTCATTTAGTCATTATTGCGGATCAGTTGTTCTGATCATTTGATCTCGAAAGAAAATCTCACCGCTACCGAGAGTTCAAAAAGGTCTAAATACATATACCAGCCTGTTTCCAATCCATGGTTTATATGTCCATGTTTTTTTTTTGTTACGGGAATAGATTTAAATGAAACCTATGACATTTCAAGTACTAAATACAAGATGATGTCACCCTGTGTTATTAAATGGTTGGACAAAAGTCTATTGTGTACAGTAGATTTATTCAATTTTTGAAAATCTGATCAACATAGGAATACATGTAAAAGTAAAGGATGTAGTGATTAATTAATAGACAATTGCTATTTATATATTAACTGTCTGTTAGAGAAAAGCCTCTCACTTCATCAATTTTTGGCTAAATTGAACCAAATTGTTTTCTTCAGATTTATTGGAAATTTTTACATACAAAGTGGGAATATATACTTTTTATAATGGCTATAAAACCTGTAACAAGTAACGATGCCTATTAATATAAGCGATGCTGCAACTGGTCCTGCTACTATGCCTATTACCTTATTCATTTTGTTTCAGTTTGTTGCAGAGTATGCTCAGAAAAATCTGTTTTCTGCGGTTTTGTCATCTAATGTCAGTGATAGCAATCAGCATGGGGAAATTTTGACAAAACATTTATTGGAAGTGGATGACAGAATTTTAAAAGAAGTGAAAGGAACATCAGATATTTCTGGTTTGTGTTTATATTTACTGTATATGCTTCCGAAAATTTGTATCAGAGGCTAAATTACATGTATTAAAATTTAATCTGAATCTATAAAGAATTGACTGAACATAGACAGTGAATCATGGAGATTATTTTTATAATTTATTCAAATTTTGTGCGTCATAATATATTGCAGCCTAGTACATGACTACATGTATTGCCATGCACATTTCAAAACACATCAAATTGACAATTTTACATAATATAAATATTAGAGGATATTTATGAATTGAGGGAAAACCATGCAATCACTTTAACTTATGTATGGTAGAAACAGCATTGTAAATGTTTTCAGTTGTAAAAAATACTAATTTGACCTCTCTAGAGCAACAACCTCTCAAAAACAGTCCCAACATGCATCTCCCAAAGGATGTTGCTCTGGAGAGGTAAGCTCTCTACTGCAAGGAGCGTAGTTTTCTACCTGTCATAATTTGTTAACTCACAGTCATTGGAGTTTGGTGAGCAATTTAGGATGAGCAACAATGTTTAGCAAGGGATTCATTGTCAGTTGCTGAAAATTTCGTGTTTTACTCATGTTGAAGGTAGTTAGTCTTTTATCACAATTTGCTAAGTGATCTTTTTTAGAATATGGCATGTTAACACCTTCATAAAGACATAGTCTAAAAACGCTGCATTGTAACTTGAGAAAATGGCACAGTAATGACTTGATACTATGGATGGAAATATTTGATTTTTTTGCTAACCGATTAACCAAAAACTCTATTGAACGGTTAACCAGTTAATTGAACGAGAACACACACATTTATATTTAAATGAAATTAAATACACAAATGATACATATACATGTACCAAGATATATATGTGTAACAGCTGTTACTCATGCATAATTGAGTGTGCAAAAAATAAACACAATTACATACACACAATGATAAATTTATCTGAAATGTGATACATAATATAAAAGCCAGGAATATTTAAGTCAATTTTATATACATGTATATTGTATACAATGCTCTTGATTTGAGTTTATTTCAATTAACCGGTTAGTAATTTTACTAACCTATTATTGTGCATTCAAATGGTTAATCAGTTAACTACTGACATCCTTACTTTATACACACGTTCTCTATAACACTGTAGGTCAGGGTAGGAAATATCTATTAGACTTGTGTAACTTTTTTTTCTCCTATTTACAACTAAGCATATTTTGACAAAAAATCAAAACTGTCTGCCTTTAAACATTTCTTTTGAACTAACTTGTAATCATGCAATGGGTTTATTTGTATCTTGCAGGATCGACAGCATTGGTTGCTATGGTTTCGGGGAAAACTCTGACAGTTGCAAATGTTGGAGATTCCAGAGGTGTTATGTGTGATAAAGACGATAAAGCCATTCCATTATCTGAAGATCATAAACCAAACTCGGTATGATTTTATATTGACAACTATGTGTAACATCTCAGTTAATACAAAGTACAGCTGTCATTGATAGAAACGATATTGGTCTTCACGATAACCCACTTGCCCGAAGCCCGGGACAAGTAAAATTACCGTCGGACAAGTAAAAAAATCCATTTCGTCCGCCCAAACCGGCAAGTCGTGTTCATGGTCCGGTCCGAATAGCTTTTATCCAAGCTGTCACAAAAACTGATGACGTAGTACTCAATACTTTGACTGGTTTTCATTTTTTGTCAATTTTGTTTGTGTAACAGAACTTTTTCATCAACTATTCCAACCATCAAAACATCATGTTTCTTCGTTATTTTGACGGTGCTGTTAATTTTATTCGGGAAAGTGAATTCGGGCGAGTGGAAATTGCAAGCTGTCTGTCCGAATGGGCAAGTCCTTCAAAAAAGTTGTTGTGAAGACTGTGATATTGGTGTGTCATTGATATTTTTCTGTTGATTGATTATTAATACATATATATATATGTTAAAAAATCAATACTTGAATAAATGAATAATAAATACATGCCTGAAAATGACGAAAATTCACCCAAAACAAAATGGAAGCTGGTGCGCTTGTCAAAAGGCTATGTCTAAAACTTCGCTGTACCTATCAAATGTGTTCAAGGAAAAATAATTAACTGAAGATTATGCATATTTTTCTTATTATATTTTGCTAATAAACACACATAATTCATAATAGTGAGGAAACAAGATGGTCAAAGTAATGAAAAGACATAATTAGAAGTGAAACTGTATGAAATCATGAACTAGAAATCGATACTTGATACATCAATGTATCATCAAATCAATAACAACTCTATATGTGCTTGTGTCAAAATGCTCAATCATGTACACAGGCGTTCCATTTGACCCTGGAGTTGACCCTTTGACCCCTGCAATTTCCCAAATGCCACATTTTGATCCTAAGGATTTTAGCTGAAGGGTAATTTTTTCTCTAAATTACAAGTATTTGGCTATAAAATGACCCTTGAGATTCAGCCCCTAGTTGAACCCCTGTGTCCACATGATTTTAACATATTTTCTTTAGGTATACATGTTTGCACTATGTTTAAGCTATGATGTATTAAATGTGCTTACAGTATACATACAGGAGGCTGTATATGTGGTGACGTGTGTCTCTATCTTCTCAATATGATGTATTAAACATGCTTACAGTATACATACAGGAGGCTGTATATGTGGTGACACGTGTCTCTATCTTCTCATTATGGTGTATTAAACATGCTTACAGTATACATACAGCAGGCTGTATATGTGGTGACATGTGTCTCTATCTTCTCATTATGGTGTATTAAACATGCTTACAGTATACATACAGGAGGCTGTATATGTGGTGACATGTGTCTCTATCTTCTCATTATGATGTATTAAACATGCTTACAGTATACATACAGGAGGCTGTATATGTGTTGACATGTGTTTCTATCTTCTCATTATGATGTATTAAACATGCTTACAGTATACATACAGGAGGCTGTATATGTGTTGACATGTGTTTCTATCTTCTCATTATGGTGTATTAAACATGCTTACAGTATACATACAGGAGGCTGTATATGTGGTGACATGCGTCTCTATCTTCTCATTATGGTGTATTAAACATGCTTACAGTATACATACAGGAGGCTGTATATGTGGTGACATGCGTCTCTATCTTCTCATTATGATGTATTAAACATGCTTACAGTATACATACAGGAGGCTGTATATGTGGTGACATGTGTCTCTATCTTCTCATTATGGTGTATTAAACATGTTTACAGTATACATACAGGAGGCTGTATATGTGTTGACACGTGTCTCTATCTTCTCATTATGGTGTATTAAACATGTTTACAGTATACATACAGGAGGCTGTATATGTGTTGACATGTGTCTCTCTCTTCTCATTATGGTGTATTAAACATGTTTACAGTATACATACAGGAGGCTGTATATGTGTTGACATGTGTCTCTATCTTCTCATTATGGTGTATTAAACATGTTTACAGTATACATACAGGAGGCTGTATATGTGTTGACATGTGTCTCTCTCTTCTCATTATGGTGTATTAAACATGTTTACAGTATACATACAGGAGGCTGTATATGTGTTGACATGTGTCTCTATCTTCTCATTATGGTGTATTAAACATGTTTACAGTATACATACAGGAGGCTGTATATGTGTTGACACGTGTCTCTATCTTCTCATTATGGTGTATTAAACATGCTTACAGTATACATACAGGAGGCTGTATATGTGTTGACACGTGTCTCTATCTTCTCATTATGGTGTATTGATTGTATTGACAATTATTTCAGACAAGAGAGCTGAAAAGAATCAAAGACGCCGGAGGTTTTGTTGGATTTAACGGCGTATGGAGAGTTGCTGGAATACTTGCTACGTCTCGAGCTCTTGGAGATTATCCATTGAAAGAGAAAAGTTTTGTCATAGCGGAGCCCGATATTCTGACATTTAATCTCGAGGAAGTCCGACCCAAGTTTCTAATTTTAGCTACTGATGGATTATGGGATTGTTTCTCGAACGAAGAAGCTGTTCAGTTTATATTAGAACGATTGGACGAGCCTCATTTTGGTGCTAAAAGCATTATTTTACAAGCTTATTATCGCGGGTCTTTAGATAACATAACAGTTATGGTGATAAAATTTGATAAGAACAGCTTTGATAGTACATCTAGATAGCATACATAGGCACAAATTATGTGTTACCATTGGTTACGACAATGTGTGATATATTGTAATTTATTAAATATATTTTACTATCAACACACATTTTATTTTACTTACAAATGTATGTATTATGTAACAACAAGTTATATTTGTGTACATTGTTCATTTATCAAGGTCCAATGCAGGGGTGTCATTGATGGTAAAGTTTGTATTGAGTGGAATATAGAAATAGAATCTCAAGAGATCTTATTTCATGCTTATCCTACATTTATGGCCAAGTCTTTATTGATATATCAAGTCAAATATATCAACAGCATGTCGATATTTTTATGCAGGAATAGAAAATTAATTAGAACTTTACTTGTTTTTATCCTACATAAGCAAATATCCTTCACATATTTATGTTTTTTAGCCTTTGTACAGTATTATCCTGTCATTTTTTTCTATGGGCACACGTTATGACAGAAACGGGCATTGTGCAGAGTTGACAAGAATGACGGAAAATAATAGATTAGGCATTAACGTCTGGTAACTCTCGCTCGGTAAACTAACGAGATTGTTTAATGGTATTGATATTTCAACATCGTATCAATATCAGATTGACTTGTTAGAATCGATAATGTATTAATATCATTCTTATCAAGGACACCCCTAGATCAATGTGTTTGATGTCGTGTACTCTTCAACATATATTTGTGTTTTCCTATTAATTGATTTCAAGCGCCGAGAGTGGAAGTAACCATCGTATAGATAGTTCCCACATCTACAATATTTACCTCCCTTGTTCTTAACTGTCGGCCATTTTGATAGACAAAACTGATAAGCCCTTATAGGAGTAATTTCCAAATATGTGATAATTGAGAAAATTCCAAGAGAATTTTCATGTGCCAACCACTTTTTCTTCAACTTACTGAGCCAACTCAACTGCCCACATGAGCAAAATGGCCGACAATGCAGAAAAAGGGGAGGTAAGTATTGTAGATGAGGGAACTATCTATTCGTAGGTTTGTATTGGTTTCATTCGTGATGTTTATTGTTGTATCTGTGACAAAAGTGTCTAGTAATAGATGTGCTGGTTTATCTGTAATGTAATACAACTACAGTTTATCTCAACTGAGTAAGTTATGTGTATTTGTTTGTTTGTTTGTTTGAGTGTATGTTTTGGTTATTGTTTTTAACAATTAAGTTATGCTTTTTGTTGACCAGATTGAGATCTTAAAAATATGAACAAATCTCGTTAATGTATTTGTTAATTAATTTTTGTGTGTGTGTAAATACATGTGTGTGCTCCATAGCTCATGTTTCAGTACTTGAGCCCATTGAGCTTGTTGCATGGAGGGGCGGGGGTTATCATGTTGTAATTATATTTTTCTATACAAAACCTTGCAAATGACAAAATATCATCTAATTAATGATTAAGTCAGCAATTAATTAATTGATCATGTGGTTCATAGTCAATTAGTCATGTCATCTGTTGTTTCATGTTGTAAATTTTAGTGAGGGTTTGAGTTATTGATTGGCACTGCTTTTTTCTCATAAACTGTCTTTTTCATTGTCCACCATGGATCTATCATACCTGTCAACTTTTACGATTTTTTCTACTTCTTACGAATTCAAGACCCTCATACAAATTTATTATTATAGACGAATTTTGTGTGAGTTGAAATTTTATGTGTAAAATATCATTTGTAGGGCACACTATAATTGACATATGACACTTTGCGCTGGTGATGTAACGCTGTATATAGTTAGACATGTTGTTTACTTATCAATAATTTGCATGTTACAGCACAATTAAACTTCATTATAATTCCTGTCATGATAAGTCGTACTATTTTGAATTTGAAAAGGTTGACAGGTATGGTTGAATTGATGCATTAATGTTTAGGGTCAGGGTCCGTATTCACAAATGTTTGAAGACTGAATCTCAGACTTTGACTTTAAAATGGTAAATTTCATTTAGTTCCTACGTTATTGTTCCCCAATATATGTTGATAAAACATGGCAAAAGTGTAGAGTGAGTAACAAGAAATATTCAGGCAAAAATGTATCCGTTCAGATATTATGAAAACGAAATGCTTGTAAATTGAATTTTTGCAATTTTAAGTCTAAGAGTCTGAGATTCAGTTTTAAAACGTTTGTGAATACAGGCACAGGAGTCAAACTATTGATCAGTGACTGTTCAATATCTACTAGTCAAGTTGGGCATTAGATCAAAATTTAAATAGTCAACGCTCTGTACATTCTTAGTCAGTTGGCAATACTATCGTATATTTTATATAACAGTGTACAGGTGCAGCCTTTCCAAAGTAACACCTTTAAGAGATGCACACATTGGATGTTGTTGCTCTAAAGAGGTTAAGATTGATTGTAAATGTGCACGTCATAAAAAATTGATAATGTTGTTGAAGAGAGGTTGTTGCTCTGGAGAGGGCCGCTCTGGAAAGGTCACAGTGGAGAGTGACGCTCTGGAGAGGTCGCACCGTATCTGTTTTTCAAATGCCAATATCAATCACTTACTCAGCATAACTTTCAATAAGTATTGATGACATTCTCTTCTTTAAAATGTGGTGTTGTATTAAATTGAATGTTGATTCAGTAAATGATAAATATGTTTAGCACCAAACAATTACATGTTATATGGTCGTAATAGGGTAATAATTTTGTTATTGTAGCTGTTAGATAATTGTTTGTATCATTCACTCATTACACCTAATATATCCATGCTTACAATAGATCTACTCCAGATTGCTGTAAATGTTGGCTTTTCCCTCTAACCCCGGGCTACAAACTACAATAGACCATTTAAATCATGCTCCAATTGCAATGAAAACAAAGCAAGAAGTCAAAGTACGAGTGATCTTCAGAGGATCTTAAATTAAACTTGGTCTGTACCATAGGTACCGTAAAAGCCATGTTTAGCCAATTCTGGATTTCATCTATTTGGGAAAATTAATTATTTTGTTCATGTATTCAACAAAATACTCGGTGTGTATTTTTATGTTTTTTTCCCCGCTTATATACAATTTCTATAAACTATTGATGTGACAGGAAGGCACATGAGATTGGCTTGAGTTCTCTCCTTTTATGTATACAGCAAGACAACCTCAAAATGAAGAACATGATTTTCAAGTCCATTTTCAATAATTTCCCGTTTTTTTTTAACCTCAATATTAAGACCACTTCAATTATAAGACCACCTTTCAATGGTCACACAGTTTGTCTCATACTTGAGGTTTTACTGTTCATTTACTACAGAAGGGAGAGAACACTAGAAGGGATAAAGGGAGAGAACACTTGAAGGGTTAAAGGGAGAGAACACTTGAAGGGACAAAGGGAGATAACACTTGAAGGGACAAAGGGAGATAACACTAGAAGGGATAAAGGGACAGAACTCGTGACAATCCTGTGCAGGAAGGTATGCTGTGAATACAGTCATGACTGTCATATGTATATCTCTACATTCTCTTCATAGTCTGAAATTTCAAATATAGCATGGCATATACCAGTGTTGTTACATTAGGAAAGAAGTATAACATACATTTCCCTTATGCTGGATCATAATCATTTTGTATGGATGTTTTTCTGCATTTTAATTTCCATTTTATAACTCTTTAACATTTTGATCTATTTGACTGAACCACAAAAATATATATGACTAAGACAGTAAGAAGCTAAATTCACAGGAGATTGTCACAAGTTCTCTCCCCTTCTATAGCCCTTCTATTAGTATATATACTCCACATATACAAATGTACTATAGAAGGGGAGAGAACTCATGACATTCTCCAATAGCTAAATTATTCTACAAAGGGGATATCATCGATAAATCTTGACATTTTTGTTTTATGCGTTTGATTTTGTTCCATGTTTTTTATTTTTCGATGTACTGAGATTTTTTACTTACATGTCAGTTTCATTTTTACAACAGAGAGTTTTATTTCCTTTTGTATGGGTGTTTGTTAAATTTTGCTTGGCTTGTTTCACTCGACTACTTTTAGTCATCACTATAACACGACAGTGGCTGTGGGATATGAATCTTTAGAATGACTTATTGTAGGACTTAACAGATAGCTGAAACTATATAGATGCCTCGATGACAAAACCTATGGCAATGAATTTGACGTCACAAACTAAGCGCTTTCTCAGAAGTGATTATGGTCACTTAATTTTGCTTTATAGAACTAAAGGAGCTTGACAATGTTTATATGTACATGTATTTCATAAACTATGTTTTTCCATTGGAAATATAAGATTTTTTAAGAGTAAATGTACATTTGAGTAAAACGTCTCTTACATGACGTCATTTTATAGTTTACTATTGCTATAAAAAGTAGATGTCTGATTTTAATATTTTGGTATTAAATCATGAAACAAGAAAAATGTCTTAGAAAATGTAAAAACCTGAAAATGATTTTTTGTGTCACTATAATACAGGGTTTGTCGTGGAACAGTTCATATGTGTTTTAACCATCAATTACCTATATCCAAAAATAGAATACTCAGGTCTAAAAATAGAACTGACAGGTAAACAACTCTCACCATAGTCCGAGGGTTCAGCGTAAGACTTGCCTAACTCGTATGTATTTATATAGGAGTTAGGATAGTCTTGCACTGAACCCTCAATATTACAGTACTGCAAAGCATGTACATTAGTAGATGATAAAGTTTTATGTTGTGCCAAATTTCTGTGTTTTATTATGCTCTTTTAATATTTATTCTTTTTAACTTGTTTTTTGTCGGATAACTAGTTTTCATTACTTCTTTGCCAAATGAGATTTGGGAACAGCAATTTTACCTACATCCATGTTTACAAATTGTTTTTATAAATCTTTTCACATTGATTCCTTCACTTTTTTGTATTTATAATTTATCGTTTAATCTACCGGTAAATGGAGTATTGCACAAGATTATGATTGATGGGAAAACTCACAATTTATGTTTATTTATATCGACTTCTTAGACATGTAATTACACCCATGTATTATTTTCGATAATTCACTTGCTAACGGTCCATTTCATTGTTTTCATATATCTCCAATAAATTCCACTCATGTAATGCCCTATAATTATATTATATATCATATTACATGTGTTATAACATCCTTATATAATGTTCAATTATTCACTTGCTAAAGGCTCATTTTTATTGATTTTATGGCCCCCTGCCAGTTGACGAAACAAGTCTTGGTTATATTTAACAAACCATTGTTATGGCCTACCAGAAACCTAGGAAATGATAGGAATTCTTTAAATTCAAACGATTTTATGATGTGTCAATGGGAACAGAGACTGATGCGAGACTTGGCATTATTTGACCGTTTATTTCCTTTTATTCATTGTTGGCTCTATGCTTTTAGACATAGACATAATTGTGTATATCAACGTCATGGCTATGCCATGAAAATTTCCCTGGGGGGCGTAGGAACAGTTGAAAATAAATGGACCCCCAATAGAATTTTACTTGGTTTTTGACCCCCAGATTTTGACCTTCCCCCCACCCCCAAAGGTAATTTTAGTCGGTTGTCATCTTTCAAACGCCTAGGGAGATTTTTCTGAAATAGCCCTCACTTGTCTTAGTGTTAAGGTTTGAAATTCATGCTTTGTAATTGTTGACATCTTTACCTGTTATTTCCAATCTTGGGGAAAATCCACACAGGAGCCCACGTCTAAGTTTCATATTGACAAAATTATTATAACTCAGTTTTGATGAAGAAGCAATTGTTGTAGTTTTGCACCTAATCCTTGATAATTTTCAAATAGTTTGATGAGGAGACCACAGAGATACTGTTCACTTTAGAAGTAGTAGTATTTTTTCTCAAAATATGCTAAATAATAATGTTGAGAAAATTCATTTTATTGCCCTCATTCAGTCTAATAAGTAATAACACTGCATTATAACTTTTCATAAAAGTTTCCTAGACCAGTTATTTCCTATGCTCACGCTAGCTTGGCAAGAAGGTAAGGATAGAATATACCTGTATTGGACTCGTATACATGTGGTTTTGAGAAAGATGTTTGAAAAGAGACAATGCAGAATTGTAGAGTACATCTGTATATAGGTATATATCGCCAATTATCTCATATTTATAGGGAAGCATATTTTGACAAACCCTACCTTTAAAGGTTTTAAACCTTTTTAGAAAGTAACTGTACATGAAAATTCATTTGATCCATATTATTTGTCTTTTTCGTATCTATGACTATGTAGTTTATAACTACGGTATCCGTAATTATCTGTATCAGTGTAATCTTTTCTCTACTGTGGATACACATTATAAGGACTGGCTTGTGTCCCTGCCAAGTTGGGGGACTTGGATTTTCCCTCGTCTGTAAGTCTGAAGTTTTTGTAGCTCCAAACTCTAAAAGTATTTGACCCAGGGAAACGAAACTTCATAGGAATATTAGTCATCACATGAAATGGCACACCTGGGTGTTCCTATAACATTTATGCGAGAAATGCAGTTATGGCCCCTGATTGAGTATAGTGGGGCACTGGTGTTCTATGGACATACTTCTAGTTATGTACCTAATGTTGAGGCATTGTCTGAAGTACGGTACTTGCATGTGGAATATAGGCAGAACATGGTATGTGTATATTATATTCTACAAATGTTTTTGTCTTGTAAAACTATATTGCTGTAAATGTATTGCATCAGTAAGAATGAAACAAATTGGGCTTTTGTCATCAGTCTTCGTATATTGTCACAAACTGTCGCTATGAATCATCATTTGCTTCAAAATCCTGCCTTCTCTAGAACTAGACGGCAAATATTGCTCACATACTGTTGCAAAATCGCAGATGCCAAAGGTTGGAATTTGAAAATATTTCATAGATAGGGTCATTGGGCAACTCGTCATCCAAATCCCTAAAATGTACTTGAGCCATAAATAACAGCTTCATCCTGGGTTGGGCTGGCAGTAGCACACTCGTGGTTTGACTTGTGCGAGTGATCTAGGGCCATCATGCCAGTCTTGTTGTGATAGTTCAATTTTTGCTTTGAATGATACAATGTATTCTCTAACGTGATGACGAATGTCAAGATCGTGTGATGACGAATGTCAAGATGGTGTGATGACAAATTGATATTTATTCTTTCAACACTGAATAATTTTTTGCTGGTTATCGAGTATGAATAACATCGATGCACTTTATGACTAAAGTTCACTATCTTCCTTGAAGGTTGTTATATCTTAGCACTTTTGAAGATATTATTTAAATCAGATTGGCTTATACACGTCTTCAATTTTAGTTTTACTTTTTTGCTGTTAAAATCTGACTAAAACATTTGTATCATTTCTTTGGCATGTCCAGACACTCCGACAGTACTAGCTTTATATGATATACTCATTTATCCCTTTATATGTGGAATATATAATTAAGAATACAAAGGAGATTAATAAGTCTGATGCACAGGAGATTGTTCTCTCCCTTTATCCCTTTTATAGTACATGTATATATGACTTTAAAATGTATCCACATTTTTTTTTCTAAAATTAGGGTAATTTTTTTAAAAAGGATGCAAACATTATTGACTTGTAGTAGTACAAAATAAGAATAAATTCAATTGGAAAGTAAACCTGGATCATTATTCCTCTTATAAAGGCATTGATTTTGACTTATATAATTTCCATCGACTCATCATTTTATCTGCCTTTTATGCACCTATCAATATTTTGCTTGGGAGGGGGAGGGGGGGTGCTGACACAAGGAAGTAAGACAACTTGTCTACTTTGGGGTCTAATTCCCCACCCTCTAGTCAAGCATTTTGTCCAAATCCGCACAGTGCAGTGGGAGGTACCATTTCCCTGCTACAGAGATCTATTAAAAATCCAGCCTGTCTACAATTAATACATGTATTTCCTGGGACCTGGAATCATTTCGAGTGTAAAATTCCCCCTGTGAGGAATCAATTTATATCTGATGTCCTGCGTACTGTCCCCCACCCTCCAGGACAAAACATTGATTTGTGCATGGCCAGCAACTAGCTTATTTGTTTAGACTTTGGTAAAAATATACACCCAAGTGTATTAAATTGTGTAGAATAGAATTAGAATAATTACTAGTATGCAGATATTTGTCTAGAATTTATGAGCAAGTATTCTTGTGTAAAGTTTTGTTTTGAGGCATACTGGTGTGTAGTGTTCAATTGTAAAACAAGAAGTTGGTGAGAATTTTCATGTGTTTTCATGACATTTCCATGTGAGTCATTGTGAATAAAATTATCAATCACCGCATGTAGTTTTAGTTGCTTTATTTTAGTAATTCTGTTATATACACATAATTCTTGAGTTACAACATATTCATTGGTGCGCAAGAAGTGTTGGTATGAGAGCAAACATTGGATTGGTTACTGTGTGTATATTAAATGCATCATATTGTATATACACCTGCAAGGTGGTATCATATGATGGCACTTGTCCGTCTCACAGAAATTTGGTTTCCACTCCTTTACTTCAGAAGGTTTGAACTATGATCTTCAAACATTGATATTGATTTTTAGGTCAGTGTCTAAGGTCACAAATGTACTGTTAGTACCAAAACCGTTTCTGCTCAATTGAACGTGAGACTGTGCTGACCTATGGTACACAACTTCAGAATGCTTTGACCTATATCCCTTGAACTTAGTAAACACACTAGTCAATGGCGTTAGATGACCTCTTCCATTTTATAGGTATCTGCATCACAGTGCCTGTTAGTGCCAGAACCATTTCCTCTCAGTAACTGGAGAATGCTTTGACCTATGATCCTCAAACTTGTGTATATGTATCATCAAGCTACATCTGTATTTATTTGGATTGCCAACTATCATACGATTATAATATATTTCCAGAGTAGATCCTTGGATCACGATACTCTGGATAACAGTATAGCAACTGTTGCCCCTGGTTTTACCCTCTTTCAATAATGTACTGTCACCAGGTTTCCTGGGTTACCAACCAGTACTAACCTGCTTTTATGAAAGCAACCGACAAACTTCTTCACCTGAATCAAGATTTAGAGGACAAGGGTCATAGAGGACCTGTGCCTCATAAAGGTTTCAAACTTGCAATCCCTGGGGCTGTATTCACAAACATTTTAAGACTGAAACTCGGACTTTAAATTTGCACAAGTTATACCAGTTTCGTTTTCATCATATCTAAACAGATGAAATTTTGTGTGAATGTTTCTTATTACTCTCTCTACACTTTTGCCGAGTTTGATCAAAATGTATTCTGTAATGTTGAGTAGGAGCAATATGAACATGTACCATTTTAAATATTAAGTCCTGATATTCAGTCTTGAAATGTTTGTGAACACAGCCCCAGGATTACTCTACTGAGCCAACACATCCAGCTGTGTGTCCAGCTTAAAAAGGAAGTTTTGAACAGTGACATATTAAAATATAACGAGCCATGTAATTTGGGTTTTTTGTTAATATTTTATTTTTACTCGTTGGCGAAAAAATATTTACAAATGAAAATATGATACAATGAAAATGAACATACAAAACTATACTATCATTACTTAGTGGACGATGTAAAAAAGTAATCAACTCGGATAGAGTAGCATTTTCTAATGAAACAAGACTAATTAATACCTTCAATTTTTTTCCCCAGCCAGTGAAGACGCATGTTCTTTTAGACTGATTTTATTAAACTGAAACACAACCAATTGTTACTGATTATTCCTGCTTGCTCCCACTATCACAAGGATGACAAATCTTTTGATAAATAAACATATTCTTCTATAGTACGATGATTGAGGAAACAGTTTCTTTGATACAAAGTTAGATGCAACGATGGAATATTTAATAAAATCTACACTATCATATATACAATCAATTACATTCAAAGAACTCGTTTTACACGCCAACCAATTCAATTCTAATCACAACACATGGATCATTTAAGATTCCATTCACTATGTATTGACTTACAAGATCATAAATATGAACACATGATTTTGTAATGAGGCACAAAGTCACATAAACAGTCGAGGCCATGTTATGACAATTACAGATATTAGGGTGGGGTAAGACCCTGTGTGACCCCCCTGCGTCACCCTTCTAGCATTACCTGGGGCATAGGAAGGCATTTGTTTAAAGCACTGACCTTTGCCAAACCAAATATGAACACAAGGTTACAAAATGAACACATAAATCAGTATTTGAACACGTATTGGTAAAAATGTAACAATTAAAAATTTGATTTTACTAAACACATAGCTATATCCCGACCATGTGACAATGTATTTACAACAAAGTCCTCTATCCATGCATAAATAATTTTCTAAAGTATAAGAATTTAAATAAATTCTCGGATTACACATCTGATGAAATGCTTTAATCAATAAATCTTCACGAAATCCCTTAATTGTTCATTTCTGGACAAACACCCACACACATTTCTTGAATGTTTTCACATCCGAACGGTTCTTGTAAACTTTTTGAACAAGCATGTTATTTCATTACAAATAGGTATTTTTAATGACCGTCCATCGCATAGAATGCATAGTTTTGTGTATGAAATATGTCGTAGTCCTCCGGTGTTATATAAAGGTGATTTTTGTATGGGCCTGGTTAACTTGCCACACGTTCAGTTCCTCGTACTCGTCGATACAAGCATCGACCTGATCGGGTTTGAATCCTTTTGATGTACACTGTTCCATGACATCAGCAACTTTGACAGACTTGACGCCTCGTGACGGCGCCATCTCTCGTACGATAGCGAATATCTTGTCGGTCACATTTTGAGCTCTGAAATAGTAGGAGATATTACAAATATATTACGTAATGTCCTTAAAATATTTTGTTACATTAATGTTTGTCATATTTGCGACAGTCCGTTACTTACAAGAGAACGGTTGAATTAAATTTTTAGTGCGGACAACCAATGGAAACCATGCTTTGGCAAACACTGACCAATAGACATTGAGAACTCAATACTGGTATTTTCAACTAATTTTGAACTGAAAGTACATGGAACCGAGTAGAAAACTCGGACAATACCTACAATTATGTAAACTTAATTTATCAAACAGACTGAAATGTCCTTTAGATGGGAAATTAATCACTAAAATGAAAAGCACGCAACATTTCATTTGTCATATCAAATCATCTGTACCAATTTTATGTCAGGACCAAATAATTGGACCCAGAATCAAAACAAATACTCTGCACCGAGCGTGGACATTTGAGAACCCGATGTAAATAATAATGCTCACAAACTGTCAAATATCTTTCGAGTCTATTTTCATCGAGATTCGAGTGTGTATCCAAGATTTGAGAGTAAGAATTACTTATAATCATTATACCAAGCTGTCAGCTCAAAGAACTTGCACTCAAATCTACGATTAACACTAAAATTAGTAAGAATGTAAAATAAAAATAATCTCACTCTCAAATCTCCAATCTCAGACCAGTAAATTTTGATGTCTAAAAGCCAAGTGCAGATTGGTAAAGGTAAAAAATTCAAGACCATGTTGTCTCCCCGACTACATTCTTTGAGATTCAAAGACAAATGACTCGGAATGCCTTATCTTCAGTCAAATATTCATGGAAGAACATGTACCTAGCCAGGGGCCGAATACGAACAATTTTAGACTGAAACTCAGACTTGAGACTTTAAAATCGAAAATGTTCTTTCTGCTCCTACGTTGTTACAACAGCATAAATATTTATAAAAACTTAGCTAAAGCAAAGAGTAAGTCACAATTTTTCAGACAAAATTTCGTTTGTTTATCATTGGTCAAGTTAATTTTCGCAATTTTAAAGTCAGAAGTTTCAGTCTTAAACTGTTTGTGAATACGGCCCCTGGGTTCAGCCCATGACATCTTGAGTGGCATTTGAGTGCTAAACCAACTAAGCTAACTGCACGGGTCTCAAGACTAATTAATTTAAGGAATTGAATAATGTCTCAGTGTGTAAAGATTATATGTGTATACAAACCTTGTGTGCATCTCGTGTCCAGGATTTAGAGAATCTTTCGACATTTCCATCAATCTGATAGCTTCATTGACATCATCTTTCTCTACACTATCTGATAATCTAAGTCTAGCCTACAATATAGACATCATATGTTCATTAAATTCAAATAAGACATATTGATTACAGTTTGATCACTAAGCTAGGCTAAATGTCCAACCTCAACATGTGTAAGTCTCCTACCAATGTCAGAAATACACAATCCGTAGGACGGTAAAGCCTAAAATGATACTTTGTTTCAAAAACAGGTTCATTCAAATTCATTAGTTTCAAAATTTTATTTGGAATAAAACATGGTTTCGAATAATCCATTTCAATTCGACGAGCCTAAGCAGATATATCGGTAACCCAATATTTATTTCAGATGATGCCAAGTATTCGGATACAAGGTCGTCAAACCCAGACCTGGCAGGTAACAACCCAGTGCTCTACCAACTGAGCTTACCCAGCAGGCCATCTCATTTAAGACTAGTAGGCAACACACAGAAAGCTACATACCAAAGCAGTTGAAAGACGCAGGATGGCGAGAAGAGTTCTAGCTGACATAAATGTCATATCTTTACTATTTCTGGCTTCTTTCCTCATCTCACAGTATGCTCCGGTGATGTAGTCAGATAATACCTCGGGTATGATTGGTTGTTTCTTCTTGCACAGTGCAACGTACCTCCTGTCAATATAAACCAAAGCTTGAAAACATATATATAATGTCAGTGATTCTTTTTTGTTAATTTTACTGCCGAATATAGGCTGTTTCCCCTTATCAAAAACGTCCATTCCCCCCCCCCCAAAATCATAATTTTTCCCAAGTCTTTGTTCATTTACCGCCCTCTGACTTAATTGCCTTTTATTAAGCCAGTTAACATCAGCCACAGCTGAAAAGTTATTTTATAAGCAAAACAACCATTATTTGGGATTTATCGTGCCTGTTTTCTCAATGGAAAAGGCACAGGCAGTAAAATTGTTTTAAAAAAGAATCACAGAATGTAATACAAACATCCACTAGTTCTGCAGTCACTCCAAAAATATGTAACAACTGACTTCAATTACACTACACACCAGGCTGGCGCAGACATACAAATTTTTAAGCCAATTTTTGCCAAGTAATATTTTAGCTAAACTGCTTAAATGCCCCTAAATTTACGTAGTTCGTTGCTTTTTCTACCGTTTTTAGAAAAGGGACTCTGGTCAGATTGGGATTTTTTGCAGCAAACTGTCAATTTGGCAGCATCTAGTATATACAATCATTTTTTAGACATTCGTCATTAATGAACTTCATATTTCTAGATTCACAATATCTTAAGATAATGCAGATGAATGAAATGGTAAATTATTTGTCAACTTTTGATGTTATTGCCAGTTTATTCGTTAATTCATTCCCTCAACAGCATTCAGTTTCCCTTTGGAATCTGTACTACTCGAGCCTGGACACCAAAGACTGCAGATATCTTCAGGTTATAAGTATAGTGATGTTCTGCCACGTTGAGACCTTGATCATGTCTCCCACAGCAATCAAAGTATCTCAATACAGTAAATCTTGCTTACTAAGACCATTGATATAAAGAACATAGGTATACAAGCAACACATTTTAATTCCATACAATCATACGCATTTTGCATTCAACAGCATTTTATGAATATAACAACAAACAAGTACATACCTCATTAGCTTCATATCAAGAGGAGTGAACTGTGATGGTGGGTGAACGTTATGTTGATGGACATATGTGATGTGCTGAGCCAACCTAGAAATGACACAAAAACATTGAACTAAATATATATATACTCTTTATTAATATTATGAAACTTTTCTTACTACATGTAACTACATTATGAAGTTTGTGAGAAAAGTTTCATAATTTTGACAAAGCCTTTTCAGGCAAAATATTAATAAAGAGTTAAACAGAGAGAGCACATTATTTGTCCCTATTATTGACGTTTATCTGAGATAAATATATAGAGAGAGTTTATCAACTGGGCCCTTGTTCACAAAGGATCAACTATTCTGGACCAATCTAATACTGAGAAATGTTTGCCATTTCCTTAAAGCAACTGAACACCTTATCCAGTACCTCTCATGAAAGAACCCCAAAATACCTAAATATCTCCTTATAAACATTATAAAAGCATTTTAAACTACACCTTTTTATTGAGAGATTGACCAATTATACAGTAACTAGTTTACATCACATCCGGATCAATTTTCAACAACCCATTTAACTTTTTAATTAGCATCTTCTTCTAAACAAATATTAGACCCGAAAGGTCTTCACAAATTTGCAAGATATTCATACATGTCACTTTGTGTTGAAATATTTAACTTTGCATAGTAACTTTGAAAGAAACTACATTTGATCTTGATCCTGCTCCAGAGAACTAATTCTTTGTGAACAAGGGACCAGCCTTTCTTCTATTAAAACAAGAGATGTTTGTAAAACATTATGTCCCCATGGGATGTACAATCGACCCCTGTTACCTAGACCTTTGACCCCAAAATCAATAGGGTTCCTCTGCTACCCATGATGAATGTGTGGACCAAGTTCGAGGATGATAGGTCAAGAGAAACGAAAAGGTTACGGACCGTATGCACGCGGCAGTCTGTCTCATAATGGTGAACACTTGCGCCACGTCATTTGAAAATCCTCAATTAAGTGAGTGTAATGGTCAGGACAATGAAAATCTGGACGGACGGACGCACTCATGCACATACACCAGACCGCCATTGTGGCGACTATATCAAGCTCAGGGCCAGGGGGGCTTGACAAAAACTGAACACTACTGGAGCTTATAGACCTCACTGAACATACCTTAAATCATTGTCCCTGTCTGGTTTATCCTGAATCAACCACAGAAGATCAAACCTGGAGAGTAAAGCTGCAGGTAGCTGAATGTTCTGTTCAATCGATCGTTTAGGGTTATATCTACCATAGGCTGGGTTAGCAGCAGCTAGTATAGATACCCTAGCATTCAAACTGGTCATGATTCCAGCCTGAAATCAACAACAACAGATGATGGGAGAAAATGAAACACATCACATCACATCACATTACTTTATAAATTTGATCTATCAGTTGTATATTCAGGGCACTAGACTGCTTTGGAGGACCAATACCTACACATGCAAATGGGGGAATTCTGCATCTCTAGAATTTAAGATGAAAAAAAAAGAAACTTTTACCACAACTTACAAGATCTATTTTTTTACCTCTTTATATAGTTTTTAATCAATAATATGTCGAACATTCAAATATGTCTTTATTGTAAGATAATATGACCAAAAGTTTACATATTAAATGCTACCACAAAGTTTGCAAAACAGTGCCCCCTCTACCAGGCCAAAAAAATTAATTGAATTCTGGATTTTCATTGATTTGCGGTGTAAGAAGATTAATGACAATCTGTAGTTGTCCCAATCTGTGCCAGAGTGCTATTGGAAATATAAACAAATTAATACCAACTGGACATCAATAAAACGTTCATACCTTTGCGATAGATATGGTCTGTTGCTCCATAACTTCGTGGATTGCTGTTCGGTCAGTATCCATCATCTTATCAAACTCATCAATACAGCACACACCCTGGTCCGCTAACACCAAAGCCCCGCCTTCTAACATCATCTCACCTGTTATTGGGTCTTTCATCACAGCCGCTGTCAAACCAACTCCTGATGAACCCCGTCCAGTGGTGTACTGACCTATCAACATGAATAAATGAGATAAACAGAGCCACAGAAAACATCTCAAAGGACCACCACAATGATCCCAAAGTGCCACAGAATAGATCTCAAAGAACCACAGAAAAGATCCCAAAGAGCCAAAGAAAAGATCCCAAAGAGCCAAAGAAAAGATCCCAAAGAGCCAAGATCCCAAAGAGCCAAGATCCCAAAGAGCCAAAGAAAAGATCCCAAAGAGCCAAAGAAAAGATCCCAAAGAGCCAAGATCCCAAAGAGCCAAAGAAAAGATTCCAAAGAGCCAAAGCAAAGTTCCCAGAGACCCACCGAAAAGATCACAGAGCCACAGCAAGGATGAAATGTAGATAAGCCCCAACATACTTGGCATAAGAGTTATAAAACAAGCAAGCAAAATTTGGATCAGCAAATTTAAACAAATTATAGAAAAGATATTGTAGAATATATCATTCAATATTGAAAGTCACTTCAGACCAGCTAAATTTTGACTGAAATACAAGTAAGTTGTTATGGACAATGTGTTGCAGTTATAGGTAAAGCAAAACATTGCATCAAGATTTTGAAAAGAACTATTAACTTAAAATTGATGGAATCGCTAGGGAAATAACTGACTCACAGAATCTACAGCGATGTTATAATCCATTCAGTAGAAATGTATAAGCACCTTGTTAAGGGTAACTCGACTTTACACTTTATATTGATGTCACATTGTATTGATGATGAAACAGAAGAGGGAATATCAAATGAAAATACTTACCTCTCGGTGCCAGTCTGTCAATGAATGACAAAAGTTGAGATTTTGCAACACCAGGATCTCCCATCAAACATACATTGATGTTACCTGAAATATAACAATGTACATTACATACTGAATAAGTAGTACACTTCACAACATGAAAATGTTTGTAGATTTTGCCAATTCAAGAACTTCCCAAAAATATCAGCAGGCTTAATTTTCTTAGTACTCACTACAGCATTTTTTTTAATACTTCACACAATTAAATTAACAATACTCATTTGAGCGACTCACAAATCATTGCTGCTTGCGAATCATTTGATAAAGCCAATTTGCATATTTTTTGACTATCTAAATATCCCATTCAACAGCAATTGCTGAAGTTGATATCACACAAGAATCATTTCTCATATCCGAGGACAGAAACATGCCAAATATATCAGAAAACACCAAAACAATGCCCTAATTGATAACCCTATGTTCCTACTGTACATTAATTTTGACTGAAGTCTTCATAAGCAAATACTTTTGTACAATCCTGTGTGAATTTTGGGTCACAAGATTGAGGTATGGGGAAGAATGGAGAAAAGCAAATTTAGTTAATTTATATTTCACTGTGTTCATTTTCAAAATTATGACAATATTGGAGTCACCAAACAGAAAGCATCAAGTGTACATGACATATCTGGACCAGAGATTATTATGAAAACACTCGGCAATCAAATCATAAAATTCTTTCTTAGTTGTCCGAAAAATGGAAATGTTAGCATGAAAAATGCATGAAAATGTTGAACCAGTACAGAATATTCTTTTTTGTACATTTTTTTTTTTAGATTTTAATGTGATTCAGATTATAAGATATGAAAGTAATAACGTCACACTCCACACTCGGACTTAGCAATTATTCCCACAGCTCTAGTTTTCATGTTCAAGGAACAGGGGCTCCAGTAGGAGCTGAATCTCAAGGGTCATTTTGATAACTTTTTACTGGACTTTACCATTTTATAGCCTGAATACACATAAAATTGGTCAATTTTCTCTATCAGTCAAAAAGACTTTTTGGAAATGCCAGGGGTCAAAGGGTCAACTCCAGGGTCAAATGGAACCCCCCAGGTAATAAGAAACTAAAGAAACCAACCCCTGATCTTCATCCCTTGTGGGCTCTTGTCCACACCACCGACCAGCAATAACAACAGTGCTTTCTTCACGTCTTCGTGTCCATAGATCTCGGGTGCGATACTACTGGCCAATTTATCATAGAAATCTTCCTCTGCCACTTGTTTAATCTCATCTTCAGTCAATTCCTCAGTACCTTCCTCATCGTCGGTTTTGTTCATCTTAATAATTCTCTAGAAATATAAAGTAACAACGTAAAGTCTTTGCTCTCTCTTATAACCCTACTTTGTGAAGTTAGTAGGTCAGCAGGAAGTATATTTTTTTAATTAACATTTCTCGTATGTACAGTTAAACCTCAATAGCACGACCACCATTTGGACTCTTGAAAACTGGTCTTACTATTGAGGTGGTCTTAATATTAAGGTTAAATTAACAAAACAGTGAAATTGGACTTGAAAATTGTGTTCTTAATATTGAGATGGTCTTTAAGTGAGGTTTTACATTAACTGTTTCAGCTGTCATTTTCTAGCTCTTGTTTGGATATCACTTTAAATCCACTTATAGCCGAGCTTGTCATACTCAGAATGACAGGTTTGCTACTCTATAATTAAGTGACATTTTTTCATATCATATCCGACATGTTTTTTAAAGCCATGAAAAATCTTGATGGGGGGTAGGGGTGTAAATTAGATTGCATGAGGTAACCAGACATAAACTGATTGTTTTTAGGCTTAAACATATTATGTCAACATACATGAGCCTCCAGAAAGGTTTCCGACAGCAGACCACCTTGATCGGCGTATCCTTGTTTCATTGTTGGTAGGAATATACCCGATATGCTGACATGATCTCCTGGTTGTGCTTGACGTGTCGTCTCACCACGACACATCACGGTCATGCTGCGTGGAATGTTGCCCACAGGGACTTGGTCACTCTGTAAGAGACAATAAAACAATCCATGATGCGAGTCAAATCAAAGCCTTACTACAATGCATCTACTCAAATGTCACCTCAACTGACATTCTATACAAGAAAGAATGTGAACTCTGAATGAGCAACAACTTAACGTCATTTTACTTCCGACGTGACTAAGAAAGTTGCAGGATTGTCTGACATGTCGGACAATCCTGCAACTTTCTTAGAAAACAGGCTCTGACTGTATCAGTGTATGTCCAGCAAGTAAACAAGCCAACATGCATTCAAAGCCAGCATACCTCAGACTGAAGTTGTTTTAATCTGACAGTAATCGTAAGTTTCTCAGACCTAATTTCAAGCAATCTAGGAAGTAATACAGTTAATTTCAGAAAGTCTGTCACAAAACAATTTTCAGCATGGTAATAATTTAACAAAAATCAAAAGAGTAATACAACCATCTGAAGCAACACAGCTTCGTTCAATCTATATGTATAAGCATAAATAGGATTTGCAATACTTACATGTTCCTGAATTTTTATCTCTTGAAATTTAACAAATTTGGACCCTCGACTTTGTAAGTATAGACGGCCTCCAGATCTGTTTGTAGTACAATCTGTACTTGGACACATCAGTAAAGGCATAAATGAGGGCGACGCAATCTGAAATAGTAGAGTTTATACCTCTAGCCACTATACAGCATTAACAGTAGCAGGTTTAGGTAAAGAATGAGAGTAAGATAGTTTTCCAGCACCTGCGGAAACCCGGGGAGTCCCTGTCGGGTATGGAAGAAAATATCTGAGGACACCCCATACACCTTATAAAACATAATTACCATGTTGCATCAAATCAGCCAATGATTTGCTTCCAAATTTTTCAGAAAATACTAAACTCTCACCCCCTTAGTGCTTGTATAGTAAACAGTAAAATACTGGCTCAGGCCAAAAAAAATAATATCTGTGTTTAGGGCAAGGCCTAAATTAAAATTAGGTCTGTTTGCCCTTTACCGACCGACCCGAGATTTGGCCGCCGACTCAAAAAGTTTTATTGCAAAATTCGGATTTTTTTTAAATATTTTTTTTTGGTTATAAACCCGACTATACACCATTATGTCACACTATGATGTGTGCAGTTTGTTCTTCTTAGTTACAAAACAATGACTATTTTTGTTTCATTATGTTTGCCTTATGATAACTTCCTATCGCTAGAAAAACTTTGGAACAGTTAGAAAAAAAAAGTATGACACAAAAATGGTCATAGTTGCCCTTATAATATTTTCATCAACAATTATTGAAGCCTCCTGCTCATACTCACTAAAACATACGGGCTATATAAAGTATTAAAAATAAGTACACATAAAGGTGTCAATTTTGCTTTCATTTTCCCTGAATTGATCCGAGCTTATGTTAACCATGTTTTTGACAACCACATGTCATTTAATCGTATCTTTTTTAATATTTACAATTATTTTACTGTACCCGCCCACCCAATGTACGTGCCGAAATTACCACGCACGAACAATACATTTCGACTTAAACATATTAAAATTTCCACAATAAAATAAAATATTTTTCCTACCTACCTACCCACCTCTAAAATCTAGGGTTGGTAAAGGGCAAACAAAGACTTTTTTAATTATGGCCTAACGGTCTCAAAAATGCTAGGTAGGGTAGGGACAGTTTGTTTTTTTCAAAAACAATTAAAAATCGAAAAAAAATTATCCAGGGTCATAAAAAACTCTAGGGTCTGTTTTTTCGACAGGTAGGGTCCGGTTACCCGAAACACAGATATTTATTTTTTAGGCCTCAGGTCAGTGAAGTAACATGTTATCATACTAGTAACATGCATGTAGAACCTTCTCTCATCCTACACAAGGAACAGTAACAGGAGTGAAGTATATCATTACACTAAACAATCACACTATTATCTTACGCAAATTGTCAAGCTGTCTAGCATAAACAAACAGTATAATGAATTTCTGAGTATGATATCCCCCCCAACAAATATCACCAACGAAGCAAAGAAGACGACTTACTGGCTGGTAAGTTTCATTTCCACAAGTATCACAGGTATAGGTAGCTACAACCATCATTGGTTTCACCTCTGTTGCCCTGGTAACAATACCTTTCACACTGACTAGTTTACCGATACAATCAGCCTTCACATCTCTGATGGATGAATGTTTCTGTGCACCACGAGATTTGAAATAAACTTCACTGAAAACAGATGTGTCAATTCAAGGCTTTTTCTAGCATTTTTCAGATAAAAAGGACCCTGACAAAATTTGAATATTTTCTTGATTAAATGTGAACGTATCAAATAATGTGAAGGCAGTCATGGCGAATACCCATCGGTCAGTCGGACCTGACCGATAAAAACGGACCAGGTCCGATACAGAATGCCTGTGCGTCGGTCTGTATGTCCGATACGGAACGGTACGGGTTTTACAACATCCATTGCGGTTTACACAATGTGGTCTTCTTACGCGCACCAATTGTCTGTACATTCGCTTGTCTTTCGGACATTTGAACTTTGATTGAGTCGTCAAAAAGGCATTTCAGGAGTGAATGTGAAAGTAAATAATAATTTTTAACTGTTATTTAACGAAATACGCCAATTATTTGCACAGTTGTGTTTGATTTGTTTACTTTCACTTTGAAATGAGCGGTAATTTTCGGCCCGTAATTTTTAACAACATGTTTTCGGACCGACAAGTTTGCATTCGGTCCGACAAGTTTTCCAAGGTTGTCGGACCAAATGACTGACAAGTCTTGGAAGTCATTCGCCATGACTGTGAAGGCAAATTAGGTAAAGTGTTAATTTTATATGTTTAAGAATATCTCTACAGATTCGACAAAGCTCTTCCCATGTCTACTCTCAATTTGATACAATTTCAAGAGACTGGGAAATAAGGAGTTTTTCTGGCATAGGGACCAATATTCTGCCCTGTGGTGCAGCTAGATTAAGCAGAGTGAATACAATCACAAAATGCACGATATCATTTTAGGTATACATATATTCAGTTCTACCACAGCCCAGGGACATTAATGTGAAACATCACCAGTTTGCCAAATAGGGCCAACATTAAACCTGACCATAAAATATTTTCCTTCGTCTGTTGTAAAAAAATTCCTGACCAACTAATTTTTGACTGACATTTGACAAACTGTGTCACAGGAAAATGTGACAAATATTAAATCAAGAAATTATTGAGGGGATTTTAAATACTTACAATCTTCTCATCAGTTCAGCTGGGTACTTGTTTCTGGGATCTCGTGTGACCTCTGACCCTTCAGGGTGGTTTCTCTGCTCCAGCAATAGTCTGTGCTCAATGTACACATCCAATGCATCTTTGTGAATGACCTGAAAGATTGGAAAACAAAAAACATCACACATCTGTCATCAGCAGTGACAACTTAATATGATCAAAAAGTAACATGACATGCATAGTTCCTGTACGACCATCAAGGTACCCATTAGAAGACTATCTAACAAGGGCTTACTTACCTCCAGGCATTACACTGAACTGTCTTAGTGCCTAGTAAGGGAGCTACCAGGCCCTTTTTCACATATTCCATATCATGTGGCCATAGATCGTACCAACGATCTCCGCCACTTAAAGCAAACACCATCAACTGAGCTATTGAGGCACACTCAAGGTACATGTATAAAAAATTTACACGGAATTTCAAACTGTATTATCCACAGATATCTTAAAATCGAACGGAACAGATATGATGAAATAAATCTTTTATATATATATATACATACTTCTCTCTCTCTGTAATCAGGTAGAATTTCTTGCACTATTTCAGCAAAAAGACTTGTGTAACGTCTCGAGTTTTCAACAATAGCATCTGCTAAATCAGGATCATGATCATAAACATCATCTAGATCTATACAGAGAGCCACCTGTTCACGGTGGGCAATGTTTACCTGTAACAAGAATAAACATCGAACCTCTTAATTCATTATGATCATCATTTTGAGGCAACATACTCACGGCTCTCACTAGAGGGAGAAACAGTCTCTCGAAATGATCCGACTTCTCCCTTATTTGAACTGAGGGAGAAGTTTCCCTATACAAAAATGCCTCCGACAGAGTGAAAATGCTGTAATTTCTCCCTAAAATCACAAAAACTTCTCCCTGTTCTGCAGTTCCAGTGAGAGCCCTGATATTATTATTAAATTTCACCATAATAAAATATATTCACATTAGCTGGGTTTGAAAACAACATCAACACTTCTAAAAAAAGATCATAAATCTATAAAAATGTGTGTAAATGAAAGCCACTCAGCAAAAATCCAACCTATATTAATGATGGCAACTAGAAGAAAGCTTGCATTGTAATGAAAACAAATTATGAATTCAAGGAAGTGCTTTCAGTGATTTTTTCCACCCTTTTGTGAATGGGGCCGGGGCCCGTAGAATTGTGAAAATAGCATCAAATTGCCCATAATTGTGAATATCATAGTTTGCTTAAAATAAAAAGATACTGATTTACATGACCTCATGTAGTACACTACAGGCTAGCAGTGTATTCATCTATAGCATAGCAGTTAAAAATACTGTTAGTCAGATTGATCAACATTCGTAAACAAAACCCTGAACATAAAAAAAAAATAGCATGAATTGTGAATTTTAAGTGTGAAAAAAAACATACTTTTGGTGATTGTGATTTGGGGCAAAGAAAAACGCTGGCTTTAGTGTTGTATTGATCAAATAAATTTCATACCAATTGTTGTCCATATATGAAATCTTTGCCTCCGTCTGAACCATCTTTATAAAACTCCTGAAGAAATGTTTTGATTTTCTCTAAAATAAATAATATCTACATTAATATAAAGCAGAAAATTATAATGTAGCTCTTTTCAATATAAAGACATTACATAAGTTACGTAACACTAGAATAGTATCAGTAATTACGTATTTCCTTTGATGGCACATTGCTTTTGAACAGCAGTAACAGTAAGTACTGCAGTGTGTCTTTTCACTTCTAGGGGAATGGTGGCGGGGCACTTAAATAGGGGAAAATAGCGTTGTGAGGGGAAAATAGGGTGAAAATAATGTGCATTTAAAGTATACATTTCTGTCTATATTCACTACACTTCTTTGTTGCAGTGATGTAAACATGCAATATGCTAACAGATTGGTTAGTTTCATTACAGGTCAATGTTTCTATCTTTCTGACTAAAAATATCAACAATACTGGCAACATATCTCCAATTTTAAAAAAAAGCTGTAGGAGGGGAATTTTAACTGAGAAAAGGGAAAAAAAAAATTTGAGTGAGGGGAATGGGTCCGAATTTCGGCCCCAAAAAAACACTGAGTAGTCCATTTCATCCTAGTAACAGGAAGCTCATACCAAGTATACCTGCATCAGTTGACAATTATATTACCACTCGACAAGTTAAAACCTCCCTGACTGAATCAAACCAGAAATGTTTCCTTATAGATCTGAATGTTGGTGGCTGCAAAGTTTATAACTCAACTGGGTGCATTTTTATCTTCCCGTTATGAAGCGGAATGGAAATTGAAGGATAAATACGGACATTCTTCGATGAAACCACAAATATTGATTCAGGGTCAACTCACCCCACTTCATATCTCGGCCCAATTATTGAGGCGATATATATGAACCTTTTAAGTGTTTAATTTTGATCATTAATCTTTATGTTAAAACCAATTAAATGCAAGTTGAAAACATTATTGAATATTCCCAGTGCATTTAAGATTCGCGGTGCAGTGGAAATTTCCCTGTGAAATGTATTTTGGTATCTGTTATAACTTATAATTTGAACATGTATGTATGTTTGTCACACAGTTTTTACTCAAAAACAATTATGAGAGTTATTTCTTTCACATTGTATCTTTACTTTACCTTTTCACTGCGCTTCAAAAGTGGACCGGACCGAGATTGGAAGTGGGCCGAGTTGACCCTTTCCCCAAATATTGAATCAATGGTTAAACCGGACGGTGTATGAGGTATTCTTCACACAAAGTATATGAAGAGATAAGCAGGTTAAACCGGACGGTGTATGAGGTATTCTCCACACAAAGTATATGAAGAGATAAGCAATCAGTATTATTTACTTGGAATGTAGGCCATTTAGAAACTGTTAATTGGGGTATGATGGATTTTCTTAGCACCTTGCAACCCCACTTTCTTTTGTTATTGTTAAGGAACAAGATAAACCAGTTCATGCCAACATCCCACGGCCACGGCTATCTCATAACAATACAATAGATTCAAACTCTTTAATGAACTTCGCATATAATAATTTGCACATGCACAGTATACCTACAACCCTTCAACTACGTCAGTGCAGACATTCCCCACCCGCTCTTATCATAATTCTACATTCTCCTATGGTAAATAGTATTTGTAAACAAGGCCAGCTAATTTGGCGCTAGAGGAAATAACAGCGATTTAATTTTGAACAACGAACTAGAATCACATGTTCTACCTTTTTCAGCGGCATAGTCCCTTGGAGCCATTATGAATCACGGTGATTTGATGTTCTTGTCGCTAATAATGATAAATGTGCACAATGAATTGTGTACACTTCAAAACGGCGCGAAAATGTACCACGTGATTGTACTGCACCTATTTAGCGTTACAGAATAAACGCGTTTCAATATGCGGGAACCAATTGATACGGTATAAACAGCCAAATACTATTTATAACGGAAAGTCGATCAACACTTGATAAGATTGCTCTACCGATTTCCGCTAACTAGTATAGGTGGCGCTTATCATGAAATCAGCGAATTCAATAATCAGATAGCAAATGCATCGTTCTCTGGCAAAACCGGTCTTAATGACATTTTTTTTGAATTTGGTTTTGTTTGCTTATCATATAAATTATATGTAAACATTCCAGAGAGAAATACCTTGTAGTTTTCAAGATATGTATACACCATTAATGGACTCCATATAGGCGTGTTTGTCATACGTCGTAGTCATTTCGATTTTCCAAGATGTAAAATAAGCATTCGCTGTTTCTAATTGTATTTAGAAATTTTCATTAATAAGTCAAACTCATGAAATAAATTTGTTGCATATTTTCGTGTAGTTATCTTGTTGATAGGTTATGCAAGTAAATAAATAAGATCGGTCTCTATATATAACTTTATTTTCCTCCAATAATGAAGAGCATAAATATAGCTGCACATATGTGAACAGATAACAGTACATAATATTTACACGAAACATTTTACAATTATACACAGGTACTTGAAACAAAATACTATAATTTTCTACATATGTGGACTATTACTATAATAAGTATATTCTTATTATAGTAATGGTCCGTACAAAAAAAAATTTGCTTCAGGTACCTGTGCAATTATATATACATTAAAGATCAAGTCATACATTAATTACTTGGAATATATAGTCATCTTACACAGCTTGTACAGTTGACGGGAAGCTATTAAAGCGAAATCGAAAATTTAGCTTAACCGTTAATGCAAGATGCATGATCAAGTAAGAATATACCACATATGTTGATACATGTATGTATTCATTAAGAATGTCTAAATACGAAAACGAAAGTTTAGACAATCTTGATGTGATATATAAGTTTTAGGTTAAGTATTAAGTTTTTAAAATATATATGAGTCTGAGGATATACGATGAAACATTACATCATGTCTTGAGATTCATGAATTATTTGAAAAACAATTGAAATTATTATAAAATGAATTAATAGACATTGTACACTGACATTAACGTACATGTTTTAGTTTTAAAAGCCAAAAAAAACAAAAAAAACACAGATGTACATGTTATAACACTTCCATTCTAAAATAACATGTTACATATATATCTAACAAGCCAATAATGCATAAATCTCTTATCAGAGTTGACGATGGCTAACCTTAGTAAACTGACGCACTGAACGCGAGGTGTATCCAGAATTAACTTGGAGAACAAGGGTAAACCAAGATAAGTTATTATACACTCAAACATCGATTTCCGCTGATCACTATTTACAGGACAGTAGAGAAGCAGATGTAGTACTATATTGTCTGTCAAGTTTGAGCATTTTGTACACATTTGCATAAAATTATAACTTTCGGAGTATAATTTTCCGATAACTGAGACCAGCTTCCTACTAATATTCGTTTGTTTAGAATTGCCTCTTGAGATTTGCCATAACACACATGGTCCGTCAACGTTCATTATATCGTTATTGGCAATGTATCACTACAATACAATGTTCCTACCATCTACTTGAAGCAAAATATTTTAATGCTCTATATATGGACTATTTACTATAATAAGAAGATTACGTTAATTAATATGTCGTCACAATCAGAACACCGATAGGTTTTTAATCGTCCCAAATCCACCGTCAATCAAACAGCGTGCGTGACCAGGGACTTGCATACTGTACGTGATCTTGTCGTGCTGCCCAGTAAGAACACGCCACATGAAATAACCAATAACATATTGGTTTTTGTCCTATGCCCCACAATTGTCGGCGTGAATGGTGCATTCTGCTTCGCCATAACCACGGTGTAGAAGTGCCCAATCTACCATGGAGATCACTGCGTCTGGCCCATGTGTTGATGTTCCATCTTGTCCTATTGTTTGGTGTTCATCAATAAGAAAGTTGAGCTGTTTTGGTTTTCCGTCTACTCTAAATCCGAATAAGTGAATATTTCTTAAAGATAAAAATAGAGAGGTCCCATTTGATTAGCATGGTGTGGAATAGTGACATTCTGACTATAGTCAAACGTGTAGTGAACAAACTGTCCATCTTCTAACTGATGGGTGTCTTTGGCAGTTTTGATACAGTTATTATAGAATTCAGTGCACATTTCACGTAATAAGTATACATGAACGCCACTGTACGATTTCCAACTGCTTCTGTAAGTGACGTCATTTCCACAAAACGTCACATGTGATGTCACCAATGTATTGAAAGTAAGCAATATTTGCCCCATAATGCAATATGAAAATAAAGTGACCATATGGAGTAAATATTGTTTCCTGCTTGCAAAAAGTGACATCACATGTGACGTTTTCTTGAAATGACGTCACTTACAAAAGAGGCTGCAAATCACACAGCAGCTTTCATATGCACTTGTATAATGAATTAAAAAGACATATTTTGGTCCATACTTATATACAATAAAATTAAATGAATTCAGTTGTCTTTAGAAATAAAGGCTAGACTTAAAGCTAGCTTCATTGAGGCATATATTTAAGTGATATTGTACTTAGAATAGACGTTAGAAACGCAATTTAATACCCTTACATTACGTCATTGACGTCATAATTGTTATAACGTCATGACGTTACTGCTAACGGTAACACCGTCACTTTTGTTGTGGCGTCCTACAGAAACAGTCACACAAATATATGCAGCAAACTTTAACGATCAAGGAAAGAATCAATGACGGAGAAATCGAAACAGAACAACTCAAAGAAAGGTAAGTTTTATTAAGTAAAATCATTTGAGATATTAGGTGAATGGACCGGACAAACACCTACAGTAAAATCTCAATAATAAGACCACTATTATAGCTTTTGATGATCTCATTTTAATTATGTTGTATGTATGAACATGTGTAGATGTGCTGATATATTTAATGTTGAGTTTTTACATTGGTGATGTTTGAAGCATTAATGATAAACAAAATATCAATTTTTAGTGCATAAAATTATTACGATGTTATTTTATCTCCGTGTCAAATTTGCCATGATTGTTAAAATATGTTACAATTTAGTATATTAAAGATACGGACTGTTTTGGGAGGGGACTCTTTATCATATTTATCGAAATGTTGATGTCTTAGTAATACTATATAATTATAAATATTATACAAATCAACACTATGTTAGTTAATAAGTTCTGCGTTAGTGTAATATCAATTGATTATTGTTTTAAAACAAGATGTACTACATATACATTTCTAGTTTATATCTCGCATGGAATCTTAGAGAAATATATGAAATACTACCCATCAGTTGTTTGCTTATACTAACTACTATTTTGTAAAGTTTGGAGTGGGATGCCCTCGACCCATACATAATTATTGACGAGGAAAATTGAAATACCTCCCCTTCAAAAAATAAGTTACAAGAAAGTTTTAAAACTTTAGTATATTGAAGAAACGGACTGTTTGGACTATAATGGATACAACTTGCTCTCTCTAGAAGCTTTCAACAAAGAAGCGATACCATTACAACACACGTACATGCTTATTATTATTGTCATTGTTATTTCTGTTACATGTATTATTAAAATGACTTCTAAACTACTTTTTAAACAGTATTTTTACTGACAGTTCCAAGGCTGTAAATCGCTGTATGGTTATTATTTCTATTTATGTTTTAGATGTATGTAAACCCCCCCCCCCCCTTTCCCCATGTGCAATTGTTTCACTTGATATAGTGTTCATGATTTAATTATATTTTATTCCCTCTTTCGGCCTATTGTTGCTAGTATTCTTGACTTAATCCTCTTAATCCAGTATGGGTCCTTGGTGTGTGAAATAGATCTCTTAACCCAGACTGGGTCCTTCGTGTGTGAGATAGATCTCTTAACCCAGTCTTGATCCTTAGTTTGTGAGATAGACCTCTTAACCAAGTCTTGGTCCCCGGTGTGTGAGATAGAACACTTCCACCAGACTGGTTCTCTCGTAGGCAAAATACACTTCTATGACCAGACTGAGTTACAGACTTCCGAGATGAATTGGCTAGATCAATTGAGGTCTCTGTTGCACCGGAAAGGATACATCGATGTTTTCTAGTGGTCAATAACATAGACAAGTCTAGTTCCGCTATTAGGAATCGCAATTGCACCCTTTGTTTTTATCTCAGTTGAGTCAGGTATACACGTGGTTACTTAAATACGCCAAATTATAATCATTGTATCTCGCTTCTTTTTAAATTTACGAGTAAGTCACTACAGTAAAACCTCGTTTAAAAACCACCTCAAAAAATTAAAACACAATTTGCAAGTCCATTTTCACTGTTTCGCTCTGTATTCAACCTCAATATTGAGACCAGTAATAAGATGACCAGTTTTCAAGGGTACCAATGGTGATCTTATTATTGAGAGTTTACTGTACATGTGTAGTGATGTGGGGTTAGACGGTCACCCGGTAAGCTCGGTCGGTAGAGCGCCGTACTAGTGTTTAGGGGGTCATGGGTTCGAGCCCAACATCGGGCGCACTTCCCCCCTTGATTTACTGTACATGTATCTAAACCGGTTTCTAATTAAATATACATAAGTTTCAGGTCACATTTGAATAATTTTCATTTTAACAATTGTATTATTCTACTTAGTTCTTTACATGATCTAAATTTATGAAACATATTCAGACCGATCGTTTACGGAATTACCCGAAGATAAACGAACAGACGTTGACCTTGTCTCTGACCTTATGACGTCATAACGTCATTAGTAACGACGTCAGTTTGCTTTGGCGCTTGATAACAACGTACAGAGAAAGATTTTAAGCGTTTTTTTTCTCACTTTTACTTAATATTAACCAAACAATGTTGAAAATTTCTCAACATAGAGGTAAGATGGTTGTTTGAAATATCTTTCGGTGAGATTATTTACGTCGTTTTACAAATGTATTACACTAATTATATCTTTAACTGACACATGATGACCTACGCTGTTATAGGTCTGCCATGGAATGTTTGAAGTTAGTACATAAGCATATTTTTACCGACACATTTTCAGGGGATTAAAGCGAAACTAGTCTATCTGTTTCTATATTTGCATACAGATAGGCTAGTCTGGATATCATCCATATACTTGAACTCGTACGGGAAATAAACGTTACTTTGATGCGCTATCTAAGGCCTTAAAATCTCTTCATATTGTCTTGTTTGTATGATACAATAAAACCTCACATAAAGACGCCCTCAGTAATAAGACCACCTCAATAATAAGACCACCGCAAAATTAAGAACACAATGTTCAAGTCCATTTTCACTGTTTTGCTCTTTATGCAACCTCAATATTAAGACAATACCAGAGTTCGAGGGTCCCAAGGGTGGTCTTATTATTGAGCCTTTGCTGTATATATGTCTTGGGTATACAACTAGTGGCGTGTATATGTGGAATATGAACTCTTTATTCAACCTCAATATTAAGACCACCTCATTGTTAAGACCAGTTTTCAAGTGTCCCAAAGGTGGTCTTATTATTGAGGTTTTACTGTACGACTTAAACGTTACACTGCTGAGTGTGAAAGCGGAGATTTGTGCTCAAAGGGGTATCCAATGCGTATTACTTGTACATTATATTCTTTGCGATCTGCTTTCTGTGAGAGTTAAATGTGGAACTAGACTTTGAGTAAAAGTGTTGAGGGTTGAGTTAAGTTTATAATGCAATAAAACCTCACCTAAAGACCATCTCAATAATAAGACCACCTCAAAATTAAGAACATAATCTTCAAGTTCATTTTCACGTTTTTCCTCTTTATTCAACCTCGGTATTAAGGCCACCTCAATAAGAATACGGTCCAAAAGGTTGTCTTCTTATTGAGATTTTACTGTACTTAGCATTGATTTCCCTTATTATTTTATTTACAGCGTTATGCGTGAACGTCAAGCACTAAACTCGACTTCCGGTTCATCCAGTATGGAACCAAAGTCAATCAGCGTGACACTAAGGTCATCAGTTGAAGATGTGCATGTGGTAACATTGCCCGCCAACATCTCGACTGCTGATCAAACCAACACATACAGTAAGTTTTTTATCGTTTAGAACCATTACATTGTTCCCACATTTACAATATTTACCTCCCTTGTTCTTAACTGTCGGCCATTTTGATCGGCAAAACTGATAAGCCCTTATAGGAGTAATTTCCAAATATGTGATAATTGAGAAAATACTAAGAGAATTTGCATGTGACAACCACTTTTTCTTCAACTTACTGAGCCAAATGCCCACATGAGCATAATGAATAAGTTATTTTTAGACATCCGATAAGTTTAATGAATTTTAACAACGTGATCTGAAACGAATCATGAAGGTTGACATATACAGGGTGTTAAAAAAGTTTGTTCACAAAAAGTTTGAATTTAGATAAAAGAGAATAATGCTGTGTACACAGGTTTTACTTCGCATCATGAAATATACTGTTTTTTCATGAATATTTGTTTTATTCAGAATGATCACACAGAAGTAAACTAGTAGTCCATAGCGACATATATGGAAATAGTATTTAAAAAGATACGAACATTCAAACTTTGTGAACGAACTTTTTTAACACCCTGTACATCCCCGATTGTTCAATTCCATAGAATCATACATGGTATGGCTAACTGAAATCAAACTGATCAAAGTTGTATTCGGTAGCATTTAGACAATATGTGAACCAGTAGTGGCGATTTAAAAAGCATTTTTGACCGGAATAGTTTCTTTTAATTTATATATCTTCATTTAAATAATTCTACACAAATCATGAGACTGGTTCGGACAACCATAGACACATAGTTACAATCATAGAGATGTGCTACATTGCTCGGATAACCATAGACACAGCGTTACAATCACAGAGATGTGCTACATTGCTCGGATAACCATAGACACATCGTTACAATCATAGAGATGTGCTACATTGCTCGGATAACCATAGACACATCGTTACAATCATAGAGATGTGCTACATTGCTCGGATAACCATAGACACATCGTTACAATCATAGAGATGTGCTACATTGCTCGGATAACCATAGACACATCGTTACAATCATAGAGATGTGCTACATAGCTCGGACAACCATAGACAAATCGTTACAATCATAGAGATGTGCTACATTGCTCGGACACCCATAGACACATCGTTACAATCACAGAGATGTGCTACATTGCTCGGATAACCATAGACACATCGTTACAATCACAGAGATGTGCTACATTGCTCGGACACCCATAGACACATCGTTACAATCACAGAGATGTGCTACATTGCTCGGATAACCATAGACACGTCGTTATAATCATTGATATATGCTACATTGCTCGGACAACCTCAGACACATCGTTACAATCATAGAGATGTGCTACATTGCTCGGACAACCACAGACACATCGTTACAATCATAGAGATGTGCTACATTGCTCGGACAATCACAGACACATCGTTACAATCATAGAGATGTGCTACATTGCTCGGACAACCACAGACACATCGTTACAATCATAGAGATGTGCTACATTGCTCGGACACCCATAGACACATCGTTACAATCACAGAGATGTGCTACATTGCTCGGATAACCTCAGACACATCGTTACAATCACAGAGATGTGCTACATTGCTCGGATAACCTCAGACACATCGTTACAATCACAGAGATGTGCTACATTGCTCGGATAACCTCAGACACATCGTTACAATCACAGAGATGTGCTACATTGCTCGGATAACCATAGACACATCGTTACAATCATAGAGATGTGCTACATTGCTCGGATAACCATAGACACATCGTTACAATCACAGAGATGTGCTACATTGCTCGGATAACCATAGACACATGGTTACAATCACAGAGATGTGCTACATTGCTCGGATAACCATAGACACATCGTTACAATCACAGAGATGTGCTACATTGCTCGGATAACCATAGGCACATCGTTACAATCACAGAGATGTGCTACATTGCTCGGATAACCATAGACACATCGTTACAATCACAGAGATGTGCTACATTGCTCGGATAACCATAGACACATCGTTACAATCACAGAGATATGCTACATTGCTCGGATAACCATAGACACATCGTTATAATCATTGAGATATGCTACATTGCTCGGACAACCATAGACACATCGTTACAATCACAGAGATGTGCTACATTGCTCGGACAACCATAGACACATCGTTATAATCACAGAGATGTGCTACATTGCTCGGACAACCACTGACACATCGTACAATCATAGAGATATGCTACATTGCTCGGACAACCATAGACACATCGTTACAATCACAGAGATGTGCTACATTGCTCGGATAACCATAGACAAATCGTTACAATCACAGAGATGTGCTACATTGCTCGGATAACCATAGACAAATCGTTACAATCATAGAGATGTGCTACATTGCTCGGACAACCACAGACACATCGTTACAATCATATAGATGTGCTACATTGCTCGGATAACCATAGACACATCGTTACAATCACAGAGATATGCTACATTGCTCGGACAACCATAGCCACATCGTTACAATCACAGAGATGTGCTACATTGCTCGGACAACCATAGCCACATCGTTACAATCACAGAGATGTGCTACATTGCTCGGACAACCACAGACACATCGTTACAATCATAGAGATGTGCTACATTGCTCGGACAACCATAGACACATCGTTACAATCACAGAGATGTGCTACATTGCTCGGATAACCATAGACACATCGTTACAATCACAGAGATGTGCTACATTGCTCGGACAACCATAGACACATCGTTACAAGCATAGAGATGTGCTACATTGCTCGGATAACCATAGACACATCGTTACAATCACAGAGATATGCTACATTGCTCGGATAACCATAGACACATCGTTACAATCATAGAGATGCGCTACATTGCTCGGATAACCATAGACACATCGTTACAATCATAGAGATGTGCTATATTGTTCGGAAAATCATTTAGATCCATGATATGTTGATTGTTTTGTCGTATTTTTTTGTATATTAAAAGCCATTTGAAGCTTCAACTAGTTGATGTTATAAGCGCATGTAATTTGTAAGATGAACTCCACTCCAATATCTAGGCTTCGGCGTGCAATTACTTCTATTAAGAAGACTTGTAATAACTGTAGTTGGTATGTATACTTTGGTATATGTATTCAAATACAGTTTGTGTATTCAGTTACCAAACTAAACATGCTTCTTTCTTTGCCACAGCATTAGATGTATGGAGTAGATTTAATGAACTTCCCGAGTTTGAAGACATAAACCAATTAGAACCAAGACTGGTGGAATCAAGATTAAGCATCATTGATAGACAGGACAGGTACACATATACATATTATTATAGCTTCAGGGTGATAGAATCTGGAATGATTCACCAGAAGAAGTAGTTAATGCACCCACAATGAACTGCTTCAAGTCAACACTCAATAAGTCTACACTTTTTTTAATTCATATAAATCTAAGATATGTAATTATGTTTTTGATGTTATTGTAAGCATATTTACAGGACAGAAATACACCAGTGTGGATCTCTGACTATCTAGCTACAAAATCATGCACCTGGACCCCCATAAAACTAGGCATATACACCAATTCCAGCTAAGCTACGTCCCTGAAAACTTTTATAAGAATAGAATCAAGTACTTTGCGTCGAATGAGACGTTTGAAACATTTGTATAAGCAAACTTGAACACTGTCAAATTTTGAAGATTCACATTTAATGTGTAAGTGAAATGAATAAAAAATATGAATTCTTTATTATTTTATTTACAGAATTGTAAAAGCACAGTTAGATAAGATAAATCATGACCGTAAAAGCATGAAAGCTGATGTGAGAAAATATGATGATTTGGTAGAATATCTTGGAAAGTGTGGATACGGCGATGATATAAATGTAGTTAACAAATCTGACACAATAGCAGATGTAGAGTTTTTGCTGGATGAGAAAGCAGCACAGAAATTGGATTTGGAAGAATTACTTGACAAAGTAAATGCATTGAAGAGTCAAGTAGAGTACCGTGTGAAGAAATTAGCGCAAGCGACAACACAGTTGAAGATTGAATGTGATAAGCATGGACTCCAAGGAGAAGATGATGAAGCTAAAGTGTGCCTGAGGAATCTTCTGATGAAGATAGGACCATTTGGGACACGTTCAGGAGGAACAAAAATTCCAATACTGGTATCAGATGATAAATCCAAAAGTTTGAAAGATAGTTGTAGAGAGTTCATGTCATCTAAAACTACGAGTCTGAAAATTGGAAATGACAGTATTAAAGAAATGAAGATTCCAACGGAACCAGCAAATGAAAGGCATGATGTTCGTGCAAAAACTGACGAGAAGAAAAAGTACACATCAAAGAGAAACCATAAAAACAGTCATACTCCAAGTCTCAATAAGACCCTTCGATATAAAGATATCAAATCTATGCTTAACACTGGTAGGAAGTGTGTCGATCGTAAAGTAGGAAAAGCCTCGTTCGAACAATCAGTATTAAGTTCTCAAATAGCTGCTAAGAACAAGCAAGTTGAAGATGACGTTCATCAGCGGGATGTGTTCAAACAAGACGGAGCAGGAAAGGGAAGAGACAACACAAAAGGAAAGAGAAGAAATGTGATTAAATCCAAAATTGATACAGGTAGAAACAATACAGTGAGGCATAAAATAGATAAAGATATGAAGAGTAGAGTAACAGCACCTGTTAGCGTCGGTAATAGGCAAGCCATAGGCAAGAGTTCGTTTGTAAACAAACCGTTGCTTCCGCAGATTAAAAGTGTTACTCAGAAAAAGGCACTTCCCAAAACCCAGCATGTCTCAGAGAAGAGAAATGGCAACAATAAGCTAGCACCTCTCCCAAAGATTAGAGGACATGATGTCAAAGATCTGATTAATCCACATGGAGTTAGAAATGAAGCGCTCACTCCATTGCCTTTAAATCATGCAAGAAGCACTCCTTTACCTCCAATTAAATCAGCTCGTAGAGATAATGACAATATGGACAAAATTGGAACAAAGGAAGACAACAGACATTCTGGAGTGATCTGGATCTCTTTCGCGCCTTCTCCACAACCAACGGCTCAGCCATCTCCGCCTCACATCCCTGACAGTGCTGAGAGAACTCAGCAAAGAGCCTAAATACTAACTTTGCTCCTTAGACTGATTTGTTTGATTTTGCACATGGTGCGATTTTGTTTATATTAATTATAAACAAATATATGAATTCTATAAAATTTGTCAAAAGTCTGAATTTACTTATTTTTAGTTTTATTTTACTCCGTTTAACTTTTGCATTTAATTATCGAACTTGTAACAGTGTCCAAGACTATTCCTGGTGTGCTTGTTCTATGCATTATGTAAAACAATATGGCTTCCCTTTCTCTTCATTTGACTTTGCAAATGCCAAGTTTATTAACATGAATGTGTAATGTCACGACTGATACATAAGTACTGATTAACTATATTGAAACAGACTATAGACCTATGACCATTCTCACTACAGAGTTAATTTTTTATCCAATCTCCTACGAAGTCATCTCCCCGAGTGACAAGCAATCGAAACATCTCATCATATATGAATTCTATAAAATTTATCAAAAGTCTGATTTTACTTATTTTTATTTTTATTTTACTCCCGTTTAACTTTTGCATTTAATTATCGAACTTGTAATAGCATGCAAGACTATTCCTGGTGTGCTTGTTCTATGCATTGTGTAAAACAATCTGACTTCCTTTTCTCTTCATTTGGTTTTGCAAATAACAAGTTTATTAACATGAACGTGTAATTTCACGACTGATACATAAGTACTGCAGAACTATATTGAAACAGACTATTGACCTATTCTCACGGAGTTGTTTTTATACAATCTCCTACGAAGTTATCTCCCCTTACAGTATAGTGTAGCATAATCGAGTGACAAGCAATCGAAACATCTCGGCATTTTTTTGATGCACAACAAATCTTAACCTTCAGATTGCAACTAATTTGCTTTCTTCAGATTGCGCCAACCATACTTTTTTAAAGATATTTCTCGTAAGTTTTAATATTGTTTAGATACTTTTTCAGTCTAATATCTTACGGACAGTGTTGGAAAGTGATAAGTGATGTATTCATTAAAATAGAGTGTTGAATAAAACATCAAAATAAATTTAAAGACACGAAAATGAGCGATCACCTATACGCAGTGGTCTCCCTTTACATAATATAGATTAATCAGCGCTGTAGGGAGTTTGGAAAATAAGTTTTAATTGTATACACTGACATTGAAACACTGAAACGAGGGTAACAACATGTATGTTTCTATCTTGTTGGTGTACTAACATTCCCTTTCCCTGCCTGATTCGACATATCACGTGGAAAACAGTTGGATATGGTCACCAGTTCTCTCCCTTTATCCATACAAGAGTTCTCTCCCTTTATCCATACAAGAGTTCTCTCCCTTTATCCATACAAGAGTTCTCTCCCTTTATCCATACAAGAGTTCTCTCCTTTTATCCATACACGAGTTCTCTCAGTTATACCGTTCGTCTTTGTTCATAATGATATATTCCTTTGTTTGTGTCATAAAACGTGCATGAGTAAAATAGATTAACATAAAGTGGAACTATACCAAGTGACTTAAGCGTGTCGATCACGTTCTAATTAAAGCACATTCATCTACAAAGCCGAAGGTCTATTTTTTCCAATTTGAGAAATCGCATTTGAAGTTTTGAATAGCAATATCTTTTAACGACATCCGAGTCACAGTATATTGTCACGAGTTCTCTCCCTTTATCACTTCTAGAGTGCATGTGTATATAGTACATACACATACTATAGAAGGAATAAAGGGAGATAACGCGTGGCGATCTCCTGTGGCACCGTAGAGGTCTTCCTTATTTATTGACTGTTATTTTTTTACTCGGGTTTTACACCGTTATCAACAATTGTTCAGATATATACGGCGGTCAGTTGAAATAACCAGCTTTCCTAGAATTAACAACCAGCACAGACTTGCCCTTCCGCAAGCAGCTGTCAATTTTCTCAAATGAAGCAGAGGTGGAGAACAAATGACTGTAGCTAAATGTCACGGAAGGACATGACCTGCCCAGTCCGGTAATCGAACCCGAACCCCCAGGTTACAACCCAGCGCTAATTATTTCTTGCAGTTTTTGTTCATCATTGACCCGATGTCACATTTACTTAACTGCATTCCGAATAGTAAAACGAGTTCCGTGTTATTCCATGAATTTTAAGTAACATGTTTCAATAGCTTCTTGATGTTACGTAATTTACCGTTTGAACTACGTGTAGTGTGCGTGTATTTTAAAAAAATGACAAAGCTCTCAAACGAAACATCGGTTGAAAATGTTGTACTGAAGTCGCACTTTTCATTTTTACCGAAACCATCTAATTGCACTCATTTCTGATGTGTTTATTTCCCATTTCGACGCAAGTATGTATAAAACTCGAGTGCGCAGAACGTCAACAATAGACTAAGGTTGGCCGAGTCGATGGGCGTACATAACACCATAAAACATTGAGTACACGACACAATACATAGCCTCAGGGTGAAGTGCTTTTGACAAGCAACTCCTGTTTTGAATCATAGTTAATTGTTTATCTACGCGCTGAGCTTTTTTCTGTCATGATGTCTTCAAGTTTTAGAGGAGTATTTCTGCATATAACATGAGATCATTACATCTGTGTCTATAAGATTTGTGATATATTTTTTTGGTTTAATTAGCCAATTAATACGTAGATTCAATGTGAGACATAACTTAACAGTGTTGTGTACGTATGATTTATATACGTTAGGGCAGTTACATACCATGCGTAAGACAACGTTGTATCAACTTAGTGGCATTGCAAGTGTAAATACAAACTTTACCTGTGATGGGCTATAATGAAGTCTTCATAAAAAATACAATGGAGGTAAATAGTTTGTGATGTTTATCAAGATACTACAGTGATTATTTACGAAAGAGGAAGTGTATAGTTATTCAAATGCGACGGTAGACATTGAAACTTAAAACGAATCACCGATTAACACAACTATACTGTGAGATTTTAGGGAATTTTGCTTGAGATTTAATTTAAACATAAAATACAAACAAAGACGGTGAACTTAATGTCAGTGAATGTTGACTTGTAGATGAGCGTCTACGTTTCGGCAACAAAACAGAACTCAGATTTTTTCCGGCATAAGATGGCGACCACTGGAAATTAATCTACATACTAGATAAAGATTTGTACAGTTAGACGTTTTATCTACCAGATTGTGGATCGTATTTAACGCTGTTACAGATTTACTGTTTGGTGGAAAACATGAGTCCGTGTACATTTGCAAGGTAAATAGAACAACAATGTAACTTCACATATGTATATTCGAATGCTGAGATACAGTAAAACTTCACTTAAAGACCACCTCGAAATTCAGACTCCTTAATAAGACTGTGTTGTTAAAAATTGTTACTTATTTTTCTTCCGTATTTCAACTCGATAATCAGACCACCCCACAAGACCGAATTTCTTCAGAAATAATGATGGTCTTATTATCGAGGTTTGACTGTATCTACTATTAACTGTTAACTGCTATTGCTTTTCAACAGAAATTATAATGACATTGACCATTACATGAACAAAAATTGTTAAAAAGGATAGTAAGAGAGCACACATACCTAATAAAAAAAATGCGTTCGAAAGTACACATTTTGAACTTTAATACATCTCTTATTTCAATTTTAAAAAAGTGACTTTAAAAACTCAACAAAGGAGAGTGAAGTCGTAATCACAGCAACATATATTTACCCCATCGTAAAGTGAAAGCTTTGATCTTTAACATTTGTTTGCACATGAAAGATACATTTAAGAGATTGTATAGTTTGCACAAAATAACCAATGGAAAAAATACATGATATAGAAATACAGTAGTTAATATGATAATGTCACTAGATCTACATTGGGCAGGCAAATCCACAATTCAGCTATCTGCAGCCCCAGGCGTTCAACGCTAACAGCACTTTGATTAAACATGGCCCCACATATGAGAGGTACAGTCACCCGGCTTAATAGCAGTCCACCATTTTGTTTAACTAGTATGCGACAATTCAGATAAATCAAACCAGACAAACCACACCCGGAGGTAGTTGGGTCAGTTTGATTAACCAGTTTAAGATTTGTTATAAACAAATACAGAAACTTGTTTTAGTTTAAACCCAGTTAGTAAAAACAAATGAAAGGTTTGACAAACCAGTTTTGGATTCAAACGCCCGAACTCTAAGTCTGAATTTTAATCTTAAAATATTTGTAAATAAGGCCACAGTACTCTCGCCAGATTCAGGGATAGTGAAATTCGTAAACAACCCCCCTATCACAGCCATCGAATCAAGTGTCAGATGCCCTACCCCCAAACCAACACGCCTCCCCTACTGTTGTTTGTTACTGTTGTCGATTTCATATCTTGTGATTACTGTTGTTTTTGCAGATCGATCAAGAAGTTTGGAACTCAGAGAAAATGTCTGATTCTTGCCGTTGTTATTGCGATGCCTTTCTTGATTTTCTCTTACAGTGAGTACATTTTACATTTTATACACTATTTACGTCATACTTTAATGATATATTTTGGATCATACGTTACAAAATATTTCATAGTCACAAATCTACAAAAAAGCTGTCTTACTGTCAAGTTGATATATTTGAGAACGCGTCATCAAGTGAAAAGGAATTCCCTTATCATTGTTACCAAATAAATATAGACAATTCAAGTAAAAAGACTTGTCATTGAAGGGCTCGAGCATTATGTTTTAAAAGGCGCTTGTCCCGGACTAATGGAAATGTAAAATTTGACTTGTCCGACATAGGAAGCAAGTTGTCCAAGAATATCAGTAAATTTAGTAACAAATATACATACACAATGATAGCTCCACAATCTAAAATTAATAATCTCTAGTTTGTGTTTGTTGTATTCTAAAGTTTCACTTACAACTGAACAATTGCTGATGTTGGTTGGCTATAAAAACAGACTTGTCCGGGACTAACTTCAACTCAACTGTTGGTAGCCCGATTCAGCATAAGACAAGTCCGGGACGTTGGGCTAGTGGATTTCTAGAGCCTGTATGATTGATTATTCATGTTACGGTGTATACATTTTCATCAAAACAACTTTCATGACTTTTTAGGTATATACACCTTGTTGATGTAAATGTAGCTACATAAACGTGTAAATAATCTCCATTGCACAAACCCACATGAGTATAGTAGTTTTTAATTATTATTTATCGTCAGTAATTTACTAAACAAGAACAGCTGTCAACAATATTAATAGCAAACAAACGCTAGACAGTCGGAAATTGACACATACTAATTTTGAGACGGCCGCATCACGCACGGGACATTTCGCTAACAGTGTATGGATTTCGGAACGATTTCGTGATTAATCTCTATTTTGACGTCATCATTGTTATCGACACGTTAACATATATTATTACGCACTAACTTTTAGAGCGGACACTCACATAGCCAAACGCCACAGGGGCTCGACTCGGGACTAATTAGTTATTACGTCATAAAACACATATGATATTGTCTTAAGTAGACGTAAATGTCAAGTAGTGGAAAAAAGGCTACGTTTCACCTGTTCTATTTCACCGCAAGGTCTTGGTTCATTTATTACAACAAAGTCTGTTAGTCACAATTTTTTGGTATTTTTTCATATTTTTTGGACTCAGTTAAACGACAAGCTCCTGTGTCTTACATCTATCGCTCAGTATGATTCATGCAGGCATAAATGACAGACTAATGTAACAATGGCTATTCTTGTATAAGTGTATTCACGTCGTAACAATACAACAGTATACGGCGGACATTCGTGCAATCATAATTGCACTTATATAACTGTATGCTTGTCACCGATAATTGATAGTTCATATTTACACTACGAGTGTCATCAATATACACGACATCTATATATCATCGATTCAAACGAGTCGATCTGATATCGATACTGATTTTGAAATATCGATAAAACGCGCAATCTCATTTGTTAACCGAGATGTAGTTACCGGAAGTCTATGCTTAATTTATATGATTTAAGTTTCCAAGACTTACAGAACATTCTGCTTTCATAACGTGGACTCTTGCCAGTGTTCGATCTAACTGACCGCTTGTACTCAAAGTACTGCATGGCCTGTGTCAAATCTCAAAGTATCATATCGAATGTTTCAATTTTATATTCGATATTGTGTGTTACACGATATTTAGATTTAGTTAAGTTAATTATCACTTAATACTACATAAGTAGTAAAGTTGTCGACATGCGATGTGAAGAATTTCAGAAAGTTGCGAACATATCGTCTAGCGTAAATTCCTCATTAACTTTAAAATAATGTTACATATTTGTTACCAAATCTCGGAATAGCGAAATGGCTCGCTAAATTATCAAATTAATACAGTAATTAAAAACTTCAATACAATCAATAAGTGCAATTAAAGACTGTTTAGATATATTGTCCAAAATCAGTTTTAAAGTTACATTGTACCGTCGGACCTCGTTTATTCGACAGCCTCCTATCCGAATACTTGGTATCATTCGAAATAATATCAGGTCCCGATGTATCTTCTTAGTGGCACGTCGAATTGAAATGAGACATTTGAAAAACCATGTATGTGTTATTCGAAATAAAATTTCGGACCCGATGAATTTGAATGAACGAGATCCGACGGTATTTATAAATTAAAAAAACAACTTTTGTTGCAAATGTCGAATTCCACTCTTCCAAACAGCTGCTTCAGTTCAATTAAATACTTTCTGAAGCATATTTAGGAGTGGAAAACTTTAAAAACACAATTATAAGTGGAAAAGAAAACCTTTTTTGTTCACGTTTTTAGATGAGAGTAGACATTTTAAGCGGTCAAAAAGACAGACAAGTCACTAATTAATTTTAACCATTTTCATGTATGCGTATCTCTTTGTCCAAGCTGTTCGTGCCTTGAAATGGATCGACAACTTTAGATCCGCTTAATTGTTACGTAATGCAAGACTCGCTTCAGTACTTAACTATTTAAATAGTGATTCTGTACACTAATTTATTTTACTCGCATAAATTTTGTTCAATTTGTCGCAAAAAAGATGTTGATTTATCAATGCATATTAATTGTTGTTCCCACGTCTGTTAGGGAATGTTAGGCATGTTACCGTGTGTTCTCATGGCTTCTGTCATCGTGGGAAAGCTTACAGTTTCTTGAAATTGATGCACATGGCTTATTTCATATTGAATAATTGATTGCTGTTAACTTAATGAATGGCAAATGAAGATACATCCGATAAAAACGTGTCTGAAATGTGGTTTATGTTATTGTTATCCGGAGGCGTGACCTTCGCCACTTCACAGGCTACTGAAGAACTGTTTGCGTAAATTTAATATCACCATCCAGAAACCACCCTCCATCACCTCTCGCTGGTGCTAAAGCAGTACTTTGTGTTTCGTTTCAGTCATTTCTTTCAACATGTTCGTATGTTTTGTCTAAGTATGTTTCAGTTTGAATATTTACTGTAAAATTCCAAACTTTCAAACATGTGAAAAGTCACCAGGTTATAAAATGACATTTTTGGCAATAAGGATGGAGGAATACCCTTAGCTGTCCATTCTAGCCGATTAATTTTAGGGCACGGCCAGGGACCTTGGGGGATCAGCGACCTCCCGCGAGCCAGCTGGATTGCATACAAATTCTAAATCCAGGATGGGATTCGAACCCGCGGGCGGCGGTGAGAGGCAATTGATAGAAGGTCATAACCACTCGGTCACGGAGGGTCCCTATTACCAAGATATCTAAAATTTTATAGATACGTGAATGTATTGTCTAGAAGAAGGCATGTGTTTAATTTGTATCTAACTACATGTACCGTGATCTTCATTAAGGGACATGTCGTGAACTCGTGATCCGCTTGTTTAATCTAACATAATTATCATATTCTTCACACAACACCATATCCACATATATTCAGATGTCTTACGACTGTCACAGCGTTATGATATCAGTCCTACATTTGTTTGAATATACATGTATAAATTTCACACAACGACAATGCTGCGTTCGCATTAATTTGTGTTAACAGAATACATATACATATACACTGACATGCGAACTACTACGCTAATTTGTTAACTCTGTTCATGCTGTTAGAACTGCTAAGGTAAGTGTTTAATGACACCAAAGTGTCCGAAACTGATATATCCGAGTATACTGTCACAAGGTCACATCCCGGACCTCAGGGTCGATTTTTCCCCCACCAAAATACCAAGGATTACAAAACATGTATATCACTGACTGTTAATATAGCCATTGTCATTACACTTGAAGCTGTCAAAACATCAAGGTCACTTATCATATTTGGTGACAGTCATCGGCTCTGAGACGTATATATCTATATTTCAATTGTTATCATATTTACGCACACAGCTGTCAGGACCACACAATATAATTATTTGCGCCATTGTGTTGAACAAATAATAGAATATTTATACTGAAGGTTACCATATTGAGTGGCATGGTTGTCTATACGCCCTGTTAATTCGTCTTCTCTATGCCCTTATTCGGCTCAATGATTGAGTATTTGGAATACATCAATATGTTTCGTTATGAACAAGAGGCTATGAATAGTTTGGATTGAATGAATAGTTTCGCTGAATCTCACTGGATATATTTTCATGGACTGACACTCAGAATGTAGAGAAGTACTTGCAGTTTAACGTGTGCATAAATATACATTATCAATAAGAGGTTACGTCTGTTTTGTAATTCATTGATTAAAGACAATGCACCTTTATTTTCATTAAAGTAACCAAAAAAAGCATTGAAAATTATATACGTTCAAACCATGGTTAGTGGAAGAATATCCTAGGAAGAGGTATTGCCTTCAAAACATTAGTCAGCATTTCGAGGGTTCAGTGCAAGACTATTCTAACTCCTATGTATTTATATAGGAGTTAGTATAGTCTTGCGCTGAACCCTAGATTTATACACAGAAAGTCCCCGTAAATTAACACACCAACGACCGATGTTGTCCGCGATATAAACGCAATAATATTTCGTGCCCATGCAAACTAAGAGCCGGCAATAGTTTTATTCCAATTTTTTACTTCTTTATACATTTTTAGAGCTAAGTTCTTCAGAGCCTTTGTTCTTAAATTGCATTTAATCAAGCTTCTATATAGCATGAGCAAAGGGAGAGGACTCTAGGTGATCGTTCCTACCATTCTCGACAGCTCTCGGGCATTTCCGTACCACTTCGTTACTCGGATAACACTTGACGTAGTTGGCCGAGGATTTCCGAATGCGTTCCTACATTGTATTTCATACAAGCAAATATGGAACAGATCACAGAGATACATTGTTAATAATAGAATAAACAATTAATAAAACAGTAAAGTGTCTTAACTAAACTAAATAAGAATGTACTAATGTGTGATCTGTTGTGATCAGTTTAGCTACACGGTTGACACGCCACTTGACTTATAAATATGAAAACCTTGGACAGCAGCTTAATACCACGACACATTACACACACAGTATATCAGCGTCATTCGAATAACCTCTTTTTGGGGTTGCCTCGGTGGCGCAATGAGTACGGTCGCAGTTACGTCAGTGCTAGGCGCTGACCTCATAGGGGTCGTGGGTTAAATTACTTTGTGGTATTTTATTTGAACAAAACGATCCATGCATAGGTAATGCATATGAGATAATTCGGAATATTTGATCCTGAACTTATCGAATGGCAATTAATTCAAGTCTTGATTGATAAGGACATCAGATCGGATCATTAATTAAAATTAAAAAAGAGAAACTCGTTTACATTTGAGTAAGTTGATTAATTATAACCAATGAATTTAATCTAAACATGAATGACGTGAATTGCGAGGAAATACGCATACAATATAGATTTACGATATTGTACATAAACCTGGGTATTGCACCATTCACTGCTATACATTATAAATATGTTTGGATATATATTTTGCAATAGATTGTTGTATATATATATATAAATGGAACATAAACAGATTTATTATTTAATTCCTTCATTAATAAACAAAATACAATGCATGTGTTCTGCACTAACACTACTTGTTTATGCGTATACAAGAAACGAGTCAACAGTAATGGACGTTATAACAATTTTTTTTAAATCCTTGCAATTATAACGAAATTTCGCTGTGTCGATATAACAAAAAGTTGGGATATAACGAAGTAAATCTCCATGTCCACAGAAATTCGTTATAAGCGTGTTCCGCTGTACATATACACCAATACATTTAAGCTGGATTGTTCCGTGAAAATTGGCCACGCTTCCTGTCCACCTTTGATTTATGTGGAGACTGCGTAGTCTGCTCCTAGCTGAACATCCTCGGTACCCAGACTATTCATAACATATATGATACCCTGGGCAAATTGGCTAGCGAAACTTCGTGATGTATGAATATTCATTAGCATTTCTCTACCAATGAAATGGACGATAACGAAAAAGAAGGAATCTCCTTTGTGAAGATCTATCAGCCAATCTCATTGGATCGCTCAGAACCACGATTTCATCCGTGACTCCGCGGCAATTTCCGTATCGCAAGAGGTGTGTGTCATGCGGCCAATCAAGCGGCTGGATTTCACCTCATTGATAATTTATGAGTACGAGAATTTTACAGTCAGTTTGCCCAGAATATCATACATGTAATGAATAGCCTGGGTACCGAGGATGCTAGCAGAAGGACAAGATAGAAATGTTGATAATTAGTTCCAGGGAAACTGGTTGGGTCAAGTGACCGCCATATATAACTAGAAAACAATGTTGAAGATTGCGTTCAACCCACTGACAAGAAAACGAACAATACATTCATTAATTACATGAGACTTTTATGTCGCCTTAACGATGAGAATGTCGATTCAATTCGACCTACGTCGTGTTCAAGATTTCAAAACGGTATGTCGTAAATATTAATTTTAGTCAGTTTGATGTATATATATCTGTGCATTTACTGTTTTATGCTGAGATCATCACATTAATATCTTTATCTTTATATAATTTATTAAAAACGTTTGCAGATAATCTGCATAATTATATAAAGTACGATTTTTATGATTAAGCGCAGTTAACTGAACAACGAACACCGAATTAATGCATTTGATTAACTTAACATTTAAATTCGTCATATGATTGATGTCAGTCTATGAATCTAACCCCCGAGTACGTTTTTGTTATTTGTTGGTCATGGTTACAGATTGCTGTTGAATCAAATGAAACATCATAATGGTTACCGTAAAATTTACATGCAAGGCAATTTACATTACTACATGTTGTAACAAAACCAACTACATTGGACTATCATACTTTTATTTATTTGACATATTTTATCTTAGTTAAAAGAGCTTACCTTTCCGATTTTCGACAAGCTGAAAGCAATGGATCTGAAGGCTTGGTTGTTACATTGACTGACTTATGCACACTTGTACTACCCTATCTCTCGTCAGTGATTATTGTAAAAACCGTTACGCCACCTCACAGAACTTTCATTCTAGTGCCGTTATCACGCATCACAATCATCTTATTTCATTGTCGTTACGCCGACTCGAAGCGCTTTGATTCCTGTGCCGCAACACCGCCTCATAGGGCTTTGATTCGCGTGCTGTTACACCGCCTCACAGGGCTTTGATTCCCGTGTTGTTACACCGCCTCACAGGGCTTTGATTCCCGTGCTGTTACACCGCCTCACAGGGCTTTATTCCCGTGCTGTTACACCGCCTCACAGGGCTTTGATTCCCGTGCTGTTACACCGCCTCACAGGGCTTTGATTCCCGTGCTGTTACACCGCCTCACGTGGCTTTGATTCTCGTGCTGTTACACCGCCTCACATGGCTTTGATTCCCGTGCTATTACACCGCCTCACATGGCTTTGATTCCCGTGCTGTTACACCGCCTCACATGGCTTTGATTCCCGTGCTGTTACACCGCCTCACATGGCTTTGATTCCCGTGCTGTTACACCGCCTCACATGGCTTTGATTCCCGTGCTTTTACACCGCCTCACATGGTTTTGATTCCCGTGCTGTTACACCGCCTCACATGGCTTTGATTCCCGTGCTGTTACACCGCCTCATAGCGATTTGATTCCTATGTCATTGGTCTGACTCACAGCACTTTGATTCCTGTGCCGTTAAACTGCCTTACCGTGGTATTTTGTTTTCGATCACATTGTAGGTGGTAATGTTCGATTTTCTGATAAACTTGTCGAGCGAACTTCTTCCATAGTTGTTTGAGTATTTTCATGAAACTTCGCACACGCCATCTTCAAGATGAGTTGTCGTGCGCGAAATCCTTCTTCGACCACAATCTAGATGGCCGACTGGCGGCAATATTGGATTTCTGAAAAACATGTGGAGCGAACTCTTTCTATAACTTTTGGAGGATTTTCATGAAACTTCAAACATATAATCCACATAACTTGCAGCAATGTTTGGCTTATATTTTTTTCATTCTGTTTTGATTTAAGATCACCGACTTGCATCTGTATTCGATTTTGTCAAAAAATGTCTGACAAAGTGGTACTTTGAGTGTGTGAATCATAGCTTTAGTTTAACCTTGTTTCACGGAAGGAAATCGGCAAATTACGGAAATCGCGACCAGCTCAAACATGACATCAGCATTGTGTTCAATTATGGCTTACAGCCGCGAACTTTTGTATTGTACCCCTTGCCCACCGTACCACATTGACTGCACACGGGGAACCAAATTGCAAAACGTTACGAAACGTGAGCCGCAAATACCTCTACTGAACGCAGGGCTGATATCTTCCATAGATGAAACAGAAATTACTGATAACCATAAGCCAATAAGTGTAAACTTGTTTCTTGTACACGTTTATGTTACATTTTTGGTGGTTTACAATAATGCACATATTGTATTGTATTGATTATTGTTGTTGCGATTTAGATGGAGAAAATGGCCTTTATTGGGCCTTTAAAATTAATATTTATGTAAATGTTTCAAAAGCTTTAAAGATGTAGCATAAGTGATAAATCTGCATAAAACAGAAACAACGAAACCGTTTAATGAATGATTGTTGTTTTTCTCGTGCGACATAACTTACATACCTGTAATCAAAGCATGAGATATATTCATAAACAGTTTTACACGCCAACAAGCATAACTTATAATTTCAGCATCATAAACATAATGGCAGGTCTGATATCATAATAACTGTTGCTGTTAATGATTTAAAAACGGCATGCTTGTCAGTATCTCGCAGTAACAAAACACAACTTTGTGACATTGATTAAATCAGTTGTGATTCTTGGTGAATATTGTTGTCAAAACACTTGAACAAGTGTAAATCAACGGTAATACTAGTTGAATATTGTTGTCAAAAATACGTACACAAGTGGAAATCTACGGTGACATTAGTTGAATAATGTTGTCCTAACTATGTAAACAAGTGGAAATCAAAATACAGTTGTTGTTAAACTTATGTTTACAGAAAACAGAACTGATTTGAATAGAACATAAGTTTATTCTGATTTTGTACAATCACAAATATCAGCTCATACTTATAAATTACAATGTACCACATAGACGTACAGACAGACCTATATAATACAAATCTAATAATATTCATTCAAAAATGTGTATAATTCATAGATGCTTATCAATACAGCATTATGAAGTACATTCCAGTTAACTATATCTGAAACAGATTTTTTCATTCCGTTTTTAAACATACATGTAGTGTTTAATGAAACAGAATTTGTTGTACATTTGGCCTTAATTGAAAAAAGTTTAACACAGTATGTACGTCTTATACTGATGATTATTGTTTATTGTTTTGTTTTTCTCAATTCCATGACTCGTATAGTGGACATGCTATTAGTGAAATGATATTCGTCTTCTGTGCCTCTAGAATTACAACAGTAACAACATCTTCCATGTCTATCTACCTTTTACGGTAGTAATTAAATAATTCTTGATTCATTGTGGTTTTACTTGCATGAACGAGTATATTGTCCATTCGTCTACCACCTCTGATTTATATTAGCTGTCGTTTATTTACGGATGTAGAGGTTACTATTGGTTAGCAGGCCAGAAATAACTGCTTGGAAAACTGACTGCCATAATTGTCTATTAAATCACAAAAAAACACATTAAATTTACATGTAACCAATTAACAATAACCATAACTCAACAATTAAGATCGTCACTGAAATGGACTACTGGGAACTACGGACCTGTTTAATTTTTCGACTTAACCTTAACTGTTGCAATGACTTGATACTCTTCCATTGTGGCGTCAGTTATGCCGGTCAGCACGCGGCGAAATATTTGTAGCGGTTATGTAACAGTTTTAAACATAAACAACTTTCATTTTCATTTCCAGGAATTGCTTATACGTTTATTTCAACAATTCCAGTAATAGGTAATTCTCAGCTGGCCCGGTTAGCTCAGTTGGTAGAGCACTTGGCCTTTACCCGGGAGACTCTAATTTGATTTCCAGACGGGGTAGGTCATGTCCTTCCTTGACACGGTCACTTCTCCTTACTTCTTATTCATCTTTAGTTGTCAGCTCCTTGCTGAAGGGCATGTTAGTACTGGTTGTTGATTCATTCCAGGAAAACTAGTAAGGTCAACTCACCGCCATTTTTAACTGAAGAAAATGTTGAAAACTGGCGTTAAACTCTGAACAATGAATAAAAAACGTATATAGTTCTGACATTTCTGACAAATTTCATTACTTCATATAATCGAGTTTGTGTCGTGAAAGATAAAGGCTTTTGAGACTTAGAAACTAAGCGTTGTTTAAACCGCTGCTATATCTGCGAACGGGTTTCACGTTTTTTCTGTACTCGTATTCAACATTAGGTCTGAGTGACTGATGGTTATTGACCCCATGGATTAGAATTTGCTTTTCCGGGAGTAGCCTATTAATGCATTTTCGTACAACTGTAAGTGATATGCATGCAAATACTGAGATATTAATTATGCTTAATGTGATCTTACAATATGTAGATGTATACAATATGCCAGGACGAGACGTTAAAAATAACCATACTATGAAATTAAAGATACATTATATTAAATTGGCCCGTAAGACACTTTTTACCTAGATTTCATTAAGCATACGGATTTCTCACCTAAATAGCACATGCTAGCTTCACGTACCGGGCAGGTATGGGTGTGAATGAGAATTGTTGTGATAGTCTTTAAAGGTACATAGACTTACTTTTTGACAAAATATCCTTAGAGATAAATATGAGAAAATTGGTGGTAATTTACTTCATACAGATGTACTCTATAATACTGCATTGTAACTTTTCTTACATGTTTACCAAAACCACAAAGACAAGGGTCCGATACGGGTATTTTCTATCCTGACACACGCGCCGAGTTAGCGCCATCATAGGAAATGCCAGCATTGGACTCGTGTTTTCAGTTCCAGGAAAATTTTAAGAAAAGTTACAATACAATGTTTTAGAGTATGTCTGTGTGAAGGCATTAACATGTCGTTTTCTCAAAATTATTACGTCGCATATTTTGATAGGAAATCAGACTGTCTACCTTTAATAACATAGTTCGGAGTCATTCGGAAATCCTCGGCCAACTACGTCAAGTGTTATCCGAGTAACGAAGTGGTACGTAAATACCCGAGAGCTGTCGAGAATGAGTTCGGAGTTTGTCTCTTGGGAGTTCGGCTAAAAGACATATATAGTACACGTATATTGTATTTCCGTGTAGAGTGATATTTGTTAGCCTAGAGTTGACGTTCAATACTCACCACTCACCACTCAGCACTCACTCCGATTGTCATTTTTGTATCTAATTGAGAATGCATGTAAGTGACTTAGTCACATTTTCTTTGTTAATACACGACCTTTGTTCGTCGTATCCAATTATACACAAAAACTCCAATGATTTACAAAAAGAAAACCACCTGCATGTATGAATAAAAACTTGAAGGGAAGTATGTTTTTGTTTAACAAATACGTAGAGCTACATGTATACTTTCCGTTTCCGTGGCCGAGTGGTTCAGTCATCCGCCTTAGGAACTCTTTACATCCCTTATAACTAGGGATGTCAACGAATGGCAATTTTGGTCGAATATTCGAACTTCATCCCAAACAGCATGACATGTTAATTAACTCTTGCAGACATTATTTTCACGCGTAACATGTCATTCAATGCGATGATGCCCATCATTGAAATGTAATACACTTGCATGCAGCTTTGCTAATGAAAAAAAATATTATTATCGAATATTCGATAGCCGAACTCATACTCGAATATTCGGACGTACGAACGAATACTCGAATATTCGTTGACATTACTACTTATAATCTCACTAGAGCAACAACCTCTCCACAACAGCCAAACATTGCACCTTTCAAAGCGTGTTGCTCCGGAGAGGTCGCACTGTATTTCGGTCATAATGATATGGCAGTTATATCCTCACCAGTTTTCGTTGGTTCAAACATTGTACATGTATACGTAACAGAAGAATCAGCCACATGAAGCAGAAATTGAGGAGTGTGCAATGATTTGATTAAAGATACGTACGTACATCTAATGTGATTTATCATCTGTCACTAATTCACGTGGGTAATTTTTCGAGGTTTATGTATACACGATTTAAACTCGTTTTACATTCGATGTCAAATAATTAAAGTTTATAAACGACGAACGAGAAGAAGAGTATTAAAGTTTTAAACTATGTCATAACATATAATACACGGCCCCAACGTCTTTCGTACTCACGACCTTACACTGGCAGTTGCGTCTTGAAACCGTAACTGACTTGGCTTAGTTTGAATAGAATTAGCCGGTGTATGTTGTAGGTGAAAGGAACAAAATGTATCTCGATCTGATAATGCATTATACTGACTATAATTCATTTTAATGATGAATCAATTAACCTTTATATGTTTGTAAAATATAATTCAAATATGCATGTAACTGTGAGACGCCTGCTTGGCTAGCTGAGTTTGTACAGTGCTAGAATGTCACCCGGTAGATCCGGGTTCGATTCCCGGGTTGGGCAAGTTATGTTTTTCCTTAACGTTGGCTACGGTCATGTCCTCCACATGTCCAGAAGTTGTCACTTGCTTGCGGAAGAGCAAGTTAGTACTGGATAATTAATTCCAGGAAAACTGATTAGGTCAACTGGCTACCGTGCATGACTGAACAATTGTTGAAAAGACGGCGTAAAAGCTGATGAAACAAGCCATGTGTGACTCTGTAGATAAATAATACTGTAGCTAATACAATTAATGCATCTTGCTAAAACAAAAAAAGGGAAGTTTGTGTCAAATGACTTTCATAATGAACCTGTAAACCTTTACTGCTCATTTTCATACGTTTTTGCCATTAGATTGTGATGCTAACAATTTAATGACTTGTTACGAACCATTAATTGCCCATACCACTGTGATTTATACGCCATGAACATTCACTTTGTCATTTAAATTTTGTAATCGTTATTTTTCCGTAAACATTAGGTTTTATGAATGACAAAAATGCCGTTTTTTGCTTTTTTTTCACTTTTTCTACAATGTGTTTGTATGTATGAGTAATTTTACTGAATGTCAATAATCTTTTCTCAAGTACAGTGGACTCAAGAGAGATCCAAATACGAATAATTATGAACTGCATCATTTTAAAATGGTAGGCGATTTCTGAACAATTTGCGACGTTTTATACCAGTTAATGTGACATTTGTTTTCTCTGAAACGCTGATTGAAATAGTATTTTTTAGCATTTTTAACGCGGTGTTAAAGGCGATAAATACGCTAGAAAATAGCAATGTTTACTTTTAAGCGATATTTTTGAAACTACATAATAAAGCAAGATGAAATGTATACTGTTTTATCGTTATACAGTCCTTCAACTTATGCTGCTATACTTATGTAAACATGTTGAATAATAATGAAGTTATTTGAACTTTTGGTACTGTCAAATTGTATATGTTTGTCCGGTAAATCAGGCTAATTGCACAAGCGTTAATTTTGCAAAAGAACCACATGTATACAAAGATAATAATCAAATCTACCTCATGCTGTCGAGATTTTAAAAAACAACAACATACAATTAAGTCAGTTTTATTCCAAAATAACAACAACAGAAACAAGTGGTGAGTACGGAATTCTAGTTTATTTTTTATTTTTATTGATATAATTTTGAAAAAAATCGATAGCATAAGCTAGTATACTCTCCTTTCCAAAAATACGTTTGATATTAATAAATACTTAACAGAATTTTGTGTGCATTTGCCAGAATGGAAAACATCATCAAAAGTCATTCTACATGTACAACTTTACTATATCGATACGTTATCGATACAAACTAGTCGATCCGATATCGATACGGATTTTGAAATATCGATACAGTTGAACAAATCTTATTCGTTTGCCGAGCTAAGATTCGTGCCGTCATCTATGTGAGCAGCGCGCATTCGTGCGTGATTTAGTCATAACCGTTGCCTCTAGAAGCCAGATGGCTGCGTCCCACTGTTTCGAGGGGCTGCAAAATGTGATGTTTTAAGCGTTTGTGTAGCGTCACTGCGATAAACACCATTTGAGCGCCGCTGTACGATTTCCAACCTCCCTGTCATTTCAAGGAAACATAATCTGTGATGTCACTTTTTGCAATCAGGAAACAATGTTTACTTCATATGGTCACTTCGTTTTCCTATTGCCATAGGGGGACAAATATTGCTTACTGTCAGTACATGGTGACGTCACATGCGGTTATTTCTGGAAATGACGTCACTTAAAGAGGAGGTTGGAAATTTTATAGCGGCGCTCATTTATAATAATTAATATCTTAATATTCAATTTCTTCATACAAATATCGATAAATCGATACATCGTCGATATATTTGACTCGATATATCGATACAGACTTAACTATCAATGACACCCTTTAAACTTCGCGACATACGTATATGTGCCAGTAGGCCTATATGGTCTGAAGTAGTGACCATCACGATTAAGTATTGCTCAATTCAATACCATGTTGAAGAAATGGTCAAAGTTGGCCGTTGTTAACGTATCCCTCTTTCTTGAAAAGAATTTTCATTTTATCATGTTCATTTTTCCAATACCAGTGGTGACCCACATTATGTGAACTTGTTGTAGCTCTAGATCTTAAATATGCTTCTAAGACTGCAATATACTGTTTGTCTTTTTTTTAATCAAAATAATCCATTAATCACATGTGCTTGCCAATTACACTGTGATTAACCAATCGAATGTGCATAATGAGGACATTTCAGTTAATGTTAAAACTCTTCAAACGACATAAAAATAAAATGTATACAGAAAAGGTCGAACTAATCCGTTTGTATTGCGTTGTATGATGTATAACTCAACATTAAACTAGACCACAAGCAAACGTTCATGATTCACTAGTTCTTGTAAATAACTACTATTTTTGAGAAGCAATGTTACAATTTTTCAACATTTTAGATAATAAAGTTTGGTGATCAGAGATTAACATATTTTCATCTACAGTAAAACCTCACCTTACGACCACTTCAATAACAAGACCACCTTAAAATTAAGAACACAATGTTAGGTCCATTTTCAATGTTTTGCTCTTTATTAAACCTCAATGTTATTTAAAGACCATCTCAATACGAAGACAATTTACAAGGGTCCTAAAGGTGGTCTTATTATTGAGGTTTAACTGTACATGTTCAGTGCATTCTCTCCATAACGGCTCTCCCTTGAGAAACAGCCTCTCTTTGACAATATTATAATTTTTTGATCATGAAAATACTAGGGAGTGTCACAATATACCGGTATATCTGAATATTGCAATATCTGACCAAACTGTATCGCACCACGATGTGAAATGAAAGTACATGTATCGTTTTTTTGTGTGAAAAATTTGTTTTAAGGAATTTACCAGCAACAAACTCTAAACATATGAAATTATCTTAAAAAAAACCCTCATTAAAGTAAACGTAAAAAAATGAAATGAGAATGATAATTGTTTAGTTTACGCTTGTAAAACCTCACCTAAAGACCACCTCAAAATTAAGACCACCTCAAAATTAAGACCACCTCAATAATAAGACCACCTCAATAATAAGACCACCTCAAAAACAAGACCAGTTTTCAAGGGTCCCAAGGGTGGTCTTATAATTGAGGTTTACTGTACTTTCTAGTCATGAAAACGTCACATTAAATAACAAGACAAAACCAGAAATGTGATGGATAATTTTTCGTTTTACCTCATGTATGTTTATTTGTGCAACACATTTGAAAAGTTGTAGTCTTACATGATGATGTTAATACATGAATACGGCTCAGGTTAATGTAGCAATCAACCGCGGTACGTATAGAAAAACGTTGCTAATGTATTCCAATATATCGTGGTACAACCCAAGTGTATCGTGACAGCCCTAGAAGATTCCAAATTCACCTCTCTAGAGCACTAACCTCTCAAAAACAGCTCAAGTTTTGCATCTCCAAAGCTCTGAAGATGCTGTACTGTATTAAACATAATTGTGAAGTTCTGACCAAATAAATTAATTTTAAGTATGAATTATATATTATGAACAAAAACATTAACTTCGCTTATCCGTCTAAATTGAAGTATTCCGTCATTTCCGAAATCTTTATTATTTATGGGACTAATCACACAATCAATTTACTTTGATGAATTGTTGATAATCAGTTATGTATCCAAACACAATTACGACGACAACGGTATTCGAATTCAAATACGAAAACTTAGTCCTGACCATGATAATTAAGCCAACTGGATAATGAAGAACATCATGACTACACGGAGGGTGATACGTTTTTACTCGATATGTCAAAATAACAAACAAATTATATTGTATCATCTTTTTTGAAACAGCATAGCATGAATCTAAACCGCGCAAGTCTCAGAAGACCTTTGTGTTAACATCGTATCGTTTTGCTAACCTTTGTGTTAACATCGTATCGTTTTGCTGACCTTTGTGTTAACATCGTATCGTTTTGCTGACCTTTGTGTTAACATCGTATCGTTTTGCTGACCTTTGTGTTAACATCGTATCGTTTTGCTGACCTTTGTGTTAACATCGTATCGTTTTGCTGACCTTTGTGTTAACATCGTATCGTTTTGCTGACCTTTGTGTTAACATCGTATCGTTTTGCTGACCTTTGTGTTAACATCGTATCGTTTTGCTGACCTTTGTGTTAACATCGTATCGTTTTGCTGACCTTTGTGTTAACATCGTATCGTTTTGCTGACCTTTGTGTTAACATCGTATCGTTTTGCTATATGACTAAGAGAATCTCGTGGGACAAAAACGCGAGCATGCATCGCATTTAAATTTTCATGATCATATGTGAATCAATTATTTGAACTTAGAATGTCAAGGAGTTCGACAACAAGCTATGTTTGGTCGCTGTCGGGAGTTTTGTCCACCAAATACCAACGGTCAGTAATGATATCTTAAGTGCATTGTAATATAATTCCTGGCGTATCACGATATATTGCAGTACTTTGGCAAAGTATTGCAATATGTACAACCATACATTGCTTCATTAACTGATCGTATGATTGTAGATATTTTTCTTACTAAAATACTTTAATGCAACTCACAACTCATCATTTTTGCAAAAATTAAGCACGGGTATGTTACAACAAAACATGTATCAATCTCATTCCAGATTTTTGATGAGTAATTAATTATGGGGTTTTAACGACAAGATAATTTCATACATTTACAAGTTTGTAGTAAGTAACTCTCAAGCATATGGTAGACGAAGTGAATCATAAAAAACGACACGTTCATTTCATACCGCGGTATGCTACACTGATTGCTACATATTGCAATATACCTATATACCGGTATATCATGACACCCATAATGCTTAATTAGAGTTTGATACGAGTCATGTTTTCAATGAAACAATGGCTGTTATTATACTTATGGTTCTATATCCGAGTATTGCCACTCTTCATAACGTCCGAGAGGCACACACAAACATGATATATGCAGTATATATATCGTAACATTTTAATCTAACGTAGCATTTGCAAACATAGTTATAAAACACGCGAAGAAAACGAGAAGGCGCCTTAAACTGACAGCAGCACATTGTTAGGGGTACATAACTTATAATGCTCAATACAAAGCTTAAGTTGTAACTAGATATGCTGTAAACATAAATGTATATTATTTTGGCTAAACATATTAGCCACTTGATAAACGTGATGTACGTGTTCGAATTTAGTGTTCTGACGCCTACATCGCAGTCAAACTGAGGCGCGTACACTTGTCCGCTTAGTTAGCAACAAAAACGGCACCCACCAGACTAGACGACATTGTTCCGCATAGACGCCATTTTGTTTAGCAAAGCTAGCGCTATCAGATCACGGTCATCTAAAGATAGGGACTACTTTTCTTACGTTTTAAGAAGCGGCACCGCTATTTTCCCTACGAACCTCTAAAACCCGCGCCTCTGTGGTACATTTGTAATTATTGTTGAGATCAAGAAAACACTGAACTCCGTTACGTTTAAACTTGTTTATTTAAAATTTATTGTGAAACAAGTTTACGACTTATTGTGCCATTCTCGATAACTGCTTCCGCGGTTGCTACACACTACTCGCGCATTAATTCACGGATTCGCGGTTAAGTACGGGGTTTACCCTTGCCCGAGGCAGGATCATAACTCACGACCCTCGGGTCAGGAGTCAGGCGCTCGACCACGTTAACTCCAGTACCACTTTGATTCTAGCGATATCATTTTCAATAAATCGATTTTTGATTCATGACGTCATTATTTTCAAGCAAGTGTCAATCTGATAATTGCTTATTTTTTATTACGAAAGTTACGTTGGTGACTGTTCATTTCATATAAGCGGCTCATTTAAATAACCGATATCAAATAATAACAACGTTATATGTGCCTTGTTATAATTCATTACATATTGTAAGTTATTCATTAATTAGTGTTAATTAAACGAAGTCTTACGAACATTTTGTTTCATTAACGTGATGAACTCTTAATTCGTTTGATGCCCTGTTGTTACCAAATATAGAAATAAAAATAAGTAATTCATAAAACAACATCCATTGTAACGTTTAAAATGTCAAATGTTGCCGAGAGCTTTGCTTGAATGATGATGGAGATGTAATCTACGTTATATTTTGCCTTCAGTTAGACATTGTTTACTTACTTAAACAGGGAATGTACGCAGCATCTTATTAAATTTCGTTAGTTTACAAGTCTCATAGACAGGTGTTCCGCTTAGCTTTCATACCACCTCGGCTGTCGTGTACGAAAAAGTACGGTATTTACGGAATTTAATACAGTCTTTTTGAGAAAAAAAATCAAAACTTAAAAGGCAGATTGCATCAGAAAATAAGATAAACAATTTTATTAATTGAGAGATTTTGTTGAATGAAACTTTATTGGGTACTTTTCGATACCACTAGATGCCACAACATATGTTCAATGTCAATAAAAGTATTTTCATTATGATTTAAGTTGAGTTTAAAGTCCTTAAGTTAAACTTTTGATTTCTGATTAAATACATACTTATCCTTATGTAGTAATTGTAGAGATGATACAGTTATTAAATCTACACGATCACTGTAGTTACTCTTTGTGATTTAACGACATAATCGGCTGGATAGTGGTATTATATTCAGAAGTTAATAATATCATATTCAGTTGATAACGTTACACTATTATATCACAATATGACCATCACATTGATTTGCCCGAATAACCGCGGAATGTAGGCACATAAAACGCGAGAACAAGACACCGAAATGACACATATATGTATATATACGCTTTTACGTACAGTAATGAAGAATGTCGTTTTAGCTGACCTGTCATTAGCAAGATCCGACAACCGTGAAAGAGAAAAGATGAGTTTTGTCATAAAAGCCAACTTTACAAATGACCTATGTTATTCATGCACGGTTCGTGGAGTATCTGCAACTTGTGTAGACCCTTATATGCTGAAAGTTCTTGTGTTCTCAGGCCTATTAAACACTGGTTGCCCATGGCCTTGGTTAGTATTTACATATTTATTACCATGACAAAAACATTGACTAAACAAAATATAAAATAAATTCCTATATCGCTGCCATTTTTTTTTGATTCAAAGCTATTTGCGCCAAAGTATTTCCAAAATAAACACCGTCTCGCTGATTCTTAAACACCAATAACTAGTTTCGAGGTTTAATCAGAGAAAATACGATAACCTATATATGTATAACTAGTTTCGATGTTTTAATCAGAGAAAATACGATAACCTATATATGTATAACTAGTTTCGATGTTTTAATCAGAGAAAATACGATAACCTATATATGTATAACTAGTTTCGATGTTTTAATCAGAGAAAATACGATATCCTATAAATGTATAACTAGTTTCGATGTTTAAATAAGAGAAAATACGATAACCTATATATGTATAACTAGTTTCGATGTTTAAATAAGAGAAAATACGATAACATATATATTTATAACTAGTTTCGATGTTTAAATAAGAGAAAATACGATAATCTATATATGTATAACTAGTTTCGATGTTTAAATAAGAGAAAATACGATAACCTATATATTTATAACTAGTTTCGATGTTTAAATAAGAGAAAATACGATAACCTATATATGCATAACTAGTTTCGATGTTTAAATAAGAGAAAATACGATAACCCATATATTTATTACTAGTTTTGATGTATAAATCAGAGAAAATACGATAACCTATATATGTATAACTAGTTTCGATGTTTAAATCAGAGAAAATACGATAACCCATATATTTATTACTAGTTTTGATGTATAAATCAGAGAAAATACGATAACCTATATATGTATAACTAGTTTCGATGTTTAAATCAGAGAAAATACGATAACCCATATATTTATTACTAGTTTCGATGTTTAAATAAGAGAAAATACGATAACCCATATATGTATAAGTAGTTTCGATGTTTTAATCAGAGAAAATACGATAGCCTATATATGTATAACTGGATTCGATGTTTTAATCAGAGAAAATACGATAACATATATATGTATAACTAAATTCGATGTTTTAATCAGAGAAAATACGATATCCTATATATTTCGATGTTTATATCAGAGAAAATACGATAGCCTATATATTTCGATGTTTAAATCAGAGAAAATACGATAGCCTATATATGTATAACTAGCTTTGATGTTTTAATCAGAGAAAATACGAAAGCCTATATATTTATAACTAGCTTTGATGTTTTAATCAGAGAAAATACGAAAGCCTATATATTTATAACTAGATTCGATGTTTTAATCAGAGAAAATACGATATCCTATATATTTATAACTAGATTCGATGTTTTAATCAGAGAAAATACGATAACCTATATATGTATAACTAGTTTCGATGTTTAAATCAGAAAAAATACGATAACCTATATATGTATAACTAGTTTTGATGTTTAAATAAGAGAAAATACGATATTCCATATATTTATAACTAGTTTCGATGTTTAAATCAGAAAAAAATACGATAGCCTATATATGTATAACTAGTTTTGATGTTTAAATAAGAGAAAATACGATATTCCATATATTTATAACTAGATTCGATGTTTTAATCAGAGAAAATACGAAAGCCTATATATTTATAACTAGATTCGATGTTTTAATCAGAGAAAATACGATATCCTACTTATGTATAACTAGTTTTGATGTTTAAATCAGAAAAAATACGATAACCTATATATGTATAACTAGTTTTGATGTTTAAATAAGAGAAAATACGATATTCCATATATTTATAACTAGTTTCGATGTTTAAATCAGAAAAAAATACGATAGCCTATATATTTATAACTAGTTTCGATGTTTAAATCAGAAAAAATACGATAGCCTATATATTTATAACTAGTTTCGATGTTTAAATCAGAGAAAATACGATAGCCTATATATTTATAACTAGCTTTGATGTTTTAATCAGAGAAAATACGAAAGCCTATATATTTATAACTAGCTTTGATGTTTTAATCAGAGAAAATACGAAAGCCTATATATTTATAACTAGCTTCGATGTTTAAATCAGAGAAAATACGATAACCTATATATTTCGATGTTTAAATCAGATAAAATACGATAGCCTATATATAAAAAATGTTTATGCTTTGAGTGACACCGTGTATCAAAGACATGGTAATTAAAATAACGTAATAGAAATATTCTGAAATACACGTGAATCACTTTACGCATACCATATATATCCTCTACTTACTAAATGGGATTGAAATTAAAATAATATTTTCGATAGTATAAAAACCTGGGTACATGTACTTCGTTAATATCCCCAGAACAGAGAAGTAAACAAAACATGAGGAGTTCGTTTTTGTTTTATTGAGTTTAACGCCGTTTTTCAAAAAGAAAATCACTAAAACATGGTCGGCAGTTCAATCCAGCACTAATCCAAGCAGCTAATAACTTCCCGCATGAACCAGAGATTGGGGACACATGACAATAACCAAATGTCACGGAAGGACCTGCCCTGCCCCACCAGGGAGTCGTACCTGACCTCCCGGGTGACAGCCCGGCGCTTTACCAACTAATCTAACCGGACGGACTGGATAGTTCACAGTTTCCCCCCATACAATCAACACTAGGGACATAGTATCATCAAAACAATTGCATGCGCACATTAACAAGACAAGATAGACACTAATATCACAGTCAGAAAAGTGTTAGATGTACCGACACAGAGAGAGTTCATTAACGAGACAAGTCATTAAAAAATCATTAACATGACATTCATAATGACCGCTACAAAGGGATTTATTCCTGTCAAGCGCACTTAACAATACTGTATGCATACATGACAAATTATTTCGGGTTACGAAGGGGAAACACACCTGTATATCATGTAATTGACGCCTACCGTATTTATAGTTTTATCACAATCTGTTAACATCGCTTCTTATATAGATAAGAATAATTTCAAAACGAATTATCTGAACATAAAAATCTACATTAAATGCCGCAATAACCGTACTTTTCCGTAGCCGGCGTTAAATGCCGCAATCACCGTACTTTTCCGTAGACGGCGTTAAATGCCGCAATCACCGTACTTTTCCGTAGCCGGCGGTCCCGATGGTATTGTGAAAAAAGAGAAGCACAGGAAACGTAACTGAACAGCTCCTCACAGATCCCTTAGAGTAAAAAATACATAGGGATGTCAACGAATGTTCGAATACTCGAATATTTAATTTCAGAGCTCGCGCTTTTTGGCGACAGAAAAAATGGCCCAAGAAAAAAATCGATTTGGCTCGAAAAGTGTGACTGACGGTATATAACACTATACAGTAACTGACAAGTGGAGGACTAGCACCTAAGTGATGTTTTATGACCTGAAAGTCATACTGTTAGTCATACTGTTATCATGTGGTTTACGAGTATCTTTTGTATATTTTCAGCTCGAAGTGGAAACAATTTGGTATCGACGAATCTCGGAGGAAAGGAAGGGTATCTCGCTAAATTGCGTGTAAGTACTTAGTGTCGATATACAAAACACAATCTTATATCCAGCCAGTTGAAGTCCAAATATGAATTTTTATGAGTCACATCCAGCCGCTTTCACAATCCGTTACCTTAACTAAAGCTTTAAATATCTTTCACCTTGCGCACTACTAGGGCACATTCAGTCATGAACCAAAATGCTTATGCTCAATATAGTTGTTTAGTGGGGCTTTAAATCACATAAACTACCAGGGTCATGTAGTGACCTTTTCCAGCTCTTTGGGTGGAGAAATACAACAGGTGCCCATTCTGGCATTATTCTACGCACATAGTAGAACCACTGACCTTCCATAAGGAAGCTGGAAATTCGACATCCTGGATTCGAATCCGCGTGGTGAGGGGCAAATGATTTGAAGTCATCGACCACAACCACACGGTCACGGAATCCTCTCAATAATGGTTCGAATACTCATAATCGATTTAAATGTTTCCTTGGTTACTTACGACTTTGGTCTTTACCATATTGCTATGTCTTTTTCCGGTGCAGCCGTACTAACATAGCTTTGCTATTTGCACATCACCGTTGTACGTTAACCACTAAACCAACTTCTCTTCAACCGAACAACGTTTGTAACCTTGACGCGGATTAGTTAACCTTTTGATAAGGGGGACGTTACATTACTAAATATACCTAAATCCATTTTCCATTACCGAAATCCACTTCTTATACAACATCTGTAATATATATTGCTAATATTAAATATCAGGCTGATTTAAATTTACATACAAAAATTCTAAGGAAATATTGCACATTAAGAAAAATGTAGACGATTACGTCTTCAGTGGATTTCGGTAAGGTACCGTACCGTATGATAAGGTCTATGTATGATTTTATCAAACCCAAAAACATTAAGTTTTGTTTTGCACAACAAATCCCAACCTTCCGATTGCCACTAATTTGCTTGCTTCAGATTGCGCCGACTATCTTTTTTTCAAGATATTTCTTGTTATCGATTACCTTCACAATGCAACCTCTCCAGAGCGACCCTCTCTTGGCCAACATACTTTTCAGCAACGATTTTCCCATGATAAAAAACTTTCTACAATTATAACCTGTATAGAGCAAAACGCTTTCAGCAACAGCCAAAATTTGACAAAAGCTGTAAGTCTCACTGACTGTTTGAAACTACATGACACTGTCTGTTTGAAACTACATGACACTGTCTGTTTGAAACTACATGACACTGTCTGTTTGAAACTACATGACACTGACTGTTTGAACTACATGACACTGACTGTTTGAAACTACATGACACTGACTGTTTGAAACTACATGACACTGACTGTTTGAAACTACATGACACTGTCTGTTTGAAACTACATGACACTGACTGTTTGAAACTACATGACACTGACTGTTTGAAACTACATGACACTGACTGTTTGAACTACATGACACTGACTGTTTGAAACTACATGACACTGTCTGTTTGAAACTACATGACACTAACTGTTTGAAACAACATGACACTGTGTGTGTACGAAACAACATGACACTGTCTGTTTGAAACTACATGACACTGTCTGTTTGAAACTACATGACACTGTCTGTTTGAAACTACATGACACTGTCTGTTTGAAACTACATGACACTGTCTGTTTGAAACTACATGACACTGACTGTTTGAAACTACATGACACTGACTGTTTGAAACTACATGACACTGACTGTTTGAACTACATGACACTGACTTTTTGTGTGATTAAAGCGTCTCTATACACCTCTATGTTGGATATACGTAAGGCTTATCAAGATCAATATAACGAAAATAAACTGTTCTTATCCCATTTGTTTCCATTTTACAGAAAGCAGGGTTACACAGTGAGGATTCCGTTGGTGTGAGAGAAAGGTTCTCCAGGCGACGTCAACATTTACAAGAACAATGCGATAAAATGCATGGATACTTTGAAATACAGAATTCTGAAAGTGCAGTGAAAGAACATCTTACTATTGATAAAAAGAGTAAGCTTGTTTACTGTGCAGTCGAGAAGATCGGGTGTACCTTCTGGAAAAGAGTGTTTCAGATTATCAGTGGCTTCAAAAACGTGAGTGATCCATTTCACATTCAGGGAATTCGAGCGTATGAAGGATATCTTACGGCTAAAGGAATGACTTTTGACCGCATTCATTATCTGTTAAAACACTCTAAGAAATTCATGTTCGTTCGGGAGCCGTATGAAAGACTACTGTCTGGGTATGTGGACAAACTTTTCGCTCCAAATGCCGCATACTGGTCTTTTATTGGTACATTCATCGTTCAGCAATTTAGGGACAATGGCACAGCGGAAGCCAAACGGTGTGGCCATGACGTAACGTTTGAAGAATTCGTGCGTTACTTTATTCATTCACAGCATAACAACATGCGACGGGACGCCCACTTTGTTCCTAACTTTGAACATTGTCGTCCTTGTGAAATTGACTATGATTACATTGGAAAGTTGGAAACTTTTGAGGAAGATACTCTGTTCTTGTTGAAAGAACTAAAACTGGATGAAAAAGTTCAATTCGATAATTTTGAGAAAGAAACGGAACGAGACGCTATTGTTGATGCGGCAGATTACGTGTTTTCCATGCATAAAGCGATCACACGGTGTATGTCGATGCACGAGGCCCTGGATCGCGCATACCGGAAGTTACAAATAAGAGGAATTATAAGCAAGGATATACCGTTCCCATTTGCTGGCGAAACATCTAGAAAAATCGGCATTAACGAATATAAGCAGGCGTTGCTTCAAGCGCATGCGCAGTCGGGTCCTACATCATCGCGTAAATCGAACCGAAAGGAAGCCTTTTTGGAAGCATATTCGACGCTACCTCAGGATTTGCTGATGCAACTCAAAGACGATTTAAGTATTGATGCTAATTTGTTCGATTATGAAATTATACCCAAGAGTCTTTTGAATAGAGACGCATATGTACCCGACTTCCGCTTTTTCAGTATTAATTGATGACGTCATTCAGTAATGTTTGAATGAGCTTCCTGTTGAAATGACGGACACTTCGTAGTTTGTCTGTTGTACCACGTGACTCACATACAACTTACTATTTCGGGTTTATAAGCGTATCTGTGACTATTAAAATATACTTGAACTTACGAAAATGTTATTTTATACTGTAATTCAATTCATGTTCCATTTTTTGTGTTTATTGCTCGTCCACCTTATGTATGTGATGCCAATGATTCGTTTATTGTGGATGTCTACGTTCGTGATGCGTCATTATCATCTGGATCATAATGGACGTAAATACCAAGATGGTGGACTGCAAAGTCACGTGTTAACATTCGTTCGCGATACTTTGTATTTATATGTTTCTGTATATAAGCTGATGACATTTATGTTACTGTTGTAATGTTTAAAGTAATTTGTTTATCTTAGAGTGTTAGATATTGTTAGAAATAAGGTAAAATGTCGGGAAAGACTTTTCGATGTCTCGAATTGACTAGATGTCGTACCGTGTGCTTAACCACCCAGTACAACACCAGAGACATGATGTTAAGCCACCCAGTACATCACCAGAGACATGATGTTAAGCCACCCAGTACAGCACCAGAGACATGATGTTAAGCCACCCAGTACATCACCAGAGACATGATGTTAAGCCACCCAGTACATCACCAGAGACGTGATGTTAAGCCACCCAGTACATCACCAGAGACATGACGTTGAGCCACCCAATACAACGCCAAAGACATGACGTTCAGCCACCCAGCACAGCGCCAGAGACATGACGTTAAACAGCACAGTACAGCGCCAAAGACAATACGTTGAGCCACCCAGTACAGCACCAAAGACATGACGTTAAGCCACCCAGCACATCGCCAGAGACATGACGTTAAGCAGCACAGTACAGCGCCAAAGACAATATGTTGAGCCACCCAGTACAGCGCCAAAGACATGACGTTAAGCCACCCAGCACATCGCCAGAGACATGACGTTAAGCCGCACAGTACAGCGCCAAAGACAATACGTTAAGCCGCTTTGGGTATCGAATTTGGAATACTTACATGTGCGGCATGAAACCTTGTCATTACGGGCCATAAAAAGTTCCCTCCACAAATGTTATTGTATATACACCCAGTCCTTGTTTATTCGACAACCTTTCCGAATACTTGGTATTGTCCGAAATTAATACCAGGTTCCGATGTATCTTCTTATGACGTCAAATTTAAATTGTCTATTCGAAACTATGTATTATTCAAAATGAAATTTCGGACCAGATGAATTCGAGGTCCGACTGTATTTAGTGCTTTTATATGACAATTAGAATGGACATATTCGACTTTATAGTAAAATGGTGTATTATGATGAAGTCATTGGATAATGCCAAGTCAATATACTGAGCAGAAATGGTGTCGCTAGTCACTGTATTCGTCTTTTGATGGGATTGTTTATAACGTTTGTTCCATATTAGCACTTACTTGAAAATAAATACAAACTATTTGAGAACCAAACTGTGGTATGTTTTATTGGAGTAACAGGATTTTCGGCGCATTCGTACTAACATGGTTTTGCTATTTGCATATCAGTGTTGTGTAAACCAATCAAATCTTACTTTTACCACCAATGCAATTTCTCTTCAACCTGGTTGCGGATTGGTTAACCGTTCGATAAACGGTACGTTACCTTACTGATATCTACTGAATTTCGGTGAAGTTATCGAAATCCATTTTGGGCCTGGAATGACCAGCAATCGTAACATCTCAGCAATTTTTTATGTTGCACAACAAATCTTAACCTTCTAATTGCGCCGATCATCTTTTTTCAAGATATATATCTTGTTCATCAGTAGTTTCATGTACGGTGGTCAGTTGATATAACCAGTGTTTCTGGGTTACCAACCAGTACTGGCCTGTTCAACCACAAGCAACTGACAACCTTCTCCACATGAATCAGAGATGGACGACAAATGGCCCAGCTTTCAAGAAAATAAATACGTATGCACTCGGTGACTGTCTTAAATAGATTTATCAATTGTTTCAGCATGTGCAAGCGAAATGTTTTGAAGTTTTGAATTCCACGCGAGCAATGGTTGTTCTGTTAATATAAAATAAGTATCTACATGTACAGGCAAGAGAGCTATAGAGTAAAATACACTTAAGAAAATTATTGAGTATTTTTTATATGTCTTAAAATACAGTTATAAATAAATGATTAAAAAAAGGAGAAATATTGTCAAATTGTGCTCTTGTAATAAAAGTTATACTACAAGTTTCTAATATTAAGACATAGATTTTAAGATATAATTTGATAGTCAATTTAACTTATTTAGAGTTTTTTGCTTAGTTAAGTAAAAACTGAAGTAATTTTGTGAAATCGTGGCCGGTTGTCTCTTTTTGTCTTTTCGTGAAAGAATTTTCTTGTTGATACATTGCTACACGCAATAAGCATGTTACTTTCAAGTAAGATATTTCCATATAATTTACACAATAATGCGTACTTACTTGTTTGCACATTTGTTTCATATTCACATAGTTTATGATTATTTCTCAATGTAAAACATGCTGACATATATTGGATGCCAACTCTTTAAAACGCTTGTCGTCTTTATGTTTGACAAGTACTGCTGTTATTGTGATATTTACTTACATAAAAGACGATACAGATACAGATGATATGATATAAATGCAAATGAATTCAAATGCAGCAATAATATCCTCATTTACATAATGACAGTAGTGTTATTGACATTTTGTTCGATACGTGAACTATGTGTCATACAAAAACTCCTTTGTTTCCAAATACCTAACAAAATTAGGCAATTATTTACAATTTCTTGGTTTTTGTGTCCATTACTTTTATCATTGTTTTTATGCATTTTTTCTAATCTCCTAAAGTATCTGCGAAACTTATATCAGATAGGTGGCCCTGTGGCTCAGTGGTTAGCGCTGCTGAGTACGAATCCGAAGGTCGTGGGTTCGATCCCTCGTCTCGTCGGATAAAACAGAAATGCTTTTCAGTGTTTCCCACCTAACATAGTACTGGCATGTAAGCTTCAAAAATTGTCTGTTTGACATATACTGCTCTACTGGCAGGTAAATTTCCCCCTTTGGTTTCAGAAAGTCTATTTATGGTGTGCGGGGGACATACCGGGTCGACCAAAATACCATAAAGTGCATTATAAAAAATGTGCGCGGCGACGGGCGACCTCATAAATACAGTAATACATACATACATACAACTTATATCAGATATCGAGAAAGATTAAGACGACTTGCACGTAAATCTGAATAAAAAAGTATACATACTATAAGTAAATTCAAAGCACATACCTTGATTTGCAAAGACTTACTGGAAACCACTATAATAAGTCTTTAAAATACGGAGTTGATAAAAGACCTTTGTACCAATATGTTGATGTTATGAATAAGTTTTGTGTTGCGAGGAATAAACAAATTAAATATTGGTTATTAAACAATGACTTGTACGTGAAAGTTACCAACGTGACAAATCGGAAAAGCAAACGTATTGTGGTATGCCAATACTCGCAAATTTACCGGCTACGAAAGCTGTAGTTGCCTGTATGAGGGGGGTTATGGGGATTGGTGATCACCATGTTAGTTCAGTCGGTTAAGCGCCGTACTAGTGTTAAGGGGGGTCGTGGATTCGAGCCCCGCATCGGGGCACTCTTTTACCTTAATTTACTACGAACCCATGCTCCCGAGTTGGGCCACCGACACTGTATCTATTACACTCCATACCCAGTGGCTTGTTTCTAGGTAACATACTTGTGTTCTTCCCTAACGATATGTTGTTAGTTATAAACATAAATAAAATCGACTTTGAATGAGTCATTTATACGGTGGCATAGAGGTGACGTGTGTGAAAATATTTTTATCTCGTATGCTTAGTATGTCGTTGGAATGAGTTAGTTAGTCGTGGCCACGAGATAAAAATAATTTCACAGATATCACCTCTATGCCACCACTCATTTACGAAACATGTGGTACGCAAGATTCAAGAAGATAAATATGCAACAAAATGAACAAAAGGTTTATTTCTAATTCCTCTTTTGACAAACATTGTGCAATGCCGCGCTGTATTCAAGCTATAATATTACATTCACAATGTTTACTGGTCAAATGAAACACCGCCTAATGCCGAATGTCACATGAAGTTCCCGGCTTACGGACTTCCTACGGACCATAAACCCGTATGGTTCCCCAATGTCTACGGGCCCGTACGACGCGTCGGTTTCATCTGACCGAGCCATTGGAGGCAATATGCTAGACACCCTTAGCAACCAACAATAAATTAAAATAGAAGGCTCCTATCATGAAATGCACTACAAAAAATGTTCGCCTGTCGACTAAAAAATGTCCGTTGAAATTTAAAATATTTCTCTAATTTATTTCGCATTGCTAAATGTCAATTTCAGATGCGCATTCAGAAGCGGAACTTGTGATAGTTCCTTATTTGCATAATGAAATTTGATTATTCATAACGAACTAAAATTCGTTTACTGTGTTGATAATAATGAAGCCTTTGATGTTCCTTAGTGACAACGTATCCTATTCTATAGATAGAAGTACGCATGTGTACGCACCCTTGCGCACGCATGCCTGTGCGCATGCGTGCGAACATAATGATAAATATAGCTATTTGTCTCTCAAATCCACGTTTTAACAATCTTACGGTAAGTAAGGTTACATAGAATTGCCACTAATTGCTCAGATGGTCACCAGGTGGACGACCTATATGCCACAGTTTCGCGCCTCCAATAAAGAACAAACTGAAATCAAACGCGGAATTGCATTTAACAATATTGAACTATGACACAAGATACATTTCTTGATTACTGAATGTTGAATGCAATTGGTAACCGACAATGTATAGCGCAGTTGGTACCATGACAGCGGTCACAATGTGGGCACATTGATCCATACACAACATGCAGTTGGTACCATGACAGCGGTCACAACGTGGGCACATTGATCCATACACAACGTGCAGTGTTGGTTACTGTATAAAATGAATGTGAATTTCCTGAGAATTATTTCCATCCATTAAACCGCGGGAATATGATGAAATTTGAACATTGACCATCGTCATTTTATCGTTAAATACAATCCATTGGAGGTTTAAATAACTATCGAAATCTCAATTCATTACTTGACCATTTGATTTAGACTTTATGACTGATTACGTGCGTTTATAAACCAAAGGACAGAGACACTTTATCCTACAGTAAATTTAAATTCTTCTACCGACTCTGCACCGATCATCGCCAAATGCGCCGAATATTGCCTGTTACAATGTATCTAGAGTGTACATATTTATATAACGAATAGCTTTCTAAGCCTCAGTCACACCGCGTTCCCGGTGGAAGCGGACCCGTCCCCTATTGACAATCCAGGGAGATACAGAATATCTTGTAAATGCCCAGGGCCCTTATTCAAAAAGCTCCTAAGGAGAAAAGTTCCCTTAGTTTTATAAATTTTTCTTCGATTTTATAGAATTTTAGAACTTTAATATTAATTTTATACAAAACTTCTTGTTAGCTTGTCTTATACGTCCGTTATGGCCCGGAATTGTTTGTGTTAGTACGGCATTTAGCTAAATATGTCATTGTGACATTACGATTTAGAGTCCGTTAGTTTCGAGAATATATATATATGTGTCCAAACATTCTACGGATAGCTGACCAATTAAATAAGTTCCGGCTATAGAACTGTTCCGAATGTTATTTGAACTGTTTGGTATTCTGAAAAGAATGGACCGTTTTCTTCTAAAGACGTTTCTTAGATCTTGTTTGATTGCTAGTGATCGGATGACAACATAATTCGGACAACTCCGTGTATTGCAGTTCTGTGGAGTAATAAACCTTTTGTCAGACATGGTCATCAAGCGTCAACTGTTATAGCAATGGTATGACAATGGTATGCCATGTTGCTAATCTAGGCACAGTTTGCTACTGTTTATTGCCTATTATAATGACCTACAGTGTACATGTATATATAACGAAAAGCCTTCTAAGCCTCAGTAACACCACATTCCCGGTGGAAGCGGACCCGTCCCGTTTTGACACATTGAATATCTTGCAAAGGTACTGGTCTTTACTGTTTATTACGGGAACATCCGGTTACATGTTTTGAATTGTCACAAATATAAGCGACCTGTGGTATGTTACTTGAACAAGGGAAATAACTCTACTCTAAGCTTCAACATGAACATATGTGGTTATCTTCCTTCGTTCTGTATTACGACACACTGTCCTATTTTCGTTCCATTTTCTTATTCCAGAAATTGCTAACAAATGAGTGGCTAGTAAACTTTTTTATTTAACTTATTTACTATGACTTCGCGGGTCAACATCGTCCAAGTTGGTTTAGAGCCCACGACCTTCGGATTAGGAGTAAGGAGTTATCAATTTGTCAGTGATATAGAAATGGACAAATAAAATGAGAACTTCCTTTGTCAATCTTGTTTCCTGTTGTACATTTACAAGACATTAACATCACAGCGTTATTTAATTAAAATTTTACGGCATGGAGCCATGTGACCGGAAATGGTACTTTACACAACCAAAATATGGTTGCTGTTTTTTCTTCAAAGCGAAGAATGTATGTCTACATAGTCAATTTTAATTTACTTTAGAACGGTTATAAACACACTGCAAGGTGCTCAGCCAATGAAAACACGTTTTTAAAAATATTGACCAATAGACGTAGTGCACACAACTGTATTCTAAAATTATTTTGATTCGACCACACAAGCGAATTGTTCGTGGATAAATACGGTAGTGTCCTTGCTCGACATGCAAAATCCCCGAAGTGAAGGCAGGAACAGAACCAGAGAGCTGGTTGCCAGATATACTGCCAGTTATTTCCCAGTTGATACTGACTTACGGCAATATTGGCATACTAGGAGAGATAAACAATGACACCGGAAGTATCCCAAATATCGATCTTCGGCACAACCGGAAGTATGCCACATAACCGATATTCGGCACACCAGGTCACATGATCATATATTGGCCTCAAAATGTCCATATACGTTAATATACAGTGCAAATGTGTTACTTTATTTAGTAACATATACAATAAAATCTCCTATATGTAGTCTACAATGTTGGAGAGTTTTGTTGAATAGACATGTAAACACGACACAGAGAGGCGACAAAAGGCGGCCACTTTTGTATTCATCAAATGTAAACAAAAATACGGACACATGTATAAAGTGAAATATGTTGTTATTACATATTTTTTTTAAAAAGCTCTCTGTCAAGCGCATTCGTGGAATATTAATCATATTAACCACTATGTATTGTTCGTGTAGTAGTTGTGAGTTTCTTGTTTCCTCTTCCATTTGAAAACTTATTTTCATGTCATTAAACTTATCATATTGTTTTTATAACATTCTGTCGAATACATGACACGTTTTTTCATCATTGTTATAATTAGATTACATACGGATGTCTAATGTACAAGATATCTAAACAAATAAAATTCATTCAAGTCATTTCTTATACGAATCCTTAATAGTTGTTGATGGGCCCTCCGTCAGCTGCTGCCAAAACCGAGTTTGACATTTTGTGTTATCCCTTCGCCATTATTAACGTATTTCATTAATAAATAATTAATTTAATAATGTCTATGCGTGTTGTTTTAAATCACTTGCACGGTGTAGTCTAGGAAAACGTCCTAAATGAATAAACGTGTACCTGCTTAAAGCATTGCAATTTAAGGAAACACATTAATCATTTAGATTGCATTATTTCATCGTCCATTTTGTTTCATTTATTGCGCAAACCTGTACTGTCTAGTTTTCCCCATTAAAGACAAGACTGTTAAAACAGAACGTAAATGTCTTTACATCCTGAGTTCTGTCAATTTGATATACACTGCACTGTTCACTCTAGGTTTTTACACACAAGTAACATACGGTATCGTATAACAAAATCACTTTGAAAAGATATTTAGGGGCTAATGAACGACACCAAGAGAGGACAACATTCTGCAGACTTCATCATGGTAAGATATGAATTTAATTCCACTATGCGTTGTTATTAAACTCACATCATATATACTGAATCAAAAAAGAAATTTTCGTTAAACTTGATAGGGAATAGTTCGTTACTGTTTAGAGTGATCGTTTTGAAATATGTTTGTAATTGTGAAATCATTTATTATCAATTCAGTAAAAACATTAAATCGAGGGAAACTATAAATATCATTGTTTTATTTGATTTCAACCTAAGTAGGGGTCTGATTTGAAATTCTAACATCAGTAACTTGTATGACCACCGCGTGCATTGATGACGACTTGGCAGTGTACAAACTTGTTGATATCGGATAGAGGGATATTTTTCCACTCTTCAAGTAATGTATCTCGGAGCTCATTGACGTTACCAGGTGGGTTTTGGCGTCGCCGTAGAGATATATCAAGACAGATCCAACATAGGGACGACGTCCGTACAAACTGCTTTCCGCCAAACGATTACGTACGGTTAGTGCGGAAACCCGGGCGTTCTGAGTACCGAGGTGATGGAAGCTGTTGCCGTTGCCGTGAGAAAGCGATCTCGTAGATGGTTGTTCAAGATATAGCGGTCTTGATCTGGCATAGTTACACGTTGTCTTCCGCCGCTCCGTCACATGTTTAATTAACAACAATTTTAGGATATTCTTAAATACGTAAACGAATGAGTATTTACTACCCTTATGTGGACTTTAAACAACTATGTCGAGTTCAATGTCGTCAGAAATATCAAACGCAGAAGCAAGATCCTCAGGTGACCAGTATCAGGACGTCATGATCATCATGATCATGTTTTTCATGGCGGTTTAGAACACCTTGATTAGAACACAATGAAATACTTGTAAGCAAGGATAAATATTATGTTATGTATACATGTATTGAGTTTTGAAATGTACATCAATGAAAAAATGTCGGTATTTTCATTCATGTAACCTTTGATCCCTGTCTGAATGATAATGTAATTATAATTAACATAATATGCATTTATTTTATTATTCAAACATCCGTCTTTTCACAAATCCGCCGCTTCTATTTCACAAAGCTTCTACAAAAAGCTACGGGACACCTCTTTGTTTATTTTGATAAGCTAATACTTTCATGACACGGACTAATTATGTTCCGATCTCTGAATCCAGGATTATTATCGAGCACTTAGCACTCAAAACTAAAAAAATACATTGATGAGTCTGAGTGTGGATAGCATATGATGGCATAGGAGAGAATTAATTTACTAAAACTGCAATAAGTTAACTAGCCAGGAAAAATATACTTAGGAGCATATTCATCTAATGGTAAGTAATCGTGGGAATTCTTGGGGGAGGGGGGTCGACGTTTTTCAATGCAATATTGTTTCCACAGTCGTTGTTAAACCTACTAGACCCGTCCGGTTAGAGCCCGGTAGAGTTGGTAGAGCCCCGGGTTATCATTCCGGGAGGTCCGGGTTTGATTCCAGGGCGGAGCAGGTCATACTCATCTGTGACTTTTAGCTGTGGTCATTTGTCCTCGACCTCTGATTCATGTACAGTAGTTGTCAACGGCTTGTTGAAGAGCAAGTTAGTACTGATTGATATGTTTTATTCCGGTAAAACTTGTAAGGACCGCCATGTATAATTTAATGATGAAAATGGAGTAACACTATAAATCATACTGAATTTGTTAATGTCTTGTGTCAAATAAAAGTGTCTTCCAACGCAAATATATAGCAGCGCCGTTGATATATTTAGAGCCGAATTGATATCAAAATGCAAGCTTCATTAACATAATTTCTTGTCGTATGCTAAACATCATTTTGATTAACAATCGCATTTTATGATGCGTTTCAAGCATTCCTGCTCGAGGAGGTCAAATCGCTATATTTACAATATGCTTTCTTTGTTCGCAATTTCGGTAAGACCAGGATACTTCGGCCAATATCATTTGTATTCCAAATCGTTGACAGAATCTTGAGCTGTTATAAAAACAACCTGTATTAAAGCGCTTCCGATGTTATGAGTTTACTCAAATTTCAAGCGCGAGAATCACAGAACATCGATATTTTGTATTGATGCATTTTGGCATTCTTTTCCTAAATTTATCGTCGCAGCTGCAAATTAAGTACTTGTAAGGTGTTTGTCATGTTAAACTCTTCGAACCTCATCCCTTACCGACCGATTGTATTCAATTTGGACCATACATTTTTCATTTTCCAACAGATATTACGCACGTGCGTATCGCTAGTGACGCCCTTGCATGTAGTTATTAAGTGGACTCCGATTCAATTCGGCTGCCCATGTGACCAAGATTCTGCATTTTCAAAAGTAGGAAAAAATTTTTTTCAGGCGATCGTAAAGAAGAAGGGCTAAGTTCTTAGTGTAAACACGTGCTAGAACACATCTTTTATTGCATATGTTTAGTATGTAAGGATAAAAAAGACATTCTTTCATTTAAAGTACATTGTAATTTTATACATTTATGATTTTTCAGGAGGAGTCAACAATAATGATTAGGATAATACTTTTACTATCCCTTGTTTCTTTTACAACGGCGACAGCAGAGCGACTGGAGAGAATAGAAAATAAAATAAGAAGTCTTGACCTCAAACTGGAAGCTCATTCAATTGTAAGTAAAGTATTTGTTTGTTGTCGTGTCATCCCTATTTAAACAGTTATCCGTTCCTGACTTTTTTCTGAGCACATTAATGTCCCGATTCCTATCCTTTACTGACAGACACCAAAAAGGTGGGAAAAAAGTTACCATTCTTTAACTAGCCGGTCGCTTACCAACCGGTCATAACAAAACGGAACCATACCGGGATTCAAGCCTTTGATCTTCAGCTGATGCCTTAATCACTATCTATCGCAGATTTATATCAAATTACAACGTATTATAAAAGATAAGTATATATTCGGTTGTAATCAGTCTAGTAACTTAATTGTTCAAGTTGTTGTATACATGACACTCCAGTGGGTCTAACCAGTTTTACAGAGATTTATTACCAAACAGTGCTTCCTTGTCTTTCTGCAAGTATATGAAAACTTCTCTACATGACTACAAGGTGGAAGACAAATAACCGCAGACAAATGTCATGGAAGGACATGACCTGCCCCTAACCAGGCTTCATTTTGTAGTACCAACTGTGAAAAGTGTGTTACAGTTTAAGCGTTATCTATGTGTTAATTCTTGTTCAAGACTTAATTAAATTCTAGACCAAATTGTTTTTATTTCATTATTCATTAATTTTATGAAAATGTGTTTGAGAAATTAAGAATAAGTTTGCCTTTGTAATGTCACTTTATCAATATGCACACTTTTTGGTTGCGTTTTTGATGGCGTAAAGTATATCTTGTAATTGACAACTTGCCAAACTGTTCCTTTATTACAATTTCAGGATTTTTCAACACTAAAATACGATGTTGCTGACACGAATAAAAAGTTGGATGTTCTTCTTGCTATTATGAATGCTACCTCCATAAAAAATCAAAATAAAACAGACATTGATGCAGTTTCTGATAAAGTGAACGAAAAAACATTGCAAGATTTAGAAGTGAAAATTTGGACGGAGTTAAGCAGAGTAAAAAGAGCATTTGTTGCAGAGAAGAGAAAACTTCAGCATTTGCAGAAAAGATATGATTTCAAATTGCAAGAAGTCCAAATGATGAAAGATGGCACCCCATTCCTGACGATAGATAGTCACCGTTTGAACCACTCTACTAATTGCATGAATGAATCCGTGAATGCAGTTTTAAAACATTTAAGTGATAATATAGATCAACAGCTCGTTAATTTTAACCATTCAGAGCACAAAAGTCTTCAATACACTAACTTGAATAACGATGCAAATAAAACATTTCATAAATTAGATAGGTTAGATCGTTCAATTAGTTTTTTGTACGATAAGGTTCATGATAAACTCAACAGTCTGGACCATAAAGTAAGTAAATTGCTAAGCACATCGGTAGCTCAACAACACGTGCTTGTTAAAAGTCTTCATGCTGATATGATGACATCGTTGTCTAGAATATTTACCACCGTGCCTGTGTCTGACTGTAAAGAAAACATGGCTAACATAATAAACACTGTTCAAATGTTTGGAATCAAAGCACAATACTCATTCAATAAACTTGTTCAACGGTTTAGTATGTCAGATATCCGCCTGGCCAATTCTTCGTCACTTTCAAATGGAAGGCTAGAGGTAAACATCGCTGGCCAATGGGGAACAGTATGTGATGATTTATTTGATAAAAATGCTGCCACCGTCGTGTGCAGAATGTTTGGCTATCGATCAGGCACTCATAAAATTGCAGCATATTTCGGACTAGGAACAGGTCCAATACTGATGGATAATGTTCACTGCAAAGGAACAGAAGACACTTTATGGGATTGCGCCTTTACAAAGTCTCATTACTGTCATCACAATGAAGATGTTGGGGTGATATGTATAGATTGATGTATAGTATCATAGACTTATTTATGCTTAAAATGAGATAAAGTGTCATGCACTCGTGTTTTGATTGAGGCTATAGTGTCTTGGCAACATTCGTGCTTTGATTGAGGTACATCGTCATGGAAATACTTATGCTTAAATTGAGATACGATAGTGTCATGACAACATTCGTGCTTTGATTGAGGTACATCGTCATGGAAATACTTATGCATAAATTGAGATACGATAGTGTCATGACAACATTCGTGCTTTGATTGAGGTACATCGTCATGGAAATACTTATGCTTAAATTGAGATACGATAGTGTCATAGAAACATTCGTGTTTTGATTGAGGTACATCGTTTGGAAATAATTATGCTTAGATTGAGATACGATAGTGTCATGACAACATTCGTGCTTTGATTGAGGTACATCGTTTGGAAATACTTATGCTTAAATTGAGATATGATAGTGTCATAGAAACATTCGTGCTTTGATTGAGGTACATCGTCATGGAAATACTTATGCTTAGATTGAGATACGATAGTGTCATAGAAACATTCGTGCTTTGATTGAGGTACATCGTTGGAAATAATTATGCTTAAATTGAGATACGATAGTGTCATGACAACATTCGTGCTTTGATTGAGGTACATCGTTTGGAAATAATTATGCTTAGATTGAGATACGATAGTGTCATGACAACATTCGTGCTTTGATTGAGGTACATCGTTTGGAAATACTTATGCTTAAATTGAGATACGATAGTGTCATAGAAACATTCGTGCTTTGATTGAGGTACATCGTTTGGAAATAATTATGCTTAGATTGAGGTGTAATGTCATCGAATCACTTCTAATAAGGCGTGTTACATAGGGCAACTAGATGGATCCAGTCTACGGGTTTACGGAGTGACAAGTGTGATGTTTTAAAACAATAATAAAAAAATACAAATGAGAAATGTTTGTATGTTGTTATCTGAATTGTGGTTTCGTGACCATTGAATTCAAGCAAGTTGTCGAGAGTTGTTGTGATAGGAACAAGTTGTTGAACTTGACATAGCAATTGAGATCAGTGCCCCCGGGATTATAACGGATACTTATACTCACCACTTAAATCTCAAATTACAAAATTTACTGAGTGAGGAGTGCGGCGCTCAGACCCAGTGATTGCTCCCCCATCTCATAATCATGATAAAATCTTAAAGAAAAATTGACCTGAAAATAATCAAAGCTCATTGATATTGTCATTAATTTCCACACTAAATATCTACTATCAGTCTCAAAACAGTGATGTGATGTTTAAGTGCTGACTGTAAGTGTCCGTTATAATCCCGGACCATGTTCACGTTAATTTGGTCATGTATAAATATGACAATACATTTAACGAACTATAGTATTTAAGACTTTATTGGCACATTTCGATTATAAATATGTTTGAAACAAATACAGATCATGCGGATGTTTTGGAGAGACACACTGTGTATATGAAAACATTATTCTTATTCTACGAGTCCCTAATTTGCGGGACCCACACCGGTGCTGGAATACAAGAATATTTCTCAGAACTACTAGCACCATTTGAAAAGATCTTTATTGCTTTAGTATACGACTAGACATCGAACACGCGACCATCGACGACAAAGGCCGACAATATAACTTAGCCACCGGTTCAATATAATCTATTGTAATGAAAGAGAATATTCGATCATGAATATCGGACATTTTGGTGCAGCAATCATACTTTAAGTAAATATATTCAGCCATGACCTCTGCATGTCGTGGTTTTATAGTGTGCTATTAAACCTCTATTTTTTATCATTTCTATCAGAGAAAAATAGCCCCGGACAGTGGTTTATAGGGCCATCTCCTTAGTGTGGACGTCTCTTGAGCAACAATCACTCTCCAACAATATAATTAAAGGTTTCTTGTAGTATGAATTTAATTCAGTATTTCTAGCAAAATAATAACCATTCAACAACAACCAAAATTTGGAACTCCCAAAATGTGTTGCTCTTCGGAGATTGCAAACATAAAACAATTCTGGTATCAGTTGTATATATCTGATTGTTATCTTACATACAGTGCACTTCCCTACGATACCCTCTCACTTCCAAGAAATATCAAGCAGAGCTCGCTCCATATACCCAGAAAACCTTGACATAAATATAATTTTCTTCTTGGAACGAGATGCAAATTCCTGGAGAAACTAAGTATATCAACTGAATTCTGGCACTCGACTTCGAATCATTTTCTCCCTGAATGTCAAGGTAATGCGAAGCCTGGCAGATATTCATCTGTCTGTTGTGGTTGAGCTCACGTAATCTACGCTTAGTACATGAATAACAGATGCTGACGGTATATATATTTTGCAAAAGATACTCGGTCAATGTCAAATGTCTAATGCGCAATATTTCCAGAACGAAAATATATGCCAGTGTTTGCGTAATACCAAGCGATAAACAAGTTATGGATGAATGAAGGTTTTATTTATACAGTGCGTCCTGATGATAAAAATTAAAACTAGAATTTGCGCAGACATGGAATGAAATCGTCCGCTTGTAACGAATAATAAATCAATCTGCAAGCAATATTTATAAGCCATTTTATAGACTGTACTGTTTTGAAATCCACAGCTTCTAGACTACTTTAGATTCGCCTGTTCAACATACGCTCATTGATTCACTATATACATTATTCAAGGGACAATTGTTTGATTTTTTGTAACTTTAGTAAAATAAATTCAATATTGTAGGTTCGAACATTATTTTTAGAACGCCCACGATTGAAGTGAAGAAATATATAATATTATTTAAGTGTTAACTTATTCATAGGTGCATTGATTTTGTGGTCCTTGTATTAAAGTTACTAATTTTTTACAGGTACCTAGATGTATTATGGATTTTGCCGGTCGTAAGGAACTGCAAATTCTAAGCGGCAACGTAGTGACACGAAATGTAACGTTTGTAGACACAGTGAGGATGTTGGAGGGACAAGTATAAACCAGTTCCATCTATTTCACTCATACGATGAATATTAGCAAACGAGCAAAATAGGTTAGCTCTGCTACAAAGTGAGACATGCTATAATGTTGATTATAGTTCACTCCGCCCCTTCCTGTGTCTTACATGCAATGAGCATCCAGACTTTTTCAAATTTTTGGACAACTTATCCATTTATTATTGCATTTCGCACAATATCTATTAAGTGATTTCATTAAGTAAATCGGGTAATATGACGGTAAACTATAAACCGGTTATAGCTAACATATTATAATTATAAACAAAATAAGTTGCTTATAAATCCAATATATGAGCTATAACCTATACATTACTAAGGATAGCAACATTTGTCATCACGACACTTTTGTTATCTATCTCACCAGAAATAGTGCTAGTTGTGAACAAATAATATATAAACATCTTAGCCAATACTATAACATAATTACTTGTCCACGTTATGGGATGTCCTCGCTCACAACTCACAATTATATATGCTAAAGAAATGTATCACATATTCAATAACGCGAAAATAGACGGTGTATTAAATAATATGCTGTCGCTACTTCTAGTTTGATTAGTTATTTGCACTGATAAGTTCAAATCCCTATATTATTTATGGTGTTTTAAAGCAGACTCTAGGAGTTGGCGTGAAGTCAAACTGGTTTTAAATCTGAATGGTGAAGTGGAGCAGGAAATGTCACATACAATGGACACGGCCACAACTAAAGCACTCAGATACATGAAACAGTATACCTATATGTTACAATTACAAAACAACCTAAAGTATATACACTGATAGTTTGTTGATAGGTTTCCCATCATGTTTAATTTCTGTATAGTCTTTTCTCGTTCTTACGCTCTCAAATTAATTTTATTGTATCTTCGGGATTGAGTTGTACCTCGGGATCTGTGACGGAATGTCTATATTTGTGTGGCTTTGACGGCTCTACATTTTCAATTTGTATCAAACTATCAAAAGCATGCTTTTAATGAGAACTAGTGCAAACTGTTTTGTTAAAGCGTTAAAACTTGCAATTAAAATCACGATTGACCAAAACCTTGCTTGAAGCCAATTTATTACACCAATATGTCACTCAGGGAATGAATTACAGCATTAGCAGTCGAATAACGAACACAATGCTACACATTTATGCGAACAACAATGTTCTTGTGGCTCTTCAGTGAACAACAGTTTGCGTACACCAAGGAAATTATGATCGAACTTGTTGAAAAAGAAATGATTGTATGCTATTTTTTGAACTTTGTATTTCCTGCATGCTTCACGACAAATATACGCTTAATTATAGAATGTGGATTCTATGTTAGAGTTTCGTACACTCTCTATCTCTGTCATGCCCACATTAATATCGAAGTATGCACACAACGCATGCTCTAGTAGGCGCAAAGCCTTATTAAAAGTCAAAAGACACTCCTGGGCACCGATATTCATTTCAAGATGAAACGGTAAGCAGAAAGCATAAAACAAAACGGAAATATTTAATGCAATCGATTCATTCTTTCCTCGCTATTACCATGGTGCCATTTACATAAGACAATTACTCCCCACTTAGACCCCGGAACAAAAGTTACAAAATATAAAGGACTAAAAGAGTGCAAGAACAAACTTGCATGGGAATATAGCACATGTACGGAATGATCTAGCCGACCATCAAAAACAACTCTGAAGAATTTATGGGGACAGCAAAGGGGAAAATAAAGCCTGGAACTTCACAAATACACAATCGTTGGACATGACTAAAGTAGGTATGTAATCTGACACATTATTGTAGTCTACATTCATTTCGATTTGACACCGGGATAATAATTTAAATATCTAAATAGTTTTTAATATACATCAAAATGACAAAATCCCAATCCGTACTGATGTGTACGACTGTGAACAATTATATTCCTAATATGCACACAAAAATCTTACATGCATTCATACTTGATTTATATATAACAATAGAATTAATTTATTTGCTTACAATGTGTACGTTCTAACAATTGCTCGTTTGAAAAAGTAATATTTTCAGCACGTCTATATGCATCGTTGTACAATGGTTGAGCAAGAACCGAAATATCTATCCCGAACTTGTTGAAACATTTACGCTGAACATTGGAACAGGCATCTTACAAAAATGATAAAATCATATGCGCAGTTTGTTGAACATGTTCCAAATTATCTTCCAGCAAGAATGTTTGTGCCAGTATTTTCTAGGAAATATTAAGTGTCCTTGTTGATGGAAAGCTCAGCTTTGCCGGCTTCAGGTGAGACAACCTGGCCTATAAATTAGATGTAACTGCGCAACAATCCGAATATATTTACTTGTGATTCAGGGAAGTAACTCATATTGTGGTTGCAAGAAGCAAAGGTGGAGAACAGAACGGACACTTAGATCTGAACAGTTTCTAGGACATTTGTTAAAGGTAAGTTGACGTTTTATACAATGTTTTCATAGCAACAGTTTGACGTCATAGATCGCGTTTAAAGTAATTGAATCTGTATTATAAATGTCAGGGTAGAATGAACATGAGTAGTGAAATAGAAAATATCTGATATTTAGAATACCATGCATACCAATAGATGAAGTTATCAGGTTCATCAACATTTGTAAACAAATTAGACGACAGTAATAAAACTAGTAGTCGTCTTTCCACGGATCATATAGACTAAGAAGGATGACTGGAGCCTGGAGCATAAACATCTCGAGATGTAAACAAACTGAATATTTCGTAGGATCATATAGACTAAGAAGGATGACTGGAGCCTGGAGCATAAACATCTCGAGATGTAAACAAACTGAATATTTCGTACCAATGTAAACAAACACTTAATTGGTTAAAAATAAAACGTACATCATTTCAGATAAATTATTTTGCTGCATTTCGTTAGAATGTATTTAATTTAAGACCGTCTTCTCAAATGACGTTGAAAATAAATATGCTGAGAAGCCAGTTTTATCTTTAAGGAATGGGTCATTATTGCATTTATAGACGAATGAGGAGATTTGTGAATCGAGTATTCTTATTCGGTTATTCATCGTTTAGCAAATTGGCGTAGAAAAGTATACAATCAGAAAAAATTCTGGCGGATGTATTAATCAAATTCAGGTAGTAAAACACTGAGCAACGGAGAAATTGGTCAATGCTAGTCGTGTCCGAAGCGTTTATGTGCACATTGCGTGAAACAAAACTTGATCACTTATCACCAAATATCGATACCATCGTATGTATTTACGTTTTTATGTACAACAACTTACAGATTCATTCATATATACAATTTAATAAGTTATTGAGCTTAAAAACTACTTTACAGTTATCTAAAATAGATTTTCGGGTAAGTGGTGGCAAGTTGTGGGCACTATCAGACAATTTTCGTGTTAAGATATTTATTTGGTATGAAAATTGATGACGATACTTATCTAGTTAACCACATAATTTTCTAGTTAATTAAGTAGTTATCTAGTTTCTTAAACGTGACAACTACATCATTAGGTAGTTAATTAAGTAGTTAACTGGTTGCAGAAATATGCCACCATAGAAATTAAAACATATACCTGTAGTCAATTTCTTTGGAAATTTAGAGATGAGTCGCAGCAGTCGATACTGGAAACAACATGTACATTTTATTTAATTTTTTGAAACAGTATTTTATGTTACTGAAGTAAATGCATACTACGCATAACATGACGTAAATGCAGTTCACATTTTATATACGTTTTCTACAGTTGTGATAGTCAAACGGATTCAACACCAAGTACGAAGAAAATAGATTAGTGATCGAAGAAATCATGTTTGCATTAAACGTGAAGAAAACGTGAATAAATCAAGTGAACTACGGGATAAATATTGTCTGAACTTTTTATGCCCCATTGATTCGAACGTTTTATACGGCAAGCTATCCATCATTGGCAAATGTCTGCGGTAAATGAAATCTATATGATAATTCGGCTAAATGTGAACTGTTTTTACCGTGCCATAAAAGAAATGGCCCTCTTTCCTCTCTAAAACTAGCCTTTTAAATAAACCGATAAATAAAAAGTTACATTTCTTTTATTTCTTCATAGTTTCATGTTGTGAAACCACCTATGTACTAAAAAGACTTGCCAATTTAAGAAAAGTCATTTTTTTTAAAAGAGTCAACCCATTTTTTGGGGGCAGTACATTTGTGTCATAAAATATTTCTAAAAAATGGGAATATTTCATGTGACATACAAATATTGACTATGTAAAAATAAATAACAATTTGGTATCAAGTTTACTTCAATTAAAATTATTTGTAACATATAACATAAACTATATTCAAATTTCAAAGATATTTACCGTCTAGTGTTTGCAAAATTTCATTTTGAACAGAATGCTACGGTTTTCGTTAGGGCCATCGTGGTTTCGCCCCTTCGATTACTAGACGATGCCATCGCATCGTGTCATCGTGCCATCGCCCAGTGCGCGAAGGTGCGAAACCACGATTGCCCTAACGGAACACCGTAGAATGCTGCCTATATTTTACTTACGCTTTATGAAACTGGAATTTTGCACTTTTGTTTATTTCTTTCAAAAGTGTGATTTATTTATGGCAAATGAAGTTCATTGTAGTTGTAAAACATATGAAAATTGACATTATCGCCAAATTATGTCTATAAATATGGGGGGGGGGGGGGTGGACAAATCTCCGAAAGGTCAATGGACAAGGACACAATGGTCCTGTAAATGTGTTTTGATGTACATTTTATTAGATACTAGTGAGCATGTTATTATTGTTGACTATATTAAAAGTTGAAACAAATGAACGGAAGCGGATTGTCGTTGTTTTTATTTGTTGATTCCATATGAGTGCTATAACTCATATTCTTAACTAAAAAATACACAATTTAAGGTTATTTCAATTTGCGAAGATCACCATTTTAAAATATATTACTTCTTTATTGTTGAATACTTGTGTTTTTTTTGCTAAGATTCGGTGAAAATAACATGTACTGCTGCTGTAGACTTTCATGAAATTAATTTATGCCTTATTCGACGAAATAAAAATCTACATGAGACATAAGTTTTGCTCACGATGAATATATTTGTAACATGGTAACGTGGTTGCTCGAGTAAGCAGTAGTATATTGCTATACAATAACCCATCATGTCCATGATTTCTATTCGTCTGCACATATAGCGGACAATAAGTCTTGGAAAGCACAGAAGGTGCTGTGGGACGGTACCACTCGTCTCTGTAGCCAAGCTGGCAACTCGTTGCATACTTCCATTTTGTAACTTAACAGTTATACAAAGTATGTGGAAATATGTCAGATGGTTAGCATGAAATATAACAAACACATAAATCAGAACTGCTAGATTTTCAAACAGAAATAAAGAAATATGGTCAGTAATTACAGTTGAACCTTAAGATTGTAAAACAAGTGATATGTTTCTCACGATTTTAATTAAATGAAATACAAAGACATCATACCCTTTATGTAACGTTTGTGGATAAAATGACAAATTAAGTAGTATCAGCTCTAAATTAGAGTTAAATCAGTATGCCCAGACAAAAGTTATGATAACACTAGCTTGCCATAGATTATAAGTTATCTTGTTGTGGTGGGGTATTTCCAATTAATTTTCGAAGCAGAGAGTGAGATGTACATAAATGGATGACAACGATAATTTTCGTAGTCGTGCCCAACGACACCATATCTACTATAAAAAGCAATAAAGAACAAAAACAACAGCAATCACTTGTCATATATTTATATATATATTTTAAACGCAGTCTGAACCTGAGTACACTCTTCTATGAGAGTTCGCTTATCGAAATTACTGCGTTTATATCGATAACCTGGCATTTTAAGTCTCGAGAACGCTGCATACAAGTGTCAGTACTTTCGGAAACAATTGAAGAGTCAAATACGTGCAAATCAACGGAGGTCGCTAAATGGACACCGTTTAAGCATACAAACCATGTATACGCTAGCAACTATATCAAAAGACGATCACCATACAAATTAAGTGCCTATTGATGTATATCTCTTATTTTTCAGATTCATTGAAACAACGATTAAAAATTACAGCGTTCCATGCATGTGGTCAAACCCTGTCGGTGTTGTCCTAATCTTTTGTTGTGAATGCATCGTTCTGATCATTGAATTGGTTACAAACGTTGATTACAAAATTGTTGCCAGCTGATACAATGGTAAAGTCATTTAGCAATTACAACGATTTGCTTCCAAAATTTGTAATCATATCGTTTTACTTTTTCAGATGGCTGCGCTAATGCTTATTAGCGTAGTTGTACTTTCTTCCATTGAATTAACTACGGCAAATGCTAGACGATTGGAAAGGATAGAAACAAACATAAAAAGTCTTAATTATAAACTGAACGGATACTCACTTGTAAGTAGTTCGTAGTGCTATAATGTGTTACATATCGTTTTGCGCTATTTTAAATGTGTTTCTGTGACATGTGTCCTCTCTTGCTACAAGAAACTTTTCATGTGTAAAATAAAAAGTTATAATTGTTGTGCTTACTGTACCATTATTCGTCACTAATGAATAATAGTGTGAATGCTTAAACTACAGTTTGACCTCGTTTATTCGACAACATCCAATCCGAATACTCGGTATAATCCGAAATATATATCAGGTCTCATTGTATCTTCTTATGCACGTCGAATTGTAATGGGATAATGGAAACCATGTATAATTAGAAATATAATTTCGCACCTAATGCTTCCGAATGAACGAGGTCCGACTATATAAGTGTTTTAATGCGCAATCATTATGATGTCTACTGGTACGAAGCCATTCATTATACGGGATCAGTTCGATACATATCCGATTGTTTTAACAGGGTGTCTGTACTTTTCGGTTTCGTCGTGCATACTAATTATGTATTAACCTTTTTGTATACCTCGAACTAATTCTAAAATAAGTTGTTATATTACTCAGTACATAAAACACAATTTTGGATTTCTAAATTTTCATTAAACGACGTTTATGTAACAAGAACAGAACTTGACACGATATTATTGCATGTGTACGCAACATGTATGCTAAATTTCATGACAATCGTCAAGTGTTTTCATAAAAAATGAGATTCAAAAGTACTAAAATTAAATTTAATGAAGTATGGTTGATCAATAATTGTGCGATTTTAAATGTACGGAGTATTATATGAACAATGTGTATAAATAAGAAAAATGCGACGATTAATGAATGCAGACTATATTGCTGTTTTCCAAAACTATATATTTTTTTCCATTTGACTATCATTTTTTTAGGATATCTCAACACTGAAAAATGACGTTGCTGACACCAATAAAAAGTTGGATTTAATCTTGGAGATTATGAATGGTACGACCACAGCACACCAGACTAGCCACGAAATTGATACAGCTTCAGCAAATAACAGAGCTTCTATTCCAGTGCCAACACTGAACGATTTAGAAGTTACAGTTCAGAGAGAATTGAACAGAGTAAGACGAGCCTTTGTAACTGAGAAGAAAAAGCTATCGCAACAACAGAAAAGAAATAATTTCCATTTTTACGAATTTGCTGAAAAGCTTAATGATACTTTGGCGATTCTAAATGACATGCATGATACAAAATGGATGCTCGCTGCTAATTATATAAATGAATCAGTTGTTTCAGTATTAGGTGCTGTACGTGATGAAATAGATAACCAGCTCTTTGTATGGAATCAATCAATACACGAAAACTTGAACGAAAATACAAATAAAACTGTTTCTAAGCTGGGCATATTGCATCATTCCATTGGTTCTTGGAATGATAGCATTCATGAATCACTCATTGATGTTGACCAGAAAGTCAATAGTTTCATCAATACGTCGGTGATTCAACATCGCAATTTTACGAAGAACCTTCAAAATGAAATGACTTCCTCCATGACTAAAATACATGACGCTGTTCATTCTATGGATTATGATCAAAGTTTTGTTAATGTCACCACTGCAATTCAATCACTTCAGGACGGCTTAATATATACATTAATAAGAGATAGTGTACGCCTTGTAAATTCTACACACAGGAATCAAGGAAGACTTGAAGTATACGTCGATGGTCTTTGGGGAACGGTATGTAATGATCATTTTAATAATACTGACGCTACTGTAGCTTGTAGAATGGTTGGCTACCGAACAGGTGCATTTACAGAAGGCGCACATTTTGGGCAAGGGACACTTCCCATTTTAATGGATGAAGTCAGCTGTCGAGGAACAGAAAATAGTATACAGGAATGTGGGTATATTAAGAATCACAACTGTGGCCACCATGAAGATGTTGGAGTAATATGTTCTGACTGATCAATTCCTCTTGTGTTTCAAGTACGATGTTTACAGTTAATGTACACAGGATAGACAAAGCACACAGTACTCTGACATTTATAAAGAGTTTCGTGTGTAGGATCTTCACATTGACGTATGTAAAATAGTATAAAAAACAATTGTACAGCATATTAATTCACACTCAAGTCAAGACGAATTTCAATGTTTTTCTTCTTTGTCATCCTGATTTTGATTTTTTTCTTTTAGAACCATTTATATTTAAGAAAGTATATTGTTAATTGGGTATATCATTAACAAGTTGAAGGTTTTAGCTCACATATTAAACCTTCAATGTGGTTCCTCGAGGTGAAAGTGTTTCAATACATATGTGTGATACCACAATGTGCACCACCCTTAGAATTACAACATGAACAACCAGCTTTATGCTACGGTCTCAACAAGCAACTGAGGCAATCACGTTTGTATTTTTATAATAAACTCACTACTGCAGACAGATGTGAAACGCTTAGTAAGATGGTTGGTCACTTTGAAATAGTCTCGTTTGTAGATTTTGTCTTAAGGTGCCATGATAAAATGAAAATTATTTTCGGGGAAAATAGTTATCTATAATGCACATCAACTCTCGGCGTTAACTTTTTGATGTTCGTAAAGATGATAATAAGCCAGAAACATCATCTTTACAACAGAGTGAGACATGTATACAGTACTTCGTAATGTTTTGTTGAGAATTTTCTGACGAATATAAGTAATTTGTCTGAATATTGAAAACATCCCTTTGTATTATAACAATAAATTACACCATTGTTGCAAAGTATATACATATCACAGAAGAATAGTTTGTCACAAAACAGTTCTTAATTTGAACTGAAGTTCCGTATACAGGACTCAGCTGTTACAAAGTAATTCCATAAATGGTATTTCGCCACTTTTGCCAATCGCTTCTGTTATCTCTTTTCTGCACCACTTTAGAACGCACCTGTCATCGCATGCTCTTTCCTTATTTTCTAACCGCTCAACTCTGGATCCGAAACATGTTTCCAACAGCTTACACGCATTACAGTCAACATTATCGCCATTTTCATCACACTTGAATAAATCCGAACCGTTTCTGCCATCTGAAAACAAGGTATGTTTTCTGATTGCTTGGAAGTTATTCACCTCTCTAAGAAGAATATAAGCGTCATTCATTGCATATATTTTTGTATCCATGTTATTTCTAAAAAGTGGTCATGTTAGAGTCGATCGCTCTTGGTGCTGCCATCTCATTCAGTTGTCGAAATCCACGCATTACATGCTTACTTCACGGTCAAGACAATCGTTAATCTGATACGTAAGAATGAATGTATTACAGTAAAACCTCTATTGACGACCACAATTTTCGGATCCATTTTGACTGTTTTGCTCTTTATTCAACCTCAATCTGAAGACCTCCTCAATAAGAAAACCAGTTTTTAAAGGTCCCAAAGGGGGTCTTATTATTGAGGTTTCATTGTATATACTATGCGTTGCAAGTACAGGTTTGTAGTTTACTTATTTTCCTTTCGGTATTTAACCTTCTGGTGGTATACGCTCGCACATGAACATGATTTGTGGTTAATTTGTGATAGAGCCGGTTAAATGCTTATTGGGTAAATAATGCATGACAATCACGACGACGATATGATATTTGTTTCATCATTTACATGAATGATACTGGTATATTTTTTGTGTTTGTATATATCTATATGACTTTTTAAATGGAGTGAATTGTGTGAAGTATCAATTTTGAAATGATTGTTATGGATCTTAATGTAGCTGACCCGTTTACATGTACTGATTGTTGTAGACGTCATGTTCACCTTATTCAGTTGACATGGTAACTTGGTGGTATATTTTTCAAATAGAATTTGCCACTTAAGTTTCATTTGCCTTTTTAATTGTTTATATGTAAGTATTTAATTCAATATCTAACGCTGTTTGAGTGGCTGTGCACTTTGTGCGTAGCATTGCCTGTTAGAATTATATATTCATTTTTGACCATGCGTGTTCTAATTTATCCTAAAATATGTAATTGTCGAATGGTAAATAAAGTATGACGTTTGACAGCACTTTCGTTAGTTCAATATTTTTTGCAATTTTACCGTTTTGTATCGTCTGTTTAAAAAAGAAATTCATTTCATTCATCTCATTTTAAAATAATGTCAATTATAGATGCGCATTGTAGTTCAATCGGAACTTGTGATATTTCCTAATTTGGACAATAAAATATGATTATTCATAACGAACTAAAATTCGTTTTACGGTGTTGATAATAATTGAGCCTTTGATGTTCTTTGGTTGTTGTGACAACGTATCCTATTTCTATAGAAGTAGATAGAATTACGCATGGGTACGCATCCTTGCGCACGCACGCCTTTGCGCATGCGCACGAACATAATGATAAATACAATGTTCATTTGATTAAGACTTTATGACTGATAACGTGCATTTATAAACCAAAGAACCGGGAAACATTAGCCTACAGTAAATAAAACAATCTTCTTCCATTTCTGCACCGAGCATCGTCTAATGCGCCGAATATTGCATGTTGTCTACGGCGTACATGTATATAACATATATATATATACATCCGGTTAGATGTCACGGAGGTTTTGAACTGTCACAAATATAAGCCACATGTGGTATGTTACTTGAGCAAGGGAAATAACTCTACTCTAAGCTGCAACATGGACATATATGGTTATCTTCCTTGATTCTGTATTAGTTAGATATTGAAACGACAAACACGGCGCTTTTAGATTATTCTTATTCAAGAAATTACCACCAAATGCGTGGCTAGTTGTTTATTTAATTTGTTTACTATGACATCGCGGTTAACCCCCGCCCAAGTTGGTTTAAATCACAAGTGGCCAGCCAATGAAAACACGTTTTGCAAGATATTGACCAATAGACGTAGTGCACACAACTGTATTCTAAAATAATTTTCATTCGACTATATAAGTGAATTGTTAGTGGAAAAATACGGTAGTGTCCTTGCTCGACTTGCAAAATCCCCGAAGTGAAGCCAGGCAAAGAACCAGAGATATGGTTGCCAGATATACTGCCAGTTCTTTCCGCCGTTGATACTGAATTAGAGATCTAACCCGCTATTTGGTATTTTGATAAGGAAAAAGTGATCTGAAACGATGAACGTGATTTTGACAGGTTTCCACCAATTTTTTCGATAGTTCATAAGATTTAAATTATTACTTGTCATTTCTTACTTCATAAATAGCATTAGCGGGTATTTACTGAGCATTTTTTCACCAGTTTATATGCTCTAAACAAGTGTCCCAAAAATGCTTCACATTCTCAGAATTTTTGGAGGATTAAATTTTGGAAAATACTTTGGTCCGCCGTTCAATCGATTTTTATGGTCAATGGCGCAGGTATTTGTATATAAGTGTTGTGTTAACCAATCAAATGTTACGTTAACCACAAAGGCAATTTTTCTTTAACCGAACAACGTTTGTAACCATGACGCGGATTGGTTAACTTTTCGATAAAGGGTACGTTACCTTACTGAAATCCACTGAATTTCGGTGAATTTACCGAAATCCATTTTGGATCTGGAGTGACCAGCAATCGTAACATTTCGGCATTTGTATAGTTGCACAACAAATTTTAACCTTCAAATTGCGCCGACCATCTTTTTTCAATATATTGGTCCGCCGTTTAGCCGCTATTTATTGTCACGTGCGCCCATAATTCCAATACAGAGTTCCCACATCTACAATATTTACCTGCCTTGTTCTTAACTGTCGCCCATTTTGATAGGCAAAACTGATAAGACCTATATGGTATAGGAGAAATTTCCAAATATGTGATAATCGAGAAAATACCAAGCGAATTTGCATTTGACAACCACTTTTTCTTCAAATTACTGAGCCAAATGCCTACATGAGCACAATGCATCAATTATTTTTTATATATCGGATTAGTTTATCATCGTTTACGTTATATTCACAATACACTTTAAGGAAATTTGCCTATCAAAATGACCGACAATTCTGAACAAGGGAGGTAACTATTGTAGATGTGAGAACCATGTATTAAGTATTATCTTGCGACTACAAAATATCATGTGGAGCTATTTGTTTGCATTGGATCACGTGATCCATCAATGCGATTCAGGACACGTGACAATTGAGATTACTCCGAATCGCTGAAAAATAGTAAATCTTTTATTATATTGAGTTTAATTTCAAATCAATCACTTCTCATGCCCTAACTTGAGTTTAAAAATAACTTATAAGCGAAGTAATTGTCCATATGTATCGTTTCCATCTCCAATCATCTCATTATACAAAACACGATAGAGTGCCCCTTGTAAAAAAATAGATGAAGTGCCCAATCAGTTCTAAAGATATAATCTCCAATATATAGTCTACAATGTTGGAGTTTAGTTGAATATACATAATTATATACGTTATATGCAAAGCACAGAGAAGCGACAAAATAAACAAAAATACGGACACTTATAAAAAGTGAAATATGTTGTTATAACATTATTGTTTCTAAAATTTCTCTGTCAAGCGCATTCATAGAACATTAATCATACTAACCACTATGTATTGTATGTGTAAAAGTTAGTGTCATTAAATTTATTGTATTGTTTTAATAACATTGTGTTGAATACATGACACGTTTATTCATCACAGTTATTATTAGTTTTCATACGGATGTACGAATTGACAAGATATGTAAACAAATAAAATTTATTACCCCACGGAATACCTTTTTCGAATATTTTCTGATACAAGTCCTTAATTATTGTTGATGTGCCCTCCGTGAGCTGTTGCCAAAACGAGTTTGACATTTTGTGTTTTCCCGTCGCAATTATTAACATGTTTAATTAATAAATAATTAATTTAATAATGTCTATGCCTGTTATATTAAATCACTTGCACGGTGCAGTATAGGAAAACCTCCTAAATGAATTAATGTGTACTTGCTTAAAGCATTGCAATTAAAGAAAATATATTTATCATTTAGATGTATTATTTCATCGTCAATTTTGTTTCATTTATTGCGCAAACCTGTACTGTCTAGTTCTTTTTCCATCAATGACAAGACTGTTAAAACAGAACGTTAATTTCTTTACATCCTGAGTTCTGTCAATTTGATATACAATGCACTGTTCACTCTAGGTTTTTACACACAAGTAACATACGGTATCGTATAACAAAATCACCTTGAACGGATATTTAGGGGCTAATGAAGGACACCAAGAGAGGACAACATTCTCCAGACTTTATCATGGTAAGATATGAATTTAATTCCACTATGCGTTGTTATTAAACTCACATCACATATACTGAACCAAAAAAGAAATTTTCGTTAAACTTGATTGAGAATATTTCGTTACGTTTTAGAGTGATCGTTTTAAAATCTGTTTGTATTTGTGAAATGATTTATTATCAATTCATATATTATTTTTAAATCGGGGAAGCAATATCATTGTTTTATTAGATTTTAACCTAGGTAGGGGTCTGATTTAATATTCTGACATCAGTAACGTGTATGGCCACTGCGTGCATTGATATTGGCTTGGCAGCGACGTAGCATTGAGTGTACAAACTTGTTTATATCGGATTGAGGGATATTATTCCCCTTTTTAAGAAATGCATCTCGGAGCTCATTGACGTTAACATGTTGATTTTGGCGTCGCCGTAGACGTCTATCAAGACGGATCCAACATAAGGACGACGTCCGTACAAACTGCTTTCCGCCAAACGATTAAGTACGGTTTGTGCGGAAACCCGGGCGTTCTGAGTACCGGGGTGACGGAAGCTGTTGCCGTTGCAGTGAGAAAGCGATCTCGTAGATTGTTGTACAAGATATAGGTCTTGATCTGGCATAGTTACACGTTGTCTATCGCCGCTCCGTGGTAAGTCGTCGGTACGTCCGATCTGTGCATATCGCCGTTTGAGACTCCTAACTGCATGAACAGATGACCCAACTTGTGCTGCCACCTTTTCACTAGGAATTCCTGCCTCTTCTAAATGAAAAGTTGGATTTTTGTGCGCCTCTCGGAGGCAGTGAGATATATCGGTCGACAGCGCGTGGAAACAAAAACATTAGAAACTACGTTAAACTAATCGGTCGACAAAAGCATAAGTTGGATTTTTGTGTTCCACCCAAGGGCAATAAGATACATATAGGTCGACAGCGAGTGTCAACAAAAACACTGGAAACTAGGTTAAAGTAACCGGACGACAAAACAAGAAATAACCGTGTTTTGCATCGAATCCGAAAATTAATGTAATCGGCCAACATTCACATCTACAACAACAATTTTAAGATATTCTTAAATACGTAAACAAATGGGTATTTACTACCCTTATTTGGACTTTAAACAACTATGTCGATTTCAATTTCATCAGAAATATCAAACGCAGAAGCAAGATCCTCAGGTGACCAGTATCAGGACGTCATGGTTATCATGATCATGTTTTTCATTGCGGTTTAGAACACCTAGATTAGAACACAATGAAATACTTGTAAGCAAGGATAAATATTATGATATGTACACATGTACATGTATGGAGTTTTGAAATGTACATCAATGAAATAAATGTCGCTATTTTCATTCATGCTTGTAACCTTTGATCCTTGTCTGAATGATAATGTAATTATAATTAACATAATTTGCATTTATTTTATTATTCAAACATCCGTCTTTTCACGAATAGTTGCTGTATCTTCCGTCGTTCATAATTACTGGCCAAAAGCGCAAATCCACCGCTACTATCTCACAGAGCTCCTACAAAAAGCTAGGGGGTACGTCTTTGTTGATTTTGAAAGGGTTATACTTTTATGACACGGAAAACTTATGTTCCGATCTCTGAATCCAGGATTGTTATCGAGCACTCAGCTCTCAGCACTCAAAACTAAAAAATTACCTTGATGAGTCCGAGTATGGATAGCATAGTATTACATAGGAGATAATTAATTAACTAAAACCGATTAGCCAGGAAAAATAAAAAATATACTTAGGAGCATATTCATCTAATAATGGTCAGTAATCGAGGAATTATTTTTTGGGGGCGGGGGCGCGACGTTTTCCGTACAAGATTGTTTCCACGGTCGTTGTTAAAACTACTAGACCCGTCAGGTTAGAGCCCTGTAGAGTAGACAGAGCCCCAGGCTATGATTCCGGGAGGTCCTGGTTTAATTCCAGGGCTGGGCAGGGCATGCTCATCTGTGACAGTTAGCTATGGTAATTTGTCATCAACCTCTGATTCATGTAAAGTATTTGTCAACGGCTTGCGGAAGAGCAAGTTAGTACTGATTGATATGTTTTATCTCAGTAAAACTTGTAAGGACCGCCATGTATAATTAAATGATGAAAAATTGAGTTACGTTATAAATTATACTAAATTTCTTAATGGTTTGTTTCAATTAATAGTGTCTTCCAACGCAAATATATAGCAGCGCCGTTGAATGATATATTTAGAGCCGAATTGAAATCAAAATGCAAGCTTCATTAACATAATTTCTTGACGTATGCTAAACATCATGTTGATTAACAATCGCATTTTATGATGCGTTTCAAGCATTCCTGCTCGAGGATATCAAATCGCTATATTTACAATATGCTTTCTTTGTTCGCAATTTCGGTAAGATCGGGATACTTCGGCAAATATCATTTGTATTCCAAATAGTTGACAGAGTCTTGAACTGTTATAAAAAACATAAAGTTTACGCAAATTTCAAGCACGAGAATCACAGAACATTGATATTTTGTATTGATGCATTTTGACTTCTTTTCCTAAATTTATCGTAAGGATAAGAAACGTTATTTCATTTGAAAGTAGATTGTAATTTTATACATTTATAATTGTTCAGGAGTCAACAATAACAATTAGGATAATACTTTTACTATCCCTTCTTTCTTTTACAACGGCGATAGCAGAGCGACTGGAGGGAATAGAAAATAAAATAAGAAGTCTTGGCCTTAAACTGGAAGCTCATTCAATTGTAAGTGAAGTATTTGTTTGTTGTCATGTCATCCCTATTTAAACAGTCATCCATTCCGGACTTTTGAGACACCTTCTTTGTGAGCACATTTATCTCCCGATTCCTATCTTTTACTGACAGACACCAAAAAGGTGGGCAAAATGATACCATTCTGTAACTAGCCGGTGGCTTACCAACCGGTCATAACAAAACGGAACCATACCGGGATTCAAGTCGACCTTCAGCGCTGATGCCTTAATTACTATATATCGCAGATGTATATCAAATTACAACGTATTATAATAGATAAGCATATATTACAGCAATCAGTCGGTTGAAAGCAGTCTAGTAACATAATTGTTCAAGTCGAAACTGGAGCTTCCGGTTAAGAGGCCAGCGCTCAAACAACTGAGCTAACCCGGCGATAATGATATTGATCGAATACATGGTATATTCATGTCATACCTATAGCGCTGTAAGAACATTTGAAGCATTCTGTACCTCGCAGTTGGTAGTATTCCACCCTAAACTTGGTACTCATCTACACGTTTGTATAATGGTGTGATGACTTTTACGGGAAAATGCAGTCGAACACACTTATAATGAATTTCTGGGGACCTGGATATTTACTTCCATATATCCAAAACTTGGTAAAATTTATACAACGAAATCTTTTTATATATACTGATACTTAACAGGCAAAACAGTTCTAATCATAGTATAATTACTTGTATAGATTAATTCCCTGTTTACATAAAACAGTACAAATTACGCGAAAACCTGACCAATGCAGGCATTACCAATTAGAGATTAGGTCAATAAATGCACTATGTCTGTTAGTTAACACCTGTTTTCACACCCAAACCAATCGAAATTGTGAATAACATTATTACCGAGTACGTTTGCGTTAAAATATGCCGTTTGGGACCCTGGAATTACTACGTTATATCCAAAATTATGCTTTATCCAAATGTATTACCGTGTAGTTACATTGTTATACCATAGTCACGTAGTATAATACCACACCCTGTCACACTGGGACACCTTGCCATAGTCGCGTAGTATGATACCACATCATGTTACATTGGGATACTTTACCATAGTCATGTAGTATGATGCCACACCCAGTCACATTGCTATACCTTACGATAGTCAGGTAGTATAATTCCATACCCTGTCACATTTGGATACCTTACCATAGTCACGTGGTATGATACTACACCCTGTCACATTGGGATACCTTACCATAGTCACGTAGTATAATACCATACCCTGTCACATTGGGATACCTTACCATAGTCATGTAGTATGATACCACACCCTGCTCCATTGTTATACCTTATCATAGTCACGTTGTATGATACCACAGCCTGTTGCATTTGGATACCTTCCCATAGTCACGTAGTATGATACCACACCTGTCACATTGGGATACCTTACCATAATTACGTAGTATGATACCACACCCTGTCCAATTGTGATACCTAACCATAGTCACGTTGTATGATACCAAACCCTGTCACATTGGGATACCTTACCATAATCACGTAGTATGATACCACACCCTGTAACATTGGGTTAGTTTACCACAGTCACGTAGTATGATACCAAACCCTGTCACATTGGGATACCTTACCATAGTCGTGTAGTATGATACCACACCCTGTCACATTGTTTTACCTTACCATAATCGCGTAGTATGATACCACACCCTGTAACATTGGGTTAGTTTACCACAGTCACGTAGTATGATACCACACCCTGTCACATTGTTTTACCTTACCATAATCGCGTAGTATGATACCACACCCTGTCACATTGTTTTACCTTACCATAATCGCGTAGTATGATACCACACCATGTCACAATGCGATACCTTACCATAGTCACATGGTATGATACCATACCCTGTCACATTGCGATACTTAACCATAGTCACGTAGTATTATACCATACCCTGTCACATTGGGTTAGTTTACCACAGTCATAGTCATGTAGTATGATACCACACCCTATTACATTGTTATACCTTACCATAGTCACGTAGTATAATACCACACCCTGTTACACTGGGACACCTTGCCATAGTCGCGTAGTACGTTACCACATCCTGTTACATTGGGATACCTTACCATAGTCACGTAGTATGATACCACACCCTGTCAAATTGTGATACCTTACCATAGTCACGTAGTATAATACCACACCCTGTCACATTGGGTTAGTTTACCACAGTCACGTAGTATGATACCACACCCTGTCACATTGTTTTACCTTACCATAATCGCGTAGTATGATACCACACCCTTTCACATTGTTTTACCTTACCATAGTTGCGTAGTATGATAACATACCCTGTCACATTGGGATACCTTACCATAGTCGCGTAGAATGATACCATACCCTGTCACATTGTGATACCTTAGCATAGTCATGTAGTATGATACCACATCCTGTCACATTGTTATACCTTACCATTGTCGCGTAGTATGATACCACACCCTGTTACATTGGGATACCTTACCATAGTCACGTAGTATGATACCACACCCTGTCACATTGTTATACCATACCATAGTCACGTAGTATGATACCACACCCTGTCACATTGTTTTAACTTACCATTGTCACATAGTATGATACCACACCCTGTCACAATGCGATACCTTACCATAGTCGCGTAGATGATACCATAACCTGTCACATTGGGTTGCCTTACCATAGTCGCGTAGTATGATACCACACCCTGTCACAATGCGATACCTTACCATAGTCGCGTAGTATAATACCATAACCTGTCACATTGGGTTGCCTTACCATAGTCGCGTAGTATGATAACATACCCTGTTACATTGGGATGCCTTTCCATAGTCGCGTAGTATGATACCATACCCTGTCACATTGGGATACCTTACCATAGTCGCGTAGTATGATACCATACCCTGTCACATTTGGATACCTTTCCATAGTCGCGTAGTATAATACCATACCCTGTCACATTGGGATACCTTACCATAGGTGGGTAGTATAATACCATACCCTGTCACATTAGGATACATTGGCATAGTCGCTTAGTATGATACCATACTCTGTCACATTGGGATACCTTATCATAGTCGCGTAGAATGATACCATACCCTGTTACATTGGGATACCTTACCATAGTCGCGTAGTATGATACCATAACCTGTCACATTGTGAAATCTTACCGTAGTCACGTGGTATGATACCAACCGGTCCTAGAACTACCCTTGTAATGCCATGTGCATGCAAGAAAGCTACATGTACTAGCACCATATGAAAATAATTTATTGTTTTATTATAGATCGAACACGCGACCTTCGACGACAATAGCCAACAATATAACTCACCCACCGGTTCTGTTTTAATGAAAGAGAACGTTCGATCATGAACATCTGGCATTTTGGTACAGCATTCTGATTATAAGTAAATACATACAGTCATAACCCTTAACCTTAGTATGTCGTGGTTTTCTAGTGTGTAAATAAACCTCATTTGTTAATCATTTGTACCAGTGAAAAATACCCTGGGACATTTTGATCAGCAGATATCAACATGGTTTATAGTGCCATCTCCTTAGTGTGGACCTCTCTACAGCACCAATCACTCTCAAACAATATTATTAAAAGTTTCTTGTAGTAAAATTAAAACCAATTCAACATTTCTACCTAAATAATAACCATTCAACAACAACCACAGGGTGTTGCTTTTCGGATCTTGCAATGCAAACATAAAACAATTCTGGTAGCAGTTATATATCTCTGATTAAATGTTTGCATTGTTAATGTTTAATGTTTTGTTATCTTACATACAGTGCATATCCCCACGATACCATCTCACTTCCAATCAATTTCAGACAGAGCACGCATCATATTCACAGATATCCTTGAGACAGTTTTTTTCTTGGATCGAGAAGCAAATTCCTCGAGAAACTAAATTTATCAACGGATTTCTGGTACTTGATTTTGTATCATTTTCTCCCTGAATGCCAAGGTAATGCGTAGCCTGGTAGACATTCATCTGTCTGTTGTGATGGAGCTTATGTACTCTACGTTTAGTACATGAATTACAGATGCTGACGGTATTTATTTTGCAAACGATACTCGGTCAATGTCAAATTTCTACTGCGCAGAATTTCCAGAATGAAAATATATGCCAGTAATTGCGTAATAACAAGGATAAACGAGTTATGGATGCATGAAGGTTTTATTCATACAGTGCGTCAAGTTGATGAAAATTCAACTAGAATTTGCGCAGACAAGGAATGAAATCGTCCGCTTGTAAAGAATAATAAATCCATCTGTAAGCAATATGTATAAGCCTTTTTATATTCTGTACTGTTTTGAAATTTCACAGGTTCCATGTTTGATATCCAATGCAGGTGTACTAGAATACTTTGGATTCGCCTGTCCAACATTCTCTCATTTATTACACTATATACATTGTTTAAAGGCACACTTGTTTGATTTTATGTAACTTAAATAAGATAAATTCGATATTGTAGGCTCGAACATTATTTTAGAACGGCAGACGATTGAAGTGAAGATATATATAATATTATTTAAGTGTTAACTTATTCATAGGTGCATTGATTTTGTGGTACCTGTATTAAAGTTACTAATTTTATACAGATGTATTATGGATTTTGCCGGTCGTAAGGAACTGCAAATTCTAAGCGGCAACGTAGTGACACGAAATGTAACGTTTGTAGACATAGTGAGGATGTTGGAGGGACAAGTATAGACCAATTCCATCTATTTCACTCATACGATGAATATCAGCAAACAAGCAGAATAGGTTAGCTCTGCTACAAAGTTAGACATGCTATAATTGATTATAGTTCACTCCGCCTCTTCCTGTGTCCTACATCCAATGAGCATCCAGACTTTTTTCAATTTTTTTGCCATCTTATCCATTTATTATGGCATTTCGCACAATATCTATTAAGTGAGTTCATTAAGTAAATCGGGTAAGTGATCGATATGACGGTAAACTATAAGCCGGTTATAGCTAACATAATATAGAATTATAAACAAAATAAGTTGCTTATAAATCCAATATATGAGCTGTAACCTATACATATTACTCAGGATAGCAACATTTGTCGTCATGTGAACAAATAATACATGCATATTCTAACTATATTAAACATCTTAGCCAATACTATAACACAATTACTTGGCCACGTTATGGGATGTCCTCGCTCACAACTCACAATTATATATGCTAAAGAAATGTATCACATATTCAATAACGCGAAAATAGACGGTGTATTAAACAATATGCTGTCGCTACTTCTAGTTTGATTAGTTATTTGCACTGATAAGTTCAAACCCCTATATTATTTATGATGTTTTAAAGAAGACTCTAAGAGTTGGCGTGAAGTCAAACTGGTTTTAAATCTGAATGGTGAAGTGGAGCAAGAAATGTAACATACAATGGACACGGCCTCAACTAAAGCACTCAGATACATAAAATAGTATACCGATATGTAACAATTTTAAAACAACCTAAAGTATATATACTGATAGTTTGTTGATAGGTTTCCCATCATGTTTAATTTCTGTATAGTCTTTTCGCGTTCTCACGCTCTCAAATTAATTGTATTGTATCTTCGGGATTGAGTTGTATCTCGAGATCTGTGACGGAATGTCTATATTTGTGTGGCTTTGACGGCTCTACATTTTCAATTTATATCAAACGATCAAAAGCCATGCTTTTAATGAGAACTACTGCAAACTGTTTTGTTAAAGCGCTAAAACTTGCAATTAAAATAAAATTTCTTGATCAAGATTGACCAAAACCTTGCTTGAAGCCAATTTATTGTACCAATATGTCACTCAGGGAATGAATTACAGCATTAGCAGTCGAATAACGAACAAAATGCTACACATTTATGCAAACAACAATGTTCGTGTGGCTCTTCAGTAAACAACAGATTGCGTACACCAAGGAAATTATGATCGCACTTGTTTGGTGCTTATTGAAAGAGAAATGATTGTATGGTAATATTTGAACTTTGTATTTCCTACATGCTTCACGACAAATATACCATTAATTATAGAATGTGGATTCTATGTTATCTATTTCTCTATTTCTGTCATGCCCACAGTAATATCGAAGTATGCATACAGCGCATGCTCTAGTAGATGCAAAGCCTTATTAAAAGTCAAAAGATAAACAGTAATCATTTATAATTTTGTTTTCGAGCTTGCTTGTGTGCTTCGGTACATATATATATCTGGCAACGAGAATTCGTTCAAGGCCAGGTTCCTGCAGCAGATAAATTAGCACGTATAGCGGTTATTGCGCAATGTTAAGCAGCGTATACAGCTTTATTTCTATAATCGACTTGTAGCGCTGACGTTACACTCATGGGCACCGATATTCATCTAAATATGAAACAGTAAACCGAAAGCATAAACAAGAAGGAAATTGTTTGATGCTTTCTTTCCTCGCTATTACCATGGTGCTATTTACATAAGACAATTACTTCCGACTTATACCCCGAAAAAAAGTTTACAAAACATAAGGGACTAAAAGAGTGCAAGAACAAACATGCATGGGAATATAGCCCATGTACGGAATGGTCTGGTCGATCATCAACACCATCTATGAAGAATTTATGGGGACAGCAAAGGGGAAAATGAAGCCTGGAAATTCGTTAGACATGATTAAAGTAGAAACGTAATCTGACACATTATTGTAGTCTACAATCATTTCGATATGCCACAGGGATAATAATCTAAATATCTAAATAGCTCTTAATATACATCAAAATGACATATTCCCAATCCGTACTGATGTGTACGACGATGGAAAAAATATTCCTATTATGCACACAAAAATCTTACATGCATTCATACTTGAAGTGTATAACAATAAAAATAATTCATTTGCTTCCAATAATTTGTACGTTTAACAATTGCTCGTTTGAATAAGTAATATTTTCAGCACGTCTATATGTATACAATGGTTGAGCAAGAACCGAACTATCTATTCCGAATTTGTTGAAGCATTTACGCTGAACATTGGAACAGGCATCTTACAAAAATGATGAAATCATATGCGCAGTTTGTTGCACATGTTCCAAGTTATCTTCCAGCAAGAATGTTTGTGTTGTTATTATCTAGGAAGTATTGCGTTTCCTTGTTGATGCAAAGCTCAGCTCTGTCGGGTTCAGATGAGACAACCTGGCCTATAAAATAGATGTTACTGCGCAACAAGCCGAGTATATTTACTTGTGATTCAGGGAAGTTACTCATATTTTGGTTGCAAGAAGCAAAGGTGGAAAACAGAACGGACACTTAGATTTGAACAGTTTCTAGGACATTTGTTAAAGGTAAGTTGACATTCTATACAATGTTTTAATAGCAACAATTTGACGTCATAGATCGCGTTTAAAGTAATTGAATCTGTATTTTTAATATATGGGTGGAATGAACATTGAAATAGAAAATATCTTATATTTAGAATACCGTTCATTAAAGTAATACCAATACATGGAGTTATCAGGTTCATCGACAATTGTAAACAAATTAGACGACAGTAATAAAACTAGTTGTCGTCTTTCCACGTATCATATAGACTCAGAAGTGTGACTGGTGCCTAGAGCATAAACACGCATCTCGAGATGTAAACAAATTGAGTGTTTGGTGCCCATGTAAACAAAGAATGAACACTTAATTATTTCAAAATAAAACGATCCGTACATCATTTTAGATTAATTATTTTGCTTCTATTCCTTATAAGGTATTTAAATAAAGACCGTCTTCTCAAATTACGTTGAAAATAAATATGCTGATGTTCTTGATGCCAGTCTACGTTTTATCTTTAAGGAATATGTCAGTATGGCATTTATAGACAAATGAGGAGATTTGTGAATCGAGCAGTCTTATTCAGTCATTCATCGTTTAGTACAATTGGCCTAGAAAAATATCCAATCACATAAAATTCTTGCGGATGTATTAATCAAATTAAGATAGCGTCCGAAGCGCTCATAGAAACTTTGCATAAAACAAAAACTGAATTACCTATCACTAAATATCGATATCTTCGTATGCATTTACGTATTAATGTACCAAAACTTACCAATTCATTCATATATACATGCTAATATGGTTTTGAACTTATAGTACCATCAGTGTTATGGCGACGTCGTAACGTATTAATGGTGATATAATTCATATGTAAATCGCTGTATTATTATTGTTTCGTTTGGTGTTTTTAGCTTTTAGGGTCGTTGGATGTCAAAGAACTGTAAACGACATTACATCCTAAAACACTTAATAGACTTTGGCCATTTTGTTTGAAGTAATCCTATCGGGTACTCTTTCAAAGTTATATAAATGGTTTCTAAACCATAAGGCTTAGAGGTTTTGTGGTTTGTGTATAGCATTGTCTAATGGTCCTCTTACAAGATTACATAGATTATTAAGTACCGTCAAAAAACATGGTTGTCAGGAGGCGGTGCCGTGTTAAAGTGAAAACATTCTGGTGAAGAGTTTTGATATTGGGTGTGTGGTCCTCAATCAAGATTGTATAAATAATTTAGTTCTGTCAAAAAACATGGCCACCAGAGGGCATTCCCTTGTTGCCCAAATGTATCAGGTGGAAGCTATTAACGCCATTTCCTCATAAACTGCTGAATGGACTTTACTGCACCTATACCAATTTATCGGCACACTAGTCTTATTAAGTCAGAATGGCAGTGCACTTAGGTGAGCGTTATAGTCGCATCAAGGCCCTCTTGTTGTTATAAATATTAAATTCCCCTTTCCCAATGTGCAGTTCCTTGATGTAATGTTCGTATGTGTTCCCTTTCGACCCTTTGCCACCTGCTTTTCACATTGTCGTGTGGGTTGCTGTCATGGTTGTTTTTGACAGCCTGACAATTTATATTTCCGCATACGTATACATGTTTGCCCTTACACCTCCTCAATTACTATTATTTCTTAGGTTGCCCTGGAACTGTGTGTGAGGCATTGTCTTGTATATGTGGCGTTCACTGTAACAACTTAATATTTCCGTTATTACAATTTCAAAGAAACTCCTGGTAGCTATAAAAATGTAAGATAACATTCCTATCGATTTGTTAATACTTTAATAACATTTTTGGAAAAGTTTGTAGTTTTTAACATATTTTCCTTATTCCTTGGTAAACAATTACTGGTACTTAAACTGGTCATCAATGCTGACGTTATTCTTATTATATATAATTATGAAGGAGTGATAGAACTGATCGCATAATTGTCAGAAGCAGATTTCAGATAAGTGCCGAAATTCCGAACGAATAGTACTATCAAGAATAATTGTTCTGAAAAAAAAAAATATACATGTAGTCAATTTCATTGGAAATTTGAAGCTGAGTCGCAGCTGCCTATAATGATTTATAAATCAATATATGCATTTTATTTAAATTTTGGAAACAGTTTTTTTCGTAACAAAATCCATACTACGCACAGCTTATAGCAGTTTACATTTGAACTAATAACGCCGATTTTCATCAGTACAAGTGTTCTGTCACCAAAAATTACTGATGTGAAAATTGAATAATGTAAGGCGTGTCATTATTTTTCAAGCTACTTGGGGTCATAGACAAGACAATCAAATTTAAAGTAAAATATCGAAGTACATTTTAGATGGTCGAACGGCGTTTGTAAACCGAACGCTAATTCGTTCAAATATGCATATTGTAAATGCTGGACTGGAATAAATGTATTCGCCTCTAATGTAATGGACGTTTCATAATTTAAGATTTGGATGTATACTTATTTATCACAAATCCTTATGGACAGTAACTAAACTTTTCGCAGTTGTGTGTACTTTATTCACCTGAATGAAAAAAATGCTATGGCAATCACAATTAGGTTTTATTTTAACCAGACAAAGTCAATAGTAATTAAATTTGTTTCAATAGTTGTGATAGTCGAACGGATGCAAGACAAAGTACGGAAAATTAATGTTTGCTTTTAACGTGTAAAATAACTTTCTTGACTAAATCAATTGGACAACGAGATAAATATTGTCTGAACTTTTTATGCCCCTTTCGATTCTTAGGTCGTAATATCTTTGATATATTTTCCAGGAGACAGGTTCTTATGCCCCTACGATTCGAACGTAGTAATATAATTCATATAGTTTCCAGGAGGCAGGTCGAATTATTATTCATTCTATCTCGTACCTTATCTTTAATTAAGACAAGAGATAAATGCGTATTTATCGAATGAAAGAATTATTTAAAAAAATAAAAACCTAGATAGAAATCTCTGAAAGGTCAATGGACAATGTCACAAAGGTCATGTTGATGTGCTTTGGTGTACACTTTACTAAATTTTAGTGAGCATGTCATTATTTTTCAATATAATTATTTAAGTTAAAACAAATGTACGGATGCGGATTGTCGATGGTGTTCTAACTATATGCTTAACTAAAATAACAACACCATACCAGATTTTAATGATATTTATTGTTTATTGTTGCATACATACGTTGTTTGCTGAGATTCATCAGTGTACTGTTGCTGCAGACTTTCAAACAAACAAGCCGGTAGATAAATGCATATCAAAGTTTTGTTATGTTAAACCATTGTAAATTTGATTGATAAGAGAAAACACGTTATTACCAAGGATTTTTATCAAAGCAGTAGCATGATATATAATACAATATAGCATTCGTTCGCAACGACCGGGGTAAATCTCTTATTTAACATATTCATTGAAACGACGATTAAAAGATACAGCGTGCCTTACATAAGGTCAAACCATGTCGGTGTTGTTCTAGAATATTTTGTTATGAATTCGTCGTTCTGATCATTGAATTGGTTACAAACGTTGATTACAAAATTGATGTTGTTTGATATTCTCGCACTTCTCTCAGCTGTTATTATGGTAAAGGCAATTAGGAATTGCAACGATTTCCTTACAAAATGTGTAATTATACCTTTTTATTTTACTTTTACAGATGTCAACGCTAATGCTTATTAGTGTAGTTGTACTTTCTTCCATTGAATTAACTGCGGCAAATGCTAGACGATTGGAAAGGATAGAAACAAACATAAAAAGCCTTGATCTTAAACTGAGCGCCTACTCACTTGTAAGTAATTCGTAGTGCTATAATGTGTTACATATCGTTTGTGCTATTTTAAATGTGTGTCTGTGACTTGTGTCCTCTCTTCCTACAAGAATTGTTCAACTTCAAAATTAAAGCTAATTGCTGTGTGTACTGTACCGTTATAATTTACTAACGAATGAATACAAGTATGAACGCTTAAACTACAGCGGACCTCATTTATTCGACAACCTTCAATCCGAATACTCAGTAACATCCGAAATAAATATCAGGTCCCTATGAATCTTCTTATGCACGTCGAATTGTAATGAGCTATTGGAAAATATGTAGTATTCGAAATTAAACTTCGGACCTGACGCATTCGAGGTGAACGAGGTTCGACTTTATAAGTGTTTTAATGCGCAATTATTCTGATGTCAACCGGTACGAAGCCATTCATTATACGTGATCATTTCGATACAGATGCGAATATAAGATGTCTGTACTTTTTTGTTTCGTTGTGCATACTTAATGATTTATTTACCTTTTAGTATCCATCGAAATAATGCTGAAATATCTTGTTATATCATAAATCATAAGAACAATCAGTATTACAAATGTAATAAGAAAAATGCGACGGTTAATTGATGCAGACTAGATTGCTGCCTTCCAAAGCTATTTTTTCTATTTCACTATGATGTTTCAGGATATCTCAACACTGAAGAATGACGTTGCTGACACAAATGAAAAGTTGGATTTAATCTTAGAGATTATGAATGGTACTACCACAGCACACCAGACTAGCCACGACATTGATACAGCTTCCGCAAATAACAAAGCTTCCAATCCAGTGTCAACACTGGACGATTTAGAAGTTACAATTCAGGGGGAAATAAATAGAGTTAGACGAGCCTTTGTAACTGAGAAGAAAAAGCTATCGCAACAACAGAAAAGAAATAATTTCCAGTTTCACGAATTTGCTGAAAAGCTAAATGATACTTTGTCGATTCTAAATGACATGCATGATACAAAATGGACTGTCGCTGCTAGTTCTATAAATCAATCAGTTGTTTCAGTATTAGGTACTGTGCGTGATGAAATAGATAATCAGCTCTTTGCATGGAATCAGTCAATACACGAACAATTGAACGAAACTACTAATAAAACTCTTTCTAAGCTGGGCATATTGGATCATTCGATTGGTTCTTGGAATGATAGCATTCATGAATCACTAATTGATGTTGACCAGAAAGTCATTAGGTTCATCAATACGTCATTGATTCAACATGACAATTTTACGATAAACCTTCAAAATGTAATGACTTCTTCCATGACTAAAATACATGACGCTGTGCATTCTATGGATTATGATCAAAAGTTTGTTAATGTCACCACTGCAATTCAATCACTTCAGGACAGCTTAATATATACATATATAAGAGATAGTGTACGCCTTGTAAATTCTACACACAGGAATCGAGGAAGACTTGAAGTATACGTCGATGGTCTTTGGGGAACGGTATGTGATGATGCATTCGATGATACTGAAGCTACTGTAGCTTGTAGAATGCTTGGCTACCGAACAGGTGTATTTAAAGCTGAGGCGTATTTTGGGCAAGGGACGCTTCCCATTTTAATGGATGATGTCGGCTGTCGAGGAACAGAAAATAATATACAGGAATGTGAGTATATTAAGAAACACAACTGTAACCACCCTGAAGATGTAGGAGTAATATGTTCTGACTGATCAATGGCCCTTGTGTTTCAAGTACGATGTTCACAATTTACGTACACAGGATAGACAAAGCACACAGTACATTTATAAAGCGAGTTTCGTGTTTAGGATCTTTCCTTACACTGTATGTAACAATGTACAGAAAACACAATTGTCCAATATAATCCATTATACATTACAAAAAAAACATATTTATGGCCAGTATTTTTCTTTAAAAAATGCATTTTTTCATACTTTTGTTTATTTTTGTTCCCATGGTAACAGTTTCAATAAAAAGGATCTAAAAAATGCAGTTTTGTAAAATTCAACGAATGGTGTTATCACAGTGACGTTTTCGAAAGAATTTGACACAGGGGCCAATTTTAGGGGTAAGTACACCTACCCCTTTCAATGGTTTTCTTCTTTGTCTTTATATTGATATTTTTGTAATGAACCATGATATTAAAAAAAGTATGTTGTTAATTGGGTATATCGTTAATAAATTCAAGTTTAAAGCTAACACATCAGTACATCATTGGTGTGCCTCGAGGTGAAATAGTTTCAGTATAGAAGTGTGACACCGACCTGTGTATCTCCTTTAGAACCAGCTATATTATTCAAAGTACGGTCTCACCATGCGACTGCCACGATCACGTTTATACATATATATTAACTTGATAAACTCACTACTAAAAACAGTTGTTGTGAAACGCTTAGTGAGATGTTTAGTCACTTAATCTCTTTTGTAGTGTTTGTCTTAATGATAAAATGAAAATATTTATTTATAATGTACATCATATGTCGGCTTTAGCTGTTTGATGTTTGTAAAGATGATAATAAGCCAGATGCTTCATCTTTACAACAGAGTGAGACATTTTATGTAATATAGTACTTCGTTATGTTATTGTGTTGAGTTTATTCTGACGAACACTTCTTAGTAATATTTCACACAACACTCACTTAAAATCCAATATTGTTCGCCTAATTTCATAACACTATTTGCTCCTCGATGTATTTTCTTCACATGACACATAAGAAAAGAACATATGTATATAAATACAATCATGACAAAGAACGCAGCCTTGTAAACACAACATCAAGACTGACAGTCATGGGCTGCATATTCGACTCGTATATATATCATCGAGATAGAAACAAACACACTCCGTTTTTTACCATCTTTATTTTGATTCCTTCTTCCACTTTTACTTGAGTAAAACATACAACGAAGCCATGGTATCTGTTTTAATTTCTGTCTGAATATTGAAAACATCCCTTAGTAGTATAACAATAAATGACACAACTGTTACAAAGTATATAAATATCACAGTATAATAGTTTGTCACAAAATAGTTCTTAATTTGAAATGAAGTTCTGTATACAGGACTCAGCTGTTACATAGCAATTCCTTAAATGGTATTTCGGCTCTTTTGTCAATTGCTTCTGTTGTCTCATTTCTACACCACTTCAGAACGCACCTGTCCTCGCATGCTCCTTCCTTATCTTTTAACCGCTCAACTCTGGAGGCGAAATATGTTTCCAACATCTCACACGCATCTCAGTCAACAATATCGTCAATGTCCTCACACTTGAATAATTCCGAACCGTTTCTGCAATCTGTAAAACAGCAATGTATGTTTTCTATTTACTAACAAACTATTCACCTCTATAAGAAAATAAAAGTAATTTAATGCGTATTATTTTGTATATCATGTTATGTCTAAGTGGTCCTGTTACAGTCGATCGTTCAGTGTGCTGCAATCTCATTCAGTTGACGAAATCCGCAGCTTTCATGCATACTTCACGTCCAAGTTAATCGTAAATCTGATACGCAAGAATTTATGTATTACAGTAAAATCTCACCTAACGGCCACCTCAATAATAAGACAACCTCAACATTGAGACTACAATTTTCGAATCCATTTTGACTGTTTTGCTCTTTAATCAACCTAAATCTTAAGACCGCCTCAATAAGAAGATCAGTTTTAAAAGGTTCCAAAGGTGGTCTTATTATTGAGGTTTCCTGTATATAATATGCTTTGTTAGTACAGTTTTGTAGTTTACTTATTTTCCTTATGCTTAAGCTTTTGGTGGTAGACTCTTGCACGTAACTATGATTTGTGCGGACCCGTTTACATGTACTGATTGATGTAGACGTCATCTTCGCCTTCTTCACTTCACATAGTAACTTTGCTGTATACTTTTCAAATAGAATTTGCCACTTAAGTTACTTTTGCCATTTTAATTGTTAACATGTATGTATTTTTCAAATGTTTTAGATTCAACGACATTCGTGAAAATTGTTTGTTTACTTGGTTTACTGGAAATACCGACATGGTACATTTCTGTAATATTATGGCATCTGAGATCTTACCCATATTAAATATATTGATGTATATGTTCATAAACTCATTCTTTTCATAGATAATAGCTCAATTTTAAAATCAGAAGACACAATTCATATTTATATATATATATATATATGCTTTTTATTATGTATTATGGGCCAGAGCTCTTATATTGAAATGAACATTTCGTTCGTTCGTTCATTTAATTCAATAGCTCGTGTTGTTGGAGTGACTGTGCCCTTTGCGGGTAACATTACCTGTTCGAATTATATATTCATTTTCGTGTTGTAAATCCAAAAACGTGTAATTGTCGAGTAGTAAATAAAGTACCATGTAAGAAGTTTGACAGCACGTTGGTTACTTCAATAGTTTATGCAATATTATAGTTTTGTATCGTCTGTTGAAAAATATAATAAAACAGAGATAATACGTACAGGGAACGCCACATACGCATGACAGTACCTCCCCACGCAGACTTCCGGGAAAACAACAATCCACAAAACATAAGGCACTTAAGGTGGTCAAAGGGTACACATGTTAAGGAACATAGGCACGAGGAATGGCCCGGCAGACCACAAGGAATAACTAAGAGAATCAAAGTGGACAGTGAAGGAAGGGGGAGGGGGGATTAGTGGATGGAAAAGATCACAGGCCAAGTCAAGACAACTGGCCGCAATAGGCCGAAAATGGACAGGGAACAACCTGAACACTATATAAAGTAACAGAATTGCACCGGGAAAGGGAAATTTAAAACACATTCTAAACACAAACAGAAACAACAACCATATAGCGAATTACAGCCTTGGAACTGTCAGCAAAAACACTGGGGGTTAAATCGATTTAACAACTAGCTAACTTCACACTAAATCGCTATATGGTCCTTGATTTCCAACATATATACATAACTTGACTTAGTAGGCAGTAACTAATTATTAAAAGCAACCAACCATCACGCACATAACAACATACACTGTAACTAATCCAGTTCGAATCTGATTTCAGATTATCATCAGTTGCTCAAAAGGCAAACAGGGCAACTCATCATGAGAACCAATATTTATGTTAGCCTTGCGATTCCGGGTCTCATTTTACGGATTATGCATACAATATCATATTATCAACGTTTTATCATCAATTGCTCAAAAGGCAAACAACTATCTAGACGAAAAACTATCAAGCATCTATTCAATAATGGCTTTAATATATTTAACAATTGTCCCAACTGAAATGAAACAATGTTGGGCAATATTTAGATAAATAAGGCTACTAAATGACGAAAACAGGACCAATACCGGAAAACATGTCCTATATGAGATTTTAGCTATTTTATTGGCTGTGAAGCAGGGCCAATACGAAAAACAGGGCCAATCAGAAATTGAAGCCGTTTGGTTGGCTGAGAAAGCAGGGCCAATACGAAAATGATGTTTTGCATTTCTCTGATCCACGTCTTGAAATGTTGTGCCTTAATGCTGAAAATTACTATTTAGTTTATAATTGAATGTTTAGTGTAACCAAAAAATGTAAATGTAAAAGGTCACAATTATTGTAGGAAGCGGTCACACTCATCCATTATACACGGTCACAATCATCCAAGGTATGGTCAAAATCATTCTAGGTACATGAACACACTCATCCTAGGTACATGGTCACAATCAGTCTAGGTACATGGTCACAATCGTTCTAGGAGCATGGATACAATCATCCTAAGTACACGATCACACTCATCCTAGGTACATAGTCACAATCATCCTAGGTACACGGTCACAACCATCCTAGGTACACGGTCACAACCATCCTAGGTACATGTATACACTCATCCTAGGTACACGGTCACAATCATTCTAGGTACATGGTCACAATCATCCAAGGTACATGGTCACAATCATCCTAGGTACACGGTCACACTCGTCCTATATACACGGTCATACTCATTCAATGTACAAGATCACAATCATCCTGGGTAAACGATTAAAGCATCGTTGGTAAACGGTCAAAGCATCCTAGGTAAAAGGTTAAAATATTATTGGTAACGGTCAAACATCCAAGGTAAACGGTCAAAGCATCCTAGGTAAACGGTCAAAGCATCCTAGGTTAACAGTCAAAACATTATTGGTAACGGTCAAACACCCTATGAACGCGGTAAATACATCCTAGATCAAAGCATCACAGGTGAAATGGTCATAACATCTAAGTACACGCATTATGCGGAATTCTATTCAGCCTTTACTTCCTATCTGGGTTTGCACTATGATAAATGTATATTAACCCCAACTTCATTTCATTATTTTTCCACCATGACTTGTTTCGCTTCAAATCACTTTCTGGCATTATTCTGATTGTGATATAAAGGTACTTGTTACTATGCCACTTAACTAAAATCACCTGCATACATACGTTATAGGATCATGGTATCAATCTTACGCGTGTAATGGCAATGTTAAGACAGCTATATGGCCTCCGGTCGATTTCGAAAATACTTGCTTATTCCAGTGAGTATCTGTAACCTGTTCACTCTAATAAGTTTGTGTATTGTTTTCTGAAATAATGAGTACTTGAATATCTTCAGGCTAGTCGATACATATTACTAATAAACATATTTGTTATTGTCAGTTCTAAGGTTTTTGTGTCTACAGATGTTTGGTGACTTTTGTCATAGCTGTCATAAAAGGACGCACGGATCTTTCTTTTGTGGAACACAACAAAGCGTCACGAAATGTACAAATAACTGGTATTTCTTTGTCATTTATTGCTTTACACACAAACTCGGGTTCGTTGTCGTGCCGCAATATAGTAAAGGAATGATTAATAAAGATGTTACAGGGAACGCGTCATTCACAAAGACAATGCCTACTTCACAGATCTCAGGGAAACATCAGACCCAACAACGCTAGGAATTGAGAATTCTTCTAGAATCAAACTACCAAAAAACCATCAAAATAAAGACGATTATTCGAAATCAGGTATATTGATTCAGAAACACACAAAGAACTAATTCTACGATATTAAGGGTATGTGCTCATAAAGGTAGCCTTGACGTCACACTCCTAGGCACCGATATTCATCTCAATACAAAATGGCAAACCGAAAGCATAAAACAAGTTGGAAATTGTTGATGCATTTAATACACTCTTTGCTGGCTATTACCATGATGCCTTAAGGTTCACATAACCAGCTAGGTGGGCAACGAAAGATTTAGTTGTTACAGACAACGTCATATACATAAGACAATGCCTTTCCACACAGACCTGGGGGAAAATAGTTTACAAAACATAAGGGACTAAAAAGGTACAAGTGCAAACATGTATGGGAATACGGGTGTACTGAATGGTCTGGCCGACCATCAACAACAAATGTAAAGAATTTCCGGGAACAGCAAAAGGGAAGTCTGGGACTTCACACATACGCAATCATTAGACATGATTAAATTAAGAATGTAATCTGTACCTGTCACATTATTGAAATCCACAATCATTTCGAATTGCCAACGGGAAAATAATTTAAATATCTAAATAGTTTTGTGAATATGATGTGAAAAGTAATGTTCCCATTATAATGTAAACAAAGCACACAAATAATCTTTCATGCATACATGATTGATGAACATATCAATAAAAAGTAATTTATTTGCTTGCAATTTGCACGATCTACCAATTATAAATTGGATGTAATTGCGCAGCAGTTTACACAACAAGCCGAATATATGTACTAGTGATTCAGGGAAGTTACTTAACATTTAGTACAAAACATAACGGACGTTTAGATTTGAACAGTTTCTAGCGCATTTGTTAAAGGTAAGTTAACATTTTATGCATGTACAATGTAATCATTGTGATAGTTTGAAAACATTTCGTTAAAGATAGCGAATATCTGTATTTTTAATCTCAGAGTAGAATGAACATGAGCATTGTTATCGAAAATGAACATACACTTATTTAGAATACCAATGAATGGAGTTATCAGGTTCATCAATATTTGTAAATATAATAAGGCGACGGAAATACAAATAGTAGTCGTTTTTCATTGGATCATATATACTAAGAATGATTACTGTAGCCTGGAGCATAAACATGCATCTCGAAATGCAAACAAACTTGCGTGCTCACGTAAACAACGAACAATTTATTAGTTCAAAATTATTTCGCAAAGTGCTCATGGTGAGCTTTTAGGATCGCTGGATGTCCGTCGTCCGTCGACATTTTCTTAAAACAACCTCTGATAGCACTTTTAATGGATTGTGTCCATACTTCACAGGAATGATCCTTGTGTGGGCCTCTTCCAAAGTTGCATAAGTATGTCGCAGGAGCTGAAAATAGATTTTAAAACTTTGAAAATCTTCTTGTCCAAAACAATAAGTTCTACAGCTATGATATTTGGTGCGTAGCATTGTCTAGTGGTCCTCTTACAATATTGAATACATTATTAAGTTTCAAATAAAACATGGCCGCTGTGTGGGGGCCGTGTTCCCTATGCGTATGTAGTGGAAATTATAAACGACATTTCCTTCTAAACCACTTAATAGATTTTGAAAAAAATTCGTAGAAATTATCCTAGTTCAAAGTTATATATATATATTCCGGTCTGTGGCATAAGTAGGTGACAGGACATGAAAATAGATTTTAGAAGTGAAAACCATAAGGCTAACAGGTGTTGCTTTTTGTGTGTAGCATCTAGTGGTCCAATTACAAGATTGCATACATTATTAATCTCCGTCAAAACATGGTCGCAACGAGGCGGGGCCGGTTCAGGTGAAAACTTAGAAAATCTTATTGTTCAAAACCATAATGAGTAGAGTTTTGATAATTAGTGTGTCTTTTCCAAGATTATTCATTCGATTCAGTCAAAAAACATGCCAGGGGGTAATACCTTGCAGCATATACGTTAAAAGTGGATACTATTAACGACATCTCCCCCTAAACTGCAGAATGGATTTTTATTGAATCTATACCAATGTATTGGCACATTAGTCTAATTCTGTCAATATGGCAGTGTGAGCGATATAGGGACATCATGGCCTTCTTCTTTAATGAAAGTAAAGTTCCCCTTTCCCCATGTGCAGTTCCTTCATTATTTCCACATACCCATGGATGTTTGCCCCTACACCTCCTCACCTTCTGATGTTTCGTACGTTGCCTGGAAACTGTGTGTGACACATTGTTTTATGTATGTGGCGTTCCATGTAACAACTTAATTTGTCCGTTATACTCTTTGTTACTATATATTGAAGACATTCTTGTCACTAGACTAATATCATTGTTTGCAAAGTTGCAGTGTTAAACATATTTCCGTATTTCCTCGGTACATACATGTGTTATTACCGATCCTTAAATAATAATAATTGCATTTGACTGTAGTCACATTTTTTGCGTTAATTTTCACCAAATGACGACCGACTATCATCAATTCTTATTATATGTAATTATGAATAGGTGATAGAACTCATTACATGATTGTCAGAGGCAGAATTCAGATAAGTGCCGAAATTCCAAACGAATAGTACTATCAAGAATAATTGTTCTGAAATTTAAAGATATAAATGTAGTCAATTTCATTGGCATTTGAAGCTGAGTCGCAGCAGTTGCCGATAATGGATTATATAACAACATGTATATTTTATTTAAATTTTTGAAACAGTATGTTACGTAAAAAAAGTAAATGCATACTACACATAGCAAAATAGCAGTTCACAGTTGAACCCATAACGCCCATTTTCATAAAAATACAGAATCTGTCACCGACAGACTGGAGCCGGTTAATACTGGGCGCGGGAACCAGAAACCAAAAAAATCAGAAATTCTATTCATACACGGTTATTCATCAAAACCGATTCACAAAAAATTATCTCACACTACAGATACTATTTATAGTATTTACGCCAACAATAAGACGAATAAATGTGTAATTCTAAGTATTCAAATACGATATATATCAAAATAAACTGCAAAATAACTAATTGCTACAGGCTTAATAATTCAAATCAAATATTGATTTTAACAATACTCACTACGTTGGTGTGTTCCCGATTTTGCTATTTAAACAGTTTTTCTTTAATTAAAACATGCGTATTTGACGCAGTTCTGATCGAGAGTGCCGTGAGAAGACAACAATTTATGCATGCTACATTAACTTATCAGCTGACCACTTAATAGTGTCAATATTGATATGCATATGTCTAAGACACTAAGTCAAGTTCTCACGATTAGACTAATGATAGGCCGAAATCCATTAAGTTTGTTTATGATATACTTATAGTACTCTCGCATCTCTACAGATGTGCGAACATAAAGATTTTGTGACATCCACGAACATTACAGATGGGAAAAATTGGATAGTGAATGGCGTGTCCTAAAGCCCTTTTGTGCTAATTTGGCGTAATAGACAAGCAAAAAAACAAATCTAAAGTTAAATGTCGAAGACAATTTTGGACGGACGCTTCACAAAGTACGGAGAAATCATGTTTACTTTAAACGTGTAGAAGAACTTTCTTGACTAAATCAATTGGACTACGGGATAAATATTGTCTGAGATTTGTATGCCCCCTTCGATTCGAGGTTTCAAGGAGACAGGTCATTCATTATATATCGTACTTAATCTTTACACGAGATAAATTATCGAATTAAAGAATTTGTTTAAAATAATAAAAACCTAAATAGAAATCTCTAAATGACAATGACACAATGGTTCTGTAAATGCGTTTTGATGTACACTTAACTGCATTTTTGTGAGCATGTCACAATTTTAAATATAATATTATTTTTTTAAGTTAAAACAAATGGACGGAAGCGGATTGTCGTTGTTTGTATTTGTTGATTCTATATGAGTGCTATAATTATATTCTTAACTATTTTGCTGTTATTCATCAGTGTATCGTTGCTGCAGACTTTCATGATATTGTTTACGCCTCATTCTAGGAAATAAGAGTCTACATGAGACATTAGTTTTGGTCATGATGAATATATTTGTAACCTGGTAACATAGTTGCTCGGGTAAGCAGTAGTATACGTATTCACAATAATACATAAAGCTATGATTTCTATTCGTCTACATGAATTACTATAGATCGCTTAAGCGGTCAGTACTGTAGGCAATTTAAGCAAGCTCACTGCAGATCACGGACGACACTTTGACATAGATTTCCCTGTCACAATAGTCTATCAAGAACACTTTGTATTGTCAGTATATTAAATAATATACGATTTGAACACACAAGATTGTATACATAGAATGTGTATAGACAGTCAGTAGGATGGATCATCATCATGTCAAACTCGACAAAGTATGCGAATTTATTCAATTTAGAACAGTTTCCGTAAATCGTCGATATTCAACGGAACGATGACGGAAAATTGCATTTCCCAAGATTTCAATATACAATATAATTGTTCGTTGGATATATTAAATGTTGCAACGTTTGCTTGTATACGTACCTCTGCCTACTATTAACTAACACTATCGTCCGCTGAGTTGTCTGCCTACTACTATCGTCAGCTGAATTAAAGTGCGCTAGCTTTTTTCAGTGCATTTCACGCCTGTTACGTGTTACGTCTAACGAGGTTCTGGCTAAAACCTATTTTAAACAAATGAGCCGGTAGATAAATGCATATCAAAGTTTCGTTATGTTCAACCATTTCAAATTGTATTGACAGAGAAAACACGTTATAACCAAGGTTTGTTATCAAAGCTGTAGCAAAATATATAATACAATATAGCATTTGTTCGCAATGACCGGGGTATATCCCTTATTTTACAGATTCATTGAAACAACGATAAAAAGTTATGATTTTATCGTTCTGATCATTGAGCTGGTTACAAAGTTTGATTACAAAGTTGTTGTTGTGTGATTTTCTCGCACTCCTCTCAGATGTTACTATGGTAAAACCATTAAGCTATTACAACGATTTCCTTCCGAAATTTGTAATCATATCGTTTTTACTTTTACAGATGTCGACGCTAATGCTTATTATTGTAATTGTACTTTCTTCCATTCAATTAACTACGGCCAATGCTAGACGATTGGAAAGGATAGAAACAAACATAAAAAGCCTTGATCTAAAACTGAGCGGATACTCACTTGTAAGTTATTCGTAGTGCTATAATGTGTTACAAATCGTTTTGCACTATTTAAAATGTGATTCTGTGACATGTGTGCTACCTTGCTACCAGAAACGTTTCAAGTTTAAAATTAAAAAGTTAATTGTTGTGCTTACTGTACCATTATAATTCAATATGAATAATAATGTGAATGTTTAAACTACAGTGCGAAAAAAACATCAGGTCCCTGTGTATATTCTTAGGCACGTCGAATTGAATTGGGCTATTGGAAACCTGGTATTATTCGAAATAAACTTCGGACCCGATGGATTCGAATGACCGAAGTTCGACTATATAAGTGTTCTAGTGCCTAATTATTCTGATATATACTGGTACGAAGCCATTCATTAAATGCAATATTTTCGATACAGATACGATATTTCTAACAGGATATCTGTACTTTCTTGTTTCGTTGTGCAAGCTAATTATTTACACTGCCCTCTAAAAGTTCCTTCACACTTCGAACATTCCCATTGCAATTCATATTTGTATCACATGCAATAAATTGAAAATGCGTTTTGGCACAGCAATAAGTTTCTCTAGAAGTATTTGTAAATGCGTACTGAAACAAATTATCTTATTTTTAGTGTCAGATCATTTACACATACAAATGTTCGTTTTGGATGGTGGCCGATTGATGCTGCTGCTGAGATACGCAAATTGTTAATTCTTAACTATCCATCAAAGAAGTGGGATAAATAATTTTACTTCTTAGTCATACATGTCTTATTTGAAATTCTGCATAAAAAGTAATGAAATGCAAAATATTCACGTGTGAAGAAACTTTGGATGTCAGTGTATTACCTTATTATATATCGTTCATCGAAATAATGCTGAAATTTCTTGTTATATTATAAATCATAAGAACAATCAGTATTAATGAGAAAAACGCGACGATTAATCGATGAAGACTAACTTGCTGCCTTCAAAAGCTATATATTGTTTTCCATTTGTCTATGATGTTTCAGGATATCTCAACACTGAAGAATGACGTTGCTGACACAAATAAAGAGTTGGATTTAATCTTAGAGATTATGAATGGTACGACCACAGCACACCAGGCTAGCCATGACACCAATACAGCTTCCGCAAATATAAGAGTTTCCAATCAAGTGACAACCCTGAACGATTTAGAAGTTACAATTCAGGAAGAAATAAATAGAGTTAGACGAGCCTTTGTAACTGAGAAGAAAAAACTATCACAACAACAGAAAATAAATAATTTCCAGTTTCACGAATTTGCTGAAAAGCTAAATGATACTTTGTCGATTCTAAATGACATGCATGATACAAAATGGACTGCAGCTGCTAATTCTATTAATCAATCAGTTATTTCAGTATTAGGTACTGTACGTGATGAAATAGATAATCAACTATTTGTATGGAATCAATCAATACACGAAAACGTGAACGAAATTACAAATACAACTATTTCTAAGCTGGACATATTGGATCATTCGATTGGTTCTTGGAATGATAGCTTTCATGAATCACTCATTGATTTTGACCAGAAAGTCATTAGTTTCATCAATACGTCTGTGATTCAACATGACACTTTTACGAAGAACCTTCAAAATGAAATGACTTCTTCCATGACTAAAATACATGACGCTGTTCATTTTTTTGATTATGTTCAAAGTTTTGTTAATGTCAACACTGAAATTCAATCACTTGAGGATAAAACAGACAGCTTATTATATAAACTAAGAAGAGATACTGTACGCCTTGTAAATTCTAGATCCTGGAATCAAGGAAGACTTGAGGTATATATCGATGGTAATTGGGGAACGGTATGTGATGATATTTTCAATAATACTGCCGCAACTGTAGCTTGTAGAATGTTTGGCTACCAAACAGGTATATTCAAAGACCGTGCGTATTTTGGGAAAGGAAAACTTCCCATTTTAATGAATCGGGTCAGCTGTCGAGGAGTAGAAAAAAGTATACACGAATGTACGTACGAGAAGATTGTCGCCTGTGGCCACCATGAAGATGTTGGAGTGATATGCACTGATTGAATTTCCTTTCTATTTCAAGTACGATGTTCACAATCAATGTACACAAGATAGACAACGCGCACAGTACTCTGATATTTATGAAACGAGTGTCGATTGTAGAATATTCCCATTGACTGTATGTAACATTGCACAGAAATACAAATGTACAGCATATTCCTTGACATATTGCAGTTTACCGACATGTCAAGACAATTTCGATGTTTTACCATTTTTGTGTTCCTTTTGGATAATCGTGTCTTCCTTTGAGCGGCATTTAATAAGCCATTATGTTCAAGAAAGTGTGTTGTTAAAAGGGTATATCAATCATAAGATGAAGTTTCAAGCTCACACATACGAGTTTCAATATGATTCATCAGGGTGACATGATTTCGATATAACTGTGTGATACCGAGCTCTTTACTCGCCTTACATGTACGACATAAATAATCAGTCTTTTTGGTATTTGTAATAATAATAATAAGCAATACGTTTCATCTTTACAATCAATGAGACATATTATTTTATATTGGACATTTTATACAGTATTTCGTAATGTGGTTTTGTTGCGTGTGTTCTGACTAACACAAGTAAGTAATATTTTGATACAACGGAAATTTCGAGTCAACATTGTTTGGTTAATTACATAGCAGTATTTTCTCTGGGGCGACCGATTGACCTTTCCTCCTGGAGACACAAAGGAAATGAACAAATGTATTCAAACATAACAAATTCCTTCAAACATAGTCTTGTACTAATTTCAAAAGCGAAAGTAACTCTTGAAACAATTCTTGTATTTTGTCATATGTGATTCAAACGCCAATAATCACAAACACTCGAACGTTTTATAATTAATCAAGTAATTAAGCTAAGTTGTCGGACAAATATAAACAGTATCTTTGTGTTTTTTAATTTGATGTAACACATTTATTGCTATCATTAGTTTTGTTTATCAAAGTTATATCCATTTATATAAATATTACATGCATCTAGATGAATAGATTATTATCCTTTCAATACTTTATTACGTGTCGAATCACTTAATTATTTTGTAGACGCGCAACAGTGGTCACAATAATACATTTAATAAGCTCATTAACTTTTTGAAAACAAAACACATGTCATGAACAGAACAGAACTGCGAAGCAACCGGATACAAAATAGTAAGACTATGCACACTATTACGTCATACCAACACTTTTTGTTTTGATTAAGTAGAAAATGATGTGGTAAAGAATCGTGATAAATGTTCATACCAGAGAAATATCTTAACACTAAAAGTGTCTGATAGTGCCCAAAACTGCCACCACTTACTCACTTAACTCCTTGGTTTTCAGAACGGACACTCTATTTCAGATAATTTTAAGTAGTTAACGCGATAAATATCTAGTTAACTATATAATTTTCTAGTTAATTATCTAGATTGATAATGCATTCGCTTCATATTTTTTGGTAACTTTTAAGTTGTTAACGAGTTAAGTATCGAGTTAATGTGATAATTTACTAGAAAAGTATGTAGTTAACTAGATACATTACTCGTTAACCACTTAATTAATTAGACACTTATGTAACTAGATATTTATCGCGTGAACTTCTTAACACTTGTCAAAAATAGATTGGTGGGCAAGTGGTGGCAGTATTTGGCACGATCAGACACGTTTTCGTGTTAAGATATTAATCAGGAATAAAATTTATCACGATACTTATCTAGTGAACCACATACTTTTCAAGTTAATTAATTAGTAATATAGTATCTTTTACGTGATAACCACATAATGTTCTGGTTATTTTATTAGTTAATTGTTAGCAGAAATATACCACCATACGTAATAACAAGCGATACACAATGAGTCATGGATGAATTAATGTTTTATTCATACATTGCGTCCAAATGATGAAAAGTCTAACCAGAATTTGAACAGACATGAAATGAAATCGTTCGCTTGTTACGAAAAATAAATAATTTATAAGCCATGTTATATACTGTACAGTTTTGAAATTTCACAGCAACCATGTTTGATATCCAATAAAATACTTTGGATTCGCCTGTTCAACTTTCGCTCATTGATTACACAGCATACGCATATTGATTACACAACATACGCATATTGATTATACAACATACGCATATTGATTACACAACATACGCATAATGATTACACAACATACGCATATTGATTACACAAAATACGCATTTTGATTACACAACATACGCATATTGGTTACGCAACATAAGCTCATTGATTACACAACATAAGCTCATTGATTACACAACATTCGCATATTGATTACACAACATAAGCTCATTGGTTTACACAACATACGCATATTTATTACACAACATACGCATATTGATTACACAAAATACGCATTTTGAATACACAACATACGCATATTGATTACACAACATAAGCTCATTGATTACACAACATAAGCTCATTGATTACACAACTTCCGTTCATTGATTACATAACTTACGCTCATTGATTACACAACTTACGCTCACCGATTACACAACTTACGCTCATTGATTACATAACATACGCTCATTGATAACACAACATACGCTCATTGATTACACAACTTACGCTCATTGATTACACAACTTACGCTCATTGATTACACAACTTACGCTCATTGATTACACAACTTACGCTCATTGATTACACAACTGACGCTCATTGATTACACAACATACGCTAATTGATTACACATCATACGCTCATTGATTACACAACATACGCTCATTGATTATACAACACACGCTCATTGATTACACAACATAGACCCATTGATTATTCAACATACGCTAATTGATTACACAACATACGCTCATTAATTACACAAAGTTTGCTCATTGTTTACACAACATTTGCTCATTGATTACACAACATTCGCTCTTTGAGTACACAACATACGCTCATTGATTACACAACATACGCTCATTGGTTATACAACATACGCTCATTGATTATGCTACATAGACACATTGATTACACAACATTCGCTCATTGAGTACACAACACATGCTCATTGATTACACAACATAGATCCATTGATTACACAACACACGATCATTGATTACACAACATATACCCATTGATTACACAACACACGATCATTGATTACACAACATATACCCATTGATTACACAACATAGACCCATTGAGTACACAACATACGCTCATTGAATATACAACACACGATCATTGATTACACAACATAGACCCATTGATTACACAACATAGACCCATTGATTACACAACACATACCCATTGATTACACAACACACGCTCATTGATTACACAACACAGACCCATTGATTACACAACATAGACCCATTGATTACACAACATAGACCCATTGAGTACACAACATACGCTCATTGAATATACAACACACGATCATTGATTACACAACATAGACCCATTGATTACACAACATAGACCCATTGATTACACAACACATACCCATTGATTACACAACACACGCTCATTGATAACACAACACAGACCCATTGATTACACAACATAGACCCATTGATTACACAACATAGACCCATTGACTACACAACATACGCTTATTGAATATACAACACACGCTCATTGATTACACAACACAGACCTATTGATTTCACAACATACGCTTATTGAGTACACAACATACGCTCCTTGAGTACGCAGTGTACATTGTTTAAAGCGACAATTGTTTGATTTAAGGTAACGTAAGCAAATTAAATTCAATATTGTAGGATCGAACATCATTTTTAGAACGCAAATAAAGCCGACGATCGATGTGAAGATATAAATAATATCAGTTTTATGTTAACTTATTCGTAGTGTCAATGATTTTGGGGTACCCGTACAAGAGGTACTAATTTTATACATGTACCTAGATGTCTCATATTATGGATTACATTATGTGTAGTTACACGAAATTTAACGTTGTAAACACAGTGAGAATGTTGGAGGGACAAGTTTAGACCAATTCCTTCTATTTCACTAATACGATGAATACTAGCATACGAGAATTTACGCATGCTATCATGTTGAATATTACTCAGGATAGCAACATTTGTCATCATGACACCAGAAATAGTGTAAGTTGTGAACAAATCATATATACATATTCTAACTATTGTCAACATGTCTACTAAGAACTTGCCCACGTCATAGGATGTCGATGCTCACGAAACCATTGTTTCATTCGTATATAATTATTTATGCTTATGAAATGTATTACATGTTCAAAATCGCGAAAATAAAAGGTGTATCAAACATTATTCTGCCACTATTTCTAGTTTGATAAGTTCAAATCCCTATATTATTTATAGTGTTTTAAAGAAGACTCTAGTTGTTGGCGTGAAGTCAAACTGGTTTTACATTTGAATGAAGGAGTGGAATGCCACATACAATGGACACAGCCACAACAAAAGCACACAGAGACATGAAACAGTATACCTATATGTAACAATTACAACAAATCTCCATTATTTACACTGATAGATTGTAGGTTAGTTTGCAATCGTTTTAATTTCTGTATAGTCTTTTCTCGTTCTCACGCTCTCAAATTTATTACATTGTACCCTCGGGATTGAGCGTACCCAAGCATCTGTGTCGGTAGGTGTATATTTGTGTATGTGACTTTACCGGCTCTACTTTCTTTCCCTTTTTGCGATATGCAATTAACGCAACAATCGAAATGATGCTTTTAGTGATAACTAGTACTAACTATTTTGTTAAAGCGTTAACTAATAAAATTCAATTTCTTGATCACGATTGACCAAAACGTAAGTTTATCGCACCAAGATGTCACACACAGGCAGTTCACGAGCATTATTAACAGTCGAATAACACACAAAATACTAGACATATATGCATAAAACATGTTTGAATGGCTCTTATGTAAACAAGAGTTTGTGTACTCCAAGGAAATTATGATCGCACAGGTTCAGTGCATCTTGAAAGAGACATGATTGTGCAGTAAGTTTTGGAACTTTGTAATTCCTGCATGGTTCATGACAAAAATACCCTTACTTATAGAATATGGATTCTGTGTTAGCGTTTCGTACACTCTCTATCTCTGCCATGTCCTCAGTTATATTGAAGTACGCATATAACGCATTGTCTATTCGACGCAAATCCTTATAAAAAGTCAAAAGATACACAGAAATCATTTATAATATTGTTTTCGAGCTTGCTTGTGTACTTCGGTACATATATATATCTGGCAACGAGAATTCGTTCAAGGCCAGGTTCCTGCAGCACATCAATTAGCACGTATAGTGATTATTGCGCATTTGATTCATTCTTTCGTCGCTATTACCATGGTGCCATTTACATAAGACAATTACTTCCAACTTAGACCTCGTAAAAAAGTCTGCGAAACAAAACGAGTGCAAGAACAAACATGCATGGGAATATAGCCCATGTACGGAGTGGTCAGCGCCGACAATCAAGGGCAACTATGAAGAATTTATGGGGACAGCAAAGGGAAAATGAAGCCTGAAAATTCACAAATCGTTGGACATGATTAAAGTAGGAATGTAATCTGACACATTATTGTAGTCTACAATCATTTCGATATGCCACAGGGATAATAATTTAAATATCTAAATAGCTCTTAATATACATCAAAATGACAAATTCCCAATCCGTACTGATGTGTACGACGATGGAAAAATATTCCTATTTTGCACACAAAAATCTTACATGCATTCATACTTGAAGTGTATAACAATAAAATAATTCATTTGCTTCCTATTTGTACGTTTAACATTTGCTCGATTGAAAAAGTAATATTTTCAGCACGTCTATATATATCGTTGTACAATGGTTGAGCAAGAACCGAAATATCTATTCCGAATGTGTTGAATTATTTATGCTGCACATTGGAACAGGCATCTTACAATAATGGTAAAACCATATGCGCAGTTTGTTGCACATGTTCCAAATTATCTTCCAGCAAGAATGTTTGTGTTGTTATTATCTAGGAAATATTGAGTTTCCTTGTTGATGCAAAGCTCAGCTTTGCCGGGTTCAGATGAGACAACCTGGCCTATAAATTAGATGTAACTGCGCAACAAGCCGATTATATCTACTTGTGATTCAGGGAAGTTACTCATATTTTGGTTGCAAGAAGAAAAGGTGGAAAAGAGAACGGACACTTAGATTTGAACAGTTTCTAGGACATTTGTTAAAGGTAAGTTAACGTTCTATACAATGCTTTCATAGCAACAATTTGACGTTGTAGATCGCGTTTAAAGTTATTGAATTGGTATGTTTAATGTCAGGGTAGAATAAACATGAGCATTGAAATAGAAAGTATCTGATATTTAGAATACCGTTCATGAAAGATATACCAATAGATGGAGTTATCCGGTTCATCATCATTTAAAACAAATTTGACGACAGTAATAAAACTAGTAGACCTCTTTTCACGTATCATACAGACTTAGAAGTGTGACTGGTGCCTGGAGCATAAACACGCATCTCCAGATGTAAACAAACTGAACATTTCGTGCCCATGTCAACAAAGTATGAACACTTAATTAGTTCAGAATAAAACGATCCGTACATCCTTTCAGATAAATTATTTTGTTTTGTTTCCTTAGAAGGTATTAAATTAAAGACCGTCTTCTAAAATTACGTTGAAAATAAATATGCTGATTTTGTTGAGAAGCCAGTCTACGTTTTAACCTTAGGAAATGGGTCAGTATGGCATTTATAGACAAATGAGGAGATTTGTGAATCGAGCAGTCTTCTTCGGTCATTCGTCGTTTAGTACAATTGGCGTAGGAAAATATCCAGTCACATGAAATTCTGGCGGATGTATTAAATTAATCAAATTCAGGTAGTAAATTTCCTCCACATTTGGAGAAGTTGCCGGCTCTTTGTGGAAGGGTAAGTTAGTACTGGTTAGAATTAAGTCCAGGAAAAACTGGTTAGGTGAACCGGCCACCGTATATAACTGAAATATTGTTGAGAAACGCCGTTAAACCCGATGAAACAAACAGTAAAACAAGGAGCAACGGTGTAATTGGTCAATATGAGTCGTGTCCGAAGCGTCCATGGACACATTGCGTGAAACAAAAACTGAATTATTTATCACCAAATATCGATACCTTCGTAATGTATTTACGTTTTTATGTACAAAAACTTACAAATTTGTTCATATATACATTGAAATAAGTTATTGAGCTTAAACATACTTCAGTGTTGTGGTGACGTCGTAACGTTTTAATGGTGTTATGATTCATTTGAAATCGCTGTATTATTATTATTTCGTTTTATGTTTTTAGCTTTTAGGATCGTTGTTTGTCCATCGTCGTGCGTCGTCCGTCAACATTTTCTTTACAAAAAAATTCCTATACCACCGAATGGATTATGTCCATTCTTCACAGTAATGATCCTTAGATGGGTCTCTTTCAAAGTTGCACAACGCGTTCTGGCTAAATGCATAAGTAGGTAACATGAACTAAAAATATTTTAAAAGTGTAAACATCGAAAATCTTCTTGTCCAAAACAAGCAAGGCCTACAGCTTTGATATGTGGTGACTAGTGCTCCTCTTACAAGGTTGCATAAATTATTTAGTTCCGTCAAAAAACATGACCGCCAGGTGCATATAGTGGAAACTGTAAAGGACATTACCTCCTTAACCACATAAAAGACTTGATCATTTTTTTGAAATAATCCTATGTGGTACTCTTTCAAAGTTATAATGATTCTGATCTGTGGCATTAGTAGGTCACAGGAGTTAAAATAGATGTTGATAGGGAAAATATTCTTGTCCCAAACCATAAGTCTTAGAAGTTTGATATTTTGTGCGTAGCATTGTCTAGTGGTCATCTTACAAGATTGCATAAATTATTAAGTTCCGTCAGAAAAAACATGATTGTGAAAAGTTTAAGGTGTCGAGTTTTATATTTGATGTGAGGTCCTCTTCTGAGATTATATTAATAATGAAGTTCTGTCAAAACAACATGGCCGTCAGTGGGCATTCCCTCGTTGATCAACTTTTAACGACATCTCATCCTAAATTTCTGAATAGACTTTTATTGCACCTATACCAATTTATCGACACAATAGTCTAATTCAGTTAGAATGGCAGTGCACTCAGGTGAGCGTTATAGGGACATTATGGCCCACTTGTTGTTATGAATATTAGGTTCCCCTTTCCCAATGTGCAGTTTCTTTATGTATTCTCCCTCTTTCGACCTGTGAACATCTGCTTTCTCAGCTTGACGCGTGGGATTTGCTGTCATGGTTGTTTGTGACAGCCGGTCAATTCCTTGTTTCCCCATACCCATAGACCTTTGCCCTTACACCTCCTCAATCTCTAATGTTTCGTAGGTTGCTTGGGAACTGTGTATTAGGCATAATATTGTGTATGTGGCGTTCCCTGTAACAATTTAATCTTTTCGTTATTACAAATTGCAAATTAACTCCTTGTAACTATATATTTGAAGACAACATTCCTATCGATTTTTGTTAATACTTTAATATCATTTTTGCCAAAGTTTGCAGTTTTTAACATATTTTCCTTTTTTCCTTTGTAAACAATTACTGAAAGAAAATAACAACTGAATTTGACTGTAGTCACATTATAGGAGTTAACTTTTACCGACTGATGACCAACTATTATCAATGCTAACGCTATTCTTATAGTATATAATTATGAATGACTGATAGAACTCATTACATGATTATATTGCAGCTGCCGATAATGATTTATTAAACAACATGTACATTTTATTTAAATTTTTGAAACAGTTTGTTACGTAACAAAAGAAATGCATACTTACCATAGCTTAATAGCTGTTCACAGTTTGTTGAACTCATATAACGCACAGTATTATTGTTGCATATATTTATAAGTTAAAATAATTGAACGGAAGCGTGCTGTCGCTGTTTGTATTAGTTCATTCTATGATTATGAGTGCTATAACTCAGAGTCTTAACTATGAGTGCTATAACTCAGAGTCTTAACTAATAAAACTACACCATCTAAACTTCTTTCAATTTGTGCCGATCACAGTTTTTATATATATTCATGATTATTGTTGAATACATGCGTTGTTTGCTAAATAAAGTCATGTTTGAGGAACACGAACAATCGGTCAATGGCGCTACCGGGATTCGAAACCGGGTCTAAGGATTGCCGGTCCGTTATGCTATCCACTACACAGACTCGTCAGTGTAAATAAGATGTACCGATGCTGTAATCTGTCATCGAAATAGTTTATGCCTCATAGGTGTACATAAGAGTCTACTCGAGACATTAGGTTTGGTCACGATGAGTATTGTTTAAACGTGGTAACGTGGTTGCTCGGGCAAGCAGTAGTATACTGATATACAATAATACACAGCACGTCGATGATTTATATTCGTCTGCACAGCAAAAAAGTGCGTGCATATCAATTACTAACGAGCTGGTAGATAAATGCATATCCAAGTTTATTATGTTCAACCATTTCAAATTGGATTGATAAGAGAAAACAAGTTATTACCAAGGTTTGTTCTAGAAGCTGTAGCATGATAAATAATACAAAAGAGCATATGTATTCTCAAAGACCTGTGTATATCTCTTTTTTTACAGATTTATTGAAACAACGATTAAAAGTTACAGTGTTACATACATGTGGTCAAATCCTGTCGGTGTTGCCCTAATATTTTGTTATGAATTCATCATTCTGATCATTGAGTTAGTTACAAACGTTGATTACAACATTGTGTTTGTGTGATTTTCTCGCACTCCTCTCAGCTGATACTATGGAAAGGTCATTTAGCAATTACAACGATTTCCTTCCAATATTTGAAATCATGTCGTTTTTACTTTTACAGATGTCGACGCTAATACTTGTTAGTGTAATTGTACTTTCTTCCATCGAATTAACTGCGGCAAATGCTAGACGATTGGAAAGGATAGAAACAAACATAAAAAGCCTTGATCTTAAACTGAACGCCTACTCACTTGTAAGTAATTCGTAGTGTTATAATGTGTTACATATCGTTTTGCGCTATTTTAAATGTATTTCTGTGACATGAGTCCTCTCTTGCTACAAGAAACTTTTCAACTTAATATAAAAGTTTATTGTTGTGCTTTGTAGTGCCACATATAGGCCGTACCGCATTTAGGCCGCGTACGACCTAAATGCGTCATGCATTAAGGCGAACTATATGCGGCGAAAAGGCATGGTCATGCCGCATATAGATATTTTATGTATTGTCCAATTTAAAATGATCAACATTATCATTGATCACATTTGATCAACATCACCGATAATCCATTACACATTATCGATTATTGATCAATATTAATTTATCAACAATAATCGAACACCAGTCATCAAAAAGTGATCACTAATTAGCGATCTCCTAACACCGATAATCGATCACCGTCACTGATCACAAATAATCGATTACTGACCACTGATTATCAATCTGCGATTTAAAAATCAATTTCAGATCAACTATTGATCACCTATCATTGATCAACAATCACCGATTATCGATCGATGGTCACCGATAATCGATACATGATCGTCGATCGTCAATATATAAATGTGCTAAAATAAAATAGTTTGGTATAGTGTTGTTTGATTTAAACGCGATCAACAGCTTTGAGCAGTAAAAAGCGAATAACCATTAACATATTATTTGATTATCTGCTCGCCCATATGGGATATCCCTGTGGCGAGGGTAAATAAACTCAACTCCACATATTATTTGACCACATCGCCACAACCGCATGAGGTAGTATCCCGGATCAAACTTCGACTTCGGACTGGTAATGTAGTGCGATAGACTGCGCTAGACGGGGAATCATGATAAATGAGTACTTACTAAATGTGTTCTGTACATAAATAACATAAACTATCCTACCGTATATACAAATATATGTTGTCACAAACTAATACTGAATTTAAATGGATTTCAGAAATTAAATCCATTTTGGACTCTTTAGGTAAATCTAATATTTGGCTAGACCAATATACCATACAGATTTCTCCTAATACTCACAAGAAGATTAAACAAACCCTAATTGATCAATTTATACAACAGTGGAATTCTCAAATGCTACTCTCAAATAAAGGTTTAATATACAATAACCTTAAGACCACCTTAGAACTAGAACAGTACTTTAAATGTCTATCACTTCATGATAGCTTGCACCTCCTTAAATTTCGTACAGCCGACCACAAACTACCCATTGAAACGGGAAGATGGGACGGAATTGACGTCACTGACCGGATATGTACCGCTTGTGACCAAAATTTAATAGGGTCTGAAGATCATTATCTTTTTGAATGCTCTTTCTTCTCTCAACAAAGACAAAATCTCCTAGGTGACTTCAGAATGGCCTATTCACGAACTGAAAGTTTTAAGCAGCTAATGGCGAACACTGAAACACAAATTTTGAAAAACACGTGCAGATATGTAATTCTTGTTATGCGACATTTTGAACAAAAGAGATACAAAAAAAAAATACCAATGCTACGGATGTTATGAATACTTAAATATTGATCATGCGTAAACAAATTAAAATATGTTTGATTACTACTTGTATTGATAATCAATTCATTCAATTAATTGATGTATTATTATTTATATGTCAGTTTTGTATTAACGTGGGATTTGTTAATGTTAATATGCTCTCCCCCGGAACGGAAAATACCGGATATTTGTATTGATGTACTTGTACATATCCCCTTACTGTATACATGTTTATCACATACCCGTGCATGTTTCTACTGTGCAATAAATATCATATTGCACAGTGTGCATATAATATGCAAATGAGCGGAAAAACCGAAATAAAATCCATACGCTGCTTGTTTACATACAACAAAACGAGTAATAATAAAAAATATCCATATCGATTACGTTTAATGCATTAAATAGGAATGCTCATGAACACTGCAGCAAACACCAAAAGAAATATGATAAAATTTACCGTTCACATGCAAGTTATGACGAATCTACTTAGAGTGTCCATCAAAATTCCCCCAACCTACATATCCAGTTCAGTAAGTTTATTCCATCTCAAACGATTCGTCTTTCAGACAACATTCAACACGTCATCAGTGTACACAGGAACATGAATCAACATATTTATCTTTGTTCGAGAGCTCAGTCCTATATCAATTATAATTAACTAGATTCCGCACACTTGATAGCGATTCGAGTCAGAGAGATGGAACGGACTCACTGAACGCGTGTATACTGAATGACGTCAGATACTTGTTTATGTGATGACGTCATTAAACATATTCATCGATGACATTTTGAGAGGAAAGGTTTTCCTTATAATTTACGTTTTAAATACAGTTACGTTTGATATTAGCGAGTTGTTAAATCCATTTAAAAATCAAATATTGATAGATATATGGATAAGTTTAGAAGTAATGATTTTGTGAATCGGGCTACTTTTTCGGCTCATTAAATCAATAGCCTAATTACTTATATCTATCGCTGTTGTCTGTATAAATGAGGTCAAGTTTGGATGTGGATTTTCTCGTTATTTGTCGGGTATGTGATAAATAGAATATTAAATTCGTGTTGTTTTGTATTGAATTTATTGAACTCGTTCAATAAAAAGAATATGAAGCTCGCCAGAGGCTCGCTTCATATCATTTTATTCAACTCGTTCAATAAATTCAGTACAAAACAACACTCATTCAATATCCTCTATATACGTGGGCGAAATAAAAGTAAAGTTGTTGTAGTTGTTGTTGTAGAACGCATTTTGGTTTCAACCCAACTATGGTATTGAACATTATCAGTATCATTATTATCGTAATAATTATTATAATAATTATTATTATTATCATCATTTCAACAGATAACACCATTTCCGCTAGCAATTAATCAAACAAATGTGTTTAAAAATGTGTTTAAACTTATTATTTCTCTGTGAGGTTTCGTCAAAATCCACAAAATGTACAATGTAAAAGACGAAGCGCTGAAAAAAAATATATGCCTACTATAATGTATTTGTACATAAATGGGGCATAACTCATGGAAAAATCATTCGATCAACAGTGGTTAAGGAATATTGGTTATGATGCATAAGTCAGTTTATGTCCTTTTCTATTTTTTGGTATTGTTATCTTATTCAAATATTCGTGTCAGTAAAACATTTTAAAGAGAAGTGAGCTTAATGCGCCTCCGAGGCACATGTCCGCTGCATTAAGCGTGCGTGTACTATATGCGGCGAAGTGCGCCGCATTAAGGTCGTACGTGGCTTAAATGCGGCGAAGTGCGCCGCATTAAGGTTGTACGCGGCTTAAATGCGGCACGGCCTATATGTGGCACTACAGTGCTAACTGTACCATTATAATTATCTAATGAATAATAGTGAGAATGTTTTAACTACAGTAGGACCTCGTTTATTCGACAACCTTCAATCCGAATTACTCAGTATCATCCGAATTAAATAGCAGGTCCTGTGTATATGCTTAGGCACGACGAATTGAAATGGGCTATTGGAAACCTGGTATTATTCGAAATAAAAAAATCGGACCCGATACATTCGAATGACCGAGGTTCGACTATATAAGTGTTTCGTGCGCACAAAAAAAATATTCTGATGTCTACCGGTACGAAGCCATTCATTATATGTAATATTGTCGATACAGACACCCAACAGGATGTCTGACTAGGGACAGGTTGTACTTGTTTCGTTGTGCATGCTAATGCTTTATTTACCTTTTTATATACAACGAAATAGTTGTGTATAGATAAGAAAAATATCTATAATTTTTCAGGATATCTCAACACTGAAGAATGACGTTGCTGACACAAATAAAAAGTTGGATTTAATCTTAGAGATTATGAATGGTACAACCACAGCACACCAGACTATCCACGACATCGATACAGCTTCCGAATTTAACAGAGCTTCCAATCCAGTATCAACACTGAACGATTTAGAAGTTACAGTTCAGAGAGAATTGAACAGAGTAAGACGAGCCTTTGTAACTGAGAAGAAAAAGCTATCGCAGCAACAGAAAAGAAATAATTTCCAGTTTCACGAATTTGCTGAAAAGCTAAATGATACTTTGTTGATTCTAAATGACAGGCATGATACAAAATGGATGCTCGCTGCTAATTCTATAAATAAATCAGTTGTTTCAGTATTAGGTACTGTACGTGATGAAATAGATAATCAACTCTTTGTATGGAATCAATCAATACACGAAAACTTGAACAAAAATACAAATAAAACTCTTTCTAAGCTGAGCATATTGGATCATTCGATTGATTCTTGGAATGATAGCTTTCATCGATCACTCTTTGATGTTGACCAGAAAGTCATTAGTTTCATCAATATGTCGGTGATAGAACATGACAATTTTACGAAGAAGCTTCAAAATGAAATGACTTCTTCCATGACTAAAATACATGACGCTGTTCATTCTATTGATTATGGTCAAAGTTTTGTTAATGTCAACACTGCAATTCAATCACATAAGGATGAAACAAAACACTTATTATATTCACTAGTGCAAAGAAGCGATATGGTACGCCTTGTAAATTCTGCATCCAAGAATCAAGGAAGACTTGAGGTAAACTTCTATGGTAGTTGGAGCACTGTATGTGATGATTTATTGAATAATTATGGCGCGTCTGTAGTTTGTAGAATGCTTGGCTACAAAACAGGTACACGTAAACCACAAGCGCATTTTGGGCAAGGGACACTTCCCATTTTACATCTTCAATGTCTAGGAACGGAAAATAGTATACCAGAATGTGAGTACGAGAAGGCTCTCGACTGTGCCCACCATGAAGATGTTGGAGTAATATGTGCTGACTGATCAATTTCCCTTGTGTTTCAAGTACGATGTTCTCAGTTAACATACACAGGATAGACAAAGCTGTACTCTGAAAATTATAAAACGAGTCTCGTGTGTAGGTTCTTCCCTCTGACTATATGTAACATAGCGCAGAAAAAACAATTGTAAAACATATTCCATTATACACTTTAATTCACACTCAAATCAAGATGAATTTCAATGTTTTCTTCTTTGTTTTCCTTATCTTAATATTTTTCTCTTAGAACCATTATATTCAAGAAAGTATATTGTCAATTGGGTATATCATTAACTCGTTGTCTTTTTTAGCTCACACATTAATCCTTCAATATGGTTCCTCGAGGTGAAAGTGTTTCAATGCATGAGTGTGCACCACCCTTAGAATTACAACATGAACAGCCTTAGAACCCGCTATATGATACCACTTACGGTCTCACCACGCGACTGATACGATCACGTTGTATTTTTTTTATAATTAGCTCACTACTAAAGACATTTGTGAAACGCTTAGTAAGATGGTTGGTCACTTTGAAATAGTCTCGTTTGTAGTGTTTGTCTTAAGGTGCCATGATAAAATAAAACTATTTATTTATGATGCACATCATCTGTTGGCGTTAGCTTTTTGATGTTTGTAAAGATGATAATAAGCCAGAAACTTCATATTTACAACAGAGTGAGACATTTTATGTTATATAGTACTTCGTAATGTTTTGTTGAGATCTTTCTGACGAATATAAGTAATATTTGTCTGAATATTGAAAACATCCCTTTTTATTATAACAATAAATGACACCACTGTTACAAAGTATATAAATATCACAGAAGCATGTGCGCATGCGCGCGAACATAATGTTAAATACAATAATTAGGTATTTGTCTCTCAATTCCCCGTTTGAACCATCATGCGGTAAGTATGATTGCCACTTATTGCTCAGATGGCCACCATGTGGACGACCGATATGCCACTGTTTCGCCACACCTATATCACTGTAAACAAGAAAAAGAAAACAAGCGCGGAAATACATCAAACAATATTGAACTATGACATAAGATCCATTATTCATTACTAAATGTAGCAATTGGTAACCGACAATGTCTAGTGCAGTTAGTGCCATGACAGCACACAATGTGGGCACATTGATCCATACACAAAGTGCAGTGTTGGTCATGATAAGTACATGTGTTGGATATCTAATAAAAATGAATGTGTATTTATTCCTTAAAATGAACATAATCTGGTTCACTGATATTTTCGACCATTCAAATGCGGGAATATGAGGCAATTTAATATTGAACTTCGTCATTTTCTCGTTAAATACATTATATTGGAGGTTTTATCGAATTCTCAATTAATTACTTGATCATTTGATTTAGACTTTATGACTGATAACGTGCGTTTAAAAACCAAAGAACAGGGCAACATTAGCCTACAGTAAATAAAATGATCTTCTACCATTTCTGCACAGAGCATGCGCCGAATATTGCATGTTAACTGCAGCGTACATGTATATAAAACGACTTAATCACCCCGTGTTCCCGGTGGAAGCGGACCCGTCCCGTTTTGACAATCCAGGGATACATTTTGAATATCTTGTAAAGGTCTTGGTATTTACTGTTTTTTACGGGAACATCCGGTTAGATGCCACGGAAGTTTTAAACTGTCACAAATATAAGCGACATGTGGTATGTTACTTGAACAAGGGAAAGTACTCTACTCTAAGCTGCAACATTGACATATGTGGTTATCTTCCTTGATTCTGAATAAGTTCGATATTAAAACGACATACACGGCGCTTTTGGATTATTCTTATTCAAGACATTACCACCAAATGCGTGGCTAGTAAACTTGTTTATTTAATTTATTTACAATGACTTCGAGGTTCAATCCTGCCAAAGTTGGTATAGAGCACAGGTGGCCAGCCAATGAATACACGTTTTGCAAAATATTGACCATTGCACACAACAGTATTCTAAAATAATTTTGATTCGACTATATGAAAAGTGAATTGTTCGTTGAAAAATACGGTAGTGTCCTTGCTCGACTTGCAAAATCCCCGAAGTGAAGCCAGGAACAGAACCAGAGATATGGTTGCCAGATATACTGCCAGTTATTTCCGCCGTTGATACTGAATTAGAGATCTAACCCGCTATTTGGTATTTTGATATGGAAAAAGTGATCTGAAACGATGAACTTGATTTTGACAGGTTTCCACCAATTTTTTCGATAGTTCATCAGATTTAAATTATTACTTGTCATTTCTAACTTCATAAATAGCATTAGCGGGTATTTACTAAGTATTTTTTCACCAGTTTATATGCTCTAAACAAGTGTCCCAAAAATGCATCACATTCTCAGAATTTTTGGAGTAGAAAAATTTGGAAAGTCCGCCGTTCAATCGATTGTTATGGTCAATGGCGCAGCTATTTGTATATATGTGTTGTGTTAACCAATCAAATATTACGTTAACCGCAAAGACAATTTTTCTTCAACCGAACAACGTTTGTAACCATGACGCGGATTGGTTAACTTTTCGATAAAGGGTACGTTACCTAACTGAAATCCACTGAATTTCGGTGAATTTACCGAAATCCATTTTGGATCTGGAGTGACCAGCAATCGTAACATTTCGGCATTTGTATAGTTGCACAACAAATTTTAACCTTCAAATTGCGCCGACCATCTTTGTTCAATATATTGGTCCGCCGTTTAGCCGCTATTTATTGTCACGTGCTCCCATAATTCCAATACAAAGTTCCCACATCTACAATATTTACCTACCTTGTTCTTAACTGTCGGCCATTTTGATAGGCAAAACTAATAAAGCCCTTATAGGAGTAATTTCGAAATATGTGATAATTGAGAAAATACCAAGCGAATTTGCATTTGACAACCACTTTTTCTTCAAATTACTGAGTCAAATGCCTACATGAGCACAATGCACAAGTTATTTTTTATATATCGGATTAGTGTATCATCGTTTACGTTATATTCCCAATAAACCTTAAGGAAATTTGCCTATCAAAATGACCGACAATTCTGAACAAGGGAGGTAAATATTGTAGATGTGAGAACCATGTATTAAGTATTATCTTGCGGCTACAAAATATCCTGTGGAGCTATGTGTTTGCATTGGATCACGTGATCCATCAATGCGATTCAGAACACGTGACAATTGAGATTACTCCGAATCGCTGAAAAATAGTAAATCTTCTATTATATTGAGTTTAATTTCAAATCAATCACTTCTCATACCCTAACTTGAGTTTAAAAATAACTTATAAGCGAAGTAATTGTCCATATGTATCGTTTCAATCTCCAATCATCTCATAATACAAAACACCACAGAGTGCCCCTTGTAAAAAAAAGATGAAGTGCCCAATCAGTTCTAAAGATATAATCTCCAATATGTAGTCTACAATGTTGGAGAGTTTTGTTGAATATACATCTATACGTTGTACGCAAAGCACAGAGAAGCGACAAAAAAAAAAATACGGACACTTGTAATAAGTGAAATATGTTGTTATAACATTATTTTTTCTAAAATTTCTCTGTCAAGCGCATTCATAGAACATTAATCATACTAACCACTATGTATTGTATGTGTAGAAGTTAGTGTCATTCAATTTATTTTATTGTTTTAATAGCATTGTTGAATACATGACACGTTTATTCATTACTGTGATTATTAGTTTTCATACGGATGTCTAATTTACCAGATATCTAAACAAATAAAATGTATTACCCCACCGAATACCTTTTTCGAATATTTGCTAATACAAGTACTTAATTATTGTTGATGTGCCCTCCGTGAGCTGTTGCCAAAACCGAGTTTGGCATTTTGTGTTTTCCCGTCGCAATTATTAACATATTTAATTAATAAATAATCAATTTAATAATGTCTATGCGTGTTGTATTAAATCACTTGCACGGTGTAGGCTAGGAAAACGTCCTAAATGAATTAATGTGTACCTGTTTAAAGCATTGCAATTATCGGAAATATATTAATCATTTAGATGCATTATTTCATCGTCCATTTTGTTTCATTTATTGCGCAAACCTGTACTGACTAGTTTTTTCCATTAATGACAAGACTGTTAAAACAGAACATGAATTTCTTTACATCCTGAGGTCTGTCAATTTGATATACGCTACACTGTTCACTCTAGGTTTTTACACACAAGTAACATACGGTATCGTATAACAAAATCACCTTGAACGGATATTTAGGGGCTAATGAAGGACACCAAGCGAGGACAATATTCTCCAGACTTTATCATGGTAAGATATGAATTTTATTCCACTATGCGTTGTTATTCAACTCACATCATATATACTGAACCAAAAAAGAAATTTTCGTTAAACTTGATTGGGAATATTTCGTTACTGTTTAGAGTGATCGTTTTGAAATCTGTTTGTAATTGTAAAATGATTTATTATCAATTCATAATTTTTTTTTTAAATCGAGGAAGCAATATCATTGTTTTATTTGATTTTAACCTAGTTAGGGGTCTGATTTGAAATTCTGACATCAGTTACGTGTATGGCCACTGCGTGCATTGATATTGGCTTGGCAGCGACGTACTATTGAGTGTACAAACTTGTTTATATCGGATTGAGGGATATTATTCCACTTTTTAAGAAATGCATCTCGGAGCTCATTGACGTTAACAGGTTGATTTTGGCGTCGCCGTAGACGTCTATCAAGACGGATCCAACATAAGGACGACGTCCGTACAAACTGATTTCCGCCAAACGATTAAGTATGGTTTGTGCGGAAACCCTAACTGCATGAACAGATGACCCAACTTGTGCTGCCATCTTTTCACTAGGAATTCCTGCCTCTTCTAAATGAAAAGTTGGATTTTTGTGCACCTCTCGGAGGCAGTGAGATACATCGGTCAACAGCGCGTGGAAACAAAAACATTAGAAACTACGTTAAACTAATCGGTCGACAAAAGCATAAGTTGGATTTTTTTGTTCCACCCAAGGGCAATAGGATACATATAGGTCGACAGCGAGTGTCAACAAAAACACTGGAAACTAGGTTAAAGTAACCAGATAACAAAACAAGAAATAACCGTGTTTTGCATCGAATCCGAAAGTTAATGTAATCGGCCAACATTCACATTTACAACAACAATTTTAGGATATTCTTAAATACGTAAACAAATGTGCATTTACTACCCTTATGTGGACTTTTAACAACTATGTCGAGTTCAATTTCATCAGAAATATCAAACGCAGAAGCAAGATCCTCAGGTGACCAGTATCAGGACGTCATGGTTATCATGATCATGTTTTTCATGGCGGTTTAGAACACCTAGATAAGAACACAATGACATACTTGTAAGCAAGGATAAATATTATGATATGTATACATGTATATGTATGGAGTTTTGAAATGTACATCAATAAAAAAATGTCGGTATTTTCATTCATACTTGTAACCTTTGATCCTTGTCTGAATGATAATTAACATAATTTGCATTTATCTTATTATTCAGATATCTCACAAAGCTCCTACAAAAAGCTACGGGGTACGTCTTTGTTGATTTTGATCAATTTGGTAATACTTTCATGACACGGAAAAATTATGTTCCGATCTCTGAATCCAGGATTGTTATCGAGCACTCATCTCTCAGCACTCAAAACTAAAAAATTACATTGATGAGTCCGAGTATGGATAGCATAGGATTACATAGGAGAGAATTAATTAACTAAAACCGATTAGCCAGGAAAAATATAAAATATACTTAGGAGCATATTCATCTAATAATGGCCAGTAATCGAGGAATTATTTTTTGGGGGGCGGGGCGCGACGTTTTCCGTGCAAGATTGTTCCCACAGTCGTTGTTAAACCTACTAGACCCGTCCTGTTAGAGCCCTGTAGAGTATACAGAGCCCCAGGCTATCATTCCGGGAGGTCCGGGTTTAATTCCAGGGCTGGGCAGGTCATGCTCATCTGTGACAGTTAGCTATCGTCATTTGTCATCAACCTCTGAATCATGTAAAGTAGTTGTCAACGGCTTGCGGAAGAGCAAGTTAGTACTGATTGATATGTTTTATCTCTGTAAAACTTGTAAGGACCGCCATGTATAATTAAATGATGAAAAATGGAGTTACGTTATAAATTATACTAAATTTCTTAATGGTTTGTTTCAATTAATAGTGTCTTCCAACGCAAATATATAGTAGCGCCGTTGAATGATATATTTGGAGCCGAATTGAAATCAAAATGCAAGCTTCATTAACATAATTTCTTGACGTATGCTAAACATCATGTTAATTAACAATCGTATTTTATGATGCGTTTTAAGCATTCCTGCTCGAGAATATCAAATCGCTTTATTTACAATATGCTTTCTTTGTTCGCAATTTCGGTAAGATCGGGATACTTCGGCAAATATCATTTGTATTCCAAATCGTTGACAGAGTCTTGAACTGTTATAAAAACATAAAGTTTACGCAAATTTCAAGCACGAGAATCACAGAACATTAATATTTTGTATTGATGCATTTTGGCTTCTTTTCCTAAATTTATCGTAAGGATAAAAAACGTTCTTTCATTTAAAAGTAGATTGTAATTTTATACATTTATAATTGTTCAGGTCAACAATAACGATAAGGATAATACTTTTACTATCCCTTCTTTCTTTTACAACGGCGATAGCCGAGCGACTGGAGGGAATAGAAAATAAAATAAGAAGTCTTGGCCTTAAACTGGAAGCTCATTCAATTGTAAGTAAAGTATTTGTTTGTTGTCGTGTCATCCCTATTTAAACAGTCATCCATTCCGGACTTTTGAGACACCTTCTTTGTGAGCACATTTATCTCCCGATTCCTATCCTTTACTGACAGACACCAAAAGGTGGGCAAAATGATACCATTCTGTAACTAGCCGGTGGCTTACCAACCGGTCATAACAAAACGGAACCATACCGGGATTCAACCCTTCGACCTTCAACTGATGCCTTAATCACTTTCTATCGCAGCTTTATATCAAATTACAACGTATTATAAAAGATAAGTATATATTACAGCAATCAGTCGGTTGCAAGCAGTCTAGTAACATAATTGTTCAAGTTGTTGTATAGTTATACATGACGGTCAGTGGGTCTAACCAGTTTTCCAGAGATTTATTACAAACCAGTTCTAACTTGTCTTTCTGCAAGTATATGAAAACGTCACTACAAGATTACAAGGTGGAGGACAAATAACCGAAGACAAATGTCATGGAAGGACATGACCTGCCCCGAACGGGGGTCGAAACTGGAGCTTCCGGGTAAGAGGCCAGCGCTCAACAAACTGAGCTAACCCGGCGATAATGATATTGATCGAATACATGGTATTTTCATGTCATACCTATAGCGCTGTAAGAACATTTGAAGCATTCTGTACCTCGCAGTTGGTAGTTTTCCACCCTAAACTTGGTACTCATCTACACGTTTGTATAATGGTGTGATGACTTTTACGGGAAAATACAGTGGAACACACTTCTGGGGACCTGGAGATTTAGTTCCTTATATCCAAAACTTGGTAAAATTCATACAACGAAATTTCTTTTTATATAATTATACTGATACTTAACAGGCAAAACAGTTCTAATCATAGTATAATTACCGGAATAGTCTGATTTATTCCCTGTTTACATAATACAGTACAAATTACGCGAAACCTAACCAATGCAGACATTACCAATTAGAGATTAGGTCAATCAATGCACTGTGTCTGTTAGTTAACACCTGTTTTCACACACAAACAAATCGAAATTGTGAATAACGTTATAACCGAGTACGTTTGCGATAAAATATACCGTTTGGGACCCTCGAATTACTACGTTATATCCAAAATTACGCTTTATCCAAATGTATTACCGTGTAGTTACATTGTTATACCATAGTCACGTAGTATAATACCACACCCTGTCACAATGGGACACCGTGCCATAGTCGCGTAGTATAATACCACACCCTGTCACACTGGGACACCGTGCCATAGTCGCGTAGTATAATACCACACCCTGTCACACTGGGACACCGTGCCATAGTCGCGTAGTATAATACCACACCCTGTCATACTGGGACACCGTGCCATAGTCGCGTAGTACGATACCACATCATGTTACATTGGGATACTTTACCATAGTCATGTAGTATGATGCCACACCCTGTCACACTGGGACACCGTACCATAGTCACGTAGTATGATACCACACCCTGTCACACTGGGACACCGTACCATAGTCACGTAGTATAATACCACACCCTGTCACACTGGGACACCGTGCCATAGTCGCGTAGTATGATACCACATCGTGTTACATTGGGATACTTTACCATAGTCATGTAGTATGATGCCACATCCTGTCACATTGCTATACCTTACCATAGTCAGGTAGTATAATTCCATACCCTGTCACATTTGGATACCTTACCATAGTCACGTAGTATGATACCACACCTGTCACATTGGGATACCTTACCATAATTACGTAGTATGATACCACACCCTGTCAAATTGTGATACCTAACCATAGTCACGTTGTATGATACCAAACCCTGTCACATTGGGAAACCTTACCATAGTCACGTAGTATGATACCACACCCTGTCACATTGGGATAGTTTACCATAGTCACGTAGTATAATACCACACCCTGCCACATTGTTCTACCTTACCATAATCGCGTAGTATGATACCACACCCTGTCACAATGCGATACCTTACCATAGTCACGTGGTATGATACCATACCCTGTCACATTGCGATACTTAACCATAGTCACGTAGTATTATACCATACCCTGTCACATTGGGATACCTTACCATAGTCATGTAGTATGATACCACACCCTGTTACATTGTTATACCTTACCATAGTCAAGTAGTATAATACCACACCCTGTCACACTGGGACACCTTGCCATAGTCGCGTAGTACGATACCACATCCTGTTACACTGGGATACCTTACCATAGTCACGTAGTATGATACCACACCCTGTCACATTGTGATACCTTACCATAGTCACGTAGTATGATACCACACCCAGTCACTTTGTTTTAATTTACCATTGTCACATAGTATGACACCACACCCTGTCACAATGCGATACCTTACCATAGTCACAAGGTATGATACCACACCCTGTCACATTGGGATACTTAACCATAGTCACGTAGTATAATACCATACCCTGTCACATTGGGATACCTTACCATAGTCATGTAGTATGATACCACACCCTGTTACATTGTTATACCTTACCATAGTCACAAGGTATGATACCACACCCTGTCACATTGGGATACTTAACCATAGTCACGTAGTATAATACCATACCCTGTCACATTGGGATACCTTACCATAGTCATGTAGTATAATACCACACCCTGTTACACTGGGACACCTTGCCATAGTCGCGTAGTACGATACCACATCCTGTTACATTGGGATACCTTACCATAGTCACGTAGTATGATACCACACCCTTTCAAATTGTGATACCTTACCATAGTCACGTAGTATGATACCACACCCTGTCACATTGTTTTAACTTACCATTGTCACGTAGTATGATACCACACCCTGTCACAATGCGATACATTACCATAGGTGCGTAGTATGATACAACACCCTGTCACATTGTTATACCTTACCATAGTCATGTAGAATGATACCATACCATGTCACATTGTGATACCTTACCATAGTCATGTAGTATGATACAACACCCTGTCACATTGTTATACCTTACCATAGTCATGTAGAATGATACCATACCATGTCACATTGTGATACCTTACCATAGTCATGTAGTATGATACAACACCCTGTCACATTGTTATACCTTACCATAGTCATGTAGAATGATACCATACCATGTCACATTGGGATACCTTACCATAGTCATGTAGTATGATACAACACCCTGTCACATTGTTATACCTTACCATAGTCATGTAGAATGATACCACACCCTGTCACATTGATATACCTTACCATAGTCAGGTAGTATGATACCACACCCTGTCACATTGTTATACCTTACCATAGTCATGTAGTATGATACCACACCCTGTTACATAGGGATACCTTACCATAGTCAGGTAGTATGATACCACACCCTGTCACATTGTTATACCTTACCATAGTCAGGTAGTATGATACCACACCCTGTCACATTGTTATACCTTACCATAGTCATGTAGTATGATACCACACCCTGTCACATTGTTATACCTTACCATAGTCACGTAGTATGATACCACACCCTGTCACATTGTTTTAACTTACCATAGTCGCGTAGTATGATTACCTACCCTGTTACATTAGGATGCCTTTCCATAGTCGCGTAGTATGATACCATACCCTGTCACATTGGGATACCTTACCATAGGTGCGTAGTATAAAACCTTACCCTGTCACATTGGGATACCTTACCATAGGTGCGTAGTATAATACCATACCCTAACACATTGGGATACATTGACATAGTCGCTTAGTATGATACCATACCCTGGCACATTGGGATACCTTACCATAGTCGCGTAGAATGATACCATACCCTGTTACATTGGGATACCTTACCATAGTCGCGTAGTATGATACCATAACCTGTCACATTGTGAAATCTTACCATAGTCACGTGGTATGATACCACACCCTGTCACATTTACTAGATAATGTACCAACCGGTCCTAGAACTACCCTTGTAATGCCATGTGCATGCAAGAAAGCTACATGTACTAGCACCATATGAAAATAATTTATTGTTTTATTATAGATCGAACACGCGACCTTCGACGACAATAGCCAACAATATAACTTACCCACCGGTTCTGTTTTAATGAAAGAGAACGTTCGATCATGAACATCTGGCATTTTGGTGCAGCATTCTGATTATAAGTAAATACATACATAACCCTTAACCTTAGTATGTCGTGGTTTTCTAGTGTGTAAATAAACCTCATTTGTTAATCATTTGTATCAGTGAAAAATATCCTGGGACATTTTGATCAGCAGATATCAACATGGTTTATAGTGCCATTTCCTTATCACTCTCAAACAATATTATTAAATGTTTCTTGTAGTAAAAATTAAAACCAATTCAACATTTCTAGCTAAATAATAACCATTCAACAACAACTACAGGGTGTTGCTCTTCGGATCTTGCAATGCAAACATAAAACAATTCTGGTAGCAGTTATATATCTCTGATTAAATGTTTGCATTGTTAATGTTTAATGTTTTGTTATCTTACATACAGTGCATATCCCCACGATACCATCTCGCTTCCAATCAATTTCAGACAGAGCACGCATCATATTCACAGATATCCTTGAGACAGTTTTTTTCTTGGATCGAGAAGCAAATTCCTCGAGAAACTAAATTTATCAACGGATTTCTGGTACTTGATTTTGTATCATTTTCTCCCTGAATGCCAAGGTAATGGTAGACATTCATCTGTCTGTTGTGATGGAGCTTATGTACTCTACGTTTATTACATGAATTACAGATGCTGACGGTATTTATTTTGCAAACGATACTCGGTCAATGTCAAATTTCTACTGCGCAGAATTTCCAGAATGAAAATATATGCCAGTAATTGCGTAATAACAAGCGATAAACGAGTTATGGATGCATGAAGGTTTTATTTATACAGTGCGTCAAGATAATGAAAATTCAACTAGAATTTGCGCAGACAAGGAATGAAATCGTCCGCTTGTAAAGAATAATAAATCCATCTGTAAGCAATATGTATAAGCCTTTTTATATTCTGTACTGTTTTGAAATTTCACAGGTTCCATGTTTGATATCCAATGTAGGTGTACTAGAATACTTTGGATTCGCCTGTCCAACATTCTCTCATTGATTACACTATATACAATGTTTAAAGGGACACTTGTTTAATTTTATGTAACTTAAATAAGATAAATTCGATATTGTAGGCTCGAACATTTTTTTTAGAACGCAAAAATGGCAGACGATTGAAGTGAAGATATAAATAATATTATTTAAGTGTTAACTTATTCGTAGGTTCATTGATTTTGTGGTACCTGCATTAGAGTTACTAATTTTATACAGGTACCTAGATGTATTATGGATTTTGCCGGTCGTAAGGAACTGCAAATTCTAAGCGGCAACGTAGTGACACGAAATGTAACGTTTGTAGACACAGTGAGATGGTTGGAGTGACAAGTACAGACCAATTACATCTATTTCACTCTTACGATGAATACTAGCATACAAGCAAAATACGCGAGCTCAGTTTAAAAGTGAGACATGCTGTAATGTTGAATATTACTCAGGATAGCAACATTTGTCATCATGACACTATTCTTTACTATCTCACCAGAAATAGTGCTAGTTGTGAACAAATGATATATAAATATTCGAACTATATTAAACATCTCTGCCAATCATATAAGAGAGATAATACGTAACTATTAACATAATTACTTGTCCACGTTATGGGATGTCCTCGCTCACAAGCCATAATTATATATGATAAAGAAATGTATCACATATTCAATAACGCGAAAATAGACGGTGTATTAAACAATCTGCTGCCGCTACTTCTAGTTTGATAAGTATTTTGCCCTGATTAGTTCAAACCCCTATATGATGTGTGATGTTTTAAAGAAGTCTCTAGGGGTTGGCGTGAAGTCAAACTGGTTTTAAATCTGAATGGTGAAGTGGAGCAGGAAATGCCACATACAATGGACACAGTCACAACTAAAGCACACAGATACATGAAACAGTATACCTATATGTAACAATTCCAAAACAACCTAAAATATATATACTGATAGTTTGTTGATAGGTTTCCCATGTTTAATTTTTGTATAGTCTTTTCTCGTTCTTACGCTCTCAAATTAATTTTATTGTATCTTCGGGATTGAGTTGTACCTCGGGATCTGTGACGGAACGTATTTGTGTGGCTTTGACGGCTCTACATTTTCAACTTATCAAACTATCAAAATCATGCTTTTAATGAGAACTAGTGCAAACTGTTTTGTTAAAAGCGTTAAAACTTGCAATTAAAATCAAATTTCTTGATCAAGATTGACCAAAACTTAGCTTGAAGCCAATTTATTGCACCAATATGTCACTCAGGAAGTTGAATTACAGCATTAGCAGTCGAATAACGAACAAAATGCTACACATTTATGCAAACAACAATGTTCGTGTGGCTCTTCAGTGAACAACAGTTTGCGTACACCAAGGAAATTATGATCGCACTTGTTTGGTGCTTATTGAAAGAGAAATGATTGTATGGTAATATTTGAACTTTGTATTTCCTACATGCTTCACGACAAATATACCCTTAATTATAGAATGTGGATTCTATGTTATCTATCTCTCTATATCTGTCATGCCCACAGTAATATCGAAGTATGCATACAGCGCATGCTCTAGTAGACGCAAAGCCTTATTAAAAGTCAAAAGATAAACAGAAATCATTTATAACTTTGTTTTCGAGCTTGCTTGTGTACCTCGGCATATATCTGGAAACGAGAGTTCGTTCAAGGCCAGGTTCCTGCAGCAGATCAATTAGCAGGTATAGCGGTTATTGCGCAACTGTAAGCAGCGTATACAGCTTTATTTCTATAACCGACTTGTAGCCCTGACGTTACACTCATGGGCACCGATATTCATCTCAAGATGAAACGGTTAACCGAAAGCATAAAACAAATGCATTCGATTCATTTTTTTCTCGCTATTACCATTAATGCTATTTACATAAGACAATAACTTCCCACTTAGACACCAGAAAAAAGTTTAAAAACCATAAGGGACTAAAAGAGTGCAAGAACAAACTTGCATGGGAATATAGCACATGTACGGAATGATCTAGCCGACCATCAAAAACAACTATGAAGAATTTATGGGGATAGCAAAGGGGAAAATAAAGCCTGGAACTTCACAAATACACAATCGTTGGACATAACTAAGTAGGAATGTAATCTGACACATTATTGTAGTCTACATTCATTTCGATTTGTCACCGGGATAATAATTTAAATATCTAAAGAGTTTTTAATATACATCCAAATGACAAAATCCCAATCCGTACTGATGTGTACGACTGTGAAAAATTATATTCCTAATAAGCACACACAAATCTTACATGCATTCATATTTGATGTATATAACAATAAAAGTAATTTATTTGCTTACAATTTGAACGTTCTAAGAATTGCTCGTTTGAAAAATATTTTCAGTGCGTCTATATGTATCGTTGTACAATGGTTCAACAAGAACCGAACTATATATTCCGAACTTGTTGAAACATTTATGCTGCACATTGGAACAGGCATCTTACAAAAATGATAAAATCATATGCGCAGTTTGATGCACATGTTCCAAATTATCTTCCAGCAAGAATGTTTGTGTTGTTATTTTCTAGGAAGTAATAAGTTTCCTTTTTGATGGAAAGCTTAGCTTTGCCGGGTTCCGATGAGAAAACATGGCCTATAAATTAGATGTAACTGCGCAAAAAGCCGATAATATTTACTTGTGATTCAGGGAAGTAACTCATATTTTGGTTGCAAGAAGCAAAGGTGGAGAACAGAACGGACACTTAGATTTGAACAGTTTCTAGGACATTTGTTAAAGGTAAGTTGACGTTCTATGAAATGTTTTCATAGCAACAATTTGACGACATAGATCGCGTTAATTGTGATTGAATCTGTTTTGTTAATGTCAGGGTAGAATGATCATGAGTATTGAAATAGAAAATATCTGATATTAAGAATTCCATTCATGAAATAAATATCAATAGATGAAGTTATCAGGTAAACAAATAAGACGACAGTAATACAACTAGTAGTCGTCTTTCCACGGATCATATATACTAAGAAGTGTGACTGGTGCCTAAAGCATAAACACGCATCTCGAGATGTAAACAAACTGAATATTTCGTGCCCATGTAAACAAAGAATGAACACTTAATTAGTTCAAAATAAAACGATCCGTACATCATTTTAGATAATTTATGTTGCATCTTTTCCTTAAAAGGTATTTTAATAAAAACCGTCTTATCAAAATAAGTTGAAAATAAATATCCTGATTTTCTTGAGATGCCACTCTACGTTTTATCTTTAAGGAATATGTCATTATTGCATTTATAGACAAATTATGAGATTCGTGAATCGAGTAGTCTTAAACAGTCATTCATCGTTTAGTACAATGGGCCTAGAAAAATAACCAATCACATACCATTCTGGCGGCTGTATTAATCAAATTCAGATAGCGTCTGTAGCGTTCATGGACACTTTGCCTAAAACAAAAACTGAATTACCTATCACTAAATATCGATATCATCGTATGCATTTACGTTTTTATGTACAAAAAACTTACAAATTCATTTATATATACATGTTAATAAGTTTTTGAGCTAAAAACAGTATCAGTGTTTTGGCGACGTCACATTAACTTGTGTATGTGGCGTTCCCTGTAACAATTTAATCTTTTCGTTATAATGAATTTCAAATGAACTCCTTGCAACTATATATTTTAAGACAACATTCCTATCGATTTGTGTTAATACTTACATATCGTTTTTGCAAAAGTTTGCAGTTTTTAACATATTTTCCTAATTTCCTTTGTATAAAAAAATGACAATTGCATTTGACTGGAGTCACATTATAGGCGTTAACTTTCACCGAATGATGACCGACTATTATCATTGCTGACGTTATTCTTATTATATATAATTATAAATGACTGATAGAACTCATTACATAATTATACTGCAGCTGCCGATAATGATTTATAAAACAACACGTACATTTTATTTAATTTTTTGAAACAGTTTGTTACGTAACAAACGTAAATGCATAATTAGCATAGCTTAATAGCGGTTCACAGTTTGTTGAACTCATATAACGCTGATTTTCATAAAAGATATCATGACTTTCACGTAAATGAAAGATTGATTTTGCAGCGCTGTCCTATTAAGCACGTTTGTGCTACTTGAGGTCATAGACAAGCCAATCAGATCTAAAGTTTAATGTCGAAGAAATATTTGGACGGTGAATGACGATTGATTCGTTCAAATCTGCACATTGTAAAATCCGGACTGGAATAAATAGATTCATCATAAATATAATTGACGTTTCATATTTTATGATTTTGACGTAGACATACATATCAGTGATTGTCGTACACATCCTTGTCTACTGTAACTGGAATTTTAATTGTTTTAGCACGTTTATGTGCTTTATTCAACAACGTTACGGTTATCACAAAAATGATGTTTTTTTAAACAGACATTGTCAACAGTAATTAATATAGATTATATAGTTGTGATAGTCAAACACAAAATACGAAGAAATATATTAATGAATAATATCAGAGCTTTTTATGCCCACATCGATTCGAATGTTTTATAGTAATATTATGAACATTCGATCAATGGCGCTACCGGGATTCGAACCCGGGTCTTCGGATAAGTAAGCCATCCATCACTGACAAAATGTCTGCGGTAAATGAAACAGTTGTTGTTTCAATCTATATAATAATGCGGATAAAATGTGAACATTTATAGATTTTTACCGTGCCAAAAAAGAAATGAACGATCAACGGAAAGTTACATTTTTTTTCTTACTTCTTCTTGTGAATTTTGAAAACTCTGTGTCAGAGGTTTCTTAAGGTATTGTGCGTTAACAAATTTGACATTTACAGGTCCTTTGACCTTTGCCCCAGTGACTCCACAAACGATAGAGGTAATCTACTAGAGGACTCTAATCATTATGTGAAGTTTAAGGACTCTGAGACAAGGGGTTCTTGAGGTATTTAGCGGAAATCTATCTGACCTTTAAGGCCCCTGTAACCTACACATTTAACCAAGTGACCCCACAAACAATAAGGATCATCGAGTCAATAAGTCCAATCGTCCTGTGTAGTTTGAAGACTCTGGGTTATATGGAACTCATGTTGCTGAACGGAACGGACTGACGGGCGGACATGGCAAAAACAATATGTCTCTCCCATGGGTGTGGCGACATAAAACTCCGAAAGGTCAATGGACAATGCTGCAATGGTCCTTTAAATGTGTTTTGATGTACATTTTATTAAGTTTTAGTGAGCGCTTTATTATTGTTGCATATATTTTTAAGTTAAAAGAATTGAACGGAAGCGGGTTGTCGTTGTTTTTATTAGTTAATTCAATAATTATGAGAGCTATAACCCAGAATCTTAACTAATAAAACTACACCATCTAAGCTTCTTTCAATTTGAGCCGATCACAGTTTTCAAAGATATTTCTTGATTATTGTTGAATACATGCGTTGTTTGCTAAATAAAGTAATGTTTTGCGGAATACGAAAAATCGGTCAATGGCGCTACCGGGATTCGAACGCGGGTCTGAGGAATGCCGGTCCCTGATGCTAACCACTTCACAGACTTATCAGTGTAAATAAGATGTACCGTTGCTGTAAACTTTCATCTAATTAGTTTATGCCTCATAGGTGTAGATAAGAGTCTATTAGGTTTGGTCACGATGATTATATTTGAAACGTGGTAACGTGGTTGCTCGAGTAAGCAGTAGTATACTGATATACAATAATACACATCACGTCCATGATTTATATTCGTCTGCACAGAAGAAATAGTGCGTTCATGTCAATTACTATGAACCGCTTAAGCGGTCAGTAATTAATTGAAAAAACAATTTCAAACAAACGAGCCGTTAGATAAATGCATATCAAAGTTTAGTTATGTTCAACCATTTCAAATTGGATTGATAACAGAAACCTGTGTATATCTCTTATTTTTCAGATTCATTAAAAAAACGATTAAAAGTTACAGCGTTCCATACATGTGGTCAAACCCTGTCGGTGTTGTCCTAATCTTTTGTTATGAATTCATCTTTCAATTTTTTTGAGTTTATTACAAACGTTGATTACAAAATTTTGTTTGTGTGATTTTCTCGCACTCCTCTCAGCTAATACTATGGAAAAGTCATTTAGCAATTACAACGATTTCCTTCCGATATTTGAAATCATATCATTTTACTTTTACAGATGTCGACGCTAATACTTGTTAGTGTAATTGTACTTTCTTCCATTGAATTATGTGTTGCAAATGCTAGACGATTGGAAAGGATAGAAACAAACATAAACAGTCTTGATCATAAACTGATCGGATACTCACTTGTAAGTAATTCGTCGTGCTATAATGTGTTAAATATCGTTTTGTGCTATTTTAAATGTGTTTCTGTGACACGTGTCCTCTCTTGCAACATGAACCTTTTCAAGTTTAAAATAAAAGTCAATTGTTGTGCTTACTGTACCATTATAATTCACTAATGAATAATAGTGTGAATGTTTAAACTACAGTCGGACCTCGTTTTTTCGACAATCTTCAATCCGAATACTCGGCATCATTCGAAATAAAATCAGGTCCCTATGTATCTTCTTATGTACCTCGAATTGTAATGGGCTATTATAAACCATGTGTTATTCGAAATATAATTTCGGAGCTGATACATTCGAAAGAATAGTGCGACGATTAATGAATGCAGACTATATTGCTGTCTTCCAAAACTATATATCTTTTTCCATTTGACTATCATGTTTCAGGATATCTCAACACTGAAAAATGACGTTGCTGACACCAATACAAAGTTGGATTTAATCTTAGAGATTATGAATGGTACGACCACAGCACACCAGACTAGCCACGACATTGATACAGCTTCATCAAATAACAGAGCTTCTAATCCAGTGTCAACACTGAACGATTTAGAAGTTACAATTCAGGGGGAATTGAACAGAGTTAGACGAGCATTTGTAACTGAGAAGAAAAAACTATCGCAACAACAGAAAAGAAATAATTTCCAGTTTCACGAATTTGCTGACAAGCTAAATGATACTTTGGCGATTCTAAATGACAGGCATGATAAAAAATGGACACTCGCTGCTAATTCTATACATGAATCGGTTGTTTCAGTATTAGGTACGGTACGTGATGAAATAGATAATCAGCTCTTTGTATGGAATCAATCAATACACGAAAACTTGAACATAAATACAAATAAAACTCTTTCTAAGCTGGACATATTGGATCATTCGATTGGTTCTTGGAATGATAGCATTCATGAATCACTCATTGATGTTGACAAGAAAGTCATTAGTTTCATCAATACGTCGATGATTCAACATGACAATTTTACGAAGAACCTTCAAAATGAAATAACTTCTTCCATGACTAAAATACATGACGCTGTTCATTCTATGGATTATGATCAAAGTTTTGTTAATGTCATCACTGCAATTCAATCACATAAGGATGAAACAAAACGCTTATTATATAATCTATTGCTTAGAAGTGATACTGTACGCCTTGTTAATTCTACATCCAGAAATCAAGGAAGACTTGAGGTATATATCGATGGTAATTGGGGAACGGTATGTAATGATGGTTTCAAGAATTCTGCAGCAACTGTAGCGTGTAGAATGCTTGGCTACCGAACAGGTACATATCCAATAAGCGTCGTGCCAGGGACACTTCCCATTTTAATGGATGATGTTAGATGTCGAGGAACAGAAAATAGTATACAAGAATGTGAGTACAGGAAGACTCACAACTGTAACCACCCTGAAGATGTTGGAGTAATATGTTCTGACTGATCAATTTCCCTTGTGTTTCAAGTACGATGTTCACAGTAAATGTACACATGATAGACAAAGCAGTACTCTGACATTTATAAAACGAGTTCCGTGTGTAGGATCTTCCCATTTACTGTATATAACATAGTGCAGAATAACAATTGTAAAACGTATTCCATTATAAACTTTAATTCACACTCATGTCAAGACGAATTTCAATGTTTTCCTTCTTTGTCTTCCTTATATTGATATTTTTCTCTTCGAACCATTATATTCAAGAAAGTATGTTGTCAATTGTGTATACATGTATCATTAACTAGTTGAAGTGTTTAGCTCACACATCAATCCTTAGGTCCTCGAGGTGGAATAGTTTCAATACATAAGTGGGATACCAAGCTGTGCACCACCCTTAGAATTGCAACATGAACAACCAGCTTTGTGATACTACGTACTATGTACGGTCTCACCAAGCGACTGACACGATTACTACTGTAAACAGTTGTTGTGAAACGCGTAGTGAGATGGTTGGTCACGTTGAAATAGTCTCGTCTGTAGTGTTTGTCTTTATGTGCTATGGTAACATGAAAGTTATTGTCGAGAAACAAATATTTATAATGCACATCGTATGTCGGCGTTAGATTATTGATGTTTGTAAAGATGATTATTAGCCAGATTTGAAATGAAGTTCCGTAAACATTACTCAACTGTTACTAAGTAATTCCTAAAATGGTATATTGCCACTTTTGGCAATCGCTTCTGTTGTATCATTTCTGCACCTCTTAAGAACGCACCTGTCTGCACATGTTCCTTCTAACCGCTCAACTCTGGAGGCGAAAAATGTTTCCAACAGCTTACACGCATCACAGTCAATACTATCGTCAATATCATCATCCTAGAATAATTCCGAACCGTTTCTGCAATCTGAAAAACAAGGTATGTTTTCTGATTGCTAACAAATTCTTAACATGTGTAAGAAAGTAAGCGTCATTTATTGCATATTATTTTGTATTTCATGTTATTTCTAAGTGGTCATGTTAGCGTCGATCGTTCTGTGTGTTGCCATCTCATGCAGGTGACGAAATCCGCACGTTTAACGAATACTACACGGTCAAGGTAATCGCATATCTGTTACGTAAGAATTGATGTTTAACAGTAAAACGTCACCTAACGACCATCTCAATAATAAGACCACTTCATAAACGACAAGTTTCGATTTCATTTTGACTGCCGTACTCTTTATTCAACCTCAATTTTAATTCGCCTCAATAAGAAGACCAGTTTTTCTGAAAGGTTCCAAATGTGGTCTTAATATTGAGGTTTTACTGTATATGATACATATGTATGTGTTGTAAGTACAGTTGTGTACCTAACTTATTTACCTTACAGTAAAACTTCGAAACCTTGAACTGCCGTCGGACCGAGCAAGTAGTTCGAGCCATCTACCTGTTCGAGTGATATAGAAATGGACAAATAAAATGCGAACTTCCTTTGTCAATCTTGTTTCCTGTTTTACATTTACAAGACATCAACATCATTACATTATTTTAATTCAAATATTACGGCATGGAGTCATGGACCGGAAATGGTACTTTACATAACCAAACTATTGTTGCTGTTGTTTCTTCAAAGCGATGAATGTATGTCTACATAGTAAATTCTAATTTACTTTAGAACAGTTATAAACACACTGCAAGGTGCTCAGCCAAAGAAAACACGTTTTTCAAAATATTGACCAATAGACGTAGTGCACACGACATTACTTATTTTGATTCGACTGTATAAGTGGTTGTTGAAATACGGTAGTGTCCTTGCTCGACTTGCAAAATCTCCGAAGTGAAGCCAGGAACAGAACCAGAGAGCTGGTTGCCAGATATGCTGCCACAGCAATTTTGGCATACAAGGAGAGATACTGGCCCGAGGGCTTTGACAAATTTTAAATACAAAGATCGACGTCAATCCCATTTGGACGTCGCCCGTCCGTTTAATGTTTTATTTCCGAACGTCGACGTTTCCCGCGCTAAACAATGACACCGGAAGTATTCTAAATATCGATATTCGGCACACCCGGAAGTATGCCACATAACCGATATTCGGCACACCAGGTCACATGATCATAGATATTGGCCTCACAATGTCCATACACGTTAATATAAAGTGCAAATGTGTTACTATATGTTGTAACATATGCAATCAAATCTCCAATATATAGTCTACAATGTTGGAAAGTTTTGTTGAATATACAAGTAGGCCTATACAAGGCACAGAGAGGCGACAAAAGGCGGCCACTTTTTTATTCATCAAATGTGAACAACAATACTCACACATGTATTAAGCGAAAAATGTTCTTATTATTTGTTTAAAAAAGCTCTCTGTCAAAGGGCATTCAAAGAATATTAATGATACTAACCACTGTGTATTGTACGTGTAGTAGTTTCTTGTTTCATCTGATATTTGAACTTATTTTCATGTCATTTAATTTAATATATTGTTTTAATAACATTCTGTTGAATACATGACACGTTTTGTCATCATTGTTATTATTAGATTACATACGGATGTCTAATTTACAAGATATCTAAATAAATAAAATTCATTCGAATAATTTCTTATACGAGTCCTTAATAATTGTTGATGTGCCCTCCATGAGCTCTTGCCAAAACCGAGTTTGACATTTTGTGTTATCCCGTCGCAATTATTAACATATTTAATTAGTAAAGAATTAATTTAATATGTCTATGCGTGTTGTATTAAATCAATTGCACGGTACAGTCTCATTTATTGCGCAACCAGTACTGTCTAGTTATTTTTCCATTAATGACAAGAAAGTTGAAACAGAACGTAAATTTCTTTACATCCTGAGTTCTGTCAGTTTGATATACGCTACACTGTTCACTCTAGGTGTTTACACAAAAGTAACATACGATATCGCATAACAAAATCACTTAGAAAGGATATTTAGGGGCTAATGAAGGACACCAAGAGAGGACAACATTCTGCAGACTTCATCATGGTAAGATATGAATTTAATTCCACTATGCGTTGTTGCGTTTTGCAATATATTTGTAATTGTGAAATCATTTATTATCAATTAATTAAAAACATTACATCGGGGGAAACTATAAATATCATTGTTTTATTTGATTTCAACCTACATGTAAGTAGGGGTCTGATTTGAAATTCTAACATCAGTAACTTGTATGCTCACGGCGTGCATTGATGACGACTTGGCAGTGTACAAACTTGTTGATATCGGTTTGAGGGATATTATTCCACTCTTCAAGTAGTGTGTCTCGGAGCTCATTGATGTTACTATGTGGGTTTTGGCGTCGCCGTAGAGATCTATCTATCTTTTCACTAGGAATTCCTGCCTCTGCTAAATGAAAAGTTCGATTGTGTGCACCTCTCGCAGGCAATGAGATACATTGGTCGATAGCGATCGGAAACAAAAACATTAGAAACTACGTTAAACTAATCGGTCAATAAAAGTATCAGTTGAATTTTTGTGTTCCACCCAAAGGCAATAAGATACATCGGTAGACAGCGAGTGGAAACAAAAACATTAGGAACTACGTTAAACTATCGGTCGACAAGGATAAATATTATGTTATGTATACATGTATTGAGTTTTGAAATGTACATCAATGAAATAAATGTCGGTATTTTCATTCATGTAACCTTTGATCCTTGTCTGAATGATAATGTAATTATAATTAACATAATATGCATTTATTTTATTATTCAAACATCCGTCTTTTCACGTATCGTTTCTGTATCTTCCGTCGTTCATAATTACTGGGCAAAAGTGCAAATCCGCCGCTTCTATTTCACAAAGCTTCTACAAAAAGCTACGGGACACCTCTTTGTTGATTTTGATAAGCTAATACTTTCATGACACGGACTAATTATGTTCCGATCTCTGAATCCAGGATTATTATCGAGCACTTAGCACTCAAAACTAAACAAATACGTTGATGAGTCTGAGTTTGGATAGCATATGATGGCATAGGAGAGAATTAATTTACTAAAACGGCGATAAGCTAACTAGCCAGGAAAAATATACTTAGGAGCATATTCATCTAATGGTAAGTAATCGTGGGAATTCTTTGGGGGGGGGGGGTCGACGTTTTCCATGCAATATTGTTTCCACAGTCGTTGTTAAACCAACTAGATCCGTCCGGTGAGAGCCCGGTAGAGTTGGTAGAGCCCCGGGTTATCATTCCGGGAGGTCCGGGTTTGATTCCAGGGCGGGGCAGGTCATACTCATCTGTGACTTTTAGCTGTGGTCATTTGTCCTCGACCTCTGATTCATGTACAGTAGTTGTCAACGGCTTGTGGAAGAGTAAGTTAGTACTGATTGATATGTTTTATTCCGGTAAAACTTGTAAGGACCGCCATGTGTAATTTAATGATGAAAATGGAGTTACACTATAAATCATACTGAATTTGTTAATGTCTTGTGTCAAATAAAAGTGTCTTCCAACGCAAATATATAGCAGCGCCGTTGATATATTTAGAGCCGAATTGATATCAAAATGCAAGCTTCATTAACATAATTTCTTGTCGTATGCTAAACATCATTTTGATTAACAATCGCATTTTATGATGCGTTTCAAGCATTCCTGCTCGAGGAGGTCAAATCGCTATATTTACAATATGCTTTCTTTGTTCGCAATTTCGGTAAGACCAGGATACTTCGGCCAATATCATTTGTATTCCTAATCGTTGACAGAATCTTGAGCTGTTATAAAAACAATCTGTATTAAAGCGCTTCCGATGTTATGAGTGTACGCAACTTTCAAGCGCGAGAATCACAGAACATCGATATTTTGTATTGATGCATTTTGGCATTCTTTTCCTAAATTTATCGTCGCAGCTGCAAATTAAGTAAGGTGTTTTGTCATGTTAAACTCTTCGAACCTCATCCCTTACCGACCGATTGTATTCAATTTTGACCATACTTTTTTCATTTTCCAACAGATATTATGCACGTGCGTATCGCTAGTGACGCCCTTGCATGTAGTTATTAAGTGGACTCCGATTCAATTCGGCTGCCTATGTGACCAAGATTCTGCATTTTCAAAAGTAGGAACACTTTTTTTTCAGGCGATCGTAAACAAGAAGGGCTAAGTTCTTAGTGTAAACACGTGCTAGAACACATCTTTTATTGCATATGTTTAGTATGTAAGGATAAAAAAGACATTCTTTCATTTGAAAGTACATTGTAATTTTATACATTTATGATTTTTCAGGAGTCAACAATAATGATTAGGATAATACTTTTACTCTCCCTTGTTTCTTTTACAACGGCGACAGCAGAGCGACTGGAGAGAATAGAAAATAAAATAAGAAGTCTTGACCTCAAACTGGAAGCTCATTCAATTGTAAGTAAAGTAATTGTTTGTTGTCGTGTCATCCCTATTTAAACAGTTATCCGTTCCTGATTTTTTTCTGAGCACATTAATGTCCCGATTCCTATCCTTTACTGACAGACACCAAAAAGGTGGGAAAAAAGTTACCATTCTTTAACTAGCCCGTCGCTTACCAACCGGTCATAACAAAACGGAACCATACCGGGATTCAAGCCTTCGATCTTCAGCTGATGCCTTAATCACTATCTATCGCAGATTTATATCAAATTACAACGTATTATAAAAGATAAGTATATGTTCGGTTGTAATCAGTCTAGTAACTTAATTGTTCAAGTTGTTGTATACATGACACTCCAGTGGGTCTAACCAGTTTTACAGAGATTTATTACCAAACAGTGCTTCCTTGTCTTTCTGCAAGTATATGAAAACTTCTCTACATGACTACAAGGTGGAAGACAAATAACCGCAGACAAATGTCATGGAAGGACATGACCTGCCCCTAACCAGGCTTCATTTTGTAGTACCAACTGTGAAAAGTGTGTTACAGTTTAAGCGTTATCTATGTGTTAATTCTTGTTCAAGACTTAATTAAATTCTAGACCAAATTGTTTTTATTTCATTATTCATTAATTTTATGAAAATGTGTTTGAGAAATTAAGAATAAGTTTGCCTTTGTAATGTCACTTTATCAATATGCACACATTTTGGTTGCGTTTTTGATGGCGTAAAGTATATCTTGTAATTGACAACTTGCCAAACTGTTCCTTTATTACAATTTCAGGATTTTTCAACACTAAAATACGATGTTTCTGACACGAATAAAAAGTTGGATGTTCTTCTTGCTATTATGAATGCTACCTCCATAAAAAATCAAAATAAAACAGACATTGATGCAGTTTCTGATAAAGTGAACGAAAAAACATTGCAAGATTTAGAAGTGAAAATTTGGACGGAGTTAAGCAGAGTAAAAAGAGCATTTGTTGCGGAGAAGAGAAAACTTCAGCATTTGCAGAAAAGATATGATTTCAAATTGCAAGAAGTCCAAATGATGAAAGATGGCACCCCATTCCTGACGATAGATAGTCACCGTTTGAACCACTCTACTAATTGCATGAATGAATCCGTGAATGCAGTTTTAAAACATTTAAGTGATAATATAGATCAACAGCTCGTTAATTTTAACCATTCAGTGCACAAAAGTCTTCAATACACTAACTTGAATAACGATGCAAATAAAACATTTCATAAATTAGATAGGTTAGATCGTTCAATTAGTTTTTTGTACGATAGGTTCATGATAAACTCAACAGTCTGGACCATAAAGTAAGTAAATTGCTAAGCACATCGGTAGCTCTACAACACGTGCTTGTTAAAAGTCTTCATGCTGATATGATGACATCGTTGTCTAGAATATTTAACACCGTTCCTGTGTCTGACTGTAAAGAAAACATGGCTAACATAATAAACACTGTTCAAATGTTTGGAATCAAAGCACAATATTCATTCAATAAACTTGTTCATCGATTTAGTATGTCAGATATCCGCCTGGCCAATTCTTCGTCACTTTCAAATGGAAGGCTAGAGGTAAACATTGCTGGCCAATGGGGAACAGTATGTGATGATTTATTTGATAAAAATGCTGCCACCGTTGTGTGCAGAATGTTTGGCTATCGATCAGGCACTCATAAAATTGCAGCGTATTTCGGACTAGGAACAGGTCCAATACTGATGGATAATGTTCACTGCAAAGGAACAGAAGACACTTTATGGGATTGCGCCTTTACAAAGTCCCATTACTGTCATCACAATGAAGATGTTGGGGTGATATGTATAGATTGATGTATAGTATCATAGACTTATTTATGCTTAAAATGAGGTAAAGTGTCATGCACTCGTGCTTTGATTGAGGCTATAGTGTCTTGGCAACATTCGTGCTTTGATTGAGGTACATCGTCATGGAAATACGTATGCTAAAATTGAGATACGATAGTGTCATGACAACATTCGTGCTTTGATTGAGGTACATCGTCATGGAAATACTTATGCTTAAATTGAGAAACGATAGTGTCATGACAACATTCGTGCTTTGATTGAGGTACATCGTCATGTAAATACTTATGCTTAAATTGAGACACGATAGTGTCATGACAACGTTCGTGCTTTGATTGAGGTACGTCGTCATGGAAATACTTATGCTTAAATTGAGATACGATAGTGTCATAGAAACATTCGTGCTTTGATTGAGGTACATCGTTTGGAAATAAATATGCTTAGATTGAGGTGTAATGTCATCGAATCACTTCTAATAATGCGTGTTACATAGGGCAACTAGATGGATCCAGTCTACGGGGTTACGGAGTGACAAGTGTGATGTTTTAAAACAATAATAAAAAAATACAAATGAGAAATGTTTGTATGTTATTATCTGAATTGTGGTTTCGTGACCATTAAATTCAAGCAAGTTGTCGAGAGTTGTTGTGATAGGAACAAGTTGTTGAACTTGACATAGCAATTGAGATCAGGGCCCCCGGGATTATAACGGATACTTATACTCGCCACTTAAATCTCAAATTACAACATTTACTGAGTGAGGAGTGCGGCGCTCAGACCCAATGATTGCTCCCCCATCTCATAATCATGTTAAAACCTTAAAGAAAAATTGACCTAAAAATAATCAAAACTCATTGATATTGTCATTAATTTCCACACTAAATATCGACTATCAGTCTCAAAACAGTACATTTTGTGATGTGAAATTTAAGTGCTGACTGTAAGTGTCCGTTATAATCCCGGACCATGTTCACGTTAATTTGGTCATGTATAAATAAATATGACAATACATGTACTTTCCAAGAAATTCTTCTCCTTTTAATGAACTATAGTATTTAAGACTTTATTGGCACATTTCGATTATAAATATGTTTGAAACAAATACAGATCATGCAGATGTTTTGGAGAGACACAGTGTGTATATGAAAACATTATTCTTATTCTACGAGTCCCTAATTTGCGGGACTCACACCGGTGCTGGAATATAAGAATATTTCTCAGAACTACTAGCACAATTTGAAAAGATCTTTATTGCTTTATTATACGACTAGACATCGAACACGCGACCATCGACGACAAAGGCCGACGATATAACTTAGCCACCGGTTCAATAGAATATATTGTAATGAAAGAGAATATTCGATCATGAATATCGGACATTTTGGTGCAGCAATCATACTTTAAGTAAATATTAGCCATGACCTCTGCATGTCGTGGTTTTATAGTGTGCTATAAACCTCAATTTTTTATCATTTCTATCAGAGAAAAATAGCCCCGGACAGTGGTTTATAGGGCCATCTCCTTAGTGTGGACGTCTCTTGAGCAACAATCACTCTCCAACAATATAATTAAAGGTTCCTTGTAGTATGAATTTAATTCAGTTTTTCTAGCAAAATAATAACCATTCAACAACAACCAAAATTTGGAACTCCCAAAATGTGTTGCTCTTCGGAGATTGCAAACATAAAACAATTCTGGTATCAGTTGTATATATCTGATTGTTATCTTACATACAGTGCACTTCCCTACGATACCCTCTCACTTCCAAGAAATATCAAGCAGAGCTCGCTCCATATACCCAGAAAACCTTGACATAAATATTATTTTCTTCTTGGAACGAGATGCAAATTCCTGGAGAAACTAAGTATATCAACTGAATTCTGGCACTCGACTTCGAATCATTTTCTCCCTGAATGTCAAGGTAATGCGTAGCCTGGCAGTTATTCATATGTCTGTTGTGATTGAGCTCACGTAATCTACGCTTAGTACATGAATAACAGATGCTGACGGTATATATATTTTGCAAAAGATACTCGGTCAATGTCAAATGTCTAATGCGCAATATTTCCAGAACGAAAATATATGCCAGTGTTTGCGTAATACCAAGCGATAAACAAGTTATGGATGAATGAAGGTTTTATTTATACAGTGCGTCCTGGTGATAAAAATTAAAACTAGAATTTGCGCAGACATGGAATGAAATCGTCCGCTTGTAACGAATAATAAATCAATCTGCAAGCAATATTTATAAGCCATTTTATAGACTGTACTGCTTTGAAAATCCACAGCTTCCATGTTTGATATCCTATGTAGGTGCACTAGAATACTTTAGATTCGCCTGTTCAACATACGTTCATTGATTCACTATATTCATTGTTTAAAGGGACAATTATTTGATTTTATGTAACTTTAGTAAAATAAATTCAATATTGTATGGTTAGAACATTATTTTTAGAACGCAAAAATGGCCCACGATTGGAATGAAGATATATATAATATTATTTAAGTGTTAAATTATTCATAGGTGCATTGATTTTGTGGTACCTGTATTCAAGTTACTAATTTTATACAGGTACCTAGATGTATTATGGATTTTGCCGGTCGTAAGGAACTGCAAATTCTAAGCGGCAACGTAGTGACACGCAATGTAACGTTTGTAGACACAGTGAGGATGTTGGAGTGACAAGTATAGACCAATTACATCTATTTCACTCTTACGATGAATATTAGCAAACGAGCAAAATAGGTTAGCTCTGCTACAAAGTGAGACATGCTATAATGTTGATTATAGTTCACTCCGCCCCTTCATGTGTCTTACATCCAATGAGCATCCAGACTTTTTCAAATTTTTGGCCAACTTATCCATTTATTATTGCATTTCGCACAATATCTATTAAGTGATTTCATTAAGTAAATCGGGTACTATGACGGTAAACTATAAGCCGGTTATAGCTAACATATTAGAATTATAAACAAAATAAGTTGCTTATAAATCCAATATATGAGCTATAACCTATACATATTCCCAGGATAGCAACATTTGTCATCATGACACTTTTGTTATTTATCTCACCAGAAATAGTGCTAGTTGTGAACAAATAATATATAAACATCTTAGCCAATACTATAACATAATTACTTGTCCACGTTATGGGATGTCCTCGCTCACAACTAACAATTATATATGCTAAAGAAATGTATCACATATTCAATAACGCGAAAATTGACGGTGTATTAAATAATATGCTGTCGCTACTTCTAGTCTGATTAGTTATTTGCCCTGATAAGTTCAAATCCCTATATTATTTATGATGTTTTAAAGCAGACTCTAGAAGTTGGCGTGAAGTCAAACTGGTTTTAAATCTGAATGGTGAAGTGGAGCAGGAAATGTCACATACAATGGACACGGCCACAACTAAAGCACTCAGATACATGAAACAGTATACCTATATGTTACAATTCCAAAACAACCTAAAGTATATACACTGATAGTTTGTTGATAGGTTTCCCATCATGTTTAATTTCTGTATAGTCTTTTCTCGTTCTTACGCTATCAGATTAATTTTATTGTATCTTCGGGATTGAGTTGTACCTCGGGATCTGTGACGGAATGTCTATATTTGTGTGGCTTTGACGGCTCTACATTTTCAATTAATATCAATCTATCAAAAGCATGCTTTTAATGAGAACTAGTGCAAACGGTTTTGTTAAAGCGTTAAAAATGCAATTAAAATCAAATTTCTGGATCAAGATTGACCAAAACCTTGCTTGAAGCCAATTTATTGCACCAATATGTCACTCAGGAAGTTGAATTACAGCATTAGCAGTCGAATAACGAACAAACTGCTACACATTTATGCAAACAACAATGTTCGTGTGGCTCTTCAGTGAACAACAGTTTGCGTACACCAAGGAAATTATGATCGCACTTGTTGAAAGAGAAATGATTGTATGGTAATTTTTGAACTTTGTATTTCCTGCATGCTTCATGACAAATATACGCTTAATTATAGAATGTGGATTCTATGTTAGAGTTTCGTACACTCTCTATCTCTGTCATGCCCACATTTATATCGAAGTATGCATACAACACATGCTCTAGTAGGCGCAAAGCCTTATAAAAAGTCAAAAGATAAACAGTAATCATTTATAACTTTGTTTTCGAGCTTGCTTGTGTACCTCGGCATATATCTGGAAAAGAGAATTCGCTCAAGGCCAGGTTCCTGCAGCAAATAAATTTCAAAATTAGCACGTATAGCGGTTATTGCGCAGAAGTAAGCAGCATATACAGCTTTATTTCTATGACCGACTTGTAGACCTGAAGTTACACTCATAGGCACCGATATTCATTTCAAGATGAAACGGTAAGCCGAAAGCATAAAACAAAAAGGAAATATTTAATTCAATCGATTCATTCTTTCCTCGCTATTACCATGGTGCCATTTACATAAGACAATTACTTCCCACTTAGACCCCGGAAAAACGTTTACAAAACATAAGGGACTAAAAGAGTGCAAGAACAAACATGCATGGGAATATAGCCCATGTACGGAATGGTCTGGCCGACCATCAAAAACAACTATGAAGAATTTATGGGTCAGCAAAGGGAAAATAAAGCATGGAACTTCACAAATACACAATCGTTGGACATGACTAAAGTAGGAATGTATTCTGACCCATTATTGTAGTCTACAATCCTTTCGATTTGCCACCGGGATAATAATTTAAATATCTAAATAGGTTTTAATATACATAGACATGACAAAATCCCAATCCGTACTAATGTGTACGACTGTGAAAAAATAAATTCCTATTATGCACACAAAAATCTTACATGCATTCATATTTGATGTATATAGCAATAAAAGTAAATAATTTGCTTGCAATTGTACGTTCTAACTATTGCTCGTTTGAAAAAGTAATATTTTCAGCACGTCTATATGTATCGTTGTACGATGGTTGAGCAAGAACCGAAATATCTGTTCCGAACTTGTTGAATCATTTATGCTGCACATTGTAACAGGCACCTTACAAAAATGATAATATCATATGCGCAGTTTGTTGCACATGTTCCAAATAATCTTCCAGCAAGAATGTTTGTGTTGTTATTTTCTAGGAAGTATTAAGTTTCCTTGTTGATGGAAAGCTCAGCTTTGCCGGGTTCAGATGAGACAACCTGGCCTATAAATTAGATGTAACTGCACAACAAGCCGATTATATTTACTTCAGATTCAGAGAAATACTCATATTTTGGTTGCAAGAAGCAAAGTTGGAAAACAGAACGGACACTTAGATTTTAACAGTTTCTACGACATTTGTTAAAGGTAAGTTGACGTTCTATGCAATGTTTTCATAGCAACAATTTGACGACATAGATCGCGTTAATTGTGATTGAATCTGTATTGTAAATGTCAGGGTAGAATGAACATGAGTATTGAAATAGAAAATATCTGATATTTAGAAAACAATTCATAAAAGAAATACCAACTGATGAAGTAATCAGGTAAACAAATTCGACGACAAATATTAAAACTAGTAGTCGTCTTTCCACGGATCATATATACTAAGAAGGGTGACTGGTGCCTGGAGCATAAACATCTCGAAATGTAAACAAACTGAATATTTCGTGCCCATGTAAACAAACACTTAATTGTTTAAAATAAAACGTACATAATTTCAGATAAATTATTTTGCTGCATTTCGTTAGAAGGTATTTAATTAAAGACCGTCTTCTCAAATGACGTTGAAAATAAATATGCTGAGAACCCAGTTTTATCTTTAAGGAATGGGTCATTATTGCATTTATAGACGAATGAGGAGATTTGTGAATCGAGTAGTCTTATTCGGTTATTCATCGTTTAGCAAATTGGCGTAGAAAAGTATACAATCAGAAAAAATTCTGGCGGATGTATTAATCAAATTCAGGTAGTAAAACACTGAGCAACGGTGAAATTGGTCAATACGAGTCGTGTCCGAAGCGTTCAAGGGCACATTGCGTGAAACAAAACTTGATCACTTATCACCAAATATCGATACCATCGTATGTATTTACGTTTTTATGTACAACAACTTACAAATTCATTCATATATACATTTTAATAAGTTATTGAGCTTAAAAACTACTTTACAGTAATCTAAAATAGATTTTCGGGTAAGTGGTGGCAAGTTGTGGGCACTATCAGACAATTTTCGTGTTAAGATATTTATTTGGTATGAAAATTGATGACGATACTTATCTAGTTAACCACATACTTTTCTAGTTAATTAAGTAGTTATCTAGTTTCTTAAACGTGACAACTACATCATTTGGTAGTTAATTAAGTAGTTAACTGGTTGCAGAAATATGCCACCATAGAAATTAAAACATATGCCTGTAGTCAATTTCTTTGGAAATTTAGAGATGAGTCGCAGCAGTCGATACTGGAAACAACATGTACATTTTATTTAATTTTTTGAAACAGTATTTTATGTTACTGAAGTAAATGCATACTACGCATAACATGACGTAAATGCAGTTCACAGTTTATATACGTTTTCTACAGTTGTTATAGTCAAACGGATTCCACACCAAGTACGAAGAAAATAGATTAGTGATCGAAGAAATCATGTTTGCATTAAACGTGAAGAAGACCTTTCTTGAATAAATCAAGTGAACTACGGGATAAATATTGTCTGAACTTTTTATGCCCCATCGATTCGAACGTTTTATACGGCAAGCCATCCATCATTGGCAAATGTCTGCGGAAAATGAAACAGTTGTAGTTTCAATCTATATGATAATTCAGCTAAAATGTGAAAAGTTTTTACCGTGCCATAAAAGTAATGGCCCTCTTTCCTCTCTAAAAACTAGCCTTTTAAATAAACCGATAAATGAAAAGTTACATTTCTTTTATTTCTTCATAGTTTCATGTAGTGAAACCATCTATGTACTAAAAAGACTTGCCAATTTAAGAAAAGTCATTTTTTTTAAAAGAGTCAACCCATTTTTTGGGGGCAGGACATTTGTGTCTTAAAATATTTCTAAAAAATGGGAATATTTCATGTGACATACAAATATTGACTATGTAAAAATAAATAACAATTTGGTATCAAGTTTACTTCAATTAAAATTATTTGTAACATATAACATAAACTATATTCAAATGTCAAAGACATTTACCGTCTAGTGTTTGCAAAATTTCATTTTGAACAGAATGCTACGGTTTTCGTTAGGGCCATCGTGGTTTCGCCCCTTCGATTACTAGACGATGCCATCGCATCGTGTCATCGTGCTATTGCATCGTGTCATCGTGCCATCGCCCAGTGCGCGAAGGTGCGAAACCACGATTGCCCTAACGGAACACCGTAGAATGCTGCCTATATTTTACTTACGCTTTATGAAACTGGAATTTTGCACTTTTGTTTATTTCTTTCAAAAGTGTGATTTATTTATGGCAAATGAAGTTCATTGTAGTTGTAAAACATATGAAAATTGACATTATCGCCAAATTATGTCTATAAATATGGGGGGGGGGGTGGACAAATCTCCGAAAGGTCAATGGACAAGGACACAATCGTCCTGTAAATGTGTTTTGATGTACATTTTATTAGATACTAGTGAGCATGTTATTATTGTTGACTATATTAAAAGTTGAAACAAATGAACGGAAGCGGATTGTCGTTGTTTTTATTTGTTTATTCTATATGAGTGCTATAACTCATATTCTTAACTAAAAAATACACAATCTAAGCTTTTTCCAATTTGCGAAGATCACATTTTTAAAAGATATTTCTTCTTTATTGTTGAATACTTGTGTTTTTTTGCTAAGATTCGGTGAAAATAACATGTACTGCTGCTGTAGACTTTCATGAAATTAATTTATGCCTTATTCGACGAAATAAAAATCTACATGAGACATAAGTTTTGCTCACGATGAATATATTTGTAACATGGTAACGTGGTTGCTCGAGTAAGCAGTAGTATATTGCTATACAATAACACATCACTCGTCTCTGTAGCCAAGCTGGCAACTCGTTGCATACTTCCATTTTGTAACTTAACAGTTATACAAAGTATGTGGAAATATGTCAGATGGTTAGCATGAAATAAAACAAAAACATAAATCAGAACTGCTAGATTTTCAAACAGAAATAAAGAAAAATGGTCAGTAATTATAGTAGAACCTTAAGATTGTAAAACAAGTGATATGTTTCTCACGATTTTAATTAAATGAAATACAAAGACATCATACCCTTTATGTAACGTTTGTGGATAAAATGACAAATTAAGTAGTATCAGCTCTAAATTAGAGTTAAATCAGTATGCCCAGACAAAAGTTATGATAACACTAGCTTGCCATAGATTATAAGTTATTTTGTTGTGGTGGGGTATTTCCAATTAATTTTCGAAGCAGAGAGTGAGATGTACATAAAGAGATGACAACGATAATTTTCGTAGTCGTGCCCAACGACACCATATCTACTATAAAAAGCAATAAAGAACAAAAACAACAGCAATCACTTGTCATATATTTATATATATATTCTAAACGCAGTCTGAACCCGAGTACACTCTTCTATGAGAGTTCGCTTATCGAATTTACTGCGTTTATATCGATAACCTGGCATTTTAAGTCTCGAGAACGCTGCATACATGTGTCAGTATCTTTCGGAAACAATTGAAGAGTCAAATACGTGCAAATCAATGGAGGTCGCCAAATGCACACCGTTTAAGCATACAAACCATGTATACGCTAGCAACTATATCAAAAGACGATCACCATACAAATTAAGTGCCTATTGATGTATATCTCTTATTTTTCAGATTCATTGAAACAACGATTAAAAGTTACAGCGTTCCATGCATGTGGTCAAACCCTGTCGGTGTTGTCCTAATCTTTTGTTGTGAATGCATCGTTCTGATCATTGAATTGGTTACAAACGTTGATTACAAAATTGTTGCCAGCTGATACAATGGTAAAGTCATTTAGCAATTACAACGATTTGCTTCCAAAATTTGTAATCATATCGTTTTACTTTTTCAGATGGCTGCGCTAATGCTTATTAGCGTAGTTGTACTTTCTTCCATTGAATTAACTACGGCAAATGCTAGACGATTGGAAAGGATAGAAACAAACATAAAAAATATTGATTATAAACTGAACGGATACTCACTTGTAAGTAGTTCGTAGTGCTATAATGTGTTACATATCGTTTTGCGCTATTTTAAATGTGTTTCTGTGACATGAGTCTTCTCTTGCTACAAGAAACTTTTTAAGTGTTAAATGAAAAGTTATAATTGTTGTGCTTACTGTACCATTATTAATCACTTATGAATAATAGTGTGAATGCTTAAACTACAGTTTGACCTCGTTTATTCGACAACATCCAATCCGAATACTCGGTATAATCCGAAATATATATCAGGTCTCATTGTATCTTCTTATGCACGTCGAATTGTAATGGGATAATGGAAACCATGTATAATTAGAAATATAGGTTCGCACCTAATGCATCCGAATGAAAGAGGTCCGACTATATAAGTGTTTTAATGCGCAATCATTATGATGTCTACTGGTACGAAGCCATTCATTATACGGGATCAGTTCGATACATATCCGAATGTTTTAACAGGGTGTCTGTACCTTTTGGTTTCGTTGTGCATACTAATGATTTATTAACCTTTTTGTATCACTAATTCTAAAATAAGTTGTTATATTACTCAGTACATTAAATAAAACACAATTTTGGATTTATAAATTTTCATTAAACGACGTTTATGTAACAAGAACAGAACTTGACACGATATTATTGCATGTGTACGCAACATGTATGCTAAATTGCATGACAATCGACAAGTGTTTTCATAAAAAATGAATTTCAAAAGTAATAAAATGAAATTTAATGAAGTATGGTTGGTAAATAATTGTGCGATTTTAAATGTACGGAGTATAATATGAACAATGTGTATGAAAAGGGAAAAATGCGACGATTAATGAATGCAGACTAAATTGCTGTCTTCCAAAACTATATATTTGTTTCCCATTTGTCTATGATGTTTCAGGATATCTCAACACTGAAGAATGACGTTGCTGACACAAATAAAAAGTTGGATTTAATCTTAGAGATTATGAATGGTACGACTATAGCAAAACAGACTAGCCACGACATCGATACAGCTTCCGCAAATAACAGAGCTTCCAATCCAGTATCAACACTGAACGATTTAGAAGTTACAATACAGGGAGAATTGAACAGAGTTAGACGAGCATTTGTAACTGAGAAGAAAAAACTATCGCAACAACAGAAAAGTAATCATTTCCAGTTTCACGAATTTGCTGAAAAGCTAAATGATACTTTGGCGATTCTAAATGACAGGCATGATACAAAATGGACTGTCGCTGCTAGTTCTATTAATCAATCAGTTGTTTCAGTACTAGGTACTTTACGCGACGAAATGGACAATCAACTATGTGCATGGAATCAATCAATACACGAAAACTTGAACGAAAATACAAATAAAACTCTTTCTAAAATTGACATATTGGGACATTTGATTGGTACTTGGAATGATAGCATTCATGAATCACTCATTGATGTTGACCAGAAAGTCAATAGTTTCATCAATACGTCGGTGATTCAACATGACAATTTTACAAAGAACCTTCAAAATGAAATGACTTCTTCCATGACTAAAATACATGACGCTGTTCATTCTATGGATTATAATCAAAGTTTTGTTAATGTCATCACTGCAATTCAATCAAATGCAGAAAAAATAGAACGCTTATTATATACACTATCGCATAGAAGAGATACTGTACGCCTTGTAAATTCTACATCCAAGAATCAAGGAAGACTTGAGGTAAAGATCGATGGTATTTGGGGAACGGTATGCGATGATAATTTCGGTAATACTGACGCAACTGTAGCTTGTAGAACGATTGGCTACCGAACAGGTATATTTAAAAGTGAAGCGTATTTTTGGGCAAGGGACACTTTCCATTTTAATGGATGATGTCAGCTGTCGAGGAACAGAAACTAGTATACACGAATGTGCGTACATTAAGTCTCACGACTGTAGCCACACTGAAGATGTAGGAGTAATATGTTCTGACTGATCAATTTCCCTTGTGTTTCAAGTACGATGTTCACAGTTAACGTACACAGGATAGACGAAGCAGTACTCTGACAATTATAAAACGAGTTTTGTGTGTAGGATCCTCCCATTGACTATGTAACATAGTACAGAAAAACAATTGTACAACATATTCCAGTATACACTTTATTTCACACTCAACTCTTTGTCTTCCTTATATTGATATTTTTCTTTTAGAACCATCATATTTAAGAAAGTATATTGTTAATTGTGTATATCATTAACTAGTTGAAGTTTTTAGCTCACACATTAATCCTTCAATGTGGTTCTTCGAGGTGATAGTGTTTCAATACATAAGTGTGATACCAAGCTGTTCACCACCCGTAGAATTACAACATGAACAACCAGCTTTATGATACCACTTACGGTCTCACCGCGCAACTGACACGATCACGTTTGTATTTATATAATAAACTCACTACTGAAGACAGATGTGAAATGCTTAGTAAGATTGTTGGTCAATTTGAAATAGTCTCGTTTGTAGTGTTTGTCATAAGGTGCCATGATAAGATGAAAATTATTTTCGGGGTAAGTATTTATTTATAATGCACATCATCTGTCGGCGTTAACTTTCTGATGTTTGTAAAGATGATAATAAGTCAGAAACATCATCTTTACAACAGAGTGAGACATTTTATTTTATACAGTACTTCGTAATGTTTTGATGAGAATTTTCTGACGAATATAAGTAATATTTGTGTGAATATTGAGAACATCCCTTTATATTATAACAATAAATGACACCACTGTTACAAAGTATATAAATATCACAGAAGAATAGTTAGTCACACAATAGTTCTTCATTAAACTGAAGTTCCGTATACAGGACTCAACTGTTACAAAGTAATTCCATAAATGGTATTTCGCCACTTTTGTCAATCGCTTCTGTTGTCTCATTTCTGCACCACTTTAGAACGCACCTGTCCTGGCATGTTCCTTCCTTATTTTCTAACCGCTCAACTCTGGAGGAGAAACATTTTTCCAACAGCTAACACGCATCGCAGTCAACAATATCGTCCATGTCATCACACTTGAATAATTCCGAACCGTTTCTGCACTCTGAAAAACAAGATATGCGTTCTATTTCCTAACAAATTCTTCGCTTCATGGTCAAGATTATTGTAATCTGTTACGTAAGAATGTAATGTATTACAGTAAAACCTCAATGATAAGACTACCTCTAAATGGAAACCACAATTTCCGATTTCATTTTAACTGTTTTGATCTTCATTCAACTTCAATTTTATGACCGCCTCAATAAGAAGACAAGTTTTCAAAGGTCCGAAAGGTGGTCTTATTATTGAGGTTTACTGTATATAGTATGTGTTGTAAGTACCGTAATGTAGTTTCCTTATTTCTTTTCGGTATTTAAGACAAATACCTAAAACAGGGTCTAAAAACATTTATTCTCTTCTATATGAGATTCAAGTCAATTCATTGGCTGAGAAGCAGGGCCTGTATTAAAAACATGGCCAATAAAAATTGAAACCATTTGGTTGGCTGAGAAAGCAGGGCCAATACAAGAATGATGTTTTGCATTTCTCTGACTCCCGTCTTGAAATGTTGCGCCTTAATGCTGAAAATTACTATTTAGTTCATAATTGAATGTTTAGTGTAAATCAAAATGTACAATATTGTATAATAATATTGTCATTAATAAAGTGATTCGTATTTGCCTTGTTATTTGGCTAATACGATATAACATGATAAATAACATTTTACAATGGTTAAACACACAATACACATACGCATGCGCATGAAAAGAAACGGTATTTACGGCATTTAATGTAGAGTTTTGAAAACAAAGGATGGAGTGCGGTAAGAAAACCGTTTATTTGTATTGAAACAAACTTATATTCCGGTATATTAAATGAAATATTCTACTGAATATACTACACTGAAACACGTTTCTAATTGGTCACTCCGCCCTCCGTTGTTTATTAATTTTGCTATAATTCTTTATAAGCATATAGCTACATTAATTCAGTCGTGTGTGAATTTCTAGTTACAGAAGGTACGGGAAAGAATGGAATTGATACACATTTCTGCTTAATAATAACTCATTGTACTTATTTGGAAAATAATAATCATATTCTGTCTCCATTTTTGTAACAGGATCAGGTGCTGAAAGATATATTTTAAATGCTCCTGTTGAACTCTAGAATGAAATCAAAAATGTAAATGTAACAGGTCACAATCATTCTTGGAAAGCGGTCAAACTCATTCATCATACATGGTCACAATTATCCTAGGTACACGGTCACACTCATCCTAGGTACATGGCCACAATCATCAAAGGAACACGGTCACACTTATTCCAGGTACACGGTCACACTCCTCCTAGGTAACGGTCACAATCATCATAGGTACACGGTCACACACATCTTAGGTACACGGTCACAAACAGAGTAACACGGTCACACTCATCCAAGGTACGTGGTCACACTCATCCTAGGTACACAATCACACACATCCTAGTAACACGATCACACTCATCCTAGTTATACGGTCACACTCATCCTAGAAACACGATCACACTCATCCTAGGTACATGGCCACACTCATCCAAGGTACATGGCCACACTCATCCAAGGTACATGGTCACACACATCCAAGGTACATGGTCATACTCATCCAAGGTACACGGTCACACTCATCCTAGGTACACGATCACACTCATCCTAGGTACACGGTCAGACTCATCCAAGGTACATGGTCACACTCATCCAAGGTACATAGTCATAATCATCCTAGGTACATGGTCACACTCATCCTAGGTACACGGTCACACTCATCCATGGTAAACGGTCACACACATCCAAGGTACACGGTCACACTTATCCAAGGTACATGGTCACACTCATCCTAGGTACACGGTCACAATCATCCTAGGTACACGATCACACTCATCCTAGGTACATGGTCATACTCATCCAAGGTATACGGTCGCACTCATCCAAGGTAGACGATCGCACTCATCATAGGTACATGGTCACACTCATCCAAGGTACACGGTCACACTCATCCAAGGCATACGGTCACACTCATCCAAGGTACACGGTCACAATCATCATAGGTACACGCTCACACACATCTTAGGTACACGGTCACAAACAGGGTAACAAGGTCACACTCATCCAAGGTACGTGGTCACACTCATCCTAGCTACACAATCACACACATCCTAGTAACACGATCACACTCATCCTAGGTACACGGTCACACTCATTCTAGAAACACGATCACACTCATCCTAGGTACATGGTCACACTCATCTAAGGTACATGGCCACACTCATCCAAGGTACATGGTCACATACATCCAAGGTACATAGTCATACTCATCCAAGGTACACGGTCACAATCATCCTAGGTACACGATCACACACATCCTAGGTACACGGTCAGACTCATCCAAGGTACATGGTCACACTTATCCAAGGTACACGGTCACACTTATCCAAGATACACGGTCACTATCATCCAAGGTACACGGTCACACTCATCCAAGGCATACGGTCACACTCATCCAAGGTTCACGGTCACAATCATCATAGGTACACGGTAACACACATCTTAGGTACACGGTCACAAACAGAGTAACACTGTCACACTCATCCAAGGTACGTGGTCACACTCATCCTAGGTACACAGTCACACACATCCTAGTAACACGATCACACTCATCCTAGGTATACGGTCACACTCATCCTAGAAACACGATCACAGTCACCCTAGGTGCATGGTCACACTCATCCAATGTACATGGCCACACTCATCTAAGGTACATGGTCACACTCATCTAAGGTACATGGCCACACTCATCTAAGGTACATGGCCACACTCATCTAAGGTACATGGCCACACTCATCTAAGGTACATGGCCACACTCATCCAAGGTACATGACCACACTCATCTAAGGTACATGGCCACACTCATCCAAGGTACATGGCCACACTCATCTAAGGTACATGGCCTCACTCATCCAAGGTACATGGTCACACTCATCCAAGGTACATGGCCACACTCATCCAAGGTACATGGCCACACTCATCTAAGGTACATGGCCACACTCATCCAAGGTACATGGTCACACTCATCTAAGGTACATGGCCACACTCATCCAAGGTACATGGTCACACACATCCAAGGTACATAGTCATACTCATCCCAGGTACACGGTCACAATCATCCTAGGTACACGATCACACTCATCCTAGGTACACGGTCAGACTCATCCAAGGTACATAGTCACACTCATCCAAGGTACATTGTCACACTCATCCAAGGTACATAGTCATAATCATCCTAGGTACATGGTCACACTTATCCAAGATACACGGTCACACTCATCCAAGGTACACGATCACACTCATCCTAGGTACACGGTCAGACTCATCCAAGGTACATGGTCACACTTATCCAAGGTACACGGTCACACACATCCAAGGTACACGGTCACACTTATCCAAGGTACATGGTCACACGCATCCTAGGTACACGGTCACAATCATCCTAGGTACACGATCACAGTCATCCTAGGTACATGGTCATACTCATCCAAGGTATACGGTCACACTCATCCAAGGTAGACGATCGCACTCAACATAGGTACATGGTCACTATCATCAAAGGTACACGGTCACACTCATCCAAGGCATACGGTCACACTCATCCAAGGTACACGGTCACAATCATCATAGGTACACGGTAACACACATCTTAGGTACACGGTCACAAACAGAGTAACACTGTCACACTCTTCCAAGGTACGTGGTCACACTCATCCTAGGTACACAGTCACACACATCCTAGTAACACGATCACACTCATCCTAGGTATACGGTCACACTCATCCTAGAAACACGATCACACTCACCCTAGGTGCATGGTCACACTCATCCAAGATACATGGCCATGCTCATCTAAGGTACATGGTCACACTCATCTAAGGTACATGGCCACACTCATCTAAGGTACATGGCCACACTCATCTTAGGTACATGGCCACACTCATCTAAGGTACATGGCCACACTCATCCAAGGTACATGACCACACTCATCTAAGGTACATGGCCACACTCATCCAAGGTACATGGCCACACTCATCTAAGGTACATGGCCTCACTCATCCAAGGTACATGGTCACACTCATCCAAGGTGCATGGCCACACTCATCCAAGGTACATGGCCACACTCATCTAAGGTACATGGCCACACTCATCCAAGGTACACGGTCATACTCATTCAAAGTACAAGATCACAATCATCCTGGGTAAACGATCAAAGCACCGTTGGTTACCGGTCAAAGCATCCTAGGTAAAAGGTTAAAACATTCTTGATAGCGGTCAAACATCCAAGGTAAACGGGCAAAGCATCCTAGGTAAACGGTCAAAGCATTCTTGGTAACGGTCAAACACCCTATGAACGCGATAAATACATCCTAGATCAAAGCATCACAGGTGAAATAGTCAAAACATCTAAGTACACGCATTATGAGGAATTCTATTCAGCCTGTTACTTCCTATTTGGTTTTGCACGATGATAAATTTATATAACCCCCGACTTCATTTCATTTTTTTTCCACCATGACTTGTTTCGCTTCAAATCACTTGCACTTTCTGGCATTATCTTGATTTTGATATAAAGGTACTAGTTACTATGCCACTTAACTAAAATCACCTGCATGAAATACATTAAAGGAACATGGTTTCAATCTTACGCGTGTACTGGCAATGTTAAGACAGCTATATGGCCTCCTGTCGATTTCGAAAATTCTTGCTTATTCCAGTGACGATCTGTAACCTGATCACTGTAATCATTTTGTGTATTGTTTTTCTAAAATAATGAGTATTTGAATATATTCAGCCTATCAGGCTAGTCATACGTATTACTAATAAACAACTGTTTGGTTGCTTTTGTCATAGCTGTCATAAAAGGACACACGAATCTTTCTTTCGTGAAACACGACAAGGGGTCAAGAAATGTACAAATGACTGGTATTTCTTCAGAATTTTTACTGTTTTACACTCAAACTCGGGTTCGTTGTCGTGTTGCAACATAGCAAACGAAGGATCGATAAAGATAGTATAGGCTCCGCCACATTCACAAAGACAATGACCACGTCACAGATTTCCGGGAAACAACAGACCCAAAACGCTAGGGTTCAAGTCTTCTTGAATCAAACTACCAAAAACCCATAAAAATAAAGACGATTATTCCAAATACAATGTATTGATTCAGAAACACACAAAGAACTGCTTCTACGATATTAAGCGTATGTGATCATAAAGATAGCCTTCACGTTACACTCCTAAGCACCGATATTCATCTCAATATGAAAAACCGAAAGCATAAAACAAGAAGGAAATTGTTGATGCATTTAATACATTCTTTGCTAGCTATTACCATTACCAAGGTTCACATAACCGGCTTGGTGGGCAATGAAAGATTTAGTTGTAACAGGGAACGTCATATACACAAGACAATGCCTTTCCACACAGACCCCGGAACAACAATAGTTTACAAAACATAAGGGGCTAAAAGGGTACAAGTGCAAACATGTATGGGAATAGGGGTGTACTGAATGGTCTGGCCGACTATCAAAAACAACTATGGAGAATTTACGGAAACAACAAAAGGGAAATGAAGTCTGGGACTTCACAAATACGCAATCGTTCGACATGATTAAAGTAGGAATGTAATCTGTACCTGACACATTATTGAAATCCACAATCATTTCGAATTGCCAACGGGAAAATAATTTAAATATCTAAACAGTTTTGTGAATAGGATGTGAAAAGTAATATTCCCATTATAATGCAAACAAAGCACACAGATAATCTTTCATGCATACATAATTGATGAACGTATCAATAAAAAGTAATGTATTTGCTTGCAATTCGCACGGTCTAACAATTACAAATTGAATGTAATTGCGCAGTTTACACAACACGCCGATTATATTTACAAGTGATTCAGGAAAGTTAGTTAAAATTTTGTACAGAACAGTACGGACGTTTAGTTTTAAACAGTTTCTAGCACATTTGTTAAAGGTAAGTTAACATTTTATACACAGACAATTTGCATACATTACGTTATAGATTGCAAATTAATCTGTATTTTTAATCTCAGAGTAGAATGAACATGAGCATTGTAATCGAAAATGAACATATTTAGAATACCATCGAAAGAAAAACCAACGGATGGAGTAATCAGGTTCATCAACATTTGTAAATAAAATAAGGCGACAGAAATCATTTTTCCACGGATCATATAGACTAAAACATATTACTGATGTCTAGAGCATAAACACGCATTTGGAGATGCAAATAAACTGAATATTGCGTGCCCATGTTAACAAAAGAATACCAATTAGTTAGTTCAAAATTAAACAATCCGTACAAGTTTTAGATACATTTTTTTGCGTCTTTTCCTTAGAAAGTTACGTTTAAAATAATTATGCTGACGTTGTTGAGATGCCAGTTAACGTATTATTTTTAGGCAATATGTCAGTATGGCATTGATAAACAAATGAGAATATTTGTTAATCAAGCGAGCATACAAATACATCAATGCAGGTGGATGTTTTAATCAAATTCAGATAGTAAAATACATACTGAGCAACGGTGCAATGGGTAAATACGAGTCGTGTCCACAGCATTCATGGATACCTTGCGCCAGACAGAAACTTAATTACTAATCTCCAAATACCGATATTAACGTATTTATGTTTTTATGTATGATTATTATTTTTATTTATGTTTTAGCTCACCTGAGCATAAAGTGCTCATGGTGAGCTTTCAGGATAGCTGGATGTCCGTCGTCGTGTGTCGTCTGTCCACATGTTCTTTAAACACCATCTCCTATTATATTGAATGGATCTGGCCCATACTTCAGATGAATGCTCTTGTGTGGGCCTCTTCCAAAGTTGCATACGTATTTCAAAGGAGTTAGAAATAGATTTAAAAATGTAAACTTCGACAATGTTCTTGTCATAATACAAAATAAGGCGACATAAATGCAAACAGGAGTCGTTTTTCCACGGATCATATAGGGTAAGAATGATTACTGATGTCGTGTCCTAAGTGTTCATGGATACCTTGCGTCAGACAGAAACTTAATTACTTATCTCCAAATACCGACATTTACGTACATATACTTATGTTTTAACGTATGATTATTATTTTTGTTTTATGTTTAAGCTCACCTAACCATAAAATGCTCATGGTGAGCTTCCAGGATCGCTGGATGTCCGTCGTCCGTCGTCGTGCGTCGTCCGTCCACATGTTCTTAAAACACATCTCCTATTATATTTAATTGATCTTGCCCATACTTCACGGGAATGATATTGTGTGATCCCCTTTCAAAGTTGCATACGTATGTCAAATGAGCTGGAAATAGATTTTAAAAGTGTCAACTTCGCCAATCTTCTTGTCAAAAAACAATAAGTTCTACAGCTTTGATATTTGGTGTTCAGCATTGTCTAGTGGTCCTCTTACAATATTGCATACATTATTAAGTTCCATTAAAAACGGCCGCCAAGTGCGGGGCCGTGTTCCCTATATGTATATAGTGGAAATGATAACGACATTTCCTTCTAAACTACTTGACCAAATTTCGTAGAAATGATCCTATGGGGTCCTGTTTCAAAGTTATATATTCCGGTCTGTGGCATAAGTAGGTGACAGGAGATGAAAATAGATTTTAAGTGTGAAAACATTTGTTCAAAACCATAAAGCTAAGAGGTTTGGTATTTGGTGTGTAGCACCGTCTTGTGGACCTCATGCAAGATTGAATAAATTATTGAGTTCCGTCAAAAACATGGTCGCCTCGAGGCGGGGCCGTGTTAAAATGAAGACTTAGAAAATATTATTGTTCAAAACCATAATGAGTAGAGTTTTGATAGTTGGTGTGTCTTTTCTAAGATTGTATAAATAATTAAATTTTGTAAAAAAAAACATGCCAGATTGGTAATGCCTTCTTTCCTATACGTATAAAGTGGAAACTATTAACGGCATCTCCTCCGAAATTGCTGAATGGATTTGTATTGAGCCTATACCAATATATTGGCACATTAGTATAATTCAGTCTGAATGACAGTGCATTCATATGAGTTACTTGATGAAATGTTCTTGTTCTCCCCATTCTCGGCCCGTGGCCACCTGCTTTCTTAGGCTGTCATGGTTGCTTTGGATAGCCTGACAATGCATTATTTCCCCAAATAAACTCTTTGTAACTATCTATTTTAAGAGATTATTTCTATCGATTTTTGTAAATATTCTGATATCATTTTTTCCAAAGTTTGCAGTATTTAACATATTACCATATTTCCTCGGTACATACATACCAAAACTTCAAATATGACAATTGTATTTGACTGTAGTCACATTTTCGCAGCGCGTTGATTCCACTACCGTTGCATTATGAAGGTATCGGAACAAGCATTCATCACACTAGAAAATAAGAGTCTACACGAGCCACTTGGAAACGTGGTTGCTCGAGTAACCAGTAGTATATTGATTTACAATAATACACCACGTCTGCACAATTAAAATAGTGCATGTATATCAATTACTATAGATCGCTTAATTTAAAAACCAACTTAAAACAGACAAACCGGTAGATCAATGCATATAAATGTTTAGTTATGTTCAACCATTTCTAATTGGATTGATACGAGAAAACACGTTATAACCAAGGTTTTTTTTATCGAAGCTGTCCTAGTATTTTGTTATGAATTCATCGTTCTAATCATTGAGTTGGTTACAAACGTTGGTTACAATATTGTTGTCGTGTGATTTTTTCGCACTTGTCTCGTCTATTACGAGAACTATGATAAAGTCATTATCAATTACAACGATTTCCTTCCGAAATGTCTTATCATATCGTTGTTACTTTTCCAGATGTCAACGCTAATGCTTATAAGTGTGATTGTACTTTCTTCAATTGAATTAACTACTGCAAATGCTAGACGACTGGAAAGGATAGAAACAAACATAAAAAGCCTTGATCTTAAACTGAGCGGATACTCACTTGTAAGTAACTCGTAGTGGTATAATGGGTTACATATCATTTGCGCTATTTTAAATGTGTTTTTGTGACATGTGTCCTCTCTTGCTACAAGTACCTTTTCAACTTAAAAATAAAAGATAATTGCTGTGCGTACTGTACCATTATAATTCACTAATGAATAGTGCAAGTCGAATTGTAATGGGCTATTGAAAACCATGAAATATGTAACCTTCTGAAAATAAAGAATTTATTATTATTATTATTATGTATTATTCGAAATAAAACTTCGGACCTGATGGATTCGAATGAACGTGGTCCGACTTTATTAGTGGTTCAGTGCGCAATTGTTCTGATATCTACTGGTTTGAAGGCATTCATTATATGTTATCTTGTCGATACAGACACGAATTGTTCAACAGGATGACTGACTAGGGACAGGCTGAGTTCTGTTTCGTTGAGCATGCTAATGATTTATTTACCTTTTGATACACAACGAAACAATTCTGAAATATTTCGTTATATTATAAATAATATGAATAATGTGCATTGATTAATTGATGTAGACCAGATTACTGTATTCCAAAGCTATGTATCATTATTATTTGACTATGATATAATGTTTCAGGATATCTCAACACTGAAGAATGACGTTGCTGACACAAATAAAAAGTTGGATTTAATCTTAGAGATTATGAATGGTACGACCACAGCACACCAGACTAGCTACAACATCGGTACAGCTTCCGCAAAAAACAGAGCTTCCAATCCAGTATCAACACTGAACGATTTAGAAGTTACAGTTCAGAGAGAATTGAACAGAGTAAGACGAGCCTTTGTAACTGAGAAGAAAAAGCTATCGCAACAACAGAAAAGAAATAATTTTCAGTTTCACGAATTTGCCGAAAAGCTAAATGATAATTTGGCCATTCTGAATGACAGGAATTATATAAAATGGACAGCCGCTGCTAATTCTATTAATCAATCAGTTATTTCACTGCTAGGTACTGTACGTGATCAAATTGATAATCAACTTAATGTATGGAATCAATCAATACACAAACACTTGAACGAAAATACAAATAAAACTCTTTCTAAGCTGGGCATATTGGATCATTCGATTGGTTCTTTTAATGATAGCATTCATAAATCACTAATTGATGTTGACCAGAAAGTCATTAGTTTCATCAATACGTCTGTGATTCAACATGACACTTTTACGAAGAACCTTCAAAATGAAATGACTTCTTCCATGACTAAAATACATGACGCTGTTCAATCTTTTGATTATGATCAAAGTTTTGTTAATGTCAACACTGAAATTCAGTCACTTGAGGATAAAACAGACAGCTTATTATATAAACTAAGAAGAGATACTGTACGCCTTGTAAATTCTAGATCCTGGAATCAAGGAAGACTTGAGGTATATATCGATGGTAATTGGGGAACGGTATGTGATGATAATTTCAATAATACTGCCGCAACTGTAGCTTGTAGAATGTTCGGCTACCGAACAGGTACATTTAAAAAAAGTGCGTATTTTGGGAAAGGGAAACTTCCCATTTTAATGAATCGGGTCAGCTGTCGAGGAATAGAAAAAAGTATACACGAATGTACGTACGAGAAGATTGTCGCCTGTGGCCACCATGAAGATGTTGGAGTGATATGCACTGATTGAATTTCCTTTCTATTCCAAGTACGATGTTCACAATCAATGTACACAAGATAGACAACGCGCACAGTACTCTGATATTTATAAAACGAGTGTCGATTGTAGAATATTCCCATTGACTGTATGTAACATTGTACAGAAATACAAATGTACAACATATTCCTTGACACATTGTAGTTCACCGACATGTCAAGACAATTTCGATGTTTTACCGTTTTTGTGTTCCTTTTGGATAATCGTGTCTTCCTTTGAGCGGCATTTAATAAGCCATTATGTTCAAGAAAGTGTGTTGTTAAAAGGGTATATCAATCATAAGATGAAGTTTCAAGCTCACACATACGAGCTTCAATATTATTCACCAGGGTGACATGATTTCGATATAACTGTGTGATACCGACCTCTGTACTCGCCTTACATGTACAACATAAATAATCTGTCTGCTTGAGCTTTTTGGTATTTGTAATAATAATAATAAGCAATACGTTTCATCTTTACAATCAATGAGACATATTATTTTATATTGAACATTTTATACAGTATTTCGTAATGTGGTTTTGTTGCGTGTGTTCTGACTAACACAAGTAAGTAATATTTTGACACAACGGACATTTCGAGTCAACATTGTTTGGTTAATTACATAGCAACATTTCCTCTGGGGCGACCGATTGACCTTTCCTCATGGAGACACAAAGGAAATGAACAAATGTATTCAAACATAACAAATTCCTTCAAACATAGTCTTGTACTAATTTCAAAAGCGGAAGTAACTCTTGAAACAATTCTTGTATTTTGTTATATGTGATTCAAACGCCAATAATCACAAACACTCGAACGTTTTACAATTAATCAAGTAATTAAGCTAAGTTGTCGGACAAATATAAACAGTATCTTTGTGTTTTTTAATTTGATGTAACACATTTATTGCTATCATTAGTTTTGTTTATCAAAGTTATATCCATTTATATAAATATTACATGCATCTAGATGAATAGATTATTATCCTTTCAATACTTTATTACGTGTGTCGAATCACTTAATTATTTTGTAGACGCGCAACAGTGGTCACAATAATACATTTAATAAGCTCATTAACTTTTTGAAAACAAAACACATGTCATGCTGCGAAGGTTTTCACATTGTAATTCAACTTAAAGCTAATCAATTATAAATGAAACCGCAACCGGATACAAAACAGTAAGACTATGCATACTATTACGTCATACCAACACTTTCTGTTTGACGGAGATTTGTTTTGATTAACTAGAAAATGATGTGGTAAAGAATCGTGATAAATGTTCATACCAGATAAATATCTTAACACTAAAATTGTCTGATAGTGCCCAAAACTGCCACCACTTACTCACTTAACTCCTTGGTTTTCAGAACGGACACTCTATTTTAGATAATTTTAAGTAGTTAACGCGATAAATATATAGTTAACTATATAATGTTCTAGTTAATTATCTATATTGGTAATGCATTCGCTTCATATTTTTGGTAACTTTTAAGTTGTTAACGAGTAAAGTATCGAGTTAATGTGATAATTTACTAGGAAAGTATGTAGTTAACTAGATACATTACTCGTTAACCACTTGATTAATTAGATAAGTATGTAACTAGATATTTATCGCGTGAACTTCTTAACACTTGTCAAAAATAGATTGGTGGGTAAGTGGTGGCAGTATTTGGCACGATCAGACACTTTTTCGTGTTAAGATATTAATCTGGAATAAAATTTATCACGATACTTATCTAGTGAACCACATACTTTTCTAGTTAATTAAGTAGTAATCTAGTTTCTTTTACGTGATAACCACATAATGTTCTGGTTATTTTAGTAGTTAATTGTTAGCAGAAATATACCACCACAATATACGTAATAACAAGCGATAAACAATGAGTCATGGATGAATTAATGTTTTATTCATACATTGCGTCCAAATGATGAAAAGTCTAACCAGAATTTGAACAGACATGGAATGAAATCGTTCGCTTGTTACGAATAATAAATAATTTGTAAGCCATGTTATATACTGTACTGTTTTAAAATTCCACAGCAACCATGTTTGATATCCAATAAAATACTTTGGATCGCCTGTTCAACTTTCGCTCATTGATTACACAACATACGAATATTGATTACACAACATACGCATATTCATTACACAACATACGCATATTGATTACACAACATACGCATATTGATTACACAAAATACGCATATTGATTACACAACATACGCATATTGATTACACAACATAAGCTCATTGATTACACAACATACGCATATTGATTACACAACATACGCATATTGATTACACAACATAAGCTCATTGATTACACAACATACGCATATTGATTACACAACATACGTATATTGATTACACAACATTCGCTCATTGATTACACAACATACGCATATTGATTACACAACTTCCGTTCATTGATTACACAACATACGCTAATTGATTACACATCATACGCTCATTGATTACACAACATACGCTCATTGATTACACAACATACGCTCATTGATTATACAACACACGCTCATTGATTACACAACATAGACTCATTGATTACTCAACATACGCTTATTTAGTACACAACATACGCTCCTTGAGTACGCAGTGTAGATTGTTTAAAGCGACAATTTTGCTCATTGTTTACACAACATTTGCACATTGATTACACAACATTCGCTCTTTGAATACACAACATACGCTCATTGATTACACAACATACGCTCATTGGTTATACAACATACGCTCATTGATTATGCTACATAGACACATTGATTACACAACAGACGCTCATTGAGTACACAACACATGCTCATTGATTATACAACACACGCTCATTGATTACACAACATAGACTCATTGATTACTCAACATACGCTTATTGAGTACACAACATACGCTCCTTGAGTACGCAGTGTACATTGTTTAAAGCGACAAGTTTGCTCATTGTTTACACAACATTTGCACATTGATTACACAACATTCGCTCTTTGAATACACAACATACGCTCATTGATTATGCTACATAGACACATTGATTACACAACAGACGCTCATTGAGTACACAACACATGCTCATTTATTACACAACATAGACCCATTGATTACACAACACACGCTCATTGAATATACAACACACTCTCATTGATTACACCACACAGACCCATTGATTACACAACACACGATCATTGATTACACAACATAGACCCATTGATTACACAACATAGACCCATTGATTACATAACACAGACCCATTGATTACACAACACACGATCATTGATTACACAACATAGACCCATTGATTACACAACATAGACCCATTGAGTACACAACATACGCTCATTGAATATACAACACACGCTCATTGATTACACAACACATACCTATGGATTCCACAACATACGCTTATTGAGTACACAACATACGCTCCTTGAGTACGCAGTGTACATTGTTTAAAGCGACAATTGTTTGATTTAAGGTAACGTAAGCAAATTAAATTAAATATTGTAGGATCGAACATCATTTTTAGAACGCAAATAAAGCCGACCATCGATGTGAAGATATAAATAATATCAGTTTTATGTTAACTTATTCGTAGTGTCAATGATATTGGGGTACCCGAACAAGAGGTACTAATTTTATACATGTACCTAGATGTCTCATATTATGGATTACATTATGTGTAGTTACACGAAATTTAACGTTGTAAACACAGTGAGAATGTTGGAGGGACAAGTTTAGACCAATTCCTTCTATTTCACTAATACGATGAATACTAGCATACGAGCAATTTACGCATGCTATCATGTTAAATATTACTCAAGATAGCAACATTTGTCATCATGACACTGTTGTTAACTATCTCACCAGAAATAGTGAAAGTTGTGAACAAATCATATATACATATTCTAACTATTTTGAACATGTTTACTAAGAACTTGCCCACGTCATAGGATGGCGATGCTCACGAAACCATTGTTTCATTCGTATATAATTATTTATGATAATGCAATGTATTACATGTTCAAAATCGCGAAAATAAAATGTGTATCAAACATTATTCTGCGACTATTTCTAGTTTGATAAGTTCAAATTCCTATATTATTTATAGTGTTTTTAAGAAGACTCTATGAGTTGGCGTGAAGTCAAACTGGTTGTACATTTGAATGAAGGAGTGGAATGCCACATACAATGGACACGGCAACAAAAGCACACAGAGACATGAAACAGTATACATATATGTAAACAATTACAACAAATCTCCATTATTTACACTGATAGATTGTAGGTTAGTTTGCCATCGTTTTTAATTTCTGTATAGTCTTTTCTCGTTCTCACGCTCTCAAATTTATTACATTGTACCCTCGGGATTGAGCGTACCTCAGCATCTGTGTCGGTAGGTGTATATTTGTGTATGTGACTTTACCGGCTCTACTTTCTTTCACTTTTTGCGATATGCAATTAATGCAACAATCGAAATGATGCATTTAGTGATAACTAGTACTAACTGTTTTGTTAAAGCGTTAACTAATGCGGTTAAAATTCAATTTCTTGATCACGATTGACCAAAACGTAAGTTTATCGCACCAAGATGCCACACACAGGCAGTTCACGAGCATTATTAACAGTCGAATAACACACAAAATACTAGACATATATGCATAAAAAATGTTTGAATGGCTCTTATGTAAACAAGAGTTTGTGTACTCCAAGGAAATTATGATCGCACAGGTTCAGTGCATCTTGAAAGAGACATGATTGTGTAGTAAGTTTTGGAACTTTGTAATTCCTGCATGGTTCATGACAAAAATACCCTTACTTATAGAATGTGAATTCTGTGTTAGCGTTTCGTACACTCTCTATCTCTGCCATGTCCTCAGTTATATTGAAGTACGCATATAACGCATTGTCTATTCGACGCACATCCTTATAAAAAGTCAAAAGATAAACAGAAATCATTTATAATATTGTTTTCGACCTTGCTTGTGTACTTCGGTACATATATATATCTGGCAACGAGAATTCGTTGAAGGCCAGCTTCTTGCAGCAGATCAATTAGCACGTATAGTGGTTATTGCGCAAATGTAAGCAGCGTGTACAGCTTTATTTCTACAACCGACTTGTAGCCCTGACGTTACACTCATGGGGACCGATATTCATCTCAAGATGAAACGGTTAACCAAAAGCATAAAACAAGAAGGAAATTGTTGATGCATTTGATTCATTCTTTCGTCGCTATTACCATGGTGCCATTTACATAAGACAATTACTTCCAACTTAGACCTCGGAAAAAAGTCTACGAAACAAAAAAGTGCAAGAACAAACATGCATGGGAATATAGCCCAAGTACGGAGTGGTCAGGCCGACAATCAAGGGCAACTATGAAGAATTTATGGGGACAGCAAAGGGGAAAATGAAGCCTGAAAATTCACAAATCGTTAGACGTGATTAAAGTAGGAATGTAATCTGACACATTATTGTAGTCTACAATCATTTCGATATGCCACAGGGATAATAATTTAAATATCTAAATAGCTCTTAATATACATCAAAATGACAAATTCCCAATCCGTACTGATGTGTACGACGATGGAAAGAATATTCCTAATATGCACTCAAAAATCTTACATGCATTCTTACTTGAAGTATATAACAATACAAATAATTCATTTGCTTCCAATTTGTAAGTTTAACAATTGCTCGATTGAAAAAGTAATATTTTCAGCACGTATATATATATCGTTGTACAATGGTTGAGCAAGAACCGAAATATCTATTCCGAATGTGTTGAGACATTTATGCTGCACATTGGAACAGGCATCTTACAATAATGGTAAAATCATATGCGCAGTTTGTTGCACATGTTCCAAATTATCTTCCAGCAAGAATGTTTGTGTTGTTATTATCTAGGAAGTATTGAGTTTCCTTGTTGATGCAAAGCTCAGCTTTGCCGGGTTCAAATGAGACAACATGGCCTATAAAATAGATGTAACTGTACAACAAGCCGATTATATTTACTTGTGATTCAGGGAAGGTACTCATATTTTGGTTGCAAGAAGCAAAGGTGGAAAACAGAACGGACACTTAGATTTGAACAGTTTCAAGGACATTAATTAAAGGTAAGTTGACGTTTTATACAATGCTTTCATAGCAACAATTTGACGTTGTAGATCGCGTTTAAAGTTATTGAATTCGTATGTTTAATGTCAGGGTAGAATAAACATGAGCATTGAAATAGAAAATATCTTATATTTAGAGTACCGTTCATGAAGCAAATACCTATAGATGGAGTTATCAGGTTCATCAACATTTGAAACAAATTTGACGACAGTAATAAAACTAGTAGTCCTCTTTTCACGTATCATATAGACTTAGAAGTGTGACTGGTGCCTGGAGCATAAACACGCATCTCCAGATGTGAACAAACTGAATATTTCGTGCCCATGTCAACAAAGTATGAACACTTAATTAGTTCAAAATAAAACGATCCGTACTTGCTTTCAGATAAATTATTTTGTTTTGTTTCCTTTGAAGGTATTAAATTAAAGACCGTCTTCTAAAATTACGTTGAAAATAAATATGCTGATTTTGTTGAGAAGCCAGTCTACGTTTTAATCTTAAGAAATGGGTCATTATGGCATTTATAGACAGATGAACAGATTTGTGAATCGAGCAGTCTTATTCGGTCATTCATCGTTTAGTACAATTAGCGTAGGAAAATATCCAGTCACATAAAATTCTGGCGAATGTATTAAAGTAATCAAATTCAGGTAGTAAAACAAGGAGCAACGGTGTAATTGGTCAATATGAGTCGTGTCCGAAGCGTTCATGGACACATTGCGTGAAACAAAAACTGAATTATTTATCACCAAATATCGATACCTTCGTAATGTATTTACGTTTTTATGTACAAAAACTTACAAATTCGTTCATATATACATTGAAATAAGTTATTGAGCTTAAACATACTTCAGTGTTGTGGTGACGTCGTAACGTTTTAATGGTGTGGTGATTCATGTGTAAATCGCTGTATTATTATTATTTCGTTTTATGTTTTTAGCTTTTAGGATCGTTGTATGTCCATCGTCGTGCGTCGTCCGTCAACATTTTCTTTACACAAAATTTCCTATACCACCGAATGGATTATGTCCATACTTCACAGTAATGATCCTTAGATGGGCCTCTTTCAAAGTTGCACAACGTGTTCCGGCCAAATGCATAAGTAGGTAACATGAACTAAAAAAGGTTTTAATAGTGTAAACATCGAAAATCTTCTTGTCCAAAACAAGCAAGGCCTACAGCTTTGATATGTGGTGTCTAGTGTTCCTCTTACAAGGTTGCATACATTATTTAGTTCCGTCAAAAAACATGACCGCCAGGTGCGGAACCGTGTTCCCTATATGCATATAGTGGAAACTGTAAACGACATTACCTCCTTAACCACATAATAGACTTGATCAATTTCTTTGAAATAATCCTATGGGGTACTCTTTCAAAGTTATATAAATGATTCTGATCTGTGGCATTAGTAGGTCACAGGAGTTAAAATAGATGTAGATAGTGAAAATCTTCTTGTCCCAAACCATTAGTCTTAGAAGTTTGCTATTTTGTGCGTTCCATTGTCTAGTGGTCATCTTACAAGATTGCATAAATTATTAAGTTCCGTCAGAAAAAACATGATTGTGAAAAGTTTAAGGTGTAGAGTTTTATATTTGATGTGAGGTCCTCTTCTGAGATTATATTAATAATGAAGTTCTGTCAAAACAACATGGCCGTCAGTGGGCATTCCCTCGTTGCTCAACTATTAACGACATCTCAGCCTAAATTTCTAATTGACTTTTATTGCACCTATACCAATTTATCGACACAATAGTCTAATTCAGTTAGAATGGCAGTGCACTCAGGTGAGCGTTATAGGGACATTATGCCCCACTTGTTGTTATGAATATTAGGTTCCCCTTTCCCAATGTGCAGTTTCTTTATTTGATGTAATGTTCGTATTCTCCCTCTTTCGACCTGTGAACATCTGCTTTCTCAGCCTGACGCGTGGGATTTGCTGTCATGGTTGTTTTTGACAGCCTGACAATTCCTTGTTTCCCCATACCCATAGATCTTTGCCCTTACACCTCCTCAATATCTAATGTTTCGTAGGTTGCTTGGGAACTGTGTGTAAGGCATTATCTAGTGTATGTGGCGTTCCCTGTAACAATTTAATCTTTTCGTTATTACAAATTGCAAATTAACTCCTTGTAACTATATATTTTAAGACAACAGTCCTATCGATTTTTGTTAATACTTTAATATCATTTTTGCAAAAGTTTGCAGTTTTTTACATATTTTCCTTTTTTCCTTTGTAAACAATTACTGAAAGAAAATGACAACTGAATTTGACTGTAGTCACATTATAGGAGTTAACTTTTACCGACTGATGACCGACTATTATCAATGCTGACGCTATTCTTGTAATATATAATTATGAATGACTGATAGAACTCATTACATGATTATATTGCAGCTGCCGATAATGATTTATAAAACAACATGTACATTTTATTTAAAAGAAATGCATAATTACCATAGCTTAATAGCTGTTCCCAGCTTGTTGAACTCATATAACGCACAGTATTATTGTTGCATATATTTAGCGTGTTGTCGTTGTTTTCATTAGTTCTATGATTATGAGTGCTATAACTCAGAGTCTTAACTAATAAAACTACACCATCTAAACTTCTTTCAATTTGTGCCGATCACAGTTTTTAAATATATTCATGATTATTGTTGAATACATGCGTTGTTTGCTAAATAAAGTCATGTTTTGAGGAACACGAAAAATCGGTCAATGGCGCTACCGGGATTCGAACCCGGATCTGAGGATTGCCGGTCCGTTATGCTAACCACTACACAGATTCATCAGTGTAAATAAGATGTACCGTTGCTGTAAACTTTCATCTTAATAGTTTATGCCTCATAGGTATAAATAAGAGTCTACTCGAGACATTAGGTTTTGTCACGATGAATATTTAAACGTGGTAACGTGGTTGCTCGGGCAAGCAGTAGTATACTGATATACAATAATACACATCACGTCAATGATTTCTATTCGTCTGCACAGCAAAAAAGTGCGTGCATATCAATTACTAACGAGCCGGTAGATAAATGCATATCCAAGTTTATTATGTTCAACCATTTCAAATTGGATTGATAAGAGAAAACAAGTTATTACCAAGGTTTGTTTTAGAAGCTGTAGCATGATAAATAATACAAAAGAGCATATGTATTCTCAAATACCAGTGTATATCTCTTATTTTTCAGATTCATTGAAACAACGATGAAAAGTTACAGCGTTCCATACATGTGGTCAAACCCTGTCGGTGTTGTCCTAATATTTTGTTATGAATTCATCTTTCAGATTATTGAGTTTATTACAAACGTTGATTACAAAATTTTGTTTGTGTGATTTTCTCGCACTCCTCTCAGCTAATACTATGGAAACGTCATTTAGCAATTACAACGATTTCCTTCCGATATTTGAAATCATATCATTTTACTTTTACAGATGTCGACGGTAATACTTGTTAGTGTAATTGTACTTTCTTCCATTGAATTAACTGCTGCAAATGCTAGACGATTGGAAAGGATAGAAACAAACATAAAAAGCCTTGATCATAAACTGATCGGATACTCACTTGTAAGTAATCCGTAGTCCTATAATGTGTTACATATCGTTTTGTGCTATTTTAAATGTGTTTCTGTGACATGTATCCTCTCTTGCTACAAGAAACTTTTCAAGTTTAAAAAAAAGTTGATCGTTGTGCTTACTGTACCATTATAATTCACTGTACATAATAGTGTTAATGTTTAAACTAAAGTTGGACCTCGTTTATTCGACAACCTTAAATCCGAATTACCCAATATCATCCGAAATAAATATCAGGTCCCTGTGTGTATTCTTAGGCACGTCGATTTAAAATGGGCTATTGGAAACCTTGTATTGTTCGAAATAAAAATTCGGAGCTGATGCATTCGAATGACCGAGGTTCGACTATATAAGTGTTTCAATGGCAATTATTCTAATGTCTACCGGTACGAATCCATTCATTATATGTATTATTGTAGATACAGACACCAATTTTCCAACAGGATGTCTGTACTTTTTTGTCAGGGACAGGTTGTTTTTGTTTCGTTGTGCATGCTTTAATTTATTTACCTTTTTATATACATCGAAATAATTCTGAAGTATCTCGTTATATTATAAATATTATGAACAATGTGTATAGATAAGAACAATGCGACGGTAAATTGATGTAGACTAGATTGATGTCTTCCAAAACTATATATTATTTCCATTTCTCTATGCTGTTTCAGGATATCTCAACACTGAAGAATGACGTAGCTGACACAAATAAAAAGTTGGATTTAATCTTAGAGATTATGAATGGTACGACCACAGCCCACCAGACTAGCCACGGCATCGATACAGCTTCCGCAAATAACGGAGCTTCAAATCCAGTGTCAACACTGAACGATTTAGAATTTACAGTTCAGGGAGAATTGAACAGAGTTAGACGAGCATTTGTAACTGAGAAGAAAAAAATATCGCAACAACAGAAAAGAAATAATTTCCAGTTTCACGAATTTGCTGAAAAGCTAAATGATACTTTGGCGATTCTAAATGACAGGCATGATACAAAATGGACTGTCGCTGCTAGTTCTATTAATCAATCAGTTGTTTCAGTACTAGGTACTTTACGCGATGAAATGGACAATCAACTATCTGTATGGAATCAATCAATACACGAAAACTTGAACGAAAATACAAATAAAACTCTTTCTAAGCTGGGCATATTGGATCATTCGATTGGTTCTTGGAATGATAGCATTCATGAATCACTCGTTGATGTTGACCAGAAAGTCAATAGTTTCATCAATACGTCGGTGATTAAACATGACAATTTTAAGAAGGACTTTCAAAATGAAATGACTTCTTCCATGACTAAAATACATGACGCTGTTCATTCTATGGATTATGATCAAAAGTTTGTTAATGTCATCACTGCAATTCAATCACATGATGATAAAACAAAACGCTTACTATATGATTTTCATGTAAAAGATACGGTACGCCTTGTAAATTCTACATCCATGAATCAAGGAAGACTTGAGGTATATATCGATGATAATTGGGGAACGGTATGTGATGATGTATTCGTTATTAATAATAATGCCGCGAATGTTGTTTGTAGAATGGTTGGCTACCGAACAGGTATATTTAAAGGTGAAGCTTATTTTGGGCAAGGGACACTTTCCATTTTAATGGATGATGTCGTCTGTCGAGGAACAGAAAATAGTATACAGGAATGTGAGTACAATCAGTCTAACGACTGTTACCACTCTGAAGATGTTGGAGTAATATGTTCTGACTGATCAATTTCCCTTGTGTTTCAAGTATGATGTTCACAGTTAATGTACACAGGATAGACAAAGCAGTACTCTGACAATTATAAAACGAGTTTCGTTTGTAGGATCCTCCCATTGACTGTATGTAACATAGTGCAGTAAAACAATTGTACAACATATTCCATTATACACTTTAATTCACATTCAACTCTGTGTCTTCCTTATATTGATATTTTTCTTTTTTGAACCATTATATTTAAGAAAGTATATTGTTAATTGTGTATATCATTAACTAGTTGAAGTTTTTACCTCACACATTAATCCTTCACGTGGTTCATCGAGGTGATAGTGTTTCAATACATAAGTGTTATACCAAGCTGTTCACTACCCTTATAATTACAACATGAACAACCAGCTTTATGATAACACTTACGGTCTCACCACGCGACTGACACGATCACGTTTGTATTTTTATAATAAACTCACTACTGACGATAATCCGAGACTTCTCTGACCCTATAGCCTTTTTTTGCGGCTTAGGGTCAGAGGAACTCCTATAGTAAAAACCCGGGGATTACTGAAAACCACACAGTCGTGTGCAGTCGTGTACTTTCAACGGTGTATGTGGCGTTTGGTCTCATTTTAACGGAAAGTTAGCCGAACAAATCGGTAAATTGATATTTAATTTACCAATCTGCATCGATCACGTGACAGCCAGGTGTTTTGACCCAAATACATATTTACATGAAGAAAATTATTGTTTTAGCTTACTCTGAAAAGGATTGACCGTTACAACGTATTAAAGGTTTTCAAAACAAATGTTACGGTTCAGATAGGTTAATTATTATATTGATAATAGATGTATATGCTTGAAATGTTAATCCAATGAATGTTTACATAGATATATTGATTTAAAATCCCCGGGTTTTTACTATAGGAGTTCCTCTGACCCTAACCAGCAACATGAAATATCAAAAATCGTAAAAGGGGCTGGTTTAGGGACAGAGAAGGCTCGGATTATACTGACGATAGATGTGAAACGCTTAGTAAGATGGTTGGTCACTTTGAAATAGTCTCGTTTGTAGCGTTTGTCATAAGGTGCCATGATAAGATGAAAATTATTTTCGGGGTAAATATTTATTTATAATGCACATCATCTGTCGGCATTAACTGTTTTATGTTTGTAAATATGATAATAAGCCAGAAACATCATCTATACAACAGAGTGAGACATTTATACAGTACTTCGTAATGTTTTGTTTAGAATTTTCTGACTAATATAAGTAATATTTGTCTGAATATTGAGAACATCCTTTTGTATTATAACAATAAATGACACCAATGTTACAAAGTATATACATATCACAGAAAAATAGTTAGTCACACAATAGTTCTTCATTTAAACTGAAGTTCCGTATACAGGACTCAACTGTTACAAAGTAATTCCATAAATGGTATTTCGCCACTTTTGTCAATCGCTTCTGTTGTATCATTTCTGCACCACTTTAGAACGCACTTGTCCTCGCATGCGCCTTCCTTATTTTTTACCCGCTCAACTCTGGAGGAGAAACATTTTTCCAACAGCTCACACGCATTACAGTCAACAATATCGTCCATGTCATCACACTTGAATAATTCCGAACCGTTTCTGCACTCTGAAAAACAAGATATGCGTTCTATTTCATAACAAATTCTTCTATAAGAAAATAAGCGTCATTTATTGCAAATTATTTTGTATTTCATGTTATTTCTAAGTGGTCATGTTAGATTCGATCGTTCGGTGTGCTGCCATCACATTCAGATGATGAAATCTACGCATTTCACGCATACTTCATGGTCAAGATAATTGTACATTTGTTACGTAAGAATGTAATTGTAAAACCTCAATAATAAGACTACCTCAAAATGGAAACCACAATTTCCGATTTCATTTTGACTGTTTTGTTCTTCATTCAACTTCAATTTTATGACCGCCTCAATAAGAAGACAAGTTTTCAAAGGTCCGAAAGGTGGTCTTATTATTGAGATTTACTGGATATAGTATGTGTTGTAAGTACCGTAACGTAGTTTCCTTATTTCTTTTCGGTATTTAAAACAAATACCTAAAACAGGGTCTAAAAACATTTATTCTCTTCTATATGAGATTCAAGTCATTTTATTGGCTGAGAAGCAGGGCCTGTATTAAAAACAGGGCCACTAAAAATTGAAGCCATTTGGTTGGCTGAGAAAGCAGGGCCAATACGAGAATGATGTTTTGCATTTCTCTGACTCCCGTCTTGAAATGTTGTGCCTTAATGCTGAACATTACTATTTAGTTCATAATTAAATGTTTAGTGTAAATCAAAATGTACAATATTGTATAATAATATTGCCATTAATAAAGTGATTCGTATTTGCCTTGTTATTTGGCCAATACGATATAACATGATTAATAACATTATACCATGGTTAAACACACAATACACATACGCATGCGCAGGATATTTACGGCATTTAATGTAGAGTTTTGAAAACAAAGGATGGAGTGCGGTAAGAAAACCGTTTATTTGTATTGAAAGAAACTTATCAAGCCGCGATGTAGCGGGTACAAGCGCCAAATCGTTAAATTTCCTCGTATGAATGAGATTGTGTCCTAAAATAACCAGGTTATATAAATAACTATGCTAAATGTCATACTATTCCGTATGGAGGCTGACACGGTGGAGTATTTAAAAATAATAACTTCTGTACGTTTACGTTTGAAAGCGGGTTTTAGATAATATATATTTAGCAGAAAGGAAATTTCAGAACAACGATGTCCTGTTGATACGAACCTGCGCTGGAGGAGTTAAAGTCGCTACACATCTTAAATGCAAACTCCTCCCTGTATATCTGTCTGTTGCCATGATTCAGTTGACAATAAATTCTTGAACCATTTCCATAGTCATACATGACGTCACTAGAGATCGTTGCTTGGCACATAGTCTCGTAACCCATACCATTATTGTAAGTCGTGGTACAATCTTTAGTTTCTAAAATTTAAAACAAGAAATATCTTTAAAAAGAGATAAACGGCGTAGATAGAATGATACATTCCGGTATATTAAATGAAATAATGTTTATGGAACATTTTGAAAAATAAATCCTTAAAAAGTTTAACTCGGATCTATATACATGTACTATAATCATGGACCTGTCTTATCAGGGTCATTTTATATATACATACAGGCTTAAACATATTAACTACCGGCAAAATTCGAACTGCTAACGAACGCACATCTTACAAAAAACCCGTTTGGTGCCTCTTGGGTGAAAATATTATCTGTTAGATTTTAAAAAGCCCGCGTCGAGCACAACATTTGGTTGGTCAAAAATGTAGGTCAAAATCAATGTTATTCAGCTACGCCGAAAAAATCCATATTGTTTTTTATTGTTGAGGGAACTCGTGCCTATTTTCTGTTCAACCGTTTTGAAATATTCTACTGAATATACCACACAGAAACACGTTTCTAATTGGTCACTCCACCCTCCGTTGTTTATAAATTATTTTGATATAATTCTTTATAAGCTTATATTAATTCAATCATGTTTGAATTTCTGGTTACAAAAGGTGCCTGAAGGAATGCAATTGTTAAATTTCTGATTAATAATAACTCATTGTACTTATTTGGAAAATATAACCACGTTGAAAGTGACCAATTCGAAACGAACTTTCAAGAGCGCATACCTGTAAGTCTGTGGTTGCCGGCATAAAATACCATCTCGTAACTGTCACAGGATCTCTCATGCGTACATGTAAGATCAAAGTTGTCATTCGAACCATCGTCATCATATTTTGTCTCCAGTTTTGTAACAGGATCTGGTGCTGAAAGATATATTTTAAATGTTCCTGTTGAACTCAAGAATGAAACCAAAAATGTAATTGTGAAAGATCAAAATCATTCTAGGAAAGCGGTCACACACATCCATGATACACGGTCACAATGATCCAAGGTACATGGTCAAAATCATTCTAGGTGCATGGTCACACTCATCATAGGTACACCGTCACAATCATCTTAGGTACATGGTCACACTCATCCTAGGTACATGGTCACAATCATCGTAGGTACATGGTCACACTCATCCTAGGTACATGGTCACACTCATCATAGGTACACCGTCACAATCATCCTAGGTACATGGTCACACTCATCCTAGGTACATGGTCACACTCATCCAAGGCACATGGTCACACTCATCCTAGATACATGGTCACACTCATCCTAGGTACATGGTCACAATCATCGTAGGTACATGGTCACACTCATCCTAGGTACATGGTCACACTCATCATAGGTACACCGTCACAATCATCCTAGGTACATGGTCACACTCATCCTAGGTACATGGTCACACTCATCCAAGGCACATGGTCACACTCATCCTAGATACATGGTCACAATTATCCTAGGTACACCGTCACAATCATCCTAGGTACATGGTCAGACTCATCCAAGGTACATGGTCACACTCATCCTAGGTACATGGTCACAATAATCCTAGGTACACCGTCACAATCATTCTAGGTACATGGTCACACTCATCCAAGGTACATGGTTACACTCATCCTAGGTACATGGTCACAATCATCATAGGTACAACGTCACAATCATCCTAGGTACATGGTCACACTCATCCAAGGTACATGGTCACACTCATCCTAGGTACATGGTCACACTCATCATAGGTACACTGTCACAATCATCCTAGGTACATGGTCACACTCATCCTAGGTACATGGTCACACTCATCCTAGGTACATGGTCACACTCCTCCTAGGTACATGGTCACACTCATCCTAGGTACATGGTCACACTCATCCTTGGTACATGGTCACACTCATCCAAGGTACATGGTTACACTCGTCCTAGGTACACGGTCATAATCATCATAGGTACAACGTCACAATCATCCTAGGTACATGGTCACACTCATCCAAGGTACATGGTCACACTCATCCTAGGTATACCGTCACAATCATCCTAGGTACATGGTCACACTCATCCTAGGTACATGGTCACACTCATCCTAGGTACATAGTAACAATCGTCCTAGGTACTCGATCACACTCATCCTAGATACACGGTCATACTCATCCTAGGTACACCGTCACAATCATCCTAGGTACATGGCCACACTCATCCTAGGTACATGGTCACACTCATCCTAGGTACACCGTCACAATCATCTTAGGTACATGGTCACACTCATCCTAGGTACATGGTCACACTCATCCTAGGTACATGGTCACACTCATCCTAGGTACATGGTCACACTCATCCTAGTTACATGGTCACACTCATCCTTGGTACTCGATCACACTCATCCTAGATACACGGTCAAACTCATCCTAGGTATACCGTCACAATCATCCTAGGTACATGGTCACACTCATCCTAGGTACATGGTCACACTCATCCTAGGTACATGGTAACAATCGTCCTAGGTACTCGATCACACTCATCCTAGATACACGGTCACACTCATCCTAGGTACACCGTCACAATCATCCTAGGTACATGGTCACACTCATCCTAGGTACATGGTCACACTTATCCTAGGTACACCGTCACAATCATCTTAGGTACATGGTCACACTCATCCTAGGTACATGGTCACACTCATCCTAGGTACATGGTCACACTCATCCTAGGTACATGGTCACACTCATCCTAGTTACATGGTCACACTCATCCTAGGTACATGGTAACAATCATCCTAGGTACATGGTCACACTCATCCTAGGTACATGGTCACACTCATCCTAGGTACATGGTCACACTCATCCTAGGTACATGGTAACACTCGTCCTAGGTACATGGTCACACTCATCCTTGGTACATGGTCACAATCATCCTAGGAACATGGTAACAATCGTCCAAGATACACGGTCATAATCATCCTAGGTACATGGTCACACTCATCCTTGGTACTCGATCACACTCATCCTAGATACACGGTCACACTCATCCTAGGTACACCGTCACAATCTTCCTAGGTACATGGTCACACTCATCCTCGGTACTTGGTCACACTCATCCTAGGTACATGGTAACAATCGTCGTAGGTACTCGATCACACTCATCCTAGATACACGGTCACACTCATCCTAGGTACACCGTCACAATCATCCTAGGTACATGGTCACACTCATCCTAGGTACATGGTCACACTCATCCTAGGTACACCGTCACAATCATCCTAGGTACATGGTCACACTCATCCTAGGCACATGGTCACACTCATCCTAGGTACACGGTAACAATCGTCCTAGGTACATGGTCACACTCATCCTTGGTACACGGTCACACTCATCCTAGGTACATGGTCACACTCATCCTTGATACATGGTCACAATCGTAATAGGTACATGGTCACACTCATCCTTGATACATGGTCACAATTATCCTTGATACATGGTCACAATTATCCTTGATACATGGTCACACTCATCCTTGATACATGGTCACAATTATCCTTGATACATGGTCACACTCATCCTTGATACATGGTCACAATCGTCCTTGGTACTCGACCACACTCAATTTAGATACACGGTCACACTCATCCTTGATACATGGTCACAATCGTCGTAGGTACGTGGTCAAAACCATCCTAGGTACATGGTCACACTCATCCTAGGTACATGGTCACACTCATCCTAGGTACATGGTCACACTCATCGTAGGTACATGGTCATAATCATCCTAGGTACATGGTCACACTCATCCTTGGTACTCGACCACACTCATCCTAGATACACGGTCACACTCATCCTTGATACACGGTCACACTCATCCTTGATACACGGTCACACTCATCCTTGATACACGGTCACACTCATCCTTGATACACGGTCACACTCATCCTAGATACATGGTCACACTCATCCTAGGAACACGGTCACACTCATCCTTGCTACACGGTCACACTCATTCTTGATACACGGTAACACTCATCCATGATACACGGTCACACTCATCCTTGATACACGGTCACACTCATCCTTGATACACGGTCACACTCATCCTTGATACACGGTCACACTCATCCTTGATACACGGTCATACTCATCCTTGATACACGGTCACACTCATCCTTGATACACGGTCACACTCATCCTAGATACATGGTCACACTCATCCTTGATACACGGTCACACTCATCCTTGATACATGGTCACAATCATCCTTGATACACGGTCACACTCATCATTGATACATGGTCACACTCATCCATGATACACGGTCACACTCATCGTTGATACACGGTCACACTCAACCTTGATACATGGTCACACTCATCCTTGATACACGGTCACACTCATTCTTGATACACGGTCACACTCATCCTTGATACACGGTCACACTCATCCTTGATACACGGTCACACTCATCCTTGATACATGGTCACACTAATCCTTGATACACGGTCACACTCATCCTTGAAACACGGTCACACTCATCCTTGATACATGGTCACACTCATCATTGATACACGGTCACACACATCCTTGATACACGGTCACACTCATCCTTGATACACGGTCACACTCATCCATGATACACGGTCACACTCATCCTTGATACACGGTCACACTCATCCTTGATACACGGTCACACTCATCCTTGATACACGGTCACACTCATCCTAGATACATGGTCACACTCATCCTAGGAACACGGTCACACTCATACTAGATACACGGTCACATCTATCCTAGAAACACTGTCACATTCATCCTTGATACACGGTCACACTCATACTAGAAACACGGTCACATTCATCCTTGATACACGGTCACACTCATCCTTGATACACGGTCACACTCATCCTTGATACATGGTCACACTCATCCTTGATACACGGTCACACTCATCCTTGATACACAGTCACACTCATCCATGATACACGGTCACACTCATCCTTGATACACGGTCACACTCATCCTTGATACACGGTCACACTCATCCTAGATACATGGTCACACTCATCCTAGGAACACGGTCACACTCATACTAGATACACGGTCACATTCATCCTAGAAACACGGTCACATTCATCCTTGATACACGGTCACACTCATACTAGAAACATGGTCACATTCATCCTTGATACACGGTCACATTCATCCTAGAAACACGGTCACATTCATCCTTGATACACGGTCACACTCATACTAGATACACGGTCACACTCATACTAGATACACGGTCACACTCATACTTGATACATGGTCACACTCATACTAGATACACGGTCACATTCATCCTAGAAACACGGTCACACTCATCCTAGGTACATGGTCACACTCATCCTAGAAACACGGTCACACTCATCCTAGGAACACGGTCACATTCATCCTAGCAACACGGTCACACTCATCCTAGGAACACGGTCACACTCATACTAGATACACGGTCACACTCATACTAGATACACGGTCACACTCATCCTAGGAACACGGTCACACTCATACTAGATACACGGTCACACTCATCCTAGATACATGGTCACACTCATCCTAGGAACACGGTCACACTCATACTAGATACACGGTCACACTCATCCTAGATACATGGTCACACTCATCCTAGGAACACGGTCACACTCATACTAGATACACGGTCACACTCATCCTAGATACATGGTCACACTCATCCTAGGAACACGGTCACACTCATCCTAGATACATGGTCACACTCATCCTAGATACATGGTCACACTCATCCTAGGAACACGGTCACACTCATCCTAGATACATGGTCACACTCATCCTAGGAACACGGTCACACTCATACTTGATACACGGTCACACTCATACTAGATACACGGTCACATTCATCCTAGAAACACGGTCACACTCATCCTAGGTACACGGTCACACTCATCCTAGTTACACGGTCACACTCATCCTATGTACAGGACCACACTCGTCCTAGATATACGGTCATACTCATTCAATGAACAAGATCAGGATCATTCTGGGTAAACGATCAATGTATAGTTAGTAAACGGTCAAAGCATCCAAGGTAAAAGGTTAAAATATTCTTGGTAACTGTCAAACATCCAAGGTAAACGGTCAAACATCCAAGGTAAGAGGTTAAAATATTATTGGTTACGGTCAAACATCCTAGGTAAAAGGTTAAAATATTCTTGGTAACGGTCAAACATCCTAGGTTAACGGTCAAAACATTCTTGGTAACAGTCAAACACCCTATGCACGCGGTAAATACATCCTAGATCAAAGCATCACAGGTGAAATGGTCAAATCATCTAAGTACACGCATTATGCGGAATTCTATTTAGCCTTTTACTTCCTATTTGGGTTTACACTATGATCAATTTATATTAACCCTACCTTCATTTCATTATTATTTTACCATGAATTGTTTCGCTTCAAATCACTTTCTGGCATTATCCTGATTTTGATATAAGGGTCCTAGTTACTATGCCACTTAACTGAAATCACCTGCTTGAAATAAGTTATAGGATCATGGTTTCAATCTTAGGGGTGTACTGGCAATGTTAAGACAGCAATATGACCTCCTGTCGATTTCGAAAATACTTGCTTATTCCAGTGACGGTCTGTAACCTGTTCACTCTAATAAGTTTGTGTATTGTTTTCTAAACTGATGAGCATTTTAATATCTTCAGCCAACTAGGCTAGTCATACATATTACTAATAAACATACTTGTTACTGTCAGTTCCAAGGTTTTGGTGTCTACAACGTTTTGTTTGTTTTTGTCATAGCTGTCATAAAAGGACACACGAATCTTTCCTTTTGTGGAACACGACACGGGGTCACTAAATGTACAAATAACTGGTTTTTCTTCGTTATTTACTGTTTTACACTCAAACTCGGGTTCGTTGTCGAGCTGCAACAGAGCAAAGGAAGGAAGGATAAAGATGATACAATAAACGCCACATTCACAAAGACAATGCCCCTTCACATATCCCAGGGAAACATCAGCCCCCAAAACGCTAGGGGTCTTCTATAATCAATCTGTCAAAGACATTAATAAATACCACAGAAAGCTACTCGGTCAGAGATCTTAAAATCTGGTATTTATGTCTTTGAATTTACAAAAGCCATCCAAATTCTAAATGCTGGCGTATTGATACAGAAACACACATGGAACTACTTCTACAATATTATTCGTATGTGTTCAATGTACATGTAGTTGAGGACGAGAAGCACATCGTTTCCATGAGAATTAAACTGTGCATTTGCTAAAGTAGCCTCCCGTTTTCGAGAACATTATCGCAGAATACAAAATGTTTTGGACGTGGATTGGAAGGGTTTCCACGATGTGGATGTTCTCGAATGGTCTCAAAAACAGGGAGGCTACTTCAAAAAATGCAGATCAGTTCATAGCGTTTGGTTTATACTGTCAATTCAAACGGACTATATATAACTAAAATTCGCTATTTCCTTCATTATCGTGTTTTCCTAAACGTCGATTATAGGGGTGTTGTATACAACCTATTCAACCGTTCATAATTGAAAATATGATTTAAACAACCTTCCCACCCTATACCCAATATAATGGATAAATCGATAATGAAAGCCTTATCGACTTGAGTTTATACTTACAATCAAGACGCTGTTGACAAACTCGGCCTTGACAGTACCGTTCGGTTTTATGTTACAGCTGAATTTTAATGTATCACCTAAACCATACTGCACGTCAGGACAGACAGCTGAAAGAAGATTGGGCATTATTTTATATTATTTTACCTAAAATTTCACTCAAAATCATGACAAATTTTCCATATACCTAAAAAGAACATTATGAATGTAGTCAACAAATGCTCACATCAACCGGGTAATAATAGAAGAGGACATCGCCGCTGTGTGATTAAGAGGTTGGTGATGATTATAATACATGCAATTTAATAGTAGAACACAGAATAAATTCCAAATGTCATTTTAAATAAACGATTGATTCCACTTTACGTCCTTCATAATTACAATTTAATTGCATGAAAATAATACATGTAAATGGTTTCATATTAATGTTGTAGTCACTAATAGTGTACTCGTCAAAAGTGCTATCCCTCCAGTAGTAATTCACAAAGCGGCTAGAATCCTTCTGGATACATATTCTGTTGATTCTCATTGCAATGAGCTTTAACGCCAATGGTTTAAATGAATTAAACTATCGAACTGACATTGATGTCACATCGTATCGCATTACTTTGTTCATAATGTAGTGAACATTCTCAAAATGCAAACTGGCGAGTTAGCTATTTTGACCAGTACATGTATATATAAAAACAGTCGATACAAATAACTTCTGTAAGGCTTTATTAACTTACGGATTTCTTTTGGGCGTTCAATCACGGAGCCTGTGTCTGTAACACAAAAATAACAATAAGATATTTACCAAATTTCAAATGCAACGTACCCATTATCGAAAGGTTAACCAATCCGCTTCAACGTTGTTCAGTTGAAGACAAGTTGTTGTAGTGGTTAACGTGAGATTTGATTGGTTTACACAACACTGATATGCAAATAGCAAAGCCATGTTAGTACGGCTGCACCCAAAAATCAACACTGACAAAGATTGAATCAAGTACTCGGTACATTTATTAATAAAAACAATATTTTGTGGTAATTCATTGTAAGCTTTATCTCAGACTGGGTCCAAGGTTATAATTTCGTTATTTCAGACCGGGGTCAAGGTCATAATTTCGTTATTTCAGACCGGGGTCAAGGTCACAATTTCATAATTTCAGACCGGGGTCAAGGTCATAATTTCGTTACTTCAGACCGGGGTCAAGGTCACAATTTCATAATTTCAGACCGGGGTCAAGGTCATAATTTCGTTACTTCAGACCGGGGTCAAGGTCATAATTTCGTGAAAGAAACGTCGCTTCCTTGTAATTTTCTCCAATTATTTAATATGGAAGGATTAGTAACAAACGGCCCTCGATATTGGTATGAGCTAAATCATTGGAATGACATAATATTAACACTTTATACAATACAGCTGAGGTGCAGTGGAATGCAAATAATAGGACCACCATTTGTTATACGAACAGTAGTGTTTGTTGTGAAGTGGTCTGATTATGAAGTTAAATAATTGAAGAAAAATGAATTACTGGTCGATGAAAATACGGTTTTATTAATGAGATGGGCCTAATTTTGAGTTGGTCTCTGTCGACGTTTGACTGTAAGAAAAGCTCCGATACCTGTAACTTTGTTGTCATTCTTGAAAAACCAAATAAGCGCCACCAACGTCCCGATCAATATCGCCACACCGATTATAAATGCAAGAAGCTTTGGCCAGAGTGGTACCTAGTGTAGATAATCATTTTGTATTCAGGACCGTTTATTATTTTACATGAACTATAATGTAGGTGTCCACATAGCTCGCCTGGGTAGCTCTGTTGATAGAGCTCTGGGCTGTCACCCAGGAGGTCCGGGTTCGATTCCTGGGCGGGCATGTCCTTCTGTAACATTTGGCTGCGGTCATTTGTCCTCCAGCTCATGTGGAGAAGCTGTCAGCTGCTTGCATAAGATCAATTTAGTACTGGTTGGAAATTAAGTTTAAGAAAACTTGCCATGTCAACTGACAGCCACATAACTGAAAAGAAAACACTTAAGGAACATGGCATTATACCCACGTAAAAAATGCATGTCCATTGTAATTAAGAAGTGACAATTTTGTATATAAGCATATATGAAAGATGATGTTGTATTACTGTCAATACTGGCGTCTGTTTAATAAATATCTTTCAACTTGTGATTCCCTCCGATATTGTAAAGTTGTCTACACGTTCAGATGATGTTCAATCGAATATGACAGAAACTGCATGCTTTGTCAAGGAAATACATTAGAAATGCTATGTTCTGAATAAATATAGTTTAGTACACACCTTCCTCATTCGAACGCTTCCTGGGTCACTCATACCAAACCTCTCCGCGTCAGCCTGTTTGAAAACATAAAGCATACACTCAAATACCTTCCTTATTGGTTTCTTTTTATACTGCCATATTCTCGATCAAATATTATAGTAATATGAATTATACTGTCATATTCTCGATCAAATATTATAGTAATATGAATTATACTGTCATATTCTCGATCAAGTATTATAGTAATATGAATTATACTGTCATATTCTCGATCAAGTATTATAGTAATATGAATTATACTGTCATATTCTCGATCAAGTATTATAGTAATATGAATTATACTGTTATATTCTCAATCAAGTATTATAGTTATATGAATTATACTGTCATATTCTCAATCAAGTATTATATTAATATGAATTATACTGTCATATTCTCAATCAAGTATTATAGTTATATGAATTATACTGTCATATTCTCAATCAAGTATTATAGTTATATGAATTATACTGTCATATTCTCAATCAAGTATTATAGTAATATGAATGGTACTGTCATATTCTCAATCAAGTATTATAGTAATATGAATTATACTGTCATATTCTCAATCAAGTATTATAGTAATATGAATGGTACTGTTATATTCTCAATCAAGTATTATAGTAATATGACTGGTACTGTTATATTCTCAATCAAGTATTATAGTAATATGAATTATACTGTCATATTCTCAATCAAGTATTATAGTTATATGAATTATACTGTCATATTCTCAATCAAGTATTATAGTTATATGAATTATACTGTCATATTCTCAATCAAGTATTATAGTTATATGAATTATACTGTCATATTCTCAATCAAGTATTATAGTTATATGAATTATACTGTCATATTCTCAATCAAGTATTATAGTAATATGAATTATACTGTCATATTCTCGATCAAGTATTATAGTAATATGAATTATACTGTCATATTCTCGATCAAGTATTATAGTAATATGAATTATACTGTTATATTCTCAATCAAGTATTATAGTTATATGAATTATACTGTTATATTCTCAATCAAGTATTATAGTTATATGAATTATACTGTCATATTCTCAATCAAGTATTATAGTAATATGAATTATACTGTCATATTCTCGAACAAATACTATAGTTATAAGAATTATACGTTTTTAAAATACCTTTTAAAACTCGTAATAACGACTTTACACACGCAATAACGTTTCTTTGCACATGTTTGCCAAATTTAGCATCATTTAGACATATCCTGGAGTAGTTGCTATTTTCTTTTACGAAGCAAAGATTTTTACTGAACTTGATAGAGTCACTAAGACCAATACAAATACATGTAATGAAATAATTAAGTTAAGGATTTCATTATATTTTTGCAGCTTTCCTTCGACTTTCTGTTTCCATAGTTTATTTAAAAAGAAAAGTCATTGATCAACATGTAATTTTTTATATTTGAAATAATAAAATTATCTTCAATAAATATTTAAAACTAGATCTAGCATATGTTATGAAAATGTAAGACGATAATGGGTTACCAATGATTATGGGTAAATTGTTCAACTTTCTCTTTCCATATATAATACATTTGAAAATATACCAAGTTGTAAGAAAATCTCTAAATAAAAATATAGTAAAATTGTATCGATTTTTCTATGTACTCATATGAAATATTCACGTTTTAATCTTCCTTATCATAAAATTGAGCAAGGTGACGAGTCATTTTTAGTTTACATTTTGTTTATTAACATTACACTGATAAAATATTCAAAGTTTAAAGGAAATCTGTCAGTGGAAATTCAGTGGATTTCAGTGATGTAACGTACCCTTTATCGAAAGGTTAACCAATCCGCGTCAATGTTACAAACGTTGTTCGGTTGAAGAGAAATTGCTTTGGTGGTTAACTTAAGATTTGACTGGTTAATACAACACTGATATGCAAATGGAAATGTCTGACATCTAACCAATGTCAGACGTTTTATTAAATATATAAGTAGTTAAGTAAACACACTACAAAGTTGTGAAAAAGATAATACTATCATCAGTGTGACATAAAGTTGTCTTAACACACTATAAAGTTGTGAAAATGATAATACTGTTATTAGTGTGACATAAAGTTGTCTTAACACACTATAAAATTGTGAAAATGACAATACTATCATCAGTGTGACATAAAGTTGTCTTAACACACTATAAAATTGTGAAAATGATAATACTGTTATCAGTGTATCATAAAGTTATCTTAACACACTATAAAATTGTGAAAATGATAATACTGTTATCAGTGTATCATAAAGTTGTCTTAACACACTATAAAATTGTGAAAATGATAATACTGTTATCAGTGTATCATAAAGTTGTCTTAACACACTATAAAATTGTGAAAATGATAATACTGTTATCAGTGTGACATAAAGTTGTCTTTACACACTATAAAATTGTGAAAATAATAATACTATCATCAGTGTGACATAAAGTTGTCTTAACACACTATAAAGTTGTGAAAATGATAATACTATCATCAGTGTGACATAAAGTTGTCTTAACACACTCTAAAATTGTGAAAATGATAATACTATCATCAGTGTGACATAAAGTTGTCTTAACACACTATAAAATTGTGAAAATGATAATACTATCATCAGTGTGACATAAAGTTGTCTTAACACACTATAAAATTGTGAAAATGATAATACTGTTATCAGTGTATCATAAAGTTGTCTTAACACACCATAACATTGTGAAAATGATAATACTATTATCAGTGTATCATAAAGTTGGACACAGCAAAGTCCACAATATACAACATAGTTAAACAAACAAATTATAAAGTTGGTAAAAATGATAATATTATATTATCAGTGTGACGTATAGGTGGACACAACAAAGTCCACAACATATTTCCTATTTATGGAAACTATTACTGTTAATGTGAAATAAAGTTGGAAACATCATAGTCCAACAAATAAATACTTTCAAATTCTATAACACATATAACCATCGGAAGAAGGCGGGTGGTGGGGTGGAACCGAGGGAAAAAGAAATATGAAGAGAAAAACTTATCTGCGCAATTAGCGAGTAGTTTATCTGATCCAGGCTGGAATAATGAAAGGAAATATTTGGAAGTGACCCAACGGCAGTAAGGGTCCAAAGACAAATAATTTAAGCAAAGTAGCAACTACCAGCCGCCTTGACTAGTATGTATACAATTACATAGTAAAGTTAAGTATAGCCAAACAGCAAATATAAACTACATTATAATGTTGCACTTATAAATTGTGGTTTTATGTCATTAATTTATGTATTTGCTTTACACATTTGGTAAGGAATGGCATTCTTGCCGTCGAATTTTATTTTATTTCACTGGATGTGACCATAATTTGCAATAAGACATTTAACTCCTTATCTCGTCCACAATATTCCCCCGACACTGAATAATTCAAGCCATAAACTGGTACAAGTTAACATTTTCTGACCTGACAACAAGTAACATTTTTTTTGATGCAATGATGCCATTTCCTGTTCGTAATCGAAATGATAAATTAGAAGATATTGAATCAACTCCCTACTTTCGGTTTGACGTCTAAATAGGCTACTTTCGTTTTGACGTCTAAATAGGCTACTTTCGTTTTGACGTCTAAATAGGCTACTTTCGGTTTGACGTCGAAATAGGCTACTTTCGTTTTGACGTCTAAATAGACTACTTTCGTTTTGACGTCTAAATAGGCTACTTCCGTTTTGACGTCTAAATAGACTACTTTCGTTTTGACGTCGAAATAGGCTACTTTCGTTTTGACGTCGAAATAGGCTACTTTCGTTTTGACGTCGAAATAGGCTACTTTCGTTTTGACGTCTAAATAGGCTACTTTCGTTTTGACGTCTAAATAGGCTACTTTCGTTTTGACGTCTTAATAGGCTACTTTCGTTTTGACGTCTAAATAGGCTACTTTCGTTTTGACGTCTAAATAGGCTACTTTCGTTTTGACGTCTAAATAGGCTACTTTCATTTTGACGTCTTAATAGGCTACTTTCGTTTTGACGTCTAAATAGGCTACTTTCGTTTTGACGTCTTAATAGGCTACTTTCGTTTTGACGTCTAAATAGGCTTCTTTCGTTTTGACGTCTTAATAGGCTTCTTTCGTTTTAAAAACACGTCAATATCAAACATGCAACTTGAGTGGTTGGAAACTACCATGTAGCCACATGAATAGAGAGAAAAGTATGTAATACCGCTATAATAATGCAGTGGAACACGCTTATAACGTACTCGCTTATAACGAAAACTCGGATAGTACGAAGTAATTTTTATTCCCTGACCGAACTCCTCTATATTTCATAGTATAACTGCTCGGTTATAGTGAATTTGGATATAGCGTACGTAATTATGGGTATAACGTAGTAATGTCTGGGTCCCAAAAGGTACATTTTTAACGCAACTTTGCTCGAATATAACGTAATAAACAATTTCGATTGTTTTGGGTGTGAAAACGGCTCCTAGACATATCACTACTCAAATTAAGTTATAAGAGACTATACGTTAAAAAAATACAGATACTATTTAACCATTGAAATAATGGCATAACACTTTAAAACATAATATTATGTCATACAATATATATATATATTGCACGTACCTACTATCTACACAGATAAAACCAAGGAACAGTCGTTTATCTTTATTGTAAAAACTAATTAAATGAATATAATAAAAACTGAATTTCAAAACAGGTACCAATGCACAATTAAAAAATTACTTAAGAAATCGATTATCATCCCGGTCATACCGTAGGTGAACTGATTAACAGCTGCTCCTTGTATGAAAATAAAACTTATCACACATTAACTATAAAATAATTCGCACATTATTTACATAGGTAACTTTGTCTACTATTTAAAATGTCATGACAGGTTTTGGCACAAATTCGAATGACTGTTTGATTGGTAAGTACAAATTTAAGTTTTTCTTCATCAGTAAGATTATTAAAATGTGGATTAATAGATAAAGCATTATGTGCAAGTGGCGTACGTAGGCCTATACTACTATATAAGTTGCAATGAAACAAAACATGAATTTCTGTCTCAATTTCACCACAGAAGGGACATTCATATGGAAGCCCTGGAGGGACATTTAAAATTAATATTTAAAATTTAAAACTTATTATTTAAAATTTAATTCTTAATATTTAAAATTTAATTCTTAATATTTAAAACTTACCATTCACAAAGGGCGCGGGAAACCTTTCCGTTGACAGATTAAACCTATGACCTGGGTCCAATGACACAATTTCGCAGCCAATCAAAGATCAGGTCAAAATGACGGCGGACCCCCAGCATTGCTATAGTCTGTTTCGGTTAATTACCTTAGTGGATTACATATAGATAATATAGATCTAACTACTAGTGCAGACACTAGAGGGATATAGTACTTCCTAGCTCTTAGTCAACATTTCCCCCATCCCCTCAAGCCGCGGTCTATATTCCTAGACATCATATTAATATAGTTTTCTTAAATTATTTTAAGGTTGTATCTTTTATTGTAATCTCTACTTTAACCATCTGTGTTCTGGTATAGCCTGCCTTAGGAAGTTAGGGCAAGTGAACGCCACCACAGATATAGTATTATAGTATATAGTATTATCACAGGGGTTCGGCACGGTGGGGGGATGGTATAATGACATTTTAACAAATTCTGAATTTTTTAAAATGTCATTATAAGGCTGTTGGTGACGGGGGTGACTTTTCAAAAAAGATCCAGATAATAAGTAAACATGTTTAACGGATATTTTCTGAATCAGGATGTACTATGAAAGATAAAATTCAGACATGCGTTTATACCCAGAACAGAAGTTGAATTAATTTATAAATAAAATGTTAAAGTTTAATATTTAATATTTAAAATTTAAAATTTAAATTTTAATATTTAATATTTAAATATTAAATATTAAATATTAAATATTAAATATTAAATATTAAATATTAAATTTTAAATATTAAATATTAAAAGTTATATTTTAAGGTAGCTCGCGGGTTTCCCCCAGAAATCGGGTCATTTTTTTAAAAGGCAACGCGGAATATTAAGAAGCTGTCTACTGAATCTGCACGCACAACACTTACCATAACATAACATAACATTAGCATAACTTGTGTTCACTCCAAGCTACATATACATTAGCTATGTGAGATTACAGTTAATAGATGTACGGAGCCATACTGTACTGTGCAATCTCCATATCAACGATAACTTTACGCTAAGGTCGGGGCCAAGTCCATGGATGGACTATTTAATCTATGATTATTATATGTATATGGGTAGTCCATAGAGTTGAATATGGAAATTGCACAGCGTGGTTCACCACCAGATATACAGTTTATTACATACGTGACATGGTGAAATTTAATTACTCATTATGTAAAATATTATATAAACGTATTGTAGAGTAGAGACGTTTACTGTATATTGATATTGAGTGGAGAATTTGCAGTTGTATATTAATTAATACATTTTTGGTACTGGTTTTAGGTTGATATATTTTGACCTAGTTAGGCCTATTGATCTATAATAATATAGACCGCGGCTTGAGGGGATGGGGGAAATGTTGACTAAGAGCTAGGAAGTACTATATCCCTCTAGTGTCTGCATTAGTAGTTAGATCTATATTATATATATGTTATCCACTTAGGTAATTAACCGAAACAGACTATAGCACTGTGGGGGTCCGCCGTCATTTTGACCTGATCTTTGATTGGCTGCGAAATTGTGTCATTGGACCCAGGTCATAGGTTTAATCTGTCAACGGAAAGGTTTCCCGCGTCCTTTGTGAATGATAAGTTTTAAGTTTTAAATATTAAGAATTAAATTTTAAATAATAAGTTTTAAATTTTAAATATTAATTTTAAATGTCCCTCCAGGGCTTCCATACATTCACGATCAGATATACTAAAATTTTCATATCTGCCAGTTTCAATTCTAATTGGCGGAACACCACATCTAAATTTACTAAAAGCCGACCTATGCCTTGGTGGAAGAATTAGCTTACAATAGGGTTCGGCTTCAAAAAACTGTTTTGTATGTACAATAGTTCCTTAATTTATTGCGACCTCTTCCTGATTTGGTGTCAACCCTAGAGATTAATACTCTCCAATCATTGATATAAGCGGACATTAAATGATTAACAATATTTGTTGACCCGTATTTATCTAAATAAATAAAATTCAAAAGATTACAAGTGTACAGTTGTCTTTTTGCTAAGAACAGCTAATTTTTACAACTACTGGATGATTTGCCGTTTGCCCAGATTGCAGCACGCTTAGTAATTCTAGACTCTGTAGTATTACACATTCTTGCCCAGAAACTTGCGACAGATTTCCATTGACGGGTGGAAGGGTGTATATGTAATGAACGGACGAATAGGTTGTATACAACACCCCTATAGGCGGTATTTAGGTAAACATGATAATGAAAGAAATAGCGAATTGGAGTGTGTTTTTTATACATGTTTGGCTGTTCACTAATAAAGATGGAAAAAAATAAAGGAAAAGCTACAACGCTCGAAATAAAATACGAAATTGTGCAACAAATTGATCTGGGTTTTAAAAAGAAAGATACAACTGTTCCAATATTTCTTTATACATAACATGTTATTGCAACAACAACAATTTTATTATTTATTTCATCCATTAATAAACTAAATACAACGCATGTTCTGTATCACTACACACACACGTCTAGTTCAGGTGTAAACAAGCAACAAGTCTACAGTAATGGATGCTATAACAAAATTTGTTATATCCATACATTTATAATGAAATTTCGTTGTATGGATATAACAAAGTTTGGATATGGCATCCCAGGATTACCTGATACACTTGTTTAACCCCTGTTTCATCACTACTCTGAAATAGTCAAATGCCCGTTGTTCATGATGTTACAGGGAACAACGAGAAAACAACAGTCTATAAAACATTCGGCAATGGGCAGGTCGATGGTAAACATATATGGGAATATGGGTGCAAGGAACGGTCCGCCTAACAGGCTAAACACATCTAAGGAGAGTTTAGGGGGACAACAAGGGGGGGGGAGTTTAAAGGATAGAATACATGACGGACCAAGTCAAGAAAGAAAATAAAAGTAGGCCGAATGGGGAGAAGGACATGGATATTATATTGAAGTAATCAAGGGGAACTCAACATACATCCTCAAATAGAAATAATAACCACAAAGCGATTTACAGCCTTGGCACTGTTAGTATAAATACTGAGTCGAAGCGCATGCAGCAGCCAGTTAAAAACTACATTTCATGCAATTACTTGGTCTAGATAGCGCTGTTATATAGCGTCGGAAAATACACATAAAGGATATGTCAAATGAATGAAAACATAAGATATTATACGTTATATTAAAAGGTTAAATGATAAATACGGAAATATCTCTATACTATGAACAACTAGGCGAATGCTAGATATGATATTACATCACATTTTTACGGTGGTTTTTTTTCAATATTTTTTTCTTATTTAAAAGACGGCAGCAACCATTTTGTATAATCTTGAAAATGTAACAAACACCCGCAGCAAAGTCGCTTAATTGAGTCTTCAAATGCAACACGTGATTGTTCGAAAATATTCTTGAAAATGGCTAACAGATTTTTTTTATCTATTCAGTGTATTTCAAACTTGGTCATTAGTTACCCATTCATATTGTTTCGGCTAAATTGGCCAATGACGTTATGTTAAATAACCTCAATCATTGTTGCGGGTTTTTGACATTTTCAGACTGCCGAAAACCTACTCGCATGAGGACGCTAAACATTGATGCATATTGGTATGGTCTTATATTTTATCATTTGTCAATTCACGTTGTTCCCACTTACCACTGTCTGCTGTGCGATTGGGCTAAACGCCGACCGTTCAGCTTCCTAGAAAAACAAACAAAAAAGGCAATTAAAAATAGAAAAGATTTGAGATCATGAACAATTGACACTTTTCTGCAAAAATAATCCCCGTTATATTCTACTGAAAGGCAGACTGATCCCAAGTATTCCGGTTGGTGAATTACTGAGAAAGAGTCTAAAGAAGAATCTGAAAATACGTTTTCATAAATTTATAAGATCGTAAATCTCGCTTCCGTTCATTATAAGTGTCTACTTTATTTATAAATTACTAACTGAGGAAGGCTTCCTGTGTTTCTGTTCAAAGTCCAGAACTATAGTCGGACAATATTTGCCTGGTACAAATCCATAAATTATAGTCGATGAAGCCGAAGAGCGACTTTCAATGTACGGAGAGGTACGGTATTGACGGCATTTAATACAGAATATTTGAAAACGAGCGATGGGGTGTGTTAAAATATATGTTTATTTGTAATCAAATTGTACTTATATAAAATACCGAGTAGCTAGTATGAACGTTAAGTCATTGAAATTATTTCGTTGTAATGAGAGTTTGCTCTGTATTAATACGCGTTCTCAAATCAATTCGAGAAAATGGATACTTCTTAATTTTTATCTGACCTATCCGTCGGATGTCTTGAATGTTTGAAGAAAATGTAGAATTGTTGGCCACAATCGCATGACTGCAGGAAACTTCAATGATCCGGTGATCGTACAGGCTATATCACTAATTTCAATCGGTCGTTGATAAAGATATACACTAAATGCCGTACTTTTCCGTAGAAGGTGGCCACGGTGATCATGAATTATGTCACGTGCCCGCTCATAGAGAAGAACGCTTGTGCCCAAAATAAGAGTGGCGCAGATTAAAGTAATATTATGCTCATTTTGGGTTCATTTGTTTACCTAAACAAACCTGACAATGTATTTCGTATAGTTAAAACATCAATAAACATGCATTAACAAAGAATAAACTCATAATGTATTGATCCATATTTGTCGAAGAAACATGTTTGTACATCGTGAAATTAAAAAAAAACACTTTTTGTCTGTTAGTAATATGGTATAAAAAGATATTTTACAATTTATTATACAATGCAATGGTTCTTATTAGAGATAGTTTAGCCAATGTAACAACACTACTGGATGAAGCGAATTCAAGCATTTTTTGTTCAGAAGAGTCAGATACATCTTTAATGAATGTCAGATTAATGTTGTATTGTAATACTTACTGCGTTGTGTATTCTGATCACATCTCGCTGCGTTTGGCCCTGAAATACACAAGTTGTTTGGTGGCTTAGTTAATTGAAAGCTTCCTTAAAATAAGTATTGTTTGGTACGATTGACCATCACAAGTTTCGCTGCATTCGTCAATTAATGGATTAGTTTTTATTGGGCTTAACGGCATGTTCAACATTTTTGTCCAGCTATATAGGGTGGTCAGTTCAAACGGCACCAGTTTTCTTGGAATTAATTATCAACCCGTACTAAATTGTCTTTCCGCAAGCAGCTGGAAAATCCACATGAATCATTGGTGGAGGAAAAATGTCACAGAAGGAGTACATGACCTGGCCTGCTTGGGAGTCGAAACTGAGCCTACCAGGCGACACTGGCCAACTTAGCTAACAGGCGACACTGGCCAACTTAGCTACCAGGCGACACTGGCCAACTTAGCTAACAGGCGACACTGGCCAACTTAGCTACCAGGCGACACTGGCCAACTTAGCTAACAGGCGACACTGGCCAACTTAGCTAACAGGCGACACTTGCCAACTTAGCTAACAGGCGACACTGGCCAACTTAGCTTACAGGCGACACTGGCCAGCTTAGCTAACAGGCGACACTGGCCAGCTTAGCTAACATGATGGGCTAGATAGATAGATTTAGTTCAACATTAAATGTACAATTTACATGACAATATAAAAATAAGACGTATATTAGTAACAACAATATCTAAGAATCAATAAAGCCATATCAATCAACACGAAAAAGAGTTCAAGTAAAAACTCTTATTTCCATTGTGGTCCTTAATATATAGTATGGTGTGACATAGCAAGAATTTTAAGCTATATATAACTGAGTTATCACAGTCAGTTTATCAAAGAAAGACATTGTGTTACATAAATTATAAAGAAATAGATAAAACGATTAAACAATGAAACAATAAGTTATCACTGACAAGGATAATGGATGAAAGGGCTAAACAAATTTAACTATGTATTAGGTTACAAAGTATAAAACTGTTAAAAAGGAAATACAATATATTATTTAAGACGAGCTTAAAAGGTGTTTTTTAACTTAGCATTTAACAGAAGAAATACTTTTCGCATCCCTCACATCTTGTGGCAGACTGTTCCAAAGACAACAACCATTGAAAGCAAAAGATTTCTTTCCAAAACCCTTGATTTTAGGAATTGCAAATATCTTACATTCCGACATTAAACAATGTGTTCCCTCAGTGGTAACATCAGCCTTAACTCTGAACCTGCGCTTGATTAAGATATGATGTTAAACTCCTCTTCTTAAAGTGTCGATTATTTAAAATGTTATGCTTATATCTTATTTTTTATCTCAGGTAAATTTAATGTTAATTGGAATAAATAAGAAATATATATATTTAACATGTTCTTTCAATAGTACGGAGCCCCTAAAATGACATTCCATATTCTTTTTTTATTTCATTTAAACGTAATATTATTTCGTTTAAACGTAATATTATTACGTTTAAACGTAATATTATTTCGTAAATACGAATTATTATTTCGTTTAAACGTAATATTATTTCGTTTAAACGTAATGTTATTTCGTAAATACGAATTATTATTTCGTTTAAACGTAATATCATTTCGTTTAAACGTAATGTTATTTCGTAAATACGAATTATTATTTCGTTTAAACGTAATAAAATCAATATTACGTTTAAACGAAATAAAAAAAGAATATGGAATGTCATTTTAGGGGCTCCGTACAATAGCATGGTAAAAACATATTGATCAAACTATGCGAAATGTCTTTTTTGTGTTTCGAATATATTATGTTAGTACAAGTTATACTACTTGATGTGGAAAGAAATAGATATCTCTGTTGGAACCGATTCAAATCACTGACCATTACTTTTCCGCAAATTGTGTAAATGTGTATCGATTTCAAAAGCAACGGTGAAGAATAACTGAAATATTAGACCTTTGGTCGATTATGGACTTTTAGTCTTAGGCTAAATTTTGGTTGAGAGTCACGCTAAGAACATTTGTTAAACGAACATGGGGTAGACTTGTTAACAGTCATGACTTTAATTTTATTATAATAAAGTCCTGTAAAATGTATGAGTCGTTATATTATTACGTTATTAACTACTTTCAAACTGTGAATTGATATCTGGGGAAGTAACTCGAAAACATAAGTGTTTATAATAAATCAAGAATTACGTCCCTTGAATTGTATTTTGTGGATAACGCGACACTGTGCATCTTTCGAACATTACTATAAATAGATTTTGAATGATCAATAATGAAACTTTGGATGTGCAAGGGTTCTATCAGCAATAATCTTTATCGATATTTATAAACCAAACTATTCAAGTATATTAATTTGTCAAACGACAGAGTACAAGACTTCAGTTATGTCGCTTTAACAACCGTACCTTTCACCATGTTTACTGCTCACATGAAGCACGTGTTAACAAAGTAATGTTTTGTCAGTATACATTAAATGGACGCATTCTACTATTATATGCTGCAGTAATACAATTCTGTTTTTTTGCGTAAATGAAACTATTCATTAAATTCAGAGCCACTATTAAACCTTACTCAAGCATGACTCAGATTTAACGCGTTTAAAACGACTGTTATGTGTGTTACGATCACAGTAGATTGTTAGAGTTCTCTCTCCCTTTATCCCTTCTAGAGTTCTTTCCCTTTATCCCTTCTGGAGTTCTCTACCTTTATCACTTCTAGAGTTATCTCCCTTTATCACTTCTAGAGTTCTCTCCCTTTATCCCTTCTATAGAACTCATGACAAACTCCTGTGGTTACGATACTTTTGTCTGATTAAACAACTTTCATATAACTGTTATTTCAATAATGTGCAGTAAATTGTGCATGTGTAGGACTCGTCATAGATTAATTGAAAAAAGTGGGTGGGGTATTTTTTACATATCGGTTCAATCAGACATCCTTTATTAGTTACAGTTCTCACATGTGGCTGGTTAAAAAAAGATTGCTAAATAAAACACTGTAATGAATTTAATACAATGAATATCATCTTTTCTTTTGTACCATAAATCATACATTTTCATCTCTTTTCTTAAGTTTCCGTTTATAGTATATGATTTTGCACAGTCCTGTCTCATAAAGGTAATATAATCAACAGAATTATACAATAGCAATATAATAGTCAGATTGACACTGGGTAAACGACAATATATTGTTCAAACTTTGAAGAGTATAAAGAATAAATTTGGAATTTCATTAATTCACATTAATTCTATGTAGATAATCGAGTCCAACACGAAAATAGACTTGTCTACCTATGAAGTTAAATTTCCAAGAGTTCAGTTTTAAAAATACACATACTCATGTAGTGTGAATGATTATTGTCCACTAATTATGTGTGGCTAATTAATTCGAAAACGAAAGTAGATTAGCCTCACCTATAGTAATATAGTCTAAGTACAATTCATAAAACTCTCGCTGATTTCTACACTTTCGAAGCATTTAATTGTGGTTAGCAACATTATTACATCATGAAGATTTTACACAAGTATTTTACTTGTTACACAAGCTCTTTTTTTCACATTTAGCCAGGAATCACAAACTGGCTGTCTTTGTAGTGCTTATGTGATTATCCATTTGTTTAACTTTCTCTAAAGCCATGTTACATTTGTATGCAATAAAACTCTCCGATTTTTTAGTATATAGAAAATGAAATCTTACGTTTTTGTATTTATTGAGTAAAACATTTATTCATTTTTATTGTAGTCTGTTTAATGAAATACTTAGCTATTGGAAGGGAATTATTGAAAGAAATGCTTCGTTAAAAAGTTAATGTTTCTCTTTTTTAGGGTAGTCATCTATGTCAAATTTTGACCAAATCTGAAGACATTTTACATGATAATTTAAGTATAAAACATTAATCGCCATACATTTATAACTTATAATATAATAGATATTTGTATAGAAACAATAACAACGGTTAACTATTTTTCAAAAACAAATAAAACCCATTTATCAATGGCTAAGTCACAGTGTTAGCATACAGATATAATAACTTACCAAATCCATATTGTAAAGCTATGTGCTTCGTAGTTGTATTGAAACATAAATCCTCGGGAAACAAAAAGTCCCTGTGCGGATGGCTACAATATGACACGAATAAACCACTTTGTATAATATGTATCCTTCAATTTTGCAATAAACAAAGCTTTCTTAAAACTTACGGGTTTAAGCAAAATGTATGCTATACCAAGTATTTATATTATTACAAACAGTATGCATAGACGAGTCTCATGAAATTCAATACCCGGTTCTTTGAACGGAATCACTGATCTGGAAAGCGGGCATTATACTCAACTAGGAAGTATTCGAATGAAGAGGACAAATAGAATGTGTTTCAAAATATTGATTTACATAATTCAAATGAAATTTGATATTGTACGCACGTATTAAAATGCTGTGCTCGGGGTTTTTAGAGCAAAACAACCGTTGAATGTAGTTTAAGTAGGGTGGTAACTAGCCCCGCATACATGTCTCTGTACTCCGACTTTTACACGCGTCGTTCGTAACATATGTACAGCGACAGTATAGAGACGTAACGTCCGTGGCTGGACTAGGTGGTTACTATTTGCTTATGATGTGCGAATGCTCATAAAACGAGAATTTCTCTTTCTAGTGTTTAATGTCATTTTTAACCTAACCATTTCTCATTGGATTATGGATTAATTATTAGTCAGTACTAATTAGCTCTCCTGCAAACAGTTGACTAATTATTTTCATGAATCAGAGGTGGGGGACAAATAATCGCAAAAGGACGTGACCTGCCCCGCCAGGGAGTCGAATCTGGGTCACCCGGGTGACAGTGCCGTGCTCTACAAACTGAACAAACCCGGCGGGCTCTTCATTTATAGCATAATTATATACATATTTACCAAATGTGTTCTTAACATTATTTACGTCTGCTTCAAAACCCGATCTACGTTGGCTTAAAATGAAATTTGCTAAATTATAAGACACCTCACTTAAAGACCACCTCAATAATAAGACCACCTCGAAATTAATAACACAATTTTCACATCCGTGTTCCATGTTTTGCTTTTTATTAAACCTCAATAAGAAAACCACCTCAATATTGAGACCAGTTTTCAAAGGTCCCAAGAGTGGTCTTATAATTGAGGGTAAACACCGTTTTACTGTAGTTCATTATGAGTTTTACGGGCTACTATAAAATGTTGCTGTTATTTAAAAAAAATCTTTGTCAGGACAAAACTCAGCTGGAGAAGAACTGTATACAGAAAACTTAAGTGTTTCCTTTTTATGACATACTAACATGAAATATAATTGTGACTGAATCTGTATACATGGCACCGTTGTCTCTGAGTTTTATTGAATGTAAAATACAAAGTTTTCGTCTCGTCTTATGTTTCTTAGTGTAATAGACGAATACCGTGTTATACTGAATAGGCGAATACAGTGTTATACTGAATAGGCGAATACAGCGTTATACTGAATAGGCGAATACAGTGTTATACTGAATAGGCGAATACAGTGTTATACTGAATAGGCGAATACAGTGTTATACTGAATAGGCGAATACAGTGTTATACTGAATAGGCAAATACAGTGTAATTCTGAATAAGCAAATACAGCGTTATACTGAATAAGCGAATACAGTGATATAATGAAAATAAGCGAATACACTGTTATTTTGAATAAACGAATACACTGTTATTCTGAATAAGCGAATACACTGTTATTCTGAATAAGCGAATACAGTGTTATTCTGAATAAGCGAAAACAGTGTTGTTCTAATAAGCGAATACAGTGGTATGCTGAATAAGCGAATACAGTGTTGTTCTGAATAAGCGAATACAGTGTTGTTCTGAATAAGCGAATACAGTGGTATGCTGAATAAGCGAGTACACTGTTATTCTGAATAAGGGAATACAATGTTATTCTGAATAAGCGAATACAATGTTATGCTGAATATGCGACTACACTGTAATATTGAATTGTTTCAATAGAGGTATTTTATAAATTTTGCAAAATTTTCTATGTGAAGACTATCTATGCAATCCAGTTTTCATTCAGCAAGTTATTTGTTTGCTTGCTTACGTCACGTGATATTTTTAATCGAAAACAAAACCTTGTATTCATAAACAGCGTCGAACAACTTCAAGAGACAAAAAGAAATCGCCGTGATAGTAGCATCTGGTCCTATATTCTTGTAAACAGAGACCCATGTGTTACCAGATTATCTGAAAATTGATCTGGGAGGTATAACTGCCGTATGGGACGTAACGACAGTAATAAGAATTGGACTACGCAAACATAAGCCAAAATCGGTCCAAAATTTACAAGCAATGAAACATTTTGACTCTTTGTAATAACTGAACCATGAAATAATTTGATTATTCAGTATTTTGTTTCGATCTTTTAACAATTCTCTGGTATGCACGTATATAATTATGTAAACGTTGTCATATGTTGTAATCGTTGGGGTGTGTCTCCAGCTGTCGTTTTCTGAACATCCCTTATTATGAGCAAATATCAGACACGTTGGCATATTGATGTACATAATTTACGTGGACATAACGCTGTGAATTGTTTGTGTTTCTTTTAATATATTTTAATCTTAATATAACTTCAAGTAACTGCAAGGAATACTTCTTAAACAAAGAGAAGCAAAAATGATATTACGGACGTTTTGTTGTATATTTTGGTTTGGCAGTTTATTTTTGAATACAGTACTAACGAAACCAAGTAGCGAGGACACAGAACAACAAGGTAATTATGGTTAAAATTTAGTTTTCTTCAATCTTGATTGCGGTACTCAAACCTATATGGAATTAGTGACAAAAATATATTTGTTTAATTGGCATGTTATATTTCTCTCATCTCGGATGGCTATTGTGTAGGACTACATGTAGTTTCCAACCATCCAAAGTATAGGGCTGTAACGGTTAACCGAAGTTTGGTTATTTTCGGTAGTTTTGGCTTGGTTCGGTTTTCGGTACCGTTTTGCGATAATTCGGTTTGGTACGTCAATGTACGGTCTTTAGTATACGCATCTGTGATTTGACCAATGGCTCATTATGTTTTTAGTTAAATCGTTATTAGAACAGTTTACTTTTATGATGGGACATTGACACAATAGATAGTGTACGGAGCAGAATGTCGCATTGAAATATGAAATACTAAAAAACCCGAACTAGTTAATTATCTAAAAATATTTCTTTTTTTAATTATTTATTTAAGTCAAAATTGTCTAAAATATTTTCAAACACTCTATTTTACGAGCTTTGATAAATTATGCTCACAAACTTCGCCTAATGTTTCTGCTCCTGAGCCAAACACCATTCTATTTTCTATGCATAGTCCATTTCAAATTTCAATATCTCCGCTTTATAAAAGCCTTTTTATTCGTCATGATTGGCTAGGATGGCAGAGGAAAGATTTGAATATAAATTACGAGGAATACTTACTGATTACGTGATATTCTCCGACTGTAAACAACACGGCTACCGAAATTTTCCGAAAGTTGAACATTTAATTTCGCCGCTTTCCTCGAAAAATCTCTTTTTTGGACACTTGATTTATTATAATATTCTGATCAATCAGACTTTTGTGAATGTGGTCTTCTACATATTTAAACAAGAAATATCTTGAAAAAAGACGGTCGGTGCAATTTGAAGGTTACGATTGGTTGTGCAAAATAAAAAATTGCCGAGATGTTACGATTGCTGGTCACTCCAGATCCAAAATGGATTTTCCGCGGTAAATTAACCGAAATTCAGTGAATTTCGGTAAGGTAACATACCCCTTATCGTAAGGTTAATCAATCCGCGTCAAGGTTACAGACGTTGTTCGATAGAAGAGAAGTTGGTTAAGTGGTTAACGTAAGATTTGATTGGTTTGTTTACAACACTGATATGCATAGCCATGGTAGAACGGCTGCGTCGAAAAACGAATTTACTAACCCCACTGACAAACTACAATTCATTTAGTGACCCTACTCCGGACACGTACACTGCCGGTTACCTACTGTGATTAAGTTCTACGTCTAGTCATTCCTCTGTTTCTGTGTTCTTTGTCTACTTAGATTCTGGTCAGAAGTTTATTTCTAGTTACTCTAGTTATTTCTCAATAACAGGTATTAAACGATCAGTTATTTTAATTTTTGTATTCCACATACATGTATTTACATAACCGAACCGAAAAATTGAAAACCGATAGGATAGTGTTCGAAACCGAGCCGAAACGAGAGATTGTTGCTGCCCTCTCAAATTGCACTTCATTATAGAAAAATACCTTAGGTTGATATTGCCGTGTTTCTATACAGAAAAATATGGTTGCACATTACTGCCACCAGTTAGCATGTTAGCGTTCGCGAATCGTTTCGTGTTAACCACTTAATTATGCGATAATTATCTAGCTATCTAGTTAATATGTCATAAGACTGAAACATGCTTGAAAGTGCCCAGAGCTGCCACCTCTTACCTTTTTATGCTATATTACACTAACGGGTTATCTAGTTATGATTTGCGAATTTCACTTAATATGTCACATAATAAGTAGTTAACTAGATAAGATTCATGTTGCCAGTTTTCTATAAATAGATTTATACTACGAAATAAAAATGTTTTCATCGGCTAGAATGTTTTTCCTGAACAAACATATAGAAGAGTTGCATACATTGGTTACATAGAATATGCTACTCCGCTTTCAATACAAACATAATACCTTACACCAATCATGACAGCATGCTGAGCTATGGGCACCATTAGTATATATTTCACACCATTCTTTCTTATTCTGGGTTATCAAGTTATTTTTCAACTGATTTATTAATACGGTACAACCGCTCCAGAGCGGTCCTCTCCTAATCAGCAACAGAGAATGATTATTAAGTTTTCATTAAATAAAAAAACGTTTTTCGTACGTCTTTTTTCGGGTCAGAAATCGTTACATTCAACAGTGAGTTCTTCTCTGACGTTGTATGACTAATTTGTAGCAAAATACATGTACGCAATATTCAGGAAAAAAATATATATACACTCAGCAAAATTTCTAATTGGTCACTTCGTATTTATTGAAGAGACCATACTATATATATCCGTTTTATGACTTTTAATTTTAGGGTCGTTAGTGTTGATCTGTCGTAAAATTCACGTGAGAATCAATATGGATTAATTTATTCAGAACAGTTGTACAAAGAAATTATTTATGTGATGGTGTTTGTATTGTTAATTTTTCATTCACTGTTAAATAATAGCAATAAAATGCAAGTGACCAATTAGAAATGTTGCTGAGTGTATATCGGCAGGGATATCCTCCCTTACCAAATAAATGAAAAACATTTTTTTTTTACAAATATGTAATGCCGCTCTATCATTTGATAGTTTATATTGTTTTATATTGATTAGGACCATGTGTTGGAATGGAATGTCTTCACGGAGTGTTGATGCATAATGACGAGAAGCAGGGTGGGGAACACAAAGCTGAAGATCAGTATCTACGATTCAAATCAGTATTGGACACAGAAAAACCTCTCGCTGGACCCCAGGATGCAGAAGAACAATTACATGGGATGTTAATGCATGGCGATTCTGAGGCTGGGATTCATCATGCAGAGAACAAGGATATACTTCCGGAGCAGCAGAAGGATGTTGGTCCGAAGGATTTGTCGGAAATGATCCACGAAGGTATGCACGGTGAAGAGGGTCAACATGGCAAGCATTCTTGGGACGAAAAGCAAATCGATGGTAATGATGTTCCTAGTGGACCAATTAGTGATAAATTTATGCATAATGTTTTAATGCATGGCGATGAAAACCATGTACATAGTGAGAGTGATGATAGTGAGAGTGTAGACGAAGCTTCCGCCAAGAAAATAGGTCCAAAAGACGCGGCGGAATATTTACATGGTGTGTTGATGCATAATGACATAGAGCCAGGTGCTGACCATGTTCACGAGCCTACAGACGTTAAGTCATCAGGCAGCACAGGGAACATCGGACCAAATAATGATTTACACGGAATACTAATGCATGGAGATGGTAATGTAGGTCATGATCACAGTGATGAAGATGCTAAAGCGGAATTCGAACTATTTAGTGACATCACCAAAATACTGGAAATGGACCTGGACAAGGAATTGCTAAAAATAATAGACGTGAAGAAAATTTTAGAGAAAGACAGACAGGAGTACGCTGACTGGATATTGAACAATCCTCAATTTATGGACGAGACGATGATGGGCTCAACCAGAGCTGATGTTTCAGACACCATTTTAAACGACATTGAACTCATGAAGAAACGATATTTATCAGACAAAAACGAAAATACAGCAGAAGAAGCTCCAACGAAGAAAGAAAAAGACGAAAATCCGTTTACAGCAGAGGACGCACTCTCGGTGTATAATAAAGATGAACATGCAGAAGAAGGGGAAGACATGAGGCATGACCTTGAACTTGCAGGAAGCACAGAACCAATCAATGCTAGACACAAGGTCAAAATGGCGCTTATGAAATCTAATGAGGAATAAATCTGTGAAAGATATGAATATTGAATATGAGTTTTGCACAGTCAGTTGTGATTAGCGATATACACATGTTCACACTCAGTTTTATTTGAATAAAAATAACAATGTTAGATACATTTTACTTTCAGTTCGAATTTTTAGGGTGAAACATCCGGATGAATGCTATTGTGTGCATGTGTGTGTATGATCTTGTAAGATCCATCTAGTTCATTTCCACGTCTCTTTCCCCGAAATAACATTTCTCCATAAAAGTGCATTTATCTGCTTCACCGCGAAGTTCATATCCAACTATCATGGTAGTTTGAACTTATTTTTACATCGATTGTGAAACAAGTTTACAACATATACAAATCACTTGCGATGACTGCTTCCTGGGTTACTTACCAGTACTCGCGCATACTTTTGGAACTGTGTATTGGTTCATTTGAACTGTGGCAGTACTTAGTGTGTTAGTGTATTAGTAACACCACATGAACTGTACCAGTGGTGTGAAGAGTGTATTTGTAACACCACATGAACTGTACCAGTGGTGTGAAGAGTGTATTTGTAACACCACATGAACTGTATCATTGGTGTGAAGAGTGTATTAGTAACATCACATGAACTGTAGCAGTGGTGTGAAGAGTGTATTAGTAACATCACATGAACTGTAGCAGTGGTGTGAAGAGTGTATTGGTAACATCACATGAACTGTAGCAGTGGTGTGAAGAGTGTATTGGTAACATCACATGAACTGTAGCAGTGGTGTGAAGAGTGTATTGGTAACATCACATGTACTGTAGCAGTGGTGTGAAGAGTGTATTGGTAACATCACATGTACTGTAGCAGTGGTGTGAAGAGTGTATTGGTAACATCACATGTACTGTAGCAGTGGTGTGAAGAGTGTATTGGTAACATCACATGTACTGTAGCAGTGGTGTGAAGAGTGTATTGGTAACATCACATGAACTGTAGCAGTGGTGTGAAGAGTGTATTGGTAACATCACATGAACTGTAGCAGTGGTGTGAAGAGTGTATTGGTAACATCACATGAACTGTAGCAGTGGTGTGAAGAGTGTATTGGTAACACCACATGAACTGTAGCAGTGGTGTGAAGAGTGTATTGGTAACACCACATGTACTGTAGCAGTGGTGTGAAGAGTGTATTGGTAACATCACATGAACTGTAGCAGTGGTGTAAGAAGGGTATTGGTAACAACACAAACTGTCACATATGAGTGTAATTAGTGGAAATGCATCACCATAACAAAGAAGTAATTATTGCAATAGTATCATCGTTAAAACTGTCAGTGTAGATATATTTGTAATGTTAATACTGTATGAAATGCCGCAGTGAAATCATTATTTCAATAGTGATACCCCATGAAATCTCTCAGTAGGGTAATACGTGTAATTGCAATAGTAACATTCCTTGAAATGTCATGGATGAGCAATAATTGCAATAGTAACATTCCTTGAAATGTCGTGGACGAGCAATATTTGCAATAGTAACAAGAACACCCAACACAATGTCACAGAAAAGTAATAATTGCAATAGTGAATCCCTATGAAATGTCACAGTGGAGTTATAATTGCAATAGTGACACCATGGCATGTGAAATGTCACAGTGGCGAAATATCTGCAACAGAAATGCCCTATAATACGTTACAAACAAGGAATAATTGCAATAGTTACATCATAATAATGCAGGGGTATATTGATTGTAATAAAAACACCAAGTTCACTTTATTGTGTTGAAAAATATTTATCTATGCATACATGAATATTTAAATATCACAACTACTAGAGTACATATAAATACAGTTACCTACACTACCTCTGTGTTTCTCCTACATACATTAAAAGGTCTCATACTAATATGAAACAATCAGTTGGTTTTTTACAGGTGAAGTATCAGATAAATTTGCACATACTACGCAACCTGATCAAAGTCTTCTGTGTATATCTCAATCACACTAGGATGTAGAGCAAAGTATCATTAATAAAGGAGTCAATTTATAATTTCATAAACATGTGTGACGTTAACAAATTCCCATTGACCGACAGGGTGATATCACATTGTATTATCACCCGCTATTTAAGGACCAGCATTATACAGCAGTTACCTCCCTGATTTATACACTGGTACCCAGGTTTCAGTGTATAACATAAGCAGACCTAAACACATAGCTTGAAAGTGTCCATTGATCAATGATTTGTTGTAAAGAACAACACCACACATATTTTACGCTTAGCTATGTCTCGATCAAAGATTTGATCATTTACAGTCGGACCTCGTTCATTCGAATTCATCAGGTCCGAAACTTCATTTATTCGGATAGAAAGTTGTCGAATAAACGAGGTCGGACTGTATGTGAACTGTTGGGATTTGGTTTATTTGTATAATCATTCACTGCAAGTATTACACATAAACAGGACAATACAGCTAAAAACAACCCGACTGCAGCTACTATAATTATACATGAAATATTTATCAAAAAATATTTTGACTAAACATGTATACATTATTCCTCTTTCTTCATGGATAAATCACAAGTGTTACACCATTAAGGCAAATCCATCTTCGATAACGTCAAAACAATTATTATGTAACAATTATAAATATTTCAACAATTTTCTGATAACCGTGGGAGATCAGTCATTTTTAAAATGATATGAATGTAAAGTTTTAGGCCAATGAAATCACAGTTCTTAATTTCATGGTTGTCTTTGAATGAAATATTCCATATGATATATTGATACAGAAAACAACAGTTGAATATCCTCAGAAGTGTTACTAAATATATTATACCAATATATTTTACTAATATACCCGCTGTCTCATCAAAAATCAGTATCACTTGTTTCGAACAAACACACAATACTACCCATCAACACCAACAGAACAGACACGTTCTTACAATAAGAAGTAGAATCACGAAGTCTTTGGCTGCACAAGCTCATTATAATCCACATTTATTGTGATAAAAATAAAACCATAAACAATTATAAAACACCATAAACAAGTATAATAACAAACAACAATATAGCACATACACACGCAAAAACAACACTAAAAATGTAAGTATTTACAAAATAAAGCATTAAAGCAACATAAAGAAATGTAAAAATTAAAACATAAATCATAGTGACATTTAAAGAAAATAAACAAAAGATCCAGTAAAATCAAGTGAAGAAAATTAAACAAACATACCACAATAAAGCGTATATTTTAAACATCATTATCAACCTATGTACTTCAAAGAAAAATTCACCAATGATCCATGGTGCTGTATAGGAGAACCTTTGTCAAACGATATACTTTCATTTTACAGTGAAGAAGAGTTTTCATGGAAAATTGAGAGTTGACTCAAAACTGCAATTGCTTCTTGCTTACAACAACGTAGCTTTTTCCATCAAACACATGAAATGACGCTATTTCAAATTGAACAAAACTCTGAGCCTCGTGAAACGAAGGCAAAATACACAGCTGAATTGCTTATCCAGAACAGGTATTAGTTTAAAGGCCCAATAACGGTTATCTTTATCCATTTAACCCTTTACTCCATGATCACTCGTTTTCACGCCCTAATACCATCTCCATGATCACTCGATTTCACGCCCTAATACCATCTCCATGATCACGCGTTTTCACTCACTTGTTTTTAAACCACTATAAATCCATTTTTTCGTAAAATTCGGACATTCTAATTTATTCTTATGAAAAGATCGATCTTTCCTTAAGCTAATGCATTTTAAAAAAAAATGGGTTACTATATAAAGTTTTTGCATAAACTGCATTTAAAACATCACAGGTAGCGATTTACGTTGGACACGCGGAAGCGTATTTTCTTCACAAACTCACGGCAAGTTTACAATAAATTCCCGGATTTTTACAATAAGTACCATATTTTTAACTTACCCTAATGTAAAAAGCAATCTTGTAAGATATTAATTCCACCAAAAAAATATGGTTAATAATAAAAGTTAATCCAAAAACAGCGATCAAACAATCCCATGTAAAGAAATTTTCACAGAAAAAATACGTCATCATGACATTTTTTGTGTACACAAGTCTTCTATTTTCTGAAAATTAGCCAGGACAAAATCAATATTAAAGTAGGTCAAATCCAGGTACCTATTGTCTGTGTTGCAATTCTTGTGACAACAATTTAATTTTCAACAAGAATTAACATCAAAGATGTTTGAAGTCGCTGGCTAAGTCTTTGAAGTAAATATTTTTGGATGACAGTTGCAGCCACCTTGTGAATTACAAATTGAGATCCAAGATTGATATGACATAATCATTGCAATTATCAATGGGATTAATTATATCAAACAGGAAATAGCAATATGAATTAACACATGATAAAGATCTCCTGGAGTTTTATGACTCTTATGTTTTTACAGCTGACACATGGGGCAATTTAGTGACCAGTAGGACTAATCTTCTGTCTAGGGCGTGGCTTATGAATTACAAAACAATTAGCATCAACCAATCAGATTAAATGAACCATAAGAAATATATATTAATTAATGTAAATTATCATTAGCTGTGAGAATACTGAAGTCAATTTTAACATTTAGGACTTTTTGTTTTATTTACATGTTCCAACATACGCCAATGTAACTGTAACTGTATAAGTAAATCTCCATTTGTGTTTGAACATAAATTTGGCTTGTATAAACTCATTTTATAACAAAATATAAATATTGACTAAAATGGTGACTGTTTGTTCATTTATAAATAATTATAATTGCTAATTAATATGTGCTGTTGGGATTATAAACCCAATTTCACCACAATTATTTTTAGAAATACACAAAGTGTATGTGTATCTCAAATTATAATTTTATGTATCTTCTATAATTTTTAACCCACAATAATAAAATTTACATCATTGTACAGAAAATTTAATTCCCTGAAACGTTTACACCCATGTAAAAGTGATTAAACCAATACTTTACACTGTTATTTCATGTTTAAGTATACAGGTGTCAATCACCAATTATTTTCCAATAACCTGTATGGAGATAGAGTAGGCTATGTGACCAGTGTCTTATCAGCATACAGTAGGTAAATGGGCTAGAGGTCTATGGAGTAAAGGGTTAAACGGCAAAAATGGCAACATATACATGTAAAAGCAACAATTTTACGCACACTGGTTGGTGGTTATCAATAAATTTCTGTTAAGTCTTTGAAAAATACGTATAGAAGAAATTATTTAATGTTTACAAAAAACTTCATTTCGACCGTGTCGTGATTTCTGTAAACTGCCGATGAGCCTCTGTCACTATCAGTGTGCGATATTTAATATTTATCAGAGCTCAAGAATTGGTGATGTCAAAAGCAACTACAACAACAACTCATCATATTTATAACTGCCATCACGTGATGAGATGTCACCGATATATGTGCACATATCGGAAGCAATCATGAAGATCTGCAGTAAACGAGTGTAAACAAATTCAAAATAAACTAGGTTAACCTAACTGGTTGACAAGATATAAAGTTACTACTTTTTGCGTCAATATTGAATCTTTTCAATATGAAAACACTCTGGATAACGCAGATGTTAAAAAAAATGCCTTTACAACCCTTATTGGGACACAACATTTACCTCATGTACATGAACCTATCAATCTGATACATAGAATCTAGGCTAGCGCTAGCAGGAAGCTAAATAGACACTGGTTATGAAAAAACTCCGATATGGCAACTGAAATATTTGGACGCGTCCGTTACGAAACCTGTATTAGAGACGTTGGTTATGACATCGAGTACTTCCCAATGACAATTTGACATCACAATCGAAGCATTTTCTTTGAAGTGTCTTCGTAGCTTAATTTTGATTTATATAATTAAATGAATATGAAAATGTTGATATGTCTGATGAAATTTTTTCTTTCCATTTATAAAACAGAAAAAATTGAGTAATGCATTTTTGACGCAACGTTATTTTGTAGTTTACTTTAGATTTTTGTTCTTAATATTTGAATTGCAGTGAAAAGAAAAACAGATTAAATGAAACTAGAAAAATATCTCTGTTAAAAACCTGAAAATGGATTTTTTGGTCACTAATACAGGTTTTGCCATATTTTTTTAAAATACTAAAATTAGAAATGTTTGTCAAATTAATTACTATTCATCAAATCTGGGAAAACTTTCACCAGCCAAGTATATAAGCATCTTCTATAGATGTACAGTCTTAACACATCATATTGATACACAGAAAAAATATGTACATTTGAATATTATATACAAAAATATCATACAAACATTTCACACTTACAAATGCTTACATAGCACTGTGACGAAGTAATAAAATACATCATAAAGATGAGAATTTCAAGTAAAATCGTGGACGGCAAAATTTAAAAAATGCATATTTATATATTGATATGTATATCTTCAAGTATAGGCCTATATTTGTGAGTTTCATGAACCATAAAACAGCACACATATTGAGTTAAAGCTTGTAAGCCCCTCAGATGAGATTTTCAAATAATAATGAGTTGAACGTGAGTAGATATGATATATATACATTTATACAAGAAATAAGTAACTAATAGTTACTATAATGCATTAATATACACTTAAGTCTAATTATGAGTACCAAAATAGACGCTAAGCTGATCAAGAATAAAGTATTTAAAGGACGGCATAATATGAGAATAAGTTGATAAATGGTAATATTTACCTAACAGAGTATTTAGTATTCAAAACAATCGTACTATCACATGACATATTTTTCTATTCATTTATAAGGCAACTTTTCCAGAGGAAAACCCTTTGGGAGATTCAAAATTTGGTTGTTATTGAGAGGTTGATGTTATAGAGAGGCTAAACTGATAGTAAATTCTTACTACATGAATATGGGCAATATTGTTGAAGTGAGGTGATTTCTCAAGAGAATCATCAAGAAATTTACTAGCCATACAGAATGCAAACTTTTGTTTTCCATATTGTAACTGGGCTCTAGAAATCCACTAGCCCAATGTCCCGGACTAGTCTAATGCTGATTCGAGCTACCAACATCTGAGTCCCGGACAATTCTGTTTTAAACCTTATCAACATCAGACAAGTGAATACAAATAAAAAAGTAGTTTATACAAGCCTAATCATACATGTCCGACAAGTCTAATTTACATTTACATTAGTCCCAGACGGGTGTCTTTGAAAAAGATTTCTAGAGCCCTGTGTAAGCTTTAACATTACACTGTCTTAAGCAAAATTCAAAATCTACATCCAAATGAATGCAAACTTGTACTAAGTACATTGTACCAAACAATATGCTACCATTAGAAGACAAAATGTTTAAAATCTGCCCTCAAAACACCATAGTAGAGAATGATGAAATAGTCGACAAAATCATATTTTCATCAATATATCATTAACAATAAATAAATTGGTCTACTCATAACAGATAAATACATACAGTAAATTGAACGCACTTCAATAATAAATCACAGATTTTATAAGAGCACAAAAGACAGCTAAGATCGCACTCATCTACATCATGTTGATGTAACTATATGAAAACAAGGCCAAGATCGCACTGATCTACATCGCGTAGATGTAACTATATGAAAACAAGACCAAGATCGCACTGATCTACATCATGTAGATGTAACTATATGAAAACAAGGCTAAGATAGCACTGATCTACATCATGTAGATGTAACTATAATTATGAAAACAAGAGACAAAAATATACAGACCATGGTTAAAATGCTCTGCCCATAATGTCTTAGACATTCTAAGTTATCTCATAACAAAATCAAACTTTTTGTCAATAAAAAGAAATGATGACAAAAATAAGTGACTGGTTTAAACAGATTTTGAAGGGAAATACAGTGAAACCTCAATAATAAGACCACCATTGGTTCTGATGAAAGTTAGTCTCTTTACTGAGGTGGTCGGAGTAATGATATAAAAATGTAGATGAAAAATCCAAAACGAGTCAATGAAATACGATCCTATTAATGAGGTGGTCTTTAATTGAAGTGTTACTGAAGTTTCAACATCTACACATACTGTAATCTGGTGAAAACTTGTCTCTAACAAAGAAGACAAAATCACATGATGAACAATGATATAAAACTTGTGGCCATCCACTATTGTTTCACTGAAGACAAGTTATCTCTTCACACCAGAGTTCATAATCCTGATTCAATTGCTAACATCAATAACATCAGACGGGATGGGACTAAACATCTTCTGCTTTGCTATTCTAGACACAAATTGTTGTCATCTACTGCAGGGTCTAAATATTTTCAAAGTCTAAATCCTCATCATCACTAACATCAGTCACAGAAACAAAGGAGGTCCTACTGTTGGATCTCTGAGCAACGGGAGCTGTACTAGCCACTCCTGAAAATACAAAAAAAATAAGTTAATCAATAAATCAATATAAACCAATTAATCAATCAATCAATCACAGTTCATGCATAAATCTATATACTGTACACACATTTCAGGCAGATATGATAATAACACATGCAAAGAACATAAACAATAACTGACTCAAAGTTGTCTTACAAAATTTGAGAATCTTTGGCAACACTAACTTAGTCTTTTACAGGAACATAATTAAATGCATAAAGAAATGCACGCAAATGAATGAATATATAATGAATGAAAAGAGGCTTTAACATAAATTATTCATATATTTGAAGATGATCTAGATAATCTACATATTTGTGTTACATTAACAAGAAGAGGGGGATGTAGAAAAACTAATTGAACTGAAAAGAAACAAAAGCTTCTGAATCTAAGTGATGTTGGGTTAGCAACTAAATGTGTATATTTTGTAAGCTTAAGCAAAAACAACACTACAGAGCTTACAAATGCTACAGGGATCAAGCAAAAAGAACTGCTTGACACTATCTATAAATCTATAAATACTAGTCATATATAACACAGTGATAATAGTATGTTAGTAACTTTCATATACATGACATAAATTATTTATATTCATGAATAACAGATATGTATGGTGCAGGTTCAGACACAGTCTTCCCATACATGTTTACTCTTGCATCCCCTTAGTCCCTAATGTTTTGTAGGCTATGGTTTCCCTCAGGTCTGTGTGGGGAGGCATTGTCTTAAGTTATATATGTGGCGTTCCCTATAACCTCTCTATTTCTTTATTGCAAGCACACATGCATGGATAAAAATGTTGACTTAAAACAAAACTGGCAGCCAGAATTAAGTCAAATGTTTGTGTAATGGGGTTTTAAATCACAGGAACACCCATGGTCATGTAGTGACTATTCCAGCTATTAAGATGGAGGGAGACCCCCAAGTGGACAGCTGGGTAGAATCATTGACCATCTGTTAGCCGGCTGGATGGTTTTCTCACTTACAAAACCTATATCCTAGGTGGGGATTCAAACCTGGAGCAGTAAGGGCAAGTGGTCTCAAGTCAGTGACTACAGCCACTCGACCAGGTAGGCTCCCATGTCAAAATATCTGAGTTATACTAACAGTTGGAAACATACTAACTGCAAAAAGGGTTATTCTAAGTGAAAGCAACAAAGAACAGACAAATTTTCATAATTCTCTGGTCAATTTCATACCATAATTTACAGTATGCTAACAGTATAGTGTGTTTTACATATTACAACAAACTTAGTACCCTTTATCTCAATTCCTGTGATATTCAAGCGGTCAGTCTCTCTATGAACTGCGTTATAGTATACAATCCAGCATTTGAAACATATAATGGCATTCCAATAACTTCAAAACTATTTTATGTTATGTTCAAAGAGTCAATAACTTTAAAAAAAAAATGTGCAAGACATAATAAAAATAGAAATTGAGTCTAAAACGCTCACAAAATGAAATGAATGTCATCTGTCAGCTAATGACGAAAAACAAAAAGCCCATCATTCTGTTAATCAACAATTTTTAAAAAGTCATATCCCCATGGACATGTCTTACATAGGGACATAAGAAACTATCAAAATATCTGATATATGTAAAAACATCATCTTAAGAGGTAGGTAGTCTTAATTTATTTTTTTCATCAAAATATGCTTAGTCGTAAATATGAGAAAATAGGTGATAAATGACTGCATACAGATGTACTCTACAGCACTGTATTGTCACTTGTTTCATGTTTCTAAAAACCACAAATCGAGGGCTCAACGCAACACTGTCGTAACTCCTATATAAATACATAGTAGTTACGACAGTGTTGCATTGAGCCCTCGAAATACAAGAGTCCAATACAGATATTTTCTATCCTGACCTACATGCAGAGTTACTGCAAGTATAGGAAATACCTGTATCACAATACCTGTATCGCAATACCTGTATCGCAATACCTGTATCGCAATACCTGTATCACAATACCTGTATCACAATACCTGTATCACAATACCTGTTTCACAATACCTGTATCACAATACCTGTATCGCAATACCTGTATCACAATACCTGTATCACAATACCTGTATCGCAATACCTGTATCACAATACCTGTATCACAATACCTGTATCACAATACCTGTATCACACTAGTGTTTGCAGTTCCAAGAAACGTTTAAGAGAAGTTATAATAATTAGAAGAATGTGAACAGTTAGCTAAAGTTCCCAGTGTAGAATATACCAAGAGAGTTTCCCTCTAACGCCTCCATTAAATACAGTAGAAGGCAAGTTTATTTCACTTTTTGTCTAGAATTCCATCTTAATTTATATTAAAACGGACAATTTAAATGTATATGTGATAATAAACGTGATAAAAAAACTCCCTCGTTTGTTACAATACAGGTTTCCGGCAGAAGTTTTGAATAGCTCATCAGTGTGGTCTATTATTTGGGTGCATTTGATTGGCTTAAAAAGGTCAAATGACTTCACACAGACACACCTTATCCAGTCAATTCTGGTGCTTATTAAGAAATGGTGTACACATTTTTTTTCTTCAGAAGGCAAGTCGGGGGCTACCGTTGACAATGTCCTGGTGAAAACCTTGGTGTCATAATTATGTTACAACCTTTTGGGGTATAAAGCCAATACTGACTGGTAACCTACAAACTTAACGAACGGTAGGTTGGGACCTACTGGCGCTCAAGAAAAAACGCTTTTTTCGTTAATTATGAAATTGTAATAATTTGCATGGAATTTTTAAATGAATATTCATAGCTCCAAAATGAATTGTACAAAAATAAAATATTATCGTCAAAACAACACAGATGTTATATCAAAATTCATAAACTGGAGAATATATAATGTTGCCATGCTTATAATATCAAAGCAAAAAAATCACAATAAAGGAAATAAACTTGTCGGGAGACAAAAAATTATCTGATACAAAACTCTCTTATACTCACAAATGTAATTCAGATATATTAGAATCTATGAGAGATAAAATAGCAATACATGTTAGAGAATATAAAATACAAGTCATTGTTTTACATATAAAAAGGACGAAGAAATAAATCAAGGGCTGTAACTCTGTATCATTTATCCACAATGTATTCATATGGGGAATATTGTAAGAAATCCTCATTGGAAGTAGAAGCTCCTTCATTAAAGAAATAATTATTTTTCATATCAATTTAGGTTAGTTTAAACTTCATTATTTTACATTGATTGTGAAGAAATGTTTGTAAAACATTATGCCCCCCTGTGACCTTGGCCTTTGACCCATTGACCCAAAAATAGGGTTCCTCTGCTATATAAGATGAATTTGTGGACCAAGTGTGAGGATGATAGGAAAAGGGGTTCTTGAGTTATTGATCGGAAACGAAAAGGTTAAGACGGACATACCGACCGACCAATATGTGCAAATCAACTTTGCTATTCCATCTCACCCAACGTGGGGTTTGACCCTAAGACCAGTAGTGTCAATCATATGCCTCTTTAAGCTTAATAATGGAACAATTTTAAATCAGAAAATATACAGAAGATTGTATTACTGTACAACATACAAACTGAAACGTTCTAAAAATACACTGAACCCTCGTACTACCAGGTATGTATGTAATGACACTATAAGCTAAGATTTGTAACGCAACTACTGTTGTATATACATGTACATGTATATTATGATGAGGATAAATATTTGTAGCATAAAATGATGTTGTAGACATTAAATAACACCTAATATATTATATCCTATATTTTACTAGTGAAATATCATATAACATGACATCACAATTTCTTTACAATAATGGCTGCCTTAAATATGTACAAGGAATTTAATTTTTACTGAAAAAATGCTTATTTGGATCTTATGATATAAATGAAATATTACACACTTGTTGAATTTAATGAATTTGACTCCAAAAACAATAAAAAGTCAAAGAAGGCTTAGTTATATCGCTGTCATAAATCTGGTTTAACAAATTCCCTGATTTATGACCATTCATAGAATATCCTGCATTAAAGCTAACGGTAGAACAAGTTGGATGTCTATAGACTTGTCTGGCCATGGGTCAGGAAACTGCCATGAATGTAGCGAAAAATAAATTCTTCCAAACACAAAACTTTTGAATGGATTTAAGAAATCAGTTACATACATTTAAATAAAACTCTTTGCTTGATTCTGGATAAGAGTTTGCAGAGCAAGTTTGAGTACTTAAAACCAAAACTGTTTTCTAATAAACAGTATAGTATTTATTTAATCTTCCAAATATAAAACAATTTTTTATAATCAAAAACAATCTTAACTGTAGCATATATGAAATGTTATGAATGTTAATATTCATTTTGTAATACTTTTACATCATTTTATCAAACCTAGACTAAAGCACTACAAAGTTATCTAGAGCAGACCCTGTATTCACAAAATATCTCACTGTGAGTTAAGTATCACCTTAAACTCAAATCACCTGAGTTTAAACTCAAACTTGTATTCATGAAGCATTCTCAGGTATTAGGGGTTCCATTTGATCCTGGAGTTGACCCTATGACTCTTGGATTTTCAAAACAAACAATGTTTGACCCCAATGATTCTGGCTGAAAGGTCAATGTTTCTCTAAATTGTAGGTACCGTAATTTGGCTATAAAATGGTAAAATCCTGTCCAAAAAATATCATAATGACCCCTGAGATTCAGCACCTAGTGGCACCCCAGGGTATTATGCGTGTCTCAGACCAACAGTAAACATTTTCAGTACGGAATGGACATGGAAGTGGACATTTTATTACAACAATCTTTGTGAGTGTATTTAATAGGAATCTCATCTAATTTGAGTGAATCTTCAAATTTAAGTTCAAGCTTGGATTTAAGATTTTTGTGAACACTGGGACAAGGACAACTAGTGCAGATTTCAAGCGCATATGCAAATAATATTGTTGTCTAAAATTCATTGTTCATCACATCACAACACAATTTTCTACAAAAATCTACATGAAACACACTGCTATTCTCAATACAGAAATATCGCCATCAATCTAATGATTAGAATTATCAATTAAGCGAAACTTTCTACGTCAATAAAAGAACTTCTATTCAATAAAACAGTTCTATCCTAAGTGCTGGCTTACTTACAATATGTGATCTCAGTGAGCCTAAGATCCTGAATATAATGTAACACGTTCAATCTAATGGCATGCAAAATGGTGAACACTAAAAACATATACTAGAAATGTGTGACCCTAATGTCCGTCTGATCTAGTAACTTCTTCATCCACCAAACTTGTATATGTGAATTATCATTCACAATGGATCAAAGAACTTGTTATTTAATCTATAGAAGTCTTTGAACTGCATTTATATTAATTACATGCCTTTGTTCACGATACAAGTACCTCCAAAAAAGCAGAGATATTCCTATTGCAATAAAGCTTTTTTTCCCAAATTCAAGCATTAAAATTCCCAAATGGCTGCATTATTTTTGCTGATAGAGCATTTATGTGTGTTTAAATGTCTAAAATGATTGACAATGTACATTTAACAAAAAATACCATTAGACATAGGTTAAGTGTAACAGTTTCGGATTTGCTGAATTTCCCAATCAAGACAATTTAAGATGCTATTTTCCTAATTCTGTTGGTGGTGGAAGCATTCCAAACATGGTACAAAGAGGGGCTGACTACTGTATTGAATTATTGCAAATTGGGTTTCTAGTTCAAATATATATTTTCAAATATATAGTCTACTGTCTAAAATGTGGTAAGATTTCATAATAATTGCTATCTACTAGTGTGGATTCTAAGACAGGAGGTAGAAATCTGCTTGATGTAAAATTATTTGAATAAAAATCTTATGAAAAGTTCTGTAAATAAATATGAATCTAGGTCAGAGATACATGAACTTAGAAAGATGTGTAAAAAAAACAAATATGATAGTAATACCAGCAAAATACCCCATATTTTGTTGTAAATTTCAGATAAAAAAACGAAAAAAAAGCACAACAATTTTGTCACTATTCAGTGTACATCTAGATATCACACATGCACCTAAACTAAGCCATAATGTTGACAGTGAATATTTGTCTGTGCAAAAAAATTTTAGAATAAAAACCATCAGTTACATTGGTCATCTGGAAACATATATAGAGGTTTCCTTCGAACTTTTCAAATAGGGGTCCCAGGACCCCCAACTCAGCCATTTTGGGAGTTCCTGATAATTTTTTAGAGTCGCACACATAAATGAGAAATAAAGGTCAGTCGCTGGACACATTAAATGTTACCAGAATGGTGTAAACAGTACAAGGGCTGGAATGATTTTGGTAAATTTAGCTGCCGAAAAGAATAGTAATAAATGCAAATACAGTTAAACCTCAATAATAAGACCATCCTTGGGACTCTTGAAAGCTGGTCTTAATATGGATGTGGTCTTTATATTGAGGTTAAATCAAGAGAAAATCAGTGAAAATGGATAAGAAAATTGTGTTCCTAAATTTGAGGTGGTCTTTAAGTGAGGTTTTACTGTATATCTCAAGTGCAGATCACTCAGTATATTTGACGGTCCTCAGGTTCACAGTCAGTTGTATAAGCTAGTAATACATCCAAAAATTGTGTCATTGATACAGAAAATCTGCATACAGGAAATTCCTGCATATAAAGTTACATAAATGATACGTGATATTACATTGAAGTATGATAAACATCAGTGTAAGGTAAGCTTTATATTAACACAAACCTTTACTTGATGAACCCCACAGACTGGTTCCGTACGTATTTGATGAAACAGACGCTTCAACATGACTGGTTTTTCCTGCAGGTCTAAAATTATCAATAATATTCATATACATGTACACAACAATCTGAGATACAAGAGATTTTCAAAATCAACAACAAAGAAATTCTATCTTCAAAGGTACTTAGTCATACTTTTTGGACACAATATGCTTAGTCATAAATATGTGAGCATCAGTGGTAATTGCTTCCATATAGATGCACTCTACACTACTGCATTGCCTCTATTCTAACATGTTTCCCAGACCACTAATACAAGTGTCAGATATGGGTATATTCGTTTTAAAGTTTTGTAGCTCATAACATGATAAGAAAGATTTTTTTTCGAATTGGTTATACATTGCAATTGTTCTTATCAAAGTTGTCTAAACCAATGTAGCATCAACACTGGATGAAGCCTGTTCAAGTATTTTACCTTCAGATGGGCCAGATATATCTTTAACATCACTTTATGGTTATTAAATCAAATTAACTAATACATTGTACAATCAAATTAATGCATTTACATTGAAGACACCTGTGATTAAATACAAATTTACACAACAGGGTCCAGTTTCTCAAAGCTTTGTTAAAGCTTACATGTTGTTCGCCTTTTTGGTTGTAAAAGAGTTTAACAGCACATTAGACTTAACTGAGCATTGAACAGGTGGATGGCGGCAAGATAAGCTTGAAATTGAACCAGATATATACCTTGCTTTAGGCCTAGCCGGCTCCTCGTCCTCCACAGAGGTGACATCCCAATCACTGTCAGAGTTAAACTGAAAGAAAATTATATAAATAGTTTAATAGACATATGTATGCCTTAGTTATAAAACTGACTCTAACAACTGGAGTGAGAATACTTAAGGACAAAATCTTCTTTAAAAATCAAAGGATACTCCATCCTACTGTTAAACAAAACTACCCATTTCCACTCATATCTGACTAAACTGGGCAAGATTAATTCCTCAATTTTGTGTCCAAAACATGAGGAAATCTGCTGACAAGAGGACTAACTTCACCACAATAACAAGTCAGAACTTGTGCCAAGAAGTGTGCAGTTTAGAAACACAGAAAATTGTCATGAGTTCTCTCCCTTTATCCCTACTAGAGTTATCACCCTTTGTCCCCTCTATAGGTTATGTATATAAAGTACATGTAACGAAAATGAAGATAACTTACTAAAGCATCTTGTGCTGTCTTTTTCTGGCTCCCCATGGTATCTACACCTCCTGCCGGTTTAGTGCCATCTTTTCTACCCTATATTTAAAACCATACATTATAAATCACATTCTTTCAATGAAAATATTGTAACAATGTATAACACATTTAAAAAAAGGAACTTTACTTTTTGGAGCTTAGTTAAAAACTTCACATAATTCAATATGTTTACTGTTGTGCAGTGATTGTTTGAGTTCCACGCCACTTTTCAAAATTTTTTTAGTTATACAATAGGTTTGCATGGAAAATATTTTCTACAGTCGCAAATGTAGAAAATAATGTTAAATTCTATCAACACTTAGCTTAAATACTTCTGATAAGAATAAACAGTATTGGAAGTGATACACAGCAGTTTGGTAAAAGCATATAAAATACCTAAACAGGTGCCATAGTATGGAATTAATTAAGTACCATAAATGTCTAAATGACAGTATAACTACCACAACATTTTTGCAACTTCCTGGGACTATGTGTTTTATTAATGAATAAGGACTTTAACAAGGAACTTTTAAAATTTACACCAAGTCTGATAGGTATATACATGAACATTTCTTCGTATTTATCTTTACATTTTCATGCATATTAAACTGACACAGAACTGGTTGTGACATTCGCAAGTCAGTAAAATGGTACCGGTAGCCACTCTGCCAATCCATATCATTATATGGGTAGTACCAACCAGGACTGATAAGCCCAGTGACTTATATCAATGTGTATGAATGTGTTATCATGTAACATGTCTACAGCATGGTATCATAGTGTGATCACACTATACCTGCAACAAGCAGACACTGTCTCCAACGTGTGCTACATGACCGACAAGTAATCTGTCAATGTGCTTTACAAGTGAATATAGACACTGGTCTGTGCGTTACGTTATCATCATGACCCGTATTCATAAAGCTCCTAAGATTTTAAGTAAGGAAATGCCTTATCTTTATAAAATCTCCTTAAGGAAAATTATAACACTAAGAGAATTTTCTCCTTAGAAGCTTTATGAATACTGGCCCTGGACTTAATGATTTCCACAAAACTGAGCTAAACACAATATTTAACATTTCTGTGGAAACAGATCTATGCAGATGATGAGCAAGCTATGACAATAGTTATTCGTGTTTTCAAAACAAACATGCTAAAAAAGGAACTCACAGCAAGTTGCATCTCTATAGATCTCGATAGTTCTGCAACCTTCTGTCCTTTAGGTTGTGGAGTCTTTGTTACTGGTGCAGATTTACCGGGAGAGTCCATTTCACTGTAAACAAACAGTATCAAAATATACTGGTTAAATGTGCAAAACTGCTAGAACTATTTCACATGTGGTTGGATACAGCTTTTGATAGCAATAATAGCTAAACTATTTATAATTCAAATGGATAGAATAGAAAAGTTCAAAATATACTGGTTAAATGTGCAAAACCTGCTAGAACTATTTCACATGTGGTTGGATACAGCTTCTATTGCCTTTGATTGCAATAAGCTAAACTATTTATAATTCAAATGGATAGAATAGAAAAGTTGATGAAAATCAGTCAAAATCATTTAAGATTTTCCAAATACAAAATTGCACCATAGGACTGTTGAGCACAATCGATACATACTTGTCAATTTTATGTAACTTTTGATATCTAAAACCTATTTTTCATACTTGAAAAGAAATAAATAACACAACACATGCTTGCTCAAACGATAGACATAAATCATGTTCTGATTGCTGTATGCACCATTTTTATACTAGACTAGCAGGTAGCCGAACAACCATTGAACTATTAAAATGCCAAAGTGACCTAAAAATATGCCCAAATTGTCTCGAAATACCGAATTTTATAATAAAATTGTATAACTTTATCAAATCAATGACTATTTATCAAATCTGGTCACCAATATTTGAAAACATGGGCCAGCATCCATACTTAATGGAAATGCCCTTAGAGAAATTGAGAATGTTCATATTATCCTTGATATTTCTACATTCCAGTGGGATTCAAACCTGCATAAATTAGGGGCAAGTCATTTAATGTCAGCAACCATAACTGCTCAACCAAAATGCTTACCTGTCACTGTCCAACCAATTATCATTTTCGTCATCTAGATCATCCAGAGGCTTGGATATTACAGTTTTTACTTGTTGTCTCGGTGCCGGAGATGGTTGCTGTGGTTGAGTTCTGGATTGAGGTCCCGAGAATCCAGGCCTGTTTGGCGATGGTGGTACTGCACCCGGTCGGGCTTGAGTCACACTGATTGGACCCCTCGGGGCAAAGGCTGGTTCATCATATTCTGTCTCCGATTCCTCTTCATCAGAACTCCATTGCGTGCTAGTATAATCAACACTAGACCCAGTCTTGCGTAGCGGACTCTCAGACCGTCTAGGGCTTGGATTGCGTTGAGCTGGACTTGCTGAACGCTGTGGAGGTTTTACACCTTGTTGTGGCTGACGAGGTCGTGGGCTTGGACCCCTCATCGGGGAGCCACTACTACCTAGACCTGATGTGGGTATAGACTGTGAGCTTCCGTGGCCCATACTTCCACTTACTGGTCTTCGTCCTGTAAAAATATCCCATACCGTTAAAATAACCATATCAGACTTTATAACCCAGGTGGGCATAGTGGAGGAGGGTTAGAGCACCCGACTCCTGATCTGAAGTTTGCGAGTTACAGCCCTGTGTGGAGAAGGGTTTGATCACAAACTTAACAATCACTAAATTTGGCGCGAGACCAGCTAGTAACACTGCAAGTATTCATCATGAAAGATAACTATAAGTTGTAAGAACTTGCTACATAATTGATGTGAAATAAATAAGATTTTACTAAGCTCTATAAACTTGTTCAAACTTCAGCAGAAGTACAGTCAGACCTTATTCATTCAAATTCATTGGGTCTAAAACAAGGTCGGACTGTATTTGAAATTACACACTACAAATCGTGTACATCAGAATGACGATGGAATCTGTTTGAAAGGGGGGGGGCTTCCAGAACCAATTAAAATTCGGTTGGCGGTCCCCTTATTTATGACTGTTGTTCCTACCCCAGGTAGATTTTCCTGGAATAGAGCTAAGTGACTTGTCTGTCTTTTTCGAATATGCAACCCTTTCTACTTAAAATATCAACTTCTGTTTGATAATATGGAATAGACTTTGTGTCTAAAAGATGTACATATAAAGGTAGAAACTTGACTGTTGTGTTTTATAGATAATATAAGAACACGTGTATATAGCTGAACTACTATTTATTAACTAAATACTACAGAGTGTGGCAGGTAGAGATAAGACTAGTAGGCGGGGCTTATCAGTAATACATACTGACCAATAGAATACATTAACATACACAACAGTTCTCCCCTCTTAGATTTGAAGTCCGATATTCTGGAAGTTGTACCTGTAAATAATCATTTTACATGATAACATATATGTGTATTCAAAGTAAATAATCTGATAAGCTGTGAGAAACATCTTGAGTGTTTATAATTGTATCAATTAGTACATTTGTTTAAACAAGTCCTGATTGTTTATGATTGTTCATTCTAACATTTTACAAGTTCCCCTAAACTGATGTTTATTACCATAGCTAATGGTTTGTTGTATTCACACACTCAAATGTTTATACTGTTCTCAGTATGAAAGACGGTCAGGTGGTTTACGATCCCTAACAGGATACCTGCGTTCCATGGTTATGTCATCTGACCTAGAACTACTCTCATTTCTTTCATTATTCTCAGATGTAGGCAATTTCTCCTGATTACTGATTTCTACCAAAGGATTATTTCCCATATGTTTATCTGGGAAAGTAGATAAAGTCGGAGTAACAGGGTTAAGCGTTGAACTTTCATTTTCCCGGTATTGTGATTGAACAGTAAATTCCGATTTGCGTAACTGATCAACATGCCTTCTCCAGACTTGATTATTTCCTATGTCAATTTTATACATGAGAGGTCCCTCACGGGATAAAATTGTACCAGGTAACCATTTTTCGGTTGCCGTTGGTCTATAGTCTCGTGCTATAACAGTGTCTCCTATCTCAAATTCTCTAAATTTTCGCGATTCTGACGTAGCTAGTTTCATTCTTTGTTTTTCAACATAGCCGTCTGTATCTGGTTTTAATAAATCTAACCTATTTCGCAAACTTCTCCCAAAAAACATCATAGCAGGACTTTCCTGCGTGCTTTGGTGAATCGAATTACGATACGTTAACAAGAAATTCGACAGTTTTAAGTTGAGATCACCCTTGTCAAATTTCATTGCACGGATACTTGACTTAAATGTTCCGTTTAGCCGTTCCACTAAACCGTTCGTAGAAGGTTTGGCTACCGCAGTTCGTATATGAAAAACTCCATTATTTTTCATAAATTGCGCAAATGCATCTGAGGTAAATTGTACCCCGTTATCGCTTACTAACTGTTTCGGTAAACCATAGCGACTAAAAATAGTTCTCAAGACTTGAATTGTCTTGTCCGCGGTGGTGCAATTACCCATGTCCTCAATTTCCGCCCATTTGCTACGAGCACAGATAATGACTAAAAACATGCGTCCTTGAAATGGACCTACGAAGTCCACGTGTACTCGTTCAAAATTAGTACGCGCATTTTCCCACGGGTGCAACTGAACTTTCGCTGGGGATTTTTGTTGCATCTGGCAACCTTGACATTGTTTAACCATTAGTTCAATATCAGAATCAATTCCAGGCCACCAGACATAACTACGCGCTAAATTCTTCATTTTAACAATGCCCCCATGACTACAATGTAAAAGTTCTAACACTCGTTCCCTTAATTTAGATGGAATTACAACCCTGATTCCCCACATCAAACAACCTCTTTGAATAGTCAATTCGTTCCGGCGTGTGTGGTAACCTTTCAACCTAGGATCGTTTACATCATTGTTCCAACCCTTGTTTACATTCTCGTAAACACGTGATAAGATCGGTTCATGTTGCGTTTCTCGCTTGATTTGCGCGCTAGTCACGGGAAGTTTATCAAATTGCTCATTGAAAAACACTTCCTCGAAATTCATCTCATTTTCCGAGAATGACGGTGCGGGTAAACGCGACATACCATCTACATTTGTATGCTTTGTAGTACTTTTGTACTGTATATCATAATCAAAACCTGATAAATATACCGCATACCTTTGTATCCTTGCAGCCGACGTAGCAGGAATACCTTTGCTTGGGGAAAATATTGATAACAATGCCTGACAGTCTGTTATCAATGTGAATTTTCGACCATACAAATATGGGTAATATTTCCGTACAGCCCAATAAATCGCAGTTGCCTCTCTTTGTATTTGTGCATACATTCGTTCTGGCTTAGAAAGTGATCGACTCGCGTATGCGATCGGCTTTTCACTGCCGTCAAGCATAACATGTGACATTATCGCGGAAATACCGAATGGAGAAGCGTCCGTTGCTAATCGTACGGGTAATTCCGGATCATAGTGCGTGAGAACGGGTTCCGACGTGATCAATACTTTTGATTTCGCGAACGCGTCTTGGCACTGTTTTGACCATACAAATTTTCGCCCCTTTTCAAGCAGTTGATTTAACGGTTTAATTACGGTTGCTAAATCATTTAAAAACCTGTGGTAGTAATTAAGTAATCCGAGATATGCCCTTAATGACGTTACATTCTGTGGAGGTGGTGTATTCACAATAGAATCCACTTTGTCCTTACATTTCCACAGACCATTTTCGTCAATTTCATGTCCACAGTAACTTATTCTTTCTTGAAAGAACTGACATTTTTCTTTGTTCACTTTTAATCCATATTGTGACAAACGTTGCACGACATTTTCTAAATTATCCAAGTGAATCTGATCATTTTTACCAGTAATGACCATGTCATCGAGAATGCACTGTACTCCCGGAAGTCCCTGTAGAATCTGTTCTATTGTTCTCTGCCATATTGCAGGTGCTGCTGAAACTCCATATGTTAATCTATTATACGAATAGAGCCCTTTGTGAGTGTTTATTGTCAACATTTGTTTAGTGCTGTCGTCACACTCCAACTGTAGATAGGCTTGTCGTAAATCCAATTTTGAGTATTTATGTCCATTTGACAAATTGGCAAATATGTCCTCGATCCTTGGTAGAGGGTATTTGTCCACGTTAATTGCTTGATTAACTGTCACCTTGAAGTCCCCACAGATTCGAACTGCTCCGGAAGGCTTAACTACTGGCACGATCGGTGTAGCCCATTCGGACGTTTTAACCTTCGTTATAATCCCCTGTTTTTCCAAACTATCCAATTCGTTTTCAATTTTTGGTTTTAACGAATATGGTACAGGTCTAGCTTTGACAAATTTAGGTGTCGCATTTTCCTTCACGGATAACGTAGCCCTTATTCCGACTACTTTTCCTATGCCGTCGGAAAACACAGTTGCATAACGTTGCATAATATCCCCTAGACGTTTCTGTGTTGTTTGGTCATCAATGGAATTCACATGTACAATGCTATTCCAGTCCAGAGTAATCTTGGTCATCCACTCTCGCCCAAACAACGTTGGTCCGTTGCCCATCACAACGCACAATTTCAATAATTCCGTCTGCCCATTGTAGTATACACGTACCATTTTGGTCCCGGCCTGCTGTAATTCTTCACCAGAATAAGTTTTTAATACTGACGTTGGCTTGTCCAATGTCACTTTTCCAAAACATTTCTGGAATATTTCTCTTGACATCAGAGAAACAGCTGACCCTGTGTCGACCTCCATTTCAACTGGTACGCCGTCCACTTCCGGTGTTATAATAATTTTCTTGCTCGAGCTTCGTTTTACCGTATTTATTATCATAACCGGATCTTCATCATTCACAGTGTTAACACCACGAGATTTCAAACATATTGACTTAATATGTCCTTTTCCATTACAGCCGTGACAAACAGCATTTTTGAATCTACATTTGAATGATGCGTGATTGTTCTTACCACAGTGAATACATGGTTTCACTGCTGGGCTTGAATTTCCTGACTTTTGTTTCAACTTATATTGAAACTTCTTCTTTTCAATTTTGTTGACATTGGACGTCAACGACTGAAGTTCTGCTGCGTCCTTTGATGCAGTCTCCATTGCAATAGCAGTGTCTATTGCTTTCTTCAGAGTGAGGTCCTCCGTAGATAATAATCTTCTTTGGATTTGCTCATTTTTCAGGCCACAAACTAAACGGTCCCTTAATGTGTCATTTAAATTATCCTTAAATTCACAATGTTCCGCTAGTTTCCTAAGTGAAGCCACATAGTCAGTTACACCTTCACTAACGCCTTGGTTGCGTTTGTGAAACCGAAATCGTTCAGCGATTATCAATGGCTTTGGACTTAAATGTCTATTCAATAAAGCACATAGTTCATCATATGACTTTGTAGAGGGTTTGTCAGGAGATGTTAAACTCCTAAGTAATCCATATGTCTTTTCTCCTAGTAATGTTAACAAAGCTGGTACCTTTTTATCACCATCAATTTCATTTACTAGAAAATATTGCTCTAAACGTTCTTCATAAGATGTCCATGTCTCAGAATTGCCATCAAATCCAGATAAATTTCCTATTAATCCAGCCATTTTGCACTGACAATTAAATCCAGAATTTTACGCACATTATCAATAAGTCATTTTATTTTAATGGATAAAATTCCCAAAATTTAATGTCTTTTATCCTCGTCGCCAGATTGTTGTGTTTTATAGATAATATAAGAACACGTGTATATAGCTGAACTACTATTTATTAACTAAATACTACAGAGTGTGGCAGGTAGAGATAAGACTAGTAGGCGGGGCTTATCAGTAATACATACTGACCAATAGAATACATTAACATACACAACATTGACCATGACCAAGTTTTTATGTTGGTTTAAAACTTTAAACATTTTCTTTAAAATTTTGATCCATAATAAAACTTTATCTCATATTTCTTTTTAATGTTATTTCTTCATATCTGTGTGAGATGAACAAAGCATTCAAACCTGGAGCAACAGGTGGTGATCTTTTCAGAGCACGCAATCTTTCCCTGGCTTGTGCCGAAGCAAAGTTGTCAAACTGTGCCCTCAGATCAGAGAATATCCGTCCATGGTTCTTCTCCAGGGTCTGTCTTCTAGTATGTAGATGTATTAACTTACTCTGCAATGTCTCTTCAGGAATGCCTTTAGTTCCCTAGGAAAACAAAGTAATAGATATGTACAGTGAATGTCTATACAATGTCTATACAAACTCTTCTGTACTAGACTACAAAACAGTTAAAAAAATATTTCAAATAAAACAAAAATCAATACTTTTATCATCTCAAATGAGTTTATCTGATACCGATATGGATTCTGAAAAATCAATAAATTCCAAGAAATTTTATATGTCTACAGAGTGGTAGAAACTGGAAGTCTATACCTATTTTATTTCAGGTGTCATCATTGACTCTCTCTGCAGAGCACCTTCATGTGTTTTGTCTTAAGGGTTGCCTATAGAAACAAAATGTCTCCGCCAAAGATAACAGGCTTTGTTTCCAGCATCTTTTAAATCGTATACTTCTATTTCTCTACACAAATACTAATATACTGTCAACATATTCAACTCAGTTAGTACATGGTAACCATTATTTAACTAGCTTGCAGTTCACCAACCATATCAGAATGGACCCCTACTGGGATTTGAACCTTCGGCCTCCAGCTCACAAAGTGGATACCTTAACCACTCAGCCAAGGGAGACGGTAAAGTACACTTACTGGAGGTATTCCAATTTTGTCTAGGTGATCCTGTAGCAGAGAGACTAACTCATCCCGCATTATCTTCAAGGTTGGGTTTTTCCTTAACTGATCCAGGAATTGTGTTGTTCTCAATGTAATTTCACCACTGCCTGTAGTTCTGTAAAGGTAATGAACAGACCTTAGATTTCATTCAACAGTTCAACTGATAACATATATAATTTCCCAAGTAAACCATTTGCATTTCATAAGACATCAGAAACAGTCTACTACACAATCTATAGTTAAAAGGTAACATGACACTAGAATTCAAGAGCTCAAGTCAATGCAACACTATTGTAACTCCTACATATTTATATAGGAGTTATGACAGTGTTGCGTTGAGCCCTTGTGTTGTATGGATGACCTCGCTATGGGCTTATCAAGCGTTACTGATAAGAAACCAATTTATCGAGTAAAAAAAGGGCAGGCCTGTATTCTATTATCCTATACTTATGTGCCCAATATGAAGTGAATCCATCCATTCTTTCAGGAGTTATTATCAGAAAATAGGGTAAAAAGGATTAAAAGATTTGGCAACGAATCAGTAAAAGGAACAGACTTACCCAATAGTTGCATTAGATCTAGCAGTGGCCGTAGCTGACCTCTGGAAACTGGAATGGGTACCACTTCCTGTTCCAAACTCTGATTCTTCCTCTTCATCATCGCTGGGTTCCATGCTCATAATTCTTGTATTAGATCTCTGCTGTTCGTCCTAGAAAACACGCATATATTCAAACTTAGTTCATGTAGTTTTCATAAATCGGTACCCAAATTTGATAATTGATTATTTATATGAAGATTACAAGGCACTCCAGAAAAAATATAGCATGGAAGTATTGATCAAGAGAAATATAGTCAAATAATGACTGACAAGAAATGTCCATTTTTAAATAAAATTAATAGCTGACTTCTACAAGAAAGGGCAGTAGACAACATTGTTTGAATGTAGCCTCATATACTTACCGATCTTCTCATTTCTTCATGTATCAACTGCTCTTGCTCACGAGTTTCCTAAAATTCAAGAAATTAAAAATGATAAATAAATAAAACATTCAACAGAGCATCAAAGCTCAGTCCATATATACATCTAGTCTCTATACAGAAGTTTAACATACACTAAGTATTAAAAAATTATCCAGTAACAGAATAAGCTTAGGATTTTTACACTAAATGCATTTAAGACAAAAAGAGCAAAGAAAAACGTGGTGATGAGAATTGGATGATGATAATAATGGACTAATTAGTACAAAATGATTTTATTGTTTGATAAGAATGTATGCAATCAAGAAAAGCATGATTATGCGATGTTAGTCAAGTCATATCCAATATGTTAATTGTTTTTTTTTACCATAGGTATACATAGGGTTAATAAATTTAATGATATAATCATTAACAGAACAATAATTCTTGCACACCAGCACACCAGAGACTATTTTTTGTTGCGCCGGCGATTGTTTACCAAAGAACGAACTATACATGCCATACTTTGCGTGCATATCGGAGGTCAAGTCAATGTTTTAGATGAAAAACAAGCTGTTTCTGCTGTTATGTCATTAATAGAATGATTTGGTCATTTTTTATTTGAATGTATTAAACTCGTCATCTATTCAATACAAAATATATGCCTCGTCTGGGGTTCGATCGAACAACCTCTAGATTTGCAGTAAAGGGATCTGTAACAATTTCTACTTTCACTTTGTGTTCGTATACTGTAATATATATACGTATACATATTACAGTATACAAACACAAAGTGAAAGTGAAAGTAGAAATTGTTACATACCCCTTTGATTAGCAGTTGAGAGCTCTTCCAACTGAACTAACCAGATGGGCTAAATTTCTGATGATAATTCGAGACAATCACCCTTCCTAGTGGCCTTGCAAGAAGCTTGTGAATACAATGACAATGCTAACATGTGTGATACAAAACATAAACAAAATGCAGCCATTTTTTCCCACAATTCCACACAAAAACTAGGAGTTATTAACATTGCAAAACAACCCAATTGTAAGTGGTATGAGGCTGTTAACACATAGATGAGGTGAAAATGAAGTGATACATAAAATAAAAATATCAATGTTATTCCAAATATTTTACTGTAACTAATGAAAGACTGATGAACAAATATGTGATAAATAACACTAGAACTCATAAAAACCATATCCGAACCAGCTTTTGATTTGATCGGTCATTTTAAAAATCTGATATGGGTCTATTATATACAATATTTCATTATTTCCTTTCTATACAAGTCTAACAGAGTACCAATATGAACCAGGGGTCTTATACATAAACACTATAAGACATAAACTTAGACTTCAAAATGTTAAATGTTATTTTTGCTCCTACGTTGATATAACAGTATGGATTTTAATAAAACTTGGCATAAGTTAACAGTGGGTAACAACAATTATTCAGACAAAATTTCAATTGTTTTCATTGCATAAAAACAAAAGGCTGGTAAATATTGCTTTTCCAAATTTTAAGTCTCATCTGAGTTTCAGTCTTAAATTTGTTTGTGAATAAATCCCCAAGCTAGAACTTTGGTATGTTAGCATAATAGTCAAGAATGCGTGGCTAACTGAATCAGATACAGGAGACATCATGGTTTGCTAGAAATTTGGTATGTTAGCATAATAGTCAAGAATGCATCGCTAACTGAATCAGATACAGGAGACATCATGGTTTGCTAGAAATTTGGTATGTTAGCATAATAGTCAAGAATGCGTGGCTAACTGAATCAGATACAGGAGACATCATGGTTTGCTAGAAATTTGGTATGTTAGCATAATAGTCAAGAATGCGTGGCTAACTGAATCAGATGCAGGAGACATCATGGTTTGCTAGAACTTTGGTATGTTAGCATAATAGTCAAGAATGCATCGCTAACTGAATCAGATACAGGAGACATCATGGTTTGCTACATCATTTTTGCGGCTGCAGACAGTCAAATTTGTCTGCAACCTGAATTTCAAGTCGACAACTTTTTTTCTTAATCGACCTTAATGAAATAAAGCGCTGTCTATGCCCCTTACTTAGCATTACCCCTGTTCAGCCTCCATACAGTACAGTTGCTTTTCATACACTTCAAGAAACCTTCAACAACAAAGCATTTTAAGTTCCAAATCCTTGCAAATTTGGCTGTCTGCAGAAGCAAAAATTATGTCAAAAATCACACGGTTTCCCCACACTGTGAATAGCAAACTTTGCTGACCCAAATCAGATTGAAAATGATCAAATCTTGAGGCCATAATGATAATAATGGTTCACTCCGCTATTTCTCACGACAATGGGTCAATATAACATATGATTAGATGATAAAAATAAAGTAAACTTTAGATGCAATTAGGGAACATGTGAGTGCAGGTGCTACCTTGTCTGCCATTGAAAACATACACATGGGATTACCTTTGACTTTACCCTAGGTTTAGCTTTAGGTTGAATATTTTCAACAGGTTCATGTTCGGATGACGATGATGATACTGATAACGATGATGATGGTTTCTATAGCAGCAAAAAGTTTATATTTTATACAATAAATTTAGAAGCCGGAAAAATAATTAAATTAAAACTAAGGTCAACTAAACCACTAAACCTTTATCAGAAAATGTATAACTGTATAGCAAAAGCAGCCACTTGAAGAAATTGATGTGTGTATTTCTATTCAAATTATTATCAAATCTATTTTAAGAAAGGCAGACAAAAGGTCGATATAGTATTAAAAAATGGCTGTATTGCAATTTTTAACAATATCACAACTCTAGACTTGATGATTTATTATTCTCATCATCAACCAAGAAAAGTTACCTACCCTGATAAGTTTTTCAACTTCCTGTTGTTGTTGTTCTACCATAGCAGAGTTCTGTCCCTTTGCTCTTCTAGTGGCTAATTCATCACTCTTCTTCTCAAGTGCATTGTTAAGCTTAAAACAAACACAACAGGTGTATACAATAATGTACTATACCTTACAAACCACATCTATGTCTGTTTGTTTCAATGCTAAAGGTTATGATTTTTTAAATACCTTTGACCACTTCTATCGGTAGTTACTTTCAATATATTCATTGCATTTAAAATCCATCTTTCGTTTAAAAAATTGTCACTTTCTTTAAAATTTACTGCAAAATTCATTATCCCTTAAAAAGGAGGGAGTCCTGGTAAGTACCCCAGGAACCAGTCACAGAGAGTGATTATTATATTTCATGTTTTTACTTGACTTTTCTCTGAGCAAAAATGTTCGTAAGGAAAATACAGATAAGTATTTCCATTGTAGAACTAAATTTATACTTAAACTAAAATATATCTTATTTAGACTGCTTGTAGATTTATTTATTGTTTAGAGTAATGAAAAATCTAAATATGCAATTGATGAAATTCTGACTTGCTGAAAATGGGATCTTCCAGGGGCGCAAACAAAATTAAATTTCAGATCTATTGAAGTTTAAACAGATGTTAAATCCCGTCTTTGTTTTCATAGTGATTCGAGCAAAATGTTAACGGTGTATTGATGTTTGCACTGCAGGATTAGAGGGAAATAACTCATATTTAAACCAATCCCTAAAATATCTATGCTTAAACATGATGTACCTTTCTTAGTTCATCAGCATGATGTTTCTTTATTTCACCCATTTTTCTCTGCCACTGTTTGTCTTGTTTCTCAAACTTGGACTGAACGGAAGCTTCAACGCTGTGCATCTTAATAATACAATAATAAATATAGAGTATTTCATAGATTTAGTGTTATTCTTCACCTGAGCCAATATTGTATTTGAGTTGGACTTTAGTATTGGATTTTAACCCCATTTTTCAACAGTTTTTCAGTCATGTATGGTGGACAGTTAACCTAACCAGTGTTCCTGGGTTACCAACCAGTACATACCTGTTCTAACACAAGCAATAGACAACTTTCCCACTAGAATCAGAGATGAAGGGCAAATAACTGGATGAACACTGTGTCATCTTCAGTCAAATTGTCAGACAAGACACTCCTCACTCGGGGTTTTAACCTTTTACCTCCAAGGTGCTAAACCGACGGACCCTCTGGGTTAAGAACAGTATAATAATATGATTTCAAAGAATACTTTGTGTCACAATAAATGTATTTGGTATATAAAACAGCGACTTCAGGCTTAACTTAAATTCTGCTACTAAAAGTAATAGCTTTTTTTCAATTAAATTTTTAGTCTGGACTTCATGTAGAAAATTTGACTGGTAAGTATAATGACTATCAATATCATTAACATTCATGAAAGTACACTGAATGTTCATACCTGATCCTGTAACTGTTCTTTCAACATGGCAACCTCCTCTCGTTGTTGTCGGAGCAAACCTCTCTCTTCATCGTCATCTTGTAATTCACCGAGATTAGATCTTTTTTTACCTCCCCTCATTTCCGTCAATGCTTGTTCCGAGGCCTGGTATTTTTCATTCACATCATGTATTTCTTTCATAAATATCTGTTTCATGTTTTCCAACTCATTCTGAAAGTTCACAACATCATCACATTTAACAATTAACAAATCATTGTACGAGGGCTGTTAAATGATAATGTAACAAATTATTTATGTAAACAATACAGTCCTATTGTTTTATTTGGCTTTACAACTTTGTATGTAAAGCATAACAGACCTATTGTTTTATTTGGGCATTACAAATTTCTATGTTAAGTAAAACAGACCTATTGTTTTATTTGGGCATTACAAATTTCTATGTAAAGCAAAACAGACCTATTGTTTTATTTGGGCATTACAAATTTCTATGCAAAGTAAAACAGTTTTATTTTAGTATCCAGAGTCCCTGCTAGCTTCTTTAAGTCATCTAATCATACCAAGATGCATGGAAAAATTCTACTCTGATCACTCAGTATTAGAATATACATAAAACATTACTTTCGTTTCAAAAACAGGTCAATTCCTATAAAAGCTTTCTTACTGAGAAATCATAATGTTGGCATAAATGAAACACTGTAAACATTTTCAGTAATAATTTTGCAAATGATTAAAACTCTGGCTCAGACTGGCCAGACAATATCGGGTGTCATAGGGAGTATTTTTGCATGATAAACTGCACAAATTGTTACTGTTTTCTTAGATTTAAAAAAAATAGAAATGCAGAGTACAAAATGTACCAATCATATTAAAGGCGTTCAACAAAGCCCTGAAACAATTTGCTCAAGATAATGATGTATATTTATTGTTACTGACCTGTTGGTCGGGTGATAAATCTTGTTCTCCATGTTGCTCATATCTTGGTATATTCTACAAGAGGAAACATTTCAAACATAACACATACAGCAATCAGCAGACTATGACAACATTTACCATGCATGTATATACAGGGATTAGAGTTGTCATTTATTACCATGGGAGACCATGAAAGATTTGTACAAAACATACAGTATAAATATATAGCAAAACCTGCCCATAATGACCCACACAGGTATCAACATGGAACCTCAGATATGGAACATTTTTTAACGAAGCAGGTTTTCATATTTCGTTGAATATCCTTTGTATTATGTGTGCAAGATGTCTTATACATACATTTTTTTTTTTTTATGATAAAGCATTTAGCATAATTATGCTGGAATTTTTGTTCCATAGTCAACAGAGAAACAAACATGTCTTTGTTAATCTAGAACATAGGTAACACAAAGGATTATAGTTCTTGTTTCTACCTGTTTTTCAATCTGTTTACGAGCCTTCCTTTCATGATGTAACTGTCCCTCAGTCTGTCTTAACCTTTCCTTGATCTCATGTAGTTCATGCTCTAAGGCGGTGTCCATTTTACCTGATTTTTGCGATGGTGCCAACCCAGCTTCTGGACTAAAATTCTCCTTCCCCATCGGAGAGTACTCTCCATGTCTACGTTGTAAATGGGACTGGAGGAAGGAGTTATTAAGGAAGGCTTTCGAACAAAGTGGACACTGTAGAAGAAAATGTTGTATTACATCAATAAAATGCCGAGAAAACAATGAAGATTTGTATGAAAAATAATGGTTTGTATTCATGTAGAATTAACATTTAAAGAGATTACACTTGCATTTCAACAAAATCAGCACAATTATTTTTACCCTTAAGTTTTGTACATATTGTTTGATTAAACACAATTTAAGAATAAAAACTTGGAATAACTTATCTCCAAAAATGAACAGATCGTTTAATATGTTAAGTATTGGAATAAATCATTGTTGATTCCTTGTTCAAATGGGCATGAAAGATTATTGTGTTTATATCACAGACAATATGGATCGTTGGTCTGCTATTATTATGGGATGTTTTTGTACAAATTTCTTGTTGTTTTTGAAGTTAAATGGATATTTCTTCCACAAACCATGGTTTAATCATGTATATTTTCCACTTCAATATTCTATTTATTTAATTTAAAAAAAAAACATGAATATTATCTTAAATAAAATCATTACATGTATTACTCCAGAACCTTGGTTTTTATCATAACGTTTTCACTATATCAACAACAAACAGACTAACATAAAAGTAAGTTTCAAATATCGACTAAAAAGTTTAATTATTCAATTATTGCAAAAATAAAACTTATTTCACTTGTATTTAATATCCATAGTCATAAGTCATAGATATTGTTCATTGGACATAATAAAGTCTTCCAATAAAGCTAAAAGTTTACATATCTTTACTTAACTTAACATATACATGTATCACCCTAGTACATAATCATTACACAGTTCTAATTTATTATGCCTATTAACACTCGATTGCGTTAAATGATTTTGCTAACTGATAATTGATGACACAATCATGTAATACACATCAATTAGCACCTATTGCTTAAAGTCATTCAAGTATATCAAAACACAATCACTACTCCGAGTGCATTAACAGTGTATGCTAACATATGTCTTTAACACTTTTAACATCTGTCTCTGGTGTCCAGCATATTAATGTATTGTGCATCAGTTCAATTAACAGTAATAATATGATACCACTAGTATTGGACAACACCAAGGGTAATATAGATTTACATTACAAATAGGTATAAATTACAGTTAGATGTTGATTAATTTATTCATGTATCACTGTGTATTGTCCAGTTTTATTGACCTGTCAAAATTTGCATATCTTCATGGTCAATCCACGCTATAAATTAGTAATTAGGCCACTTTCAATAAAGACTTAGTGCATTGACCATTGGCTCTGTATTTGTGTTACATATTATATATCTGATTAGTTGTAATTTCTGCACTTCTTACTCGAAATTCTCACTCTCATATAACATATACATGTACTGATACTTACTCATTATAATTTCTGTCTCAATTCTTTAAATTTATTATGTAAGCTAGATGCATTGTAATAATGCTTAATGCTGACTAAATTTTGTCGTTGTAAATTTTAATAAAATATAACAAACAGAATAGAGTAAAACCTCACTTAAAGACCTACACTTTTCAAGTCCATTTTTCCAATTTTGCTCTTGATTCAACCTCAACATTAAGACCATCTCAGACTCAATAATAAGACCAGTTTTCAAGGGTCTCAATGGTGGTCCTATTATTGAGGTTTGACTGTAATTGTTTGCCACACATCACATGTTTGGCATGGTCTAATTCTTACATAACTGAACACAGAGATTGTAATGATTACACCAAGGATTTGATGCTAGACTAGTGTATCACAGTTACAGTAAAGGAGGAGCAGTAACGTGACCTCTGACTGGTTCTCTTCAAATCATAACATAACATAACGTAAGTTTTATTCAGCATTAAATGTTACAACATTTATAGCCATAAAAAATATACATTGTATACATTGTAAAGAGCAAATAAATAGTTAGCAGAGAAGTTTCATGCAAACCATTGTTTTAGGCCAATCAGATTGTATTCAAAGTACACGGGTCCTATTCACAAACATTTTAAGACTGAATATCAGACTGAGACTAAATAATGTTGGATATTACAATATAGACTTTAATAAAATTGGCAAAAGTCCAGAATGGGTAACAACAATTATGCAAAAAAAATCATTTGTTTAAATTTAATGAAAACGAAAAGCTGGTAAATAACATAATTTTGCAAATTTAAAGTTCTGAGTTTCAGTCCCAAAGTGTTGGTGACTAAGGCCCCAGTTGTTTAAATGAGATTGTAAGTGCACCTCTATGATTACTAAACCCATAACAGCTTGAACAATTGCCTACTTACTTTGTTATAGCTACCACTTCCAGCATGTATCAACTGTTGCTGAGCAATGAGTAGTTTTTTACGCTTATGACTTTCTTTCTTTACTGCAGACAATTCTTCTTTCAGCTTGGCAAGACTGGCCTTTGTTGCTTCATGTTCCTAACAATTAATGAAACAATACTTGGCTTAATAAACAAAGTCATATGCATGAACATATAGTACAAACAGCATTGCCTTTAAGATATTCTATGATATTGTGTTAATTAGTCAGTGTCTAGTAAGCTAAGTTTGGCTGGGCATAAAATATGTTTATGTTTTTACTTAGTAAATTGTACTGTAATATTTTATGTTTGGCACTATAATAAACTATAATATATTTTGTATGCAGTGTGTTATGCATAAGTTTTATAAACTGGATATCCACATTGAAATCAAGTTAATATGCTACATATACTTGATGTAGATATAGCAATTTTGCCATGCCCAAATAAATGTATATATATACTTAATGTAGAAATGACAATTTTGGCTTGCTTAAATGCTAACTGGATCCTGACTTTAGGCTAATGGGTTGGTTACAGATTGCATACAATAAAATGTAAGAAATTCTTTTAATAACACTGTGTACAACATAATCTGTCAGCTAGTTAACAAAGTGACAATTTAGTGAATGCCACTAAAACCTGCACATACAGTATGATCATAACTCTGACTTCAAAATGTCAACTTACATCATCTGATTTCTTTATACCGCCTTCTAAATTGGTCAATTTTGAGGTTAAAAATTCTTGGGAATGCTGAAATAATAAATAACATCATGGCAATATATACATAGATAAAATAAATAACACAATGACAAAATATGTCCAATAATTTGCTAGTAAGTCAAATTGTCACTTGTAACCGAAAAGCAAGAAATCTTCAGCATGCCATACTTATTTCTATGATATAAACAAACATGGTTGAAATTTTTACAATCCTACATCAGGACAGAATAAAATAGAAATGGCACTTTTATATCTGAATATTCTATTTCAAGATTCAATAGTATAATTATTCATATTATAATTTATATTATGGGATGACAGGTTGATAAAATTCAACAAGGGTAGAGCACTCTACTCACCAGTAAATACTCAATTGATAACTGGGCTAGTTTAAAGATCTTGATGAAATTTGGATCGACCATACGAACATCCTAGAAAGAAAGGAAATTGTTTAAAAATAACAAGAAATAACAGCAACAATTTATAAATATGATCAGGAAAGCACTATACCTAACACTAATTCTGTAGTGAATTAGAAGCTTTTACCACAAAATGTTATCAAGCAAAACTGATTTTTACAATATTTTTCATGTTTCGTATCAATGGACAAATGGAACACAATAAATACAAAATAAATTAAACAGCTCAAAATTATGGGTATACATGTACATTCATGTCTCATTCATAAACTAAAAATATATACATAAGTTTGATCATTTAATACATAATTCTGGATGAAGAACAGCAGAAATTATCAAAATATGTAGTGGGCACTTTTAATACATGAATTCACTCACCAATTCTGCTTCAATATTGCAGAAAGTTATATTCATTATATTATCCTGGAGTGCATTGAAATCTAATGTTCTAGCCACAGTCTCAATATCAATTGAAGCAATCCTCCTCCAGTCTAATTTTTCATATCGTTTGCGAAATGCGAAACCCCGTCCATCAGTGTCCATGCTTTGTTGAAAGCTAGGCCCCGGATAGGCGCTGTCATGAAATTGGCTATTCTGATGATACATGGCAGGAGACTGCATGAATTGTGTTGCCATCTGAAGAAAAATTAACACTTTTGTGAATTTTATCAGAAACAAGACTCTTACGAATAGTGTAAGCAAAATGCAAAGTAATCAGTACTTCCAACAAAAATCCTGCATAGATCATGTTACAGCCTGTTCAAAAACATTATATATTTAATATATATCTTTTTTAAAACTTATCTAAGGTATAATTGGAGAAGAATTTAGAATATTAAATTTCATTTAGTTATCTGAAGTATTTTGCTACAGACATTTTTACTTAATAAAAACTAATATAATGTGTTGCCATGGTGATTCAAACCTCATAAAAACCCAGATTGGTACCAATAAAAAACGTAATATAATTTTATTAAAATGCAGTTTTATATGTATGACAATAAAAAAATAAAGCTATCTGCCTCAAAGTAAATACATTCTTATAGTATAAAGATAACTAAAATGAATATTCAATAAATGTGTATAAATAAGAAGATGACCTTATGCTCATAGTCATGTTAAATATGTGGAAAAATCCAGAAAAATTGAAAGAAAATGAAAACAAATACCTTTATATGAAGAAAAATCCACAGCACTAAATGAATTTACTCAAATTATTGCTCAAACCAAACACATCAGACCAACGTTATCAAATAATTACTTCCAGAATAAGCTTTAAGCAGCAATAATTATAGCATTTCCATTTCTAAGTGATCTGTCAAACATCTTAATCATGTGTGAAAAACAAGTTCAGACATGTTCGCAACATCCATAACGTACGAACATAAACAAAAGAAGATTATAAGGTCACAAACTCTGTGACTAACAAATGTAATGCGATTAAAACAACAGCGCAACAAACTGAACATGTCACTGCATTATTGATTTTTGCACCTGTTGCATTAATTCCAGCATCTTTCACTTGCCTTGGAGACGGCAATTATGTGATGTCAGTTCTACATGGAGATTTCTGGGTAAAATAAAAAATAACATCAAAGCAAATACATATTTTCACCAAAGAATGTTAACGTACCATTCACATAATAGCCTTCATGTGTCTGTTAGTCCCAAATAAATATCTTTATTTATCTTGTATTAACCTGTGGCGTCCATATTGGAATTCGATAGACTGTATCTCGGTGTGGACACTTTTCGCACCAAAATACACTCGCCCTCAAAATAATAAAAATGATGCAAGGTCAGTATACTATTCATCAGCGTTAAAATGAGTCTGAAAAGAAAGTTCATATTTTTTATTGAAATAAATTGAATCTTAAATGTCCTGTAAGATTTTGAAGGAACCGTTTTACACTAACTAAAGTCAACTACTAATCTTGATGTTAAATGCAATGGTTCAACAATTATTAAGTCTACATCTTCTGTTAAATACCTGGGTGCAACTTTGGATCAAACTTTGTCTTTGATATTATGGCATGTTCAATTCACAAAAAGGCTAATTCCAGACTTAAGTTTTTATACCGTAAAAAATAGTATATCTAACCACGAACATTTATATGTCCGTGATCTAACTCAACACACAAAACGTTTACTTGTTATGTCATTAATTCAGTACGTGTCAATTTGACTATGCCTGTTCTATATGTACGTACTATAGCATGTCTCAATCTCTCACAAATAAGTTCAAAACAACTCAAAATAAATTATTGAGATTTATTATTGGATTGGATTGCAAAAGTCAAGTAAATATTGATCATTTTAAAACTATCAACTGGTTATCAGTCCATAAAAGAGTTGATCAGATTATTTTATGTCATGATTTTAAAATTAAAAATGGATTAGCACCATCTTACATGAAAGAACATTTTATTTCTCAAGACCGTTTTCATAATTATAAGACACTAAGGCTTAGTTCAAAAGGTGCTTTTGGATTAAAAATCGTTTGCTATATTGGATGTTCTCTATGGAATAAATTACCTCATTGTATTATGAAGATCAACTCCCTTTCAACTTTTAAGGATGCTTTAAAACAACACTTTTTATACATTCAAAATTATGTCTTTAGTACCCTGCATGATTATAAGGAAACTTTTACTTGTATTTTGTATCCATTTCGGTAGGGAGGGTTTTTGAATTGTCTCACCTGACATTGTGTCTTATTCATGTAGAATTATGATCTCTATGTGCATAAACTATACAATTATTTTATCCTAATATGTTTAAATTAGATTGTATGTAATGAGATCCAGTAATCTATGATATTTGAGCAATAATATCTTTCATTGTATATAAAGTTATTAGGTATGTGGCATTTTGTGATATATTTATTTTCTAGTTCTGTGATACTATTTAATTAGATGTTTATGCCTCTCTATGTCATACCACCAACACGTATCAAGGACCGTGCAATGCAAATAAGAGTTTACTATTTTTTGTGCTATATCCTAGGTGTTGGTGTATACATATGGCATGGGTATTATGCACATGTCATACTTATTATTCTAATATTATCGTATGTCTTAATTATCCATGTACCATGTATACTCAACTACCGAAATAAATATATATATATACCACGGACCTGTATACTATATAGGTCCGTGATATATACACAAAATAGTCTAAACTCAAACTCTTCACAGAAAACTCCAGTAAGGTCTAAACCAGTCTAGAATAGTTTGACCCGGAAGTAATTCATTTTAGCCAATCGTGTTAACCCACGAGTAAATACACTAAACTTGTACAGTTTTAACACATCTACACGGTGATGCTGAGTTTGTGAAGAGAACAAACGATGGCTAACAGTATACTTCATGTGATTAAATCACTAACTATCATTTCATTGTCTCTGGAATATTATATTGACGGTTTGTATCTTCGTCTTTCTACGATTTATAACTCTCAAAGCCGTCCCCATTAATTTCGTACATTTGTTTTATTTTTCTAAGAAAGTAAGATCATTTATGTTTTGATAAAAGAACTTAGAATACTGAAACATAACGTTAATAGAATACTGAAACATAACGTTAATAAAATGTTGCTTAATAATGATGTTTTCATGTCCACGTATTGAGACTATTGATTTGTATTTTTTTGTTATTTTATACAGAATCATTTTTTTATAAATTTTATAAAAAATTGTATGAAGTAAGTTTAAGTTAAACACATCGTATAAATAAAATTTACGTTTATTTGAAATAGTTCCATGTCCGTATCTCTTTGATGTTTTTAATAAAAAGAAAGTTAAGATGTGGGAGAATAATTATTTGGGTAGAACTAGAAGTAAAAAAAATAATTAAAGTTTAAACCCCACCTTTAATAAGTTATTTCTTAAACAAATCCTGACTATTTTCTATTAGTTTTAGTTATATTCATTTGCTAAAAATTGTTGAAAGTGGGAGTGATGAAGGGCCTTTTGAAACTGGTAATCATTGTTATATATATAATTTCTTTGCAGCTGTCATAGCCTCTTCTGAAGATGCAGGGAAACATTTGGAGATGGGGAAACAGATGTTGGCAGCTGGAAATTTGGTTGAAGCACTGTCACATTTTGATATAGCAGTTGGTAAGTTTTTATAATTGGCAAAACACAATAATTTTAACAAACAAAAATCAGTTATTAAAATGCTTGGGAATTATTATTATTATTACACACCCCCTTAAAATTAATAATTTTCACATGAAAATAGTCAATTCAGTAAAGAGCATACTCCCTATCAACAGATAATTTCAAACACAGAGTTTGGTATCTATTTCAGTTTTGGCTTGTCTGTAAATCATTATTAAATGTAAAACACTAAAACAGATATTTTCAGAATGTCTTATTTTGAAATTATCTGTACTCAAATTGAAATCTGCTCACTATTTCCTAAACACTTTGAATAATTTGAAATATCAAATGTACGCCTATTGCAGTATTGACAACTCCGTGCAGAAACCATGTTCAAGGTCAATTCAAATTCTGGGTTTATGTCCGCTTCATGTCTCTTAAATGATCTGAATGACTTCTGTTTAACTTGGGTCTTATAAGTTATATTCATGGATTAGAACAAAGTGAAAAACCCATATTCAAGCTGCGCCAGGTCAGGATCAATGCTCAGTGTTAAGGGTTTGACTCTCGGATGATTCATACTGCATAAAATGATCAGAAAGAGTTATGTTAAACTTTGGTTAAATAATCACCTATCTAAGACTTTATGTACAGAAATTACATTCCAGCCACAACACTCGAAGGTCAAGGTCACTAAAAGGGGTTTGATTCTGATTGGGGTAAGAAAACAGCAGTTGATAATTGTGACTGTTATATTTTTATTGCAGATAAAGATCCCAACAACTATTTGACATTCTTCAGGAGAGCCACTGTGTACTTAGCCCTTGGAAAATCCAAATCTGCCTTACCTGATTTAGACAAAAGTATTGAGTTGAGACCAGGCTTTGTAGCTGTAAGTTATTATTTACTGAATCACAAATATTGAACCATTGATTCTTGTTGTTTGTCTTCTGTAATATTATGACAGAAAATCATGTAAAGATGACCATTTCTTCGGGGGTTCAATTTGACCCTGGAGTTGACCCTTTGAGTTTGACCCCTGGAATTTCCAAAAAGCCACAAATTGACCCTCAGGATTCTGGCTGGAGAGTCAAATTTTCTCTAAATTATAGGTATTTTGGCTATAAAAATGTCAAATCCAGTCAAAAATTATCAAAACATTACCCTTGAGTTTCAGGACCTAGTGCAACCCCTGTTTCTTGACTGCTAATGTTTACTTAAAAGCATTAAAAGCGCAGCTATTATACTTATTTAGATGATTTCTATTGTTAACAATGTGTAAATCATTGTTCAAAAAGTAAATTATGAATCAGCTATTTCATCAGGAAATTATGTTTTTAAATTAAAGTTATTTGCTTATGATGTCACAATTTTTAGTGGTGTTTTTATTGGCCTTAAGTTTTCTATGCTCCCTGAACAAGAAGCATATAGCCACTGTTTCGTCTGTCAGATCTGTACAATTTGATATTTTCAGGCATTGACACAAAGAGGAAATGTATATTTAAAAATGGGAAACCTTAAAGCATCTACAAAGGATTTTGAACAAATTGTAAGTTTCAAATTTTGTTGTTTTTAGCTATACTGGCCAAAGGTCAGAAGAGCTTATGCAATGGCGCAGTGTGCGTCGTCTGCGTCCGTAAACAATTGCTTGTGAACACGATAAAGGCTTCAGTTTTGATTGTATCTCAGTCAAACTTATACAGTAGTTAGATAGCCATGAGAGCTTGGTTCCTTTGAAAACCAGCCGGATCCGCCAATGCATGACTGGATTAGGACCCCTTGATAGTGACAAAATTGCTATACAGGAGCTTGTGAATACAGCTTCCATTATTTATTTGATCTTCACCAAACTTGGACAGTAGTTTGATATCCATGAGACCTTGGATCCGGTGAAAACCTAGACCATCACTGATCTAGAAAAAAACTGGTCTTAATTTTTAGGTGATAATCGAGTTAAAAAATAGAAGAAAACTTGAAAACTTGTCCATGAAAATATAGTCTTATTGATTTGTAAGTCTTACGTTCAAGATAGTCTTATTGATAAGCATCAAGTGTAGTTGTGCATCCTCGTCGTTTTCTTCCGCTCGGACAATTTTTCATTGAATTATGGCCCTGTGGTGTTTTTATACATGTACAGTGCATGATGAACTGATCAAAGAAAGGTCATTTGACCATATTTCTTGTTTGCTCAATATTTTATTCTAACATCCTGTATCTGTATTGCAATTACTGACAAACTGCCATCTGGGAGACATATGTTTTTGCTTAAAAAACAACCATCTTGTTTTATATTTCTAGTACAGGGCAAATCCAAGTAACGTTGAAGCCTTACAGTATTTACAACAGATAGATCCTTTAGAAGACGAAATAGAACAAGCCAAAATGTTCTACCAGCATCAGGACTATCAGGGTGCGATCATTCTGCTCTCAAAAGCTATTGATGTAAGTTAGGCCGTTACAAGTTTATTGTGTGTTTTTTCGTCCATTTACGTATAGTGCTGTTTTTATTATCCGTCATTAGGCCAAAAAAATAATATCTGTGTTTAGGGTAACGGTCTCAAAAATGCTAGGTAGGGTAGGGACCAATTTTTTTTTTTCAAAAACAATTAAAAATCGAAAAAAAAATTCTCCAGGGTCGTAAAAAACTCTAGGGTCGGGGTTTTTAGACAGGTAGGGTTGGATTACCCGAAACACAGATATATTTTTTTAGGCCCAACCCATGATTATATTACCTGGTCCAATTCATTTCAAAATGGATGTACATGTATACAGTTGTTCATGCTTATTTGTTTGCTTGACAGAGAAAAGTCGCATTAGTGTTTTGATAGGAAAGTGAATCAAACATTCAAGTTTTACACACGGGTGCATTTTCTTACCTAAATTGACATGGAATGGTCCTGAAACTTTATGCACCAGTTCACAGTCAATCTAACAGCACTATACTTACCTTAACTCAACAGACTAATACACAAATTTCCAGAAATCAAAAACATCTTTAGTAGTTGATTGGAAACAAATATCCTCAACACTCCATGCTTAATGAAAAAGGAATGATTTGCAATGTATGTTGGCTTATTTAGATTGCTATGGTGTAGTGGTTAGCATAACAGACCGACACTCTGGAGACCCCGGTTTGAATCCCGGTGGTGCCATTGACCGATTTTTTGTGTTGTTCAAAACGTGATTTTATTTAAACAAAGTGTAGACTTGGTGCCCCTCAGATACACTCTCTAAGCATGTACTGTTGAGAATATTGGAGAGTTATATACATATGTGAGCTTAATTATTGATGTTAGCTGGATGTAGACGATTCCTTTCCTAACTATCGTGTTAATTCATTACCAAACTTGAAGCCAAAAATGTTTGACTGTGTTGTACTATAAAGCATATGTTGGAATTAAGAAAATATTTGAAACCATAAAAAGATTTCTAGTTGATTTTTTGGTTAGAACTGAAATTGGCGATGATTGATGATGTAATTGATTTTTTACTAGATGTAAATATTTTGTATGTGCCACACCATTTCATTGGATATACAGTCGGGCCTCGCTCATTCAATTTCATTGAGTCTTCGAATAACACATGGTTTCGAATAGCCAATTTCAATTCGTCGTGCCTAAGTAGATACATAGGGACCTGATATTTATTACGGATTATACCAAGTATTTGGATTGAAGGTTTTTCATGGTATAAAAGAGGTCTGACTTAACATGTATTTGTGTGTTTTTTTATTTATTTATGGAGACTTACGTTTAATGATTCTCTTTCGTCAAAAAGAAATGAAATTGAAAATGGTAGTATATTTTTTATCTATAGCTGTGTCCATGGAATCCAGAGTTACGAGAGATTCGAGCGGAATGTTATATTGCTCAGGGAGATTTAGTGAAAGCCGTCAGTGATATAAGACCCACTACTAAACTTAGAAATGACAATACAGCGGGTTATTTCAAATTATCCAATCTATATTATGAAATGGGTGAGGCTGATGAATCTCTAAGGTAAGATATTGGGTATAACTTTCATGCCTGCTTTACATATAATGGCCCGCTTGCAGAGGGAAGGTATACGTACAATTATCAATGTAGGAATAACAATACCTGTTGCCTTTTCTTTGAACAGCATGGAGTGATGGAAATACAGATTTATTTTCTGGATTTTTTTCGTTTTTTTGCATTAACAGTTATTCAATGCAATTATAGATATTTTTGAACCAGTGAAGTTCAGTATGTACCTGAATTACCTCCCCTGAACAATACTGACCAACTTACCAGTAGTCCTCATGTACAGCCCCTTTTTATGGCAAATTTGGGGCCGATATTTGGCGCCATTCCCGAAGTATAAATTTTCCCCTACTTTGAAAGAGATGCCCCTTCAGTAAAATTATTTTAACCTTATAAATACTCAAATATGATTATTCATGATGCAAATAAATACTCAAATATGATTATTCATGATGCAAATAAATACTCAAATATGATTATTCATGATGCAAATAAATACTCAAATATGATTATTCATGATGCAAATTTCCCCTATTAAAAGGACTAATTTAGTTTTTGTCTTGTGAAAATACCAACTTGTAGTAATCATTATGTGTCTTATATGTTGTCATGTGACATGCAATATTCTATTTCTTTCAGTCAAATCAAAGAGTGTCTCAAATTAGATCCTGATCACAAAGAATGTTTCCCATTTTATAAAAAAGTGAAAAAACTTGCCAAGCAACTAAAAGAAGCGCATGACTTATCTAACTCGGAGCAATGGGAGGATTGTGTCAATAAAGCGAGACAGATCATGAAAACAGAACCGAAAGCATTTCCATTTGTTCATACAGCAAAATCTCACATATGTCATTGCTTAGCTAAGGTAAGTTTTCTCTTGTTGATTTTTGTTCTGATGAGATTTTTTCTCCTGTGTCTACTTTAACTCACATTTTTATGCAGAATGATGAAAGGGGAATACCCCTGTGCATCGATGCATCTTGGTGTCCATGCGGGAAAAAATTGGTTTTCGATCAATTACTCTTGAAAAAATGGATGGATTCAATTCATAATGGGAACTTAAGCATGTGATAATAAAACACAGACTAAGATTGATTTTGGTTACATTCCACGAAGTTTTGGTGGAGTTATGGCCCTTTATTTTGCATTTCTGCTGAAAAACCCATAGGGGTGGAGGCATCTGTGTTCTATGGAAACATCTAGTTACAAAACAAAGCACAGTCTATGCATCTTACTTTGTTTGACCCCTGGTCAGCCGGGTCATATCTAACAAAGTGCTTTCGTTTTCTCAAACTCTTGTAGAAAACTTTGTTTGTGAAGGTTTCTCGAAGTGTTAGAAAGAATGCAAATACTGTGCAGTAGCAAAAATACGCCACAAACCATTTGGTTTCTCCTTATCTAATAGTTTTGTTCCATCAAAAGGTAGGCTTATACTCATAGTGTGAATGTTAAGCTTGATAAGAAGGTGATACAGTCCAGAGTCAGGCCTGTACTGCCAAGTTCAAGGTCGCTGACCAGCGCTCTCCATGTGTGAGGCATTCTTTGATTGTAAATCTGAGCCTTCAAATTCAGAGGTCTAAAAATGTGTTCGACTTAGATGTGACTGGTAGAAATGTGCTCATTCCATTAGAAAATCTTGATTATTTGACATTGAATGGATGGAAATTATTTTTGGATGTGACACAAAGTCATTGATTAACTCTGCAAACTTCTTCACCAACCCTCATTTGTACGAAATGCAAGATGGAGTAAACGTCATTCAGCATGGCAGATTGTTTCAGTGTTATCTGATGTTTGATTTCAGGAGGGTCATGGTATGGAAGCATTGAAAGCTTGTAATGAAGTATTAGACATGGATCCAGAAAATCTGGATGTACTATGTGATAGGGCTGAGGCACACATCGCTAACGAAAACTATGACGATGGTACGGTTTTTCTAAAATTATTGTATCATAACATTTTCAGTTGTTTTGCTTCTAGGCCTGATTACTAGTGGAACAGTTAATGCTATATTAGTGTCATCGATAAAAACAATCGTAATGTTGTCGATTCAAACAAGTCGATCTGCAATCAATATGGATTTTGAAATATCGATACAATTCCAAGTAAATTTGTTTGATTTCCTATTAGTAGCTTTTGGAAGTTTATGCCTAAGTATATTTGTGTTATGCGCTTTCATGTTTGTTTTAGTTATAATGGTAGCCTTTGTATAGAAACAAAAATGTATAGAATCTAGACTAATAGATAATTAACAAGCCACATATAACTCAAATTCACTATTTCTTTCATTATCGTGTTTACCTAAATATCGATTATAGGGGTGTTGTATACAACCTATTTACAGCGAGTTAAAATGATATCGCATGATATAAACAACCTTTCCACCTTAGCCCTATACCCAATATAATGGATAAATCGATAATGAAAGCCTTATCGAATAGGGTTTATACTATGATTACCAGTAAGAATTAATTGAGAATACCGTCATTGTGTACCCTATGTCTATTGGTCAATCATTTGTAAAACATGTTTTCATTGGCTGACCACCTCGAAGTTTGTTTACAACCGTTCTTAAGTATATCTGTTTTTAACTTCAAATGCATGATATTTTTAATTATATAATTGTCAAAATGTGTCACTCTTGTTTTTACAGCTCTGCACGACTTTCAACAAGCAATGAATATAGATCAGGAGAGTCGTAGGCCCAGGGAGGGAATGGAACGTGCTCAAAAATTGCTCAAAAACTCACAAAAGAGGGACTATTATAAAATCTTAGGAGTTAAAAGGTATTTCATTTTTTATGATATATATCTATTCACCTAGTATGATATATATCTATTCACCAAGTCTGATATATATATATTCACCAAGTCTGATATATATCTATTCACCAAGTCTGATATATATCTATTCACCAAGTATGATATATATCTATTCACCAAGTATGATATATATCTATTCACCAAGTCTGATATATATCTATTCACCAAGTCTGATATATATCTATTCACCAAGTATGATATATATCTATTCACCAAGTCTGATATATATCTATTCACCAAGTATGATATATATCTATTCACCAAGTATGATATATATCTATTCACCAAGTCTGATATATATCTATTCACCAAGTCTGATATATATATTTATTCACCAAGTCTGATATATATCTATTCACCAAGTATGATATATATATCTATTCACCAAGTCTGATATATATCTATTCACCAAGTATGATATATATCTATTCACCAAGTCTGATATATATATATTCACCAAGTCTGATATATATCTATTCACCAAGTCTGATATATATCTATTCACCAAGTCTGATATATATCTATTCACCAAGTCTGATATATATCTATTCACCAAGTCTGATATATATATATTCACCAAGTCTGATATATATCTATTCACCAAGTCTGATATATATCTATACACCAAGTATGATATATATCTATTCACCAATTATGATATATATCTATTCACCAAGTATGATATATATATATTCACCAAGTCTGATATATATCTATACACCAAGTATGATATATATCTATACACCAAGTATGATATATATCTATTCACCAAGTATGATATATATCTATTCACCAAGTCTGATATATATATATTCACCAAGTCTGATATATATCTATTCACCAAGTATGATATATATCTATTCACCAAGTATGCAAATTTGTCTATTAAGCGTTGCTGGAATTAAAAATCTGAATGTCGACTTAGTTTCTCCTGTTATGTCACTTAAATACAAGCTTGACAGACTACCAAAGATACCAGTATATTTTGTGCCCCCACACCCAGTAGGGGGTGATTTATGTTTACCCTTGTCTGTCCATTAGTCGTCTGTCTTAAGTTTGTGTATGTCATATCACTAAAAGTATTTGACTTAGAGTAACGAAACTTCAAATAGAATATATGTCTTCAACATGAAATTGCGCACTTTTGTATTGGATTTATTAAACAAGAGCAGAGTTATGTCCTTTGATAGAGTTAAGTGAGTGCACCTATGGACACATTTGTTGTTCTTGGATGTATATAAATGTTTTAGTACTATGTTGTGTGATTTTTAAAAATTAAAGTCATGAAGTAAAATCATATTTTTATTGTAAGTTTTTCATGACTAGATTTTGTGTTGTGTTTGCTTAAGCATCTGTGTATGTTTACAATATATCTCATGGACCTAGTGATTGATCACATCTTGACACATTCCTATTTATATTTTTGTTACCATGGTTACTACAGGAATGCTAAGAAGAAGACAATAGTGAAAGCTTACAGAAAATTAGCAGTTATATGGCATCCAGACAAGTACGAAGGGGAGGAGGACAAGAAGCATGCTGAGAAAAAATTTATGGATATTGCTGCCGCTAAAGAAGTTCTTACTGATAAAGGTTGGGTCTAATACCTCTTCTTAATCTTCAAATGTTGGGTCTAATACCTCTTCTTAATCTTCAAATGTTGGGTCTAATACCTCTTCTTAATCTTCAAATGTTGGGTCTAATACCTCTTCTTAATCTTCAAATGTTGGGTCTAATACCTCTTCTTAATCTTCAAATGTTGGGTCTAAGACCTCTTCTTAATCTTCAAATGTTGGGTCTAATACCTCTTCTTAATCTTCAAATGTTGGGTCTAATACCTCTTCTTAATCTTCAAATGTTGGGTCTAATACCTCTTCTTAATCTTCAAATGTTGGGTCTAATACCTCTTCTTAATCTTCAAATGTTGGGTCTAATACCTCTTCTTAATCTTCAAAGGAAATCAATATCACAATTTTCAAATGTTGGGTCTAATACCTCTTCTTAATCTTCAAATGTTGGGTCTAATACCTCTTCTTAATCTTCAAATGTTGGGTCTAATACCTCTTCTTAATCTTCAAATGTTGGGTCTAATACCTCTTCTTAATCTTCAAATGTTGGGTCTAATACCTCTTCTTAATCTTCAAATGTTGGGTCTAATACCTCTTCTTAATCTTCAAATGTTGGGTCTAAGACCTCTTCTTAATCTTCAAATGTTGGGTCTAATACCTCTTCTTAATCTTCAAATGTTGGGTCTAATACCTCTTCTTAATCTTCAAATGTTGGGTCTAATACCTCTTCTTAATCTTCAAATGTTGGGTCTAATACCTCTTCTTAATCTTCAAATGTTGGGTCTAATACCTCTTCTTAATCTTCAAAGGAAATCAATATCACAATTTTCAAATGTTGGGTCTAATACCTCTTCTTAATCTTCAAATGTTGGGTCTAATACCTCTTCTTAATCTTCAAATGTTGGGTCTAATACCTCTTCTTAATCTTCAAATGTTGGGTCTAATACCTCTTCTTAATCTTCAAATGTTGGGTCTAATACCTCTTCTTAATCTTCAAATGTTGGGTCTAAGACCTCTTCTTAATCTTCAAATGTTGGGTCTAATACCTCTTCTTAATCTTCAAATGTTGGGTCTAATACCTCTTCTTAATCTTCAAATGTTGGGTCTAATACCTCTTCTTAATCTTCAAATGTTGGGTCTAATACCTCTTCTTAATCTTCAAATGTTGGGTCTAATACCTCTTCTTAATCTTCAAATGTTGGGTCTAATACCTCTTCTTAATCTTCAAATGTTGGGTCTAATACCTCTTCTTAATCTTCAAATGTTGGGTCTAATACCTCTTCTTAATCTTCAAAGGAAATCAATATCACAATTTTCAAATGTTGGGTCTAATACCTCTTCTTAATCTTCAAAGGAAATCAATATCACAATTTTCAAATGTTGGGTCTAATACCTCTACTTTATCTTCAAGGGAAATCAATATCACAATTTTCAAATGTTGGGTCTAATACCTCTTCTTAATCTTCAAAGGAAATCAATATCACACTTTTCAAATGTTGGGTCTAATACCTCTTCTTAATCTTCAAAGGAAATCAATATCACACTTTTCAAATGTTGGGTATAATACCTCTTCTAAATCTTCAAAGGAAATCAATATCACAATTTTCAAATGTTGGGTCTAATACCTCTACTTTATCTTCAAAGGAAATCAATATCACAATTTTCAAATGTTGGGTCAAATACCTCTACTTTATCTTCAAAGGAAATCAATATCACAATTTTCAAATGTTGGGTCTAATACCTCTACTTTATCTTCAAAGGAAATCAATATCACAATTTTCAAATGTTGGGTCTAATACCTCTACTTTATCTTCAAAGGAAATCAATATCACAATTTTCAAATGTTGGGTCTAATACCTCTTCTTAGTCTTCAAAGGAAATCAATATAACAATTTTCAAATGTTGGGTCTAATACCTCTTCTTAATCTACAAAGGAAATCAATATCACAATTTTCAAATGTTGGGTCTAATACCTCTTCTTAATCTTCAAAGGAAATCAATATCACAATTTTGAAATGTTGGGTCTAATACCTCTTCTTTATCTTCAAAGGAAATCAATATCACAATTTTCAAATGTTGGGTCTAATACCTCTTCTTTATCTTCAAAGAAAATCAATATAAAAATGTTCAAGTCTTTACAGCAAGGAGCTATCATCATAACTTGATGGTTGTCTGTTTAAGAAAAGGCAAAGTAAGGCCTTAAAAAAATATATCTGTGTTTCGGGTTACCCGACCCTACCTGTCGAAAAACCCCGACCCTAGAGTTTTTTACGACCCTGGAGATTTTTTTTCTATTTTTAATTGTTTTTGAAAAAAAACAAAAAAAAACTTTGTCCCTACCCTACCTAGCATTTTTGAGACCGTTACCCTAAACACAGATAAAAATTTGTTTGGCCTAACTGGAAAAAGATAACCATGCCAGGAATATAGTTGTGACTTATTACCAGTCTGACTTCTTAAATATTCTGTTGTGTTAAGGAAGGATTAAGTAGGTACAGGGAACACCAGATTCACTATACAATGCGTCCGCATAGAAACATCAGCCCACAAAACACTAGGAGTAGAGGAAGACGTAAGGGCAAACAACTTATGGGGATGGGGCAATAAGGAATTATCTGGCTGATTGCCAAAAAAAATACGAGAGTAGAATGGGGAGTGGACAAAAAAGGGGGAGGGAATCTATAACAGGAAACCCCTGGATGATAAGTTCGCCACGGACTGCAAAGGGGGAAATAAAACGAATTGTGTCAGTGTGAATTGACTTAGTAGGGCAAAGGAGGAACTTAACACAGTCGAAAACCTTCTATCCAAGTACTTGGTATCAACTATCATCCAAAATAAATATCCGCTCCTGAGGTATGTTTTTATGCATGTCGAATTGAAATGGGCTATACAAAATCATGTATTATTTTAAATAAAAATTGGGACCTGATGAATTCGAATGAACTAGTTCTGTCTGTATTCCTCCAAAAACGTGTAGGGAAATCATAACTATATAGGGATTTGGAACTGTTGGTATAAATACTGATATTGACTGTTTCAGAAATGCGAGCCAAATATGATGCCGGTGAAGATCCCTTGGACCCTGAGCAACAGCAAGGGGGTGGTCATGGCCACCCATTTGGCCATGGGTTTAACCCCTTCGGACACGGTGGCGGGCAGGGATTCAACTTTAAATTCCATTTCAACTGAGAGAGCAGCTTATGCATCTGTGATATTACCATATTTTGTTACAACAATTCCATTTGTTTTTATATGTCATTATGATGAATATTCATAAGTGATGAACATATAATGACCTTTGACCTCATATATTATGCAGTCCAGTAAATGAGGCCTTGACGGGGATGAGTGGCAAATGCTACTCTAATGTTGATTCATATATTACTGTACACCAATAGTGACTTCTCTCAGCTGTTTGATGAGTAGGCTACTCTCCGGTGATTTGAGGAATTCTGTTTATGGTATATTTCTGCTTCAAATACAGAAGGGGCTCTTCCTGTACACAGGACGGATTAAAGAAACCTTTGATGGTGTTTTAATTAATAAGCAATATAGAGAGGAAAGTGATAAATATCTTACATATGTTTCAAATAACTACTTGGTATGACAGGCAGGTTTTGTTTGCAATATGTAATGTTTATGAAAACATACTATCTGTAAAATTTGCATGACCATCGGACCTGTAGCTTTTTGAAGTGCTGACTAAATGTCAGGCAAGATAACAAGCTACCATGCATTTGAACCCAGAGGTGCATTAAGAGGTGGGGGAAGGAAGCGAGAAAAGTTAGCCAATGTAAAAATATATGTACTTGTCTAAAAACGTCTTGAATACTTCACTAGCCAGACCAGACGACATTGTTCTGCATGGACACCATTTTGTTTAGCAAAACTAGCACTGTCAGATCACACTACCTATCTTAAGATGGGACTACTTTTCCCTACGTACAGCTAGATAAAACTCTTATTTTTCCTTCCTCTAGGAAACGCACCTCAGTATATGTCCAGCAAAATTTCTCAGGCAGAATGTCAGTCAATCTGTGAAACAACTAATACAAGCTTATGGTAAAGTCTACTCATACAGCTGATCTTGTTGTTAGATGTGTTGTAATGATGAATGTAGATTAACGTAGAGCTGTGTCGGATAGTTTGCACTGAGCTGAGTTATTTATTAAAGTTTATATTGCAGTGAGTCTTCTCTTGTTCAAGTAATTATTCTGATCTGGAATGTGTTGGGGTTTTTTTTGGGGGAGGGGGGGGTATATTTTTCATATTTGTTGCTTGTTACATTTTGTTGAAATTAAATTAATTGAGGTCAAATTCATACCATTGTAAAAATTATGCACTATATATAACATGAAATATTATTGATAATGTGAATTCCATTAAATTATTTTTGCTACATTAAATGATGAACATTATTTACCACACTATGCTTCACTCAATGTCTAGTCATAGTCGCTGATTGATTGTAACTGTTATACCCCACTGTCTTAAATTGTTTCATGCGTATGACATATAAGTATGCTCTCCATGTCTTGTTGCATACCCAAATTCTTGTGTGTACTTGTCCATGTAGCTGATCTAATTTTGAGGCTGGTATTTTGTCTGCTGCTAAATTTCTGATCTTAGTGCTAAACCACTTGAGGGAGGGAGGGGGGGTTTACTCCATGTACTAGCCCAAGTCTTGAATTTCTCAGATATTCCGATATTTTTTTCATTTGTACTGCTTTTAAAGGACTTCAGCTCAGACATAATATTAGTGTTTACAGAAAGATGTAGTCAAATATGTTTCTATTTTTTTAATCATATGCAAAATCAGTCACACATTTTTCTGGCCCATAACCAAAGCAAACCTTATAGATAACTAGGTGAAATCTAAGCCTGGGATTATAACGGATACACTCGGCATTCAAATCACAAAATGTCATCTTCTTAGTCTGATAGTGGAGGATTGAGTGTCGATATTGCATGGAAATGTCACATGAGCTGGATATTCTTTTTGATAATACAAAATGTACATTCAAAATGAACCACTAAGAATATTTAGCTCTTATTCAACATTATCATACATTACATTTTTCACACTTAATATCTCATGGTCAGACTCTTCATTTTTCACACTCAATATCTCACGGTCAGACTCGTCATTTTTCTCACTCAATATCTCACGGTCAGACTCATCATTTTTCACACTCAATATCTCACGGTCAGACTTATCGATTTGAGTGCTGAGTGTGAGTATCTGTTATAATTCCCGGGCATGTTACGGTAAAACAATCGAGGCGAATGTGTAATATCCTGCATTAGTATTTTATGAAGGGCAAGTGTCTCTGTTCTTGTTTAAGTATAGGGACGGGCCTGATTATCATTATTACATTTTAAGATATTCATTTTACATTGCAAGACAAGTTTTGAACTTTTATTAAATTTAATCACTGTCGACGACAGCTTCCTGGGTGATTAACCAGTATGAGTGCCTAATTTAGAGATTTTTAAGTTCTGAATGCAACCTCGCCCAAGGCGGGATTTTAACCTGCGAATCTGAAGATTCCCTAATCATGTGCATTTATGTGCCCCTTTTAGTGTGAATAATTAAATTATTAATATTAAATTGAAAATATCATATCTTATTCTCACTGCTTAATATAGTGAGATATCCAGATACAATCTACTGATATATTCCGGCAAACCACTGAAAAGCACGAATGTGTGTACCGTATTTGACATAAATAAGTTGAGACTGAGATATGAGTATGGCATCTACTCTCAATTTTAATAATCTCAAACCTTGTATTGCAATTTCTGTAAAATGTGTTCATTCGTTGATATCTTGTGCAGCGCAATTTTTTGAAACTGTTGAATTGGTCGAGTTAATCAAGTTCTTGATATGAATTCCTGAATCATAAGATATTCGTGTATTTACTATTTTTGACTTCTGTTGAAATTTATTATGTGATTTTTTACACAACTTCCTTTTGTAAAATACATTGTACCAGTAGATTTAACAGCCTTGACACATTAGGACTGGTATTAGATAAAACGGAACCAATGGTCTGTATGTTGTTTACATAGGGACGTTGTTGAGGAATTCAGGGCTGATGCTGTCGATCACCATTGGAGCCAATTGAAGTACTTGAAATCAAAGTGGCGATAAAAATTCAAGTTTTGCGAATTCGCAATTTCCTACTTTAAAGTGTATGTAATCTAAATGATCTGCCTAGAATTGTTGGACGTTTGTGCCAGGGGTTTGAGCCCTTATTGGTTCTGAATCATATGTGATTAATTTTATCAATTCTGTTACTTACTGTTTGTTATCCTCAGAGTGAGTTGTGCAAGTTACATGTGTAATCTCTGATTGCTGTGTTACTAACCTAATGTCATTGTATGTCTGAATCATTTCATATATGTATGTATGTACATGATACTTCTCTATGTGCTTCATTTCATGAATTGCGATGAAATACAGACTTTGTGTCAGAAACTTGTGACTTTGAGCTCAATCTGCTGACAGAATCGTTATTGAGTATCTTCAACTTTCTATGAGATAAAATATCTTATTCATTTACATTACAATTTGAAGATACATCTGTTTTGCAATGATTTTGTTATGGAATAACATGAAACATATTCTAATCACATTGTATGATATCTGGTACTACAAAATGCATATATGCTATTGTTTACACCTCATGGAAGATGGGGTACGCACCCTTTGTTTTGTACCAAGATCATACAGGCTTGCTTAGACTTCAAATATCTTGGGGGAAAAAGGCCCAGCGTCGACAGGAACTTCATAGTAGTGATTTTTTATGTTCAGGAAGTTACTACTATTTTGTTTCGGAGTTCCATCAACAAGTTTACTGTTTCTCTCGCTGTGTTGATGTTTTAGTACAATTTTCTTTGTTATTTCATACATTTGTTACTTGATAGATATTTTGAATTATCTAGTTTTTATTGTTGTACTTGACTCTTCATCGAGGCGTATGTGTTGTTTGTGATGTGACAGTTTGACTGAAGATACTATATCTGAAATCATTTGCTGTCCACCTCTTATTCATGCGGGGAGGTTTGTCATGTGCTTGTGGAAGAACAGGACAGTACTGGCTGGTAATCCAGGAACACTGATTAGGTTACTTAACTGATTCACTGTTGAAAAAGGGCGTAAAAACTCTCACAACAGCAGTAATCATTCATTAGCACAATAGTGTTAAAGATGCTGGAATATCTCCATTCTGGGGTCTAAGTTTTTAACCTTTCATCTTGATTACAGGAAATAGTTTGAACGGAACCTAGTCTCACAACCCCATCCTATTCTGACTACATGTTTGGATGTTCCCAGATTTAGTGAAATTACCAGACTGTTTTGACTTTGAACCCTTTTTTTTAAATTTCCACCCATGTATTGTATAAAATTCTATGTCGACTGATAACTAGCAAAAACTAGCACCATTATCTCAAAATGTTGTGAATGTTTCAAGTTATAAACTTGTTAAAATAGCAGTGAATGTGTTTGAATTGTTGTTGATATTTGACAATGTGCATGAATCGTCCTATTTATAGTGTAATACCAGGTTATATGTGAATAACATAATGTATAGTGTCATACACTGTGCAATCCTTGTTTGTTATGCTTTCAAATGGTATATAGGTTTATAAAGAAATAAATTTATTGAAATATCGGCGATTTTGTTTTTCTTCAAAAGATGATATCACTATTATACAACATTGTAGTGGGATGAATCCTTCTTAATACAATACACTTTATTTAGGCATTAAACATTTTACAAAGTTTTTTGCCACATATATATATATGGTGAGAGAAACACAGTCATCAGAGGCATAGTGAAAATTTAAAATTGAAATACGATGCTACAGTTACAAAACGTCGGACAAATATTTAACACAAATAGTAAAATAAGTACTATACAATGTAGTTTTCACAGGTTTGTGTGATCTCTTTTCGATGTATTTTGCCAAGTAAATTTGAAGGCATTTTTTATTTTGAAGACATATTATATTTTTGTCGTAATTCTCGGTAAAAGGGACAAACTAAGAGGAAATGGTATTCTGTTTCGTCGGTATTCATTGTACAATAAATGCTTAATGAACACCACTATCATGGAGAATTTGAAGTATCTCTTGTGTTGGGAAATACTGAAATGCTTTCATCGGATAGCTATGAATGACCATTAATGTTACTCTTTGATTGAGTTGGTTAACTCTGTGCTATTACAGAAATTGACCAGAAATGGATTTGGCATCGGTGGGGATGGAAATACCCGTCTCTGGATGGAAATACCCGTCTTGCAGGTAACTGTAACAGTCACCCTCGATTGAGCCGGATATTTCTATCCGTACTGGAAGCCAGTGTAAGATTCTTATATTACATGTATATTGTATAATTTACTGACCTGTCAAAGTTTGAATATCTTCATGGTCAATGCACATGATAAATAAGTCTTTATCGAAATGTTTGTATTTGTGTTTAATTATCGTCGTCACGGGTTTCCCATATGGGCGACGCCTCCAGAAGAATGTTAGTCATATTAGATTTTTGGAGGATAGTGCATGATACAGGAGATGCTCCAGTTCCAGAAGCACCCCTGGTTCTTTTACGTGCTCGATGTAAAGCATCATACACAGGACCTCGGTTTTTAAAGTCTCGCCCGAAATACTGTTAGTACGGTCAGTGATGGAGCGGGAAATCGAACCTGCGATCCCTGGATTACAAGTCCAGCGCGTTACCACTGGACAACGGATCCGCTTTTTCGAAAGTGGCCAGATTACTAACTTATAGTGTGCATTGACCATAAGGATATGCGAATTTCGACAGGTCAATAAAATTATACAATAGTAGCTTGAACACACCCCTGCATGTAAGCCACAATTTACTATAACGGTCAACAGTTGTATTCATACTACTGTACTAGTCTGACCAATCGGACTTGTGCAATGAATATTCAAGATAAAGTACTGGCAACAAGTATCGAAGTGTATCACAGCTGACAAAGTATGTGTACATTATTAGTTATACAGGTTGTTGACAGGGTATATGGGGGAATATAACCAGTTTGTGTGCCATATAACCCGAGACGTTAGCCGAGGGTTATATGAATCGCAGACTGGTTATATTCCCCAATATACCCTGTCAACAACCTGTATAACGAATTTATAATACTGCAATTCCATGTTTTCATACGAATTTAGTTAAACAAGCAATGTTTCGATGCCTAGCTCTCTAATATCTAATAATTAGATCTGTGTATTTTTGGTGTTTTTGGTTCATAAAATTGTTTAGAGTATTTTAGTTTTGTAAAATATCAGTTATTAAAACGTATTCCTTTAAAAATATATCGGGAATTACTTGTTGTAGATCAAATTTCTTTTATTTCACTCACACGTTATAATGCCTGAAAATTAATTGCATTACCCCGTAAGGTACCTCAATACACATGGTTAAGCGCGCTTGCACTCTAATTTTTATTTTCAAGCGTCTGATCTCATGGACTTTATCGAACTGAATTTGGCTCAAACCTTAAAAAATCTATCGTTTTGAATAATAATACTAGCACACATGTACTCTGTTCAATATTTATTGAATCATGTGTGAAAATCAATTGTCAATTTCTAGTAACTTGCGGATATCAAGAGATGAAAGTTTTCGAGTCGAGCTGTCAGCGAAAATTGTCGCGAGGCGCATGAAGGGAAAAACGTCATATACCCTGTCAGCGCCGTGTATATAGAATCCTATACGCGAGCCTTTAACCAATGAAATTACTGGATTTTTCTTTGCAGTATTATAAGTAAACATATACGTTGTACTGGGTACATTTAAAAACGCACGTTTTTGTACCAGTGATATGCCTTTTGAATTATAATGTTACTAATCAAGTGACTTTGCATTGGCCTTATTTGGCCAAGGACTCGTATTGGCCCAAGGCTGAAGGGGAGTAACTCTTTCTGGACTAAAGGATATAATTTCTTCACCACTGAGATTATATTTAAAGGGAATTAACTCTTACTGACTTGGTACACATATTCCACTAACAAGTGTTTTCTTGATAATACTACCATTAAACAAATACTAGAGACACAATTTCTATGAGGGAAGAAACAACAATTTATCAATGCTTAGTTTTTTAAACAGAACAGAACAGACATTTTATTAAGGCGATATAAGCTATAGAAATAGCCATATTTGCTTTTTACCAATATTTTTGAAACTACATATTATGGCACGGTGAAATGTACACAGTTTTTATCGTTATACAGTCATTCATCTATATAACTGCAATAATTTTGTAAAATTATTGAAAAATAATTAAGTCATTTGAACCTTTGGTGCTGTCAAATTGTACATGTAGTCCGGTAAATCAGGCTAATAGCACAATGCCTGAAGGGTATCGCCTCAAGACTTGTACAACATACATTGTCTACAATACATGCATGTACATGTTTAGATAAATTTTGTCAACATGTAAGTAAGAGGTATTGTACAACAATAAATCATACATAGGAGTCAGTCTTATATCATACACAGGAGTCAGTCTTATATCATACATAGGTGTGAGTCTTATATCATACATAGGAGTCAGTCTTATATCATACATAGGTGTCAGTCTTATATCATACATAGGTGTCAGTCTTATATCATACATAGGTGTGAGTCTTATATCATACGTAGGTGTCAGTCTTATATCATACATAGGTGTCAGTCTTATATCATACGTAGGTGTCAGTCTTATATCATACATAGGTGTCAGTCTTATATCATACATAGGAGTCGGTCATATATCATACATAGGAGTCAGTCTTATATCATACATAGGAGTCAGTCGTATATCATACATAGGTGTCAGTCTTATATCATACATAGGTGTCAGTCTTATATCATACATAGGTGTCAGTCTTATATCATACATAGGTGTCAGTCTTATATCATACATAGGTGTCAGTCTTATATCATACATAGGTGTGAGTCTTATATCATACATAGGTGTCAGTCTTATATCATACATAGGTGTCAGTCTTATATCATACATAGGTGTGAGTCTTATATCATACGTAGGTGTCAGTCTTATATCATACATAGGTGTCAGTCTTATATCATACATAGGAGTCAGTCGTATATCATACATAGGAGTCAGTCTTATATCATACATAGGTGTCAGTCATATATCATACATAGGTGTCAGTCTTATATCATACATAGGAGTCAGTCGTATATCATACATAGGAGTCAGTCTTATATCATACATAGGTGTCAGTCATATATCATACATAGGTGTCAGTCTTATATCATACATAGGAGTGAGTCTTATATCATACATAGGAGTCAGTCGTATATCATACATAGGAGTCAGTCTTATATCATACATAGGAGTCAGTCTTATATCATACATAGGAGTCAGTCTTATATCATACATAGGAGTCAGTCTTATATCATACATAGGTGTCAGTCATATATCATACATAGGTGTCAGTCTTATATCATACATAGGTGTCAGTCTTATATCATACATAGGTGTGAGTCTTATATCATACATAGGTGTCAGTCATATATCATACATAGGAGTCAGTCTTATATCATACATAGGTGTGAGTCTTATATCATACATAGGAGTCAGTCATATATCATACATAGGAGTCAGTCTTATATCATACAAATTAGTTGAATTATAAGCATTTATATTTCAACAGTTAAAAGAGTTTCTTACAATAAGAGCTTCTTTAACATATATTGTAAGTTTAATTATTTCAATTCAATCCTCCAATTTCAATAGTTGCAGAAATTTATTTACAGAAGGATATATATCTTACTGTTTTCAACCATTTGTATAGTCTGACAAATTGTTGTCAGCGAAATACTTGGTGCAAATACTTGGTGCAAATACTTGGTGCAAATACTTGGTGCAAATATTTGGTGCAAATACTTGGTGCAAATACTTGGTGCAAAAACTTGGTGCAAAAACTTGGTGCAAATACTTGGTGCAAATACTTGGAGCAAAAACTTGGAGCAAAAACTTGGTGCAAATTTCTTTATACTGTGAGACGTCGTTCTTTTGAATTCATCAGGTCCGAAGTTTTATTTCAATAATACATGGTTACAAACAGCCCATTACACTTTGACGTGCCTGAGATGATTCAACTGGACCTGGTATTTATTTCAGATGATACCAAGTATTCAGATAGAAGGCTGTCAAATAAACAAGGTCCGACTGTATGACTATTTTTCACCTGCCCACTCAATCAGAACAGGGATTGTACATTAGTCTTCTCACAAACAAACTACCCAGAAGCCTGGGTCACCAGACACCTGCCATATAATACAACTTCTGGTGTCTTGTAGACACATGACATGTAATACAACTTCTGGTGACCACATTATAAAGATTATTGTGTCTTGTAGACACCCAACATGTAATTCAGCTTATGGTATCTTGTAGACACCCAACATGTAATTCAGCTTATGGTATCTTGTAGACATCTGACATGTAATACAGCTTCTTGTATCTTGTAGACACCAGACACATTATAAAGCTTATTGTGTCCTGTAGACACCTGACATGTAATACAGCTTCTTGTGTCTTATAGACACCCAACATGTAATTCAGCTTATTGTGTCATGTAGACACCCACCATGTTATAAGGTTTCTTGTGTCTTGTAGACACCCACCATGTTATAAGGTTTCTTGTGTCTTGTAGACACCCACCATGTTATAAGGTTTCTTGTAGACACCCACCATGTTATAAGGTTTCTTGTGTCTTGTAGACACCCACCATGTTATAAGGTTTCTTGTGTCTTGTAGACACCCAACATGTAATTCAGCTCATTGTGTTTTGTAGACACCTGGCATGTTTATATATAAGGCTTCTTGTGTCATGTAGACACCTGGCATGTTGATATATAAGGTTTTTTGTGTCTTGTAGACACCTGACATGTTTAAATATAAGGCTTATTGTGTCCTGTAGACACCTGGCATGTTTATATATAAGGCTTATTGTGTCTTGTAGACACCTGGCATGTTTATATATAAGGCTTATTGTGTCCTGTAGACACCTGACATGTTTATATATAAGGCTTCTTGTGTCTTGTAGAAACGTGACATGTTTATATATAAAGCTTCTTGTGTCTTGTAGACACCCAACATGTAATTCAACTTATTGTGTCTTGTAGACACCTGACATGTTTATATATAAGGCTTCTTGTGTCTTGTAGACACCCAACATGTAATTCAGCTTCTTGTGTCTTGTAGACACCTGACATGTTTATTATATAAGGCTTCTTGTGTCTTGTAGACACCCAACATGTAATTCAGCTTATTGTGTCTTGTAGACACCTGACATGTTTATATATAAGGCTTCTTGTGTCTTGTAGACACCCAACATGTAATTCAGCTTATTGTGTCTTGTAGACACGTGACATGTTTATATATAAGGCTTCTTGTGTCTTGTAGACACCCAACATGTAATTCAGCTTATTGTGTCTTGTAGACACCTGACATGTTTATATATAAGGTTTCTTGTGTCTTGTAGACACCCAACATGTAATTCAGCTTATTGTGTCTTGTAGACACCTGACATGTTTATATATAAGGCTTCTTGTGTCTTGTTGACACCCAACATGTAATTCAGCTTATTGTGTCTTGTAGACACCTGACATGTTTATTATATAAGGCTTCTTGTGTCTTGTAGACACCCAACATGTAATTCAGCTTATTGTGTCTTGTAGACACCCAACATGTAATTCAGCTTATTTTGTCTTGTAGACACCTGACATGTTTATATATAAGGCTTCTTGTGTCTTGTAGACACCCAACATGTAATTCAGCTTATTGTGTCTTGTAGACACCCAACATGTAATTCAGCTTCTTGTGTCTTGTAGACACCTGACATGTTTATTATATAAGGCTTCTTGTGTCTTGTAGACACCCAACATGTAATTCAGCTTATTGTGTCTTGTAGACACCCAACATGTAATTCAGCTTATTGTGTCTTGTAGACACCCAACATGTAATTCAGCTTAATTTGTCTTGTAGACACCTGACATGTTTATATATAAGGCTTCTTGTGTCTTGTAGACACCCAACATGTAATTCAGCTTATTGTGTCTTGTAGACACCGGACATGTTTATATATAAGGCTTCTTGTGTCTTGTAGACACCCAACATGTAATTCAGCTTATTTTGTCTTGTAGACACCTGACATGTAACACAACTTCTGGTGTCTTGTAGACATACAACATGTAATTAGGCTTCTTGTGTCTTGTTGACACATAATAAAGCTTATTGTGTCTTGCCGACATATGACAAAATAGAAACAAATACAAGGTAGACAGGAACTCGAGCTAAAAAACAACTAAGTCAGAATAGAAAAGTTTTTCACATTTATTCAAGCATTTCCAGCAGACATAATTGATACAGTATGAATGGCCTCAGAATAATTACAGTATCATTACATAATTAGCACAATATATACAATATTCTTACATTGGATTCTCCTGTTAAAAAAGACAAGTATCAGCCATTTAATCAGGTGGATCACAAACCCATACATAAAATAAAATTGGCACCATATACTTAAAACACAAGAATATCACAAAAAAATCCTACTAACCAACTCTTCGACCCAAAGTACTGTAAATATATTATAGTAAAAACATCAATAGCACTTCAATTCACTCCTCTTATTATTTTAAGTGCTTATCAGCTATATACTGAGACCAGTAAAACAATTCATCAGGTATCAGTGCCATCTAAGACTCACACCTGATTGGCTTAGGTCCTTGAATCTATAAGCAACAAATATTCCAGCCCTTAAATGCTTGTTCTGTCATCAATCATTGACGAATATTGGAGAAATCCACAGGAGATTGTGACAAGTTATCTCCCTCTTTTCCTTCTAGAGTTATCACCCTTTATCCCTTCTACAGTATACACTACTGAAGGGATAAAGGGAGAGAACTTGTGACAATCTCCAGTGACATTAACAGATACATTTGGGTATGACTCTTTAAATGATTTTCCAGCGTCTGTGAATTTTTATCTTAGCATAAAATCTACAGGTTAACTTGCAAAATAACTTCAGCAGAAATAAGTATGACTACTAACAAGTATGATTAAATCTAAATCATCTAATATTTTTGGTCTGGTTAGCCAAACCGATTCCTCATTAAATTCCAAAATATATGTGCAAACAATATGACTTTTTAATGAGCTAAACATAGAACTGTAATTTTAGGACTTAATTTAATGCAGATTCATCAAAGACTTTTTATCTTGTTTTTTTTATTATTGATATAACATCTTCACACAAAAGATTATATATCTGCATTTCTAAATAAATTTAGACACAATTCAGTCATTTGATGTTATACTCACGTTTAATTATCCTGGAGAATATCAAAGTAATACAACAATAACCAAAAGAGTAACAGAAATGAGATTATGACACATACAAGCAGAAATAATAATAAAAAGAATTCAAACAATAAAATACATGCATGTTAAAGATTACCTAGATTCCAAAAAATTTACAAAATCATGATTTGTTTTATAATTCAAGTAATATTTTAGTTCTTTGTTCCAAAACTATGGACTTTCTGAATTTTAATTACAATACAAAAACCCTAGATGTTAATTGAATCGTAAAACGGTGTAATTTCCCCTGATACATGTATATTCATTTAGAAGGAGCATATTGGATAAACTTAATTCAAAATCATACTATAATATCTAATAAAAGAATCACAATTTGTTTTGAAATAGAAAATCATTGAAGGTTTATATCAAAAATGACTTTTTATCGGAGTGTAATGAGTGGGCTTCATCAAATTCAGTACCCAAAATTTCTGAATCAAAAAAATTTAGGAAAATCTTGTACGCATTTTATGTATAAAAAATGAAAGACGAGATTATTGGAACACTTATGAACAATGATACAAACAGATACAAACAGATACATACATGTTACAATATAACACTGACTTTTTTCTAGCATTTTACCAATACACTACACTATAGGACGGCCAGCAACATCAGTTCATTTTTGGTTTCTTTATATCAGAAGTTACACACTTTGTAAAGAAACAATAATCTTGCTAAAATCACCGACATAAAAAATAAAAATAATTTTTCTATTTACCAATGTACCAAACCAAATTATTGCCATATAAAAAAATGATAAAAAATAAAAATGAATTTTGCGTGATATTGGTACCATTCCGACTTTTACACGCTCTACAATATTGGCTTTTATACTTCCATGTTGGAGTCTCGCAGAGTGAGAGAATTTGCTTTGCAGAAACAGCAAAAAATCAGATTTTTACCACGGAGAAAGAGCATGCAACCCACAAGAGAGTGAACAATTAGTTCTTCAAATGTCTGGACAAATGCTTGGATGTCATTAGTAAGTATGTATCTGAGGAATTAGCAGAAGTTACCATCGACACTCTAACGACGTCATCCGAATTTGTTCTCATTTTTTCCCATCTCTTATCCATCACTTTCAAAAAATATTGGTAAAACTAAAAATAAAACTGGCCACACTTTATGACAAAATGCTTAAATGTATATTCCATTACGTAACATTTCACAGACATATTGATGAGGCTAATAAAACCGAAAAAAGAGAGATTTTTTAAAACCAAAAAAATCTACATGCAACATACACTCACGGCAACATAAAATGAACAACTTCTACACACTTCCATGCTTTAAGCAATATACATATATTTACAAAGGTTTCATCTTCACAAAATAATAACAATAAGAAATAACAACAACATATAGAGACACAGAAACATGAAGAACAGAATCGAGGGTACAGTGCAAGACTATTCTAACTTCTATATAAATACATAGGAGTTAGGATAGTCTTGCGCTGAGCCCTCGAGATTACAAGCTCACATAAAGTTATACTACAGTTGAAACTCGTTCTTTCGAATTCATCGGGTCCAAAATTTGATTTCCAATAATACATGATTTCGAATAGCCCATTTCAAATTCGCTGTGCCTAAGGAGATACATCAGGAACTAATATTTTTTGCGGATGATAACAAGTATTCGGATAGGTTGTCGAATAAACGAGGTCCGACTGTATATTATTGTACAGTATGAATGTAACTCTGACTGATATTAACTCGCATGAAGTTGGTTTTAAGGTTTATTAGCAAAATGTCACTGAAGGACATGCCCCGCCCAAGAATCAAACCCAGGGGACAGATCAGCATGATACTAACAAAACTAACAGGGTAGGAGGGTTTATGACATAAAAACTGTTTCAATAGCAACCACTAATTTTTGTAAAATAACATCATAATCACATTATTATATTTTTTTGATACTATCAAGTTGACATGACAAAATTATGACCAGAAAGAATTGGCCGATGTCCTAATACAAGGGATTTCGAAACAGTCCTTAATTACAAGTGCATGAAACAAGTGCTTCATATTTCAATTAAAAACCACATCCATTATGTCTTCCATATGCTTAGAAACTAATACCAGGAACCGACTACAAAAACGGATCAAGATCTGTCAAAGAAACATTCTTGTACTGTACAAAACTTTTACACAATAAACATGAATAACATTAATTACTAGGTAATATATTCCTTATCAACTATAGAATCATGACACTACATTTCAAAACACTTCTATCTTATATATTGCATCAAAGAATTCTTTGATAAGACATATCATACATAATAATAATTCTCTCCCTTGAATGTGACCCAGTCCTTTGTAACCTTGCACCAGTATAACTGATCTACATGACTTCTGTTGTTTTAGATCTACAAGCGTATGTTGTATTTTCACACGTAAAATAGTTTGTTATTCAAGGTCTGAAATGTAGCGCCATTGCAATCACAGATTCGGCAACAAAATAATATGAATTTAAATTTTCTACCTTATTTATACATATTGAAATTTTATTTCAACTACAGACAGTCATACACATATGATCCGCACCCAATACAGACAGAACAGCCTGACACATACAAAACCTGAGGTTATATTGAACACTAACTGCTGGGAGTGAACATCAAAAGGAAAACATTATAAATATTACTAAAAAATCTATTGAACTACAGTAATTGTTGTACCATAACTGATATACAGCAGTTTAGCATAAAGGAGAGAGAATAAGTTGCTAGAGGGAACGCCACATACATAAGACAGTGCCTCCCTGTCATAATAACTAATGGGTTATTCCGGAGTGCTAACAACAACTAGACCCCTAGATAGCTTTGTTTGTGTGTTATGTAGGGTTTTTAATGTTGCAATAATACAATTATGGACATTTATTAGAATATCACTGAAACTGAAATCTGACTGTTTCAATATTATCAACTTTCATTTAAATTTTATATTTGTATAGACTGGAACAAACTATCACAACAAAACTCGGAGTACATTTCAAGTAGCGATTATATAACAACTTCTTTAACTATAAGCAAATATAACTTTAACAGTATTATTATTCAGCTGTGAAGAAAAATCACATAAAGATTGTCACGAGTTCTCTCCCTTTATCCTTTCTAGAGTTCTCTCCCTCCATCCGTGTATATGTATACACAGGAGATTGTCACAAGTTCTCTCCTTTTATCCCTTCTTGAGTTGAAGGGATAAAGGGAGAAAACTAGTGAGATCTTCTATGGTAAAACAATTTTAGAAAAAGCACCAAAGAGTTAACGAAGGAACAACAATCTCTAAAATATCCATTGAAAATAAATTTCATTAGCTAAAGGTCAATCAGAATTCTATTTATAGTTTCACCCCCAGCAGTTCCTGTTCATTGTACTGACCATGCGTATTCAAAAAGACAAAGTTTGTTTCTGAGTGGATAAAACAAACAGGCTTAAATATTTCTAAAGCATAAATTAGACACACCTACCCGCATTAAAATTCTTTGAATAATTTTTGTTAAAATACAAGTATTTGAAATCACAAGAGGGATCAACTTTTGTGCAATTTGGTAGAAATGTATGTAATTATCATAATTTCCAAAATCGATACAATTGTCAATCCTGGTTTCTATGGCAACTTAAGGTAGTTAACTCCGATATATTAGTCGTGAAATTGATTCAATTATGTAGACAATATACTTTCATTCACAATGTGTTTGACACTACAATCATCACACTTGTTATTATATATATACAACCTGTTGAAAATCATTCTTTCAAATATATATTTACAAATAATTATAACTTCTATATTCTGATAATTTGTCTTGCATGTTACTATGGCAACTGATGTAAAGACACTGATACAGAGTTTTTAACTAGCTTTATACAGATACAGTAAGACCTCACTGAACGACCAACTCAATAATAAGACCACCTCAATAGTAAGACCACCTCAATAGTAAGACCAAACGTAAGAACACAACTTTCAAGTTCATTTTCACTGATGTGCTCTTAATTCAACCTCAATATTAAGACCACCTCTATAAGAAGACCATTTGTCAAGGGTCCCAAGGGTGGTCTTATATTTGAGGTCTTACTGTACTTGATTTACTGAAAAACATACAGGGCTTCACACTGAAATGACCACGGAACTTTCAACGGTGTGTGTACGGTATCCTTATTAAAATTTAACACATTCATTAACGAAGAAATCTACTATGCACAAATTTGTATAAATTTAACTAGTTGCAGATTTTAGAACATGCAAGAAAATCACCATGTCAACAAAACACTAATATCAAACAGTATTACATGTATAATGTAAGTAACAACACTTGGATAATGATGATGTTTGTGTACAATAAATCTTTAAAACAATACGAATATATAAAATCAAGTGTACATAATTATGATAATCTGGCTAACATTTCATACATATAGAGTTTTTCCTCCACTAACCAACATGCTTGGTATGAAATTACAACTGATGAATAATATATAGAAATATGAAAAAATTACAATAAATACTGAAATTTAATTTGTAAATATTATCTTGGCTAGCTATCAGTTTATTGATGGCACCGTTCTCTAAAAACCTGTAATTGCATATTTTGGCGCAAAATCATTTTCCAGAGTTTTTGGAGTGTTTGTCATGTGACAAAATACTGAATTCTGATTGGACAAGATCACATGACCTCCTATAAACCTGATAGTGGAATCTCAAGTGGCCCTGCTTTTACTGTAAATGTGGATTTGATATCTATGGTGCACATACATACTTTCAAACCATTGAAAATTACATAAGAACAGTAATACCCAAGCTCCTGTATATTTATGAGAGAGGAGAATTCTGCAAGGTTAAACTAATTTTGATTTTGTTTGTGTCTTCAGAAAAGTAATGATTTTGCAGTTACAGAATTTTAGAACGGAGCCATCATTATTTTCTCACATAATTATGTATAAGTCATTTAATAGAGATAGCATAACAATGTTAGCATGATGGAATATGAAAGTTCTGGTCTGCAGTTTCACAAGAAAGCCCTTAGTTATATAGAAGACATTACATGAGCAGGCATAAATTACATGTTTTCTGAAAATGATAAAAAAAATTTCGGCTAGTTATTTATTTTGTAACATGTAAACACAGATGTAATATTTCACTTATATCCTGAATTGTAAACACACACAAAAATGAATGTTTTGCACCTTTTTACAACAGCCATGCCTGAACAAGATAAATTTGCAACTCGATGTCATCCATTATGTCACTAGCGGATTATTGGAAAAATACAAGAGCTTTTAGAGAAATCTGCAATGTCAGACATAAAATAAATCATGTTATACACAATCTGTTAAACTCTCATTGTTAGACCAAGAACTTGCAGTGTAGTTGACCCGAACTATCTTGTGATTAAAAACTAACACTATAAAAAATAAAATGGGTGATTTTCCTACAAATAAAAAAATAATTAAATAATGTAAAAAAAGTAAAAACTTAAATTTTTAGTAATACCAATAATATTCTAAAATTGCATGAAATAAACGAATGAATTTATGAATCAGGAATATAATTTTTTGATTAAATATTCCATGAAAAGTAGTTTATATATTGAACATAACTGTACACAATGTGAAATAATAGCTACATACAAATTTAACAAACTCAACAGAATATAGATGAGTGAAAAATTATATTCAATTCAGATTCCAAATCAACCAAAACACTTGTCAGTTGTGGCTTCATGTTTCATAACTATTCATTACTTTTTCATCACAACTAGTCATTACTAACACAACAAAAGTCAACAGACTTGCTCAAGTAAAATCACTTACGACTACTGCATATTTTCTTTAATTTCCCACAAATAAACAGGATATGCCATCGTAATAATACACACACTGTCAAATGCCAATTCCAAATACAGTTATTTTGTTCATGACATTACATCTTAAATTTCATCAATTTCAAATCCGACATATTCCATGTACAGGGCAAACTGTAAGTTACTTGAATATTCTTGCCTGGACACTGTATGAAGTTGGTCATTTTTCAAATAAATGCAGCAGTGTATTCCACGAATAAAAAAATCTTCAATTTCACTCTAGTTGATCAATTTACTACCTCCAATTGAAGAGTAGACTCAAACATCATGATCAACCCAAATTATTTTAAACAACATAAAGGTGATTGTCATGACAACCTATACATATTCCATGACACTAACTGAATTGAATATAAAATTTCTGTCCTCCACAACAAATCACTATCTTCTGTGAGCCAAGACGAACATCAGAAGAGCTGATAATAAAACAGTGATGGACACGCTGATGCTGGATGCTGAACTGTTGCCATCACCATGCTGACCCTTTTTGGGAGGTGCTATTGTTCTGGGAGGGTTTTGACCAAGATTTCCACCCTGATCAACTTCATATTGGTTTCCTGTAGAAGAGAGTAATAAAAAATCATTATAATTCCTTAAATAATGCAGAAATAACAGAGCAAAAGCATTTATATCACATGTATTTTTTCATAACACTTACAAGTTAAAGAACACATACTGAGGGGTGAAAGTGGCCAGCCGACCTAATTCCCAACTCTAGAGTCAAGCATTTTGTCTACATCCCCATAGTTGGAGGTGCTGATTCCCAACCCCATAGTCAAGCATTTTGTCTACATCCCCATAGTTGGAGGTGCTGATTCCCAACCCTAGAGTCAAGCACTTCGTCTACATCCCCATAGTTGGAGGTGCTGATTCCCAACCCTGGAGTCAAGCATTTTGTCTACATCCCCATAGTTGGAGGTGCTGATTCCCAACCCCAGAGTCAAGCATTTTGTCTACATCCCCATAGTTGGAGGTGCTGATTCCCAACCCTGGAGTCAAGCATTTTGTCTACATCCCCATAGTTGGAGGTGCTGATTCCCAACCCTGGAGTCAAGCATTTTGTCTACATCCCCATAGTTGGAGGTGCTGATTCCCAACCCCGGAGTCAAGCATTTTGTCTACATCCCCATAGTTGGAGGTGCTGATTCCCAACCCTGGAGTCAAGCATTTTGTCTACATCCCCATAGTTGGTGGTGCTGATTCCCAACCCCGGAGTCAAGCATTTTGTCTACATCCCCATAGTGGGAGGTGCTAATTCCCAACCCCAGAGTCAAGCATTTTGTCTACATCCCCATAGTGGGAGGTGCTAATTCCCAACTCTGGAGTCAAGCATTTTGTCTACATCCCCATAGTGGGAGGTACTTATTCCCAACCCCAGAGTCAAGCATTTTGTCTACATCCCATAGTGGGAGTTGCTGATTCCCAACCCTAGAGTCAAGCATTTTGTGCTAATTCCCCACTTCGAGGATCTATGTCTATGTCCCTATACCCAGACTCATTCGGCAGAAAAGCTGCTAGCACTTAATCATCCAACACAACAACAACACAATGAAAAACAGAACATCTTGGATCTATGACTGTCAAAGCAAACTGATATATCAACTGGTTATTGTTGAATTAAGTTGAATTAAATTATATGGCAAACACGTTTTGCTATTTAATTTTTTAACAACGATTTGTATGAAAACACTTAGAATATTTCCTACAATACCCATATCATGTACCGTAACCCAAATATAATAAGATTATATTGATTATAACGATTACCGCTCCTCTCCCCACCCACCCGCGGGCTTATATACGGGTGATTTGAATCTGAGACTTCTTTAAGATTTTTCCTTGAACTCGACCATAAGTCGAGATAGGTTTTCAGGGTAATTTCAAGGTCAGTTTTAATTAAGTCGACTTATGTCCGAGTAATCAGTATATACCGTATTTGGTATCAAAGTTTGCTTTTTATCATGCAATGCACACACAGTAAACATACCAATATAAATGGCATATAAAAAAATATATCTATATATATATATATGTAAAAACTCAAAGTACAATTACGGACTAAAACTGATCTAACATCATCCAAATCCACTTGCATTGTTTCAAAAATGATTATCATGTAATAAGTGCAAATCATTATAGTACATAGTAAATCCTTTGTATACCGGTTTCATACATTCTTATCCTGAAACTTCATGAACATCCCTCAAAGGGAGACTAACGTGTACATTATGTATTGCACAATTTCTGTCAAGAGTAACTTCCCTTGAATACATTTATTGGATAGCTATCATGAATTTCCGCAGTAATTAAGTGAGGCATGCAAGAAATATTCCACTTCAGTGCATTTTACGTCAGAACTATACAGCAGTAAAATAAGAAGAATGAATGAATATTTTATACTTGAAGAAAGAAAAGAAAGGAAGAAAGTTTAGACAATGATCATGTCCCACATTGGATATAAAATATATCCTAGTTTATACCCGATATGAAACATAAGCTTTATACTGATTGTTTCATAAAAATGTAACAATTTGTAGGAAATGTAGTGTGTTATTACAATCAGGAATGAAGGCACAGTAAGGAGCATAACAGTGCACTAGACAGCCTTTTAAGGTATGGACTGAACCTATGTCATCCATTTGAGGTGTTGGTGCCAGAAACGGCTATCTCCATATCAATTGATGAGGGAGATGCTTGATTCTGTCATTAACCCCTTAATATTTGGCCATAATATTGTATGGTCACCATTGGTTATGAAGAAAGTAAGACTGGGTGTGAGGTGTGAGGATTTCCAAATAAAAATATGGATGAAAAATTAAAAAAAACGAATGGCTGAAATACTTAATTATAAGTCCTATTAATGAGGTGGTCTTCAAATGAGGCTTGACTGTATTTGTGGCAGATATGAAGACAGACAGACGGGTGGATGGATGAGTGGAAATTGTCAAACTACTATGTGATATATTCTTCTTGTAACAATTGTTACACTGAACAAATGAACATATTTTAAATTTAGACAGATAGTTTTACACTCGAACAAAATATGAAGTATTGTGTAAATTGATGTATTTTTCGTAATTTAAAAAATGATGATAATTAATCCCTTTGTTAATGGCAATAAAATGGACATTTTTCATATTAACATTACTATTGCATTCCATTTATGATTAACAGGTTTTGATCTTAGATTTGTTGTAATAACTGTATGTGAAATGGAGGTCATCTGAGTCAACACTTAGTATCTTAAAATGAAGCATTTAAATAATCGCGGTTCCGCAAGAGAAATGACCATATTTTATCTTTGTTTTAAATAATGTATGAGTTTTGTTTTGAAATAGTTTAAAATAATAATGCATAGATAAATTTTATATATTTTCATGTATCTATTTATTAAAACAAATACGAAAATTATGAAAACATAGTACGCACAACGCTATATTGGGTGGGTGGGGTAAGTTGGTATCCCTTCTCTATGGTCGGATTCTAACGTGTTTGCCAGTCTCGGTACCCCCCCGATCAAGTTGTAATGCAGTTGCAGTGTATCAGTATAATACAGGAGTCTCCATATTTCAAACCCCTGCCATGCTTTTCACACAAAACCCCATCCATGACATATATTGTATATCAAACAGTAAACTTCCTCTGATTTTAAACAGACCATAGACACGTGCCATGGCACAACATCAGTAATGTCGACACAATGAAAGTATACCTTTTCTAATGTTTTTGCTATGTCACAGCTGGGCTCAAACCCATGACTTTCCGAACCCTAAAGGAATGTTCTATCAATGAACCCCAAAAGTCATATAGCTTAAGAGCCATTGTTTGATGCTAAAATGACTGCACACAATTAAGGAGATAAAAGTTTTCTGATCATAAAGTACCAACCATCTGACTCGTACATACAAATAAACAAGAGATGTTTGTAAAACATTATGCCCCCTGTGACCTTGACCTTCGACACCGTGACCCCAAATCAATTGGCTTCCTCTGCTACCCAAGGTGAATGTGTAGACCAAGTTTGAGGATGATAGGTACAGACGGACGGACGGACGGAGGGACTTACCGACCGACCGACCGACATGTGCAAACCAATATGCCCTCTCTTCTTGGAAGAGGGGAATAAACAATAATATACACTACAATATTATAAGTATTATTACTAGAATCTGTTGAGTGGTCTGGGAATACTACATCTATATGCGTCCCCACATCTCCTGTGCCAATCTCCTCATCCACCCCTCGTGAATCGTCTTCGCCGCTACCACTCCCAGAGGTCATGTAATCCTCATCATCACCCAAGGTCATTCCGCCACCAATGTTGATATTTCCGATGGGTTGATTGCTTCCGCTAGCATCGTAGATCATCTGAGTCGGATCATCAGAGATCATATAGTTCTTAGGTCGTGCTCTGTCTGTCTTCTTGGTATGAGATTGTAGCAACTAAAGAAACAATAAACTTAATTAGATTTTTCTCCAAACAAACGCTGACTGTATGATTACATGATCATGTGTTCCGAATAGATGAATGATTCTAGTAACAATATATTACGATTGTACTCCAGGGAGAAATTTCCATGACTACCGTAAACTTCGAAATATGCACGAATACAATGTTTCAGGTTTTTCAGAAAGTTGACATTGTGGTAGCTATTACAATTTGTGGCATAACATCAAAATACTTACAATTATGTAAAGCAAGTTTATACTTGGACATAAATACTGTTTGACTGATAGTTATAAACCACAAAAAACGCAAATTTAAACAGCAAGGAATGTTTTCTGGGTTAACAGTATTGTACAAGATCCAAGAATGTTTCATCTACGAATACCTAAGTATTATAATGAGCCGTTCCACAACAATTCCTGTATTACTTATCAAAAATCTATCTTCATATTTTACATTTTCTAATAGATATATATTTCTAGATTCATTTAATGCCAAAATCATTAAAATCAGACCTCTACTTTTCTTGTTATAGCAAATCTAATATTAGGAACAAAATACAAAAGTAAATTTAAACTGCAAAATGACTTTGCATCAGGAATGTTATACTCAAATGTAATTTAATTCTTAAAATATCTCTGTTTTTCAAATGGAAAAAAACAAATTTCACAACACGTAGAAAGTTTCATGAATTCTATAAATCAAATTTAAGCAACCAAAGAACTTAATACGAGAAATCGCTTAGTTTGGGATGTAAACATTAATTGGGAAATACTCGACGTTACAATCAGCGTCACTAATACAGGTTTTGTTGTGGAAGCGTCCTTACGATAAAAATAGCAAAGAGGTTCATTAGAAAAGGTGTAAAGGCATTCATTTAGGAGGGGATCGTCACAGTTTGGGATGCAGCAATATGTATTGATCGTTCTCAGGGTCAAGTCCGTGCTCAACCCTTAGAAAACCTATGATATAAAGCACAGGGATTTCCCTGACTCCCTTTTCTTTCTAGGGCCTCCCATTTTCAACTTACTGTGCATCCCTGGGACCCCTAAAATAAACTTTTTTTAAGTGTAAACTGCATATCTGGGACCCTACCAATTTTCTTAGAACCCCTAATTTGTCAAACATGAGGGTCCAAGCGGACCCCTTGCTGAAAATTCCAAGGGAAAACTCTGAAAGCGCAAACAACAGATTGCACTTAGAGCTGATATTGATTTGGCAAAATGGATTTCGACGACAAGATTTTGACGACAAGACGGAAGAGAAATATCTACGATACATTGATATATCAAGTATCATTTACTTAAATGCCATTTACAAGATTGCAGTTAATCATTCCATACCTTTTCTCTTCCAGTTATGTCTTTTACATGTTTATGTTCCTCACTTTTATGAAGTATGTGTGTTTTTTTGCAAAATAAATAAGGAAATATAATCTTCATTTATTTATTTTTCCTTAGGTACGGTGGAGTTTTAAAATAGCCTTTTGACAGTGCATCAGCTTCCATTTTTCTTTCGGGTGAATTTTCTTTGTTTTCAGACATAAATTAATTATTCAAGTTAGTATACATGTATCGATTTTTTAAAACATGTATCAATAATCGATTGACAGAATATATCAATGATACATGAATATTGTTTCTATCTATGACAGCTCTAGATTATACCATGAAATAAGTATAGTCATAAGAACCAATTACCTAAGTTCATACTTATAAGCCCATATTTGGCTTACATCAGAATAGATAATTGGCTTGAATAAAAATTTAAAAGTTACTGAGGTTTAGGGGGTTCAAAAATACATATTTTAGGCATTTTTTAATAATTCTTAGTCAAACTGCAAAAAACTGTAAAAGTAAGGCCATCCTTAAAAATAGTTATTTTGGCGTAACGCTACCAACAGGTACTTCTGAAAATAGCCCCTCTGTGAGAATGTTTTTAAGTTGTCTGAGTGGCGAAATTTGTTTTAGGCTGTGTATTATTAGTTGGAACTTGATTGACCTACCGACCCCGTATCCCCCTAAATTGTGTTGGGTACGATTATGCAAAACAAACATTTGTTAAAGAATTGGCCTTATTGAGTTTAGTTATGTGACAGAATATTCAAGAAATTCAGCACAAAAAGTTAATCTCACCAAGTTGACTGTGGACATTTTTTCTTTCAAGTTGCGTAGATTTCTATCGAGAACAAGGGAGACCTTCACCTCGGGATTGTTACGTGCCTGACTCAGTATATCCGCATCAATCGCATCTCGAAGGAAACTGAAATAATAGAACACAATCATATCAATTAACATATCACCTGTTCACGCAAAACTGATCCATGTTCTTACATTTATAGACGAGAAATTGGCAAATTAATATGTATGTTTCATGGTATGTAATGCTTCAATTGTAAATAACAGCTAACTGCCAGTAAACAGGCACCAAATGTTTCACAGAAAGCAGTAGTACATGTACAATATTGTGAAGCTAAAGCAAATAACAAGCAAACTTTTACTTCCTGGAATTTAAATGACTATTTTTGTAACACATTAAAGAAACACAAAGTCCCCCCCCCCCCCCCCCAACCAATGCTGCTGTACTCAACTCTATGGTCTGAAGGACAATTAAAATGTCACTGGAATTATAGAATATTGTAGGTCAAGGTTATTCATAACCCTAAGTAACATGTGTGAAAGTTGTTGACCATTTGTTAGTATACATGAAGGTCAAGGACAGAGATGAGAACATGTCAAGGTTACTGGTTGAATTATGTCAAGGTCATTGATATCAGTATGTCAAGGTCAATCAATTAAAAATTAAAACATATTTGAGTCATTGCTTTTACTCAGTCCAGAAATTCTTTTTACAGAGTCAAGAAATTTTTCCATATTCAAAGTCAATTTTTGTAAACAATTTAATTTCAAGACAATTTACACAACAAACAAGAGATGGACAGAAAACATTTCAAACTGCACAAAATCTTTCTGGATGTAAATCAGGTTACTGCGCAGCGGCTTCAAAAATATCAAATAAATAAAGATTGTGTTCATTATCTTAACATTTTCTCCAGCATCATTTCTCCGCCTAAATCAATCTAGAAACTTAATGTCCAAAGAAACTGTTTAAACTCAATAACCACTGAGTATATTATACAAAATATCAGCCAAATGCTAGCGCACACTTGATAAAATCAACAAATTTGATTCTAAATTATACAGTTTCATCTAGAATTTGGCAACAGACTCTGCACCGAAATACTGAAAGACTTGAAGCATCATTTCCTGACTTAAAAGACAAATATTCATCATCAGCAAAATTCCAACAATGAAAATGTTTGAAATCATAACAGTTTACCAGTATATTGTCATTTTTTTAAAAATCAAATCAATGGCAGAAAAATGTTGGGATCAAAATATGATTTTTTTAAATGGGGCTTCAACAAGTCACATAAACAGCAGGGTAATGTAACCTTGACTATAATTCCAGCTCTTAAGGTGGAGACAGACCCCAGGTGGACACCTGGGTAGGACCATCAACCATCTGAAAGCCAGCTGGATAGTTTCCTCATTTGATATCCTTAAGCTGGGATTCGAACAATTGCTGTGGTGAGGGACAATTAAGTCATTTGAAGTCAGTTACCATAACCACTTCAGACCATGGAGGCCCCGTTTGTAATAAATTAAAAAATGTAAAACAAGAAACTTAAAGGCATGAAAAAGTTTTTTTCCCCAACATATTGCTATTCCTTAAATTTCAATTTGTCTTTGAATTAATGTCTCAACATTCAACTAGTCCCTTGGACCGTTTCACTTCAAATGAAAGGTCGTCCAGCAGTGACTTATGTGGGCCCAGGACTGGTGGACTAGTATTACAGTGTCCAACCCCCTGATTTGCATTATTTGATCAGTCAATAGTTTGTAAGAACACCACGCTCCACGAAAATTAATCACAAAATAATAATGATCTTAAGCTGACTGATCATACTATCAGAATATGATTTAGAGCTCACATCTAACAATTGATAAAGAACTATAATACATTACATTGTATTTAAGTCTTCGATTCACTTCCATTAGGTATGCATAATATACTTATTTAATTGCTATATATTTTCTGCAGTAAGCCATTGTAATATAAAAAGTTCACTTAATGTAAGGGATTTTTCACAAATGATGTATTCCACGAGACAAAATTCGTGGTTCAGCCATACATACGTGATATATTCCTACTGCCATGGGACTCAATGTCTAAGTTTGGTGAAAACAGCAAATTATATAATCCAACCCCGCCACGTTTTTTGTCTGTATATAATTTAGACAAAGGGGATCCACAACTATGATCAATTCAGACTAACATTTAATCATATTGATGAAACTGTCTATGTTAGATATTATCTCCTATCAAATCAACTTGGGGTAAAAAGCCATTTACATCAATGTGAACAATAACATCCCGGCTCAATTATGCTCTAACGGAGAATATTGTTCCGAGAGAAAGTCAGCATCAGCAGTAAAGTTTAATCAAGCATGCCAAATAGATCAGCTGAAGGACAGAAGAGAAAAGAATTCTCCGTTTTTTTTTTTTTTAAATTGCTCAAACTTGGGATAAACGAAATATATACACAAAACCAACATAAACACAATATCCAATGTAGAATGCACGGAAACTGTCTTGAAATTTGTTGAGATACAATAACGTTTACATTTTGTTTGCAGATTAAAATCAGTGGCTGTGACATCATCACATGGACACAAAAAAGCCAACTGCACAACATGTAAATATTGATGTTTCTTATATTATTTTGTTTGTTTCCAACGACATGTATACGCCATTTCTCAAATGGGATTCCAGTTTTATACTGCAGTCTGTTGACCTAACCAGTGCTCCTGGGTTACCTGAACCAGTACTAACCTGCTCCTATGCAAGCAACAAACAACTTATCTACATAAATCCGAGTTCAGAAGTGGAGAAGAGATGACTTTGGATGCATTATCTTCAGTCAAACTGTCACGGAAGAACCATCATGCCTACCCAGGGATTCCAAAATATAAAGGCATCACATACACAAGTATATAAATGAAATAATATTTAATAAAGATCAGTTTATCCAAGATTATACATAGCTTAGTGTTTTGATTTCATGAACACTAACGGTACCTGGATTTGAATCAAAGACATCTTATTATCAAATTGAATAATGCAAAATTAGAAATTAGTGCAGACATTTAGTAACCACTATATTTACGTTAAAATACTTAGATTTTGCAGCAGGTAAGAACTACCTATGGTCACAGCATAAAATCTATAAACTTCATGGAATCTTATGCAACTCAAAATACAGACGTTTTCATGGCAAATCTGTGCATACAAATACCTAGAACGCTCTGTTCTAGTCATCAAGTCCAATCTCAACAAATAGAGAAATTATACGCTCATAATCTGTGAAGTAGGTTACATAGCAATTTTGATCACTTTGTTCTACCATGCTGATCACATTACCCATGAATATTATGCTTACAGTGAAGACCGGTGACTGTCATTGTACAGAAGGTAACTTTTTATTGGGTTTACTGCAGTTTTTCCTTTTGTTTAGCCGACCACACCAGTTTTCCTGGAATCAGTTGCCAACCAGGACTATCTTGCCTTTCTGCAAGCAGCTGAAAACTTATCAATGTGAATCAGGGGTGGAAGGCAATCATCACCAGTTCTGTCCCTTTACCCCTTCTAGAGTTCTCTCCCTTAATGCTTTCTATAGTGTGTGTACAATAAAGTACTTGTCTGGAAGAGATTATAAAGGGAGAGAACTTGTGACAATATCCTGTGATTATAACTGACGCCAAATGCCAAGGATAAGTATAAAATAAAGTCATGTTTGAGAAACACGAAAAATCGGTCAATGGCGCTACCGGGAATCATCCATGACCAGTGCCTTGCCCAGGAATCAAACCCATGTCTTACGGGCATCAGCCCAGAGCTAACCAACTGAGCTGAAGAAGGTTAATACATACTGAACATTATAACTATGATATCAATTGGATCTAGATGGGTTTTAGGCCCATGGGTTACGGAAACTCCAAAATTCTAACTTACATACATCCACATTATTTTATTTCAACAGAAAACTCCATCAAATTTAAACTTGACATTAATTATACTTTCTAAGCTCTACAGTCTCCCCCATCATTACATTATAATCAGATCCATTGCTAGTGTATCAAACAATATATAATCATCACATATCTTTTTCCACTGACAAAATAATGAATTAACACGAGTAATGTTGATTCTTTTTCCAATCTAAATGTGATTTGCAGACCTAATGTAATTGAACAAGTTTTTCCGAGAGGTTTCCTGCTAGTTCTCCTTTCACTGCGCTCGCTCTCTGATACATGGGGCGTTTTATTAACTATCTGAAGACTTAACAAATGAGAACAATGAATGGATCGCTAAGCAACAAAATAAAAATCAATCAGTGACATATTAATTCCAAAACCAAATTTTCTAAAATGTTCGAGAAAATTGTGCAGGTAAAAAACTGTTGCTCCTTAAGAACATCGATATTGCTGATATGTTAATCAATAATATGCAAGAACAAGCATAATTCACTGATATTGATGGCAAAACAGAAAAGATAACTGAAGATGTGATGTCTATTAAAGATATAAATGTGTTTCTGTAAAGGAGTTGACAAGAACAACAATCACTAAGAATGTGAAAATGGTGTTTTAGGGAAACCAGGGGGTAGAAATGACAGCAATGATATACGGCATTGTTGCTTTCAAGCCCGTTTTTTGTTGAACTCAATCAACTGACAGCTTGATGTTTATTAAGATGTATTCTCGATCATAACCTCAAAGCGAACATGGTAAAATATCATATTTGCTTCAATAAAAACACACACATGAATGATGAAACAAGCTCTGATACAGAAAGTGCATAAAAGTTACACTATAAACGCTAATCTACGTGCAAAACAGACACATATGTTCATCAGCCATAACAGCTCGTTAAGTGAAGCAATTAAGAATATTGCATCTTCAGTCTGATATGGGTAACATACTGCTTTGTTTACATCGCAAAGCATTACTCATTCTCATACATACAAATACATTTAATGAGTTACATGAACTTAATTAAAAATAAAACTTTGATTACAGCACCTTTTTCATAAATTATGACTAAAAGATCCAAATTTATAGCACACAACATAATACTAATGTAAGATCATTATAAACGATAACTTGGATATCCAAAAGTTTTAGCACATAACATTTACTGAATGAACGAACAAACAGCTCTTGAAAGGAACATTCCAAGTTTATAGACCATTTTAATTCATTATGACCATGAGAAAAGGAGCCAATTTGTTTTGTCACCAACAAATTTCAGTAAAGCTCTGGGTTTGGTGCAGCTGAAAAGATAAATGACAAGGGATTGCTGTAGCACACACCTCATTTTTTAAGTCACTATAATGTGGTCAAATATAAAGTAATAAGGATTTCATGTTTTAGTGCATACTTTTACCACATAATTCATACCATTTGAATAACAAGACTCCCCTGTAACCACAACACAGAGTGAGTTAATGAGTCAAAAACCATTAAATGAAAAAGTAATTTGACTCATCATCATAAGCTGTAGTAACATCGTCCTCTTTAACAGCAGAAGCAACAACGGAGATTTGGATGATTAGTTTACATTTAGAAAAGTATGGCTAGGTTTCAAACCATTACCCAGTCCAGACTGGCTTCCATTATACTCACTAAGGATTTATTTAACTCTGTGATCAACTGGGTGGTAAACTTGTGTAATAAATTATCCATCACAGTGATTATATAACACTGGGTGCTCTACAGCAGAACAACATCAAACCTATACAGACAATTACACCAGTTTTGTCAGTAAAATAAAAACACCTGAGTTGAGGTATTTAAGTGATAATTAAACAAGAAATATCTTGGAAAAAGATAGTTGGCGCAATTTGCAGGTTAAGATTTGTCGATATGTAACGATTGCTGGTCACTCCAGATCCAAAATAGTTTTGGTAAATTCATCGAAATTCAGTGGATTTCCGTAAGGTTACAATGTACCCTTTATCAAAAGGTTAACCAATCCGCATCAAGGTTACAAACATTGTTTGGTTGTAGAGAAATTGCCTTGGTGGTTAACGTAAGATTTTATTGGTTTACATGACACTGATATGCCACTATAGCAAAACCATGTAAGTACGACTGCGCCAAAAAGTCACACATTATTCCAATTATTACACATTTTGGAACCCAGACATTATTTAGAACATAACATTAGTTACGTAGTATACTGAAACACAAAATGTTGTTGTGAAGATAGACATTGTCACAGAGAATATTTATATAGGTATAGTATGCCTATTTCACAAGCTTGAAAAAAAACAATACACAAATTTTTTGTTAAGGACACAAGAATAACAAGTCCATCCATTAAAGCGCTCAATACACTTGATCATCATAGTTCCTTTACTTATTCAAGGAGTCTATAACCATTCAACAAAAGACAAGTTAACAAGATTCTCAAAGTCAAAAATATTATGTCCCATTTGATTGAAATATGGGCCCAAAAACATACACAGTCTTTGCACTGTAATAGAAGATAAATCAATAAAGATATAGATAATGTCATACAAAGAATGAAAACTGTCAAACTTGTTAAGAGCAGTTATATACAAGGCCCATATAGAGAAATTATGCAGTTCAATGAATCACCAATAGATGTCAAACATTGACAAGATTGAAGCCACTGAACATGACAATCTTAGTAACAAGCAACACAAAGACTGAGATATTCGATAGGACATTTCAATACATCTGTTTAATAAACCTATATTAGTTCTATAAGCAATAATGCACAAATTAAACACATTAAATTGATTGAGCAATCAAGCAAAGATGTCATGATCAGTAAAACAAAAGGTACAACAACAGAAAAACTTAAAACACAGACCTGAGTACAATGATGTTCACTATAATTATATAAGATAAAGTCAATAAAATATTAGCTTTAAGAGAGCCAGCCAAGTCAAGCTTAGACTGGATTATGGCAGTTGCATAAATCCAGTCAGATATGCATCTTTTAGTAGAGAACCTTGTGAATCAGTTTTAGACTGGTCTTCCGGATATTAATCAAAACCATATCTGAGACATCAGATCCACACCAAATCAGTGAACCAGTCCAGTCTGAATGGGAAGCAAGGTCTGAGAGATAGAACTAGACAAAACCTGTCTAAATGGTGAGCTATTAATTTAAGTAAGATGCAAAATAGTTCTGGAAATAATTGTAATTCCTGTGAAACAAAATGATTCTCTTGAGTTCTGCAAATAATTAATTCCACAGACGTTATACCATACAAATCAACAGCAACTATCTTCTACTTAAAATACAGGAAATTCAAGTAATGAATTAAAAGCAATCTGTTATAAAAAATGAGACTGGAATAAAAGCATTTTAGCAATTGAAAAAGAAATATTACACAGAAACTAGATCAACTGAAAGCAATAAATTTTACATCAAGATCAATTTTAAAACTGGGATGTCTTCCAATTTAAAGGAGATCAAATCAGCCAGTGAAAATCCATGTCAATTTGAGTGCTTTTAAAGAAAAAAATTGGAGGATTTTTTTTTTTGAATCCTTAGTAATAATCAAATAAGATTGCAGTTGTAGTCTACTTTAGTTAATTATAAGGCAGAGGCGTTAAACATGATTGAATGAAATCCTTTAAGGTCCCTAGTGGGTTCCAGCAGCAATATTGCTGTTACATTTAATGCATCATCCATTGTTTACCTACTGAAATCAAAAGTCAGAAATGAACCTTATGAAATCAAAGTACACCAAAGAGTTGAAGATGTGAGAAGCTTGACTTTTAACTGTGGGTCGATCGTGCCCTCTAACAGCACTTCTTTAGTTGCTCCAACGTCTGATAAGTCATCGTACAGACATATTTGACTGGCTTCACAGGTGTATTGTTTTATATGTCATATGTTCTACCAGCATTCTGTGTTGCTTTTTTTATGTTGGGATCCAACCAAGACTTTCTTGTTTACTCTGTTTTATTTGGGTGACAGTTACAGGATATGAGGTTGAGAAGTGTGAGGTTGAGTGCATTATGGTCTAAATCTCCAGGGGAGTCTTTGCCATGCACGGACCATTCCAAGACGGTACAGATATTTCATCCATCATTGATGTATAATTATATCATACATGTATATATATGTTTTCATGCTTCCCTGTGTTTGTGGAGTGGCTGAACACTTAAATGTATGTGGCATTTCCTATTCGACTTCAACATTAATATCTAGCAAAGAACTGAAGTTTGTATACTGATAATAGCCTACTTACAGGCTTTCACTATGTCATAAACTCTACAAGAACTTCGACAAACGAACTGCCAACACGTTCAGCATTACTCCTATTGTCTCGTCTAATAAATATCGTACACTAAATCTTTCATCTATTTCACATTTCTGAAGAAAGTGCAACTGTCGGTAACCAATAAAATCGCGCAAGTATGCATCTGGGAGTTCCACAGACTTGCAGATGGAATTCATTAGAGTGCCGCTGTCAGTGCAACAATTCTGAGATGTAATAACAAGTACCTTACAAAAATCAACTTCAAAGTAGTCCTCCCCAACATCATTTATCATAATGGGTATCCAACCATTGCCAAAATTAAAACAAGAAAATTAGCGCTCCCATTTATTTTTCAGTTTAATCAATTTCCTACTTCGAATGAAAGAATGTCTTCGGTGTCTTCGATTTTTGTTCAAGAATTCATGGTAATAGCACAGAAATATATGTCTGGTGTACTTTTAATTAACCCAAAGTCTTTGTAACAAGTGGCAATATTCAGATCAAAGGACAAGTTTCCGCACTGGTATCATTTAAAGGACTTTTGTCAGTACTTTTATTTCAGGGTCATCAAAATTTCATGTTTCCGGTGCACTGGAATGAGGAACAAAAAAAAACTTGTTTGTATATTTGGTATGGATTGACAATTTCTTGTCACTGAATTTGACATAATTTGCAATAAATAGGACATTTCACTCCTGACTTTCATGGAAGAAATTTGGCTGTAACAGCAAAACGGTCAAATTTGCCAATCAATTAATCAGCATTTAATACAGTCGGATTACCCAACCAAAACAATAATCGGACAATTGGATGTGTTCTTTGATGATTTAGAAGCATGTCTTTCAGTAAGGCAACTACATGGTGTAACTGTAACCTGTTGCTGTTTACAAAATACATATGAACCTTAATAAAGGAAAATAAACTTTGAACTATATTTAAATCTTGTAATTTGTATGCCTTTCTAGATTTATAAGTCATAATTACCTGCTAGTAAAGTTTCAAGTTTTTATATGTAATTTTCTTATTCAGCCCGAATGGATTAATCGACGTGAGAAAAATGAAATTACCCATTGAGATTGCAATATTTTTTATTTTTTATTCGAATGTTGCTGATCATTGGCGCCCATCACAAACGTGTCCTCTTTCCTTTCTATATTGTTGTAACATTGCTACAGGTATTGGAATGCCAAGGAATGCTAAAACAAAATCTAGTAATGAAATATGCTGAAGTGCTTAACCACAAAAAACTACAAAGTTCCAGAGATAGGGTACCCAGCATGCAGCAGGATAGTTGTATGAATTTGTGAATGGAAATGGAAGGGAGCACTTTGCGTATTCATACATTACATCATTTATAGGCCACAGTTATCATATATCATTTGTACTTTGTTTCACTCTGAGAGACCTTTGAGTTTAACCAGAAGGGTTCAAAAGAATTAAAACACTTTACATTTGAATTCAGATTTAGAAGTCAATTTTACCCACACCAAGGTAATACAGTAAGGAAAAACAGTCAACTTAATGTTAACTGTTAAAGCAGACAGGCCATACCTTCCTCTAAAGTTGCCTTGGAAACTCAGAGGTAATCCCCATGCAAAAAGTTAGTTTCTTCCCAAATTCCTGACATTAAAAATTCTAAAATGGCAGCATTTTTGTCTTAAAAGTGCTAAATGTTGCCACTTTTTCCCTATTGTACTTTATGTTCTTATCAAAAATATACCTTTTGATTTAGGCTGATAAGTGCAACAGTTTTTAACATCTTGTATAAATGCCGAGTTTCTATTTTTTCTAATCAAAACAATAAACAATGCTATTATCCACTCATGTCGATGTTCAGGTTAGTATTTCCAAAATAATTTTCAAAAAGGCCTGACGCAGATATTGGCACAATTGACGCAATGGTAATACAGATATTGGCACAATCATTGACTAGTCCAGACATTGACATGTATAACAGAAATGAACATTTGCTGACAGTGGCAATATAATGTCAAGATGATGCAGTGCGATATTAAAATACTTATCCTTCCCAAATAATGAATAAACAAAGTTTATTACGACATTAATGAGATTAAAATGTGCACGGAGAGGCATAGGGGTCAAGGAGCAGAGGGCCTGATGCCGGAACCGAAGATAATATCAAATCCCTAGGCTGAACCGTTAACTTCAGAATCCCTGAATTATATGCAAAAACTGGTAAGTAAACCAGAAAGCTATCATTAAAGAGAGTGTTTAATATAATGTGTAAATTTGCTTCACAAGCGATGTAAAATCAATATGGCAAACAAAACCAAAACGTGCTCAGTTTAACTTAGTGATTCAAGAACAAGTAATAAACTAAATCTTTGCATCATTCGAGCTGCAAATAGCAATTATATGTTTGCACCATCTGAAATATTAATTAACATGCATATACAATCGGCATGTTCCAGTAAATCTGTACTTGATATTATGCATGCTTGTAGCTTAAAGACAAACTGCAAGTGTTCATACCCAACTCAACAACAATTTGTTACCATTTAATACAGCTGGAACTCATTCATGCGAATTCATCTGGTCCGAAATTATGTTTTGAATAATATATATGGTTTTAAATAGCCCATTTCAATTCTACCTGTAAGAAGATGTATCTGGACCTGAAATTTATTTCAGAAAATACTGTGTATTCAGAAAGAAGGTTGTTGAATAAACAAGGTCTGACTGCTTATCATTTTTCATTATCTCAACAAAACTAACTCCTTTACATCCTGTTAATCATTAATTATCATCACGATGGATTGGAGTTATGGTTGCTGTTTGAACAGACAGGTCAAGAAATGTACAGGGGAAACTGGTTAAAGTGCATACCTCAAACAGACAGGTCAAGAACTGTACAGGGACAACTGGTAAAAGTGCACATCTCGAGACTTGGACAGAAACTGAAGTAACATCAGAACTTGATCTTACAGTTCACTCACTACAGACAGACTGATTATAACACTGATTAAATCTTTCACTTCATTAGTTGTTTCCCTAGTTTGATTAATCCAATACATGACAACAGGAACCATGACTGACTGACTGACAGGCATGATGTCTGATGAACCAATACAGATTATTCTCTCATTTAACCATTGTCTTACACAGACAGATTACACAAGAACTATTTAACAGCTCCTGTAATCGTGACATCATATAAAGTTTCGTGTTTCAGCATCACAGTGCAATGTCTGCCAAACGAGAGGCAGAAAGAAGCATATTCTGTATAGGCATTGCTGTACAGATAATGGATTTATCAATGATATGCTTCAAGAGAAAGGGGGCGGCATACACACCCCACGGGATTTCGATCAACAGCAAAGTATGTTGTCTATATCCAAGGAGGTTTGTAAACAAGACAGGAGCACAGCAAGATATACTTTATTAGAAACTGGGCATAAATTAACATTATGCCTATTTCTCCTCTCGAGACTGACCCAAGAAAAAAACTTTTTTTGGAATTAAAGCTTTATTTCAAATTGCATTTCAAAATCTGACAGAGGAGCCGAAAACTCAACCAAATTGACAAGCAATGACAATGGACACAGAAGAAGACCACGACAATGCTGATCAAGCAATGACAATGGACAAAGAAGAAGACCACGACAATGCTGATCAAGCAATGACAATGGACACAGAAGAAGACCACGACAATGCTGATCAAGCAATGACAATGGACACAGAAGAAGACCACGACATTGCTGATCAAGCAATGACAATGGACACAGAAGAAGACCACGACAATGCTGATCAAGCTATGACAATGGACACAGAAGAAGACCACGACAATGCTGATCAAGCAATGACAATGGACACAGAAGAAGACCACGACAATGCTGATCAAGCAATGACAATGGACACAGAAGAAGACCACGACAATGTTGATCAAGCTATGACAATGGACACAGAAGAAGACCACGACAATGCTGATCAAGCAATGACAATGGACACATAAGAAGATCACAACAATGCTGGTCAAGCTATGACAATGGACACATAAGAAGATCACAACAATGCTGATCAAGCTATGACAATTAATGTACACAGAAGAAGACCACGACAATGCCGATGAAGCTATGACAATGGACAAAGAAAAAGACCAATACAAACTGCCGATGAAGCTATGACAATTAATGTACACAGAAGAAGACCACGACAATGCCGATGAAGCTATGACAATTAATGTACACAGAAGAAGGCCACAACAATGCCGATGAAGCTATGACAATTAATGTACACAGAAGAAGGCCACAACAATGCCGATGAAGCTATGACAATGGACACAGAAGAAGACCAGGACAAATTGCCGATCAAGTTATGACAATGGATAAAGAAGGAGACCAGGACAAATTGCCAATCATGACAATAAAATAAAATAATAAAAGTCATCACTGGAGGTGTTCTAGATGTTATACACAAATCCCAACAGTTAAGAAAACCTGAAACAGGGCAAAACTGCACCTTTTAAAATCAGCCTCTCATTGTCAATTTCCTGTCCTTCCGAATCAATATTTGCTACCAAATCTTTTTTCCAGAAAAAAGTCCCCTAAATGTGTCCCTACAATTACATGATTATGCTTTCCCTGGTAATGGTAAACAGCCTGATAACCTGTGCATTAGGTGAGTAATAAATAATTAATGAAGTCTTTGGATGCATGTTTATAATGGATACAAAAATTCAGTTGCACGCATTACTTTCAATCTGGATGTTCCAATTTATATCATATTAATGATATAACATTTATATTGTAAACCCTCACTTACAGACCACAACAAAATCGAGACCACCTCATTAATAAAGACCATGTAATCATGGACCAGTTGTGCAAGATTTCCTCTACTTCCTGACAAACTACGACTGACTTTCTTCATTAGAACCAAGAGTGGTCTTAGTATCAAGGTTTCGCTGTATTTACCGAGGAAACAATACAACTATGTATTGTGTCTCACATTTCAGGCAATAATTATTACTACAAGTGCACCATCTCAAGCCACACACATGCATGAAGACCAGCTCACAGCAGTGCAAACATTATTTTCTGACAAGATGTATTAAGAATGATTTGAAAGATTTGTATCATGACAAGCTATGACGTATTTCATCAACAATTTAAAGCACTTTGAGATTATCAGAGGTGCAGACATACAAAATCAGACACATATGCTGCTTCAGCGCAGTGAGATAACTTCAGAATTCGTGCAGCCTGATGAAATACAGCTGCACGTAATAATCACGTGCAGTCATCTCAATTACTCAATCAACCAATCACAGACGATCAATCTCATTGCATGCTCAACACACGCTCACATTGTAATTAAAATATGTGCCTTTATGTTATAATCAAGTTCAAAGCTTGCAATGAATTAATTGTACCACTTTCATCATTAATGGGAGTACAACAACTTTATCTGAATTTCAAAAGACATTTTCTATTTAATAAAAGTTAATTAATTGGTAAGTTTTATAATCAGAAAAAACACTGAAGACGAACAACAACAGAAATCACAGATTAATTCTCTATTCTGTGGTTTAAATTACTGTGAGATGCAAACAGGAATTTAAAATTGTAAACATTATCAAAGACATTGTCAAAAATTGGACTTGACGGTAAGAAATTTTAGATCAATATCAGTCCTGAAATGATGCCAGTATTCTGCAGTGTATGTAAAAAAAGAGAAAAGGCTGAGTTTCAAAGCAAAAAAAACCTCCTGAATTACTTTGGTAGACCTATATTACTTCACCGTTTTATACTCACATGCAACCTCCATTCTGAAGAGTTACTCTTCAACTGTGGAGATTAAAAAAGATGATTTTGCTGCATTTATAACAATAAGATTTGCATCTGAAGCACTTTTGAAGAACTGATTATGTAACATTCTAGACAATTATCCGCCAGCAACATTTTCCATACTCTTAAATACAGTAATTACAGAGATGTTTCGATGACAAATGTACAAAACAAATATTCGTACATTTATCCAGACGGTAGACAATAATTTATTCAAGAATTTATGGTAATGGCAGGATTTTAATATAGATCATTGATACATATTTATTATATCATATTTATGTAACTATAATGCTAATTTCTTGATCTCTGTTTCTATACTAGAATCAGTGAAATGTACCTAGCAATTCTGCAATAAAGTCGGAATAATGCAGTCTACCTAACTTAGAATCTGAAATATTCTTTGTTCCTTCCTTTACATCCTGATTTCAGTGGCCAGGCTCGACACTTATCATAATTTAAAGCCTTGCATCACATTAGTAAATACAAGACAAATCCCATACTAAAACATCGAAAGTTCAGTTCTAAAATGTCTTCAAAAATTCTTTGAATCTATATGCCTGCTAGATCCTTAATTTCCCACAATTCTCAAATCACCCTCAAATCTCAATGAATGACAACTGTACATACTGGAAACTGAGCGTGCAAGCAGTGTGGTAGACACTAAGATGTATTTCCAAACACATAAAACCAGTGACATGTCTGTAATTGTATCTGACAATATGTAGGAACGGTTGACATATTTCCAACTAACTTAAATTGCTGCTAGAAATTTTGACAAGCAACCCGATTGCATGCCAGGGCTCACTGTGATGCATTTCAATAAAATAAAACTGGTGGCACGAGATTTTTATCCAGCAAAATAAATTGAGTGACAAGAACAAAATGCAGAAACAGCAAAATTTAGAGCAACCTCTCCAGAACAGTACCCTGTGGGAGACACACATTTTGGCAGTTATTGAGAGGTTGCTGCTCCAGAGAGGTTAAATTGATAGGAAATTCTTACTACAGGAAACATGATACTGTTGTTGAAGATAGGTTGTTGTTCTAGAGAGTTTGCTCTGTAATACAAATTTCTTAACCTAATTAAACAAAATGCAGGAATAATTACCCTTAACAAAATGCAGGAATAACCCTTAACAAAATGCAGGAATAATCATAAACAAAATGCAGGAATAACCATTAACAGAATGCATGAATAATCATTAACAAAATACAGGAATAATCATAAACAAAATGCAGAAATAATCATTAACAATATGCGGGAATAATCATTAACAAAATGCGGGAATAATCATTAACAAAATGCGGGAATAATCATTAACAAAATGCGGGAATAATCATTAACAAAATGCGGGAATAATCATTAACAAAATGTGGGAATAATCATTAACAAAATACCCAAATAATCATTAACAAAATGCGGGAATAATCATTAACAAAATGCGGGAATAATCATTAACAAAATGTGGGAATAATCATTAACAAAATCCGGGAATAATCATTAACAAAATGCGGGAATAATCATTAACAAAATGGGGGAATAATCATTAACAATATGCGGGAATAATCATTAACAAAATGCGGGAATAATCATTAACAAAATGCGGGAATAATCATTAACAAAATGTGGGAATAATCATTAACAAAATGCGGGAATAATCATTAACAAAATGCAGGAATAATCATTAACAAAATGCTGGAATAATCATTAACAAAATGCAGGAATAATCATTAACAAAATGCAGGAATAATCATTAACAAAATGCAGGAAAAAACACAAACAATGCAGATGGGAGATAGATAAGCAGCGCTGGAGTTATTTACTCAAGTATTGTATAAATAATGCTAAATGAGCAACACTTTTGAACAAATATAAAATAAGAAATTTAAAACAGTCTGTACTTGTACCCCAACATATATATAATTTAATGATTTCAGCATGAGAAGACTTAAGTGCGGATTATTAAAATTATTAAAGTTATGATAAGTATAATTACATTGCAATAACTGGAGTAGATACAGAAAACACACATATATTTACTAGTATAATTAATGCACAGAGAGATTTCTCTTATCTCCATGAAATGATTGATGAAAAGCTTTCTATAGTACATTCCTATGTAAAGTCTATTGTTATTTGCTGGAGAATATGGTTGTAATAAATTGAGGTGGTCAGCCAATGAAAATACATCTTGCAAAATATTGACCAATAGACATTGAGTACACAATAACTGTATTCTTGACTTGTTTTGAATCAACAGTGAGATTAAGAATATTGATGTCTTCACTTCATTCAGCATTATTCACAACAAATTCCTGAGACCCTAACCCTATAATCAGGAAAAGTAGTCTAAACATTCTATGTTCAGGTAATCAGGACGAAGACGGCAATTCATGACAACATGTAATGTACAACAGATGAAACACTAAATGCCTTAACCAGAAATTATTTTGTGTTTAGATAAATCAAAATTTCATTTCAGACCTGTATGATAAACTGATTACACAATTATTTCAGCGTGAAGAAAATACAATAATTTGCAAATAATTCTAAACACAAAACTAACAATCTTCAAGAAAACACTGTACTAAAACTTAGTAAATTGGGTACACACTCTTAAGAGTACAAACAGTTAATCACGAAGATGATGATGCTATAATGAATAGACCCAAGAAACTCTGCCATGCAGTCTAAGAGGCAAGCAGAAGCATTAACGTGCCCCAGACATAGAATTATGTTGATATACATTTAATGAAGGTATGAACAAGTACTGTTCAAGACAGAGTTATCAATCATAGCAAGGAGCGACTAAGTGAAAGAGAGTGGAGAAAAACTTCAATTATACTTGAAGCATATATATCCGATGATCAAGCAAAATAATTGTATCTGTGACTCCACTTACATAATTATACAGTCAAACCTGTCCGTAAAGACCACCCATGGGAACAGCAAAATGTGGTCTTTGTTTACAGGTGGTCTCTATTAACAGATTAAATATCATTGAAAATGGTCTGATGGGAGATAAAATTGGTGGTCTTTGCAGACAGGTTTTGCAATAGTGGTCTTTGTTCGCAGGTGGTCTTTAACACAGGTTTGACTGATATAGTTATATACCCTTAGGGCTATATACTTCTTGTTCACACCAGAAAAAGACGGATTTGATTCAAGAACTGGCAATTCTATAGCTGCTGTAAAGCCATCATAGAATGCTTTAAATGCCACACAATTCATAAGCAAAGAAACAGAAACAATGGTGAGAGGTCTCCGTGGTTGAGTGGTAATGGTCTCCTACTTCAAATCACTTGCCCCCCATTGTTGCTAGTTAAAATCCCACCCGGGATGTAGAATTTGTGTGGGAAGTTACAACAGCTATCCATGAAGCTGGATTATGGAAGGTCATGACAGTGCATGGTTCAAACCAGCTGCGGGCCACCTTATATAAATGCCCAAATAATGCCAGAAGGGGCACCCTGTGTCTTCCTCCACCCTCATAGCTGCAGGAAGTCACTACAAGATCATGGCTGTTAATATGATTTATAAGAGAAACAAATCAGTACTATGTAAGAGGGACAGTTACCCTATAGCCAGAGAACCCTGTGTAAATGGAATCCAAGGACTATTCAAAATGTGCAACAGTAATGACATCAAAATTGAGCTTTCATGGTAATTAATTTACTATGTCATCCCCTTGAACTGGGAGGTTTTTCTCATGGTCATTAGTTAACCATCTATTTTTTCTGCTAAATGTTCAGTTTTTAAAAAATTCATTTGAAATATCTGTTTAAATATGTAGGCTATCGCAACCATTCAAAACAAATTATGAGATCAGTTGGGGTTCTAAATTCCTTTATCTATAAAGTCACATTGTTTTAATTCTCAACAAATGTTATCAATTTGTTATCATTGATTGAAAATGTTGTAAATGCTTGAAAATGAGACAACATAAATATGACTCAAAACTTTCCCAGCAAAATTTAAAATTTCCCTATTGTGGGTAGGGGTATCTGAGGAGTCCCCCCCCGCCCCCGAAAGCTTAGTCTAGTACCCTCACAATGTACACTTCAACACTAATAGCAGACAAACAACTGTATACAGCTGTGAAACCAGACAAACAGGAGAATCAACCACCTTCTACAAGAATAGGAAAATTATACTGACATTTATATGCACCATAAAATGGAGAAGATGCCAAAGTTATGTCACAGATTGTCTAGGAGAAAACAGTCATTATGTAAAACTTACAGTCAGACAGTCTTCTCACCGTGAAATGCTGAGGCAGCTTCAGTCATCTCATCACAATCACATTGTCTGTAACAACACACTGTCATTTTGTTGTTACAACAATGATATGTTACTTAAATCCACATTAAGGCCTTCTGTAAAGATTATTATTTGTTTGGCATATTACGTAAACCCAACACAAAGTACATACTAGGTATAAAAGAGAGATTGATTTGTTACAGGGAATGCCACATACCTCGATACATACTTTCAGGAGGCAGTAGGGTTAAGCACAATGAACAAATTTTTGAATGATGGTCGAAAACCAACCAAAAATGCACTGAAATGACAACATATTGAATAATTGGTATTTTTAAATGAATTTCACCTTCATTTTGCAAGTTGTACTATCTCTAAAACTTCGATATTGCTGATAATTTCCTGAAGTGGTTAATTTCACTCAATCTCTTGTAACTGAATTGTAAACTGATGATCTGGATTAAATGATTACCTGTTTGTTGTTTATTTTTCCCTGGACAACATTCAGGTTTTAATTTTAGAGATTTTTCTTGAGATTTGCGATAAATGGAACCAGTATTTGAAGGAATTAAGGGCTGAAATTTGGCACTGTGGGTCAGTCAGAAAAATTCCTGCAAATGTATTAGGTCACTAGAACTGTTTTTGCACTGAGGGATCAGCTGTTTGATTTTACTACTTTCATAAGCTGAAGGAGAAATGAATGATGTCAACAAAACAAATTATAGCCAGGTCAAACCTAGAAGACACATCTTTATTTCCACAAACTCTAAAACTCAGAGAAAATTTCCCAATTAAGAATTAAAAGCTGAGGGATATCAGAAACTCCATTTACTGTCTGTAAAACTATTTCTAAAGATTTCCCATAAAAGTCTAGTTGAATGTGGCATAGATCAAATTATAAACACCAATTAGTCAGCTTAGAGAAGCCAAGAGCATCTTGAATGTCTTTAGAACCATTGTGATCCTGAAAAGCCACTCCCTTAGAAAGTGTCACTCTGACACCATGCTTGATTTATCATACGTGTCTGCATTTTCTGTACAGAAACCAACAACGCTAAGGAAATAAACTTGCAGATTATTCTAGTGATAAACTATCAAGATTCTAAGTTGAACTGCATATGATCAACATTGACAGAACTGTAAAACCTCTCACTGAGTCTGCAGTATAAGCCCAGAATATAAAGACAAACATTATAGATCCTACAGTTGAACACAGGGGTGTCAATAAGAGCCAGTAAAATCACCCCACTACTTTTCTTGTATTAATGATCATTATTAAGGGGAGTAACCCCCAGACACCCGCCTTCGTTTGGTGATGTCCCTGCTACTTCAAGAATTAGTGAGATCCCCCATGCACATGTCACTTATACAGTTGGTACCGAAGTGTGAGGTCAAATTTCCATCCAACATAAACTTAACTATCAGGGACGGACTGTAGATCCAATAGTTGTACATGTCACTGATACAGTTGGTACCGAAGTGCGAGGTCAAATTTCCATCCAAACTAAACTTAACTATCAGGGACAGACTGTAGATCCAATAGTTGTACATGCCACTGATACAGTTGGTACCGAAGTGCGAGGTCAAATTTCCATCCAACATAAACTTAACTATCAGGGACAGACCGTAGATCCAATAGTTGTACATGCCACTGATACAGTTGGTACCAAGGTGTGAGGTCAAATTTCCATCCAACATAAACATAACTATCAGGGACAGACCATAGATCCAATAGTTGTACAATTGCCACTGATACAGTTGGTACTAGAAACAGACTGATATATTGTTCAACTGTTACTGGAGAAAATGGAACTGAAGTCAAATCTGGGAGATGAAGATCTTAAAAATATCACAAATAAAGAGCTTTATGAAACATCTATAATGCTTTGTCCGACATGTAATCTTAAGTCACCAGAATCCAGAAACAAGTATCTCAAATCTCATCAAAATTCAAGCATCAATAGACTAACCAGAACATTTATAACATGTACGGACATATTTCATCGGTATAAGTAGGTTACTGGACATATTTATTATCACGGGAAGGAAGCAAGTTGTTATGTATGGGTAGTACACAGCACTTATTCTTGCATTTATATTGGATTCAGTTACAAAGATTGTAGAAAACAAATTGTGTAAATATATAGTATAAATCAGTGAGACTGCATGAGGCCCTGAGAGCAGCAAAAATAGCATATAATAAGTTGAGACAGAGGCCCTGACTGAGGCGAATACAGCAATAAATAAGTGAGACAGAGGCCCTGACAGAGGCAAATACAGCAAGAAATGAGTGAGACAGAGGCCCAGACGGAGGCAAATACAGCAAGAAATAAGTGAGACAGAGGCCCTGACTGAGGCAAATACAGCAAGAAATGAGTGAGACAGAGGCCCTGACTGAGGCAAATACAGCAAGAAATAAGTGAGACAGAGGCCCTGAAGGAGGCAAATACAGCAAGAAATAAGTGAGACAGAGGCCCTGACTGAGGCAAATACAGCAATAAATAAGTGAGACAGAGGCCCTGACTGAGGCAAATACAGCAAGAAATAAGTGAGACAGAGGCCCTGACTGAGGCAAATACAGCAAGAAATAAGTGAGACAGAGGCCCTGACTGAGGCAAATACAGCAAGACATAAGTGAGACAGAGGCCCTGACAGAGGCAAATACAGCAAGAAATAAGTGAGACAGAGGCCCTGACTGAGGCGAATACAGCAAGAAATAAGTGAGACAGAGGCCCTGACTGAGGCAAATACAGCAAGAAATGAGTGAGACAGAGGCTCTGACGGAGGCAAATACAGCAAGAAATAAGTGAGACAGAGGCTCTGACGGAGGCAAATACAGCAAGAAATAAGTGAGACAGAGGCTCTGACGGAGGCAAATACAGCAAGAAATAAGAGAGACAGAGGCCCTGACAGAGGCAAATACAGCAAGAAATAAGTGAGACAGAGGCTCTGACGGAGGCAAATACAGCATAATTATGATAAGTAAGATTTAGGCCCCAACATATTGTCAAGTTATAACAACACAATATAAATCATGGAAGTTATTGTCTGGTCATCCCTATAGCAAAAAATTAAATATGGACCATTCCATACATTACAGGGAAATTAAGTTAATTTTATGGATTGCCATCATCACGTATTGCTAAATGGAATGTGACAGATATTTGCATTTTTGAAATTCACATCATCACAAAATTTAATTCCAAAATATTTTCGAAAAAGAAATTAGAACGTTATAGTTCATAATATTGTAGTAACCGCTGCGCCGAAAAAATCCCCATAAATTGTAATTTCATGCATTTTCGCATGCATTCCACTATGAAATCTAATCTTTATGGTGAAATATGAATAGCTATGATCATAAAAAGGCTTTTAACCCTATAGCTGCGTTGGTTATGAAAACATGTAATCACTGAGCACCGAGACTTGTATCTTAATGCAAGCAATAATTCTTTTGATGTTTAAATGCATGAGTACTATGAGCCGGCCACGTGATTTGTTTGTTTAGCATTTTTAACTCATAAAATAACATTAAATATTTTAAAGAAATATGAGCAAATATCATAAAGATGAGACACTAATGGGGAATAACATAACTTGAAATAACTGTCTTACAATAATAGCAATGAGCACAAATATCTCTTTACACAGATAGCAATTTTTATAAAATATCTTTTACAAAGTGATCCTAAATAAATAAATTTATCACTATAAAAGATCAAGAAGTATGGTAAAAATTAATAATATTTATATTCTTAGTAAGGAGACAATTTTTAATTCGATATCCATATATGATCAGCCTCAGCTAGGTCATGGACAAATTATCACAGAACAACTGGTTATAAGGTTTTAGCCCCCCCCCCCACCACATCAGGCAATTGGCCATTTTAGGTATCAGATCCAACTGCCTAAGGACAAATGGCCATCTTTGGTCTCATATGCAGACTCACTGCCACAAGACAACTGGTCATTTTGTATCCTGTGATGACCACAGGACAACTGGTCATTATGATTCCTGTCCTTATGATTGCCAGTATCCTGTCCATTGCCACAGGACAACTGGTCATTATGCATTATGTATGTCCTTTGCCACAGGATAGTTGGTCATTATGACTCCTGTCTACTGCCACAGGACAGTTGGCCATTATGTCTCCTGTCTACTGCCACAGGTCAACTGACCATTATGACTCTAGTCCACTTCCACATGACAACTGGCCAGGAAGTCTCCTGCCCACTGCCACATGTAAACCATTTTAAAGCCATTTAAGGCCAGCCACCACCTCATCTAAAATGGACAATAGGCACCCTACCCATTGGGTACACATCCAATGCCACACTGAAACTGACCATAAGTTCTCCTGTCCAATGTCTCCGACCAACTGACCATTTTAAGTCTAAGTTCCTGCTACAGAACAGCGGGTCAAATTAGGTCTCACAATACATTGTCCACTACCTCAGGTCAACAGGTCATCAAGTGCAAGACCCTCTCACAGCCACAGGAAATCGTCCCTAAATTCTCAAGTCCATTGGCACACTGGCTATCCCTAAACCCAGGCCATTCCAAAACACCTTAATTTAACAATTCTCCTTTAAAGAGTACAATATATTTGAGCTTCTAACATAAAACCTATCTATCTCTGTGGTTATTCCTTCTTTAAACATTTTGACATGTTAATCTAAAGTAAACTGTATTCATCTAGTTTACAATTGAAACAAAAGTAATGACTTTTTTCTGACATTAAAATGATTTGAAACATTTCCAAACCACTTTCATCCCTTTGAGAGATTGAGAAAACCAAGAGTTTCCGTAACAAGCTCCACATTGCCGTCTGCATCAGATACTAACTCTTCAATCAGAAGGTAGAAAAAACCTCCAGTATTGCGGAAAATCGTAACAATCTTGTTAATAAAATGCTATTACAACATTTCCAGGGATTTTTATCAGGCATAATTGGTAAAATCTATGTTTTAACTAATCTGATAATGTAATCTGGAGTAATATTAGAATGATAAAGCTAGTTACACTGTCTTTGAGAGATAATTGAAAAATGGAATTTCCTCGAAAATACAAAATATCACGAAACTATATGAATTAAATCAAAAATCTGCAACTCAAGGAATGTGTGCAATGTAAATTTTGCATCCATTTTTTTCATGGCTCCATTCTGTTGCTTACTTTTTGCTGTTGAAACTCATGATATGATTAAACTGATATAGTAGAAATTTTAGTTTCTTCTGTTGAAAAATTATCTTTACAACCAATCAATACACATAATTTCATCAAGGAATTTTTCCCATGATGCAATGCAAATTCATGTTAATGTAGTATTGAAGATTTGTAAATGAAGTTCAAATTGAGAGCACTGAAAATATTTTTAATGTCTAGATTAATTCGATTTTTTTTCTATTAATAATACCGACTTTGATTACAAAATGGGCAGCAAGGCATATCAAACTAAATTTCACATCAACGTATTTTAACGTCCTCGGGATTCTTAGTACCAAGCTGACAAATCAATTGTTGTAAAGCAACAAATGCATCAGGAATGCACAATGCCACAATCAGTGCGCAAACTGAGGCTGCCTATTAAAAGTATATGATCAATTGTTTATTCATATGAATTGATGCATAAAATGACCCATTAATGGGATATATCAATAATAGCTAATATGGTGTAGAAGCTAATTCGACCATATCACATGACCAATATTAACAGTTGACAGCATATTGCAAGCAAGCTGATATTTTTCAAACAAGTTAGAGATATCATTGATAAATATGATGTATAATGCAGCTAACAGACTATATAATCAATATGAAACGTCTATCCCATGTTGACAAACTGTTGATCATTTCTCTCAGTTCTACCAATGCAAACAGCAATGCTAATAAAGCTATGTCATGGAAATACATGATAAAATCAAACCCATCACCTGGTACAAGCTGTTCTCAAAAATCCAAAGGTCAAGGTCAAAACTGATTAAGGCCATTGGTTCCCAACTTTGCTACAGGAGTAAGTAAGCAAGACTGATTAAGGTAAAGGAGTCATCAACTCTGATAAAGGTCAAGGTGAGTTTCAAGTGTTAGAAACATGGATATACTAGGCCAAATTGAGCAACACTGATAAAGGTCAAGGTTACAAACTTTGATAAAGGTCAAGGTGAGCAACAAACACAGAGGTCAATGTAACAAACTTTTATGAAAGGTCAAGGTGAGCGACACTGATGAAGGTCAGATTTACACACTTTGATATAGGTCAAGGTAAACAAATATTGATAATGGCCAAGGAAATATAATCATAAATATAAATCAAAATTCATTAGAAGAATCAAATTAGTAGATGTTTGCAAATGAAGCAATTTAATATGAACATATACAAACAGTATGCTCATTGTATTACAGTTCAATCACTTCACTTTTCAGAAGTCAATTTTATTTTCAAACAAATGAAGAGCAAAGTGAAAGCAATAATGCAAAGAGAAATAGCAACAACATCATACAACAACAACAACAACAACAACACTATCACCACAGCATCAGGAAAAAACATTCAAGTGACCAATTAGTCAGTGTACGGAGAATCTGTCAGAATGCCAGACCAATTGCTGGTCAACTTGTGACACATGGTAAAACAAACAGTATTCATCTAAATAAACACACATATTTATGACAAATTATTCAGATAGTATCAGTTTTCAATAAGTAATAAAATAGATTGGTTGTCCAGTAAATGTCAAAACAAAATGAAAGGACAGTAGGGTATGAAATCTACTATAAATACTGTAAATATTCTCGAGGCCAATATTGTGCGAAATTGATGTTATCAAGATTAAGTGTTACCAAATTCTGCTTATAGTGCTGTCATAAAGTTAAAACAACGTATAAAAATAAATATTAAGTAAGCATTTATTTCTGCAAATATTTCTGAAAATAGCGAAAATTAATTCCTAGCAAAACTTTCTGATTTTATAGTAAACACGAACATGGTCTGGAGTAGGTTACAGCTGTCAGTAGGTGTCACTGATGGTGGGTCGGCAAGGTAACAATATCCATCCCATGACAATAATACTGGTAAATGATTTATTCTGACAGACATATAAGTATTAAAGAGTTCATTGCACTTATACCATATGAGGGTAACGTGGACAACAATATGTTGATTGCGGAAATCTAACAAAACATCCCAGTTCTGATATTTACATTGAGGCAATCTTTCTGACCAAGTTTGATTAAAATTGGCCTAAATTTGTGACCTCCAGTGACATTAATCCAGTTGTCGGCGATGCACCACCACCTTCAGACACAGGGCAATCACAAAAGCTCAGACAACAGTGTGTCAAAAAAAAGTTGCTTGTGTGAACATCATTATAGATGTTTAGGACAAGAGAAAAGACTTTTTGCGCAAGTCATAAAGTTTGCAAATCAGCAATTTAAGATGTTTCACTAGCAGAAATGTCTGTGAATTAACAGCCAAAATGAAACATGTTCTCAATTAAACAGGCGGATATTTTCGAAATATTCTTGCATTCAGGAATTTTGCAATCATTTCCATGTCAGAAACTTTACCAATTATACAGTAAATTGTCCATTCAAGAAAACACAAGCATAAGACAGGGGTAACGTCCAGTATGGGATTAGACTGGTTTGCGTTACGGGGAAAGTTCGGTCACATGGAGATAACGATCTACACAAGGCACTTAATAGCCAAAGTTACAAAATCATCCAAACTTGAAAACAAAAACCGTCAAATTTTGAAATAGCAACACAAAATTCCCCAGAGGTCAGACCGCATGAAAGATAAAATACGTCTTCGTCAGATTTGTAATGCATTAAATTATTTTAGTGACAATAGCATGCAAATTATGTACATGTTTACGCTATCTTAATGTAATGATTTCCACTTGTTGACCAAACTTTGTATAAACTGGAGCATTAAGTCTGTTTAGATTTTCTATACAAAGAATTTCATGATAAAATTTAAACTATGCATATCATTTGACAGCATTGAAGTGTTACAGTTTGGTGCAAATGTTATAGTGTTACAGATTTGAAGAGATTTCATTCATCTTTAGAAACGCAGTTGGTGCGGATCATTTGAAACGTTGCAATACATTGCATGTTCTCTCATTTACAGCTTAGGATTTATACAGCTGCTCTAAGATAAATTGTGAAAATAGCTTAAAAAGAAAGGTACACAAAATCAAGAAATACACAATTATGTCAGTTACTAAAATAATACTTGGAATCGGTCCAGTTAAAGCAAACTAGCTTCACAGGTCAAATGTGACTAAAAGAAGTGTAATAGTTAAAGGTCATCATGTACTTTATTGATGTCAGTTGGCTGGAGGTCAGGTCAGATTGGAAACTTATGTAGGTCACTTTACATACCAGACCTTAATAGGCCATATTAATCAAAGAATATCATTCCACAAACTGTGCAAGGTCAAACGTACAATCTAAAAGGTCAAAGGTCATTTGAATTCAATATGTCTATAGTTCATGTCTATATTTAGTAACATGATATATTGTACTCACACTGATATTTCAGTTCCATTCCAGCATGTGCCACTGAGTGGATCTTGCTCAAACTTGTTAGAATCTGAACAAATGTTGTCAGCCAGGTTGCTATAAAGACCTTTAGAATCCACCAGATCTAAGGTCACTTTCATGATGTCCATAGATAATGGCCCAGATACCTACAAAAAACCCATTATTCTAAATCATGTATGACAATAGCAATTAAAGAACGCAAATTTGAAACTATAACAACAAGCCATAAGTCAATTTTTTCTTGACAAAGCAATTCCCAAGATTTATTTTTCAGAGCAATGCATAAGATATAATTAAATATATTGCTCTTCAGAGCAGCTCCCTCTTGACCAATAATTTCTCTTCAACAGTAGATAGCATCCATTGAAGTTCAGTCAGACGTTAAATCCTATCTTTGTTTCCATTGAGATTCAAACATGATGTTAACGGTACATTGTTGTTTGTGACGCTGGATTAGAGAGAAACCGCTTTTTTATAACAATTTGGAGTATATATATATTTAGAGCAACAGCCTCTCCACAACAGTCATTATTTGAATATCCCAAAGTGTGTGGCTCAGGAAACGTTGCACCGTACGTTCCATAACACTTTACTGCAGTGGGTTTATAATGTTACCAAAATTACCATTTCAGAATACAATTCATGCATTTCAATATCATTATATCTTTTCTGCTCCTGAAAACAAGATTACAAATTTCAGCCATAGGACAGTGAACCATTTGATGACAGCTATTACACAGTTAATAATAAGCCAAAGTCACTCATCCAAGGTTGTTGTTTTGGAGATCAGCTGACCTAACCAGTTTCCTGGAATAAATTCTCTACCAGTACTAACTTGTCCTTCTGCAAGCAGAGGACAACTACCCACATTAGTTTGAGGAGGATGACAATTGACAGTAGCCATATGTCAAAGAAGCAGCTCAGTCCAGTGCTCTACCGAGTGGGTGTGACCCATATAAAGTTGTTGCCTTGACAACAACCTCAAACAGGATGCTATACAAACCTCAGGGAATGCTGCACTCAGTTTCCTAGGTTGTGGAGATCTAGATTCTATCTCAGACCCTGCTGTTGCCAAAGGTACACCACATAACTCATGGATCTGTAATAAACAAAGTCAAACAATTGTATCAATCTATTGTACCAGGGAACTTAAAATGTTCTTGCATCACATATCAATATCAAAAGGCTCCGAACTACATGGTAAAAAGCCCAAGCGCATTTACATGTACAGGACTGGCCTTCCAGGGGTATTTAAGGGGGGGGGGGGGGCATGCACTTTTGGAATAGTCAGTCTATCACTAACAAGCATTTTTAAATAATATCTGATAAGTTTTAAGGAAATATTTTCGAACTGATATGTGAGCCCAGTCCTTGGTCCAACAGAAGCTTAACATCAATGAATGTTTACAGGAATTAAATATAGTAAAACCTCACTTAAAGACCACCTCATTATTAAGACCACCTCATGAATAAAACCAGATTTTCATTGACCAGTTGTCATTTCTTTTAAATACTTTAACTCAATAATCAGACCACCTCTCTACTAAGACCAACTATCTTCAGAATGAAACAATGGTGGTCATTTTACAGAGGTTACATGGTATTAGTAATGTAGAAACAAATGTCTCTAGTTTGTTCCGTCCACATGAGACTGTAACAAGTTCTCCAATGTATACATATACTGAAGAAAGGATAAAGGGAGAGAACTCTGGAAGGGATAGAGGGAGAGAACTTATCAAAATTTCCTGTGGTTCCGTCAAAATAATTTAATACCAGATTTTTACTCATTGTTTAGAACAAATATCATATTCTCTGTTGGGTGCTATAATATTTGACTGGTCAGCAAACAAACACACCTTTAATGATACATTAATTATAAATCCTGCTTAATTACCTCCCTTTATCATGATTCATTATTTTGATACACACAAATATTTATATATAAACTTAGTCTGGAGTTGAGTCATTTTGTCTCCAATGATTACTAATCAAAATGTCCGAATCTCGAAACATATTTTATATAGTCAGTAAGGAGTAGAAAGGTGTTCATAAACATTTAAACCTCGACCTGTCGATCAGGTCGGCCACAGTATAAGCATATTAGGCATTATGACACCATACACAACATTAATGTCTCTTCGTAGACACTCAAACAATTAAAATCTGTCAAAAATGGAGTTAATCTAGCATAAAATATGGTTAACTGATAAACGGAAGGCCGTCAGTGAAGGTGAAAATCAATTGTTAATGGACCACGACATTTAATACTTTACTATGATTAATTCTGCTTGATATGTTTTTCATAAAAGTGCACTTAAGACTGTCTATTAATAAGTATTAAAATTTTGTAGGAGAGATTAAGTTGTTACTGTGAGGGAACCCACATACACAAAAGAATGCCTCCCCAACACAATTTAAGTTATTAGGGCAGAGGAAAACCCCCATAGCCCCTTCTAGGCAAGTCCCCGAATAGAACCATCGACATTCCACAAACAAGCTCATGGAACCTTCCTTGCACACAAAATTCAACATTCTGGATTGGGATTTGAACCCGCAGTGGCGTGGGTCAAGTGATTAAAAGTCAGTGACCATGATCCATGTGCCACGGTGGCCTCTTTGCATTGAGATACATATTGTTAACCTTATCAAAGATGAAATGAAAAATTCAAGTATCAAATCATATCAAAGTGTAGAACAAGTATGTGTTTTGATTGCATGCACAACTTTTATGTGTTTTTAACCTAAGGCCAAATTTTCTGTACATATAAACATTATCATCTGACAGATATTGTATATGATATAAAACATATGTCTAAAATTGTTGTATCACTTCATTTTGTTGTAACTGATGTAATTTCTCAGCAAATGTACACAATTACCCCGAGTAATTACTACGTTTAAATGCATTAATCAACCCTAGCTTCCAATGGGCCTCCATGTTCGAGTGTTTACTGTTGCTGACTTCAAATCACTTGCCCCCTCACCGCTGTGAGTTCGAGTCCCACTGGGAAGTCGAATTTGTACGCCCAGAAGCCATTAAGCTGGCTTAATACGGACGGTTGATAGTTTAACCCAGGTTTCCATTTAAGGTCTCCCTCCACCCAAATAGCTGGTGTAGAGTCGTTACATGACCCCGGTTGTTTATGTGACTTAAAGCCCCAGTACAAAAATCATTACTTCCAACAATTAAAAATGTTTGTTGCAACGCCAATTGTGATATTTTTAAATCTAAAGATATACTACACATAGACCAGTACACATGACATTGTTGAATGATTTAATACTATATAATATAGTAAATCAAAGTGGCATTATAACTGGTACATTGAGTGACCGTGAATTGAACCGGTGGTGTCATACCATCCAATTACATACAAAAACATGTGCTAACCTCCAAGGATAAAGCACGGTCAATATTTCAGCAGTTTTACAAGGTTTAGCCTACACCCTTCTAGGGCATATCTATATATTTTTAATGAAAAACAAGGGCATCTCTCATTATTAAGGGAATTCAACCCAGAAGTTCAAGGATCAAGGACTCTAGCATTTTCTCCTTTTTAATGAATTGTCAAAAAGCATGATGTTTATAATACAAAATGAAAGTTTTTTTTATTACATAACAGTGAATCTCTACCATTGCTAATTGGCTATGGTTCCCAGCTTGTTCACCATTGCCCCACCCCCCCCCCCGAAATTCCCATACCTTATATGTATGTCTGATTATAAATACAAAAAATATACAGAGATCTTTAATTATAAGATTTTCAAATAAGCGATTCTGATTTATTGTAGCATTATAATTTATGTTCAATAACTCAAAAACAAAGAATACAATAGTCTTTGCTGTTTTATAAGGCCGGAGCCAAACCAAACCAATGACCAAACAATTAAGCCCAAATCCTGGATTCATCCCTAGATTGACCCCTTAAATAGAAAATTCTAACTTTTATATTTGACATTAATATGTTACATCATACATAGATTACCTTGATAATTTATCGAAGAAAATAAGTCTTAGCTAAATAGGGAGTAAGGCTGCGGTGTAGAGCCCCCCCCCCGACTCCAGTGAGTGATCCGAAGGTCGCGTGTTGAACCTCAAGCTTTACAATACCTTAATTAGGCATTGATAGTTTGTTGTACAACCCTTGATCTAGAACTGTATTAATCTCTGATACCGAGTAATTACTTATAGACGTCATACAGCTAACTATACTTCAGCTTTTATTGCTTCATTTATAGACAGATCAGCTTTCTGATATTAACGACTTTCTGAATATTATTGATAGCAACAAGCAATATTATATTCCTATGGGGAGTATACTCAGGCTCTCATAATGAATAATATTGAGAGTTTAACATTAAATGTTTATAGAGACTCACACATATCATCCAATGATCCTAGTCTGCCAGTAGCAGTTCATCAGTAGTTACATGAATAAACCGTTGACCTCATGCTGTAGGTAATGAACATAATCATTGTACAGTGAAACCTCAATAATACGACCACCCCTTGGGACCCTTGAAAACTGGTCTTCTTATTGAGCCGATCTTAATATTGAGGTTATATACAGAGCAAAACCGTGAAAATGGACTTAATTTTTAGGTGGTATTATTATCAAGGTGGTCTTATTATCGAGGTGGTCTTATTATTGAGGTGGTCTTATTATTGAGGTGTTCTTATTATCGAGGTGGTCTTATTATTGAGATGGTCTTATTATTGAGATGGTCTTATTATTGAGGTGGTCTTATTATTAAGGTGGTATTATTATTGAGGTGATCTTATTATCAAGGTGGTCTATAAGTGAGGTTTTACTGTATCACTGTTTGTACTAATAGATTTTCTCCATGAAACAGAACAATTATGTCATGCATCTGGCTGCCAATCTTATTCACTTCAATTATCACAGATCGTTATGCAAAACTGACACTAATAAAGATATGTTTATCATAAAAATAAATCCCATGTGTAAAATATCAGGGGAGGTTACTCTATCAGCAAACAAATTAATGAAAAAGAGCAAGGCACATGTGAAAATACTTTGAATTTGATAAACAACACAAAGAAACAGAAACAAGATACAGACTGGTACAGATTAAAGTCAGACAGGTACATATCAGAGACAGAAACAACAACAAGGTGCAGACTGGTACATATTAAAGGCAGACTGGTACAGATTAGAGACATAAACAACAACAAGGTGCAGACTGGTTCAGATTAGAGACAGACTGGTACTGATTAGAGACAGAAACAACAACAAGATGCAGACTGGTACAGATTAGAGACAGAAACAACAACAAGATGCAGACTGGTTCTGATTAGAGACAGAAACAACAACAAGATGCAGACTGGTACAGATTAGAGACAGAAACAACAACAAGATGCAGACTGGTTCAGATTAGAGACAGAAACAACAACAAGATGCAGACTGGTACAGATTAGAGACAGAAACAACAACAAGATGCAGACTGGTTCAGATTAGAGACAGAAACAACAACAAGGTGCATACTGGTACAAATTAGAGACAGAAACAACAACAAGGTGCAGACTGGTACAGATTAACGACAGAAACAACAACAAGATGCAGACTGGTACAGATTAAAGACAGAAACAACAACAAGGTGCAGACAGGTACAGATTAAAGACAGAAACAAGAAGAAGATGCAGACTGGTACAGATTAGAGACAGAAACAACAACAAGGTGCAGACTGGTACATATTAAAGACAGAAACAACAACAAGGTGCATACTGGTACAGATTAAAGACAGAAACAACATCAAGGTGCAGACTGGTACAGATAAGAGACGGAAACAACAACAAGATGCAGACTGGTACTGATTAAAGGCAGACTGGTACTGATTAGAGACAGAAACAACAACAGATGCAGACTGGTACAGATTAGAGACAGAAACAACAACAAGGTGCAGACAGGTACAGATTAAAGACGGAAACAACAACAAGTTGCAGACTGGTACTGATTAAAGGCAGACTGGTACTGATTAGAGACAGAAACAACAACAAGGTGCAGACAGGTACAGATTAAAGACAGAAACAACAATCAGGTACGAACGGATACAGATTTAAGACAGAATAAAACCAAAATGTTGCTATCAAAGTATGCCCCATGGAGAAAACAAACACCAGATATAATGTCTTCCTACACAGTATTTATTCCATTATTCATGATGAACCTGTCTAATGGGAAAGAATCATGATTTGATCCTTTTGTTAATTACAAAGATGGTACATAATAATTAAATTCTACTAATTACACAACATAATGACAAGATTTACAGAAATCTTTCATAAATCTTTCATTGACAAAAACCAACAGCTTTCCTGAGCTTAAAACAACATCAGACAAGAATAACTTGAATAACAACACAACAAAAACAACATCATGGCATAGTTAATATCAACAACATAGGAACAAATTTAAGTGAGAAAATCAACCAACAATCACAGCTTCAACACCACAAAAAATATCAAACACCAAACAAACATCATTGAGAAAAACAACAGCAGCAACAGTACCCCTTTAAAATAAAAAATGTGAACAACAACTTCACTTATAGCGGCTATAGTTCATTGTACTACGATCTGTCTTCAAAAGCTACTTTTCTATGATCCCAGTTAACACCCAACCCTAATTTATTCATAACCTTATCATGAAAATATTCGCAGCTATCAAGATACAAGAAAAACAAATTGCTACCCAATCGAAGAATCTTTTATTGATACGGGACAAAGAATCCATATTTTTATCAACATTAGGTCAAGTATAGGTTTTGCTTGAGGTTTTAATGTTTGTTCATTTGCTTTACATGCATTATATAAGTAGCAGATTTCACTTCACAATTTCAATAAAGCCATGAACCGAGTTACAAAAGAATTTCTGACTTTAGAGCCCTGAATCAGATTCAGTTGATAACTATTGTGACAAAAAACAGCGAAAGTAAACAATTTAACATGGCAGAAATCGAGTAGATTCGATAAGCATACTCTTTATTTATTGACAGTCTGTTTTTTAATTCTTACATTCATAATGGACTACAATTGCACGTTTAATCAACAAGACAAATTTGTATACGGTATTATGAATTTGTTCATAAACCTCCAATTTTAGGGTCTCCATTATTACCATATACGTCCTATTTGACACACCTAGCATGCCTCAACCCACTGACCCAGCACATAATAGTAGGCTTCAAAAAATTTCAGCTCAGTGTCTCAACTTCTTAGATCAACTGTTTGATGTGACGTACATTGAAAATTTACTATACGCAAAGGCCAACTGTCGGGTATGGCAATTTTGTCAATGATGCAATTTTTGTATTTTTCAAATTGGCGTGAAATAGGTTAAATACGGTATGCAAAACTCTTTAAATGTTATGGAGGTACCCTTACCTGTATTTTGTATATTTAATAACTTTAATCACTTCGTCAGAAATTTGTTAAAAGAAATCAAAACAGTGTGCTACACATATTCACCCCTTTCCCTTTCCAAAACACCTCACATAAAATGTATGTCATCAATTTATGTGTATACGAATGGGCAAGAGGAAGCTGACGCCCCCTCTGAGAAAAAAGGTTGGTTTTGAATCACGGATAACAACATCACAACGATTTCAACATTACAGGACAAGCAGACATTTTCTTCCATTTGGCCTTTAACTCAGAGATTACTCAGCTGTACTTTGATACTCGCCACCCCTAGTTCTGTCCTCTGCCATATCATTGTGTATACAAGGATAAAGCATATCATAATATGTCCGTCACTTATCCTTATTACTAATGTCCACTAAATAACAAAGTCAATATTTACATTCAATGACCTCATATGTTAACTTTCCATTTTTTGATAACATACCACGAGCGCAACATGTTATCTCATCGACCCTCGATCTGTATTGCAACACGTTATCTCATTGACCCTCAGTATCGACGCAAGTGTTAAATCAATGCAAGCCTTTCTTTTACTGCTCCTACACATTAGCTTGGTTAAGAAAAAATATCTGCATTGTTATAAAATAGTTTGAGTAGGCTTTAACTTCAAACCATCAACTTTTCAGTAATATAGACTCGGCAAGGTGTCTACCAGTAACAGATACAGGGCAAAGTGGTCAAGGTGTAGAATGGGTAGGAGGCTCTATACTCTTGGTTATCATAGTATGTGATGTACATAAGGCTCTACCAGCAACAGATACAGGGCCAACTGGTCAAGGTGTAGAATGGGTAGGAGGCTCTATACCCTTGGTTATCATAGTATGTGATGTACATAAGGCTCTACCAGCAACAGATACAGGGCAAAGTGGTCAAAATGTAGAATGGGTAGAAGGCTCTATACTCTTGGTTATCACCATATGTGATGTACATAATCTGTACTAGGCTCTGCCAGCAACCTATTAAGTGGTCAATGGGTAGAATGCCAGACTGAGTTCAAGACTGACCTTGGTTTAGGTTGAGCACAATGCCTGGGTTCAAGTACTGGATAGTTACCCAGGAAGCAGTCACCGAGAGTGATCAGTGTAAGTTGTAATAACTTGTTTCATAAACAATGTGAAATAAAAAAGTTTTAACAACTGCTGCCACACTGAGATACCACACACATACATGTGTAAGTTATCAGTCTTAACTCAACTCCTAACAAAATACAAACACTATTTTGCAATGGGCAAGACTTGCAATAGATCACCACATAGATATTTTTCCAGATCACAAGTTACGTATTAAGGCTTTAGCTTTGCAAAAAAAAATTCCCGCCTCGCTTTAACTGACTGCTCACGATCGTTCAATCGTACTTGTACTTCATATAGTTAAGATATACGTTCTGCAGCTAAACTACGTAATGTGCAGAACTTAAAAGTAATCAGTGCTCTAGCATGTATTATTATCTGTGATGGGGCTCTATAATCTTGGTTATCAAAGTGTGTGATGTACATTATCTGTAATGGGGCTCTATAATCTTGGTTATCAAAGTGTGTGATGTACAGTATCTGTGATGGGGCTCTATAATCTTGGTTATCAAAGTGTGTGATGTACATTATCTGTGATGGGCTCTATAATCTTGGTTATCAAAGTGTGTGATGTACATTATCTGTGATGGGGCTCTATAATCTTGGTTATCAAAGTGTGTGATGTACATTATCTGTGATGGGGCTCTATAATCTTGGTTATCAAAGTGTGTGATGTACATTATCTGTGATGGGGCTCTATAATCTTGGTTATCAAAGTGTGTGATGTACATTATCTGTGATGGGGCTCTATAATCTTGGTTATTAAAGACTGTGTGATGTACATTATCTGTGATGGGGCTCTATAATCTTGGTTATCAAAGTGTGTGATGTACAGTATCTGTGATGGGGCTCTATAATCTTGGTTATCAAAGTGTGTGATGTACAGTATCTGTGATGGGGCTCTATAATCTTGGTTATTAAAGACTGTGTGATGTACATTATCTGTGATGGGGCTCTATAATCTTGGTTATCAAAGTGTGTGATGTACAGTATCTGTGATGGGCTCTATAATCTTGGTTAACAAAGTGTGTGATGTACAGTATCTGTGATGGGGCTCTATAATCTTGGTTATCAAAGTGTGTGATGTACAGTATCTGTGATGGGCTCTATAATCTTGGTTATGTAAGGACAAAAACATGTGTTACTTGCTATTGGGGACTTCTATATTTCTTGAATAACAAAGGACATGAGATGCATAAAAACCTTGGTTTGCATGCAGAACTGTTAATTGCAAACATTTAAGCTCAGAATATTGATAAAAAATAATGAAATTAGTTTCCAAAATCAAAATCACAAATTAATAGGTGTAAAATACAAATCCTGAATTTCATGGCAACAAAATAAAATGCTTGATATAAAAATATAAATTACGTTATAATATACCATATTAACAGATGTAGAACATCATGCTGGGGGGTTTGATATTACACTGTAATCAATCCTAAAATACAGCAACTAAAATTAGCCCTGAGCCATACAAAATACCATCTAATTTAATCTGGTGAAATTTTCTGAAATTTATCTTGTAATTCAACACTAGAAATAATATTTGTATATCTAAGTGCATATCAAACTTTAACAACCAGATGAAAGTGGTGATATTTAGGTACACTTATTCTGTCAACATAAATGTAGAGGTTGGTTCACAGTAATGAAGACCAAATCAACAGAAATGATTTACACATAGATTGACCTCAAATGTCCTTTACATTAAAGTCAGTAACCACATATCAATGTCTATTTATAAGTATTAAATTTACGACCCCTCCCCACCTCAGTGTGATCTCACAAATAATAAAGATTGAAGTACCAGATTTGAACACAAAACCAGTCCAAAAAATGTAGTTATAATAATGCAAAATGATTTTCCAAATCAAAGTACTCAAGGTGGTATCAGCCTCACCTAGTATAATGGTTTCGAATTTGGTTTGACATCATTTTTAACGTTTTTTTTTCCGTTATATGTGGCAGTCAGTTGACATAAGCATTTTTTTATGGAATTAATTATCAGCCAGTACCAGGTTCAAGTTCCCAGCAGGGGAGGTCACGTCCTTCCATGACATTTGGCTATGGTTATTTGTCTTCCCCTCTGATAAAATGGTGATGTTGTCAGCTGCTTGTGGAAGGAAGCACAAGTAAGAACTGGTTGATCATTAATTCCAGGAAAACTGTTAAGTCAACTCACCGCCATATAAGCTGAAAAACGGCTTTAAAACCAATTAAAAACAAAAACTGATGTTAATTAAGAATCCGATAGAAGCAGTTTTGCTTTACCCCTCCCATCTTCTCTCATATATATACATGATACAATGTATGAATAAATGCGCAATAAAAATAAGCAAAATTCTTTAGGTTTCAGACATCACAAGATTTAAACAGACAACCCTTTAACATATAGCAAGCAGGTTCATGGACATTTCAGTGGAAAAAATGCATTATTACCTTGAGCACTTTTAACATGACACACATAGATTAAATTATATCAATCTGAGCATGATCATGATAAAAACATCGCATCTTCCAAAATTTTAATTAAGAAAAATACAAAACCATCAAGGTATGAAGCAAAATATCAACTTATCAGCGAGAGGCAAAAAATGATGTATATTAGTGAGGCACAGAGCGAAACAGAAAAAAAGCGAAAACTAAATTATTTTCCACAAAATCGTTGGCAATTATTGATTTGCCATAGTAACGACAAGATCCTAAAATGAAGTGAATTGGTGGTGACTTGTGACAGGCCATCAAATTGATTGAGTTCTATTGAGAAAAATGACAGTATATATCATAGCTGGTTTAATGGAGTATCTTGGGATCCGATGTTATCCTGACATGGGGAGCAGTTGTTATGTTTTGGCATTATTGATTTATTTTATGGAGTCCTGATAAAAGATGTCACATGCAAGTTTGCAGCGCATTTATCTATATTCAGGAGAATACATCAATCCTACGTCTGGAGAAGTGAAAATTGTGACGCCATGTTTCAATTTCAGGGCAGAGTTCTGCATACAATTTGTCACATATATGCATGATAAAGGCGTTCTTTTCTCCAAAGAAAGAGGGAAAAAAAGATTTCTTATAGAAGTCTTGTTATATGCTTCAATTCAACGAAGGTTATGTTTTATAAAGCAATGCATAAAACAAGTTTGACATAAAATAACGCTGACCTATGCTAATTTGAGGCAGTCATACTAAGACCCGATATGTAAAGCAATTCAAAGGCAATACAATACAGCCCAGTTGTCGATGTCAGCAATATCTAGTACCCACCTTAGCGGTTATAAGATATTAGTTTAAATAAAAAAAGTATCAAAATGTGTTAAAAAGGAATTAATTGTAGATAAATACATTTATTGAATGAAACATGATTAAAGGATGACTGTAGTCTTCGGAGTCTAGAAGATTTCTTTTCTTTTGCCTTTAGTATTTACAGCAAAACAAGAGCCTTCCACAGAAGAATAAGGCCAAACAGTGCAATTATTAATCAATTACGATCGGGATAAGGAAGAAAACTTGACCCTTACATGAAAGTAATTGCTCGAACCTGAACTTTCTGGAAAATATAGTTCATGATCTTATGAAAGGAGAAGAGCATGCCACACTGGCCCACCTAATCTCTTTGATACCCAAGGGCTTTGAGATTCTACCTGTCCAAATCCCAGTATATATATATGCCAAATAGGCTTCATTTTTCCCTATATCAAGAAAAAAATGTCCGATTCAAATCTTATGTTTTCAGATGAGAAAAAATAAATAAACAAGCAAAAACCTAACAATCATTGTTTAAGTTCTGACTTCATGAAATACTATCATGGCTAATTTGTGCACCAACTGTTCCACCATCTATGTAAAGAAATTATTGTAAAACCAGACAATTGAAGCAGTAAACCAATGTATAATTAAATGATTAGAAAATATCAATAACTTTGATTTGTCAAAGGAATTTTCCCAACTTGAACAGTTGACCATGAAAATATTCCCAATTTGACAGCATGCCCTTTTCCAAAAATTCCCTCTAAAAATTCCTTGATACTTAATGCGAATGGATGTTCATGTCTAAGACAGCTGAGGACTCACAAAGTAGCAAAAGTCGGAGTTTATCTATTTTTCCCTATTTACCCTGTTAACCGATTTTATCAACTTATATAATATACACTTTGAGTCATCATTTACCTCTTTGTAATGGTATGTACATTCCATACAGGACTCAATGACTTCGAAAACACACTTGGCATTTGAAGTTTACCTACCAGTTTTTTATATCAACAGTAATTTTCTTTTATGAATCTTAACTCATAAGCCAACATATAACTCACATATCTTTAAAATCAGTCGTAAATATGTCAACATAAGTCGTTAAAAGAAACATATGCATATAATTCAAGTTTAAAATGGGCTCAAAGGCAAACATTTGCTGAAGATACTGTCGCCACAAACCACATAAATCTATCAGTCAAGTCTATTCAACATGAGATAGGAATCATCAATGAAAATTTTTCAACAAATTTTTGTGAATGAATACAAAACTGAAAAGCATATAACAAGCAAGCAAACATGGGTTGTTGATGGCAAAGTTTAGGTTAGTCACACTTATAAACATGGGGAGGTAGTATACACAAAGTATGCTGCTGAAATACCTGAATTTAATCAACAGACACAAATATCTATTAAAAAATCACCACACTGGAATTTTTTCTATACAATTATATTGAGCAATATTTCAATGCAATGTGACATCCCATCAAAAACAGACTCATAATTTTGAAGTACTAAGAATTAACATCCTAAATAAAATATAATGACCCCAATAACCCATCTATTAAAACATTTTTAATCAAATCACAATTATCAATTCAATCAACTTCATTTTGAAAATTTTACTGAAAGTCAATAAAGGGATCAGTGTAAAACTAAAGTAAATATTATGTGCAATAAGATCCAGTTATATTAGTCTACTAGTCTATTAGTCTTCAGAGGATGCATCGGAAGGTTTTGAATGCTATGGATAAATTATTCATTTTTTTACGGAACTTAGCAACAAAGAGTCAATTAAAAATATAACCCTGATCTGATGTTGCTATTCAAGTGACAATCAACCTTATATTAACACCCACCAAAATGGTTTTGGACTGATTTTCAAAAATAGCCGGTTAATTCTTAAAATGACTGCATTATTAAACAGGGTACTGATATTCCGAAAGGATGATACAGTATGGTAGTGGATAAGGTGTGGGCAAGTCAACATGAGGTTGTGTGTTTGAATCAAGCCAAAGTTTCCATCCATTACGTCTCCATACGTCACGAGACTAAAGTACTAGTTGAGCTCAGACCGTGGCCTCCAGAGTGATGAAAAAACACCTTACCAGCGATCACCATGGACTGAACTGATATTCTGAAAAGGGGCTTGAAGTCACATGAACAGTTAGGGTGGAGGGAGACCCCAAGCCCAAACCTGGGTACAACAAATGACATGTAAACCAGCTGGATAACTTCCAAACTAATAAACACTTGACCACGGAGGCCCCTGTTGACTAAATTGGTGACATCACTTGTAAGCAAGTTCGACAAAAAGCCTCCTTCTACAGAAGCGGTCATATTATACTGTTTGCTTGTATTTTTGCGGTACTAACGAAACAACGTAACCAAACAAAATCTTACTTTGATTTTATTTTAAAGTAACGCGAAAATTGCAGCAAACAGTATACATGTACTTGATGTACATCAATGATCTGAAAAATATGTTGAATACTTACATGTTGATAGAATTCTGGTGCTGTGACCATAGCATGCATAATGGCTTCAGAAACTCCAGAAACAAGTTCCTTAAACACTTCATCAAGACTTTTCTCGCTCATTTCTCTAACTAATCCTTCAACTGATGTTATTATATCATTCCATTCGGGTCCAATTTCCGCAATTTTAGATAAACATCCTCGCATAACATCCAAACAGAATCCTTTGCATGGTTGAACATCCACAAATCCTCGACAATGCTTACAGTATTGCATCCGAGTCACTGCATGCTTGCATTCATCCTCAACCAAAAGATTGTCTGTGGTGTTGATAGTTTCCGTGACGATCTGCAGCGCTTCCATGTAAGCCCTGGCTAGAGCCAAACCATTGTTTAACTTCCGTGCAATGTCTTCAGGAATCTTGCCAAATACAAGTGGCCGTATATCTTGCCGATGCTTTGACAAGCAATGATGATAGTGGTGGGTATATGTATCGCCCGGATTTTGATAAATTACATTTTTAAAGATCACAGGGAAAATGCTATCAAAGAATGTGGAAACACTGTTTTTAACTATCACATGTTTGAGTTTTAATAAGTCTTCTATATCAGTAAAGAAGTTTGTAAGCGACAGTTGATGTTCTGTCTCTGGTATGGAATACCAGCTGGTCAGTTTTGAACTTGTACTGTTGAAGGAGTGTTGAACAAGGGCCAGCACTTTTCCTGAAAAGACAAAAAATCATATTTTAACATACAAGAACACAGGAGAACATGTCATTTCATCAAGTACTTCTGAGTCAACATGAAATCACAATGTTAACACTAGGTCTTTCACTCAGTGCAAAAACTAAGGAGATCAATAGAGAAATCAAAAGAAAAAATAACCAACCATGTGTTGGGAGTTCTTCAATAATATCATAATTTACAATTCAGATGACAATCTGACCAAAACATATACATCAAAGAAATCTCAAATTTATGTATCTTCATACACAGGAGAATGCAATATCTGATGACTGACAGATTCTTTGGAAAGGAACAGTGCATGTCAACCTTGAAATTAAAGGAGTCTGTCTATGTCGGGGAGATAAAATGGAGAATGTAAATTCGCCCCCACAAATATAGATATTAACCTTTCTATTTTACATCCATCGTATAACAAGGTATTAGTAATTACAACTGAACTATATTATGAACAGTGTTTTAGTGTCATGTTTTCTTTCTCAGGGTTTCGCCAAGATATCTCCCTATTTGCATTAAGCAATGTTCCAAATCACAAAGTCTGAGCTAATATGTTTAAGAAATTTATTTCCAGATGATAATTAACAACCAAATATGATTTTCTCACAGAGTTAATGAAGATTTCACAAAGAGTAAAAAGGTTACACAAATTTATCAACTTGTTTGTATTAAGGTTCACAGAAAATTAGTAGTTATAAAAGTCTATTCAAAGAATTTAAAAATATAATCGATATATTATCGAAAAAAGTGCATTTCGATATTTCAAGTTATAATGCTGGTTGATACTCAAAATTTGAATCAATGATAGACTTATCACATAGGCTAATTCACATAATGTCGCAACAAAACACACAAGATCATGAAATATTTAAAACGTTATTAAAAAGTAAGTCATACATTACAAGCATGAAATTAAAAAGAAAGTTTTTTCGGTGCATATATTTTAACAAAGATATTATATCCAACAAAGCGCTCACAGTTTAATTGCAAGCCCCGACATTCTGCACATTCACGTGTCATTCAAAGCCTAAAGATATCATTCACAAGGGCTTTTTTTCATTACTACCAATAGCAAGAAATTATCTAACCGAAATACAAGCTTATTATATTGAAAATGAAATAATCTGATAAGAAATTAATTAAAACTGTGTGCACAGTTAGTACATTATATTCAGATCTGATTGAATTTTCGAGTTGATATGTCTTGCATGAACCACTCAGGGTCGATGGTGTCATTTAAGCTACCGCAGGAAGGATCACCCCCACCAAACATGACATTATAAACAAGGTTTTTATGAACCATCAATAAATAACTTATTCAAAAACCACAAATTTGTTTTTCAATACGAAGATCCAATTCTTTACAGCAATGATTATATATACACTTAATAACATATGAGAACAAATTTGTTGTAATGATATATAACATGAGGAGTGCTTTCAATATACATTCTGTTGTATAATAAAAACAAGTATTACACTGATGGTTCATCTAATAGTTAAAGCTTATTTCGTAAATTGATTGTGAACTTATAATATAAATCACTCTGTATGACTCACAGCTTCCATCCGGTTTAAGCCAACTAGAATTTGCGCCTAATTGAGGGTTTGTAAAATTTACAGTTCAACCTTCACAGAAGGCAAAATTCAAACCCACGACCTTCAGATCGAAAGCATTGGTATAACATTCAGACTTGAGATATTGACTGTCCCTAATGCAGGGACTTTGGACGTAGAGGGGGGGGGGGGGGGGGGGGGAATAACTTTTCGTCCTTTTTTGGTTTTGCTCAACAATATTGTCTGCAAGTGATGCAAGTGATTACATAGCATATTATGCATAAACATCATCTGAGTATAGATAAATAATAAATCAGAATCATTTTCTTATAATTCAAGATCTATATCCTTTGGCCAGGTAAGAGCTAAACATGGTTTGTTTGGCATATTAACCCAACCAACATCTGAAAACAGCCCCAACTCAGAAAATGTTTGAAGTGCCTGAGTGGGGCAAATTGTTTTGGGGCCGAGTTTTAATAGGTGAAAACTTGAATAATCATAAACAGTAATAGGTATAACATCACTAAATTTTGCCGAGTCGGGTTACACCTAACAATTTTTTAATGATGGCCCTCTAGGTAAATATAAAGCTCACAGTACATGTAGAATAAATGACATATGCTGTTTATTTTTCAAATTATTAACAGCTGCTTTGGATCTTTGAGTAAGTATGTGCAATATTTTAATGGCTTCTAAAATAAATATGATACTGCGTTAATCTTAAAAGCCAGCCTGTACTCATATAATTGTAGAATTGTGTCACTCAACATGAAACCAAATGTGAAAAGCATGAGGTGTTTAATACTGCCTTTGGGTATAAATTTAGGTAAAAACTCAGAATACTGAAAATCCTTAACATGTATTACTACGAAATTGTTAAAGATAATACATCCCAGCCCATCCAAGCCCATCACGCCCAGCCCTGCCTATGCCTTCAATACTGATGTAACTAGGGGCTTTACAGCTGGGCCCTTTTTCAGAACACAAATGACTTTCTAATCTGGGGGCATGTCCCCTGAAAATTTTTGAATTTCTAAATGGACATAACTGCATTCTGAGATAACACATTTTATCGAAAAAATAAAGTACAAAGGCGAACAGTGATTCTGTCATGCTGAAACCATAAAAGTCTTCAATTTTATACCGTTTTTGGACCATAGTTATTTTTCATTTTTCCAACAGAATTATTACGCAAGTGCGTATATACGTATTGCTTATAGCTATGCCTCAGGTGACTTCAGAGAAACAGGTAAAAAAGGACAATTAATTCAGTAATATGTATCAGAAGTGTATAAAAGGGGTGACTTTGTAGAGTTGCAAAAATCACCTTAAATTTTTAACTCCATGGAGTGTAGGAAGATTTTACACAGAAATATGTCCTGATTTCAGGATGTATACTTGTCAAACGATTACCAAGACAGATCAGGAGTGTCCAGTGCTAAACAGCAAAAATTAAATGCTTATTTGATTAAATTGCCACTTAAGTCTGTAATTTAAGGTATGGGTATATCTAGGTGTAGGTTACGTGATGGTTGCAATGTGATAATATACAATGCAATGTATTATATATGCATCAATGCATCACAGGAAAGCCAAAAAAACGGAAAAGTTCAAATGACACAGAATCCATACTTTAGCAAACAGAACTTGTATAACAAGTCCATTTTTTACCAGAACATTACAAATTAGAGCTGTCGCTAAACAACTAAATATGATCTAAACTATTCCCCTGTAGCTTATCAGTGTATAATATATAATATTAATTAATGATACATTTCTAGTCATAGAAACAGGTTGAAGTTGTTTTCATTTTTCACTGAATTTAAATGACATATTTAACCATTATCCATCATAAGGCCAGGAAAGTTCATAGACATTCTAATTACATACCAAATATTCCCTAATAAACGCCCCTCCCCTAATAACCCCCTCCCCCTTCCTTTAGATCGGAAGATATTTTAGGCTAGTGAGTGCAAGTTTTAACACTTTAAGCTTAGATCAAAGGTTAGAGTACTTAACTTGTTCTAATAGATGGTAATAAGTGACTTTTTAAAAAAAACAATATTTTTATTAAATGCCCTCCTTCTCAAAATGTAATGCCCCTATTGGAATTTATTAGGGAATATTCAGTAATTACATGCATTATTTGTTGACACTGCTTGGAGCAGCCACCTTGTTTTGGAAACCACATTTTAATTCCATTTCTTTGTTGTCCGCTAAATACCAGAAATATGGTAGTGGAAGGACTTGACATACCTGACTTAGTGCAGTTTTGTTTAAATTTATGATATAACAATTGAGAAACAGTTTTATATAACATTTATAAATCATTCTTAATGACAGTGATTTCAGGGCAACTTGAACCTGTTCTCACACTAAGTACCATGCCATAAACCAATCGCGCCTACTGCTGGATTTGAACCCGTGCCCCCCACATGAGGAGTCAGGATTTCAGGGCAACTTGAACCTGTTCTAACACTAAGTACCATGCCATAAACCAATCGCGCCTAACTGCTGGTTTGAACCCGTGGCCCCCAAATGAGGAGTCCTGCTTTCAGACTGATTTTACAGCACTTGCATCACAGACTTAAGAAAGACATCTTATAAATCTCTTCTGGCTGGGTATAAACGATGTTCACAAACTTTGCTGATATGGCAAAATAAAAAAATAAAACATAAATATTGAAATAAAGTGATATGTGGTATCATTGTCTGGATAATTATTATTATAGACAGTAACGTATTTATAACAAGTCATCGGACACCAATAACAGCCGACAGACAGTAGCAAGCGGGGTAAAAGACAAACTGCGGTAATCGCATTTTTGTCCAGTATATATGTACGACTGTATGGCAATAAGTTGCTGATATATGCATTGATAAAGCAACCAGCAGCAGCTATTGGGTTACAAACAAACTTTAAGCATTAATGATCAGGTGAAACAAGATACAACCCGCAAGATAACTGGTAAATACCGATGTCATCAGCTATTATATAAAATACGCATAAAGATATATACTGCCGTGATAAAATTTAAATAAAACCGAATAATTATACAAGGTCTAGTTTATCGGGTAGTAAATGTATCATTTCTTGCATATAAAATTTACCGTAGCTATGCAGAAATGTTAAAAGAATGTGAAGGAAATTAAATACTGGTCTAAATTTTTTACAAAAGTGCAAACAATTTAACAAGTAAAAACAATGTTACTGGTTGTTTAAAATCTCAATATAGGTGGCAAATGTAAACAATGAATCAATTATTTCCCAGACACTGCATGGGTCAGCCCAGACACTGCATGGGTCAGCCCAGACACTGCATGGGTCAGCCCAGACACTGCATGGGTCAGCCCAGACACTGCATGGGTCAGCCCAGACACTGCATGGGTCAGCCCAGACACTGCATGGGTCAGCCCAGACACTGCATGGGTCAGCCCAGACACTGCATGGGTCAGCCCAGACACTGCATGGGTCAGCCCAGACACTGCATGGGTCAGCCCAGACACTGCATGGGTCAGCCCAGACACTGCATGGGTCAGCCCAGACACTGCATGGGTCAGCCCAGACACTGCATGGGTCAGCCCAGACACTGCATGGGTCAGCCCAGACACTGCATGGGTCAGCCCATACACTGCATGGGTCAGCCCAGACACTGCATGGGTCAGCCCAGACACTGCATGGGTCAGCCCAGACACTGCATGGGTCAGCCCAGACACTGCATGGGTCAGCCCAGACACTGCATGGGTCAGCCCAGACTCTGCATGGGTCAGCCCAGACACTGCATGGGTCAGCCCAGACACTGCATGGGTCAGCCCAGACACTGCATGGGTCAGCCCAGACACTGCATGGGTCAGCCCAGACACTGCATGGGTCAGCCCAGACACTGCATGGGTCAGCCCAGACACTGCATGGGTCAGCCCAGACACTGCATGGGTCAGCCCAGACACTGCATGGGTCAGCCCAGACTATGCATGGGTCAGCCCAGACACTGCATGGGTCAGCCCAGACACTGCATGGGTCAGCCCAGACACTGCATGGGTCAGCCCAGACACTGCATGGGTCAGCCCAGACACTGCATGGGTCAGCCCAGACACTGCATGGGTCAGCCCAGACACTGCATGGGTCAGCCCAGACACTGCATGGGTCAGCCCAGACACTGCATGGGTCAGCCCAGATATTGACAAAATGTCTAAATAGAGGCCACTTTTTGCTTGATCTCGCAGTTGGTGTATAAGCTAAATGACTCCTAATTGCTTATTTGTTCTCCTATTCATGGACAATCATCTCCCTCACATGTGTATCCCTCATTATTAAATTCAAAGCCATTCCAAGGGTTTAGCCCAACACTATAGTACTACAACAGAGATACAATATCTTTGCTAATTTAATACTGCCTGTATGTCGCACAGACAGAAGTGCTGCATGACTGTTATGACTGCCTATGATAGCAGCATTCAAAAAATAATTAAGGAATGTTTTAATGCAGATCCAGACAGGGGAATCTGGGGGGGGGGGGGGGTTCGGGGACTCCACCCCCAGAGAATTTGACAAATTAGGTTGTCCCCCTGAACCTCATGACTTAAATTGCTGGAGCTGGACCCCCTGACATAAATTGCTTGACCCCCGACATAAATTGCTGGACCTCCTGACATAAATTGCTGGACCCCCTGACATTAATTGCTGGACTTCCTGACATAAATTGCTGGAGCCCCTGACATAAATTGCTGGAGCCCCTGACATAAATTGCTGGACCCCCTGACATAAATTGCTGGACCTCCTGACATTAATTGCTGGACCCCCTGACAAAAATTGCTGGACCCCCTGACATAAATTGCTGGACCCCCTGACATAAATTGCTGGACCCCCTGACATTAATTGCTGGAGCCCCTGACATAAATTGCTGGAGCCCCTGACATAAATTGCTGGACCCCCTGACATAAATTGCTGGACCTCCTGACATTAATTGCTGGAGCCCCTGACATAAATTGCTGGACCCCCTGACATAAATTGCTGGACCTCCTGACATAAATTGCTGGAGCCCCTGACATAAATTGCTGTACCCCCTGACATAAATTGCTGGACCCCCTGACATAAATTGCTGTACCCCCTGACATTAATTGCTGGACCCCCTGACATAAATTGCTGGACCCCCTGACATAAATTGCTGGAGCTGGACCCTCTGACATAAATTGCTGGACCCCTGACATAAATTGCTGGAGCTGGACCCCCTGACATAAATTGCTGGACCCCTGACATAAATTGCTGGAGCTGGACCCCCTGACATAAATTGCTGGAGCTGGACCCCCTGACATAAATTGCTGGAGTTGGACCCCCTGACATAAATTGCTGGAGCTGGACCCCCTGACATAAATTGCTGGAGCTGGACCCCTGACATAAATTGCTGGAGCTGGTCCCCCTGACATAAATTGCTGGAGCTGGTCCCCCTGACATAAATTGCTGGAGCTGGACCCCTGACATAAATTGCTGGAGCTGGTCCCCCTGACATAAATTGCTGGACCCCTGATGTAAATTGCTGGAGCTGGACCCCTGACATAAATTGCTGGAGCTGGTCCCCCTGACATAAATTGCTGGACCCCTGATGTAAATTGCTGGAGTTGGACCCCCTGACATAAATTGCTGGACCCCTGATGTAAATTGCTGGAGCTGGACCCCCTGACATAAATTGCTGGACCCCTGATGTAAATTGCTGGAGTTGGACCCCCTAACATATATTGCTGGACCCCTGATGTAAATGGCTAGAGCTGGACCCCCTGACATATATTGCTGGACCCCTGATGTAAATTGCTGGAGTTGGACCCCCTAACATATATTGCTGGACCCCTGATGTAAATTGCTGGATCCACGCATGCTATTTACCGCCAATTGGAAAAAAAACACTTGTGAAATAGCAATATCCTTAGTCAGTACAACTATACAAGCAATTATTCTTCTAAACTATAGCCAACCCATAATCAACTTAAGCTTGTGTAAGATTAAGTTCATCTCTGGAATAAACAGGCTTTCAAAAAACTAGATAACATTTAGATCTGTCTGTTTTTAAATCTGTGTCATACCCCTGTACCTGAACAGCCAAACATATTATCAGAGAATGAAAAATTAGTCCGATATTGTCACTTTTAGTCATCTTCAAAGGCATATTTTGTTGTGACCTCAATTGACCTAAGGATGTCTCCAAGTCGTCATTACCATTATTAGTGACTTCTAAATGGAGAGCTGGCATTTTTATCTTCAAGGATACCCTGTTATGTAAATCTACAGGTACTTACAGCTGATCTCCCAGTCACAGTCGTGAAGGAAAAACATAATGACATTCTTCATGGGTTATTATCAGAGAGACAAATGTAATTTCTCTACAAACATGGTTTAAATTAGCAGTTAAACTAAGTTTTTATTTACTTCAGAACAGTTGTAAACAAACTGTTAGGTGGTCGGCCAATGAAAACATGTTTTAGAAAATATTGACCAATAGACATCCTGCACTTAACGGTACTCTCAACTACTTTTAAATCAATTTTAGTCAAGTATCAAACATAAAATATGGAATTGTTGTTCTATTTTCCTTATACAGGTTTCTGAGTACAAACATATCTAAAGTTGCTCAACTTTGAATGTAAACGTGAGGAATTAATAAGGTGTTGGGCTGGACCCCAATGTTTAGGGCACAAACTTCAAAAAACTAAGACTGCGCCTTTCTCTGAATACACAAGTAAGTACTTATCGAAATTGGATTTGAGAGTCAAATTTATATAAGCAATTCAGGGATGAAAGCAAAACTAGTCTGTCTGCTTCTTTATGTATATAAGTAGGTTACAGGCCTGTTTCGCTGTCACCATGATCAACAGGTATGAATCACTGATTGAGCTTGAATAAGTTGGTATACTGGTATATATGTGCACAAGCTGTTAAATCATAATGCCAAAAAGCTACAATAACATTTCAATTATAAAATTTTACAATAAAAAATACAGAAATCTTTTCAAAAGAGGTATTCAAACCAGAGCCTTTTGATGTAACTGCAATTCCAAACATAGGTCTAGATCTGGGAAGAACACAGGGTGCATATCATTCAATAGAACTCAGACATTTATTGCGCAACAACAGACATTTATTGCGCAACAACTATACTTCAATATTATCATACCAAATTTGTGTTTGAATTGCATACAGATACACGTTTGCTCATCATTTTGCAATGATTTAGTTTAGGAAGAACTGATTTTTCTTTTTCAATCTAAATCATACAGCTCTTGGAACTCTCATGATTAATTAAGACACAGCTTTAATTAGACTAGTAGATAGAAATATCAAGTGAAACTTCCAACCATTACAGCCAATCTAAACAATATCTTTTTTCAAGATAATTCTTGTTTGTCCTTGGCACAGGAGTTACAAAAGTTGAAATTAATTATATACTTCTTACGCACCATTATCTCAGAGAAGCATTCTCAAGTTTATTTCCCAATTGATTTCTTGCTAGTGTTTATACTTGTCAATATTTGATGTTTATTAAAATAATGACCATATTTTCGGAAGGAATCTTTTGGATAAAAATGTTTTCAAGCGATAAAAAATTTGGGTCGGGGGGGGGGGGTAAAAATTGAGGAAAGGTTCTTTTAACCAGAAAATAACTTATCCCTTTTTAAGCCTCACAGGTCTTACCTTGCATCTTACAAAATACAAACTGACTTATAGTTGTCTTAGTCACCTAAAATATATTCTTTCAAACTTCAATATTCAATGAAATAACTTGAGCCCTGCAATAAATTTTCGAGGTAAAATGACACAAATTGAACACATAATTAAGGCCAGAAATTCAATAAAAATTGATAAGTCTTGTATTACAGTGATGTAAACTGTAAAGCCTTTAACACTTCTATACTGAACTCTTGCCAAAAACCAGCAAAAAAACTAATTTCATTATAGTGGAATTTTGACATTTTAGAATTTGAAATCTCAAAACATACAACTTAAAATATTTCAATTAATGCAGGGGTCAAGTTATCTTCACTGTTTATCGAAAAGCTGATAAAGCTTTCAACCAAGGCTTAAATATTGTACACCGAGTACAGTTCACGATAACTCTCTTTTTCACAAATGTAAAAAATGCGGCGATAATATTTAAAACAATCTCTAATTGATCGTTTACCCATTTTTAGTTGTTTGGTAGAAAGACTAGTTCTATGGCAATTTTCCACAGTTGCATCGCCATAATACGAAAACTACTTTTTCCAGAAGTGGCGCAAGAATATCAGGTAATTAGTGAATCGGTTAAAAATAGTACAACATCTGAGCGTAACCTGCATAACATACTCAATACTGGTTGAAAACTTGACAGCGAAATCAAATTTAATGGTTCAACAATTGACAATATAATGATTCGTACTTTTTGTGAATATGAAAGTGTTGAATAGAAATTAAACCAGTGTTTAATACCGAACAACTTCAGTGCTCTCAGTGCTTTGATTCGACTATATGTTATTGAATGATCCATCACAGAGGGATGGTCACCAATACTGAATGAAATTTTTTTATAACTTCATAAATTATTCAAAATATTTCAAATATTTTATCTTTCTCAGCGATCATGAAAAGAATATTTTCATAAATCACTGTAGAAAAATGTCTAAGCGTCGTTGATTTCAAATCACGTGCCCCTATTTACTGCAGTCTGGAATCCCACGGTAGATGTAGAATTTGTAAGTATCGGGAAGCTAATTTTGTAGTTGGCTTACCGAAGGATGGTGGTTCTACCCAGGTAAGAATTATAACACCACAAAAAGACAGGTTACTAAATTTCTACCATTTACAGTTGCTGTTGATATCATTATTGAGTATTTAAGATAAATGGAAATAGTTTACACCACTTTTATCTGTCAAAAAGGTATCTCCCAAGATTATGATGTTGAGTATTCAAAAGAAAAATTCTTGCTTAAGTGTGTAAATTGACATTGATTTTAAGTATTATTGAATAAAATACTAAGTCTGAGTTTTAATTATATTTGCATCATGAGTTAAATATACATTATCTAAGATTACCGGTTTTCAAAATGTATTAAAATGAAAAATTATTAATGACGAATGAAATTAGATCATGATTCTGAGAAAAAGCATACCGTAAGAAAAATAAACCGGAAATTGCAGATTTTTGTATAAATGTCTAAGTTTCATAATTATAGAGTGAATTTTGTTCAAGTTGAATATTTCAATTTTACATAATGTACAGAAAACTTAGATACACCGAACAGTAACAGCATGGAAATTGATATACATGCTTATTTAAATTCATTAAAAATGCAATTTATAATAAATATCTTCTTTTATAATTTATTTCTTTCTACATGAACTAATACGTTTGCTGTTTTATCATAGTAAACGCATCTAAAAGCCTTACAGAATGATAATTCCCTGATTATATAAATATTGTATTCATTTTATTCTGTGATTTTATTTTCACAAAATGGAGATATTCCAGAAGTAAAAGATTCCAAACTTGTGTTTTTAATGGCATTGCATATTGCATATAGATGACCACCTGTTTGAACATCTTCATTATGCAGAATGCTTGGTAAGATATTCTGGATTTATACCTTATAAAGAATGTCCCCAGGTGGCGCGCAAGTCCCCCTTATAAGTCTTCGTAATTGATTTTAATGGTCAGCCCCTATTCCCTAGCACCTCCCCTGGCCTGAGTCCCTAATGTTTTGCAGACTGCAGTTTCCCCAGGGGTCTGTGTGGGGAGGCATATAATGTCTTATGTATGTGGCATTCCCTGTAGCAACATAATCTCTCTTACAAAATTTTTGAATACCGTTGACTTTGAGACTTAACATACAGTAATAGAATAATAGGAAGGGTTTTCCGCATTTTCCTGACACAGAAAAAAAGCCAAAATTTAGAAATCTTTTCAGAAAGTGTAGAATTCATTCAACACCATGGGAATATGAAAGTTTAAAGTCATGTGAAGGATTGCCACTTGTAAAAATATATTCTTTCCAAAGTTACATTTTTTATGCATCAAGCATCTGCTATAATCATCTAACTGCACATGTTACGACGAAAAAAACACTGGCACTGCCAGTCATTCTTCGCATTTTGTAATTTTCCAGATAAATTCATCTTAGCTATGCAAGACTTCATTTGAAAAGGGACCGACATACAACTGATGAATAAATCATAGTTGGTGCATAGAGTTTTGCGAATTAACAAATCCATCAAATCTCTCTCCTTCATATTTCCAGTACCCAGTAGTACACAAAGTTCTACGAAACTTGGCATACCACAAAAACACTAATCAAAAACGCAAGCATAATATAATGGAGGAATATTTCTCATATTTGATTTTTTGCAATTTTTTGCAATTTTTTCTGATTACTTGCTCAGCATTTGATAAAGGGAGACAAATATAAAACTGTAAAGCATTTATCCATCAATAAGGCGTCGTCTACATGTAGAAAAAACAACCAAGCTCTTACGTATATTTCAATATAAACAATATATACAATATTCTTATAGTTATAAGCACCTATCAATATTTTGCCCGGGCCCTGGGGGGGGGGGGGGGGAGCAGCGGGCTTACCCAGGGCAATCGGACAATTTGTGTTCTTTTGTCCAGACTACCCCACTTTCAGGATCTATTAAAAATCAGATCCAATTCTATTTCCGGGACCCAGAGTCATTTGGCGAGTCAAATTCCACCTGTCGGGGTTCGTCTTCTGACGTAAAGTCCCATGTACCCCGTTAAGACTCGAGTACTCTACCAGCTGAGCTTAATCATGGGTTGGTTAGAAAATTGTTGCGCAATACTTATAGGATCGTACTTTGTAACATGTGCATTATTCAGTATGGCTGGAAAACTAAACACAGAAATAAAATGGCAGAGAGAACATTAAATCAGCCAGTCATGAACATTCTGTAAAGATATATATATACCGGGTACAGTTATTTACACATAAAACTTTTTAAAAAATGTACGCTATGGTTTTGCACAAAATGCATGACTTCAGTTGCTTGTTATTAGCAAATAAAAGTTGCAGTTAAATTTAGGTTTGGTAAGTTTACATAGAATATCGAGGGCTCAACGCAACACTGTCGTAACTCCTATGTATTTATATAGGAGTTACGACAATGTTGCGTTTAGCACTCGAATTATGGACTTTGATCTAATTATCTCAAACAGACCATAAAAAGTCAAACTGGTGCTTTTCCACGCATAAACTGTCAATCATTTCCGAACGGTTGATTTTTACCACATTGAATGCATTAAAAGTGCAAGGTAAATATTTACAGTGAATCATAAAGCTTAAACGTGCTGAACTCACTGTAAGTAACAGAATATATTGACACAATTGCATCTCCATATGATCATAATGAATGTTAATATTCTAACATCATAAATCCCTTTTTTAGATCAATTTTAAATCAAAGGCTAAATGCAATACTGTCCTAAGTGACTATAAATTAGGAAGAGGATGGGATAGTTTCGCGTTCAGCCTTCAAAATATTTCTGCAATTTCTTTATATACTTTCTTCAGTAAGTATGTATTTGTCAATGGAAAATTAATTATTATTAGTCATAGATTCCAAAAAGATTATTGTGCAGTATGTAGCACTCCCTGAGGATATAACTGTTCAGATAATTATATCCATATCAATGTATGGTAGATATATCAAGGTAGATTCACAAATACAATTAAACCTCACCTTAAAATTAAGACTACCTCATTAATAAGACCACATTTTCACAAACTAGTTTTAATATTTTCTTCCATATTTTAACTTGATAATCAGACCACCTTGAAACTAAGACCAAAGGGGGGGGGGGAAGTATTATTAAGGATTCAAAATTGTTATGCATTTCCTTATAAAACCATAAATTATGACTGACACCATTATATAATGCCTGACTGACAACATTATATACTGCCTGCCCAGTTAGTTCAGTCAGTAGACCGTCACTGTGCTCGACTGCTGTTCTAGAGGTCATGGGTTCAAAACTGGACCACCTCAAAATTAAGAGCACAATTTTCAAGTCTATTTTTACTTCTATGCTCTCAACCTCAATATTAGAACCACCTCAATAAGATGACCAGTTTTCTAGGATCCTAAGGGTGGTCTTATTATTGAGGTTTTACTGTATTATAAAGAGCAGCTGAATCTGAGCATATTATGTACAACAAGTATGAAATGCAAAACCTTAGCGTATACAGATATACATATCAAAGTATGGAAATTTAACTTTTTTTACAAATCGTAGCTGCTAATTGTTGCATAAAAATATGAAATTGATAAAATATATCAAAGACGATCTATCTAGACATGAGTGTAATATCACTGTTCCGTTACTGATATAAATACCTGCGAAATCTTATGTTGAGTAACAATGTTTGAAAGCATATGGTAAATCATTATTACATAGAACATTTGTATAAGTGGATGCGGTGGGGGGAGAGGGAGTTGTTTGTTATTTAATTGATGTTGTAAGTTTTTTATATAACCTATACTGTTAGTCGGACATCGTTTATTCGACCTTCTATCCGGATACTTTGTATAATCCGAAATAAATATCAGGTCCCGACGTATCTTCCTATAGGCATGTTGAATTGAAATCGGCTTTCCCAAGTCATGTATTATTCAAAATAAAATTTTGGACCCTATGGATTTGAATGAGCACGGTCTATCTAATAAAGGATTAATTATTATTATTAATAATATTATTACTTAGATACAACTCTATAACAGAAAGTAACTCATTCGATACTTCCAACAAGTTTATATAGATCACAAAAGTAGCTTTATTCAATATCGAAGTCTTGGCATGTTGTGGGCATCAAGTCATCATTCCATGATGAAGTTTTGCTAGCATGCAAGACGTTGATGTCAAAGACTTTTGTTCAAGTTCTGCGGATATAGTTATCTTTTTATTCATCAACGATATACAAGATTTTCCTTACCTAATGGATAAACCATCAGTTGTGTAAGACATAAGACAATTTGGAGCAATAAGGACGTAACAGTGTACTTAATTCATATGTACGTAACTACAGTATCGCTATTTGTCTTCAATATGGTAATTGGAATCCTTGGAGTGTTGCATGCTCCTATTGCATATAAATCCAGCATGATTCTTTCACTTCAATTCATTTACGCACTAAGCCCCTCAATGCAAATAACACCCAGCAATCCTGGGAACCTTGGCACCACAGAAGAAATATATCATATACATATTTCTCGGAGGACCCTATACGGCAGCACTAGGATTAAAATCTTACCTCCCCTTTGACAGATCAGGAAAATTCCTATAAAGAAAATTGATATCCCGCCAAATCAGTAAAAAAGAAACAATCAGTCGAGTGAAACAGAGATGCTATATTTCATGTATCAAATTTGTTACAAATTTTCCAATAATTTCTACAGAAAATACAGTAAAACCTCACCTAACGACCACCTCAATAGAAAGACCACCCCAAAACTGAGACCACAATTTCTGAGTCCATTTTGACTGCTTCGCTCTTAATTCAACCTCAATTTTAAGACCACCTCAATGAGACAACCAGTTTTCAAGGGTCCAAAAGGTGGTCTTATTGTCGAGGTTATACTGTATTACCACAAACAAGCCCAAGTAAATCTTTTTGAGTCTCATGGAATCATCAGTTACAATTCATACTTCATAAGACTTAATGTAAAATTATGTTTGCAGTCATATATTTTGGACACACAATTGCAGTCATAATTGCTGCATCACACCCTGCCACAGGAAAAACCCCCCCAACAGAAATAGGACAAAATGTCTACATATTTTATAGAAATATATTGATATCATAGTCATTACCCACACGCTTTCTGTTTAATTTGATATCATTTGTCACTAAATTTCATCTGTAAAGTAGAATATAGCACCCGGCAGTACTTGATTTATCAATGTTATTAGACACATTTTACAGCAAAAATAAAACACTATACCCATTGCAGGGACAGAAAAGATAGATATCACTTTAATACAATTGTCAATAGGAGGTCTACAGCAAAATATATCTACAATAGTAGGAATTCCATTTCTTTACTTCAAGGCAACTAGATCCAACTGCATTGTACTGAGTGATAATTGCCATGTCATAGATCAAATTGCAATTTTCATGCTATAGCTAAAATTACAATGCACCTGTTCAAAAACCAAGCATGTATGAGGATAGCTAGCTTGTCAGTTTTAAACTATTTACAGATTGTATATATAACATTATCTGTTAAATCTAAAAGTCTTTGTGAAATAATTATTTAAAGTCGACTAAATATTGTAAATCTGTTTATGAACTTATTGAAATTTAATACACAAAATTAATTTTACATGATCGGACCTAATGTCATAATGTTAAATGATTGGCAGAATGTCATTCTAATAAGTGCATATCAAATGATGGCAAACAGCAAGCAATGAACATAATTATGGGTTAAAAGCTACAGTAAATACTGATCATTATGACATAAGCAATTATCAGGTATAGTAATATATTCTTTCATTGTTTAATCAACAGTACAAAATTGGCAGAAATTCCAAACGCCTCAAGGAACTAAATATTTGCATGACTTAAGCAATATGGCTATACAAGTCATGCACTTACGTGCAAACGTAAATAAGTTATAACATCGATACAAAGACAATTCTTTAGTCGATAATATACTTAAGGCACTCCATGCTAATTGATGACTCTAACAATAAAGTAATATATCTGTATGTATCATCTACCTACATCTAATTTACAGCAAGGCATAACAAATTATTTTATAGTCAATTGAATACTTAGAGTGCCACATCTCTACAGCAAAGTAATATCAGAATGACAGTTTGAGTTGCACGAATGAAAGAATCACGAAAAGATTAGTACAAAATATCTGCTGACTGCACAAGCATTTACTTACACCATTTGCTGCGCAATTTTACATAAATTTAAGTCGGCGCCAATACTTAGTATTTATCAGGAATTCCTCTATATTCTACAATAATTGCAGTGCTGAAATCCACAAGTTACCATCTTCTTGTCTATTGCATACGTATTACAATTCGCCCTGAAAGAGTGCGAGTGTTTATCATGACCCAGGTCCTATTATGTACATCTACGGTCTATTATTTGCTCAACATAGGAAAAGTACAAACAGAATTTTATCTGGCAATGAACAGGATGCAAGCTATTTCACTGAACAATTCAGTTAACTCCAAATGTGCGCACAAGTTGAATGAATTTGAACACATACCATACTGCCCCAACATGGGGTGTTATTTGAAGACAAAAAAAGCATGTTTCTTTGGCAAGTTTAAGAAATAATGACAAAACAAATGACCCAGTTTTCAGATTTTATTACCCAACGTAAATATTTATCTTTCACAAATTCTGATCATCGTCTCCGCCTTCTTGGCTACAAACATTAAGTATGTCCCAAATGACACCATTCTTGTCATAAAAACGATAAAATAATTACTTTGGAAGGAATGTTGCATAGATATCAACAAGTGCATAATTTAGTCAAGAAACAATTCATCAAGTAGCACTGTGTATCTCTCACACACAGCGTTAAGTTGATAAACATCATCTGGCCAAATGTAAGGGATAACGAGTGAATCCTTCTTGCAGCGTTACAATTCATGTATGCCCGCTGTTGACATGTGGTTTGCTAAAACTTAAAACCATGAGGATGTAGTAGCAGAAATTACCAGTTTTGGAAGGTAATTAGAAAAATAAAGAGACTAAAAGTAAGTTTCGGAATAAATTAAGCCCTATTTTCATTGTTATTCGCAGTGTTCAGTTTCCCTATGTCTAAACATACATCGTTTGTCACATGCATATTATCTAACAAGCAGAAACCTTACATTATGGTATTATAATGACACTGAGGTTAAACAAATAAATAAGGTAATAGTTAAGAGATTTGGACAGAAAAGACAAGATACAAATTTCAATCCCATGATGCACTGTTCACTGAAATCTTCCATCAACAAAATGAATGCTGAAGTTTATGCAGGAAATTTGTCTTTCTGTTTGATTTAGTGACAAAATGTCGACTTTTAATACCAAGCAATGAATTTTATGCAAAATATTCCAGTCTCAAACATTGATGAATTTCAGATAAAAGAAAAAGAAAATGTTCTGCAACAAATATCCAAGAATATATTCTTATTCTCCGAGGTGAGGTATATTCAATTCTGCAAGTTGGCAGGAAATGTGCAAACTAAGTTTTGCTGAACAAAAGACCAGAACAAACTGCATTCTGCTTGAGATCTGCTCGCATAACTGATTTAAAGATATTTCTGTAACAGTGTATAATGTCATCTGTAATGGCCTAACAAGTGTTCCTAAGAGCTAGTACAACTAGTACAAACGTGACGCCGTACGTTACCGCTCAACATGAACCAGAGGAGATTTTAGGACCATAGCCCTGACCCGCTGTATTTCTCTATGCAACATTTTCAAAAACGGTATTTATCTGACAGACAATCAGCAAAAACGCAAAAGACTCTCAATTGATACAAATAGCTTCACCCAGAGGATTCAATCTATAATTACTCAATCACATAGCTACCAACATCGAAACAATTTCATCATCCTGACCAGTCTAAAACTTGCTAATATAGACATTTCAATGACAATACCAGAACTCAACACAGACCCCTCCGAGATATTGTATACTTTGTGATGTGCCCCTAGGGGCTCCATACACAAGTCAATCAAGCAATTAATAGCATGATTTCATGTTAGCAGCAAAGTCTGTACTTCATGTTCAGGGAATTCGTCTTTTTATGACAAAACAGACTTCATTACCATAAGCATAAGGAAGTCTTAAATTACATACTGCAATACAGTTAAACCACACTGTCAGAAAACCAGTGTTTAGAACAAGAACATAAGAAAGATCCAAGTCAAGAAGCTGATATTGATATAATTTGATACTGGAATTGAATATAAGGAATGTATAGTACTGTATTGTGAACAAAGAATATTTGAATATGAATGGTTAAAATCCTAAACAAGGGGGCTGATGGCTCTGATTCACTCACCAGCCCCTCTGAGACCTCGGACAGCATCAATCATTTCATATGCTAGAGCTCTCCTGCAATGTCGTTGAGAGGAGATGACCACTAGTCAGGTTTAATAGATGAAGATTTGACAGCACAAATATTTAGTAGTCTGATCAGGTTTATAACAAGCTGAACACTTTAGGCGGTTGTTCCATATCTGTGTGTGAGTGCTCCATGTTCTGCATGCACATAAAATTAAACAAACTAAAACCTATTGTCTGCCATTCCAATGTCACTGTGTCAGCATCTGCGCTTCCGCAAAAAAACAAGCATGGAGTGATTTTTCACGCATATTGAAGTCATTTGGGGACCACAGATGCCAGAATGGATAGCCAGCTTACAAAGCCTGATGTAAGTGAAAACTTATTGAATTGGTCAAAGAAATTGTCCCTGCCTGAAGCTGCAACAATGCTCGGTGAATCAACATTATAGAAATCCCTTCCTAGGCCCCTGCAGGGCAGCACGTCAAACATTGGCTAAGCCCATTTAATACTAGCCAGTCTTAGAATTACTGCCGCATACTTCTCATGTAACATTTACAGTAATGTGAATATCAAGTGCCAATGAGCAATATGCAAATGAGAACATTTCCAGGAACACTTTGTTAAATGTCTGCTTTTTATTAACTGTCCCACATAAAAATTAATTCAAGGAGACATCAATGCTATCAGACATGGAGATCATAAATTCATTCACAATGGAGTATTGGGTTATACAAATTTACATGATCAGAACAATATGTAGAATAATGTCCCATTGGGAGAGAAGTCTTTGAAGGCATTGGAGATAAGAATGAATAAATGGTCGCAGATCTCCGGTCTTGTTTTTTTCAGAATAAAATGTAAAGGTGAGTGATTCATACAGATTTACAAGTGTGATTTTTTACCTACAATGGCTTTAAAAGGAGCATGACATTGTGGTTTCCATGAGGTGTAGCTACAGTGTAACATGCGGAAGATTATTCAAGGTGTTGTTAAAGAATTTGAACAGACTGTGAGACAAACTAGAATTTCATATACATGTATAACTATCCTTAGTAATTATTCAAACCTCCAAGACATTAGGCCTCATTTAAAAGTGTTTATGTGCTGTTCCAAGCCGTACTAGGCAAGGCTGCGGGTAGGGCACTTTTGTTTCGATTTACAATACTTCTAGTAAGTAATAAAGTGTAACTATATTTGCTTCGATCACAACTAAAAATTGAAATTTCAAGGGCCAAAATGATTTTAGAGACTGCACCTTTTTGACTGGTAGCAAAAAACAATTAATAAATTTGGCCTTAAAATAAGTTTCTATAAGATAATAAGGGATTTTGAAGGCTGTGGGAATTAATATACTGGTACATACATGTAATCATATTAATTTCTGTATATAAAAAGCCTTAAAAAAACTTCTTCCCCCGAGCCTCCCCATATCAAGAAAAAATAGGATTATAGCCAGGCCATTAATTTTTCATGGTGTTCAGTAGAGTAGAAATTTTGTAATCAATGATCAGGAAAAATATAAATCACCTTCAGAATTAAGTGACGGATAATAATTTAGGGCTGTGCACTGAACATTATGGAGATTTTGTCTGAAAAACAATTACTCTCAGATACAAGGAACAATTTACAACATGACAGTAAAATAAAGCTATCATCCAGTGATTAAAGCCCGCAATTTCATGTTTTTAATACATTGTTGGAAATGAGGCTTACTCAAGTCTTAATGTAAGACAATGGAGCGAAAAAAAACGTGTCATCAGAAATAGAATTCTACAAAGCATCCAGCCACTTAGATCAATTAAAGCATCAGGTGACAAGATTGAAATAAACCATTTAATGATAATTAATGAAGGAATGCATCCTGTTTCTAAGAATTTAATGCCGCAAATAGTCTGGTAGAATCATGCATACAATCCCATCAGGTGGTGGGCCAAGCCACAGCAAGTGGGTGGGGAACTTCATCATTGATTTTTCGAGTAGGACATTAGATTCATTTCAGTGCATCAAATTGTTCACTGACCAGAACGGAAATGACCATAAAACATTGTCATCAAATGCTTGAGCTAACTGCCACTCAATCATTAATGCTATGGTAGTAATAGAGACGATTATTGACAGAGTTATGTGTTCTGCATTAGGCTTTAATCACTAATATAAACTATGTCTCTATTAGTCCCTAGACTGGTTTACACTTAGTTGTATTACAAGGCTATTGTTACAGATACATGGTCATAGTTTCATTTAGAGTCCTATCAAATATATTGATCAATAGTCAAGTATATTAATACAACACATGTGATACAGATTCAAACACTTCATTGGTCACATTGTTATATAGACCTCTAAAGGAGCACAAAAAGCATGACAAGACATCTGACAACATCCAATCTGCAAATTGCTGTTGCTCCTAGATGGACACCACTGGAAGAATAAACAAGGACAGATCCAGAACACCTGGCACAAAACAGGCCCATAGCCAAGGTGGCAGACATTGAACTGTTGTGGGGTGAAGCAGTAGATGCTGCCAAAGACGAACCAAGATGGAAATGGGTCATCACTGCCATATCTCCCATTGGGGATGAAGTAATAAATGTTGATGCAAAAATATAATACAGTACTACAGTGTATAATGACATGCCAAAGGTGTGGCACAAGACTACAGTAACTCAGTGAGTTTCGGCAATGAAACAGTTACCAGGGATCGGTGCATGTTGTTTTTTAAAAATCTACTTTCTGTGGGGTGGAAAGGCAGTACTCTGGACCTGTTTGACAAGGTGAATGCATTCAGCTTCAATTAATTGAGTTTAAACACCATTCTGCAGCAGTATCCCAGGTCTGTACACTGTAGTCAGTTCACTGAAAACTAGTTCCCTGATACCAACCAGTCTTTAAGATGTTCTTCTACATGCAACTGACAACCTCCCAAATGTATCAGAGATGTAGGACACATGGAACTGCATCTATCTTCCATAAAATTGTGACGGAAATCAAATGCCTTACCCCGGTGAAACTGATTAAGAACAGCTTTAAGGTTATAAATTTTAATTGACATTCTTACAAGGAAGATGGTGCACATTCAATTCAACATACTGTGAAAACTACACCTGAGATACCATACATTTGAACATAACAAGAATCACCTGGTACATATCACATGATCAGAAGCTATGTTATCAGTTAGAGTTATCTGCCCGTGATAACTCTCTAATTAAAGTATCATTTTTATCCCTTCAGTTAAACATAACGATATGATAAGAGAAGAGAAACAAATGGAATCATGTTTTATGCTAGTGGTAATGTTAAATGTCTGTGAAGTTACCTATAAATTAGACATTATCATTCACGTCTGAGGCTTATTATTGGGATTACCAGGTGATTGTCTAATTGAATGGTAATAATAAGCGTAACTAACGTCAACAATCAGAAGATGGCTGTATAGCCAACAATACAAATATCCTCTACATCATTACAGAGGGGTAGCTAAAATATAATCTATCATGTACAGCTAACAGTATGCGTTTTTCAGCTTTCTCTTTGACTAAAATTGTACTGTAAAAGTGGATAATCTGGACCTCGATATTCCATTATTTTGGGCAAATATCGGGCACCATTCCCATACCAAAATAATAACTTTTATCTCCTACTCAAATTCATTTTCCCTCCTTGAGCAAAAAGCAACAAAAACTGGAAAAATACTATTTTAACTAGAAAAATATGAATTTCAAAAATACCTAAAACATTTTGTGTTCAATGATGTGCACAATTGTATGAGGATTAATTATTGTATGTCTACATTGGAAATTCGAAGATGTTGAAAAATTCCCCCAGTCCCCCGTCTCCTCAAGATGCTTGCTCCAGCTTTCAGGTACATCATTCTACTCCTCACTTCATCAGACCCATGCAACTATTTGGTGTTTTAATTGTTCATAGATTAATACTGGAATACATTATTAAAGTGACATGTTATGCAGCTCAGTATAAATTAATACCTGAGACCTCAAGACACAATCCGGATGTTAACTGAGCAATCCACATTTTCTACTTTTAAGTTTGCACTGATGTTATTATACCAGTAATTTGAATTTGCATCAAGAACAAGTTTAAGTGACAAAATTTAGACATAGCACTTGTTTAGTGGGAAAACTTAATTTAAGTTTGACAGCCAGATTGTAACCTAGTTTCAACAAAATTCACCGCAATTTCATTGAGGTATATTTAACAGATTCATTTATTGTTCAAACACAAACTCTTGCAAAACAGGACTTGAATTCTCATAAACATGTTCCCTATTGACAGAGAAAAACAGCTGGCGATACAGAGAATAGACAAGATTTAATTAAATGCACTGATGGGCCTATCATCTGTACATTGTGCAACAAAAATCTCCATTATATTTCACTATCCCACCCTTCATAAAATACAAAATCTAGTAATATATTGACGTTATGCCAAATTTCTTCCATAGAAAACACTTCACCTTTTTTGTGACGCAGAATGTCTTAATTATCCTATGATTGCGCTTTGAAAGCGGAATTCTTCTTACAGATATTATCAACCTAAACATAAGAATTTTATCAGTTAGCGGAAAATCAACCCTATTGTACTAAATAATAAGAACCTGCGGTAAGAATAAATACCATGTTTGGGAATGTAATATTGGAGAGTGGACTGTTGAATCAGTAAAAGCTAATTGTTAAATAGATTTTTAAAAACCTTTCAAACAGAATGCAGGGTAAAAGCCATACGTGTCTATAATCAACATAAAGAAAGAAGCCAGACTTTAAGTCTTAGCGGATGTAAAAATTCCCCCCGTACTTCATCCAAAGTGTAGTTAACCTTAATCAACTCTATATAAGCTAAATTTACACAAAAATGATGTTAGGTCGCTGTGGTGTAGTGGTAAGCATAACGGACCGGCAATCCGTAGACCCGGGTTCAAATCCCGGTAGCGCCATTGACTGATTTTTCGTGTTCCTCAAAACATGACTTTATTTGATACGTGACCTATCCAGCAGCTGTTAATCACATGGTGACTGCTTTATGAAGAAAGGAACTATTAACTGCCACTTAAAATTATCTCACGGTCATGTAGTGACTATTCCAGAGTCCAGGTTAGATTCAAATCTGCAGCGGTGAGGGATTAAGTAATTTGAATTTTTGTTTGTATTTGCGTTTATTTATCGTCGCCACCGGTTTCCCATATGGGCGACGCCTCCGGAAGAATGTAAGTCATTTTAGATTTTTGGAGGATAGTGCATGATACAGAAGCACACCTGATTCTTTTACGTGCTCGATGTCAAGCATCATACATGAGACCTCGGTTTTGCTAAGTCTCGTCCGAAAGACTGTTAGTACTGTCAGTGATGGAGCGGGGAATCGAACTTGCGATCCCTGGATTACAAGTCCAGCGCATTACCACTGGACTACGGGTCCGCTACATTAGTGATTTGAAGGCAGCAATAGACAGATTATAGATTAGTAATTCATGGCTGAAATGTTGCCATCTCAAAAAGCGATGTAGTTTCATTACAGTTAAAACTGAACAGACCCAAACACAGTCTGGTCCTTAAGTAAAGACTTCACCACAACATTTTTTTTGTCATTTTTATGGAGTTTTATGAAGACATAATCAGAATACTTGTCTGGTATTGTCTTAGAAGAACAGCTGACACAGTTACTTGATTTGATACAAAGTTATGGAACAGTTGTTTAACATCCTTACCTGCAGTATGAAGCTATCAGTTTTGCTGTGCATCTATCTTTGTTAATATAAAACTAAGTATATCTCCCATCCATGGCGCCAAAGCCAGCAATTTATGCAAATCCGTGAAACGGGAATTGTTATGTAATCAGTTGTTTCATAAATAAATTTCTATATTTTACAGAAAAAAATCAAGCAAGCAAAAAAAGTACTGATAGAACTGAAATCACTGGCGGATCGGATCAAGAGGAGGGGGTAGCAGTAACAGATCAGCCCACCCTCCCCCCCTGATCAAGCAATCATATGTTTCTATCTAAGGCATTAAAAGCTAATTTTGAAGCATAAAAGTTTCAGCTCACTGTTACTATTGCAATTATTCCGTATAATTACATTTGTAGTACCAGAGGGGGTACAAAATTGTTTGTATCAGAATTACAACATCAACATCTCATAATATATCATTTGCAAACAATTAAATGTAATGATACAACAATAACATTAAAACTACCCACGCTCCATCCGCCAGCCCGGGGCTAAACAAAATCCTAGATATGCACCTGGAACTACCTTAATCACATGGCTTGATTCACAGAAAACTGTGCAATCACACAATATCATTATAATCGTGATATAAGCCATACCTAGTGTCCCACCCAAATCATTTCTTTTTCCAAATCAAATTTTAACATACCTGTTTTCAAGCAGAGATAGATATACAGATATCGAGTTTAAAATGATCAGCACTGCTAAGAACATTGAAGAGACGGCAACAATTACTCGTGATTTTTACGCAAGAAGTGTACCGTGAACATTTGGTATCATTTGATGTATCAGACTCGCCGCACAGGGAGTCCAACACGTGCTTCACATATGCATTTTACTTGCACTGTAGGTAAAACAATATGTTTCATCTATAAAACATAGGATATATTAGTTTTTTGACGGTTTGAATACTAAACTTCCCATGATTCCAAATTAAACTTGGCAATATTAGTAAAATTCTTCCTAGAAAGTAACAATACACAAACATATCATTGATATATATTGAAACAACAGACAATTTAATGTACCTTTCAGGTTCAGAAAAGTGTGAAAATAGTACCTATTGAATTCACAAAACAGGGCTGCATGGACCCCTGCATGGACCCCTCTAAGATCCTAAAACCAAAAAGAAGGGGACAGGGGAAACAACATAGGACAGAACAACAAATAAACATGAAGAGAAATAGAACACTCAACAGAACAGCTTTATAACCTTCAGGCACAGTCCGAAATAACCACAGAGCCGCTCAAGGGGACTTAAACCAATTTGACGGTATGCGTGGCAGTGAACCATGCACTTAACAGCTAGAGTGCCAAATATCCCGGCAACAAAAATTCGAAGCCACTTAAACCTAGAACTGTAAACACCCAACAATACAGGACACTACAGAATGACAAGTACATTAATCAATAAACATGTGAAAAAAGTAAAACAAATTAAGGTAATCAACAAGGAAAAAAGAAGACTTCAAATTAAATCAATTAACGCTTGAAGTAGATTACAGTAAGAACCCATTATTGCATTATCATCTATTCATGGCCTAACAGAATCGGAGAGTGTGTGAAATTATACACATTTGAACAATAAAACTCAAGGGTTTTGCAACTTTTATACGAAACTATTAACCATTAGCAGTTGTTTTTATAACGTTTCGGAGACGTTTCCAAGCAACTGTTTCCTAAAGCACTTTTACCAAAACTATGCCAAAAATCTAGGAGTAAGGCCATCATTGATACTTGTTTGTTAGCGTCACCCCCACCCACAGCTTTTGTAGCAAGACAGATAGGATGTTTAGTTGTTTGCGATTTCTTAAAGATTTCTTGAATTCTTTCAGCCTAAAAATTTATAAATAGAAAAATTGCAGTGCAGAGAAGCCAAACAATTTGAGTGTAAGCCAATGTCAGGTGATCTGTCTGCATACAAAAACCACACAATTATTTAAAGATTGCCTCAGGAATGAAGATTGAACTTTTAATCATTTCCGAACAATAAATATACTGGTAGATATAAATTTGTGAACCATAGAAAAGGCGGAGCCAGGATTTGATCTGGAGGGGGGGGGGGTGTAACATTTTGGTCAGTTTTTGGTTGCGTGCAACTCAGGTCAAGGTCAAACTGGTGTAGACATGCAATAATCCTCATACAGTTGTACTAATCGGTAAACAAACAAGGAAAAAGGCATCAGATATTCCGTCTGTTCATCAGAAAATTGCATTTTTCCAGTTAAAATCGTATTTTCCATTTTTTTTTTTCTTTAATGGATCCGAGGAGGAAAATCGAATTTAAAATGGGGGAAAAGATGCTATTATGGTGGGGGAACTATAGGGCCGAAATCCACAGGATCAAGGAAGCTGTCATATAATATTGCAGATAACTAATAATTGCAAGCTGTGAAAGCATAACCAGTCAATTTGCCTAAATATAGGGAAGCAGAAAGACTTGTTTGTTCCATCCATTGATTTGAGATCTATTTCAAGGCTAAATACAACCAAAAATGATCGATTTTGTAATAATATCTCTAAAACTTAATTAGTTACAGCAAGTTTTAATGTTGTCTAACCTACGATAATTCACTTGTGTGCTCTTTATTGAGAGTGTTCCAACTCAACAGAATCAAACTACTGCCAAAAAGTAATTGTATAAATTCAAGTGGATCTGATCGCAAAATATATTTTGGCTGTTATTTACATCAATAATATTTACTGATGGACAGTGATAGACTCAGATGATAAAATTGGCGAAATGCATTTTGGAATTTGAAATTTGGTTGCCTAGGCTACCTAACAAACTTAAGAATTTTACAGATTATTTCACAATAAAATGATGACGAATTACAAGTTAAAAGTCTCTGACACATGAGTTTTCAATTTGCGATGCACGCAACACTGGATATAAAGCATCATGGAACATTGGCTTAGAATGAGTTTGGTAAATTTTCTCATCAAACTGTCTTGCTTTCGAATTATAAGGAGAACGACAAAACAAAATGTCAGTTTCAAGTTTTGCAAGAAAAATGATTCTCCGTTAATAATTTCAACTAACGAAACAATTCATTCTTATAACCGGAAAATCTCAATGGAGAATTGTATTTTTTACACAGTTCACTGCCCAGTAAACCTATTTAAAGAACAGATTAAATTATTCCAACTGAGCCTAAAAGAAAAGTTCTAAACTAGTCACAAGATCACCCACAGTATTACATTTCGATTGGGCTTAAAACCATCCTTCAACAGTTTTCAGAGATAATACAGCAATCAGCTGACCTTAGACCACTTTCCATGGAATTAATAATCAACCAGTACAAACTTGCCCTCCTATAACTAGCCGACAGCTTCTCCATGTGAAACAGAGGTGGAGGACAAATGACTATAGCCAAATGTCACAGAAGGTCATGACCTGCCTAGCTCAGGAATTGAATCTGGACCTCCTGAGTGACAACCTATAGCGCTCTAGAACCACTGAACCAACCCGTCAGGGTTATTCAAACAGAGTCTGATAGCAAACTTCTACTTCCAGTCATAATATATCACCCAGAGTTGTTACCTATATACATGTATTTACACGATACAAGTGCCAAATTCCAATGTCAAAATTGTGCATCTTGAAGAGATAAATTAATGAATAATTCCAGGATAGAATTCCCTGTAAGTTACACATAATTCCAGGATAGAATTTCCTGTAAGTTACACATAATAAACGAATTGTTTAACCTTTTTCCTCCCAGAGAGTACATTAGACAAGTATACATACCATACATTTTCTCAACAATTGCAATTTGAAAATAATAGAATCTAAGGAATCAGGTAGAAACAAATATACACATGGAAATGAAACATGAAGGTAAGGTGACATCACTCTGAACTAAAAACCTCCATTTGATTTAAAAAAGCAGTTTTCTAATGAAATTTCTATTAAATGCAAAATATATAGTCATATAAGCAGCAACTAAGGGCCTCAGAATGACACCACAAGGCCACATAAAATATATAAAACAAACAGAAATGTAAGGTCAAGGTTAAATAAATGCAGTGCAAGCTTAGGTCACACAATCATACCACAAGTTCACACAAAAGTAGCTCAAGTTCAAATACAGGTGAATGTCACATAAATAAAAGACAAGGTCACACAAATATTGCTTTAGACCACACAAATGTAGCTCGAGGTCACACAAATGTAGCTCAAGGTCACACAAATGTAGCTCAAGGTCACACAAACCAAGGTCAATGTCACAGAATTGCCCCACATGGTTACAAAAATTGAAATTATTAGGCCAAGATATCACAGTCATTAACTAATTGCCACACAAACCATTTATCATACAAAATGATTATCATATCAAACTATTAATTCACAAGCAGCAATGAGAAATCATTGTATTAAGTTCAAGGGTCATAGCCTCAAGATTCTCTAAATATTGTTCGGATACCTTGATCAGAAGAAAACCAACTGTAAGAATTGACAAATTAACACTCAATGATGTTGGGGTAATTATTGTCGCAGCTAATGATTGCCATTTTTATATGTCACACTCACTCACCCCACCCACCTGTGAGCAAGTTTTGCTGCCAAAATCATTTCAGACATGCACACAAAATGACAAAATGTGCAATATTGTAACAGACATTAATAGCATGCCAACTACTGCAAGATCAACATACTCATGTGAATATTGTAAGCAATTATTGAGGGAAACTATCTGTAAGCAGAAGGAAAGTGTTTACATAAAACAGATAAGTGACAGAGAACTATGTACATGATTACAGTATAATAATTAGATTTTACCAAAACCGTGCTGCAGTTCTCATTATCATAAATCCCACAAAAAAAATATTTAATTACTGTAAGGAATTTCCTCAGGAGGACTATGTGATTGAAATGTGTTCCCATTGCAAATAAATACAGAGAATAGTAAAGAATCCATTGAAGATGAAAGAAATGAAAAGTAATTATTTGTATTGTCCTCAGTCAAAGTAACAAGGAAAACCACGGAGCATTGCCTAATGACTGTAATAATGACAAGGTTGACAAAAGAAGAGCCAAGTGATCAGTATCAGTTGCCCTGGACCACAATGGGCATTTGGGCGACCCCGATACCCCAGGCCAATCTCTTGTAATTAAGGTCAGTCTTATACCTGTCTCCATAAAAGTTTTACCATGACCTGGAATGACCCTTGGGATGTTTACACTCTTGAGCTCTGTCTGATATCAATGATTGCATGACCAACTATAATCACTGTTAAACTGAAGAAAGTCTTAGAAATGAACATGTTTTATGCACAGCCTATCAGACAACTTTCCCACAGACTACAGCACTTCTATCTGCTACTGATCAATGGCCATCAGACACACTTGTATGGATCAATGCAATAAACAAAGAACACCCCACACTGATCATCAATACAAACATAATCAATGCACTTTAAATATGACAATTCTATAGCTGTTTATACAGCAATGATTTCTGCAACAATAGATCAGACATTCAAAAGTTACAGTATCATTCCAATATTGAAGTTCGGATCATATTTCTCAGGCTGTGTAATATAAACATTATTTTACTTCTCATGAGATCAATAAGCTTTGTTGCCATTAAATTTCCTTACTGTTAGCCTTTAGATTAAAAGTCATCATGGTTACCATTAAATTTTGCTTATGTTGCCATTAAATTTCAATTTTAAAACCATTAAATTCTGTATTTGTTCCCATTGAAATCCAGTACTGATGCCAATAAATGCTATTGTGTATCAGTACATAATTTATACAGAGAGAACTTTATTTAAATTCCAGGAAAAGTCGAAGTGAAGTTCAATTTTAATCAGACATAGCTGGTAATCAGATACTATCAACAAATGTCAAATACATTGAAAGCCCACCCATTTTACTTCAAATTATAGCAGATAAATACCACAGTATAGGTTCAGATGTGTGATATCCTAATAGTGAAAGTTTCAATTTAGATATGATATGTCTCTATGCATAACATCTTAAACTAAAGCAGTGCAAGCCAGTGTTTGACCAATCACTTCTAAATCATTTTAGTTGCAATGACCATAGAGTGGTAATTAGATGTGAGCTGTTAAATCGATTTAAACCCCACATATTTTTACTGACCGTTCCAAGGCAGTAAATTGCTGTATGGTTATTATTTCTTTTTATGTTTATATAATTATGCATGTTCCTTCCCCTTTCCGCCTACGATTACTTCCTTTCTCGACTTGTTCCGTGACATTCAACCCATTCAACTTTTCCCCATTGCTTCCCCCCAAATTATGGATGTTCCTTTCTCCCCCTTTCGGCCTATGACTTCTTACTTTCTTGACTTGTTCCCTGACATATTCAATCCATTCAACTTTTCCCCATTGCTTCCCCCCAAATTATGCATGTTCCTTTCTCCCCCTTTCAGCCTATGATTACTTACTTTCTTGACTTGTTCCCTGACATTCAATCCATTCAACTTTTCCCCCTTGCTTCCCCCCAAATTATGCATGTTCCTTTCTCCCCCTTTCGGCCTATGATTACTTACTTTCTCGACTTGTTCCATGACATTCAATCCATTCAACTTTTCCCCCTTGCTTCCCCCCAAATTATGCATGTTCCTTTCTCCCCCTTTCGGCCTATGACTACTTACTTTCTTGACTTGTTCCCTGACATATTCAATCCATTCAACTTTTCCCCCTTGCTTCCCCCCTAAATTGTTATTTATATGCTGTACTTCCAGCACTTTGATTTTGTTGACAGCTCAGAATTGAATGCAAATTCCTGTGACCTGATTACTGCTTTCATTTTACTGATTACAAGCAGATAAGCATGTCCCTCCATCCATGAAACATTATACAGTATGCAAGGTAACATCTTACTGCCTCAGAGAGTGACTATACAACAATAATGATGAAATCACAGGCTTTTATTAAACAATAAAAACCCACACACCATTCTTGTTATGTTGTGAAGGTGTAAAATGGTAGATTATCTTACAATAAAATTGATAATAAGACATATACCCCATTGCTGGTACCTAGCTGAAAGAATGCCAAGGTAAAACAACAATCTTGCAAGCAATGAGGACCAGAAGCTGGTACCCAGTCTTTGTATGAACAAAAAGGATTAAAACCCAAATTGGAAATAACTTTTTTACTAAATGAACTGAAATGGTTCAACAGAAAGTGAATTACAAAGATTCAGCAGAAAAAACCAAGGCACATGATACAAAACATATGCTCCCCCCCTCCCCCCCCCCCCCCCCGGATTCTTCTGAAATCACTATAATACATTTTGTCAACTTCAGACAATGCCATTTACTATAAAAGTCTACTTCACGATAATACCTAGACAAAGATATATGGTAATAATGTACAGACTCGATTTACTTGTCTGCGTATTCAACACAGTATGTCTCTCTGTTTTACGCTATCAAAGTGTCAATTTAGTAGCATATTTACCATACTGTGGATTGATTTCCTATTAATATGCTCACACTTAGGTTAAAACATTGGTTACTAAGCTATCAACAACTGTAATGATATTATCACCCAAATTTGCAGTTTCCTTTTAAGTATAAAAGCTCAGACAGTCAAGTGTATCATTTGATGGGACATTTTATGACATCAGGTAAGGTTACGGATCACCGTAACAACTATAAGTGTTCCTCCATCCCAGTCTAGACTTTTTCATTGCCGTTGACAACGGCCACTCAGTAGGTGAAAAATAACGTGAATAGTATACCACTAACAATGCTTGATAAATCACCGACAATTTAGCGATGTATCAGTGACTACTCGTATATGTAGGTAAAAGGTTTAAAGGTCGATAGTCTTATTTTTTTATATAAAATTTGCTGAGTAATAATTTTGAGAAAATGGCATGTTAGTGCATTTGTACAGACATATTCTAAAACACTGTATTATAAACTTAGCTTACAAGTTATGTTGACCTGCAAAACACGAATATGATACACGTATTTTCAGTGCTATTAGTGCTCTTAAACTTGAGGCAATTACTAGATCAGTACAGAAAACATGTAAGAAAAGTGACAATGCAGTGTAGAGATCATCTCTACGAAAGCATTTAATTACCACTGATTATCTCGTATTAATTTTTTTTCGTAAAAATCAGTTATACACCTTTAAAAGATTTTTTCACCTGTCGTATAACAATGCGCAAGTACAAGGAAAAAAATACATCTCATCTTGGCATATATTAAAGAAAATAATGAACATTTGCTTCATGAGATTCGTTATCACCACCTTCATTTGCATTTTATGTTTAATGTATGCGAGCTTGACTAATTTCGGATGTTAAGCTAGGTACTAGTTCATCCATCATGTACTTTCAGCCAGACCCGTTATGTCAAGTTTGATAATATTTCTGACTTGAAAATCTCATAGTCTGGCTATATCAAGTTCAATTATTTTCAAGTGTGGTAAAAAAATGTGTTTCAAAACTTTGAAATATTTCAATAATTTAAGAGCACTTAAGATGTGATCTGAAATACAAGGCATGCATTTACAATTATTTTATCAAATTCTGCTACAAAAAATGTACGTAACAAAACCATAAAAATAGCTACATTCAACTATTAACCTTTAATTGGTCTGTTTGTATAACTTTACGGAACAAAATCAAATTTTGAGAGTTTTTAGTTCATTTGTTTACGTCGAACAAACACGGATATTGCCCTGTACTCAGACCCACAATAACTGCCTCTAAAATATTGCCCACCAAACGTCGAATGAGCTTCCTCGATTTTTATCTCTATTGCAATATCGCCACATGCCCAGACATCTAAAGACTTATCCAGTAGTGAAACACACAAAAGAACAAAATTCCTATCTCTCACTTCACTGCTTTCATGCTGTTTTCCCCATAACTGGCCATAAACGTCTTTTTGTTATGTACACAGACACTCTCGTATGGGCGGGTCCACTAGAGATAAATCTCCTTTTTCCGTTAATAATTCAATCAAGGGTAAGATAACTTTAGTTGGATCATGTATCAATACCACCTCTATGAAAGGCAGTTTAATTTTTGCTATTCCAACCTAAACAATTAGGTGATGGACCGGCACATAGCTTTCAAATTGGTTAGAGTTCACAGGTTTAAATAAACACAAGACGACTGTAAACTTGACAAATGTCTTTTTTACATTAGAAGTTAATGTATTTCATGTAAAATGTACCGGTTGAAATATTGATATCTGATAGTTCGGGTATTCATATATGACTTAAATGAAAATAAATTTCATTTCTGCGTGGGACACTATAAATTTTTCAAAACATACATTCCTTCATTTCCAACAGAATCGAAAATGTTGAAGAAGCTGCATCCTGGGGACTTAATCAATTGTTTTCATCTTGAATTCACATGCAAGCTTACATGACTTTTGTTCTTCAGTATGGTGTAGGTTTAAATATTACCGTGATGACATTCTGCATACGTTTGGCAATGAGGCAGACGTATAGCTAGGAACAATTGGACAATATTTACCAGGAACTCCTGAATATTCTTTCAAATCTGTCGGTTCATGTTGGCAAAATACGAACGGCTACTTCCTCAATATATGTATAGCAGGGGCCCCCTTGATGAGAACGGTAAAAATAAATTAATTTTAACTTAGATCGATGCGTAGGACTTTAGATATAAAACCTGCAGTCAATTTGACATAATAATATATCAGTTACACAAGATAACCTACGGTAAACATATCAAATATATATATTATTACAACAGTAAACACGAACAGCTGTTGATGGTAATATAACTCACAAACCTACCATCATATCAATGTTTTATTAACATATTTCAAAATCATTTATATATCATTATAAGGTTTCAAGTTGGATGAATTCCTATTTATTTTAGTCTGGACTTCTATAACAGTCTTGGTAAGACATTGATTTCTATCCAATTAATCACATATGGTGTCTAGAGACACCTGTCATGGATCTGTATCATATTTTTTCATATTGTTCTGTTTTGATTCCATGCCAGTATTTCTGCAATATCAGGGGGAAATATCATGATTCAAATTTTATCCAGCAGTATCTATGTATGCAATCAAACCATTGTTTTCCAAATCCCCAACAATACTCTGGCTGAATTAGAGGTACATGCATTTCAGCCATTGAGACACGCACTTCATCAGTTCGATCACGTTGGCCATGTGACCCACGAGACATCTAAAACATGACTGACTCAACTTATCAAAGTGATATCATTCCTTTATTTATGCAGAGACTTGGGAAAATATGTTGACTAACATTAACAGAGTGATCAGAGATATAATATATAACGGGGATATAACAACATACCTTACAACTAATATGACTTGAACAATGAATTTATTAGTCTGACATGAAGAGTGTGGCTCAGTGGTTAATATAATTTGAGGGCTCGATGCAACACTATCGTAACTCCTATGTATTTATATAGGAGTTACGACAGTGTTGCGTTGAGCCCTCGATTTATAAGGTCTGATATCCACAGTGTTATTAAAGACCATACATCAGACATAATGTCTGGATCAACTGCATGGAGCTTTTGTATTCATTTCAAGACATTTAGCCATGAACTTCATAACTTTTTGTCAAAATATGATCAGAAAACAAGTTCCAAGAAATGGTAGACTGAAGGTCATCAAAGGATGGGGCCTGAGTCTCAGTAAAGAATTATTCACCACACTATTACTTATTTAATTAGTGATTAATAATTAGAAGACAAAGACAAGTCAGGCATGAAAATTCATTCGTGGAAGTCAAGGCACAGTGGTGTAGGGGAGGTCTGATTGAGTTGCTGTCAAGCCAGAACTGGAGATTGTAGGTTCGAATCTTCCTATGGGATCTTTCTCCGTATTCATAATCCCTGAATCCAGCGCTGACACTTAAGTTTATGAAGAAGCCATTTAGAGTGACAATAGGCCATTTCCAACAGCTTTGTGGTTGGGCTAGCTATTTAAGCAATGTGGTTGAGTATCCACCTCCCATGCAGGAGACCCTGAGGTTCAATCCACGGTAGGGACATGTTGGTTTTTCCTCCATGGTTTACGAAACAAGTAAGTTGTATGATCCAGTCTTTCATAATCAATGTTAAATGTATCCGAGTTCAAACAAATATAGAGACACAAAGATAGTTACCTAGAACATGTGAACTTAACTATATAATCAACATCACAAATAAAGCAACCCCAGACGTCTTTAATAATGGTAACCATCCTCCAAGGATCTGTATCTGACATTTAAATGTTAAATTCTAAGAGAGCTATAAAATTAAGAAAAAAAATACATTTACATGCATGGACAAAATTTATTGCATAGAAAATCTCATCGAAATATTCAGATGAAACAACAAATTAATCCAACTAATGCACTAAAATTATATGGTTACAATCAACAGAAGATCTGAAATTATATGGTTTCAATTTTATTAGACATCAATAGAATCGGAATATTTAAGCTGAACACTAGATGTCTTTATGCCAATCGAAAAACTGTATCAGTTTGAGTGCAAGAAATACAATATTTGTCTTAGGAATAATCATTACAACAATACCAGGGATGTAGCTCAGTTAGCAAGGATGTTTAAGCACAGTTAGATGTACTTCTGACTGCCATATGGGGTGTTCTCTCTATTTCTGCAGAAACAACAACAATACATTGGGCCATCCTTCATTTGTTTGTTTGGCAGAACCCTTCCCAGCTAAAATTTGGTAGGGTATAGGTACGTTGGTAAGTATCGTTTTATTGCACGGCATGTCAACGCCGGGCATATTGAATTCTGTTAGCCTCGTTGTGCAATGGACTCGGTTTTGAAACAAAATGGGGACAAAATCAAACAGAGCCTATTTTGCTCATGCGCAGACCAGCGGGAATCTATGTCAAGAAATGAACGGATTACAGTGTCTTGCCCACTCAGAAACCCAAAATATTTTTTTGAGAAGGGGCCATTTTCAGAAGTAGGTTAAACAGGACTATGCCAAACAATGTTTCAATGATTATAGCCTTGTAAAAGTATTTCTTGAAATTGGAAGACAACAAAGACGTCTGACCGAACCTAAAATTTTGTAAAACTGTAAAAACGCCAACATGTTTATGACATCCAATATTAACTTATACAAGAGTTCTCCATACAATACAGCATCATGCTGTTAATTTCATCTTTGTCTACATTATCAAATTCAGCTGCTTCAAGCAGACGACACCACCGGAAGCGTATTAAATACTCTATATAAACCTTTTTCATTCATTTATTGAGTGATGCAAATTCAAATAAACAAAATCCGACTTCAATAGATTTTGGAATTCTTTCATGAGCATTTTATATAGGCAAGTACAGTCAGACCTCGTTAATTCGACAACCCGTTGATCCGAATACTTGGTAACATCAGAAAGAAATATCAGGTCCCGATGTATCTTCTTTAAGGAAACGTAAAATTGAAATGGGCTATTCGAAATCATGATTGTATTATTCAAAATAAAAATTCAGACCCGATGAAATGGAATGAACGAGGTAAGACTGCACTTTACAGCACACATCTGTGCTATCTCATTCCATTCAGAATACATTCCTAGTTTCTCACAAGGCTTAAATTAAACATTGGCAAACAATGAATCTGACGGTGAACACCGAACTTTTAAATTTCAGTTGAATTAATAAGAACTGATAAAATTTTGAGAATGAAATTCTTACAGTTTGATCAAAAAGAGAAAAAAGAGCATAGCAAGTGGATGTAGACGCTTGTCAGCAGGTTACATTGTAATCGGGACTTAAACTTTCTCAGAAACTGATCTTAACACAGTATTTAACAATTTTGTTGACGCAGACACAGAGGACAACAACAACTATCAAGCTTTAGCGACAATCATAGCTCTTCGTTTTTTGAAAACAAAAAAAGTCAATAATTGTTTCAGAGACTAGGATATGTCAACAATGTTTCATCGCTACAAAGACATGGCAGTCTTGAAATAGGCTACAGCAATACTAATCCAAGGATGTTGAGTTTTGAATCCCACCATGGGTAATTATGAATATTGGTACGAGTATTCAGATTCAGCTCTGAGTATTCAGGTTGGTAATCCATACAGATTTAAGCAGTCATCAAGAATGATCTATATAAATTGTAATAACAACAAGAGGGCCATGATGGCCCTATTTCGCTCACCTGAATACACTGCCATTCTGACTGAGTCAGACTAATGTGGCAATACATTGGTATAGGTTCAATAAAAATCCATTCAGCAGTTTAAAAGGAGATATCTTAGCTCTAGGCCTTATGGTTTGGGACAAGAAGATTTTCAAAGTTTACACTTTTAACGATTAATGTAACTTTGAGAGAAGTCAACCCAATGATCATTCCTGTGAAGTTTGGACAAAATCCATTCAGTAGTATAGGAGATGTTGGTTAAAGAAAATGTTGACGCACAGCGCACGACGACGGACATTCATGGATCCTAAAAGCTCACCATGAGCACTTTGTGCTCAGGTGAGCTAAAAATGTCACACAATCGATTAAACCAGTAAGGTAGACTAGAAATTGTGTATGGTTAAAAAGTAAATCTACTTTTTAAAGTTCAAATCTACTAACCACTCACTGAAATTGAATATGAAAAATGAGAAACTTAATTCATATCCCATAGTCAGTTCAAAGAATAGTAATTATTTGAAATACTAGTACAAAGCAATCATAACGAAGGACGTTTCATATTTATCAAAAAATATTCATGGGCATTAAAAGAACCCACTGTGGTCCCTTGGCGAGAGGTGACATAACTCATATGAGATCAATTTGCATAAAATGTCTGTGGGACAGTACTTAATCATTTTTTTTCTGTACACCAAATTTCGGTGAACAACTTTATATTATTTCTGTGACAGAATTCATCAATCAGGTTATGCAATACAAGTATATGGTTACGGTTACGGTTACTGAGTGACGTATAGAATTTGCTCCTTTAAGACGACTAAAAAAGATTGATATCTATTTAATGTTGTATTCTGCTATGATTAGAACATGTAATAAAATAAACTGACTTTTTTAAAATCAGACATAAAACGGCCTCGAAAAAGATACAATTTTCAGCACAACGTGGCCAAAAACAAAAGTTACTCATCTATGTTAAAAAGCAGTAAGCCTAGACTTACACCTTGACCCAGTTCCGAATTTATAAAACTTGAGATTGATTTCCAGACTCAATAATCAATTTTCAGTGTTTAAATTTTCTCCGGTTAATTGTGGTTTAAATTTGACAGTACAGTAATTTATGCACAAAACAGTTTTTCTGAATAATTACTTAAGCTTACCATTAAAGTTTATAACTTCGACACAGATAAAGCTGTGAACAAAGATGAGTTCTGAGAATGGTGACTGATCTCAAATGTTATAATCTCCCATCTCAGGTTGTTTTAACCTACCAAGAAAAACTTTCACAATAAAGCCGAGATCATAAACACAAAGCAAATTTATTCTAAGCATCGAAAATAAACTTAAACTTTATACACTGCACAGGAATTTAGAATAATTAATTCAAACACCGAGTATAAAGTTATTTCTGTCGTACATTATAGGACCACAAACCTTTCAATGCATACAACTGGAAATTGCATCATCTGCTTAAGTGGTTTTGTGTTACATGATATACCTCCCATATCAGGTGTGAAATTACATTTTCACTATTTTGAGATTTTGCACTTACTAGTCTCTATCATTTTTTTGGAAAGTTGTGACAGTTTATTTTACATCATTGAAAACAATCTGGTTGGTGCAAAAAAATGCTAAAATATGCAGGAAAAAAATGGTGATCACTTTTATATTCAATTTTTACATGCATTGCAATTTCTTAATAAATCAACATGGTGCGTTCTACTTAATTGTTAATCAAACCACATGTTTTTTGTACATCGTTATTTGCACATCAATTTATTTGATTTACAGTACTTGTATTGATATAAATTGCAATTAAGTTTACAAAGCTCCCAACATTTTTAGCAATTTCGTGTACGCATCAAAATAGGCCTGTCAGTGCTTTGATCCTGATGCCTTAAGTACATATCACATTTCACTTGTCATTGGCACAGAAGATCTGTGTTTGGTGTAGAAAATAATTCCATGTAGCTCTTTAAAGAACTCTATCTGACCTAGAGGCAATTGTCATAAAACAAAGAATTTCTCCGTAAGAACATCGATACTGCTTGTAACATGTTGCTAATACTGATGAATTAAATGATTACTAAATAATTACTGTATACTGATTAATTAAGTTTGCTGATTAGGAACTTCATATTGAGCAAGAAAGAATAACAGAATGTCTTTTTTTATAGTTACTCTGAAAGGAGGATGGAAAAATAAAACATTAAAGGACCCAGAAATCTCAATGAACTTAGATCACACTTAAAAAGTAATTTTGTTAACTGTTAAACAACAGCTGACTTTATAAATTCCAATACACGATAAATTTTGAGATCACGCGAAAATGTGTGTCAAAACTCATTGATTTAAATTGTCACCAAAGTCTTAACTTATAAGTCAAGAATGTCTTTTTAAAGCAAGTTAATTAAAACATAAGACAAATTATGATTCAATCAAATGGTGTCTCCAACGACAGGAGATTGTCTTGAGTTCTCTTCCTTTATCCTATCTCTGCTAGAATTGTCTCCCTTTATCTCTTCTATAATATATGCATGTAATATATTTATAACATATACTATAGAAGGGATAAAGGGAAATAATTCTAGAAGGGATAAAGGGAGAGAACTCATGACAATCTCCTGTCTCTCCTATTCTATTGGTGTACCAGCGTAGTTGGCTTTTAACTGACCAAAGCTATCATTCAACCATCACCAGATCCCACACACAAAGGCATACAGCCTTATATAGAGTTGAATACAGTACGATACAAACTTTAATTACATATCATTGACCTAACCCTCAGACACACCCAGCTGTGACTTTCACTGAAGATTTACTGTCACTATCATAATATTTATCTTGACCTACAAAAATATTATTTTATCTTTTAAACTAAACGGTCATGGTGCCCCAGACACAATATATTATACTGCTTTGTTGCATAACCAAAGACACATTGAAAGTTATCTGATCGGCAGTGTTTTGGGCATAAAAGGACTTAAAGGTACTCTGGTATGGATGGCCTCACATATTTGGCCCTTTAAGTAACACAAGAGGTTTAATTGAAAGATTGGAATCATAGTTTTCTACTACATTTTTCAATACATTAGTCAAGCCCCCCCCCCCCCCATCTGTCATAGTGGACTCTTGGATTTAAATAGCGCTACATATACATATATTACCAGAAACATGTCTTGGTTCAAGTTGGGTTGAGCAGGAATCATTAATCTTACTCACTATTTGGGCTTTTTGTTATGATTCGACCAACCAAGTTGTCAGTGTCTCCAAGCATAAAGCATTAAATGACACTATGAAGCTCATGATGTGCGGCTCGCAATCTCAAAATGATTTTCGGACAACGTTATATCATTAAAAAGACTGTATATGAATAATAACTTATTATAATAAACAAGATTTTTTAAACATGAGTTTCTATGGTAACATATGCAATTGCATTAACTAACTTGTGATTCCAAGCCAGTATTTTTAATACACTAAATTACAAGTATGAATAATCGTGAGTGCACTGATCGTAGGATGATTATGAAGGCAAGATATAAACACTCATTCCACGCTATGACTGTTTTAACCACAACCTAAAGTACGCCCACCAGTCCAGGTAGGCGGTCCAATAATGTGACATTTTGATCAGATTAAGCCGTAAATGGCCCACAAATAGCCAACAAATTATTATAAGGGTCAATCGTAGTTTACCATGAATCAAAAGTGTGATTTCACTTATTAAAATATTTACACAGAGGGTGACCTCATCGCGGTTGTCAATTCATGGTACGTGTAACATTTAAATCTAGCCAAAATAAACAAGATTAAGTACAATATATGAAATTTGATAATCTCAGCTTGAATAGATCATATTTAGTTAAACACCGGGTAAATAGAAAGTAAATCTGAAACTATGTACGTCCAGTGTGCCCGATACGGCTTTAATGAATGTGAAATATGCGAGCTTATTAGTATAACAAATAATGATGTAGAACGAGCGTAAATAATGATGACAAAGGCCGGGGTGATAACTACCGAACTAGCCGGCTTAAATTGATCTAATATTTACCAGAGCGACATATTAGTAACAGTCATACAATTGTGAAATCATACTTTCATTCATAAATCACAGAAAATTTTGTTTGAAGTTGTAATGAATTATATCAATTAAAAATGGAAATAAAAAATAAATTATTACACACGACTGATTGCGTGTTTTTGTATGAAAAATATTTCCAATTAGCCGAAAATTCTTTTCTTGTTAGAAAAACCAATTAAATCTGTACCAATCAGAGATGAAATGAGATACACCAATCTTCTTCAATTTATAATTGAGTTTTAATTAATAAAGACATATAATTGAAATATTTGTATTTGAAGAGATGATCTCCCTATGTTAAATTTTTTTTAAATGCCATAACAATTAGGTGATCTTGTACCTGTCATATGAGACACTGTCATTCAACGACTGGCGGTAATTCTTTAAATAATACACAATTTTATGCATTAAAAACAGAATCTGACATGAATGAAGTATTTATGCACATCTAAAACCGTCCAAGCGTTAATTGTAACATTAAATAGCAATGATATATATTCACCAAGTTAGTCATAAATTAACAACGAACATTATAAAATTGCGCCTAGAATACAAGTTTAACATTGAAACGGATAAATAACATTCTTGAAACGGTCGGATGTCTGTCAGAAAAATATTAGTACGAATACATAACAAAACATGAGTGGATCCAGCAATTTACATCAGAGGCCCGGGATCCAGCTCCTGGTAAGAATTTCAGACCACCTCTTGATCTAGGATCAGGGTGGGTTCAGATCCTATACCCCCACTATGGGGCCCTAATTTAGGGATTGCGAAGACTATCACTGATTATTTTGCCCATGGCAGGAATCGAACCCACACACCCCAGTCCAAGATCCCAAGGCTCTCATAAAGTCTAATGCCTATTATCTAATTGTTTAATAGTCTCAATTCATCAGTATGTCCTTAGCATATTAAGAACTAGATGCGTCCATTTATAAACACGAGCGTTTAAGCCCAATTAATATATTGCATAGACAATGCCACGAGATTGTCTATCCAACTTAGACCACATGAACTTCATGGACCATTGTACATGTATACGATATAGATGGTTGAAACAGAGGCCAGGGATTGGACAAGGTCTAATTAAATGTACTAAAATAAGGGATGTATGCACTAAGTGCCCAATATATGCATCGCATGACCTCTGAAACCTCATGCAATACTAAAAATAAAATGATGACGTCAATTTCGGTAATAAAGAACTTATTGAACTTGAATGCTCATAACTAGATCTATTCTCTAAGGGGTCATTCGATTTCTATTCAATGAATTATTTCCTTATACTTAAATGATCAAGGCAAGAGGAAATATTTGTACAAATAACTAGCAATTTTCTAAACAAGTGCGTACTTAAAGTACCAGCACTGACTACGCGGTGTAAACTGTAATTTGTGGCTGATCATGAATACCACAAAATATGGATAATTATATAAATGAAGTATTTTGGTACAATAGAAATTACGAGCACTGACTTCGGAAGTTCATAATACTAATAAAGTATTATTCATTCACAAACTATCCTGTAATCTTCAAACATATGTATACAACTTCTTTATAAGGAAGGCAATTGTGAAACTATTGAAAAGTTACATATATCTCTGGCTATAACCAGTTAAGTGTGGTTTCAGCTGACAATTTGTAAAACAACATCAAGCAATTTTAACCAAACTTAGTATACAAGTTACTCATCAAACTTCACCAGGACACAGATCAATATCCAAATATGGTACAAATATGTGTCTGCACATGTGACCCCATCTTGTTACAAATTCTAAGGCCCCCTTATAAATGCAGCCTGTCTCTCATCCCTGTCTCTCATCCCTGTCTGTATTTTGGTCGGCAATGTATCCTTTTAAACCTATAACCACTTCAGGAAACAACACAAACATTATCTGCTACAAATACAGTACACTCTCACATAAAGACCATCTCAAAATTAAGACCAACTCATCAATAATTAATTAATAATAATTAATTAATAATAATTAATTAATAATAATTAGACCATATATTCATGGTTCAGTTTTCAATTTTATTTCCCTATTTTAACTCAATAATCAGACCACCTCAGTAATAATTAAGACCAACTTTCTCCAGAATCAGTAATGGTCGTATTATCGAGGTTTTACTGTAACGGAATGTATTGACTGTTTGTGAGTTTAATTTTTTATTTCTCATCTTATTCAAGGGACACAATTATTAACCATTTATATTTTAATATGAAACCAGTCAAAATAATGTTTTTAGATGACTTTTGAAGTATGATTGATTGATTTTTTCAGGCTTGACACTATTTTTCAACAGTATTTCAGTTATACTCAGTGGTCTGCAGTTGATCTAACCTGAGTGCTCCTGGGTTAACAGTAACCAACCAGTACTAACCTGCTCCTCTGCAAGCAACTGACAACTTCTCTACATAAATCAGAGTTCGGAGGCGGAGGACAAATGACTTTGGATGCATTATCTTCAGTCAAACTGTCACGAAAGAACATTCGCCTCGCCCAGGTTTTTTCGAACCCACAACCTCTAGTTTTACAGGCGAGCATTTACAGGCTACTTTTAAAGTAAAGTGGTTGCCTATAAACAAATGTGTTTAACCAATTAATTCTTTATTATTAGGCAACTGTTGATAAAATCGTTTGACTTTTATATATAGGTGCTTCTTATTTTCAAAAACATCGTGTCCAGATTGTCTTGACAGTAAATTGTGAGCATGAAAGTCTCCCGTATAATTATTGTGTCATCATTATTTTAGGACTCGTAGTCAGGACATGTCACCATAATGGTCTTTAGTTACATTAACAAAAGAATGTTCTATATTTATCGACACCTATATTTGAATATGATGAAATGTCAACACCGGGAAGAATGCTGATCTCAGAAGTTAACTCGTCCATATGACCCATTCCTTTCTATATTTAAAGCCACTGAAAGAAGATTTTAAAAGGATCTTTTATGTGTCTACATCAACTGTTGGTTCTTTACAAGAATATAAGACTGAAATAGATTGTACACACATTCATAGCTAGCATATAAATACTTTCTAATCGCGGACCCAATGAACATCGAAATTTAATAAAATCATCATGAAAATGGCACAGAAAGGCAAGCAACAGATTTCCTTCATTTGAATTCAAATTAACAAATTATTGTAAAATAATACATAATTAATGGCATTTAAATGTGAAAATGTAAAAGTAAAAATTTATCCCCCCCACCCCCTGATAAATTCATCAATAATACCAAGCCTTAAATTGTATATGTGTTATTTTTACAAAATAAAGAAAAATGGGACTGATTGTAGAAAATTAGAAAAAGCGCTCATAATTCTACATGTGAATGTTGCAGAATTGATTTAAATGTAATTATGATGTACGCAGGGAATACCATAATTAGAGAGTCTTTTAATCAGGTGACCATTATTTAGCACATCAGTATTTTTGTCAGACAAGTATGTTGCATACTAAAATGAGGCAATAAAACAATCTGCCAATAATTAAAAAATCTTAATGTTTCTAGTCACAGGAAATTTACAGTAATGGCGTCCCCTTGGACGTTCAGCCACACCGATCTCGCACCTAGTGGTCCACATGTCTTCAACAATTGGCTGACTCACAATAAGTGGGTATTTAAACAAACATTGCATAAAAGAGGAAATCCGTGCCAATTCATCCATTCAAAATAAAGAATATTTCACAACATTTTGAAAATTGAATATTCTAGTAAATATTTATTTAAATTTGAATGCAATCAATAACATTCCTTCCTCAATGACTTTTTGAAAATGAAGAGCTTCAATAAGAAGATAAATTTAGTCCTCTTGAATACAAGCAAGTCATTCTGTATCTCTGTTTGTTCAAATACTTCTGTTTACAAGCCTAATTTCATTATCTCAATGGAAAACACTTGACAATCTTCCTGCTTAAAGCTTGTTCAAAATATTTCGAAAAACGATGCAGAAAATTAGTCATACCACGAACAAAGGTGAAGCGAAGTGACCAAAAGCAGACGGAACATGAACGGAAAAGAGGCAGACATAATCTTCATGTGTCCTAAAGTTGTAAATTCTAATAAAGTTGCTGTTCAACTTGAAATAACAGCAGAAAAGAAAAGAAATCCAACAAAAAAGTAAACATTATTTGTTAAACAAGTTAAGTCAGAAGAAAATCATTTTTCTTACAAGCTTTTGAACATATTTTTTTACATTCTTGGTAATTTTCTTCGCATGGCCAAAGAAGACCTGTATAACACATACCGAGGGCTCAACGCAACACTGTCGTAACTCCTATGTATTTATATAGGAGTTACGACAGTGTTGCATTGAGCCCTCGATTATTACGTCATAATCCTGTTTAGTTTAAATGTGTTGATTAATTCTGTGTCAAACGTGCTCTTATTCCTTTTTAGGGCAGCGAAGTGTCATTGGTACAATTGATATCGATGTAACAATAATTTTTTCCTGTCAACTAATCGATATTCGATACACATTATTGATATGCTAATTTTATGGCGGTTAATTACAGGAAAATGGGTACAGTATAAAAAGTGCCGAAATAGAGTAACGTCACTTTGTAGTTGGTCGCTTGTTAATTAAACAGTGCTCTAGTGGATATATGTAGTGCATTCCAAATGTCTTTAAATGACTCAAAAACAGATTATGTCAGTTAAATACAAGATTCAAGAATACTGTTCAAACTACAAGTCATCATTTCTAAGCTTCTAAGTTTGAAAATAAATGACAATAAAGATTCAACAAGATTTCCCAGGAATTCTTTACATAACATCAACAGAGGTGTGGACAAAACATTTATTATATTTCACTCCCTTAGATGTCTCAAGTATTTCTCCAGTAGTTTTATGTAATAAGACATGCATGCGGCAGACATTGTGGTGATAATGAAACAAAAACAACATAGAAAACAACAAGACAATCATGTTGTCTTCATTATGCTATATCAAACATTAAGACAAAAACAACACACAATTTTCAAACAACAGTACTGCGCACCAGTCGAACATTCGAAATTACAGATAACAGCAACATTAGAATGTATTCCAGAACTTATCAGTTATTCTACAGAAAGTTACATTTTACGGGTTTTTTGGTTCATAGTCTGTAATGTTTCATATTTTCAGAGAAAATCCATTCATCGTGAAAACTTTAATGATTGAGGTTATATATTATTATAGGAACTCTGAACACTTATCTGTTATTTTGTTTTCAAATATGCCAAAAATTAAGAAATATTTCTTTTGAGAGTTTCTGTTTCCGTAATAACAAATTTCAAAAGCTGTGCACAAATTAAATAATCGAAAAAAAATTATGTTCCAAGTTTCTAAGACAAATTAATTTTTTTTAATTAAATGATATGCGTAAGTAATATACATAAGTTTAACATGCATGTTTTGTACAATTACTGATTCTTAAGATTAATTGACATGGCTAATTAACTAATAGGTTCTTCAAATGAACCACACATTTTTGCACAGCAACTTGAAAAAAATATGCTATCACAGGGATTTCCCTGATGCAGAATTCTTGAGTCCCTGATTCCCTTTTCTTTCTAGGGACTCCCATTTCAACTTAATGAACATCCCTGGGACCCCTTAAATAAACTTTTGTCAAGTATAAACTGCAAATCTGGGACCCTACAAATGTACTAAGGACCCCCAATTTATCAAACGTGAGGGTCCAAGGCCCCTAGCAGATAAAACCTAGGGAAATCCCTGCTTTAATATTTGTAACAATATTTTATACCATATTATTAATTCGCATCAGGATTATACATGTTTGGGTGTATTTCTTAATGCTACGCCCTAAAACAAGCTATATTCATGCTCACATATAGTAATGACCTTATTTGCACCTAATTAGCATAATTTATGCAAATATAATTACAGCTCAACATCGTTAAAAAGATGGAGCATAATTGATAATTATAGGTGTATGTATTGTTTTTGATCTTAAAAAATATGTAGCAATTAATGAATGATTAAACGAATATGACAACCGTCAGTGCCTGAAGGTATTTCATTCACAAGGCTGTCGTTTCAAATGATGTGAAAGCGTAAACAACATCAATTACCTGCAATTTGGTAATTGGACAACCATAATGATATTATAATCAAAGTACTGATAGGACATTAATCAAAGTACTGACAGTGCTCAAAGCACGAAGTGAGGTAATATAGGACAAAGGCATAAATGTTGTCCATACAACTGGTTCTTTGCACTCTAATACAAATAGTGTATCTATTAAGACTGTAACATATTTGTCTCAAACTTCTACCCCTAATTTATACTAATGTATTATAAATTTAAGGCAAGGTGCTAAACTATCTGTTGTATCTAAACCTCAGATATACCCACACTATAATTACTTAGCAATTCAAATATATTTTAATGATAAAAATATTCACATATAAAGAAGTGAAAGTACCAGAAATCACCAGTACTTTGATTGCATTTTCTAAAAATGACTGGGTGAAAAATTAATGTGATCAACAAATTATTGTTTGAACTTTTTTTGCAGTAGAATATTATGTGCTGCGCCACAGGCAGTAATTTTACGTTTTTTTTCTCACAACTGTGAAAGCTCACCACATTGTGAAAAGCAATTTCTATAACTGTAAGGTTCAATAAAAAAAAATTCATCGAAAAAACAATTAGAAAGTCACAGCATAATTGATACATTAATTGCCTTGTGTGGTATGTTTTATAATATTCACAAGAAAGCATCCATTGTTTGATAAGACTTCAGTAATGTGCCAGTATGTAATGGATACAAAACGATATCAATATCGAATAACTTAGAAATTAATGCCAGACAGGAAATGTTGCAGACTGATATTTGTTAATTTTCAAACAAAGTATTACAGGGATCATAAACACATCAGAAACATCTTCACATTTTAAGTTGGCATCATTTCTCTGCAACTTTTTGCAATTATTAAATCAACGACAATTCATATTATTGCTGTTACCTGAGCAGTGCAACTTACGATTCATATTATTGCTGTTACCATCTGAGCAGTGCAACTTACAATTCATATTATTGCTGTTACCAGCAGTGCAACTGATAATAACACACTTAAAAAACTCAAGGACTATAAATGTTGATCCTCGTATAAATATGTGGGTCCACTACCGATTTAATTGCTTCAAGTTTCTTCACATACCAGAAATATGACAACATATATTGTACTTAAACCACTCAAGGATGATAACTCTTGGTCTATTCAACTTTCAAACTGTTGTTCGAAAGTCCCATTCTAAGTAATAAATATAATCATTATGATTCATATTCAGTTGTAACAAACTGGAAACAGGCTTTATAGTGACAAATGAAGCAATTTCAATTCCTGTACAAAATGGTATTGAATTTACGGGAGTCAAGGGTGACAACTCTTACCTTGATAATATTCCATGTGGTCTGTAATGAGAATTTTTAAGAGAGCATTCTGGTTACGTATATTCTGTACAATAAATTGTTCCGATGCTAGCAGGTATTTCATTTCTGTGTCCTGTGAACAGCATGACGCTTGCTCAGCCGTTAGAGATCTTGAACAGATTCGTAATCCTTCATCTGTAAGAGATAAGAAAACATAAGTTCACGCTGGGAAAACAATAATATAGGTAGATATATTAATCAGGAAACAAAACCAGTTCATTTATCCAGGAACCTAGCCAATGTGTAAATTAAAACGGTTACTCGGCAGCAGTACTGCAGCGACACGATTTAACTGCACCACTTGTGATGTTTTGTCAGAAAATTCAGACCAAGCCCTGTCTGGTATTCATATAATTCTTCCGGAAGAGAAAAAATTGAGAATTAAAAATGAAAAGCCACTGGGGCTGCAGACAAAAAGCGATAAGCTGATTGCTGGTATCTTGGGCAGTATATCATAATAAAAGACGGATGATACAGGCGAATGGATAATTTGATGTGAGACAAATTAACGAGGCTGAAGGAATAGGTATAGGTTTTTGATTACAGGCACACATTTTCACAGTTGGTATATTATATGATAAAATTTCTGGCAGAGACTCTTCACACTGAAGGTAAAATAATTAGCAACAATCTCTGATGAAGCTGAAAATGCAAGTTATATTGACAGCAAAAAACAAACTAAAGAAGACAAGCACTTCAAATAGATTCCAGGATTGTTTCCTTGCAGAATCTGGAAATTATTCCTAACTTTGGTATTACGCAAGATAACAAGAAAAGAAATACATATTCAAAGTCAAGACTATACAACATGAAGACTATATATCGAGGAACGCAACACTGTCGTAACTCCTATATAAATATATAGGAGTTATGACAGTGTTTCGTTGAGCTCTCAATATGTGTCTTATGTCTGTCATAAACATTCCAGATGTTTTTTATGGTCAAAATCAGTCACACTGAAATACAGCTTGACAATGTGATATTACATCTGGTTGTGATTACTCACTTCAGACTTGTGATCAATCCAACATAGTATTTTTAAGTCCTGTCGGTTTGAAAAATCATAAGAGTGAGGAATAAGTTTCCACACACTTTCCACACACAGCCAAAAATGACTGCACCTCAATACATGTCAGTATGCACCTAAATACATGAGTATGCACCTCAATACATGAGTATGCACCTCAATACATGTCAGTATGCACCTAAATACATGAGTATGCACCTCAATACATGAGTATGCACCTCAATACATGTCAGTATGCACCTAAATACATGAGTATGCACCTCAATACATGAGTATGTTCATGTTCCACACATATTTGCTTTGGTTACTTGCTGTTTCAGGCTCTTGTATCTTTGAATCTGATACATTTTGGTTGTGCCTTACTCAGTGTTGTCAATAAGAACCTGAGCTGCCAGCCGAAATTGCCAGTTCACATGGCATTTCCAGAGCCGGTTCAAATTTGCGAAGGTTGCATTTTTTATCCCCCAGACGCCTGCCTCTACTCGTATGGCGGTTACATTGTTGTTTGGGCTGGTTCAACCAAAACTTATTGACAAAACTGCTAACTTAAAAGTTATGATTCTAGAATTTAGGGGTGACAGGTTTTTTTTTTATGCGAAATACAATCAGATGTACCATATACAATGAGAGGGGACTTCAAGGCCGAGTGATATATTAAAGGTCTCTTTCCACTCACCACTAAAGGTTCAAATTCCACCCAGAATGAAACATTTCTATGCGTGTGCCCAAAATAATGCAAGAAGGGACACTTCCTCCACCCTAATACTGGGAAAGTCACTACATGACCCCGGTAAGCTTATGAACCTTAAAACCCCTACACAAAAAAGATACAATAAGGGCATGTTGATAGGGTATCACTGTATTCTTGAAGGTAAATATGACCGAGGGACGGCCATATTTGTAACACACATTTATTGTCAATCTGTCATCAGCAAAGATTTGAAATTAAAACTATTGATTAATCAATAATGTTCACTTAGAGCACAAGTTTACAGTTTATCTTGCTCATCAAAACATGCCAGAATGTCCAGCGTTTAATCAATGCATAAATAAACACATTTAACGGAACTACAAATTGCAGGGAATATGATTGTATAAAATAAATCCGCTAAACCAACATGCTCATTCCACAAATACAGGGTTTTTTTTAAATTGGGGCTTTAAGGTGGTGAAGTCGACATGTGTTTTGACAAGTTTATCAATATACACATTAATGGATTAAAGTTGTACATGTAGAATGACTTTTGATGATGTTTTACATTCTGGTAAATGCTCACAATTTTTTTACAAAATTACAGCAGTATTAGTTGAAGGACTGTATAACGATAAAACAGTATACATTTCATCTTGCTATAATATGTAGTTTCAAAAATATTGCTAAAAAGCAAATATGGCTATTTTCTATGGTAAATATCTCCTTAATTCACAAAATCAGCCAGGGTCATGTCATGACTATCCCAGCTATTTAAGGATGGAAGAAGGAACCACTGACCTTCCATAAGCCAGCTGGATGACTTCCTCACATCCAAAATTCTATACATGTATTCTACATGGGATTCGAGTCAGCAGCAGTGAGGGGCAAGTCAGATCTAAACTCTACATGAGCAACCATATCCACTCAACTATGGAGGCCCCTCCACAAACACAAGTAAATCATGATTGGATCATCTAGAGTCAGTTAGCAATTCTTCATTACCAAAAAATGACCACTACATGCACGACTGTTAAAAGATCATCGACATACCTAAACATAGTACAGTAAAACTTCACTTAAAGACCACATCAAACTACAGACCACCTCATTAATAAGACCATATTTTGATGGAACAGTTTTTAAGTTGTCTTCCATATTTGAACAGACCAATAAGCAGACAACCGGAAAGCTAAAAGACTCACTATCTTCACAACCAATGGGGCCGTCCTCTTCTAGAGGTTTCACTATACAAAGTATGCAGTAACAACGACAGAACAGAAACGTCCATGCATACATACATGCTGTATCTCTGCAGTAATTATGAGACTTCATCACAGGTAGTTGTACATATTTACACAGATGTCTGACAATTCCACCAGCTGATAATGGCAAGGTTTGTCAATAACAAAAGAAAACCATTTATTTTATAGTTATTTTCTAGCGCAAGTAAGTTATACTAAACTCATACTTTTAGCCCCCTGGACAGATTATTGACAAAACATGCAGCTTGTTAAATGCTTAAACCCCGGATGCCATGTTTGAAACCAGCATTGATAAGACTATGAGGCACCATTTCTGACTGAATCTGGAATCAATGACTGTCATTCGTATGAAGAAATTGTCTAGAAATAACACTTCAATGGAAACAAATAATTGTATGACATCTACACGCAAGACTCCCAATAAATGAGTGGCAGAATGAATTGGCTTTTTTTAATGAAATCATTCTAAAGAGCAGGTACTGTGTGAAACTTTGTTATATCTTTAGATCTGATCTAGTTGTACAAACAGAATCACATAGGGTGTAGGCAAGCAAACAGTGCATTTCTATTCAATATAAAACTCATTTCAGTTCTCTATATTTATTGGAAAGTAAGGAACAAAATAGCATTCACACTCTGTAATTCATTCAAACATTTAATACAGTTTGTTTGTTTCATCGGGTTTAACGCCGTTTCTCAACGATATTTCAGTTATATACGGCGGCCAGTTCAACCTAACCAGTTATTCCTGGACTGAATTCTTACCAGTACTAACTTACCCTTCCACAAGGAGCCGGCAACTTCTCCACATGTGGAGGAAAATCGACATTTGTGTCAAATTTTCATGGAAGGGTATGACCTGCCACGACCGCGAATCGTACCCAGATCGCCGGGTTACAAGTCCAGCGACCATTTAATACAGATAACGAGGATAAAATGAAACACAGTAACATGGAAATGTTTCATATTGAAGTATGATATTTTCTTCTGATTTCATAACTTCATTGATCTATATATATAGGTACAAAAATCGGCTTTCCATGAAGCTATATTTATATGGTGACATCTATTACACTGCATTCATCATACCAGGGCCTAGGATTATAACGGATATTACTTACACAGGCAAATTTCTTAAACCAAACCTTTCTGTATTGCTACAGTACTAGCAGAGATTATAAAACATCTTGCCATGAACGTGACTCTCAAAACTAAAGCATCTGATTGGTTGTTTCTGAGCCTAGTCTTAAAATCAACCAATGGTAATGTCTTTGGTTGCTTTATTGTGAGTCATAGAATTAAATGAACATGAAAATGTTGATATGTGTTAAGTAATTTGTTTCTTTCCATTTGAAAAACAAGATTTTTAAAAATTTATGTACATTTTATAATAAGTAAAGCGTTTCTGACGTGACATCATTTTTTAGTTTACTTTGTATTTTGTTCTTAATATTAGAAATGCTATAAAAAGAAAAGTAGATGTCCGATTTGAATATTTTTGGTATTAAAGGAAACTAGAAAACTATATCTGTAAGACAATATAAAAAACTTGAAAATAGATTTTTGGTTACTAAAACACGTTTCGTCGTGCAACAGCTCATTTAATTACAGAATTTGTTTAGTGTAAGTATTGATTTTGTTCACAGAAGTTCATTAAGTAAAGGTTTATCTGTAGTTGCTCTCGATCTTCTGATCAAAGTCAAAACTGTACTGTGAAATTCATTAGATTCAAACGAGGGTTAAGTGGTAACGTTATAATAAATGGTACAATCGCCTGACTAGTAGCGATTTAGTGCAAGCTTAATTAAATACATGTAACGTAATGCTATATAGCTAATATAGAACTTGGAGGGAGACGTCAATATCTCATATATACTGGTGACAATTTATATTTTCTGAAGATCATTATAGAGTTGAATTCTTACAATTTGATATTTTAATCAGCCAAATTAAATCTAACATACAGATAAGAGAGGAATGATAAAAATGTGACCACCAGACAGACGAACTGTTTCATTGTACCGTAACAATCAATTATAAACTACAAACGAAGTACCGTATATATACATTTAATCGTATATATACATTTAATCGCTAAGGGTCTTACTGCATCAAAGGTTTTTTAAACACTAAATTGACAATAATTGGATAAGTCCATGTTATGGACACTAACAATTGAATATTTCAATATGACAAAAACTTATAATAATGAAGTTCTTTGGGGTCAAATAAAAAAATGTATTGTTTAACTGGCCCCGTTTTTCCAGACCGACCATACTTTTATTTTACTAATCTGAAGAACCAGAATTGTTTCAGCATCTGATTATTTCTTGCTCAAATGCAAAATCACCCAAGACATGGCAATCATTACATTACTCTAGAGGGATTTTCAAAGAATATCAGGTACATTGCGCGTAAAAAAATAATTAGTCATATATTGACCTAAACCCATTGATGATTATCTGTCCGCACGATAATCCGGCTTCAAGATAGAGAACTACGAATAAACCATATTTTACAGTACAAGCTAAGAAGTTTTTTTGAAAAAGTCTTAACCGAAGTCTGTGATCAACAATCTTAAGTTTTTGAGTACAAGCAAACAAAAAGAGAAATTTAACAGCTTATGAGTGTATCTTTGCTGCAGTTGAATATCCTTTAGGGCAGTTAAAACACCTTTTCTGCACTTTATTAAAATAATGTACCTTGATGCCTTAGGGCCTTGCTATAAATTAATTTGTCTGTTTGTAGACATGTAAGCATTTGTTACAGTGTTCTACATTGTTTCATTTATGACACATTAACGTCTGCACTGGTTCAAGAGAAGTAGATACTCAGGTAAGCTAAATATAACCAGATAAATCAAATATAAGACTCAAAACCAGTGTGGTCCTGCTAGACTGCCTAAATAATTCTGCATTTTTTTGTTCTAGAATTATGGTAAATGACTTATCTTTAGTATCACTTTTCAAATTGGAGAGCATTAGTCTGATGATAGCAGACACAGACTTTGTTATTGATAGGTCCCAGGTTATAATCCCTACAATGGCTAGTTTTTTAAACCAAAAATAATTTACCCAACACGATCTTTTCACCATCAGATGGACACACTTACGGACAGAGGCAGAGAAGAATGCAAGCACAGACGGACACATGCACAGGCGGACACACATACAGACAGACACAGGCACATACGGACACATGCAGAGAAAAATGCAAGCACAGACGGAACATGCACAGGCAGACACATGTACAGACAGATACAGGCACATGCGGACACATGGCACAGGCGGACACACATACAGACAGATACAGGCACATGCGGACACATGGCACAGGCGTACACACATACAGACAGATACAGGCACATGCGGATACATGGCACAGGCGGACACACATACAGACAGATACAGGCACATGCGGACACATGGCACAGGCGGACACACATACAGACAGATACAGGCACATGCGGACACATGGCACAGGCGGACACACATACAGACAGATACAGGCACATGTGGACACATGCACAGGCGGACACACATACAGACAGATACAGGCACATGCGGACACATGGCACAGACGGACACACATACAGACAGACGCAGGCACAGATGAACACAGGTACAGACGGATGCAAGCACAGACAGACACATGCACATCTAATCAGTAGGTTAGCCTGACCCCATCTAAATCAATACTAGGATATCTGTATTTAAAACGAATTGCAGATACGATGCAAATAAGTAAAATTAAAGTTTAAATTATTTATCCATGTGTTATCATATCCTAAAATAAACTTGCCTCTATATGCCTGTATCATGCAATGGCAGAAAAATAAAATTATGAATTCACCTGTGACTTCAAAGTTTGACAAATTATAGCATCATATTTTAGAAAATCTTTGAAATGGTTTAGTTATAGCAGCCCTCTATCTTAACTGTTTTGATGAATTTTTTCTTGTTCCTTATGCGGAAAAAAAATAAGATTACACAAAAAAGTAATTTATGACAAAGAACTGTAATTCATCAAGTAAATTTGCGCGTTAAAAACAACAATACTCACTTAATATTCCTCACAACACAAGTATGACAACCATTTAATTCAGACTTATAATGCTATGTACAATGAATTATATATTCGCACTTAGAAGATGGTGTCAGTAATACACCTGCGTATTGTATGTACACCAGATACAATCACTTCCGACTCCGAGACAAAACGTATGTTGCATCTCATCTTTGGTCAACTAGCAGAAGCCAATGTTAGTTCATCAAGTCTTGGCTAAAAATACTTTGATTTTATGTCTTAAATTTAGCGCTCATTGTTTTACATCTTATTGACAGTATAGAGCATTTAATGTAGATCACGCAGTGTCCACTTGTAGCAGATATTAGTGCTGCCTCTCTGTGATACCTGACAACATGTGACTATGGTACAACATGGGCAAGGGAGCTACCAGCACCATTTTTAACAACTCTGGTATTCGAACAATCCAACAATTATTTATATGTCTGTGCTGGTATGTTGTGCAGAAGAGCTGCAATGGTACAGGTATCTCTTGGTATGTTGTGCAGAAGAGCTGCAATGGTACAGGTATCTCTTGGTATGTTGTGCAGAAGAGCTGCAATGGTACAGGTATCTCTTGGTATGTTGTGCAGAAGAGCTGCAATGGTACATGTATCTCTTGGTATGTTGTGCAGAAGAGCTGCAATGGTACAGGTATCTCTTGGTATGTTGTGCAGAAGAGCTGCAATGGTACATGTATCTCTTGGTATGTTGTGCAGAAGAGCTGCAATGGTACAGGTATCTCTTGGTATGTTGTGAAGAAGAGCAGCAATGGTACAGGTATCTCTTGGTATGTTGTGCAGAAGAGCTGCAATGGTACAGGTATCCTCTTGGTATGTTGTGTAGAAGAGCTGCAATGGTACAGGTATCCTCTTGGTATGTTGTGCAGAAGAGCTGCAATGGTACAGGTATCTCTTGGTTTCGGTTCAGTTTCGAATAAAACCCTTTCGGTTTTCATATATTGGTTTCAGTATTATAAATTGATATATGACGTACATAAAATTCTCAATAACTGATAGTTTAATGCCCAGATAATGAAAGATATGAACTACTGACTAGATGGTAAGTAGAAACAGATTATATTTTGCTAATATAAAACAAAATAGAGCCAGAATGTTAAGTACCGAAACCTAACCGAGCCAAATCAACTGAAAACATCTGAACTTCGGTTAACCATTGCACATACCCCTTTTGTGTAGTGCTCATATACAGCTGGCTGGGCTGTAAGAGAGGTGAGGTAAAGAGGAAGCCAACTGTATGTATAGGGACAAAATTACCTACAAAGGGCTCCTGCAGGCCAGACACAGAGGAGCCAGGCACTCTGAGGGAGTTCCCAAATTATCTGGTCAGTATAGTGTCAGATAGTTCAGACTCCAAGCTGAGGATGTCAGTGGATACTTAAGTGGGGCCCCTACTATATTTTGATATGATATAACCCTCCAGAGAGGGCCTCTCTTCAGCAACAACCTCTCTTCAACAAACTATCAATTTTTCCTGTAGGAAGAATTCACAAGCAATTTAACCTCTCTAGAACAATGACCTTTCCACAACAGCCAAAATGTATAACTCCCACAGAGTATATGCTCAAGAAAGTCTCCACTGTACTATGTAATCAGGGGAAGAGAAATTTAACACAACTACGTATGGGCCTTTTAAATTGTGAAAAAATGATAACCACCCATTTGTTTTTACATTACCCAGCTTACAGTATATTCATAAGTATCAAGTTCATTCACAGATGAACCTACATCATTATGCATCAATTTTCATTTTATTATAACCTTCAAGGTTTAATGAATAATTAATAATAACCCCTGGCAAAAAGTAGTTACGTATCCATTTACAAATGCTTGATAATGTTGGCAACAAGTTAATGACAAAGGTATAAAACAAGTTTTGCATCTACAAACTATCAGATTACTAAAAAGAATAGTAAATACCACATGAGATTGTCGGGAGTTCTCTCCCTTTATCCTACATATAATACAGAAGGGGAATAGAAGGGGAATAGAAGGGGAGAGAACTCATGACAATCTCTGTGGTTAACACAGTTTTTAACAAATATATCGTCCAAATAAGATGTGCATGTATATGGGTACCTTTAAGGATCCCAGAAGAATAATATATTCTGATACAACACAAGTTCAACAGTACATGTTTCTATTATATGATGCCTTATTTTATTTATTTTATTATAATAATTCTTACATAACCAGTCAGTTATACTATTATTGCTCAAAAGATGTGATCAATAGCTGCATGACATATGTCCATTTACTCATATGTGATGATTAAGTCATGATCAATTTAATATCAAGCCATATTTTTCATGGCATGTGACAAACGTTCTTTGTGATATTAACACTAATTGTTAAGCACATGTAATCCCTAATATACTTTGTGGACTAGATATTTATTACCTTTGTGAAAATCTATATAATCGTTATTTGATGGAAATATAACGTCTCAAAAGACTTAATGGAACTTCGTGTTCGCACTTAAACGTACAATAAATAACAGCTGTGGTTACAGTTATATATAGACATCAGAACCATCAGGGAGCGGCCTACATGTCCAAACACCACAGACGTCTATATTATACAACATCATTTTGTTAAATCATTGAACATTACTGCTAAAATAAGATCTTCCATTACACAAGCTTCTTGGTGTGAGAGTCACAGGGGTCTGGGTATCCAACTATTTTTGGGGGAAATATATTACATATAGCATAATCTCCCAACTACTTGGATACTAGCCCCTGTGAGAAAAAATAAGGATACTTGAAACAGTCTTCAATGAGGTACACATGTTTTCTCCCATTAAAAAACCATTAAATAATAAAACCATAAATGGACTGAAAAGGACTTTCGTCAGGAATAATTATAATGAAGACCAAATCGTTTTATCTATATCCCCGTCAATTTATCGCTTCATCAGCATTTTTTATATTGTCATTCCCAAATGCTATTTTAGCCTAGCGTATTGTCAACTTTTCCAGTTATGGAAAAAAAAAACAATCACTCATGGCACGCAATGTGCTATAGACAGCAAGAAATCTGTTCCATACACTATCAGTTTAAACCATCTTTCATACATTAAATTTTCAATGAAATTCTTTTCATTCTGAATTTTTTGGCGATAAGAATGTCAAATTGGCATGTGTTCACACTGCAAAAAGTAGCGTTTCAAACCAACAATGATAACAAAATGCTAATGAAGATAAAGGTACAAGGCCCAGGGAGAGTAATATACTAAGTTTTATCTATTGAGATACTAAATACCTTTTCAATTTTCAAACAAATACGTAATCAATGAAACAAGGCCACGTTACATTGGACTCATACTATCATTTACTTCGCTATTGTTTTCATTTTTTTGTTTTGTTCAAGCAAAAATACCACCTGTGTGATTTGTTGTTGAAAATACGAGGTTGACAGTTAAATGTCAGACTGAATGAATGAAACGTTGAATGATTTAAAATCACAATGAATCAATTTAAGTGCAAAATGGTAAGAAAAAAAGTGGTAAGACAGATCAGGGTTATGCTTACAATACACGAATACCAATTAAGCAGAGAAATGATGAAAAACAAATGTTATTATCTATTTTATTATTATTTTGATAATTATTTTATTTGAGGACTTAACACAGCTAAGCAGTCAGGCTTAAGATTCATAAATACTGAGCTAATAAAGCAGTTGAGAAGTGTCTTTGAGTCATATATTATACCTAATCTAATATTACATCTACAATTGAAAATGCCTATGGGAGACACCGGTATAGAAAGTCCCCTCACTTGTTGACAGGTTGCACTAAATGACCTCTCGAATCAGTGACACACCACTGGAAGACCAACGACTGAGACACAGTCCAGCAATTTGTTACTAAGAACTAAAAAGAGAGTATTTGAAACAAAAGTACCAAAAATGATGGGGCGATAATACCAGTAGATGAGATACAAAATTGAATGTTGGAAACACTGTGATTCAGGCCTTTTTTATTCATTCTAAGAGTTACCTCTGACATAGACAGAGGTATTCCCTGGAATGCAAGGAAGTGACTTTCCCCGCTCCAGCTATAAAAATTCTCCAAAATCCACACGTTTTTCTTTTGATGGCTTTGATACTTTTTAGCTTTTTATGTACATAAATGTCAAAAATTATTTGACTAAGTACTTTTCACAACATAGATACCTTTAGATACATGTGTAACAGTTTTTGTGTATAAATACTTAAGCCTCAATTTTTCCGAATCAAGACATTTTTTACGACATACTACTGCAGAGTACTTGACATACTCGATGATTAGTGTTTAGTTATTTCAATTTCTTATAAAACCCTTGATGATTTCAAATCCCCTGAAGAGCCAAGGGATGGTAAATGATGGATGTATGTGTTGCATGAGTAACTCATGCATTGTTTTAGCGTGTAACAACAGAAGGATTCATTGGGAATGGCAGATAACTTCAATACATCAAACACGCTAAGTATATTGAAGTATTAATGTCTACTGATGCAAAGAAAAGTGAATGACAAGCCTTGTTGACTAACACGACATGTGACTTAACGATTCTAAAAACGTAAATTCGAAGTGTTTTGCCCGCATGCAATCATAATGTATGACAATCATCAATTGTGAATGAAGGTGAATATTTTAAATGAATCAAAATTTCACCAAGTGGCATGAAAAAATCCCATCACAAACACAAAAATCAAACTTATGCCATTTACTCACATGCAGTTTCACAAGGCTGGTTTTTTTTCAAGCAAAGAAATTTTCAACAACATACTGTATCTTGTAATTAAAGGTATATACTATAATGCACAAAATTTAATTTTAGATAAATGAAGATTTAATTGATCAGTAGAAAAGCAAATTCATATCATATAATTGTATCTGCTTACAAATATATGACATAAAAATGAGGCAATTGCAAAACATATCACCATGAACCAACCAATACATGTGTTCAAGCCCTGGAGGTAAAGACGGGTGCCACAGCCAAATATTTGGGGTCTGTAGGTCAGAAAATCACCTTTTTTATTCCAATTTTTTTTTGAATTGTAGAAGCTTATAATGATTGACAAGGCGCAAATCTTTTCACCGAGAGGGTCCAAGGCACATGCACATGTATTGTAAAGTACATTTGCATCGATCTAAAAAACGGTCCAGGTGAACCCAAAATCTGCTGAATTCTGCAAATCCATTAAATTCTTAAGCCTTGGTTTGAGTGACATTCTTACTATTATGGGAAAAATGGAACAGAAAATGGCTTACTTTCTCTTTCAGGTGATTTAAAACCAATTCAGGAATTATAAGTCACATTGACAATCCTAAAATTGTCCATCAGAATTCACGAAAAAAATTAAGGGTCTGCAAAAGGAAACTGTAGGGTATAGCTAAGGAAGAGATAACGGAACCACACATTATTTTGGCCTAAAAGAACGCGAAGAATTAATTGAATATCATGAAGTTATACTACCCAACAACCCTTGATCACTACCAGTTATTACAGGTACACATTTACTAGACAGCTGTTAACAATTATGGTTTTATTTTTATATTTAGGTTTATAAAGTTAATATGCATAATACACCAAATTATAACAACAATCAACCGGCAAGGATCATAAAAATGGGGAAAATCTCAGGATTTAGAACTAATACTAAGTTAATAATCTTACATAATGATCCTAAGATATTGCTTTGATGCTGATAAAAAACATTCATTTTTTGGAGTAAGTGCTTCAATAAAGGGCTTTAAGTGTAATACAAGCAACAAAACACGAGAGTTTGTTCTTGGAAAAAGTTGATTCGTCCCTAGAACTTTATATAGCAGGTCCAATTTTCCAGGAGCACTCAAATCACACATTGTACTCTTACGAGTCTGATAGTGTCACTCATATTGAAAAAGTGAAAAATAGGACAGCCAGAAAAAGCCTTAATATATATTCAAGGCCAAAAAAATGTTATTAAATTGCCCTGTACATAATTTAAAGTACATAATTAAGTCAACTATAATCTACCTGTTCTTGATTTACCTTATATGAAAAACAGGTACACTGTTTATACATAGTAAATCAGGTTGGGTGTTAATATACAATAAATACATCATATCACGACTGCCTTGTTCAAAACTGAACTGAACATTGGACCAACATTGAAGTAAGAGGTCAATTTTGGCGAGGGTCGCAGGCTACGTCGATTACTTATTGACTTGAAAGATTCCTCAACATAATTTTACGCATTTCGATGTTTGATAGAAAATATCTTATAAAAATATGTTTACCTGTATAATATATTGTTTGACCTTGATGATAGATATCATCAAAATAGTCTGAGCTTACTAGTTAAAGGTAGACAGATTACAGAAGATAGATTTAGGGACTTTTGTCCGATTTCAACTGGTACATGAAAATTACATAAAACCACCTACTGACGAGATATTTTATAATTTTTCATTGAAGAAGAATTTAACTCTATAACATAAATATTACAACCAGGTCCATGCCATAAGTGAAAAATTTAAGATATTTCTACAAAATTTTCATTCAAACTTATAATTATTAAGCTTCTGTACAGTGAAACCAGTCACTTAAAGACACCTCAAAATTAAGACCATGGTCTCATTATAATAAGACAAATATGTTCATGGACAAGTTTTGAATTTTCATTTATCAATTTATTAACTCAATAATCAGACCATCTCATTAAAAAGACCACCTTTCTTCAGAACCAATAGTGGTCTTATTCTTGGAGTTTCACTGTACAGTAAAACCTCACTTAAAGACCACCTCAATAATAAGACCACCTCGAAATTTAAAGAACATAATTATCAAGGCCATTTTCACTGTTGTGCTCTTTATTCAACCTCAATATTTAAAGACCACCTCAATATTAAAACCAGTTCTCGAGGGTCCCAAGGGTGGTCTTATTATTGAGGTTTTACTGTACTTGAAATTTTAACATCGTTTCTCTGTTCTACCATGTTCTCTCGCCGTGTCTATCATAGAAAATTTTATCCTAAAATAAGCTGAATTTTACATGACAAAAATACACCCAAAAAAACTTGTAAAACAACTTTGTGCTAAACAGCAAAAAATCGTGAGTGAGTTAAACACCGACTTCCAAGTCATTTAGTGGGCGGGAACTTGCTTATCTAACTCTTCGTTAACATGTTGACACTTACTGACAACATAAAAAAGATACGGCTTTTGAAATGCATGTCTTATTAGACAGCGTGGAAAAATTAGTAAAAGGAATGGAATTTTGCGACAAACATTTAGATAACAAAATTTATTAAAATGCAAGTTTAACAATGAAATACAAATTCACAACAGATGAATCATCACATTTAACTTTCAAAGTTTCATTTGTGACAAATTAATGTTCGTCTACTTAACCACACAGCGGTCTAACGGTATCTTCGACATTAACGTTGGAGTTGGTGCCCTTAAAAACACACCAACAGCTGCCTCTGTCACCCACAAGGTCACCAGACTGTACCCTTCCGACGGGTGTTATTTGTTTGGATTGAGAAACAATTACATGATAACATGGCCATAGCAGTGTACAGGCCACATTCATAATATACTTTAAATGTTCAGCAAATTCCACAAATATCACACAACATGTTCAGTGAGTATAGGCAAAGTGAACCAACGGGCAGAAAAACACCTAAACTTAAGAATAGTACATAATTAATGAATGTTGGTCTGAATCTGTGATAAACGGCTTCGCGATGCTGCAGCTTTAATTAATTTAACAGAAATTCGCATTCATTATACTTATATAAAATAGTGCAACAGATTTATTAGTGCCGTCTAGCTAGCTTAAGCGCTGTGTGCAGAAATAATCACAAACTAACAGTTATAATTATTAATACAATACAAGATATTAGAATAAATCAAATGAAATGCATACAAGACATATTACGCTTGCACGTAATCAATGTTTCCTAAAAGGATACACACAGGCATCATTTAAGATAAAATTAAAGGAAAAAACTTTTTTTTCAAACCATTGTCAATTATTTCAACTATAATTTATATGTATTCACCTTTTTATATAGTTCTTCTGAAATTATTGTAATCATTAACAATATGACAATTTTATCCAATTATACCATTTCACTTTTAAAATAAGTAATTTTTTTAAATTATATGTAATTCAGTGATTAATTGAGTTTTCACTAATTAAAATTTAAACAAACACATAATTGGGAAGCAAAAACTCATAATTGTAGACTTGGATGAACCTCATAAATACTCTTTCTATTCCCATTTACCGTAACTTTAACTCTTCAATATACACTATAGCCCGAAGCCCGGGCCTGGTAGTAACTTCGATTTGGGTTAGCATAAATTACTGAGTTTAAGCCCAAATGGGCAAGTGCTTAATTTAAGGGAATATATAGTTATCTCGAAAATAAGGACAAAATAAACTCCAACCATGATTTTAACAAATTGTATATAGACACATATTATATGACTTTCTATTTTATATGAATTGGTCAACTTGGAGTCACATAATTTTGGGCTAGTAAGAATGATATTGGGCTAGCGGTAATTGGCCAAGTACCTTGCCCAGATGGGTTATAGTGTTCTGAGAAAATAAGACAAGTTAAATTTCAATACAGTCGATAAAGTCAATGACTTTGGACAAAGATGTCACCACACTATTTGATAGAAAAGATGATTTTTTCTTTAATTATAAAAACGAGAAAGTAATTAAGGTAAAAGTTCTGCTCTATAAAATCCCATAATTCCTAATCTATAGTCCGTGCTTTTACTAAGTATATGTACTGTCAATAAATGCATACGGATATCGGTTTTTTTATCAAACACACAAATTTGAGTAAGTTTATATAACATCAATATTACTTGTATTTCAACACGTGTGTCGCGTAATAAAATATACCATCTAACAAGTTATCGCGAAATTCACGAATAATCGTCACCTACTTCGAAAATGATAAAAAAAAGTATCGCTATAGCCCGAGGTGTGAAAGTGTGACATAGCCTGGGGGTTAATACAACATGTCTATGTGTAGTTAAATTATTAAATTGATGAGTTATTTTACTTTGATTTGGCCGCTCGTCGTTCAAATTTCACATGATTTGAAATAAACGCTTGATTGACAAGTAAGCGTTTTATTGTAGGTAGGAATAAATGACTTTTGAACCGTATAAAAATACATACCTATTACCGGCAAGTCGGGTACTAAATCTTCAGGGCTTATTTTAGAAAATTCCTCTTTTACCCTTTGGCAACTAGTTCCGACGGTATGTGCGAATAAAACTCCAAACGTGGACACAAAAACACACACGAAAAAACCCAGACGACACATTTTCATTGATGACTACCGTACAATATGAATGAAAATCCACCGAACGATGTTAAAAGAAAGCGAAATAAACCGAAGTTGACCAATGTCAACACAAAATAAAATTATCCAATAAAATGTATTAAAATACTCATTAAAATCATATATCCACACACAAACTCCGTAAATTCTGGGTCAATATCCGTCGGATGTTAAAAATCCCGTCTTGTGAACTCAACTGACTGCGTTTGTCTATTTCACGGTATAGTTGAGATATGAGTAATCGCGTTTTGGCGAAGGAGGGTCGATCAATAAGTTGTGAGAAATGTTTAAAATGCGCTAACTTGAACGATTCATCTATTCGCTAGATAAACCGAATTATCGGAAGAAATTAAAATGTGTATTATACACAAGAGAAATAATACAAACTAACATAGAATGCTCTTCATACCGGAGAATGTCTGCTATGTTTCTATGTTCATTCATGTACCATACATTTGCCAGTCGTATTTTGCCGCCAAATCTGAAACACGTGCTGCTAACATAGGAAGTGTCTAGACACTTGTCCTGAAACGATGCGATAGCTTTCGTCTGCTCAGTTCATTAACAATAATTATGAGAATGAAATGCGCTGGCACTATATACTTACGCGTGTTAATTAAAATGTTTACAACTGGGCCAAGAAAAGCATAGATATATTTCCCTCTATTAACAAATTGCGTATTCGGCATAGATAGCAAACCGAGTTGTTTTTGGCAGTGCGCATGCGTGTGTTCGTGTGTTCGTGCGTGCGTGATTAACGCCTTCGTTTACATGTGCAGACGTCAAGAGGGTCATATAATAGTTGCGTTCATCACAGTACGACTAATCATGGAAGCCTATTAGAATTTTGATTTGTTTTCCGAAGATGGAAAATTAAAAAAAAACAATAACGTAATCGTCCATTCTAGCTGCCTATCGTGACTTATAACAAATGAATTGAATAAATTACTTGTGCTTGTAAACCCATATGTGAACCCACCTTGTAGATAGAACATTCTGATGAAATTGACAAAAACATGATAGACAGTGATTTTAGGTTGGTGTTTTTTTTCAGATCAATAACAAAAAATGAACGACTAAGCAGCAGTTTGATTTTTCATCAATTCAAAATATACACCATTGTGCTTATTTTCGTTTAAAATAGTTCGTAAAAAAATCACTTCAACTAACAGAATGCACCAGAAGCTATTGCACCGTAAGGACTTCCTCTCGTTTATTTGTAGACATGAAAAAAATAGTTTCCTTCTATATGTGCGAGTGTACTATTATAGACATTTTCGGAAAAGTCAAAATGCTTACCAGTATCACGGACTGGTTTATATGTCCGTGCCTGTATATTTTCAGAACAATATACACACATATTAAAGTATCCACTATCATAGTTTGTTCATGTTCTTAGTTTGAGTAATTTATATTATAGATGTTTATAATTTTCTTCATTATTATGTAACTGTATTTGCAATATTTATATATGTGTTTTAGCCTATAGACGACCATGCGTTAGATATATAAGCCTCTGGCTTATTGCGTGTTATCATCTTATACAGAGTTTTTAATTATTATCATTAAAAATGTAGACAGATATAATTATATTATTATGATTCTACAATGAAATGTAATTTAGTTTGTTATCATCCAGACTGGGTTAGCGTGCACAATACGCTAGAACCATGGTAACAAAATAAACGTTAACAGAAATTGTCAACACTACGACTAATCTATCATAATTGTACCACGAAATACAAATTTTGAACTTTGTTTTCTCTGATTGTCTACTACATGTACTCTATTTTACGATCCATATTTAAGGTGACATATAGGGTCCAATGGGCCGGGTGTCTATAGCTCTATAATATTATTTGTATATGTATACGTTGTATATTATACTATAATAAACAATATACTTACTTACTTTACATATCTAGTAGACACTAAAAAACGGTAAACATTAAAAAACAAGTCGTGATAGTTGGCAGCGTGGAACTTTCTGTTGATGTTTGTTTCTGTTATGCTGATGTCAGTGGTATTATCTGTATTCACGGATATATACCGTGATATACGTACAAATAATTTGTTCTAGATGAGAATGTAATAATGTAGACATGCATCGCCTAATAGCTAAGGTAATTGGTAGTGTCTGCTTTGAGTGTTGGAGGCCACGTGTTCGATCCCTAGCCGCGATATATCAAAGACATGAAAACCCGGTACCGGTAGTTCCTTGTGTGTAGTTGCGTTTGTTTATCGTCGCCTCCGGTTCTCCATATGGGCGACGCCTCCGGAAGAATGTTAGACAGTTTAGATTTTTGGAGGATAGTGCATGATACAGAAGATGTCCCAGTTCCAGAAACACCCCTGATTCTTTTACGTGCCCGATGTAAAGCATAGAACTCAGGACCTCGGTTTTTGTCTCCGAAAGACTGTTAGTACTGATAGTGGTGGAGCGGGGGATCGAACCTGCGACCCCTGGATTACTAGTCCGGAGCGTTACCGCTGGACCACTCTCAAGGTAGTTCCTTTATTTAGCATTCTGTACATAAAAAGGGTGGTACCAGGTGATACAATATAAGTTCAAGTGAGTATCTGTAAGATGAATGAGTACCGTGTTGATAGCACCATAGCTAATTAGTTCATGTTACAAGTTGATCAAATGCAATGTTAACTAAAGCTTCTTCATCGTCATGACCTTCAGTCATGTAATTACATATCACTTACCATAACAGTAATCGCTCCTTCCCATAAATAAGAAAATCTGAGTAGAAATAATGAAGACAATGTCATCATTTGTTGCCTAGCAACCATATATCTGACTAATCACCTTACAGAACATTGCCCAGGTCAACCGTACCTAGTGTCGCTGTCCTATGTCACATTTACCACGACAATGGATACTCTCGGAACATGCTTATTGCAATACAATGAATCGACAGATATTTGCATGGTTTTGTTTGTGGTTACATCAAGTCACTTCCGACCCTTTCAACGTCAAAGTGTCGTTCAGAATAAAATGTGCTGCCGAAATGAACATGAAGGAAAACAAGTGGAAGAAATATTTCGCCATTCAAATACATGTATATCATTTCGCATTTTCATGCTCTGTAATATAATATAAAAGGGGGAAAATAGTGTCTATTAACTGTTTTAAGTAAATCTTGCAATCTGTCGGCACCCATTACATCACATTATACTGCATATTGAAATCCTCGACAAAGGGTAGAAGAGAACATTTCGTAAGAACTTTTCATTGAACTGCCATCTTTAAGTGATGACATCAATGTATTTATGACAAAATGTAGTATAATTGAATAACTTGTGTACATATATATGTCAGGTCAGTCTGCAGTCGACATTATACCAGGGTGCATACACACTTGCAAGAATAAAATGTCAGGACCTTTTAAGGACCCTTTCCATTATCTTTTATGATCAATATTGCAATAATTTTAAGGATTTAACTAAATGGCTTACATAAAGAATTAAGATTATTTGCCTTGAAAACCTGTGTCACAGCATATGAATATTTTTGAATTTGTTTCCGATGCTTTGACATTCATGGTCCGTGTCATTATTATTTTGGTATTTTGTGTCCTCATGGTCCCCTCTGGGCGAACCATTAGATCCATTTCTGTTTAGGGAAGTTCTGATTTGTGAGTGTGGCCCTTCCACCTATCCAACTTCTCATATTGACTGAAACATTCTTCAATCAAACCAGGCGTAACAATGTAATTTTAGTCAGGAAGAACTTCTTTCTTGTCTCAAAATGATAAAATTCTAGGGATGAAACGATTTAGCGAACATCGATGCTGTACAAATACATACAGTCGCTGATATGTATCGATACACAAGCCCGGCGTATCGATATAAGTGGATCCCATATCACAACGCAATATAAATATAGTTCCGTTATCATTCGAAAATGACTAATTGGTTATTTCGTATCAGGTAACCAAAAGTGTGTATTGTTTCAGAGTGGTACTAACTTAGCAACCCATTCAACTATTCAGTTGACTCGCGTTTGGGTAAGGGTTACATTCTGTGTAGCGATAAGTTCCTGTCATGGAATCTGGACAATTCTGGTTATGGAATAGTCACTCCCTTTTAGGACAACAACTGCCCGGCTAATGATGCATGTAATATCCCTTTGTATTGGGAATTTGCTTCATAACATAATCGGCTTTCATCATAATAGTTCAGAAAAACAACAAATTTATGAATAAGTAAAGCCACTTTTATTAAGCGTAATTATCAAATAACATCATGATCATACGATACATATAATCAAACTTATTTTCCAGTAAATAAGCATACTCAGTGAAAATGCGACGATATGACAAGAAACAAGAGGTCCATGAGGGCCTGACGCTCAAGTGGCACATTGTGCACATGGACCTTTGATAAGCATTTATTTGGACCAGACAATTTTTGAAGTTATTCCTTATAATTATACTAAGTAAAATAAGTTTTGCAACAAAATTAACACCAAAAAAACGCAGATCACATGATTCCCGTGCAACGTTATGGTTTAGTGCACATGAATAGGTATTGTGTACATTGGTCACTTAAATTGGTCAGATTTGATGTACAAATTGTTAAGTACTGGTCATTAGGTACGAAACCGGCCAACAAGTTAGAATTATTGAGAATGGGAAGGCGAGCGGCAATGACGTTAGACCAACGTCACTTAGCTGTCGGTATGTTGCATGGTGGAGCGTCAGTTCGGGCGGTTTCTCGGCACTTTGGTGTTAGTGCAAGTACAATATCACGTCTAAATCAACGCTACCAGGAAACAGGGAGAGTTCACGATCGTCCACGCACCGGTAGGCCAAGGAAAACGTCCACAATTGAAGATCGCTACATTGAAGTGACGTCACGACGTAACCGTTTTATGTCGGCGCCAAGACTTGCGACAGCTTTACTAAGAACATCTAGAATACGTGTATCGGCGCATACTATCCGGAATATGCTTCACAACAGAGGTTTAAGTGGCCGACGTCCTTACGTTGGAGTACCGTTGACTCGTGAAAACGCACGCTTGCTACTTAGCTGGGCAACGGCACATCGGAGATGGATTCTGCGTGAATGGAACAACGTTCTCTTCAGTGACGAATCACGATTTTGTGTTCAGTTTTCTGATGGCAGGATTCGAGTATGGCGGAAACGTGGAGAACGTTATGATCCAAATAACGTACTGCATCGGGATCGTTTTGGCGGGGGAAGCGTCATGGTTTGGGGTGGGATTTGTAGAAATGGACGTACGGACTATTCACAGTTCGAGGGACACTCACAGCAGTTCGTTACTGTGGCGAAATCATCGAGCCTGTTGTAGTGCCGTTCTTACAACAACGTAACGGTATGCCTTTTCGGCAAGATAACGCGCGTCCACACACGGCAAGACACACAGAGGGAGTATTACACACAAATAACATTCATACCCTTGACTGGCCGTCACGTTCACCGGACTTATCACCTATTGAGCACATGTGGGGTATTCTCGGAAGACAGGTACGTCAACGCGATGACGTTCATAATATGCATGATCTGGAACGGGCATTACACGAGGTATGGACTGCCATACCAGTATAACGTGTTAACAAACTGATTTCGAGTTAGTCCTATAAATAAGACCCTACATACCTTATATCACATTTTGACATTTTCCGGGTACGTAGGGTCTTATTGGCCTCCTCTTAGTGTCACTTAGCACTTTCCGACACGATTTTGTGTCGCTCTTTTTCCACTAATTTTGAACCATCAAACAACACAAGCAGGGAAAATACATTTCCAATCGCGCAATTGATGCTTTCTACGCCGGATAATTTCAAGAATTACAAATGCCATGCGCTAATTGTATAAAGATGCGCATTTGTTTCCATCTAGTGCAGATTTCACAGAGATTCAGCGTAATGGCTGTCCAACGTATCCGGTTAATTAACACAGTCAATATACGAATCGAAAATTAGACGAAATATTTGAATAGTGAAAAAGCCGGATTCCGGAACCCGGCATCATTTGAAGCGGGATAAATGACACATGTGCGAAAATTATTTCGTCTAGGCGTCTACGTCGATTTCGTATAATATATTATTTTGCCAACATGTCTATGAAAGATTACACGATGAACATTTTATCGAAAATTAAGCGTTTAAAGGTGATTTTCATTTATTTGTTAGTATAAAACGAAATTCTACAGTGCATTAAACTGTTTCTACGCCAATTAATGATATAATTCGCGGATTCGAAAATACAAATGTATTCGAAAATGCTACATGACATGGCATAGGGCCCGTTTAGACGTTACATACAAAGTGAAAGTAAAATGTAAAATAACAAAATAATGAATGTTAATGGTTAAATGGGTATGTTTACGTCTAATATTTTGGACTAATTTCGAGTATGGTGAGACGTTGTGTGGCTGTAATCGAGCGCAATGGATATCACACGAGATACTGACATTTTCTGTGAGTTTTGAGTTGCTTATTTAGAAACTGTTAGCACATGTTTATTAACATCATTTTTTGTATACATGTTTCCGACATTTTATATAAAACGTAAAAAAGTCCCATATTTAGAAATACATCGTGTGTTGCTAAACATTTTTTACAGAGTAATATTATGGAAACACGAGACACCTGGACGAGATGGGCTTTGACCCCAGAGACATGATTCGAATAAATTTGGTGGGAGACCACTAAACAATGCCACATAACAAAAAAAAACCTTGGCCGTGCGGTTTCAGGGATTTTCGAAGATTTCCCTACATCAGTCTAAGGAAATCATGTGACCTCCCGGGCGGGGCCAATTTTGACTACAGATGCTTAATTTGACCAATATATGTAGGAGACCACTAAACAATGTTACATACCAAATATCGAAACCCTGCGTCTTTTGGTTCAAGACAAAAATACTTTCAAAGATACTCCCTATCTAAGTCTATGTAAAACATGTGATTCCTGGGGCGGGGCCAATATTGACTCAAGGGACCTGATTTGAACATTCGTGGTAGGGGACCACTAGACAATTATACATACTAAATATGAAAGCTCTGAGCCTAATGGTTCTGGACAAGAAGATGTTTACAGTTTCAATTTAAAAATCTATTTTAGCTCCTGTGACTTATTTATGCAACATACCAAAACCATTTGAACAAATTTGAAAGAGGGCCACCCAAGGAACATTCCAGTGAAGTTTAGGATTGGCAAAGCCATTTAGAAGCAGATATCATTTGACGCACGGACGGACAAATGGTCGCGTACACAACAGACAATTTGCAATGACATAAACTCTCTAGCCTTTGGTCGGTAGTGCTAAAATGATTAAATAATGTATATATTTGCATGAATTCAAGGCAAATTCAAAATAAATGATTGTATTCTACCTATTTCTGACATGTGACCAAAGCATTATGATTTCCATTGCATATTGAAAGACATAGAGTACACAAATATATATTTTTATGTTTGGAGTGAGACGATGAGTATGGTACGTTGCAATATGTAGCCAAACTGTAGTGTACCATGATATGATATGAAATGACCATTTTTATGATACATGTATATTTTATTCTGCATTTCGCGAGACCGTTACTGAATATAGACTCTAAATATATGAAATCTAGTCATGAAGATCCCGTTTTAGTCTTAACACTGAAAAAAGAACAATTTATAATAAGTTTTAGCCTATTACTTTCTAGACATACATACCTCATATGAATTACAAGTCAAAAACTGAAATGAGATTGAAAACTGCTTTGTTTTAGGTTAAGCATGTTTATGTTTTGCAACCTTTCAAGAGTTACTAGTTGAATGAAAGTATTCAAAAGAAAGAACAAATATCAACAGTCATAGCTTAAGTAAATGAAGCAACATATCATGCTACATGTTGCAATACATTGTTAAAGTTATTGAAATGTATTGTGGTATACTTCAGACATATCGTGACAGCCCTAGTTTCCTTAGTTACAGAGGTCTCAATATAGAACAGCGAGTGTCAAAAGCCTCAAGAGTTATTAAAACAGTCACGAACAACTAAACAAAACTTTTCAGCAAATGTCACAGAAAACTGTAATTATTTTATTGCCGAGTATAGAAGACAATTCCTACTACTTCCCAGCCATAGTGGAAGCATAATGACTGCAATTGTTGTGTTTTATGCAAATAAGGCACACACAAAAATGTGGTATCAAATATCACAGCAAATTATCAGACTATTTAAGGTAATTTAGCATGCATGTGCACAGTATAATGTGGCAGCACTAGAGATTAAACATGTGAAATATGCAAATACATGTTTAGCAAAGTATGATAAAGCCAACCGCCGAATCAGTCTGCACGAACAATGCCAAACAGAGTTCTCGTCCCGGTACAACTTTTTTTTTCAAAACATTGATGTTATCAAGAATATTCCTATATTTAAGAATGCTCTTAAACTTTGTTATTCATGTACTTATGTTAGCCAGTCGAAGTTAAGAGGATTAGATAACAATGTAAAAGGACAGTAATTTCATGAATTGTTGACCCAGTAAGTTTAATCTAGTTTCTCATGTTTATGTTTACACTCGCTTTCAACCAAGTATCGAAATCTGTACTGGAAGGGTGCACATAAATGACGTCACATCACGTGACCTCAGTTTTATATATGATGAGTTGTTGTTGTTGTAGTTGGGTTTGACGACATCCGTACTTGTGCCATGATAAACATGCATATAGCATATGGAAAGTAAAGGAATCAAGTTGGAAACTTACGGAAATAGTGATCAGGTTAAACATGATATATTTTGCAATCAGCATGTAATGTCATTCATTGGCTAAATAGATGATACAGAAATTTCAGATAACCATCAACTACTAAGAGTAAACTTGCTAAGTAAATGCTACAATTTTTGCAGTATAGGAAAAAAAGTTTGACAATTATGAAAAATTTGCCAGAACAAAGCCTGTACATACAGTAAACAAAGATAAATCATGAAACTTTATCGAAAGAAAAATGTGTGAACATTTCTGATGGATAGTAAACAAGGTGAATCAAAACACATTTTCAAAATTCAAAGTTCACTGTTCTTTTTACCCTTCTTCACCCCTAGTCCAATGGGACAGCTGACCCCAGTGCCCCCTAACCCACAATATCCATCAGGGTTCTTATATAGATATTGTTGGTGATAATCTTCTGCATAGTAGAAATCCGATACAGGTAAAATTTCAGTCACAATTTTAGAGTATCCTTTCAGCATTAATAATTTTTCATATTCTTCTTTGGCCGCCTCAGCTTCTTCTTGTTGTTCTTCAGTGTAGTAATAAATACCCGAGCGATACTGCGTACCCTGACTTCTGCCTTGCCGATTGAGTGTTGTTGGATCATGGTTTTCCCAAAAGGCCTAAACAATAGGAAACAATTTTAATAAATTTCTCATACAACAAACAATGAGGTCTTAAGATAAGCTTAAAATTCCTTGATAAATATACAATCTTGTAAATTTTACATTAAAGCACACATTAATTTCCTTTTAGACAAATCTGCAGCTAAAATGAACTTCAATCAACAATAGCACAGAATAAGTTATTGGGTGTGGGGGGGGGGGGGGGTGCTGGGGGGAATGGTAGGGAGATACCCTATAAAACTTTGGAATCATTAATTTTCTATAACAATGAAAGCTGTAAACATAAATATCTAAAATTACAATCCAAAGGGCAAATAAAGACACAACATTCATGTTTTACTTCTTCTAACATTTCACATGATTTTCTCAAATAAACTAAAAAAAACAATTCAGAGCCAGAAATGCCCTATCTGACTCAAAATCCTGGATCTACCCCTGATTAGATTAATTATTCAAATAAGATTTATTATTTCCTAGCGTGTAAATGTCTATAACAGATAAGATCAAAGAGCAAAAAGATAATTATGAACTGCTACGCTTGATAAATGATATATTAATAATAAGAATAATTATGAAAACTGCACAAAATACTGTTACCAAAATGACAGAGAAGTATTGGCAAAAAATGAATATCACTGGCAAACTATATCTGTTACTAGAAATACATATTTGTAACATAAAAATTTAGTTTTACAGACATCAGCAGCTTTCAGCATACAAAGGAGACAAATCCCACGTATGAAAATTAAACAAGCATATTAGAGTTATCTTTCTTGGAGTATAACAATGTAATGTTACGTCCACCCAGTTAGACATTTGACACAGTGATTTTGCTATGTCCTCTTGTGCTAGAATTTCTGATGATTTCTAATGCATATGGACAGTAAAGATAAGAAATTTAAAAACGTAACATTAATTAGTAAACATTAATTAGAAATTACATTAATTAGAGATGTGGCAGAAAGTTATTGGTAAGATAAATGTACACACAATTTCAGTGTGTTTGCAATTAACCTCGGTGCTTATTGTATAAGTGGATATTTTTGCAAGACTACCTGTATGCAATTCAGAGATTTCAGGTCTTTCGCATGTGGAATTTTTGGAAAACAAGGAAATTTGAATTTTTATTTTTAAAAGTCAAGCATGTAAAATACATTTCCATAACATTTTATGAATTTGCATACATAATCACCAATGCAGCAACATAAAAATATTTTTCTTATGACACAGTTAAAGAGGTATGATACATTTTCTGTACCGAAAATTGCTGAATTTAGACACCAAAACGAAAGTAGTGATTTTGACAAATTGGAGAGGAGGTTCGAATTGATTGTTTTGATTACAAGCAGAGAATGACATTCTGGGGTATCATTAATTCTTGAAGTAGCAGGGAAATCACCAATAGTAGGCGGGGGTCTGGGGGGTTATCCCTTTATTATGATCATTCATACAAGTAAAGTAGCCAGATGATGATGCTTAAGTTGCTAATTTTACCGGCTCTTATTGACACACCTGATGAAATTAGGTTTCACCACATCAAAAAAGTGTTTTATTCATGTTTTCATGTCAGAAATTATTAGTATTTATTTACATTCAATAGATTTTGCATTGAGTTCTACAGAGACTTTCTTCTAAGAAGACAGGAGTTAAATTTATTGCAAATTATGTCAAATTCAGTGAAATAATAAATCTTTTCATGGCAAGAATGTTTGTCCTTACCAAATATGTAAACAAGTTATTTTACATAAAGTAATAACATAAAATATGTCTTGCAGCTAACCACATTAGTCTGTAATTAATCACAATTATTACTTGATGCGCTATATGAATGTTAACCTATTTTTTTTTTGCTTTCATATGAAATAAATTGAACTGCCATGAGTTGAGCTATTCTCAAATCAATAGTTAGAACTTTGGCCCTCACGTGCTCAGCGCATCACTAGATTTACCATGTTCAATTTATAGATGGAATATCTTTAAATACTCCAAGGTATTTCTGTTTTCATTTGTATATACAAGTTAAATAACAAAGTTTTTAAGAATATAAGTTGTAGTTCTTTACACTTCAATGAATCAACATTTTATCAGGCAATAAATCCCTTCGTGTCGGGGATGACATTCTGAACTATCACCCTTGTCCTATCGACCTCCGGGAACAGTTCGGATGTCATCTCCTCCACCTCCTGATCACAGTTTTGACAGTTACCCAAATAACCATGAAAAATGTATACCAATTGATACCTTCAGCAGTTCACTGTATGTCATATTCTGTGGGTCAAACAGCACTCTGACCACTTCATTGTGACCAGTTTTTCCCGTACAAACTTCCTTGTATGTGGGATTGTTAGTGTATCCAGCAGCATATCCTACCTGTAATAATAATGCAGAGACTATAGTTGATTCAAAATTAGTTGAGAATACCATAATTGTGTACACATTGTGTATTGGTCATTTTCTTTCCAAACATGTTTTCATTGGCTGCCCACTTCCTAACATGGTTTCAATAGACATACCAAGAGAAACCGACTGGCTTAAGCTCACAGTAGACAAACTTCAATGATAATTTTCCACATACATGTAATACTATGATACTTTATATCCTAATGCATGGTATTTATTCGTACATATTGACATTACAATTGCGTTTTGCTACAATAAACATTGTGACATGCCACTGTTATGTATATCCTGAATTATTATATTGACTACAATGCCACTTCCTTATATTTCATTGGTCGGAAGATAACATGTTACCTATGCAACGCAATAAAGAAATCCAGCACAATTATTGTAAACATAATACTGATGACATCACTGGGCAAAACTTGCTTAATTTTCATGGACATTGTTAATAAGTTAAAAGCGAAGATGAGACTGACTTGGCTTTTTATCATTTTAATTGCTTATTTTCAGCGTTCATTACACCGTAAATGCATAGAATAAAAAAATTACATGTTTGAAACCAGAGGTGTCACTAACTCTTGAAATAAGCCGGGTGATGCGGCTTAAGTTGCAGGGTAATTTTACCGGCTCTAGGTTCTTATTGACACCCCTGTGAAATTAATTCTTTGTTTGGCAGATGTGGAATCACAGTTCTGGGGAGCACAAAATGCCTTAATAACAGAATAATGTTAAACTGTTTGTGATGGCAATGGTTTGTACTTTGTAAAGGGAGACCATGCACTGTATAAGAGATTGACTAAAACATCCTGCACTCTTAATGAAACTGAATGATTGTAAAATAACTTTTCCCAGAGAGGTGGTTGTTGATCAGACACAACTACGAAATAAAAATCTGACCTGAGTGGAAAACACACCGGGCAATTTCCAGAACTTCCTTTCAACTCCCCAAAAACATCCCATTCCTGAAAATATAAGATCATTTCTGAAAATATGAGACCAAATGAAACATCCCATTCCTGAAAATATAAGACCATTTCTGACTATCATAACATCCCAATCCTGAAAGTATGAGACAATTTCTTGTTACCCATAATGCATTTTACATTTTATTTATTTGCAAAATAAAATTATTTTTTTAAGCATATTTAAACAGATCTCTTTCAATGACTGCTTATCAGCACTCACATCAAATTCAATGATTGCGAGGTTCCTGATCAAACCTCGATCAACACGGCACATGAACTCCAGACATCAGGATCAGGAGTGAGGCGTCCTGTTACAGGAACCACTGTATTATTATTATTATTATATACCTTTCATAATAATATTATGCTTAAAATACATTTCCAATGTCTAATTGTAATTTGAAACGGATAAAATTTATAACAAAGAACATTTTATAAACCATACGTTACACAATACTTAAAAACAATTGTAAATGTTAAGTTAATATAAAAAATATATGATATAGTTTTAAAATTATATATAAGTATTTAACATTGGATTGTTATATCACTTAATTTGATGTTATAGATATTTAGTTCCCATATACTTCAGTGACATAATGAGTTTTGAGTGCATTACAGTCATTTATACCAGAGGGAAGCGCATTCCACAACCTTGCAGCTGCTGCCTGAAAGCTGCTGTCTGAAAGCTCCTGTAATGTAGCCTTGTAATTTTTTTATGACTTCATTATTATATAATTACAATAGTTTAAGTGGTGAATTACATTTTCATGAAATGAACAAGAATCCTTTTAAGATTAGAAACAAGGGACACATACAGGGCTAGATTGCTGAGTTTCCTAGTTCAAACAAGTATAAAAACTCTTTGAAATATGTAATTCCTGTGAATGTTCTGATACGTAATTACATTCAATCTACTTGTAATGGGTCTTATCTATAACATCAAGCTATTATCAAATTAACAGACTTTGCATGGTCGGAAGAAACATAGATCAATTATGACATGTACATGTATACAAATTCGAGTAAGCAATCAAGTCAATTTCTAGACTGAGCAAGGATTTTTCTAGCATATACATTGGGCTTATTTCAGCAGCATTTCAAATGCCAAATAAGCCGTTTTTCCAATCTCAAAAAAAGGTTCCGTATTGAAATGAGATCATTTTGGACAGCAAAAATACACAAAACTTCACAGAAAGCAAACCACAGGATATTGTCACGAGTTCTCTCCTTTTCTACATCCCTTCTATAATATATACATTTGCTATAGAAGGGATATAAAGAAAGAGAGAACTGACAATCTAATGTGCAGCAAACCTAGGAAATTGAATTATACACACTGTGAATCATTATGATTCAATTAAATGTCAACAAAATCACAATTTATGTTATCTATTGATGAATATATTCCCAATTTTGACAATTATTGAATTAACCGTGAAGAATTCCAATTTAACTAGAGACTTTTCCAAAACCCTTGAAAAAATACTTGCAGATGATGTATGATATGACTGTTTTCAGATGTTCGTTTCGCCATTTGTTGACACTTTTGTTTTTTATAACTGTAATCAAATGCCTGATACGAATTTTTAAATGTTTTAAGCTTAATAATACAACCCTAAGTACACATGAACCTTTAATAATACAACCCTAAGTACACATGCACCTTTAATAATACAACCCTAAGTACACATGAACCTTTAATAATACAACCCTAAGTACACATACACCTTTAATAATACAACCCTAAGTACACATGAACCTAAGTGTTGTTAAGGGGATCGTAATGATAGGACAACAGGCAAATTAACAAACAAGCAACGCAATACATACCAAACATTGCCATCTCCATCTGATCAGGGAATGGTGGAACCGTAGGGTTACCATTTACAGCATGTTTAGTGTCCACAATCATTTTCTCATCCCGACCTGAAATATGCAACTAGTTAATGACAACAAATAATCTGAATAAATAGTGATATTGAGACAGCAGTATGAATGGAAGGGGAAGGCTTCGTGGTTGAGCGGTTATGGTCGCTGACTTTGAATCACTTGCCCCTTACTATTGGGGGGTTCAAATCCCGCACAGGATGCAGAATGTGTAAGTGAGGAAGCTATGCTGCTGGCTTGCAGAAGGTCAGTGGTTCTACCTAAGTGCCAACCTACACCCAAAAAAATGATAGGGGCACCTGCGGTCTGCCACTACCATAAAAGTTGTTATAGTCACTACATGACTTCTACTGTTTATGTGACAAGAAGTTCCATTATAAAAACAAATATGAAGGAGGTAGTAATTATAAATTTAGGTTATTGCTTATGTTCAGGTTTTTGCACAATAAAAATCAAACATAAAATAATGTAGTTCATACAAGAACTCCCAAATGATTCCTCCAAAGCTGATCCAAACTGGTCTACAAACTTTGAAAGGTCAAGCAAACAATGTAAAATAATTCAAACAGTAAAACATTTTATTACTGTAGAATTTGCACCAATCCATATTTTGCAGTGGGCTGACCCAGAGGAATTAGGCAATTTGTCTTTTATGGGGTCTAATTTCCTACCATATAGCCAAGATATTGTCTAAATCTTCACACTGGGAGATGCTAATTCCAAACTTCCATGATCTATTAAAAATCAAGCCTAAGTATTTCCTGAGACCGGAATGATTCAGCAAGTCAAATTCCCACCTGTCGGGACTTACTTCTGTCTAAAGTCTTATGTATCACCACTGGGGCTTACACATTGATAGCGCATTAATTGCATTAAACATGTATAGTACATGTATATTACATAAGTGGTCATAAATTGCATAACTTTCTACACACGCTTACTGAAAATGATAAAAACGAGCTCAAGCATGGCTTTCACTCGGATTTTAAAATACATGTCTAGAGAAAGGTTTCGGGGAAGTTAGGGTTCGTTCTATGTTTCTTTAACAAGACATGGTTTAAAGTAGGAATACCCTGAACAGAAGTAGTTCAGGGCTCCAAATAAGGAGTTCGCCTATAACTGTGCTATGAAGAGTTTTATCGTTTCCTGAAAACCAGTTCAATAAATCCAATAATTAAAAGCAAATATAGTATTTTATATCATATATTGCAAATAAACATTATATCGGTAAAAGTGAACGTTTTCACGCATGATAAGAACGGCCATCACTGTAATGCAATTGTGACATCACATCATTTCTAACTTCACCAGAGAGTACCTGAAAATGATAGATTGATGTTGTTATGTAACAGTATGTGATGTCATATATGATTACATCACATGCATAGTCACGTGTACATACCAGGTAAAGCATCCTGTGGTGTCGGCATTGTGGATGGTCTTGACTTGACGTCAGCCATAAAGATGAAACCAGCGACCGGTTGTGTTCGTATCACTGACTGTACCAACAACAGGAACTTAGCAGATGTACGAAATCTTGATAAAATGGACCTGAAATTTACTTATAATAAAGTAAAAGCATTGTTTCAGAAGAAAGTTGGTCGTATTGGTGAGGTGATCTGATTATCGAGTTGGAAATATGGAATAACTCAATTTTCAGTTTTTCAAATGGAAAAAAATACAAATTATGTGAAGTATAAACTTTTTCATGTTCATTTAATTCTAAAAATAAAACAAGCAACGAAAGACGCTTCCGAGAAAACACTTAGTTTGTTGTGACATCTACGAAAACTACACATGGTCACTAGTATCTGGCAAAACTGTCTAAAAGCAGCCAAATCTAAAACAAAGTTGCATGAGTTTATCATATGAGTTAAATCCATGTACCGGAAGTTACTCAGCAAATCTAGCAATCAACTGTTGAACACTAGCGTGAGCATAGGGTGTGTATGCAGTACTTGGGACAAAAACATTTCAACACAGTCAATTGCAAGGTCATCAGAAATCTAGAACATACAAGGAAAACAAGTCAGAAATACCTCATGAGTGCGGCTTTAACTCCTCGAGAGTATTCACTAGACTGATGGTGTGTTCGTAAACTTAGATAATGAACTTTGTCAGATAAGACCATTCATGGTCAAACTAGAACATCTCGTATTTGTTCTCGTACTTAATGTCGCATATCATGCAATGATGCTTGTACCATTATCAACTGCACGCATGATCATATTTGTGTAAAGATAATATTCTTAAACTCTGTACTTTAACAGTTTTCATGTTTTATAAAAAGTCAAATTTGACATATACTGCAAGGCCAGGTTTGTTTTATTTTTCGTTTTACCAATGAGCCTATCCTAATATTTGATATTTGCATAAAATATGAAAAGAAAATTCAAAATGAAAACAACATTATAAAAAGTCGAGCCACGGTTCCGTGTATCGGTACCATTTCAACTTTTTAACTCGCTACAAATACCGGCTTATATAATTCCATGTAAGCGCCTTTCGTAGTGAGAGGATTTGCTTTGCTGAAACGGCAAAATGCCGACTTGGTGGTATGGTTTGATATTTTCCCTTGAGAAAAGCACAAGCAACCCACAAATGGGTAAATAAATTTGTCAAACAGTGTCTGGGCAAATGATTGGGGATGACGTTAGTGTGAATGCACACGAAGAATTTGCAATGACACTCTCGCATTGTCATCCAAAATGGATCTATTTTTTTTAAACTTCCCCCTCCTACCCTTCACTTTTTAAAAATAAATTGATGAAACTAAGAATAAAAACAACTTGCCTAACAAGTATGAACTTTCATGGAATGAACATTTAATAAGAACTAAACAAGGGATCAACTATTGGCATGCAGTCAGCAGTCAAAGCAGTAAATCTCTACAACTTTAGTTCGATGCCATTGTCACTATCAAATGTTTTGTTACAGTTAGACAAAAACACGCAGATTAAAAATAATTTAATAATTTTCTACAATATGTTAAAATATTTTCGTAATGAAAAAACATATCAGATACAGGGGTATAAGAAACCAGGGATGTCACTAAAGTAGCAGTAGCAGGAAACTCAATAAAAGTAGGCGGGATTCTATGGGGTACTCACCTTCATTATGATCATTCATAAAAGGAAAGTACCAGGGTGACGACGATTACGTTACCGGGTTGTTTTACGAGCTCTTCATTCTTATTGACACAAAAACTAGGTTTTCTAATGCAAAAGGATTGTAACCAGCACAACCAAAACGTGAGGTGCACAAATTCACATTCTGATAAACATTCCAGTGAACTTTCGTGACTCTAACTAAGATACTTTTGGAGATACCCGTAACACAAAAAATGTGCACACGCTTTATTCAAATTCTAAGTAAGTCAATGCCCATAACCCTGCTGATATAGGGCTCCAACAAAATGAAAAACCCTGGGACAACTAGTCGTGCTAACAAACATTCCTATAAACTGACATAACTCTTACTAAAATACCTTTAGAGATACGCACAACATATGATGCATGTAATCTCCCTTGGTATATGGCATTTGCTTCATAACATAATCGGCTTTCATCATACTAGTTCAGAAAAACAACAAATTATTTACGAGTAGCCACTTTTATTAAGCTCAATTATCCAATAACATCATGATCATACAATACATATAATCAAACAACAAGTGTCCAGTAAATAAGCGTAATTTCTGAAAAGGCGTCGATATGGCAAGAAACAAGAGGTCCATGAGGGCCCGACGCTCTAGTGGCTACATTGTGCACATGGACCTTTGTTTTGGACCAGACAATTTTAGAAGTTATTCCTTATATAACTATGTGGAAAACATGTGACCCCTGGGCGAGATGGGCTTTGATCCCAGAGACATAATTCGAACAATTTTGGAAGGAGACCACTAAATAATGGCACATAACAAATATCAGAACCCTGGGCAGTGCCGTTTCAGAGATTTTCGAAGATAACCCTTTATCAGTCTAAAGAAATCATGTGACCTCCTTAAAATTATTAAATAATGTATATATATGCAGAAATTCAAGGAAGATTCCTAATAGATTATTGTATTCTACCTATTTCTGACATGTGACCTATTTCTTATGGTTTCCATTGCACACTGAAAGACATGGAGTACACAAACATATATATATTCTGTTCGGAGAGTGACAATATACTGGTGTATGGGTATGTTGCAATATGCAGCCAAACTGTATTGTACCATGATATGAAATAAAAGTACTATTTTTTATGATAAATTTGTCTGCACTTTGCAATTGAATATAGACTCTAAATATATGAAATCAAGTCATGAAGATCTCGTTTTAGTCTAACGCTGAAAAAAAGAACAATAAATATTAAGTTATAACCTATTACTTTCTAGTCATACAAAACTCACATTAATTACAAGTCAAAAACCGAAATGAAATTGATATATGTTTTGTTTTAGGTTAAGCGTTGAATGAAAGATTTAAAAAAAAGAAACAATATCAACAGATATAGCTTATGTTATTGAAGCAACATATCATGGTACATATTGTAATATATTGTATTGCAATGTATTGTGGTATGATCAGAAATATCGTGACACCCCTATTTCCTTAGTAATAGAGGTCTCAATATAGAACCGTGAGTTTCAAAAGTCGCAACAGTTATTAAAACAGTCACAAACAACTATACTAAACCTTTCAGTAAATGTCTCAGAAAACAGTAATTATTTTATTGCCGAGTGTAGAAGACAATACCAACTACTTACCAGCCATGATGGAAGCATACATGCTACAATTGTTATGTTTTATGCAAATAAGGCACACACAAAAAAGTGGTATCAAATATCACAGCAAATTATCAAGACTATTTATCATAATTAATCATACATGTGCACAGCACAATGTGGAACCACTAAAGATTATACATGTGCAATATGCAAATATTGCAAGGAATGGTAAAGCCACCACCAAATCAGTCTGTAAAGAAGAGGCACAAACAATGCAAAACACACAACATTGATGTTATCAAGAATATTCCTATATTTAAGAATGCTCTAAAACTTTATTATTCAAGTACTTATGTTAGACAGTCAAACTTTAGTGTAAAAGAACAGAAATGTCATATTTTGTTGACCAGTAAGTTTAATCTGGTTTATGTTTACACTCGTTGTCAACCAAGTATCGAAATTTGTATTGGAAGGTGCACATAAATGGCATCATATCCCATGACCTCAGTGTTATATATGATTAGTTGATGTTGTTGTAGTTGGGTTTGACGACATCCGTACTTGTGACATGATGAATATGCATATTGCATACAGCCAGCAAAGGAAGCAAATATAAAACTTACCGAAATAGAGACCAGGTTAAACATGATACATTTTGTCAACAACATCGTATGCCATTTATTGTCTTAATAGCCATACAGAACTAACTGATAACCATCATTTATTAAGAGCAAAATTATTTCTTTAACAATTAAGTGTTACAATTTTTGCAGTTAAGGAGAAAAATGAACATTGATGGGAGTTTCACAATTACGAAAACAATTGCCAGTTACAAAGACTATGTAAACATAGATAAAACATGAAACTTTATCAAAATAAAAAATGTCTCAGTATCTCCGGTGGATTGTAAACAAGGTGTATCAAAAACATTTTTCAAAGATCAAAGTTCACTTTTCTTTTTACCCTTCTTTACCCCTAGTCCAATGGGACAGCTGACCCCAGTACCCCCTAACCCACAATATCCTCCAGGGTTCTTATGTAGATATTGTTGATGATAATCTTCTGCATAGTAGAAATCCGATACCGGAATAATTTCAGTCACAATTTTAGCATATCCTTTCAGCATTATTAATTTTTCATATTCTTCTTTGGCCGCCTCGGCTTCTTCCTGTTGTTCTTCGGTGTAGTAATAAATTCCTGAGCGATATTGCGTACCTTGATCTCCGCCTTGCCGATTGAGTGTAGTTGGATCATGGTTTTCCCAAAAGGTCTAAACAATAGGAAACAATTTTAATAAATTTGCCATACAACATTGAGATGTTAAGATAGCTTAAATTGTCATGATAAAAACACAATCTTGTCAATTTTACATTAAAGCACACATTAATTTCCTGGTAGACAAATCTGCAGGTGAATTGAACTTTAATCAACAGAAGCACAGGCTGATATGTGGGGAGGGGGCAGGACGATACCCTATAATATTTGGAAATCATTAGTTTTCTATGACACTGCAAACATACAAATCTATATTTACTTTCAATAACACGGAAACGAAGGGGTAAATAAAGACGCAACATTAATGTTATACGTCTTCTAACATATCACATGATTTTCACAAGTAAACTCAAAAACAATTCAGAGCCAGAAATGCCCTATCTGAATCAAAATCCTGGCTCTACCCCTGATTAGATTTATTATTCAAATAAGACTTATTATTTCCTAGCATGCAAATGTCTATAACAGGTAAGATAAAAAGAGAATTATGAACAGCTTCGCTTGATAAATGTTATATTAATAATGCTAATAATTATGAAAACTGCACAAAATACTGTTACAAAAAAGACAGAGCTGTATTGGCAAGAACTGAATATCACTGGCAGACTATAGCTGATACTAGAAATACATAAAATTTAGTTATAAATGTACAGACATCAAAATATTTCTGCATGGCAAGGGAGACAAATCCCAAATGAGAAAAAACTAACAGGGCTACTCAAGTTATCTTTCTTGGAGTATAACAATGTAATGCTACATCCACCCAGTCAGACGTTTGACACAGTTATTTTGCTATGTCATCTCATGCTAGAATTTCAGATGACGATTTCTAATGCATAAGGGCATTACAGGTAAGGAATTTAATTACAAAACATTAATTGGTACACATTAATTGAGCGCTATTGTGGGATTTACAACCTCTTCTGTACGTGACGTCATTTCAATATCAAAGCACAAAAGTGCTGTGGGACGGTACCACTCGTCTCTGTAGCCAAGCTGGCAACTCGTTGCATACAAGTTTCCGTTTTGTAACTAAACAGTTTTATAATAACAAAGTATGTGTAAATAGGTAAGATGGTTTGCATGGAATATGAAATAAAACTAAAACATAAGACAGAAATGCGAAAAAGAAAAAAAAATTATTGAAAAACAGTAAACATTTTTTCCAAGAGATCTTCAATCCGATTTGTAGAAATGCTAGATTTTCAAACAGAAATAAAGAAAAATGGTCAATAATAATGGTAGAACCTTAAAATTGTAAAACAAGTGAAATGTTTTTTAGGATTATAAATAAATGAAATACAAAACTATCAGAACCTTTATGTAACGTTTGTGAATATTTAATTATAAAATGACATATTAAATTATATCAGCACGAACTTAAAGTAATATCAGTTTGCCCAGGCATAAAGTTATGGTATCACTAGCTTGCCATAGGTTACGAGTTATCTTGTTGTAGTGGGGTATTTTCCGATTAATTTTCCAAGCACAGAGTGAGATGTACGTAGAAAGATGACACCGATAATTTTCGTAGTCGTGCACAACGTGACCATATCTACGATAAATCCAAAACTGTAAACAAACTCGTGTGTATTAATACATTGCCTTAAACCCCATCTGAACCATCCAGAAACAGCTAATTAGTTCACAAACAACTTTAGCAGGTCACCTTTTCATTATTTCATTTTATTGAAACGTTTATGATATTATTTTGATCGATGAACTTCGAAACTATTTTGTTTGCGTAGTAATTAGGATGTGGACGTTTTTGACATGTAACCGGCTTTCAGCCTTTTTGTGTTTTGAAAACGGGAACCAATTGTTGTATGCCTCTCGAATTGCCACACTACTATAGACGGTACCTGAGCGGTACCGTCCAAAAACGCAACATGTGGAGTCACTATTTGCAAGTAGAAAACAATATTTACTTCATATGGTCACTTTTCATATTGCCATATAGGGCAAGTATTGCTTACTGTCAGTACATGGTGACGTCATATGTGACATTTTCTGGAAATGACGTCCCTTAAAGACGAGGTTGGAAATTGTACAGCAACGATCAATTAGAAATTACAGATGTGGCAGAACGTTGTCAGTTAGTTAAATGTACACGCATTTTCTGTGTGTTTTTCAATCACCCTCGGTGCCAATCGTATGAGTGGATATTTATGCAAGACAGCCAGTTTGAACATCAGACATTTCAGGTCTTTGGCTGGTGGTATTGTTTGGGAAACACGGAAATTTCAATTGTTACATTTAACAGTCAAGCATGTAAAAATGTATTTCCATGACTTGTTTTGAGTTTTCATACTTAGTCACTGATACAGTCACATAAAATATTTTTCTCATGACACAGTTATAGGGGTATGCTATTTGTTCTCCACTTCTATTAGATGGACGTGTGTCAAAACCGAAAATTGCTGAATTTAGACATCATTACGAAAGTAGAGATTTTGACAAATTGGAGAGGAGGTTCTAATTGATTGTTTTGATTACAAGCAGGGAATGACATTCTGAGGTGTCTTTAATTCTTGAAGTAGCAGGGAAATCACCAATTGTAGGCGGGGTCTAGAGGTTATCCCTTAATTATGATCATTCATAGAGGAAAAGTAGCTGGGTTATGATGTTTAAGTTACAAAAACGTTTTTCATGTGTTTTCGTGGCAGAAATCATTACATTCAATGCTTTTTTTACTGAAGTTCTGCAGTGGCAGCCAGGTTTCTTCTATTAAGTTGGGAGTTAAATGTCTTATTTATTGCAAATTATGTCAAATTCAGTTTTTCATCAGCAAGAGTTTATATAATGTTATTTTACATAAAGTAATTACATAAAAAAGGTCTTGCAGCATTAACCGCATTAGTCCGTAATTAACCACGATTATTACCTGGCGCACTATATGAATGTTAACCTATTATGGTTTGGTTTTCGACACGAAATAAATTGAACTGCAATGAATTGAACAATTCTCTGATCAATAATGAAATCTGTAGCTCCAATGTGATATGTGCATCACTGGATTTTTCATGTTCTAATTATAGAGAGCATATCTTTGATTTATCTAAGGTATTTCAATTTTCATTTGTATAAGTTAAATAACAAAGTTGTAACAGTATATATGTTGTTGTTCTAAACATATCCTTGCATTGACATTTGATCATGCAATAAAACATTTATTTCATGGTTATTTGGGCAACAGTCATACCGACTTTCCCTTGGCTTTGGGGATGACATTCTGAACTGTTGTCCTTGACCTATCGGCCTCAGGCAACAGTTCAGATGTCATCAACTCCACCTCCTGATTACAGTTTTGACAGTTACCTAAATAACCATGAACAAACTGTATACTTATTGGTACCTTCAGCAGATCATTGTATGTCATATTCTGTGGGTCAAACAGCACTCTGACCACTTCATTGTGACCAGTTTTTCCGCTACAAACTTCCTTGTATGTTGGATTTTTAGTGTATCCAGCAGCATATCCTACCTGTAATAATAATGCAGACTATAATTGATTCAAAATTAGTTGAGAGTACCGTTATATTGTACGACGTGTCTATTGGTCAATACTTTCCAAAACATGTTTTCAATGGTTGACAACTTCATGAGTAAATACCAGGCAGCCTAAAGCTCACTGTAGACAAACTTCAATGATAACTTTCCATATAATATTATGATACATTATTACCTTTTCAGTTTTGCATGGTAACTATTCGTACATATTAACATTACAATTGCATTTTGCTACAATAAACATGTGACCTGCCCCTGTTATGTATATCCTGATAAATTACATTAACTACAATGCTACTTTCTTGTATTTCATTGGGCGGACACAAACATGTTTACCTATGCAACACAATAAAGAAATCCCACAGTTATTGTAAACATTATGGTGATGACATCACCTGGCACAACTTAATGCATTTAAAGAAACTGCATAGAGGAAACCATTTCTTTGTTCGGTGGATGTGTAAAACACAGATGTGGGGGAATACTGTTAAACTGTTTGTAATGGCAATGGTTTGTACTTTGTAAGGGAGATCACTCCCAAAGAGATTGACTAGAACACCGGCAGAGGGTGACCACTCTTAATGAAGCTGAATGATTGTAAAATAACTTTCAGACAAAATAATGTAATAAAAATCTGACCTGAGTGGAAAACACACCGGGCAATTTCCAGAACTTTCTTTCAGCTCCCCAAAAACATCCCATACCTGAAAATATAGGATCATTTCTGAAAATATGAGACCATACCAAAAACATCCATCATGATGCATTTTACAATTTATTTATTTGCAACAAACTGTCATTTGAAATGTAAGACTCGTTTGTTTAAACTATTTATACAAATCAATCTCAATGATTGCTCATCAGCACTTGTGCCAAATTCAATGATTGTGATGTTCCTAATCAACCCTCGATCAACACGGCACTGTAACTCCAGACATTAGGATCAGGAGTGAGGCGCCCTGTTACAGGAACCACTGTAATGTATCCTTGTAATTTATGAATTCATTATTATATAATTACAATAGTTTAAATGGTGAATTAAATGTTCAAGAAATAAATAAGACTCCTATGAAACAATTTTAAGATTAGAAACAGGGGACCCATAATGGTGGTAGATTGCCGAGTTTCCCTATTAAAAACAAGTGCAAAAACCTCATGTGAGCTATCAACATGTACTTCCTATCAATGTATTTGATATATATTACTCTAAACCTGATTTTAAAAAGCTAAGTGTCGCAATGACAGGACAACAGGCAAATTCACAAACTAGCAACACAATACATACCGAACATTGCCATCTCCATCTGATCAGGGAAGGGTGGAACAGTAGGGTTACCATTTACAGCATGTTTTGTGTCCACAATAATTTTCTCATTCCGACCTGAAATATGTAACTCTTGACAACAAAAATTCATAATAAATTACGATATTGATACCGAAGTATGAGTGGAAGGAGGCGGCTTTGTGGTAGAGTGGTTATCGTTGCTGATTTTGAATCACTTGCCCCTCACTATTGTGGGTTCAAATCCCACTCAGGATGTAGAATTTGTAAGTGAGGAAGCTATGCAGCCCTGGCTTGCAGAAGGTCAGCGGTTCTACACCCAAATTAATGCTAGAAGGGGCACCTGTCGTCTTCCTCTAACCATAATAGCTGGAATAGTAACTACATTATCATGGCTGTTTATGTGACATAAAGTCCCCTTATAAAAAAATATGAGTGGCATAGAAATAAAAAATTTAGGTTCTTGCTTATGTTCAGATTTTGGACAAAAAAACTCAAATATTAATGATTTAGTTCATACAAGAACTCCCAAACAATTCCTCCAAAAAGCTTCAAACTTGTGAGAACTTGTAAGCAATAAATGTAAAATAATTCAAACAGTAAAACATTCTGATTAATGCAAATTTTGTTAATATTATGCACCTACCATATATTGCAGTGGGCTGACCAAGAGGAATTGGGCAATTTGTCTTTTATGGGGTCTTATTCCCCACCCTAGAGTCAAGATTTGTATTAATGTCCACAATGGGAGATGCTAATTCCAAACTTCCATGATCATGTAAAAATGGGAATGGTCTCTGTCTAAAGTCCTATGTATCATCCCTGGGGCTAAACATTGATAAGTGCATTAATGGCATTAAAACAGGTTATTACATGAGTCAGAGGTGTCACTAATTCTTGGAAGTAGAAGGCAATTCACAAAAAGTAGAGGAGGGTCTGGGGCGTGCCTTTATTATGATCATCCATACAAGAAAAGTAGCCGGGTCATGATGATAAAGTTACTTGGTATTTTTACCACCTCCAGGCTCTTATTGACATCCCTTATAAGACTTTTTAGTGGTGACAAATTACAGAAGTTACTAAACAAGTTTACTGAAAATGATAAAAACAAGCTCAAGCAGGGTTCTCACAAGGATTTTAAAATACATGGCCTTATTATAAGATTAGGGGTCCTTGTATATGTTTCTTTAACAAGACATGGTGTAAAGTAGGAATCCCCAGAACAGAAAAAGGAGTTCAAGGCTCCAAATAAGGCATTCCCCAAGAACTGTGCTAAGAAGAGCTTTTATCACTTCCTGAAAACCACTTCAATAATTACAATGATTTATTAATGCAAACATAGTATTATATAATTTATCACATATTTCAAATACACATTATATCGGTAAAAGTGAACTTTTTCATGCATTATAGGAACGGCCATCACTGTAATGGAATCTTTACATCACATCATTTTTTATTTCACCAGAGAGTTCTGAACTGAAAATGATACATTGGTGTTATGAAGTAACAGTCTGTGATGTCATATATGATTACATCACAAGCATAGTCACGTATACATACCAGATAAAGCATCTTGTGGTGTCGGCATTGTGGACGGTCTTGACTCAACGTCCCCCATAAAGATGAAACCAGCGACCGGTTGTGTTCGTATCACTGACTGTACCAACAACAAGAACTTAGCAGATGTACGAAATCTTGATAAAACGGACCTGAAATTTATTTATTATAAAGTTAAACCTCAATAAAACCAACATCCTTGGTGGAGAAGAAAGTCGGTTGTGAGGTGGTCTGACTAGTGAGTTAAAATATTGGAGAACTAAATCTTCAATTTTTCAAAATGAAAAAAACAATTATGTTACGTAATTAACATTTTCATGTTTATTTACTTCTATAAATAAACAAAAGGGCCGTGGGGCCCTATATCGCTAACCTGAGTACATTGCCATGTTGGCTTCAAAGAGTCTAAGAGAATTTCCAATGATTTGACCTTGTGACCTACTTTTTGACACAACATGACCTAGTACCAAACTGGTCTTGCCTTGTTTTAAGACAAACATTCTGATCAAGTTTTATGTAGTTCTGGTAGAAACCCAGTTTCAATCTTGACCTTGTTCTTATTAAGGCAAACATTTTGACAAAGTCTCGTGTAAGTAAAGTAAAAAATGTAACCTCTGGAGTGTTAACAAGGTGTTACTATAATTGGACATCATGACCTAGTTGTTGACCCCAGATAACCAAGTTTTGAACTTGACCTCGATTTCATAAGAGACAAACATTCTGACAATGTCTCACATAAATCAAGTAAAATATGTGACCTCTGGAGTGTTAACAAGGTTTTACTATAATTTGACCTAGTGCCTAGTTTTTTACCACACATGGCCCAGTTTCGAACTTGTCCTGGATTTCATTGAGACAAACATTGTGACTTAGACTCATGCAGATCAGGTAAAAGATGTAACCTCTAGAGTGTTAAATTGTTGACGACGGACACAGGGCGATCCCAATAGCTCACATTGAGCACTTAGTGCTCAGGTGAGCTAAAAAGCGACCAAAGACACTTAGTTTTTGACTACTAAAACTACACATGGTCACTAATATCAGCCAAAACTGTCTCAAGACAGCCAAATCTATAACAAAGTTGCATAAGTTTATCAGATTAATTAAGTTACAAAGCAAATCTGGCAATCAACTGTTGCACACAAGGGCCAGCATAGGGTATATAAACAATACTAGGGGCAAAAACATTTGACACTGTCAACACAAAATTGCAAGGTTTATCAGAAATCTAGAATATATAAGGAAAACATGTCAGAAATACCTCATGATTGCGGCTTTAACTCCTCGAGAGTATTCACTAGACTGACGATGTATTCATAAAGTTTGATAATGAACTTTAATTGTCAGATAAGACCATTTATGGTCAAACTAGAACATCTGGTATTTTTTCCTGCGCTAAACAATGTCGCATATCATTTAATGATGCTTGTACCATTATCAACTGCATGCATGATCATATTGTGTAAAGATAATATTCTTGAACTCTTGAACAATTTTTATGTTTGAATAAAAGTCAAGTTTAATTATACTGTAAGGCCAGGTTTGTTTTATGTCTCATTTTACCTAAATATGAAAAGAAAATTCAAAATGAAAACAGTATTATTAAAATCGAGGCACGGTTCTATGTATCAGTACCATTCAACTTTTTTACTTGCTACAAATACCAGCTTTTATACTTCCATGTGAGAGCCTTGCGTAGTGAGAGGATTTGCTTAGCTGAAACAGCAAATGCCAATTTGGTTGTTAAGTTTTGGTATTTTCCCTGGAAAAATGAGCAAGCAACCCACAAGTGGGAAAATAAATTTTACAAAACAGAGTCTGGGAAAACGCTTGGGGATGTCGTTAGTGCAAACGCACCGGAAGAATTTGTAATGACACTCTTTATACTGTTGTCATCCAAAATTGATCTTCTTTTTTTAAATTTCCACCTCCTACCCCTTTACCTTTTAAAAAAATGATGGCATTTAATGATTTATAGTTTCCACTATATACATATAGGAGACAAGGCCCGCCCCCTGGCAGCCATGTTTTTCGACAAATTTTAATAATTATTTATACAATCTTTTAAGAGGACCACTAGACAATGCTACACACCAAATATCAAAGCTCTAGACTTTAGGGTTTTGGACAAGAAGATTTTCAAAGTTTACACTTTTAAAATCTATGATTAGCTCCTTATGCAACTTTGCAAGAGGTCCACCCAAGGATCATTCCTGTGAAGTTTGTACTAAAGCCATTCAGTAGTATAGGAGGAGATGTTGTTTAAAGAAAATGATGACATTTTGCAAGATTGCATACTCTGTAGGCTATATCTTAACTAAGTCAAGGGCCATAACTTTGCACTTACTAGGCACAACCAAACATAAAACCTCAGATGCACAACTACACAGGCTGGTGAACATTCCCGTAAAGTGTTATGACTTTGGCTCATATTCTTTTGGAGATATGCGCGACACAAGATTTTGTGATGGGTGGACGGACAAGGGCAAATCTATATGCCCCCCTTTCAGAGTGGGGCATAAAAAACTAGCCTTACAAGTATTAACTTTAATGGAATGGACATTTATTAAGAATTAAACAAGGGATCAGCTATTGGCATGAAGTCAGCAGTCACAGCAGTATATCTTTACAACTTTCGTTGGATGTCTTTTTTACTATCAATATATTTTGTCATAGAAAACAACAAGAAATATTTTGAAAAAAAGATGGTCGGCGCAATTTGAAGGGGGCGCAATTTGAAGGTTAAGATTTGTTGTGTAACAAAAAAAATATGCCGAGATGTTACGATTGCTGGTCAATGACCAGATCCAAAATGGATTTCGGTAAATTCACCGAAATTCATTGGATTTCGGTAAAATAACGCACCCTTCATCGAAAGGTTAACCAATCCCTGTCAAGGTTACAAATGATGTTCGGTTGAAGAGAAATTGCCTAGGTGGTTAACGTAAGATTTGATTGGTTTACACAACACTGATATGCAAATAGAAAATCATGTTAGTAGGGCTGCGCCGAAAAACATGCAGATTAAAAACAATGTTTGTTAAAATTATAATTGTAATGAAGATTTTTTGTACAATATGTTCAAACATTTTGGTAATTAGATAAAACATATCAGCTACAAGGGTGTTACTAATACTTGAAGTAGCAGGAAAATCATCAAAAGTAGGCCGGAGTCTTTGGGGTACTCCCCTTCATTATGATTATTCATACAAGGAAATAAGCTGGGTGACGATGATTAAGTTACAGGTTAATTTTACGAGCTCTTCACTCTTATTGACACCTCTGAGATAACAAGAAACATGGACATTCCACAAAAAACAGGTTTTTTAATGCAAAAGGATTGCAAAAACATATCTTCAGAAATGTTACCAACTTACTAACCTGGTCAAGTTTAGGAGATGAATAATGAGATAAATGACCTCAATGACCTCGAGCAATTATCAGACCGATAACGCGTCCCCAATGAAACTCGTCCCCTAGTAGACTCCACCTTATGTTGGTTAAAAGATATAAAAAAATTGGACAACTTGGCCCCTTATGAAAATGCTGGTCAACTTGTCCCTCGTATAGAACATTTTATTTTAAAATTCAACCAATTTGTGATTGTCAAAATTGTCAAGCGAGCTGAATTGATCTAAGGATGATCTGACTGGGTGACAAGTTAACTGTAAATCCTTCTATCTGGCCATTCTGGGACCAATGTTTCTCTTCACCAATATTTCTATCATAACTTATATACTGTATACATACATTATAGGTAGTGTTCCAAATAAATCAGATGTCTAGTACACTATACAGTATTTTAAATGTTTAATACTTCGATAAATGTGTTCCCCAACTATAAAGTGTCAGTCCTTAAAATGAGTCATACCGATAGTCATATGAGAAAGGCGATTTAGTTTGAAAGATCCAAATCAATTCTCTGTTTAATATCTATCAGTCACATACAATTATACTAGACCTATTCCTAATTTACCCAGTGACCGTACGGCTAGCCACAACATCGTACTCAGATGTTAACAGTTGATCGATGTTTTAATATCAATTAAAGTAAATTTTAAATAAAATGGAAAAAGCAGAGTTACATAAGCATCTACGCTATTTATATATGTAATGTTCTAATTTTGACAAATGTAAACATCTTCGTAGACCCGACTCGACCGGAAGGGATTTTAACTGGTCCTGTAAGACTACCGATTCTCAATCATTAAAAAACTTACGTGAAAAATGCAAGTGAGAGAAATAAAAATGTGAACTTACAACGATAAGATCTAAACAAATCCCCAATCAGAGAGCGTAGAAAGTGAAATACTCACATGTCAACCTCCGAACATATATAAATACGGAATTTATGTAAGATAAAGGGAGACAACGGAGTTTATAGCTATTATATAAATATCACATTAGTTTCCAATCACTGGGTGTTAAAATTGGCCAACCACTATGAGTAAGCAGGCCAGGCTTAAAACACGGCGAGGCCGTAAATACAGCACTACAGTAAAGGAAAACATGGCCACTCCCAACCCCCTTTGGCCACTCCCCTTAACTTCTTTATTTTTTAAGATATCTTAACAATTCGTTTTGCATCTTCGATGGCACACTCATGGCTATTCTAAAAACGTTTAAATTGAAAAAAGTTTATTTAATTTTGTCTAAAAGTCGGACCATTTTTTTATCAAAATTACGGCCGAAATGGAAAACTTATCTTAAAAAATAAAGAGGTTAAGGGGGGGCCGTGTTGTCCTTTATAGTAGTGCTGTATTTTACAGCCTGGTCGGGTTTTAAACCTGTCCAGTAAGCAGAACCATACTGTCACAATTCACATAGTGGACCGGCCAAATTCATAAAACAGGGCATCTCCACTGACAAATTTTGGGTACGAAATGAAATAACGAATATGGCGGTAGATCTAAATAGCAGAAATTGGGGACAATGTATAAAATAAGAAAAAGTAGGGCCAGTATGGGGAATATATTGGTGTGTTTATATGTACATGCCTCCTGTAACAGACGTAGATACCATATTTAGGTCTTTGATGATAATAAAGTTTGTACGGGGGTCAAAATTTAGCAAAATACAGTTTTTGGAGGCGATTTATGTAAAAATAAAGAGCAAACAAGGGCTTCTTTTGGCCATCTAATTTGATGGATCGATGTGGCCGAGGCTGGTCAACAGTGCACCAGCTGCCACAAGGATGTCAGGAACCTGTCTGGGCAATCAGAGACTGCCTTCATAAATACCCAAGAAGATATAATTATACAAGTAGTATCATAAGGATCAGAAGAACATAACCTGCCCAACCTTGGAATCGAACCCGTACATTCTGGGCGACAGTCTAGCGCTCGACCTGAGCTTGCCGGGTGGGCTAGAACACAGGTTTGAAGCGATGATTTAAAATATTATGCCTTTACGATTGGTGGTAGGGTTGAAAAATCGACAAAACAGTTGAAACATCGACCAATAGACAAGCATGTAATTGTCGAGTCATTGACACAGTTCTTTCGTAAATTTTCGACTTTGACCATTTAAAAAATACCGGAACTACGTACGAAATAACTCGGACGTTTTCTTTCAGCAAAGTAAATGAAGAAGTTACAAGAGGGAAATGATGTATATTCATACTGTAATATTCTTTTTAATCATTTATGGCTCCATATTCAGTGATTCGGTTCATAGACAGACAGTTCTTGAGAAAAGATTTGGCATACATGTGAGTGGACTACTGTCTTTATATGGGTTAAATAATAAAGCGAAATACTCGAAAGTTTCGTGCAATGACGGGCTGTAAGTTGAATGGGAGGGGGGTGGAGCTAATGCAAATCAATAATGGTGTTGGTTTAAGTTCCCAATTTTGTACTATTTAACATTATACCAAGTTCCACATAATTCATAGATAATATTTAAAAGGCAAATATTCTTCATAACCGACGAACAAGAATGATGCTCAACGTGCTCGTTAATCACAAACGTATATAAGGTACAACTGACCTAAGTCCGCCGGATTCGTTCCTCGGCTAGGCCACGGAAAACTTCACTCTGGGTCTATCTAACTGAGGGGGTAACGTCTGTTAATCGCAACTCGTCAGGGATAAACTTAACGCGATAAACTGAACTTTCTAAAATTTGATTGTCTTTTATAGTAGCAATTTCTGTATACTTATGGAGGAAACATGCAAACGAAATATGTTGTGCGGGATGCTTTAAGTAATGCGTTCATGAGACGATGCCACGGTCACTGTTTGTAATCTGTTTTGTATTTGCGTTTCTTTACCGTCGCCATCGGTTTCCCATATGGGCGACGCCTCCGGAAGTTTGAGATTTTTGGAGGATAGTGCATGATACAGAAGATGCACCAGTTCCAGAAGTATACTTGGTTCTTGTACGTGCCCGATGTAAAGCATCGTACACGGGACCTCGGGACCGAAATACTGTTAGTACTGTCAGTGGTGGAGCGGGACATCGAACCTGCGATACCTGGATTAGTAGTCCAGCACGTTACCACTGGACCACGGATCCGCTTCCGATTGTAATCCTTTGTTTGTGACTTCCGTTTATTTGTCGTCGCCACCGGTTTCCCATATGGGCGACGCCTCCGGAAGAATGTTTAGTTATTTTAGATTTTTGGAGGATAGTGCATGATACAGAAGATGTCCCAGGTCCAGAAGCCCATCTGGTTCTTTTACGTGCCCGATGTAAAGCATCGCACACGGGAGCTCGGCTTTTCAAAGTCTCGTCCGAAAGACTGTTAGTGGTGGAGCGGTGGATCGAACCTACGATCCCTGGATAACTAGTCCAGCGCGTTACCATTGGACCACGGTTCAGTCATTTTAGATTTTTGGAGGATATTGCATGGTACAGGAGATGCCTCAGTTCCAGAACCTCCCCTGGTTCTTTTACGTGCTCGATGTAAAGCATCATACACGGGACCTCGGTTTTTTAAAGTCTCGTCCGAAAGGTTGTTAGTACTGTCAGTGATGGAGTGGGGAATCGAACCTGCGATCCCTGGATTACTAGTCGAGCGCATTACCACTGGACTACGGATCCGCTACTGTGAATAAATCCGTAAGTTGAAGTTTTTTGATTGTTTATCACGCTATATACTTCATTACATAACATCATTGCGGTCGCTGCAAACATTTGTAATATCATATAGTCAGTGTCACGTTTCACGCAGTTTTCCCCGGATCTGAATTACTGACGTGTCTTTGTGTGACAATGTAATGGAACGCTTGAATGAAGATCGTGACCGGCTTAAATCAATTTTACAAACATAACCAGCACGTATTGCTTTAAATACTCGGGTCAAATCTGTGGATCAATTGGAGTGTGTATATACAAACTATTAACAAATCGACACGCGCTGTGGATTTCTGCGGCTATTTTTAGATAATGATTAACAAAAAACCTGTTTAAATCAAGAACGAGACGTTTTTAAAGATCCGTTATTAGTCATAATTTCAATATCTTTAATTGAACATGCAGTTGTAATACTGGAACATATAGGATAACATATCTGGATGCACTTAAGCTACAGCCACTTAAGATTGGGAGTTTAATTGTAAACATTTGATACGGCTTCCCCGCACGAAAGGTATGTAAATATTAATTACTTATCATTGCAATTTATATCCAATTTTATAACGGTACTTTAAGCTCATTGGAATTATCGTTATGTTTATATGTGCTGATTATGTGACAAAATGAGGATTATTTATGAAAACGCGTGATCGAGCACCCTGCCAGATGGGCTTATATAGTAGTTATGTCACTGTGTTCCCAGCTAGTACGTTAAGTACGTTTAAGTTTTCATGTAATTTTGATGGTGACTTATAAGGTAGTGTGAAATAGTCGTGTTTTACCTGTATATGATATGTTTCGGATAATCGTATTAATTACGTGTCAGTCTAACAATGTCGCTTTATGTGATTAATTATTTATAGCAGTTTAAAGTACACAGTTGTGTTACATTGTCATTTAGACTGTTTGTTACCATTCAATTAAGTAATGCATAACATATAACCAGGAAAATAAACAAGTTATGTAGCAATAGTTTCATTTGTTTTTATTCGACATTTCCTAACCTGGAGGCGACACCATACCGATATTTATGGTGTGCAAACATGCATTTTTATCACAGTGTTCTATCATGTTTTTCATGGTTAAGTAGCTAGGATTTGTGTAAACATTTATAACAACTACCGATTGTTTTGTTAGATCTAATGCAAATATGTCACAAAGAATGCTATTTGTATAAGTCCTTATCTGAATCAATACTGCAAATATGTACTATAAAACAGAAGCTTAACGAATAGATGCCGGACATTTGAATAATATTGTGCATGCATATTGATTTAAACGTTTTTTGTCGGATTATGGTCGAACAAGTAGACCATATTTTGTAGACCGTAAAATACACATTTCATCTTAAAAGCGGTTTGATATGCAAAGACCGACGAGAGACAAATCGTGTTTAGTCACTTGGTTAACATTTTTGCTAAATGGTGTGTGAAAGTTGGATTATTTGTGGGAATATTTTGTCTGGTTGAGGGGAATTCGTGCGGTAATAATTTGTTTTATTGCCTTATATGTTATGTGTGTGTGTATTCACAATACACTTCAAAGCATTCATAATAATTCGAGTATCTAAAAAGCTTTTCGGTCGTCTATTTCCCGCTTTTACCAGCGTATATATACTAGGTATTAACACAGGAGATTGTCACGAGTTATCTACCAATATCCAGAGATAAAGGGAGATAACTCGTGACAATCTCCTGTGGGTAGTTCAACTTTCTGTTTCTCCTGGGACCAATATATCCCTGTATATATTGGTCCCAGGTTTCTCTAATATCTCTATCTAAAGGTATACAAATAAAGTTGCTAAAATCACAATGTATTCGAGAAAAATGTTCGTGCATCTGCAGGGCTCTAGAAATCCACTAGCCCTATGGTCCGGACTAGTCCTATATGCTGGATCGGGCTACCAACATTTGAAGTTAGTCACGGACAAGTCTGTTTTTAAAGCTAACCATCATCAACACTTGCTCATTTGTAAGTCAAACCTTAGAATCACACAAACACATACATGTGAATATTAAATGTAGAGTGTGGAGATATCATTGAGTATATTTATTTGTTACTAAATTGACAGATATTCTCGGACAACTAGCTTCCTATGTCGGACAAGTCAAATTTTACATTTGCATTAGTCCGGGACAAGTGTCTTTGAAACAAAAAAATCTAGAGCCCTGATCTGATAAGTAAACTTATAGTTGATCATCGTATATCAGCAGAAACGTACGACTACATAAGAAGCCAAAATGCAAATCGGTGTGAAGTTAGCAGTAGTAACATAAATAGAACAGTAGTAGCATGAATGGCAGTAAATAGAACAGTAGTAGCATGAATGGCAGTAAATAGAACAGTAGTAGCATGAATGGCAGTAAATAGAACAGTAGTAGCATGAATGGCAGTAAATAGAACAGTAGTAGCATGAATGGCAGTAAATAGAACAGCAGTAGCATGAATGGCAGTAAATAGAACAGCAGTAGCATGAATGGCAGTAAATAGAACAGTAGTAGCATGAATGGCAGTAAATAGAACAGTAGTAGCATGAATGGCAGTAAATAGAACAGTAGTAGCATGAATGGCAGTAAATAGTACAGTAGTAGCATGAATGGCAGTAAATAGAACAGTAGTAGCATGAATGGCAGTAAATAGAACAGTAGTAGCATGAATGGCAGTAAATAGAACAGTAGTAGCATGAATGGCAGTAAATAGAACAGTAGTAGCATGAATGGCAGTAAATAGAACAGTAGTAGCATGAATGGCAGTAAATAGAACAGTAGTAGCATGAATGGCAGTAAATATAACAGTAGTAACATGAATGGCAGTAAATAGAACAGTAGTAACATGAATGGCAGTAAATAGAACAGTAGTAGCATGAATGGCAGTAAATAGAACAGTAGTAGCATGAATGGCAGTAAATAGAACAGTAGTAGCATGAATGGCAGTAAATAGAACAGTAGTAGCATGAATGGCAGTAAATAGAACAGTAGTAGCATGAATGGCAGTAAATAGAACAGTAGTAGCATGAATGGCAGTAAATAGAACAGTAGTAGCATGAATGGCAGTAAATAGAACAGTAGTAGCATGAATGGCAGTAAATAGAACAGTAGTAGCATGAATGGCAGTAAATAGAACAGTAGTAGCATGAATGGCAGTAAATAGAACAGTAGTAGCATGAATGGCAGTAAATAGAACAGTAGTAGCATGAATGGCAGTAAATAGAACAGTAGTAGCATGAATGGCAGTAAATAGAACAGTAGTAGCATGAATGGCAGTAAATAGAACAGTAGTAGCATGAATGGCAGTAAATAGAACAGTAGTAACATGAATGGCAGTAAATAGAACAGTAGTAGCATGAATGGCAGTAAATAGAACAGTAGTAGCATGAATGGCAGTAAATAGAACAGTAGTAGCATGAATGGCAGTAAATAGAACAGTAGTAGCATGAATGGCAGTAAATAGAACAGTAGTAGCATGAATGGCAGTAAATAGAACAGTAGTAGCATGAATGGCAGTAAATAGAACAGTAGTAGCATGAATGGCAGTAAATAGAACAGTAGTAGCATGAATGGCAGTAAATAGAACAGTAGTAGCATGAATGGCAGTAAATAGAACAGTAGTAGCATGAATGGCAGTAAATAGAACAGTAGTAGCATGAATGGCAGTAAATAGAACAGTAGTAGCATGAATGGCAGTAAATAGAACAGTAGTAGCATGAATGGCAGTAAATAGAACAGTAGTAGCATGAATGGCAGTAAATAGAACAGTAGTAGCATGAATGGCAGTAAATAGAACAGTAGTAGCATGAATGGCAGTAAATAGAACAGTAGTAGCATGAATGGCAGTAAATAGAACAGTAGTAGCATGAATGGCAGTAAATAGAACAGTAGTAGCATGAATGGCAGTAACTACGGAAGACCAGTGGGGATATTCACACTTCATTATTTCTCTCATAGGAAATTCACGATTTCAAGATTTAAAGTTTTCAGATTCACGAATTCATGATTTCAAGTTGACGAATTTACGATTTCAACTCAAGCTTATCAATTCATGAAGTTGAAATCGTGAATTCCCGAATTCAAAATTATGAATTCGTGAAGTTGAAATTGTGAATTTCCTAGGAGAGAAATGATGGAGTGTTAATGTCACCACCAGTCTTTCGTTAATAACGGCAGCATTGCTGCTTCAGGTCTGCAATTGTTGGTGCCGGTACTGCCAGTAATATGAACAGTGCGATTTCTTCTTGTGTTATCAGTAAACAAATACTCAATTATATCAATTTCTAAACTCTCAAATAAAGAAGTTGAAGCATCGTTTAGGATAGTATGTTTACAAGTAAATGATTACATTGTGTTCATTATAGATATTTCCGATATGTCCGGTTGGTAAGAAACCTGCTTGTTGAAGAATGATAAGTGTCTGTCTACCTGTCTGTTGCCTGGCAATAAAGGTTGAATAATTGTCTCAGAATATCTGGCATTTTAAATGGGGGGACACTATATATTAACATTTTACATACTCATAGCTGTATTACTGTCAGTACTGTTCACAATACCATCAGTGATACTGCTACTTGTCTTATTGCATATACAGCCAAGTTCACATCGATTATACAAACAAGTATCTGTTGTCTTAAAAAGTAAACTTTTAAGATTAATACCCAGGTTACTTGTTTTGTCCGTTCGTGTCACGTGACGGATATGAACACAGTTGTTCAGCACAGTTTCCAGCTGTGCTTTTACTGTACGCCATATTACAATGTAAGATTTACTGAATGGGAAGCTAAAATTATTTACTGAAAAAGAACCAGGACTGGAATTATGTAGCTGAGCGGAAAATGCAAGACTTCCTTGGATTTGTCCCTGTGTCAAGACTTATGTGTCTGTGATATAAGGCATTATCGACGAATCGACTCTATCGATTGCAAACCATTTTAGCAAATCTAAGATCGATTTGCAATTTTAACATTTTCAATACTAATCACTCTGGGGTATAGCATATCAGTGATACTTATCGATCATCCAATTAATTTTCAGACTCTGCCCAACTACCTGTTTCCACGCTTATTACAAATCTATATTTACCTGACATTTGTACAAGTTGTTTCAAGGGAAAATTGTTTCTGTCATGAAATGAAACACGGCCTTCTTGGATGGCTTTGATGAGATTTTAATCTCATCCTTCGTAGATCTAGATATTTATGGAAAACAGTCGAACCTGTCCCTCCGACCACCTTGTTCAAGCGACCTCCTGTCTTTTACGACCGTTCTGAACTCTTCCCGTGAGTTTTTAAGCGTGTATAGGGGTTCCATTAGATCATTGAGTTGACCTTTTGACCCCTGGAATTTCTTAAAAAAAGCCACGTTCTGACCCTAAGGATTCTGGCTTGAGGGACAAGTTTTCTCTTAATGTATGGATCGTTGAGATTCTTGAGATTCAGCACCTAGTGGAATCCCTAATATAGTGTGTCCTTGCAGTATTGCAAACGACAAATCGATATCATATTACGACATAGACGAAAATCACTGGACTGATAAACAAGTATTAATTAGTTTATAAATATAAAGAATATATATATCCTTATTTGGCACAGATATCACGAACTATCATATTTCAACTCGCTTTGTTGGAATTTATTCTGCAAGAAATATTTCAAGCAGACGAATGCTATACGTGGTTTCCATGACGCCTTTATGAAATATGAATACGCAATCAACATTGTATATAACATCGTCAGGGAAACATTCGAGCCATACTATAAATCATTACTAACATGATTCATTTGGATGAGTAGTGACATTAATGTTTCATTATTTATTTCTTGAAGGCTAACACTGAGAACAAGAGCGCTGCATGATGGGATGTCCACAATCAAAAACAAAGAATAAAGATATCTCTACGGAACAAAGTGTGCAAAGAACTGTTAGAAATGACGCCGTCAGACCGGAAGCTCAGTTTAACGCAGACAATTTAAAATCGCCATCACCTCCAAATAAAACAACTCCGGACCAAACGACAGACGAAAAATCAAAACACTCGAATGGAAATGATGTACAAAATAGCGCAGCGGAAACAGTCAGGAAATCAGGCGATGTTAAAAATGAAATCAAACAAGAAGAAGTTAAAGAAACCATAAATGAAAAGCCTACACAACAAGATCCAGTATTTGATAGTGTGTTTATTGCTGACGAACCTATTACAGAAAATGGCATTGGCAACGACAAGCAGGGTGGTGTATATGATGCTAACGCTCTAGATGTTAGTGATGTTGACATAGGCCAGACTGTGTCTGAAATTACGCTGGAAAACCAGACTGTTTATTCTGAAAATTCAGCAGACCCGTCAGCTAACGATTCTGTTGTTAGTGAAAAGGACTCCGACATATCTTTGACTAAAATCGAAGGAACTAATGTCAGAGGTGTTGAGGTGAATACTATTGACCAGGGCTGTACGTACACAGAAATGTCCACAAACTGGGATGGACCAGCGTCTGTCAGGTGAGTTGAATACACTTCTTTACTCGATGATATCAAAGAAAATAATTTTACAAAGTTACTATAGTTTACTCTGATCATCTTTACAATAGCATACACTGATGAGTGTTACATATTTTATACCCACTTAAACTTATTTAGTTTACATCGATTGTGAAACAAGTTCTTACAACTTATACTAGTCACTCTCGATGACTGCTTCCAGGCTACCAACCAGTACTCGCGCCAAATTGAGGGATTGTGAAGTTTGTGAACAAACCCCGCTCATCGCAGGGCTCGAACTCACGACCTTCGGATCAGGAGTCAGGCGCTCTACCCCTCGACCACTGCGCTTTACTTTATTTTATAAACTCTATGTACACATTGTGAACACATCTATATTCTCTGACGGATTCACGAAACTCAATAATATGACATTGGGACATTTTTTTAAACAGTGTATCTTTTCTGAATTACTTACAAGCAGTGTTGATTTAATAATATATAATTATATATATAACCTACCTAATATAGCACCAAACAGTAGGGTCTGGAGACAGCAGACAAATATTTTATATTCTTCCACAAGGAGGAGCATATAGCCACCGCTTCGTCTGTCCGTCCGTCTGTACGTTAGTACGTACTTGCGTCAGTCCCCATCCAATAGCTGATCATGAGATGGGCGTATTTGTTGACATGTTCCGGTTCGGTGATTTTTCATATACTGATGATCCTGTGCCTATTGATTTATAAAGTTCACGTTCATGTACGTGCTATATCTGAGCAACCACCGATCGGAATTCAATGAAACTGGATGAAAAGCTTCACTACCAAAGGGAGATACGCATATTAATGGCATGTTCCTATTCCACGGTTTTTCACATACTTCGGTGGAGAATCCGTCTGTTCTATCGATAGTTTCATAATTAACTGTTGCATTGATTGATTGATTATTTCTTTTGAAAATACTAAAAAATAAAAATCAGATTAATAGAATACGAATTTTGTAATATTTGTATATGTACTTGTACACGACATTCCGTAAGAGTGCATGAACATGTTCATTGTTAAATCATTTAGCAACTAGACATTCAATAAACGTAAGAAAAGTAATTAACCGTACAGATGAATGATTCTACAGTCCTTGGAACAAGCACGATAATAGCATTTACCTCAAAGTGATGATCTAAACCTTGTATACACTAACACCCGCCTTTATAGATGTTACCGAAATGACATTTCATGATGCATATCTGATTTCGGCTCGGCCATACAAGATATTTATCATAACAGGTCACAGGCGTCTGAAACGTTCATATAACCAGTTTTCATACTCATGTGGGTGGAATTTAGTCAGTGTGAAAATAATAGGGATGTTTTCGTCGATTTTACGATTGCAAAATATGTTCAAGTTGAATAAGTTTAAGTAAAGACGTAGATAGGATAAGTTTTACATTTTATGAAGTGGATATTTTGTTAATATGAGCAGGTAATTTTTATTTGGTCTTAAATTATCAGCGTTTACTTTATCGCATTTAACAAACTAGATATGAATCGCGTTAACTACTTAACACTTATATAAAATAGATTGTTCGTACTGAAAACCTAGGGGGTTAAGTGGGAAAGTGATGGCAGTTGTAGGCACTATCAGACACTTTTTGTGTAAAGATATTAATCTGGTATGAAAATTTATCACGATAGTTATCTAGTTAACCTTATGATTTTCTAGTTAATTAAGTAGTTATCTAGTTTCTTTAACGGGATAACCACATACTTTTCTAGTAAATTAAGTAGTTAACTTATGGCAGAAATATGCCACCATACACCATACATTTATTCTATGTACATGTATAAGAGTTTTGTTATTATTGTAAGAACATGTATATCGATATTTCGAGTTTTTGTGTGTGTTTTTTTGTGTCTGACAAAATATGAGAATGAGGTTGTCGATTGTGATATTTTGAAGAAGTTAACAGGGGTTCCAAGCGACCCTGGGGTTGACCATTTGACCCCTGGAATTTAAAAAAACAACACTTTGACCCTAAGGATTCTGCCTGATGGGTAAACTTCTCCAAATTATAGGTAATTTGTCTATGAAATGGTAAAAGCTTTTCAAATGAACCTTGATATTCAACACTAAGTGGAGCCCATGAGTTAAAGTAGGCGTGTTAGAGTACTATATATACGTCGTGCAATGTAGCGAAATTGGCCTGCCCATCAGTGTCCACAATATACTACATTTGTACAGTATAATCAGGAAAATATGTTTGTACATGTATTCGTAAAAAGATAGATATACTTCATAATATGTCCGTGCACCAGAACTGATACCGTACATAATACAGCTCAACATATCGAGCATGGCCCTCTCCTGAGCGACAACCTCTCCAGCATGGCCCTCTCCTGAGCGACAACCTCTCCAGCATGGCCCTCTCCTGAGCGACAACCTCTCCAGCATGGCCCTCTCCTGAGCGACAACCTAACGAGCATGGCCCTCTCCTGAGCGACAACCTAACGAGCATGGCCCTCTCCTGAGCGACAACCTCTCCAGCATGGCCCTCTCCTGAGCGACAACCTCACGAGCATGGCCCTCTCCTGAGCGACAACCTCACGAGCATGGCCCTCTCCTGAGCGACAACCTCACGAGCATGGCCCTCTCCTGAGCGACAACCTCACGAGCATGGCCCTCTCCGGAGCCACAACCTCTCCAGCATGGCCCTCTCCTGAGCGACAACCTCACGAGCATGGCCCTCTCCTGAGCGACAACCTCACGAGCAATGGCCCTCTCCTGAGCGACAACCTCACGAGCATGTCCCTCTCCTGAGCGACAACCTCTCCAGCATGGCCCTCTCCTGAGCGACAACCTCTCCAGCATGGCCCTCTCCTGAGCGACAACCTCTCCAGCATGGCCCTCTCCTGAGCGACAACCTCACGAGCATGACTCTCTCCTGAGCGACAACCTCACGAGCATGGCCCTCTCCTGAGCGACAACCTCACGAGCATGGCCCTCTCCTGAGCGACAACCTCACGAGCATGACTCTCTCCTGAGCGACAACCTCACGAGCATGGCCCTCTCCTGAGCGACAACCTCACGAGCATGGCCCTCTCCTGAGCGACAACCTCACGAGCATGGCCCTCTCCTGAGCGACAACCTCACGAGCAATGGCTCTCTCCTGAGCGACAACCTCACGAGCATATCCCTCTCCTGAGCGACAACCTCTCCAGCATGGCCCTCTCCTGAGCGACAACCTCTCCAGCATGGCCCTCTCCTGAGCGACAACCTCACGAGCATGGCCCTCTCCTGAGCGACAACCTCACGAGCATGGCCCTCTCCTGAGCGACAACCTCACGAGCATGACTCTCTCCTGAGCGACAACCTCACGAGCATGGCCCTCTCCTGAGCGACAACCTCACGAGCATGGCCCTCTCCTGAGCGACAACCTCACGAGCATGGCCCTCTCCTGAGCGACAACCTCACGAGCAATGGCCCTCTCCTGAGCGACAACCTCACGAGCATATCCCTCTCCTGAGCGACAACCTCTCCAGCATGGCCCTCTCCTGAGCGACAACCTCACGAGCATGGCCCTCTCCTGAGCAACAACCTCTCCAGCATGGCCCTCTCCTGAGCGACAACCTCTCCAGCATGGCCCTCTCCTGAGCGACAACCTCTCCAGCATGGCCCTCTCCTGAGCGACAACCTCTCCAGCATGGCCCTCTCCTGAGCGACAACCTCTCTTTTACATCGTAATCATGTTCTCTAAGTGAAACATACTACCAATTTAATCTCTCAAGGACAACAATGCCCGATCAACTGCCAAAATGTGCATCTTCCAAATACTGTTGCTCTGACGAAGTGGCACTGTGTGTAAAAGTGTACGCATATTTTGCCTAAAATCTTAAAAGGTATTGGTTTGGAAATCGACTTTTAAATTTTGTAACTCAAACTATTTTAATACTTATATTGAGTAGGTAGACTGACGGCATAACTCGTTATTGTAATATTTGCCTGGTAAATTTCCTATATGTTCTCTGCAGGTACGTTTCTAATAACAAAATCGAGTACGGGATTCCGGAAGGTGCGCCAAAACCTGCCCCACCGAAAAGCAAGAAAAATGACATCATTAAACCTACAACATTTACAATTGTTGACAAAATAGTCGATAGCGTAAGTATGGGCAAGTTTTCAATTAGATTTTGTAATAAAATTGCCATATTTCACTATTTTAAAGTTACAGTGACATTTCTGTTTCATTTTTCCTACACGTTTGGACCCTGCAGGGAATTTAGACATTTAAATGTAGATTCATAGCAGAATGTTTAACAATGCCAATTTACAAAATTTATGTGAAATACAATATCCTATGTTTTAAACATATATTATGATACGTTTTCTGTACAGTTCAATTCCGTTCTACTAACAAAGCGCGCGGTACCAACTTTTAAAATAACATTGCGTAATTGCAATAAATGTGTTCATCACTGTGTATTATTAGGCACCCGACAATGCATTTCAATCCGTGCCGAAGTTGGCCAGCTATTTGTCAGGTACCGCCAAGAAGAGTGAACTCGTATCTGCTGGTGATGATGATGATGATACGGACAAGAACAAGTTACCACCGCCTGTAGCTACAACAACAAAGAAAAATAAAATTGTCCCAGATCCAAGCATGTTCAAACACATTGACGAAAATGCACGAAATGTGAGTTGTATAATGATTTATTAATTAATTGTATAATATTAGACGCGATACTGACTAATATATGTTTGCAATATGGTAGAAACCTCTTCAGAACAATGACAAGGCGAATATAAATTCAATTTATTAATGATGTTATAATATTTAAGTAAGACGAGGGGAGCAATGTTGAAAGACTGACTGGTTCTATATATAATGAGAAGTACCATCCTTGAAGTCCATCCGGTTAACATAATACTAGTAGCTGGCAACTGGGCTGCCAATCTGAAAGTCGAGAGTTCGAATCATAATAATAATAAACTAGTCACGTCAGTCCAAACAAATGAGCAATTTTCCTACATTTAAAATCCAAGTTAACGCTTGTCACAGTTATATTTGTAACTGTTATCCATGGGATATTTCGACTATTCTGTTTCAATTGTACACGTATCATATTCCGTTTTAACGACGTTATTACGGGTTACGTTGTGAATTGAGATTCGTAAAACAAGTGACATTTGACCACAGACAGTTTTGCATTAAACATTTGAACAAACTCCAAACAAGGTTGTGGGTTTTGTGAGGGGTCACGGTAGCTATGTAGGTTTCTTTACACTATGTTATAACCTTGTGAAAATAACATAATAAAGAAATCGACCAAGAATTGCTACACATGAAATTCTTGGCCACCCCAAGATGTTTAACATTAACCATGCCCGGATCCAGAAGGGAGTCCGAGGGTCCGAAGATTTTGGCAAAATAGGATAGTCCATTTCTAATCCTAGATCCAGATTTTAACTTAAGGGCCTCACAAACAGTGTACACAATTATTGCAATACAATAAAACGCATTACTTTGCACAAAATCTAGGTACTTCTTACCAGTAGCTTGACCCCAGACCCCCATGACGTGAATTTCTGGATCCGCGCATGGTTTTAAACATACATGTAACAGTTACAAAGGCAAGAGGGACATAGGACATAAACATAAGTGATTGGTGAAAGTTTTAGTAACATAAAGTTCTGCAAAGTTATGTACAGTATGTTTACCTGATAGAACAAGACTTATTTTTCGCTCAATTTTCCTTGTTTCAGACTCCAGAAACTGTCCGTCTGTCCGTTGATAAGCTATCGGCACATTTGTGTAGTGTAGCAAAATCTGACCTTGAAAAAGTGCGGGCTTTCTATTACTGGATTTGTAATAACATTAGGTAAGTCATATACAATATGTACCATACTTAATAAACACTGAAATATGGGATGTTTCATCATGATGAGCCTTTTTTCAAGGCTGTCAGTCAATGAATGCTATTCATACATACTTATATCAGTTTGGATTATACACAAACAGTGTAATGACACTTTTAGTGCACATGCGTACTGCAATTAGACCACACCTAGACCACGCCTAGACCACGCCTATCTTTTTTGTAATTTTGAGTTTATTGTGTGTAGTGCTTCCTCTTAGCATTATACCAGCATATATTCTACCCGATTGCATGGCCCTGATTCGTGCTATCACTCTATCAATGTTACATGCATTTATGTATATCTATCACATGGTGTACATTTCGTATATTGCCTATTCCTTTTCATTGATTTCATACACTGCTATCAGCAAGCAAGTTGGTTTGTTTAATAAAGCGTAACACTAGAAACTGCAAATGAATTACGAATGTTTACTGATGTTTAACATTACTCCATACTTAAATAAGCGTAACTCATGTCTGACGAAAAATCGAACACACATTGTTGTTATTGCTTGAATAAGTCCCTGACAGTTTCATAGCTTATACTAGTAGGACATTCACTTGGATCCAAGGCAATAAGTACTTGAAAGCATTTTAATATTATCACGATATACATTGCCTTCAGCGAAGCTTTTATGTAACACATTCTTTGTACTGTTTATACTGGCGGAACAAGAGTAAAAATGTTTGTTGATAACGTAAAAACTCTCTGATAGAGGCAGGATTTTCCCTGACGCATAAATCTTAAGTCACTGACTCCCTTTTCTTTCTATGGACTCCCATTTTCAACTTACTGTGCATCCCTGGGACCCCTAAAATAAACGTTTGTCAAGTATAAACTGCATATTTTGGACCCTACAAATTTACTAAGGACCCCCAATTTATCAAACACGAGGGTCCAATGACCCCTAGCTAAAAATCATAGGGAAAACCCTATAAGATGTACAATATTTGTATACATTTAAAGATATTTCTTAAGTGATACAGATACTAGACATTTATACATTTAAAGATACAATATTTCTTAGGCAATATCCCAGTCAACGCCGGGATAACGTTATAGAATAAGATGAACGTGCCTTTGACAGGTTTATATCGAATTTCTTCAATAATTCAACTAATTTGAGTCATAAACACTATTATGTGACTATAGCTTACTACAATCAAAATCAACAGAAACTGCATCCAGTAGCAGCTTTCTTGAAAATATGTGAAATTTTAGTGGCCGGTTAGTACATTTGATGGGGTATACTTTGTATTTCCGCGCAACTTATTGGTTCAGTTATGTGGCGTGTGTTATGGAGTCAGGTAAAATAGTTCAACAAGCATGACTAATACAATCGACGCATATTTCACGACATGCTTTTTACTTTGATTGTACATTTTAGCAAATTATATGTTATTTTTTGCTCTCGGAATTCAACCGAAGCATGTTTTAACACGATGTATTCATGCATGTTATGTAAAGGGAATGCTTTTAATGGATGAGGATAGAAAGGTTTTTGTTGAAACAGTGTCGTTCATTTTCGTTTAAATTTTTCGCTTAGACTTACCAAGCAATTCGACTACACCACAATTACGACTAAACACGACTTATTCGTTGTTGATAAACAGTTGCTCAAGTAATTAATTTGCTGTGTACATTGTTAACTGTTAGGCTTGCTAGAATAACAATGTATACAATCAAAAGTGATGTAAATATAAACTATTCAGATTATACAATTTTATGTAATTATTTTACAATGTTTTTTTCTGATTGATCAGTATCATCAACAGGTACAGTTTGTGTCACATTTTGTAACCGTGGTAACGGGATAAATGTCGTCGGTTACGGTTGTTTGTTATTGCGCACTATTTCATATTCGGAAGCCCGAAGCTGTTCTGTTTTTGTCGATATTTGAAGCTGTGTTTGACAGTTTTTGTTTATACATGTATCTAATATTTCATCGTGTTTATATGTCGTAAAATTGAAATTATACGTTTTCCAACAGTCGTCGTCTTACAATCTCTAAGTCTGGCTCCCGACTGATTCATTACACTTACGTAAAATCATGAACGTAGAGATCATACATGGCAACCAGTGTAACAGCCTTCTCTCAGTGATTACCTCCCTTAGATGTCATCTGAATGTTCAGTACAATGATGGTTACCACTTCTGCATCCTTAAGACTTTTCCCGCAGTTACGGTAGAGAGGGACCCCAGATGCCTATTCTAGCATTATATTGAGTATAGGCGGCCACTGTGTGGTTCCACTGACTTTCCGAAAGGCAGCTGGGTAGCTTACTCACCCTTCTACATCCCGGATGTGATTCGAACCCTCAGCGGTCCGGGGCAAGTGATTCAGTAGCCGGCCAGGCAGAGTGGCCATAATACTTTCATCTGCAATCAAAGCCTATAATACTATATGTTGTTTGATGAGATGTACATGTATTAACGAAGTTATAACCGATGGTTGGTGTTCACTACGGTTACCCATTGAGACGCAGATTAATATACTACATCGTTTTTTTCAAAATCATTCACTAATCCTGCGGTGTGGCCAGCTTGAATACAATACACCAATATAACTGCTTAACGGTCAGCAGATTGCAATTGCCATGCTTCTATTTTTGCTGTGACTATATATATAACATATTCGTATGACAATTGATGACAACAGGCGTTTTAAATTGTCTTAGCAATGATGACATCCAATCAAATCAATAAAAGCTCTTTCTTATTCACCCGCGGCCCGTAAAGAGCATTGAGACTAGCCAGATTAAGCCTAGGGTATCTTAGACTTTACAATGTATACATATCAAAAATAAAGTCACGTTTTCAGTGATTGTCTTATTTTCGATAATAACTGACATGTTTTTTCCTGAATCTCACTTTTTACTGTGTATTTTTTGGCATTTTCTCAGAAATTATGACATCCGTTTTGTTTGCAACAATTAATGTTACATTTCTGAGTGAGAGGTTGGCATGTGGATGTTACCCTCGTTTGACTTCATGCAATTTGAAATGTTCAATTTATTTGAATCGGCCTCGTAGGTTGTCAGCTGGACAGTGGTCAAGCAACATCCGATTTATGTCCATAAATATGTTCATACATTCATGGCACAACACTATATAAAATACAGGAATATTGTTGTTTTGTTTACACTTGTTATACAGTGTAGTCTCTTATATTACAGCTACATGTATGACAAAGATAAAACTCTATCAGATAAGCTGCGATTCGATGCGGTATCCACACTGAGACAAGGACAGGGCAGTTATGTCAACCTTATGTCTGCATTTTGCAAGTAAGTCCACGTTCTATGTCATCACCGACGATAGCCTTTCTGCAATAAAATTTAGCTTCTTTTTTGTTTTATTATGTTCATATTATGTACGATCGTTTTCCTGCTCGGCAAACTTGTCTGCTCCTAGATAAGGATATGTGATACTTAAACAAAGTGTCCGTTCTTGAGACCTCAACGCATAACATAACATCTCAAGAACATACTAAATCAGTGATTGTTTTTTTGTGATTGGGGGGGGGGGGGGTCCCATTTGCCGCCACAGCCATCGGTTTCAACACTTTCATTACCTATTGCAGTCACTTTTGTTTTGTTACTGATTTTTCCCACCATTTTCGAATATAGTCTTTTCCCTGTTTAAAAATCTCCTGGAGTGCATTGAACACCATTCAGTTATGGGTACATTGTGGGTACATTTTTTAAATGTGCACTCATTTGTTTATTGTACACCTTGTAAACATCGCCTTCATTGCAATGTCGATTGTAATCTAAGTCATATATTATTTCAGAGAAGCATCTATCCCGGTCGTTACTATACCCGGATGTTCTAAAGGCCTGCGCCACCAACCGGATAAAAAATTCAGTGAAGGGGAGAGAAATCATAGCTGGAATGCTGTCTATATCAATGGTGAATGGCGGTTCATTGACTGCACTTGGGGGTCCGGATTCCTTGACTTGTCCGGAAAGTTTAATCAACAATTCGACGAGTTCTGGTTCTTGACCGACCCTGAAGTATACGTGTATGACCACTTTCCTGCTCATCACATTTGGCAGCTCATTGAAGACCCTTTAAGCATAGACGAGTTTAATAAGAAGCCGAGTTTAACAGAGAAATCCAGAGAGCTTGGCTTTACTCTGAAGTCACATAGAGAACCAATAGTATACTTTGAAAACGAGGTTTCAGTAACTTTTGCCACTGAAACATTCCCTTTGTCAAACATTACCGCGGATTTACGCAATTCTGATGGAGACGAAATGAATCAACACAGGTGTATGAAGAGATTGGACTCAAATACATTTGAAGTTAGAGTTGTTCCCCCTAACACTGGAGAGTACAGTCTGGCATTGTTTGGAAAGGCCAAAGATTATAGACACGCTAAGTTCAGAAAGCTGATGGAATATACATTAAGATGTGATAAAGTTTACGACAAGGAAATCGTCTTTCCTGGACACCCGAAAACGTGGGGTCCGGAACCAAATTTTGCTGAACTCGGATTTGCCGATTCTGTTCAAAAGATGTCAGTCTTTAAATCAGACGAGGGTGAAACAAGTATATTTCTAGAACAAACCAAAAAGATACCTATAATTGCCGAACTGAAGTCGGCAGAAGATTATAAAACTGAGCTGAAAGGTTGCTCAATGATTACTGCGCAAGAAAACGGAAAAACAATTCATGTTCGTTTTCCATCATCCGGGTTCTTCCGTCTTGATGTTTACGCGGAAGGAGAAAAGACGGAAAAATACGAATATGCGGCTCTGTTTATGCTCGAATGTACAGCGAATACAACGCTTGTCAACTTTCCTAAATGTAACGAAGATTCTATATCTAAAAATATCTGTGAAATAATTGAACCGAGAAATTTAGAAATTCCAGCTGACACTACGGTCACTTTCAAAATGCGCTCACATGGTTTGAAAAACGCAATGGTTGGAATTCCAACAGAAGAGCAATATGGATCAAGAATGCAGCGTGTTGGCGAGCTGAAGAAAAGTGGCAGCATGTTTTCTGGCGAGTTGCAGACCCCGAAAGCAGGAGAAAAATTGTATTTGTCAGGTTCGGCCGCCCCTCCAAACGTTTTCTGGAGCCGAATATACGAATTTGTTACGGTGTAAATATCTTATCATCTGAAATGTTGTCTATACCAAAATCCACTACCATACTGTCTCTTTTTAACGCCTCTGATTTTCTGTTCTTCCATAACTTTTTCAATATTTAAGCAAGAAGGTAAATGCGAACGTGTTGATCCTCTGCGATGCTGACTTTTCATTCCACATTATACACTACACCGGATACTAAACATAAATCATATATAATTTATTATAATAACCTATCCAGGCTTTGCTCTAAAGCTGTATACAACCATATTAAAATGGTGAAGGCAAGTGTTCTAAGCATCATATCCATTCAATCGGAATTTTCCGAAGCACATACGTATATCATGCATCTGTATTAAAGTGTCACCATTGTACCTGGGACCAATATATATTGGTTCCAGATTGTACCGTACGTTACCATAGAAGAAAATTTTAAACCGCATTTTAAACATTCATTTCAATTCATTTTAAACCCTACATTTTGTATTTTAGCTCAAAAATTCGAAATGCAGGAGAATAATACTGTATGAAATGTTTTAATACACAATTAAATGTTTTACAATGTTCCTGTTTTTCGTGTTTTTACCTTGCCCGTTTTCGATCCCGAGAAATTTTATTTCTCCGGCAGTAAGAGTGCTCTCCCTTTACAAGCGTAAATTACAATTTGGGTTTGTGAATTTTAGAAATTTCATTATATCGAGATATAAATCATGTTTTTGTTTATTTGTTTTCTCGGGAGAGACAGTGTATGCACTAAACAGCAAAATTATGGCAAAGATTACATATTACCATTCCAAAACAACATATTTAAGCCAAAATATGACTTAGAATTATTATAGTGCAATACTATGGTGGCATATTACTGCCGACAGTTAGCATGATAGCTTTCGCGAATTGTTTCGTGTTAACCACTTAATTATTACGATAATTATCTAGCTATCTAATTAATAATCGTGTTACATTTTCGGTAAGTTAAATAGCATAAAACTAGAAACAGGCTTGAAAGTGCCCAGAACTGCCACCTCTTACCTTTTTATGATGTATTACACTAGATTTAAGTGGCAACACGAATCTTATCTAGTTGACCACTTATAATGTTACTTAATAACTCAAATTCGCGAATTTCACTTAAGATTCGTGTTACCACTTATTTATAAATGCAATTTTGGCTTATAGATGTAAGTGGTAACACGAATCTTATGTAATTGACAACTGATTATGTTACTTAATAACTCAAATTCGCGAATTTCACTTAATATTCGTGTTTTCAATTTTCAGCGTTTTTATTATGCAATGTAAAGTGGCATGTGCTGAACTATTCATTCCCCGCGTAGTGTACTGTCGAACTTCGCACAGCACCTGAAGTGTAGCATAAATACTATACGGCCTTGGGCTAAAGGCCCAGGCCAAAAACTGAAATACAACTTGAAACATACCACGAAGGATACATTCGCAAATTGAATCAATATTTTGTAGAAATAGGCATCAAATGCCTGCTTTTTGCGCCGAAATACCCAACTTACAAACATTTTCGGACAATTTTCGAAAATAAAAATAAGTATCGCGTTCAGGCTTAAACTAATAAAACCTCTGAAAAACGAAAATCATGTGAGTAACTTGTGTTACAATGCGGGTACTCTGCGCCTATTCTAAAGATCCTACCTTATCAGTTACCATCAGATACACACCGAATTTTAGGGTCGAACCGACGGAATTTTCAGCCATCTTGTACGGAAAATGTACTATGGAGACCACGTGATACTCCCCGGTATTACGTCAATATCAGGGATCTTATTGGTAGATCACAATGAGGCTGGTTAAGTAAACTTATATGTGTTTGTGATAAAAGTTGTTGGTGAATCTGGTTATAGACAGTTCCCACATTTACAATATTTAACTCCCCTGTTCTGATTAGTCAGCAATCATGTGGCAGAATTCTCATCATCTGATAATCGATACGGCGCAAACATGCCTATAGAACTATGAATGATTTTTGCTTTAAATTAGTATAACTTTTTATCAATGATTGTTAGGCAAATTTCCTTAAAGTTCATATAGAATATAATGTAAACGATGATAAAATAATCAAATATAAAAAATAACTTGTTCATGTGGGCAGTGTTTGTCCCATGCAAATTCTTTTGGAATTTTCTCAATAATAGCATATTTGGGAATAACTCCTATAAGTGCTTATCAGTACTGCTTATCAAAATGGTTGATGGTTGTAGATGTGGGAACTTTCTGATGGTGATGTAAATAAAATGTATACATATTAATAAAATAAATAAATAAAGACACTCGCGTCTTGGAATTCTGCTCCAGTTAATTTAACTGAACTTATAATCATATTTAATAATAATAGCACGCGTGGTAATAATAGTTCGTTACATGTTCAATATATTTTATTAAAGTGCGTAAATAAATGAACACAAAACACAATTACATGTACAGGCCCATTGTGGCACTGACCTTTCAGATATTTCCTTAAAATCCCAAATAAGGTATTTATAAAATAAACCAGTACTAGTATATCAATACGATATCTATGCATTTATCTTGTGTATAAATTAAAGAAATAATAAATGATACAAGGTATACGTATGTATACACTCAAACCATAATTTACGAAATACGAATTTATTCATTCTCAATCAGTGTTAACAACGTCCAGATTTAAACCAAAAAATCACGGACTTGTTTTTGAACCATAACCTGTTACCCAGTGCTGGTACAGATAACGCGATACGATAATGGGGCAAAGCTATTTTGGATATTTAAAAGTTTAGGGTTAACAAAAGTGTGTCAAGTAGCACGACTATTTGCCTACTTTCAATCCACGGGTCAATGAAATATAGTCTTCAATAACAAAGCTTTATCCTAAATTCGACCTAGTTATTCTGTGTACTGTCTGGTAAACTGCGAGAATGACCCAAAGTAACATACGATTTCGTTTTGTGGTCAAAACAAGTTGTTTCTACACTTGAAGTTAAAAGGCAATGTTTCAAAAAGTATGTCAAGAAGTACGAAAATATTTGCCCACTTTCAATTCAAGGGTCACTGCAATTGAGTCTTCAATAATAAAGTACATATATGTATACATTAACATTTGTCCTAAATCAATGACATTAGCCATTATATGTCCTTGGGCAATGCCTGTCTTAAATGTGTTACTGAATCAATACCCCTGATCATGTCTGCGGCCTTCTCGGCAATCATGATCACTGGAGCATTTGTATTTCCTGACGTCACTTGCGGAATCACCGAAGCATCAACAACCCGGAGACGCTTTATTCCTTTAACTCTAAGCTGTGGATCGACAACAGATGATGGATCTTTAGTGGATCCCATTTTACAAGTGCACGAGTGATGATAGACTGTTATAGCAAGATGGCGGACTATACATTCCCAGTATGCATCGGACCGGAAATCGTGTTGAGAACAAAATGACAGTTTCATAGAGCTGACGTCAGCACCGATTGCTTTCATTGTAGGTGTTTCTAGGAATTTCTCCCATAATCTTATCCCGCCAATGTAAGCATCAACATCTTCTTTCACCGTGAGATACTGTGGATCTAAAAGTGGATGATCAAATGGATCCTGGCTTCGCAGGCGGATGGTTCCCGTACTTTTTGGGTGAGTAACGCTCAAAACGAAATTGAAACCTTCAACATTTCCGTCTTCGGCCAAATACTCCTTCGCCACTTCATCCTTGAAATTAAAGTAGTTTGTATCAATAAACTTGCTGAATAAAATTGCCTGAATGTCGGCATATGTTTTACCGCGTTTTGAGTCATCCAAATAGAAAAACCCGGAGCCATCAGACCCTGCTATCGTGCGAGGTCCAGTACCGAATATTTTGTACTGAAATTGAGTCCAAAAACTGTCGACAAGGTCTTTTGATAGACTTATAGATTCGTTGATCTTGGTGAACATGAATACCATTTGGTGGTCTTGCAGATTATTTCCAACTGGCAAGTCTGCAATTACTGGAATATGTAAGCTTTCAAGGTGTTCCTTCGGTCCGATTCCAGAAAGCATCAATAACTGTGGGGAGTTAATAGCACCAGCTGATAGTATAACTTCCTTTCTAGCTTTTACATAAAATTTCCTTCCGTTCCGAATATAAAACACACCAGTGGCTCTTTTATCCTTGAAATCGATTTTAGTAACAAAACTTTCTATCGCTATGTCCAGAGTATTCCTTTTTCCTACACGACCGAGAAAAGCCAGTCCTGTCGCATCACGTACTCCATTTCTTACAGTTATCTGAATTCTATTGAATCCTTCCTGGTCTGCGCCGTTGTAATCCGTTATTTTGTAACCCATTTCCTGGCCGGCTTTCATATATAAGTCAGACAATTTCGTAACACGACCCCCAGACACGGTCAACAATCCTCCAGAGTTATGGTACTTAGATGATTTCAGTTCTTCGATCTGTATATCTTCTGATTTCAAAAAATACGGGAGTATGTCTTTGTATCCCCAACCTTCGCAGCCATTTGCAGCCCATTCATCGTACTCATATCTGCTTCCGCGTGTATATTGCATCGCATTCAATACGCTGCTTCCACCTAGCACACGTCCACGAGGCCAAAATGCTCTTTCTTCCTTTAAACCTAGATTCGAAGCAGTTTGTGGTTCAGTGTAATATTCCCAATCATGTGGCGTATTCTCGAGGTCTAGCCAGTACACTGGAATGTGAAATAGTGGATTTTCATCATAAAACCCTCCAGCTTCCAGCAGAAGAATCTTCGATTCCTTGTCCTCGGACAGTCTTGACGCAATGACTGAACCAGCCGAGCCTCCGCCGACAATTATATAGTCATACTCTTCTCCAACGGAATCTGTCAGAATTTCTCTATGTTTCTGGAAAGTGTCGTCTCTGCCAATTAATACATACCATCCTACTGCAAGAAGCACCACGACGACCGCTGGTAATGACATTGCCATTTCGATCTGAAATAAGGTGTGCAATACATGTATCAAGCAACTAGATCGCATATTAACCGTTAAAATCTCAATAAAATGATGCCATAAATATTCCATCATGGACAGGTGATCAGCGAATACACAGATGACATGAAATGTGTTTTTCGTAATTATATAAACATCTATCTCAGTCCTCATGTACTCAGAAATTTTGTTGATCAGTCAACTTTATATTTAGGATGTCCTATTTTCTTATTATACAGGGATATTTGTTAATTAATGTATGACACTCTGGTACGTTCGGTCATCCATTTGCATAGTCTTGATTTTTGTCAAAATATGCATAATCGTAAAAATGAGATGGTAAATGCCTTCGTACAATACTCTGCAACGCAGTATCGTCACTTAGCTTGAATGTTTCCCAAAAACAAAATTGCATGAGTCCGATATGGGTCATTACTATCCTGACCTATGCGCCGAGTTAGTGCCAGCGTAGATGAACATGTATCGGACTTGTGTTGTGTTGTTACTGGAAACTTATAAATAAGAAAAATAAAAATGCAGTGTTTAAGAATGCGTCTGACTTAACACGTCATTATCGCAAAAATATTACTTTGCATATTTTGATGGAAAATATTACTATAAACATCTACATGTAATTGGTAGTAGTAAGATATTAATCTTTAGAGCGCAATATTGTATGCTTCGACGAAATACTGTTCAAGCTGCATGAGCCTCATTGAATATCATCTATTACCCGGTTTTCGTTACAGGAATATTCCAACCTAAAATAAGTAAACATGTGAAAAAGATCACACAATAATGAGCGCTTAAGAAACCTACAACAAAACAATTCTTTATATAATATTATTTATGTTTTCGGACGGTGGTGGAAGAACACAAACTCAACTTACGTTTTTTTTCTGCAGATAACGTTTCCTTGCGTCAAGTTTTTGTAAACATCCAAATATACAAGCATATAACTTAAATACCGTGTCGTAACAAATGTATGCCGAACTATTTATACATTTAGACTACCAACATACGATTTACGTTTATCGGTATTGCTTCTCTCATTTTACTTATGTTTGCATACGTTCAAGGTCGGTTGTTTGGTTGATGTTTTCGTATAGACTTGCATCATAGCTCGTTACGTTATAATTACGCAGAAGAAGTAATTAATCAAGATTAAAATACAGTTAAATTGAGTATGTCTCATAAACAATAACAACCCAGTGTACCGAAAAATATAGGTAAGTTCAGCTAAGATGACAGAAAAATACTCGTTTTACATTGGACATAACATTACATAACTATGTGGTGCTGTTTTAATATTTAATAACCGTCTTTAAATACCTACTATTCAAATACTAGATATCTGCACCTGAATATTTCACATATGTAGTACGTTTGTATATTACTTGTATATATATATTATTCGAAGTGTAGATGTTTAGTATTCGAATTATATGTATTTAGAATTCATAAATAAAATGGTGACATCAACACTTGGAATATAAGTTATCTTCAAATTATTCGTATACATGATATATTATATTTGAATTGAAGATATCTGGCATTCGAATTTCATTCATTCATTCCGAACACTAGATATTTGCACTTCCATTACTTGATATCAACAATTCGAGTACCGATGTTTTCGTGTTCCTCAAAACATGACTTTATTTTAATATAACAACAGCTGGTGATAAGTGCTGTGTGGCGGATGAAAAAATTCGTACCGTACTTCGTCCAAAGTGTAGTTAACCATAATCAACTTTAAATAAGTTAAATATACACGAAAATGACGTTACGTCGCTGTGGTGTAGTGGTAAGCATAACGGACCGGCAATCGTAGACCCCGGTTCGAATCTCGGTAGCGCCATTGACCGATTTTTCGTGTTCCTCAAAACATGACTTTATTTCTAGATATCTGCAATTCAAATTGTAGATACCTAAGATAGCTTGTACATGGAAAAACTAGTCTGCATACATACACTAAGGTTTGCTGTATTTTATAAGAGATAATCCTGTAGCTACCCTTTTTATCATGAAACAATGCCCCTTTGCTTCACAAAAATAGGTAAAAATGAGAGACAAAAACTCAGAGCAAAATAAAATGTAGTTAAAAAAGAAATGAAACAAATAATGTATTTGAAATTATGAAGTTGGTAGCCAGACTATGGTAAAATATGTCGTCATTTGAATTAATATTAAAGTCCTAAAAGTCGAATATAATTAGGGCAGACGTTTTGCATGAATACATAGGTTGCCCAATGTTATGTATGTAAACCTCCACACTATATCCACATACGTCCACTGTGTCACAATCACCTTATTCGTCTTGTTACTGGTTTATCTAAATATACGAATCAAGGTTAATTGTCAGTTAAAATGATCTGGTAAGACAACGGTGTAAACAATGGTGTCACGACATGTCTGATCCGTACTACGGTGTATTGCTACATCAGTAGCTTCACCGAAACTATTTCTATACTTTTACTGAACATTTTTTGTTAAACATGAATAAGCTAAACAACACAGTATTCAAAATCATTTAAGTTTTTGACTAGTAACTTGATATGAGGAGTTCATGATTAGAAATAATGTGCTAAAACAACACAGGTTTCGTTACTAGATGATTTCATTTATTTAGATCTTTTTGCCAATGTCTTTTTAGCAGAACACAAAAATGTATCTTAAAGAGTGATACGTTCATTTCGTATTGTGGTCCAATACAGTTTGAGTATATATTGCAAGATAACCGATATACAGGTATATCTTGATATCCATAAGATTTCTTTATTTAATTTCGTTTTGAGCGTAGTTTTATTGCATGCGAAGCCTTTTCTCTGTACTTTTAATCAAACATTTAATCTCTGAAAAAGTTTTTAAAATCTTCAGTTTTATAACACCGTTTATTTGTATTTGCGTCTATTCATATTCTGCACATGTCTAAGTGTCCCGATATAAACATTATAATTGTTATCATTAATATAACTTTGACGGTGGAAATTTTGGAAGTTATGCAACTGACATTACTAAGGTTTAAAGAAATGCATGCACACGTATGGTAATACCTCTCTGAAAGACCACCTCAAAATTAAGGAAAATTCACCGACAATATCGTATTATTAAGAGCCAGTTTCCGTTGGTTTGAAACATTTTAACTGGACTATCCGACCATCTCTTCAATAAGACCGACCTTCTTCAGAATCAAAGGTAGCCATACTATGAAGGTGGGTTGCCATACATTGACATTCGTATTGCAACCTCACCACACATAGTTTCAGTATACCATGTTATTCATGGATGCGTAGCAACAGAGAAAGAAACTCGTTATAGTGTATACGTGTATTGATATAATCAGCAAACTGTGTCCTTGACGATATATAGATGGAAAATAAACTTATTAAAACCCCATAAAACACAATATTGATTGAGCACCATCAGGGTGCAACACAGAGATCTGCACTATTACACTATGAGTGAATCATGTCTGATGTTCACTTGAAGACACCAAAATTCGATACATTCCCCGTGATTTCTCTTTAATCCAGTAACATTAATATGTAAAGTTATACAAATGAAGATGAGGGTGAAACATTAAGGACAATTAAGTAATTAAACACATTTAAAACTTATCACCATTAAATGCAGACATATTGATATTTTTGCCTTCACTCGGAATAACAACAGAGCATTTATATAAGTAAATAACTACATATGTGTCATGTCAAGCGATTGTTAGGCTAAGCTACAATGTATAAGTGGATGTTTTATCACTATAGATTAAACAACAATTTCTAAAATAGAAATGAAAGACATTATCTAGTTGATAATCATATGATCTAGTCGGTAGCCCGACTAGGTTTTTTATTATGGTGGCTTATTACTGCCACCAGTTAACATGATATCGTTCGTGAATTATTCGTGATAAGTTTTCGGTAAGACAAATATCATAAGAGTATAAACAGGCTTGAAAGTGCCCAGAACTGCCACCTGTTACCTTTTTATGATGTAATTACTGTAACGGGTTATCTAGTTATGGTTTGCGAATTTCACTTAAAAAGAAACATACTGAGTAGTTAACTTGATCAGCTTCGTGTTGCCAGTTATCCGTGTTGCATGCGTTGTCATGTATAACCACCAGCTAAAGTCGAAAGCATGTAAAACATGTTTTTGGAAATCGCATTATTCGGTTTCAAGGTCAGCTGTCTTACTGTACATTTTCTAGATCAGCTGTTACCGCACTTTTGCTAACCCAGCTATGATACATTACTTTAAATGTTTTCATGGCACTGCACTGTATTTTAAATATGTATTTACTTATTTATGACACACTTTAAAGGTAAGTTTATGGAAGCATATTGATTAGTGCTATGATAGCACTGGGCCCTTATTCACAAATAATTATTTCAGACTTAGAGTTAATATTGGACTTTGTCTCAGACTTATTCAATCGATTTAAGTCTAATTCATCAACGTACTTACCGACAAACTTAGTTAAGTTTGCTTTTGTCAACGACGACGGCAACTTTAACCCGTCAGTCTAAGATTTTCCGTACGAAATCGTAATTTTCTAGGTAATTTTCAGATGGGTTCCACCTTTCAAGTATATATGAGATACAAATAGAACAAATAAAGTAGATCTTCTCTTGTTTACAACCTGTTAGAACCCACACGCGGAATGTGGTGTCATCACAGTACTTGCACTTTGTCTACAAGAACATGTGGACGGATCCGAGGTAAAATGAGCGCTTACGGTTAAGCATGATAAATATAGGTAATCATTATAATATCATGCGCTAAGTCAACCATAATGCATGCAAAAATCCTACTTTTAACACTGTAGTTACTGTTATAACTGACTGATAAAACTACGAACGGAACCATACCCCACCCACTGTGGAACCAATATCGGTCCCAGTTTACATTCAACTATTGATTACAATGCTAAATGGAAGCATACATGAACACTTTCAGCGATATTCTTGCTATGAAATATTGTCGTCTGTACTATATGACAGCAACCATATTATTGTTTAACCTTATGTATAAGTCTACAAAAAGTAGATTTTGAGACTTGGAAGTTTTGTGTATTGACCCATTTGATATGTCTAAGTCTAAGTCTAAACATAAGTCTAAGATGTAGACGGGCCTAGAAACGTTTGTGAATTAGGCCCCTGAAGTTCGGTCAGACGTTTAATCCGTTCTTTGTTATCATTTCATTTATATTTATATTGATATATTTAAAAAAACTCGATAGTATAAGCTAGTATACTTTCTCTCCTTTCCAAAAATGCTTTTTTTTTAAAAACTACTTAACAGAATTGTGTGTGCATTTACCGGAATGTAAAACATTATCGAAAGTCATTCTGCATGTACAAATTTACTATACAGTGTATAGAGTTCTATCGCCGTACTCATTTAGTTAGCGGTTTATTTTTGTTTTATGTTCTAGGTAGTGTTAGAAATAAAAATGTCCGATTAGCATACATAAATTGATAAATGGAGATAATCAAACAGAAACTTGAACATTGAAACTATTAGCCATACCGGATACATGTGATAATTTGTTTAAAATGTACACAGGGCAAGCAAATCCACAATTCAGCTATCTGCAACCCCAGGCCCTCAGCGCTAATAGCGCTTTGATTTATAATGTAGTAGCAGTTTTATCACTATAAAAGTTCTTTAGAAACTCTCCTCTGCAACGTTAAATTTCTGATACATCTAAAGCTAACGAAACTTATTCTGTGTTTTTAGCAAGGGGCTCGTCAGAGCCAATTGCTATATAGTAGGCGAAATCCGCGGACACTCATCGGATGAGTCTTCCCAAGTCTTACATTCTGAACCGCCAAAGGCTACATACTCCTGACGAAAGTAGTCCTTATCTAACAAAGAAATAGCGGTAAGCATTTGCGATATCAGCTAGAAAACGGATTTGAGCTGACATCACATACGTAAAAGATAGAGTCCAACCGAAACTTGATGATTAAATATTGCAAATTACAGAAAACAACGCCGCAGCCGTATCACACATGAAGTACGCTGAAAACCAGCTAGCGGAGGATAGTATAAGATAGTGTATAGTAGGCAGCGGACGATAGCAGTAGGCTGAGAGGTAGTTCGATCAGCAACTATAGTGACTATGTGTGGATGATTAAACTCCGTCTAGTTCATCTATGGTCTAGTTACTCTGGTCACTCTTAGAATTTGGAGGGTTGAAAACCCTATAGAGGTGTTCCGAGTATCGACTATAGTTCAACCGTACTAAATCGGTGGTTGAACCATAGTTAATGTTCGGAACTCCTCTATATAGTATTCAAACCTCCAAGTTCGAAGAGTGACCTGAGTAAATAGACCATTGATGAACTAGACTGAGTTTTATCATCCAACCATAGTCACAAAAGTCACTATAGTTGCTGATCGAACTACCTCAGAGATACGTAAAACGAGATAAACGGTGCAACATATAATATATCCAACGAACAATTATACGTATATTGAAATTATTGGAAATGCATCTCGTCATCGTTCCGTTGAATATCGACGATTTACGGAAACATACTTTTTGTTTTATTGTCATTCTGTCTGTAGGTCTGTCGATTGGTTGTTCTGTCCAATATACAACATATGTACTTAATGTGGCTAACTACTTCTTCAGTGTTCAAGGGATTACAATGCAGTTTGATAATACAAGTACCATGATGTGTAGATGTGGAAGACATAAATTTGCTGTGCATTCATCAAATGTTTTAGAATTCTGTCCCTTTGAACTGAAGTTTCCTTTTAGAACACATGTAGCAAAGTACTTTAGTTTTCAATGGATTGCATTGAAACTTTGCATATAATCAACATTAATGTACTGTTTACTTCTTCTCCATCCATACTTCTGAATGTCTATACCAATTCTTTGTATACAATCTTGTGTGTTAAACTTCTATATTATTTTATATACTGACATAACAAACTGTTCTTGATAGACTATTGTAATAGGTAAAATATATGTCAAAATGACGTCTGTGATCTGCAGAAAGCCCCATGCTCTCAGCACTTTCGGTGCTTTGATTCATGTAGTACTCGTTGGTGAGCGGTCTTTTGCTTTTTAACTGAACCTCTATATACACCAACTCGGCCTAGTTACTCTATCTAATCACCGAGTTACTGAGAAGTTTAGTTTGTGGAGATAAATATTGTTTTCTCTACTTCAAGTTTAAAGTTTAGGGTTAAATATTAATGACAAGCGGTACGAATTTGTCGAACGCTAAAATTATAGATATAATATTTGTATTGACTACTTTTAATCCATCTGTCAATAAAAAGAAGTCTTCAGTTCTTTAGTAATAAAGCACACATATTCAATGCATATTTGTCGCTTTATCCTAAAAAATTAGTCAATGGCATTATGCATTATATGTCCTTGGGCAATGCCTGTCTTAAATGTTTTACTGAATCAATACCCCTGATCATGTCTGCGGCCTTCTCGGCAATCATGATCACTGGAGCATTTATATTTCCTGACGTCACTTGCGGCAACACCGAAGCATCAACAACCCGGAGACCCTTTATTCCTTTAACTCTAAGCTGTGGATCGACAACAGATGACGGATCTTTAGTGGGTCCCATTTTACAAGTGCACGAGAGATGATACTCTGTTACAGCAAGATGGCGGACTATACATTCCCAGTATGCATCGGACCGGAAATCGTGCTGAGAACAAAATGACAGTTTCATAGAACTGGCATCAGCACCGATTGCTTTCATTGTCGGTGTTTCTAGGAATTTCTCCCATAATCTTATCCCGCCAATGAAAGTATCAACATCTTCTTTCATCGTGAGATACTGTGGATCTAATATTGGATAATCAAATGGATCCTGGCTTCGCAGTCGAATGGTTCCCTTGCTTTTTGGATGGGTAAGGCAGACAGCGAAATCGAAACCTTCAACATTTCCATCTTTAGCCAGATACTCCTTCGCCACTTTATCCTTGAAATTAAAGTAGTTTGTATCAATATACTTGCTGAATAAAACCACCTGAATGTCGGCATATGTTTTACCTCGTTTTGAGTCATCCAAATAGAAAAACCCGGAGCCATCAGACCCTGCTATTGTGCGAGGTCCAGCACCGAGTATTTTGTACTGAAATTGAGTCCAATAACTGTCGACAAGGTCTTTTGATAGACTTATAGATTCGTTGATTTTGGTGAACATGGAAACCATTTCATGGTCTTGCAGATTGTTTCCAACTGGCAAGTCTGCAATTACTGGAATATGTAAGCTTTCAAGGTGTTCCTTCGGTCCGATTCCAGAAAGCATCAATAACTGTGGGGAGTTAATAGCACCGGCTGATAGTACTACTTCCTTTCGTGCTTTTACATAAAATTTCCTTCCGTTCCGAATATAAAACACACCAGTGGCTCTTTTATCCTTGAAATCGATTTTAGTAACAAAACTTTCAATCGCTATGTCCAGATTATTCCTTTTTCCTACACGACCGAGAAAAGCCAGTCCTGTCGCATCACGTACTCCATTTCTTACAGTTATCTGAATTTTATTGAATCCTTCCTGATCTGCGCCATTATAATCCGTAATTTCGTAACCCAGTTCTTGGCCGGCTTTCATATATAAGTCAGACAATTTCGTAACACGACCACCAGACACGGCCAACAACCCTCCTGCGTTATGGTATTTAGACGATTTCAGTTCATCGATCTGTATATCTTCAGATTTCAAAAAATACGGGAGTATGTCTTTATATCCCCAACCCTCGCAGCCATTTGCAGCCCATTCATCGTACTCGTATCTGCTTCCGCGTGTATATTGCATCCCATTCAATACGCTGCTTCCACCAAGCACACGTCCACGAGGCCAAAATGCTCTTTCTTCCTTTAAGCCTAGACTTGAAGCAGTTTGTGGTTCAGTGTAATATTCCCAATCATGTTTCGTCTTTCCGAGTTCTAGCCAGTTAATAGGAATGTGAAATAGTGGATTTTCATCATAAAATCCTCCAGCTTCCAGCAGAAGAACCTTTGACTCATTGTCCTCGGACAGTCTTGACGCAATTACTGAACCAGCCGAGCCACCGCCGACAACTATATAGTCATACTCTTCTCCAACGGATTCTGTCAGAATTTCTCTATGTTTCTGGAAAGTGTCGTCTCTGCCAATTAATACATACCATCCCACGGCAAGAAGCACTATCAAGACCGCTGGTAATGACATTGCCATTTCGATCTGAAATAAGGTGTGCAATACATGTATCAAGCAACTAGATCGCATATTAACCGTTAAAATCTCAATGAAATGATGCCATAATTATTCCATCATGGAACAGTCGTTCAGCGAATACACATATGACATGTGTAGTGTCTAAGCAATATATATATATGAATGTGTGTTGAGAGCTAGACTGGTAAGGGGGCAAAAGTCTTGTTGTGTGTTTGATGAATGAGAGCGGTAAGGGAGATAATAATTGGGTAACTTCCTGTACGATAAGTAACCGAAAGCAAGGTGTGAATAAATGTTAAAAAGGTTAAATCCGTGACTTGTAGTTGCATCCCCAGTTAAGAAGGATACAACTGGCGACGAGGAGAAAAGGGACTTATTTCCAATATTAAATTAGGATTACTGAGATAATGCCATTGGCATTGGAGATAAATGGGGTTGAAAATTCAATCCAAATGTGAACCCCACCCATCTTGGACAAGCTTGGCAGCGTTGGCTAAGATCATTTGAATTATTCAGTAAAAAGAAAGGGAATAACAGACGAGGCACAGCTTAGAGCTTTGTTACTGCACAGCGCTGGAATGGAGTTCAAGGTGTTTTTTTTTCACATTGGAGGAAGAGGAGGGTGGAGATGAGTATGAGGTTTGTCTGAAAACGTTGAATAAACATTCCTTATGAACGATATGAGTTTAGGAAAATTATTCAGGAAGCTAACGAATCTATCGAACAATACATAACCAAACTAAGGCAAAAAGCAGTGTTGTGCAAATTTGACAACCCGGATGAGCAAATTCGTGTCCATGTGATTGACAAATGTGTTTCTCATCAATTAAGAGCTAAACTTCTGGAAAAAGGACATGGTCTAACATTACAGCACAGCATTTGAGAGTTATTGCAAGTGCAATGGAAATGTCACAGATTCAATCCCGGGAGATGGAAGGTCAATCATCTACTTCTAGGTCAGAGGTCAATCAGGTGTATTCAAAGAACAGGAATAAGAACAAGAAACATGAGGGCAAGACTTGTTTTAGGTGTGGATATACCGGTCATTTTGACAAGGATCCATCGTGTCCAGCGAAAAATAAAAAATGCAATGGATGTAACAAAATAGGACACTTTAAGAAGTGTTGCAAAACGAAGGATAGACGTGTGAGCCAAGTAAAGCATATTACTGCTGAGGACGCCAGTGATACTGATATGTATTGTTTTCATGTGTGTAGTGATAAAATGGATAAACACGATGTATTATTGGATGGTGTATCTGTAAGCTTCATTATAGATAGTGGTGCTTCTGTGAACATTGTTGATAGGGATACTTGGGAAACATTGAAGAGAAAGAGATTCACTTGCAGTAGCAAAAGGTCAACCAAAAAGTTGTATGCATATGGCAGTGACAAACCACTGGAACTATTGGGACAATTTTGTACAGATTTTTCCTTACCAGATGGAGCTGTGAAATTAGAAAAAGTTGACTTTTATGTGGTGAAAGCCAGAGCTTCATGTTTACTGGGATGAGAAACTGCTATTAAATTAGGACTTTTGAACTTGAAGCCTGTGTACTCAATAGCTGAAAGTTTAAATCAAGAGTTTGGTAATTGTTTCACAGGTATTGGAAAACTTGAAGACTTTGAATTGGAATTACACATAAATGAGGAAATAAACCCTGTGACTCAAAAGATGTACAATTGTCCATTAGGCTTGATACAAAAAGTGAGTGATACGTTAAATGAACTTGAAAAACTTGATATTATTAAAAAAGCTGAGGGACCTTCATCATGGGTAAGCCCTATAGTAGTGGTTCCAAAACCATCTGGAGACATCAGAATATGTGTTGACATGAGACAAGCAAACAGAGCAATAATCAGGGAAAGACACCTGATACCAACAGTGGATGATATTCTTCTGAATATGAATAACAGTACAGTGTTCAGTAAGATAGACTTGAATGTGGGTTTTCACCAAATTGTATTAAGTGAAAAATCCAGAGATATTACAACTTTGATTACGCACAAGGGGTTATATAGATATAAACTCTCTTACACTATCGGCTATCATTACATTACATGAGAGTGAGTGTAAGGAACGGTAACTCTGCAAAGGAGATTGACAAAGACAATGTAGACGCTGCAAACACGTTATGTCACAGGGTAAAAACGTTATGGCACAGGGTAACATTACTGATTTGCTTATAGCGTGTATATGTGAATTTTGCATGGACAAATTACGTGAGGTATAATAAAAATCTTTAGAGCGCAATACTGTAGTAAGATATTAATCTTTAGAGCGCAATACTGTATGCTTCGACGAAATACTGTTCAAGCTGCATGAGCCTCAATGAATATCACCTATTTCCTTGTTTTCGTCACAGGAATATTCCAACCTAAAATAAGTAAACAGGTGAAAAAGATCACACACTAATGAGCGCTTAAGAAACCTAATATTATTTATATTTTCGGACTGTACAAACTATGCTAGTGCACGAGGGACTTCACGGTGGTGGAAGAACACAAACTCAACTTACGTTTTTTTTTCTGCAGATAACGTTTCCTTGCGTCAAGTTCTTGTAAACATCCAAATATACAAGCATATAACTTAAAATACCGTCACGTACATGTACTTCAAACGACAACGAATGTGCTAAAACAACCTTCGTGAAATATGAGATAACCTGTCGTAACAAATGTATGCCGAGCTATTTATACATTTAGACTACCAACATACGATGTACGTTTATCGGTATTGCTTCTCTCATTTTACTTATGTTGGCATACGTTCAAGGTCGGTTGTTTGTTGGATGTTTGAAGACTTTGCATCATAGCTCGTTACGTTATAATTACGCATATGCAGTAATTAATCTTAGAATACAGTTAAATTGATTATGTCATATAAACAATAACAACCCAGTGTGCAGTAAAAATGGGTAACTTCTGGTAAGATGACAGAAAAATACTCGTTTACATTACACATAAATTTCCAGAACTATGCCGTGCTGTTTTGATATTAAATAACCGTCTTTAAAACCCTACTATTTAAATACTAGATATCTGCAACTGAATATTTCACTTATCTAGTACGTTTGTATATTACTTGTATATATATATTATTCGCATTGTAGATGTTTAGTATTCGAATTATAGGTATTTAGAATTCATAAATAAAATGGTAACACATACACTTGGAATATTAGATATCTTTAGAATATTCGAATACATGATATATTATATTTGAATTGAAGATATCTGGCATTCGAATTTCATTCATTCATTCCGAATACTAGATATTTGCACTTCCATTACTTGATATCAACAATTCGAGTACCGATGTTTCGTGTTCCTCAAAACATGACTTTATTTCAATATAACAACAGCTGGTGTTAAGTGCTGTGTGGTGGATTAAAAATAGAGAGAAAAGGCTTCGCATGCAATAAAACGTGTTAACGCTCGAAACGAAATTAAATACAGACACCTTGTGTATATCAATATAAACCAGTATATCGGTAATCTTGCTATATATAGTCTAACTGTATTGGACCACAATACGAAATGAAAGTATCACTCTTTAAGATACATTTTTGTGTTCAGCTAAAAAGTCATTGGCAAAAAGCTCTAAATAAATGAAATTATCTACTAACGAAACCTGTGTTGTTTTAGCACATTATTTCTTATCATGAATCCTCATATTAAGTTACTAGTCAAAAACTGAAATGATTTTGATTACTGTATTGTTTTAGCTTATTCGTGTGTATTGTGTGCAATGACATGTGAAGAGCTTGAAGTTCAACGAAAATGTTCTAGGCAGTATAAGTATAGAAATAGCTTCGATTAATGAAGCTACTGATATCGCGGTACGTATTGCAATACACCGTAGTACGGATCAGACATGTCGTGACACCATTGTTTACACCATTGTCTTACCAGATCATTTAAACTGACAAAAGAACCTTGAATCGTATATTTAGATAAACCAGTAACAAAACGGATATGGTGATTGTGACGCAGTGCACGTATGTGGATATAGTGTGGAGGTTTACATACATAACATTGGGCAACCTATGGATTCATGCAGAACGTCTGCCCTAAATACGTATATTGGACTTTTAGAACATTAATATTAATTTAAATAACGACAGAATTTTAACCATAATCTGGCTACCAACTACATAATTTCGATTACATTATATGTTTCATTTCTATTTTTTACTAGATCTTATTTGGCTCTGTGTTTTTGTCTCTCATTTATACCTATGTTTGAGAAGCAAATGGGCATTGTTTCATGAAAAAGAGGGTAGCTACATGAGTTATCTCCTATAAAATACAGCAAACCATAGTGTATGTATGCAGGCTAGTTTTTCCAAGTAAAAGCTATCTTAGGTATCCACAATTTGAATTGCAGATATCTAGTAATTTAGTCATGTTTTGAAGTACACGAAAAATCGGTCAATGGCGCTACCGAGATTCGAACCCGGGTCTACGATTGCCGGTCAGTTATGCTAACCACTCCACCACAGCGACGTAACGTCATGTTCGTGTAAATTCAACTTATTTATAGTTGATTACTGTCATTACTTAGGTATAAAGTACTGCATGTAAACGTACGGTAAAATCTCTCTGAAAGACCACCTCAAAGTTGAGGTAAATTCACAAACAATATCGTAATTTAATGAACCAGTTTCCGTTTGTTTGAAACATCCAACCACCTCTTCAATAAGACCGCCCTTTTTCAGAATCAAAGGTAGCCATACTATGAAGGTGGGTTACCATAAATTGACATTCGTATTGCAACCTCACCACACATAATTTCAGTATACCATGTTATACATTGATGCGTAGCAACAGAGAAAGAAACTCGTTATAGTGTATACGTTTATTGATATAATCAGCAAACTGTGTCCTTGACGATATATAGATGGAAAATAAACTTATTAAAACCCCATAAAACAAACACAATATTGATTGAGCACCATCAGGGTGCAACACAGAGATCTGCACTATTACACTATGAGTAAATCATGTTTGATGTTCACTTGAAGACACCAAAATTCGATACATTTCCCGTGATTTCTCTTTAATTCAGTAACATTAATATGTAAAGTTATACCAATGAAGATGAGGGTGAAACATTAAGGACAATTAAGTAATTAAACACATTTACAACTTATCACCATTAGATACAGACATATGGATATTTTTGCCTTCACTCAGAATAACAACAGAGCATTTATATAAGTAAATAACTACACATGTGTCATGTCAAGCGATTGTTAGGCTAAGCTACAATATATAAGTGGATGTTTTATCACTATAGATTAAACAACAATTTCTAAAATAGAAATGAAAGACATTATCTAGTTGATAATGATATGATCTAGTCGGTAGCCCGACTAGGTTTTTTTTATTATGGTGGCATATTATTGCCACCAGTTAACATGATATCGTTCGTGAATTATTCGTGATAAGACAAATATCATAAGAGTATAAACAGGCTTGAAAGCGCCCAGAACTGCCACCTGTTACCTTTTTATGATGAAATTACTGTAACGGGTTATCAAGTTATGGTTTGCGAATTTCACTTAATAAGAAACATACTGAGTAGTTAACTTGATCAGCTTCGTGTTGCCAGTTATCCGTGTTGCATGCGTTGACATGTATAACCACCAGCTAAAGTCGAAAGCATGTAAAACATGTTTTTGGAAATCGCATTATTCGGTTTCAAGGTCAACTATCTTACTGTACATTTTCTAGATCGGCCGTTACCGCACTTTTGCTAACCCAGCTATGATAAATTACTTTAAATGTTTTCATGGCACTGCACTGTATTTTAAATATGTATTTACTTATTTATTACACACTTTAAAGGTAAGTTTATGGAAGCATATTGATTAGTGCTATGATAGCGCTGTCCCTTATCTCGTGAATTTCTCAAAACAAGATTTTGACGCAAATTGTATAGGTTGATTACCAATGCAGAAGATATTGTGAGCGTATTATGTATTAAGTTGTTAGGACTTGTTTCACAATACATGTAAATTAAATATGTCATTACGATAGGAACATGTCAATGGGACACAATATGGGGATAACGTGATACGATAATGGGAAGCGGAGTGGACATTTTGGAAAGTCACGTGGAGATATATTTGCGAATCGCTGAAAAAAACTTTGTATTTTTTGGCCTGGGGCGTTAGCCCAAGGTCATAGTATCTATGCTACATTTCAGATACTGTCAATTTGACCTTATTTCCCGAAATCCGAAGTACGCAGTTAAATACTCGGGGAGTTAGTAGTTCAGCGCATGCCACTTTGCATTGCATGATAAAAACGTTGAACAGTGTTAAATATATTAAAAAAGCATATTGAGTCAATATTTAAGAATGTCTTATCCTTTATTGCACATTGCTTTATACATGTGTATAATTTTCATTCCGAAACAATGAAATTCATGCGCTGATGTTAGCCTCTACTACGATTTCATTCGTGAAAATAGCTCGCCGTATTTTGCGCAGTGGAGGCTACGATAGAATTCATTCATAAAATTTGCTGCTCGCATGCAAAAGAATCTCCCCGAAAGGGGCTCCAAATGGGTTTTAAAAAGTCACGCCGATCGCCATCGGAGCATACGTGCGCATTTAATATCAAAGTGGGAATAAAATTGAGATTGGCGAATACGGCGATTTACTGCTTTAAAATTTGAAAGATGATGATAAAATGCGACCGATTTATACATTAATGACATTGATCGCCCCTTCAGCAGCCTCGTAAATTTCGATACACGTATATTACATGTGTGTACGACTGGCACTATTGGTAGGCGGAGTATATCGCCTGTCAATCACGTTAATAGATGAAATCCGGAATTCGCTAAGAATTGGATTTTAACAGCGGTACGAACTGGGCCCTTATTCACAAATAATTATTTCAGACATAGAGTTAATATTGGACTTTGTCTTAGACTTACCCAAATCGATTCAAGTCTAATTCATCAACGTACTTACCGACAAACTTAGTTAAGTTTGCTTTTGTCAACGACGACGGCAACTTTAACCCTTGAGTCTAAGATTTTGCGTACGAAATCGTAATTTTCTAGGTAATTTTCAGACGGGTTCCACCTTTCAAGTATATATAAGATACAAATAGAACAAGTAAAGTAGATCTACTCTTGTTTACAACCTGTAAGAACCCGCACGCGGAATGTGGTGTCATCACATACATGCACTTTGTCTACAATAACATGTGGACGGATCCGAGGTAAAATGAGCGCTTACGGTTAAGCATGATAAATATAGGTAATCATTATGATATCATGCGCTAAGTCAACCATAATGCATGCAAAAATCCTACTTTTAACACTGTAGTTACTGTTATAACTAACTGATAAAACTACGAACGGAACCATACCCCACCCACTGGATTTAAACAGCGATGACCTAGTTTACATCTGGAACCAATATTGGTCCCAGTTTACATTCAACTATTGATTACAATGCTAAATGGTAGCATACATGAACAATTTCAGCGATATTCTTGCTATGAAATATTGTCGTCTGTACTATATGACAGCAACCATATTAATTTTTAACATTATGTATAAGTCTACAAAAAGTAGACTAAGGATCTCAGACTTACCGTCATAAGTCTAAGTTTGAGACCAATTGAACCAATTTTGATATGTCTAAGTCTAAGTCTAAACATAAGTCCAAGATGTAGACGGGCCTAGAAACGTTTGTGAATTAGGCCCCTGAAGTTCGGTCAGACGTTAAATCCGGTCTTTGTTATCATTTCATTTATATTTATATTGATATATTTAAAAAAAAACTCGATAGTATAAGCTAGTATACTTTCTCTCCTTTCCAAAAATGCTTTTGTTTTTAAAAAATACTTGACAGAATTGTGTGTGCATTTACCGGAATGTAAAACATTATCAAAAGTCATTCTGCATGTACAAATTTACTATACAGTGTATAGAGTTCTATCGCCGTACTCATTTAGTTAGCGGTTTATTTTTGATGTATGTTCTAGGTAGTGTTAGAAATAAAAATGTCCGATTAGCATACTTAAAATGATAAATGGAGATAATCAAACAGAAACTTGAACATTGAAACTATTAGCCATACCGGATACATGTGATAATTTGTTTAAAATGTACACAGGGCAAGCAAATCCACAATTCAGCTATCTGCAGCCCCAGGCCCTCAGCGCTAACAGCGCTTTGATTTATAGTGTAGTAGCAGTTTTATCACTATAAAAGTTCTTTAGAAACTCTCCTCTGCAACGTTAAATTTCTGATACATCTAAAGCTAACGAAACTTATTCTGTGTTTTTAGCAAGGGGCTCGTCAGAGCCAATTGCTATATAGTAGGCGAAATCCGCGGACACTCATCGGATGAGTCTTCCCAAGTCTTACATTCTGAACCGCCAAAGGCTACATACTCCTGACGAAAGTAGTCCTTATCTAACAAAGAAATAGCGGTAAGCATTTGCGATATCAGCCAGAAAACGGATTTGAGCTGACATCACTTACGTAAAAGATAGAGTCCAACCGAAACTTGATGATTAAATATTGCAAATTACAGAAAACAACGCCGCAGCCGTATCACACATGAAGTACGCTGAAAACAAGCTAGCGGACGATAGTATAAGATAGTGTACAGCAGGCAGCGGACGATAGCAGTAGGCTGAGAGGTAGTTCGATCAGCAACTATAGTGACTATGTGTGGATGATTAAACTCCGTCTAGTTCATCTATGGTCTAGTTACTCTGGTCACTCTTAGAATTTGAAGGGTTGAAAACCCTATAGAGGTGTTCCGAGTATCGACTATAGTTCAACCGTACTAAATCGGTGGTTGAACCATAGTTAATGTTCGGAACTCCTCTATATAGTATTCAAACCTCCAAGTTCGAAGAGTGACCTGAGTAAATAGACCATTGATGAACTAGACTGAGTTTTATCATCCAACCATAGTCACAAAAGTCACTATAGTTGCTGATCGAACTACCTCAGAGATACTTAAAACGAGAAAAACGGTGCAACATATAATATATCCAACGAACAATTATATGTATATTGAAATTATTGGAAATGCATCCCGTCATCGTTCCGTTGAATATCGACGATTTACGGAAACATACTTTTTGTTTTATTGTCATTCTGTCAGTAGGTCTGTCGATTGGTTGTTCTGTCCAATATACAACATATGTACTTAATGTGGCTAACTACTTCTTCAGTGTTCAAGGGATTACAATGCAGTTTGATAATACAAGTACCATGATGTGTAGATGTGGAAGACATAACTTTGCTGTGCATTCATCAAATGTTTTAGAATTCTGTCCCTTTGAACTGAAGTTTCCTTTTAGAACACATGTAGCAAAGTACTTTAGTTTTCAATGGATTGCATTGAAACTTTGCATATAATCAACATTAAGGTACTGTTTACTTCTTCTCCATCCATACTTCTGAATGTCTATACCAATTCTTTGTATACAATCTTGTGTGTTAAACTTCTATATTATTTTATATACTGACATAACAAACTGTTCTTGATAGACTATTGTAATAGGTAAAATATATGTCAAAATCACGTCTGTGATCTGCAGAAAGCCCCTTGCTCTCAGCACTTTCGGTGCTTTGATTCATGTAGTACTCGTTGGTGAGCGGTCTTTTGCTTTTTAACTGAACCTCTATATACACCAACTCGGCCTAGTTACTCTATCTAATCACCGAGTTACTGAGAAGTTTAGTTTGTGGAGATAAATATTGTTTTCTCTACTTCAAGTTTAAAGTTTAGGGTTAAACATTAATGACAAGCGGTACGAATTTGTCGAACGCTAAAATTATAAATATAATATTTGTATTGACTACTTTTAATCCATCTGTCAATAAAAAGAAGTCTTCAGTTCTTTAGTAATAAAGCACACATATTCAATGCATATTTGTCGCTTTATCCTAAAACAATAGTCAATGACATTATGCATTATATGTCCTTGGGCAATGCCTGTCTTAAATGTTTTACTGAATCAATACCCCTGATCATGTCTGCGGCCTTCTCGGCAATCATGATCACTGGAGCATTTATATTTCCTGACGTCACTTGCGGAAACACCGAAGCATCAGCGACCCGAAGTCCCTTTATTCCTTTAACTCTAAGCTGTGGATCGACAACAGATGATGGATCTTTAGTGGGTCCCATTTTACAAGTGCACGAGAGATGATACTCTGTTACAGCAAGATGGCGGACTATGCATTCCCAGTATACATCGGACCGAAAATCGTGCTGAGAACAAAATGACAGTTTCATAGAGCTGGCATCAGCACCGATTGCTTTCATTGTCGGTGTTTCTAGGAATTTCTCCCATAATCTTATCCCGCCAATGAAAGTATCAACATCTTCTTTCACCGTGAGATACTGTGGATCTAATATTGGATAATCAAATGGATCCTGGCTTCGCAGCCGAATGGTTCCCTTGCTTTTTGGATGGGTAAGGCAGACAGCGAAATCGAAACCTTCAACATTTCCATCTTTAGCCAGATACTCCTTCGCCACTTTATCCTTGAAATTAAAGTAGTTTGTATCAATATACTTGCTGAATAAAACTACCTGAATGTCGGGATATGTTTTACCGCGTTTTGAGTCATCCAAATAGAAAAACCCGGAGCCATCAGACCCTGCTATTGCGAGAGGTCCAGTACCGAATATTTTGTACTGAAATTGAGTCCAATAACTGTCTACAAGGTCTTTTGATAGACTTATCGAATCGTTGATTTTGGTGAACATGGAAACCATTTTATGGTCTTGCAGATTATTTCCAACTGGCAAGTCTGCAATTACTGGAATATGTAGGCTTTCAAGATGTGCCTTCGGTCCGATTCCAGAAAGCATCAATAACTGTGGGGAGTTAATAGCACCGGCTGATAGTACTACTTCCTTTCGTGCTTTTACATAAAATTTCCTTCCGTTCCGAATATAAAACACACCAGTGGCTCTTTTATCCTTGAAATCGATTTTAGTAACAAAACTTTCAATCGCTATGTCCAGATTATTCCTTTTTCCTACACGACCGAGAAAAGCCAGTCCTGTCGCATCACGTACTCCATTTCTTACAGTTATCTGAATTCTATTGAATCCTTCCTGATCTGCGCCATTATAATCCGTAATTTTGTAACCCATTTCTTGGCCGGCTTTCATATATGAGTCAGACAATTTCGTAACACGACCCCCAGACACGGCCAACAATCCTCCCGAGTTATGGTATTTAGATGATTTCAGTTCATCGATCTGTATATCTTCAGATTTCAAAAAATACGGGAGTATGTCTTTATATCCCCAACCCTCGCAGCCATTTGCAGCCCATTCATCGTAATCATATCTGCTTCCGCGTGTATATTGCATCGCATTCAATACGCTGCTTCCACCAAGCACACGTCCACGAGGCCAAAATGCTCTTTCTTCCTTTAAGCCTAGACTTGAAGCAGTCTGTGGTTCAGTGTAATATTCCCAATCATGATGCGTCTTTCCGAGTTCTAGCCAGGTAATTGGAATGTGAAATAGTGGATTTTCATCATAAAATCCTCCGGCTTCCAGCAAAAGAACCTTTGACTTCTTGTCCTCGGACAGTCTTGAAGCAATTACTGAACCAGCCGAGCCTCCGCCTACAACTATATAGTCATACTCTTCTCCAACGGAATCTGTCAGAATTTCTCTATGTTTCTGGAAAGTGTCGTCTCTGTCAACAAAAACGTACCATCCTACGGCAAGAAGCACTAGCAAGACCGCTGGTAATGACATTGCCATTTCGATCTGAAATAAAGTTTGCTCAGCATGTGTCAGGTAACTAGACCGCATTTTTTTTCATCAATAAACAAACATCTAATTTTATATGCACAGTGAAATTTTATTGATCTGTCAGATTTATTCTTTGACAATAATGTCCTATTTACTTTGTTATTTGTTAATTTTATGATTGTCGGTTGACACTTGGGTACGTTCGGTCGTCTATTTCAACATGGTCTTGATTTTTGCCAAAACAGACATAGTCGTATAATAGTGATAAATGCCTTTATACAGTTGTACTCTTTTCTTAAATCGTAGAATTAAGGACATTGTAACATGAAATGAAATTCATCCTCTAATGTGTTGCATAGTTGACATTTGCGTTCGGGCCTTGGGATTTATGAGGTTTATGACATCTACCTGTCTCAATTTCTAATCTGTGAGACGATACGCGTTATCTAGATAGAGCAATTCTGAATTTACGAATTTTTACAACATCTAAGTATTGTTTAAAACCAAATTATGAAAAAAATACGTATGAGCTAGCTCTTGTCGAATTGTTAAGTTATCCTCTCCAGTCTTGAATAAATACATCATCAACTCTTTGTTTGAAAATATTTAGAAAATATTCTGCATTATTAACTCCTTAAAGGTTTATATGGTGGCATATTACTGCCACCAGTTAGCATGATAGCGTTCGCGAATTGTTTCGTGTTAACCACTTATTTATTACGATAATTATCTAGCTATCTAGTTAATATTCGTGATAAATTTTCGGTAAGATAAATATCATACAACAAGTAACAGGCTTGAAAGTGCCCAGAACTGCCACCTCTTACCTTTTTATGATGTATTACACTAGATTTAAGTGGTAACACGAATCTTATCTAGTTGACCACTTATTATGTTACTTAATAACTCAAATTCGCGAATTTCACTTAAGATTCGTGTTACCACTTATTTATAAATGCGTTTTTGGCTTCTATATGTAAGTGGTAACGCGAATCTTAAGTGAAATTCGCGTAGATGCCTCGAACAGGTAGATGGCTCGAACTAATTCCTCGGTCCGACGGCAGTTCGAGGTTTCGAAGTTTTACTGTATTAAGTAACATAATAAGTGGTTAACTAGATAAGATTCGTGTTACCACATAAAAAGGTAAGAGATTGCAGTTCTTGGCACTTACAAGCCTGTTTCTAGTTTTATGATATTTATCTTACCGAAAATGTAACACGAATATAAACTAGATAGTTAGATAATTATCCGATATCGTAATAATTAAGTGGTTAACACGAAACAATTCGCGAACGCTATCATGCCACCTGGTGGCAGTAATATGCCACCATAGGTTTACGGTCAAATTCCCCATATATAAAACTGTTTCGTGTAGATAGCTTAATTCCTAGACGGTTTTTTTTAAGAAATGCAAATGAGTACGTTCTAATAGTTCGGCACTGGCAAATTTTAGAACCATAGTTCAATATGGGGAGTATCAATTTATCAAACAATGACAAAATATGACTAACAGACAAAGTGGGAAACTTGATCAAATACGACTTTAGTTTAAAAGTTGCTTTACAAGCTTGACCGATGAGCGTTTCAAATGTTTTTTTTAAATGAACCCCCAGTTATAAAGTGGTGTTTTAGAGTACGTCTGTATGAAGGCATTAACATGTGATTCTCTCAAACTTACTTGGTATGTTTTGATGCCATTATTAAATACCTTTAAACATTAGTGGTTTTACATGTATAAATCCTTTAGAACGCAATACTGTATGCATGAACGAATGACTGAAACTGCGTGAGTCTCAATAAATATCATCTATTACCCCGTTTCCGTATTGGAATACTCCAATCTAAAATAAAACTGACAGGTCAAAAATACCTCAAAAAAATGAGCGCATTGGAAAATTAAAATGTGTACAAAGGACTTCTCGGTGGGGGAAGAAAACAAAAACTTACATTTTTTCTGCAGTTACCGCTTCCTTGTGTTAAGGTATTGTAAATATCCAAATATCAGTCAGCAAATAATATTCAATAGTATTCAACGTAAATGTATGCAGTTCATTCGTCTTGAAAAAAGTAATTTCGATATTTACCTAACTAAAACTACCGTGATGCACAACACTCGACAGTGAACTTAGCAAAATTGTTTTCGAGATATATATTCACATAAGCACACATATATATATAAGCACACAAGTGATAAGCTCGGTCGTCTGTCGTTATATCAAATGTATGTCAAGGCATTTTATAAATATAGGCTGCAAAAGTACAATTTATGCGTAAGGTATATCTTTCATTTTACCTTGCCATGTATACAAACGTGCATAAAAAGTACTTGTATTATAAATCCGGTCTTTTGTTTGATGTATGATGACTTGTATTATTGTTCGTAACGTTTAAGTTACGCACACGAAGCGGCTAATCTTAAAATAAAGTCTAATTAATGGTGTCTTATAAACAACAACACTGACTCGTATCGTATAAGAAATAAGCATGTCCTGATAAGATGACCATAAAGGTATTGAGGTACATGTATTTATAATTCATGATTGAAATGTTGATATTTGTACTTCGAATACTAGATTAGATATCTAATACTCGAATTCTTTATATATTATATTTTTGATCGTAGATATATGGCCTTCGAATTTCAAATATCTAGTACATGTATTCATGTCGAATACTCGATATCTATACACTTCCATTATTTGATATCTACAATTCTAGCACTAGAAATGTGCAATTCAAATTGTGGATATCTAACAGAGATATTAAATATTACAATGGTGCCTCATACAGAACTCCTTGGTAAGGACCGACCAAGAATGATCCTGGTGAAATTCAAATGCGCGGATGATAAGTTCTTCCTTTTCAAACTCAGAGACAAACTTAGAAATCAAGGTATTCGCATTGCCAATGATCTCACATTTCAAGAGCGGCAACAACTTGATGACCTCAAACAACAAGGTCGTCGTGGGTATTTTTCTAAGGGCAAGCTTGTTGTTCTAGATGACGACGGTACTACAGACACAGGTCGTTTCCGTACCCGTGTATTTCGCCAAGCACAACGACGTTCTTTGGAACACCCGGTTCAGGATATGGAAACAACTTACCCGGAGGCCAACGCATAGGGGGGTGGCCAAGGCCCATTACTATCACATAGACTGACTAACTTTGTTTCATGGAATGTATGTGGTTTGTATGACAAACTTAGTAACATTGACTTTATGAACTACTTAAGACTATTTGATGTTATTTGTCTTCAAGAGACTTGGTGTACCAACGATGACTCTATAGGTGACTTTATGACTGGTTATACCAGTCACATATGTAGTGCTAAGCAATCTAACGCATCAGGCAGAAACATGGGTGGTATTGTTGTTTTTGTCAAGGATTGTTTCTCGAACTATATTCGCAGAGTTTTTCAGGACTATAATTTTGGTGTTGTTTTATTACTTGATAAATGTCTACTTAACACTGATAAAGATGTTTTGTTTGTTAACATGTATATTCCACCTGCTCAATCACCTGTGTATAATACATTTAACATGAATGCATTAGAAGAACTAGAGCAGTTATTAAGTAGTAATATTATTAATCCTAACTTGTATGAGCTCTTGATAAGTGGTGATTTAAATGCTAGAACTGGTACGTTGAAAGATTATATTTCGCTTGAAAATAATATACCAGAACTAGAGCAGTATAGCGGTTTGTTTGAACCTGAATCATTAAGCGATAGATGTTCTAAGGACAAAACTGTCAATGGTTATGGTCGTTCTTTGATAAATTTTTGTATTGCAAACTCCTTATGTATACTAAATGGCCGCATTGGTATGGATAAGGATGCTGGGGAATATACCTACCATAGTACAGTTGGATCAAGTGTGATCGATTATTTCATATGTAGCAATAGAATTTGTTCAATTTTTAAAAATATGAAGGTTGAGTTAAGCCCTGAAAGTGATCATATGCCAATTATACTAACATTAGATAGACCATTGTTGAATAGTGATCATCTCAGTGAAAACGTATTGAATAATTCTGATAGGGATAATTGTGAAAGGTATCAAAATGTTTTGCAGGAAAGTATTTTAAATGGAGAAATTTCTAATTTTGACCATATGTTGGAAACGGTGAATGTTGATGTTAATGCTATTGTAATAGAATTTCAAAAGTGTATTCTAAATGTTAGTAATGAATTTTGTTCAACTAAACGTCCTCAAAAACGAAATATTCATTCGAACAAAACTTGGTATGACCAAGAATGTAAAGCTTTGAAGAGGATTGCAAATAGTCTGTTGCAAATGTATAGGGAAACAAGGTTTGAAACGGATCTGAATTCATATCTAATTGCTAAGGCTAAATACAAGAATACTTGTAAAGATAAAAAAAGACATTTTGAATCTAACATGTCCTCGAGTTTGAATAATGCCATTGGTAACCCTCGTATGTTCTGGCAGAAAATCAAACAGTTGATTGGTAGGCCGAATCAGGAACCAAATATTAGTGCTGAGGAATGGTATAATCATTTTGAAAATTTGTTTGACCTGGAGGGGGGCAATAGTGATGTTGAAGTGACAGACAATGTAGAAGTAACTGCAAATGATAATGTAATTGCAGACGATATCTTAAATTGTGAGATTAGTGCTGATGAAATTATAGCAGCTATTAAACAGTTAAAGGTCAATAAGTCTTCTTCAGGCCAACTTATTTCTGCACACCTCATATATGGTATTTACTTTTTGCTACCTTATTTGTTACGTTTATACAATTATTTATTCTCAAGTGGTCAGTTTCCTTCCGATTGGAGTAAATCTGTACTTGTACCAATTCACAAGAAGGGCAGTATACATATTCCTGACAATTATAGAGGAATTGCTCTCATTGATGTTGTTAGCAAAGTTTATATTAGTATTTTGACCAAACGCTTGACATTCTATACCGAAATATTTGGTTGCATAAATGAAGCACAGTCTGGATTCAGACAAGGTTACAGCACTATAGACAATGCCTTTATTTTATACACAGTAGTCAGTAAGTATCTATCTAACAAGGGCAAGAAACTTTATGTAGCGTTTGTTGACTTTCGAAAGGCATTCGACTATGTAAACAGGTCTAAATTGTATGAAATATTATTGAAACATAACATAAAAGGTCGACTTTGTAACTCTATAAGAGCATTATATAGCAGTGTTAAAATGTGTGTGAGATACAAAGGTGGTTTAACTGACGAATTCAATTGTCCGCTTGGTTTAAGACAAGGCTGTAATTTAAGCCCCATTCTCTTTTCTTTGTTCATAAATGAGCTTACATCTGACATTTCTAATAATGGAGTTCATGGTGTACAACTTTCACCATCACTGGTGGAAGTGTTTCTGCTAATGTTTGCTGACGATGTGGCTCTCATGTCAGACACAGTAATCGGGTTGCAAAAGCATCTCAATAGATTAAATATATTTTGTCAACAAAATAAACTTGAAGTCAATACGGATAAGACAAAAGTTTTAGTATTTAGAAGGGGTGGTCCTTTGTCAAAAATGGAGAAATGGTCCTACGATAATGTAAAATTAGATGGAGTTTCCGGTTTCACTTATGTTGGACTACACTTTACCAGTTCATTGTCTTTTAATAAAATGACCGAAGTGTCTGCCACAAAGGCAAAGAAGGTTCTTATGATGGTACTGAAAGGTGTTTTGTCATTATCTCATATAAATATGAATACCTTTTTCAAAGTGTTTGACACAAAGGTTTCACCTATTAAGTTATACGGATGTGAATTGTGGGCATTATACAACACAGATATTATAGAAAATGTACATATATATGCATGTAAACGGTTTCTTGGTACATCTATTAAAGCTAGTAATAGTGCAGTCTGTGGTGACCTCGGTCGTTATCCGTTGAGGATAACAGCCGCAAAAAGATGTGTTAAGTTTTGGTTAAGAATACTAAGGTTACCAGATGATAGATATGTTAAGTTGTGTTACAACATGTTGAAGCTTTATGATAATAATGGCCATGTAAATGGGGTTACCAAAGTGCGAACAAACCTGTACGAGAATGGTTTTGGATACATCTGGGAATCACAAGAAGTTCATAATGAAGAATTGTTTTTAAATGAATACACGCTAAGACTACGAGACCAATTTCTACAATCATGGTCCCGTGTATGTAGTGATAATAATAAATTAAACACGTTTTTTACCTATATTAAACCGAATTTTGGAGTTGAGATCTACATTAGCTGTATTGATATTCCAAAGTTCAAGAGAAGCTTTGCAAATTTTAGATTTTCTTGTCATAACCTTATGATAGAGAAGGGGCGTTATACTCAGGTTACAAGGGATGAGCGATTTTGTGTGTATTGCAAAAAACAGTCTTGAAAATGAATACCACTTTGTTATCCACTGCCCATTGTATTGTGAAATTCGCAAAAAATATATTCCTGATAAATACACTATTCATCCTACTAACCATAAATTTCATGCTTTGTGTGCAAACACTAATACCACACTTATTAGAAATCTGGCAATGTATTTATACCATGCTAATAAAGTTAGGGATACTTTTCTTCTCAGTAATGTATAATTATCTATTTTTTCTAAACATTTCATGTACATTGATGTAAATTGTAATCATGCTACTTTTACATGCATTATTTCCACATGTTTATATATGTGTCTTCACAGGCAAATAACTACTGTTAATGTATTATGTATATATGCTGTATGTATATGGGCCGGAGGCCTAAGTACAAATAAACTTTGAACTTTGAACTGCTATTCATATACGCGTATTTTATCAGAACATGCATGTACACTTCATGCCAACTACTTTTATCGACGTTTTCGACTTTCGAAGTCTGAGAAAAGAATTAACCGAATTGGTGGAATATGTCGTTAAGTGCCTATCTTTATCAATAAATGAATATAAGTTAATATTATGAGTATTAAAGATGTATCTTGCGCATTTGAACATACTATGTTTTAATTGGCTTCATCCAGTATTGTTGTTACATTGGCTAAAACATTTCTAATAAGAACCATTGTAATGTATACCTGATTGAAAATATCTTTTTGTACCATATCACTAACAGACAAATCTAGTAAAAATGCCTAACTGGATATTTTAAACTTTTATGATGTACCAACATCTTATTTCAACAAATGCGGATCAATACATTATGAGTTCATTATTTGTTAATGCATGTTTATTGATGATTTAACTATAGCAATGTATTATTCATGTTTACAAATGAACAAAAATGAGCATAATATTACTTTAATGTCGAATACATTTAGTGAAGATATTTTGCATGAATAAATAGATTATCAAATGTTATGTACTTACCATCAACAATACAGTTGCAGGTGTTTACGCAAACAGTCATGCACTTGATATATGAATGCTGTTCCACACTACATCAACATAATATACACAATGACATAAGAAATGCATCTTACAAAATTAAATGAAAACCGCAACTTTTATTTTTATTTAAAGGCATATGCTCGTTATTATCTGTGCAATCCAATACATTTTATAAACTGTAAGACGCTTATGACCAGAAAGTACAGACGAACGCATTTAAAAGCAGTATACTCGTGTGCTGTTTCACAATCACCTTGTTCGGCGCAGCCGTACTAACATGGTTTTGCTAGGCAATTTCTCTTCAACCGAACAACGTTTCTAACCTTGACGTGGATTGGTTAACACTCTCGATAAAGCTTACGTTAATTACAGAAATACACTCAATTTCGGTGAATTTACCGAAATCCATTCTTGATCTGGAGTGACCAGCAAGCGTAACATCTCGGCATTTTATTTTATTTTGCACAACAAATATTAATCTTCAAATTGCGCCGACCATCTTTTTCGGCGCAGCCGTACTAACATTGTTTTGCTATTTGCATATCAGTGTTTTGTAAACCAATCAAATCTTACGTTAGTCACCAAGGCAATTTATCTTCAACTGAAAAATATTTGTAACATTGACGCAGATTGGTTGACATTGTGTATAGTGTATTTCATGATTTATCCAGTAAGTAGTGTTGTTAGTCATTAGCCTGGATTACATGCCCTTACCATTACATTATCGGTGTGCAGAGTACGCTGAGAACCAGACTAATTAGTCATCACCACGGGGAATTGTCCGGTGTTGGAATTAAGAAGACTTTCTGGGTGTAATGTACAGTCGCGATCATTTATATCGTTTTAATCAGATACATCGCTATATAACAAGTTTATTAACATAAATGTGTGAGTTCACGACTTATGCATTAAGTAATATTGATGAACTATATTGAAACAAACTATACTGTGTCTATGACTAATCACACTATGCAGTGATCTCCCCTTACATGTCTCGGAGTTTCTGTAGTATAGCGTAATTGAATGACCGGCAGTCGTAACATTTAGGCATTTTTCTATGTTGTACAACAAATTTTAACCTTCAGATTGCAACAAATTTGCATACTTCAAGTTGCGCCGACCTTTTTTATTGATATTTCTTGTCTCTGCTATATTTTGATGCATTTCTGAGGAGAACTTAAAGGATTGCACAAAATAGGGGTTATTTGAATGACAAATTATTAATGCATAGAATGTGGTGCATATCATCGATCTTGGATATGATTTGATGTTTGAAGCACGGTTTAGGCCGCGGAAAGAGGTCATGCGTGAGAAGAGTTGGACTCCCTGGGTGTCTTTAGGCGCTCTACACTATCTAGAATTGAGTCGAGTCGAATCGAATCGTGTACTTTGGATAAATCGCCCTATCATCGGGTTTTGCTCATATCACTAAACGTTTACAGAGAAGTAGCAAATAATTGAAAATAAGTTTAGTCATTCATGCACACTATTTAAACATGAATACAAAAAGTTCACAGTGATTGTTCGCTAATGAAGGCGCTCCTTTGTCCACAATTCTACATTGTAACATAATCTTGCAATCAACTCTGTTTTCAGTTCTACGACTATGTAAACATGTCTTACATAGCAACTTAAATTATTCCTTCTCTTTACTTAATGAGCAACGATATTTTATGTTGATGTAGTGTTATATATTTCGCTTCACTGATCAAACAGTATCTGATTAACTGGTAAGAAGACCTTGATATTAAAATTTACAAAACTGAAACATCGGTTGTGCATTTGTACCTGATGTGGGGAACATTCGACTCAAAATTGATAATCCCTTCAGCAGTTCATTGTAAATAGAGTTAAAAGCCATTTGGTCTTTACTTTTAAAGTGCAACATTTATCTTGAAGTAACATAGAAACAGCTAACGGTTCTGTGTGTTTGGTTGATGTGAAAAACATCTCATCAATGTTCAGAACATTAGAAAAATATAGCACAAACAATTTTCTAAGATGTTTAGAAATAACTGACATTTTATGTTGATTGAATAGAATAGTAAAGTTCTCAGTGGTTCAATTGAAAAATCATTAAATACAAAACACACCTTCCTGAGGCGTTTTGAAACAACTGACATATAACAAATTTTAAACGAAATGGCCATGATGGAACTATCTCTCACTTGAGTACACTGCCATATTGACTGGATTAGACTAATAAGACTAATGTGCCTATATACATTGGTATAGGTTCAATAAAAATCCATTCAGCAGTTTAGGAGGAGATGTCGTTAATAGTTTTCACTATATACATATATGCAATTAATAAGACAATGCCCCCTGGGGCTATGTTTTTTGACAGAACTTAATTATTTATACAATGTTGGAAGAGGACTACACACCAAATATCAAAACTACAATTATGGTTTTGAACAAGAAGATTTTCTACGTTTTCGCTTTAAAATGCCCCCGCCTCCTAACGACCATGTTTATTCTCCGGCTGCTCTCGGTCCTCCCGGTCCGGAGGTGGTGTGAAATTTTGACCCGAGAATAGTGTTCTTGACATTTGTTCTTGTCGTTAGGGCGCTTGTATCTAGTATCGGACGCTAAAGAACGCAAAGAACACTGCGCCCAAAGACGCCCCTTGTAGTTTTTATGGAAAGAACTCGTAACAATCTCCTGAGGCCCGATTTACGATATTTTCTCTACGTAATATGAAAGACACCGTCACCGAGGTACTCGATAGCATAGCACATAACGCTTTTCAGTGATGTTTAAAAGATGGAAATTCAGTATCAAAATCAACACTTAAAATGCCTATTTCATGACATGTCTAGGCCTACAGTGTAATCAAGTTTGAAATTATTTGTTGGTCTTACGCCTAGAAACTTGTAATTGTCACGATTTTATTACGCACCGGATCACAAGACGGCCATTAGAGAGAGCGATTTGTTGACAAAAAGTAAAAATAAATAAAAACAAACGAGGAAATGTAGTTATGTACTAAATTTCAGGTAAGCCAACTCAGTATTTAGACACATTGTGACATATTTGATATGTTTTTTTTGTCTGACCTTTACTCACAAACGGTTTGAAGACTATGTTATGAAACGACAGATATTTTTCAAAACACTTGACAGTGAACTCGCCCTTATTATTTCGTAAGCAGCATATATCCAGATATGTCACGTGCTGCGGTTTGTTACATGTTTTGGATTTCGTTCATTATGTGGGTATTGTTGACAATATTAGTACTCTGATTCGCTCAACCTGAAGTAAATCAAGTGGAAACACTGGCCTGATGTGCGACTCGAACCCACGACCCCCTAAACACAAGTACGGCTAACCGGGCATCTGTTTATCCCCACACCACTACATACATGCCATATCTCACACCGTGAGACCTTTCCTCACATACTTTCATGCTACCTCACGGTCTAACGCCTTTAGATTAAAACCTCACGTTAAATTGAACCTCCAAGGAAAAAAATCACTGATCGTGCAAAATTTTGTATCTCGGACATGCTATGATGCTTCGATACTACCTGAAAGCGCGGATTAAAGGTAAACGTAATATTAGAAAAGTTGACACTTAGTTGATTGGCTTTGATCAGCTTTTGATTGGCATGTTTTTGACGATAAAAAATAATCACCTCGGGCAGTACCTTGTTTGTTAAAGAGATGATTTAGCTTCATTCATCTTATTGACAGGAAAGGTGTTAATCTGCTTGTTTTAATGATTCATTTTACAGGGTTTTCCCTGACGCACAAATGTGTGCGTTTTGTAGCACTTTTTGGCCAAATAAAAAACCTGAAAAATTCTTACTTTGATCCATCATTTAGCCTACATGTAAATCCATCATGCATATATCCGGATTATCCCATGAATCAAAGAATCAAAATGACACTTTAAAAAGCAATGTTCACACAATAAAAAGATTAACTGTTGCTATAGAATGTTAAACTTCTTGCACTTGATCTGTAAAACAGTCCACTATTGGTATACTTAAACTTCAAAACTCGGTGAACTGAGGCAAATGACAAAGGTCACGTAGGCACATGTAAGACAGGCAATACTGCTAGCTGTGACGTAATACTGTGCTCTCTGTGACGTAAAACCGTCGGGCAGATCAAAGGGGTTAGTTTGAAAGATATTTTAGGCTAGCGAGTGGAAGTTTCAACACATCGGCTTTGATCAAAGGTTAGAAAACTGCTATTGGGTACCGTTCTTATTCTAATAGATGCATATAAGACTTAAAATATATTAAAATACTTAAAAATGAGTTTACAGTCTCACTTATTTTTCCCAAATCTCACTTAAAAACAGCCCTGCTGAAGAAAATCGCACTTATTGACCATCTGAAAATATGGCATACATGCCGCTACACTCCTTCCCCTTCCGGCATTTGAGGCTCAATCACCACGGGCCGTCAAACACTTCTGCCACCATTGAAGTAAATCAAGGGGAAAGTGTGCACGATGTGGGACTCAATAGATAATAGATGTGCATGCGTCGGGACAGTTCACTTCCTCCAATCTCCGATCACAAATTTAACATATTTCCTGCTCAATCAGGTCCAGGAATGGCATTACTTTCCTTGTGTGTAACTGGTAAGATTCACAGCCAAACTAACTTTTAAGGCCTATCTGTACTTAAATCTGTCTTGAATTACCAAGATACTCGAGATTGTGGAATTTTCCGGTTACTTTTGGTCTTGTTATTTTTCTTTGCTTGGTTCCCTGCCCATTGTTTATGTTATTATTACCCATTGAAAGGAGTTACTGTACTTTTATTATTACATTCTATATGCCAGTTTATTATTTTTTTCTGTTGTTGAAGCACTCCCCATGTAGCTGCCTCATCCTAAGACCTAGTTATAAAGTTTCAGTAACAGACTGAAGATACAGAATTTAGCGTTGTCTCCCTTGAATGTCTTTGTTTACGTAATACATATTGATACCTAATATTATTATAAGCGTATTAATTACTGTATTGATTAAATGACCAATTTCTTCTTGACTCCCCTCCTACTCTTCATAGTTCTTGCAGGGTTGCGGGTATTTAGTGAATATCACCATGCCAACCTTAGCACAAAACAGCTGGGACTCAAATTGGCAACAGAAAATAGCAGCGATACTGCCATCCTGCAAGCCCTACGATCTTGGACCATCCACTGGCAATACCACCCTAATCTTCATTCACTGCTTGTTGGCCACCCAGTGTTCAGATGTAGAATTAAATCCTGGACCAACTGAGTTGCTCTATCCATGTGGAGAATGCAAAACAGAAGGGCATCCTGTGTGACAGCTGTGACCAGTGGTTTCACACAGATTGTCAAGGCATCGCTGTGACAACACTTATAATCATCTCTCTGACTCGAGATTTGCTTGGCATTGTCAATCCTGTGGCCAAACAAATTACTCGGGATTACTTAGTGAATCCCTAGATTCATTGAGAGATAATAATATGTTCACTTGACTCGATGAGTTCAATCCAAAACACCTCAAACCCTGCCCCACCCAAAGCAACTTCAACACCCAACAATAAAACAAAGGTCAAACCCCCTAAACAAGTTTAACTTAACACAAACGAGAGAATAACTATCCTTAACGTCAACTGTAGATCTATAAATCCCTGACATCCAACAGGTTTAATATAGATCAAGTCAAACCTGATATCACCTGTTGCACGGAAACTTGGCTTAAATCTGAGGTTAAAACATCCGAAATCTTCCCTGATCACCTGAACTACCAAGTATTCTGAGATGATAGACTTCATGCTCAAGGGGGTGGAGTTTTGACCGCCATCTCTAAGAGATACACTTGCCAAGAACAACCTGATCTTCATGCAGACTGTAATATTACATGGTCGAAAATCACTCTAAAGGTGATACGTGATATTTATATAGCCACCTTCTACAAGCCCCATGAGAATGATGAAGATTCCCTCTCCAAATTGTGGCCATCCATGTCTAAAATACCGCAAAATAGTATTATATGGCTTTTAGGTGATTTCAACCTCCCGATATAGACTGGTCATCTGAATCCCTGAAGGCTAATTGTAAGTTCAAAGGGATGCATGAAAACTTCCTTGAAAAAATGAACTCCTTTAACCTACAACAAATGGTCACTATCCCCACTAGAAATGACAATGTCTTGGAAAGTCATACTTTTCGACAATTTGAGCCAATTTGATTTTTCTTGAGTCAATGACTCAATTGGCTAATGTCAGCGCGAGCCCTGCTCTTTATACAATGATGAAATTATCGGGTCAAAAACTGAAATGAAATTGATAACTCCTTTGTTTTAGCTTATAAAAATGTATGTTGATTTTTGCAACACATTTGAAGAATTTTGAGTTGAATAAATGAATTTAAGCGAGAAAATATCTACAATATTATTTAAGATTGATGAAGCAATATATTGTGGTACATATCGCAATATGTTAGTACTGGTATTCAACTAATTGCAGTACACTTATTGAGCACTTACATTACAAAACCTGTAATAGTGACGTTGCTAATTCCATCGAGTATTTCCCAATGGACATTTTGATGTCACAAACTGAGCATTTGTTGGAAACGCTTTGGAGGCTTAGTTGTGATTTAGATCTATAGCATTACACGAACATGAAAATTGGTATAATTTTTGCGTAATTTGATTTTTTCATTGAACAATGTTTAAGAATTAATGTACATTTAAATAAATTGTTGCTGAGGTGACGGCATCATTTTGTAGATCTACTTTACTTTTGCATTTTATTCTTAATATTGGAATCGTTATTAAAAGAAAAGCTGCCTTAAGATTGTAATCATTTTGGTATTAAATTGAAGTAGAAATATTTATCTGTTAGAAAATGTATAAACCTGAAAATTGATTGCTGAGTCACTAATACAGGTTTTTGTCATAAAATATTTGAAAAAATGTCCCAAAATTAAGGGACGATTATCAGCCATGTAAAGTTCTGACACCTAAAGTCAGACAAGCAAACATTGTATCTCTTTATACCCACAATACATTATTTGGTGTATTTACTGAGTGTATGGCATTCACTCAAAGAGTATAAAGAAGACAGACAGACATTTTTATTTAAATTCCAATTAGGCTATAAAGCCCACGAGGACATACATTTAGCATACATACAAGACGGGCGAAGAGTTTAAAGAAGTACATTGGCACATTGACCTTTGAAGTGAAGATCAAAGCGTGAATTTCTTGCAATTGGTACAAAATGGTTTAATGTCACCACTTCAAAAATTCCTTCTGGTAGTCTTCAGAGGCACCATGTGTAGTCTTTCTTGATCAACAATGGTTAACAATGATTTTATTTATATGCACGTTTGATATTTCTTTAAGTTCCTTACCATATTGTGATTATGTTTTTATCAAACATGGGTGATGTAAAAACTAAAGATTGTTTCACGCACATTTGATCCAATAAATCGTTGGACACTAGTGATTATCTTTTACAGTGTGGTATTTGAGATAAATCATGACCGATTGTATCCAACTTTAGTTCAAGCCTCATTTTTATGGTGAAATTGGTTTACTCAGGTTTAATTTAAAACATGCTTGTGAAGCATACTGCTAGATGGACAAACTGCTGTGTCGTGAAATCTGATTTGTTCCATACTTTACTGATGTAAGAAAATCGGCATTTCCGAGCTTAAACTTCCAATGAGGGTAATTTTTCTCCATCTAAACGGCAAAATTGTGAGGTGTATGAGTATCATACTGCCATCAGGGCCCACACTGGCTTAAACAAAGTAGGAGCCACTTGGCGCGGCACAATAATTGTTTTATTCCTTTTTAATGTCCATTTAAGTGTAACAATAGTACTAGTTTTGGTGTTATGTTTGTGTTTCTTGAAAAAAAACCCATATATATTTGATTTATTTTATCGAAATATTTCTTGCAAAACCAATTTTTTTTTTTTTAATTTGACTTATGTTATGAGTACTGCTCAACAGATGTTATGTAGCTGACACATGTAAACTTTTCTCAATAAGCATTTTAGTATCATACTTCGTTTCATGTTATGATTTTTTAAATTTGATAGTAAGCCTATTTTCATGGCCATGTGAAAACTTTTGTTGTCATATTATCATGTATTATAAGTAATCACAGGTTGAAACCTTAACATAAATATTTCTTATTGTTTAATTATTAACTTAATTAAAAGTTGATGGTCACTTCCTACATATGATAAAAGAGAGAGAATACGTAACTACAGGGAACGCCACATACACAAGACAGTGCCTCCCCACGCAGACCTCCAGGAAAACAACAATCCTCAAAACATAAGGCACTTAAGGAGGTCAAAGGGTACACATGTTAAGGAACAGAGGCACAAGGAATAACTAGGAGAATCAAAGTGGACAGTGAAGGGAGGGGGAGGGGGGAATTAATGGATGGAAAAGATCACAAGACAAGTCAAGAAAACTGGCCGCAATAGGCCGAAAATGGGCAGGAAACAATCTGAACACTGTATAAAGTGACAGAATTGCACAGGGGAAAGGGAAATACAAAACACATTCATAACACAAACAGAAACAACAATCATATAGCGAATTACAGCCTTGGAACTGTCAGCAAAAAATACTGGGGGTTTAAATCGATTTAACAGCTAGCTAACCTCACCCTTAATCGCTATAAGGTCCTTGATTTCAAACATATATACATAATTTGACTAAGACTTACTGAATATGTCAATTTATCTTCACTACGTACTTAAGTCAAGGAAGTTTTTAGTAAGAAACATAATGATAATAAGGATACAGTAATCATTTAATTAGAAGTAGGAAGATAACTTTGTGTGAATTACTTTGTGTTGCAATATCTGATAGAACACATATGTACTTTGTGTACATATTGATCTTTGTGTACTAGATATCTATTACATACATCTATGTGAATAATTCTATATAATTGTTATCGGACGGAAATAAGAATGTCTCAAAAGACAAAGAGCTTTGTGTTCATTAACATTAATAGCAGCAGTGGTAGCTATTGATATCAGCATCATCTAGGGAACAGTTTACATTTCCAAACACCACAGTCATCCATAAAAAATCAACATCATTTTGTTAGATCATAATAAAACAATTTTACACTCATTGGACAGTGGTTATCCATAATATAGAATATGCTATATATATAAATGCAGATGGTTTTAAATAAAAATGTATTTACATCCCCTTACTGGGATTTCCATACTTCACTTTTGAACTAGAATTTACATGTAGTATTAATTGTCCAAAAATACTCCAGGATTTTCTTTTCCTAATATTTTTGGACTCAAAAATATTTATTTTAGGGATTTTCCCAAAACCTAGGTTTCATTACATTGGGCAATTACAGTATGTTGTCTTAGTTAAAGTTGTATGACTTGTGTTTAATGCAAATACATGACTCAGAGCTGTCATTAAGAGCTGGGAACCAGTTAAATTAACCGGTAACTTAAGCATCATCACCAGGGTACTTTTCTTGTACGAGTATTCATAATTAAGGGGATTAACCCCCGGACCCAGTCTACTTCTGATAATTCAAATATTAGTGACACCCCTGAGGACTTCAGGTTAGGTGTGACTAAGTTATTTCACTGAAATGTGTAACAATTATCAGCTTTCATAGTAGTGATGTGTTGACAATCGGCTGCTATCGAGTAATCTTTGGCGTGATTTTTGTGATTGCGTTTGTTCACATTCCATGCAAACATGACTCCTGGACTCCAGTTCTAGGGATATGCCATACCCCTAGCCACTCCCTATTATATTTGCAAATATTTCGGGGACCTGCTTAAAACAGCTTAACTCAATATTCAATAATAAAAATGCCTTTTAAATATAGGACTAATAATGAATAATAATTTTGCTAATGTAATATTTTTATTTTTCCTTTTTTTGTAAATTTATATAATGTACATGTCTTCTTAGATAAATATCAGATCATGTTGCAACTGCACATTGTGTAAAGTTGAGTAAATGGGCGTTCACTGGGTACAATTGATGCAGACCATGAAGTAACTATCACTGTGGCTTTGAGAAATGTCCATGTGGCTTCTTAAGAAATGAGTTAAATGTACATGAAATAAAGAAATAAAAACATACATGTGCTTTTTGGGCATAAAGATGTTGAGCGAAAATTGTGGCCCCAAATATAACCCCTACTTTTATAACTTATTGCTCATGTTGTTATATTTTGGCTTGTATGTTGGTGCAGGAAATATTTTGGCCAGGCCCAGAGTGAGTGCTGGTATAAATAGTAAAAAACACACAGAAAACGTCGTGTAGATGAAGTATGCAGTATTTTTCTCTTAGTGCTGTTCCTTTTCTCCGAAGTCGATACTTTACATGTGCCATGACCTTGTAGATCTGTATTTTCCTTTGGTAACTAGTGTGTGCACTAAAATCGTGTGAGACTATGAGGGAAACGAAGACACAAAGCACATGAATGGCCCTATAACTGGCTATATGTGTGCCCTCTGTATTGATTGTATTATCAAAGATTTTGATTATTTATGTTGCCTTTTCTGTTGTATATTTCAGGCATATCATCATTAACCATGGCAACAATGTTCAAGCCAGTCAGCTTTCTGTTCTTGTTGTTTTCATGGAATGTCATCGTTAAAGCTAATGTACTTGTTATGGTGAGTACAGCTTATTACATACATGTATATTGACTGCCTGATATTGAACTTCATGGTTTTAATTGGTCATAGTGCAAGCTTGAAGGTCAAGGTGATTCATAAAAACTAGATTTTTAGCTTACCTGAGCACAAAGTGCTCATGATGAGCTTTAAGGATCCTTGGATGTCCGTCGTTGTGAACCGTGCGTCAGCATTTACTTTAAACAACATCTCCTCCTATATTACTAAATGGATTTTTGGATTTTGTCCAAACTTCACAGGAATGATCCTTTGGTGGACCTCTTTCAAAGTTGCATAAATTATTCCGGTCTGCTGCATAAGTAGGTCACTGGAGCTAAAAATAGATTTTAGAAGTGTAAACTTTGAAAATCTTCTTGTCAAAAATCCTAAGGTATAGAGATTTTTTATTTGTTGTGTAGCATTGTCTAGTGGTCTTCTTACAAGATTGCATAAATCATTAACATCTGTCCAAAAAAATAGCCGCAATGGGGCGAGCCTTGTTTCCTATATGTATATAGTGGAAACTATAAACGTCATCTCCTCTTAAACCCCTGTATGGATTTTGATCAAACTTTACAGGAATGATCATTAGGTGGTCCTCTGCCAGAGTTACATAAATAATTTGGGTCTGTTCATAAGTAGGTCACGGGAGCTAAACAAAGATTTTAGAAGTGAAAATCTTCTTACACGCAAATACCATAAGGTCTAGAGCTTTGATATTTGGTGATTAGCATTGTCTAGTGGTCCTCTTAAAAGATTGCATAAATTATTTAGTTTGATAAAAAACATGGCAGTGTAATCAGGTGAGCGATATAGGACCATCATGACCCTCTTGTTTCTTCATTTTTTTGTATATGCATGTTTTGTCATGATGTTTTGTATTGTGTTATACACATATATCATCGAGGGTCACAGAGAAGACTGAGCTTCCCAACTGTGTTGTCTCTTTAAAGAAAGTTCCTATAACTATCTGCTATAAATTGGTGCTTTGATATGTACGTGAGCTCATATTTATTATCATGAATACTTAAGGTTATGTATATTGAGTCTTACATATTTATTACAAGAAAATCATATCCTTCACATTTGGTTGATCAATATTATTTATTCTTACAGAAAACAGGGAACAGTTCAGTAATAGTAGATTCGTTTTTTGACAGGGATGCTTTATTCGGACCAAATGTACCTGATGATGGGATCAAGGTAAAGTATATGAATGTTTGCTATTAAATTGAGTAGATGTCCGAGTTCATTTGTAAGGAATTCTTGTGTGCAGTGATTATCCTGTCTGAGTCAACATTCGGTTTTGTCTAAATTCTAATGTTTCAGTCATTCACTTGGTCCTCGTCAGAGTTACAATATAATACTTTTATTCTGAAGTATGAAGACTAGATGTTTTAAGAAACAGGAAGATCTATGCAAGTTTTTTGAAAATAAATCGTGTGGAGCATAATGTTGTGGTGACCAGATTTTTATTTTGGAATATTTTGTTGAACTTCAAACTTATTGTTGACTCTTCGATATCCAATTAGATGTGTCCCTAGGACACCAACGCCCCTGCTATGGACTTATTTAGTCCAAAAAGGCCAATAACTCCTCCAAAAGTTGGTGGATTGTAACTTAATCAAACTTAACATGTATTTTAATGTGCTATGCTTATGTGCCCAATATGAATCCATCCATCTTTTCAAGAGTTACTACTCGGAAACCAATTTTTCACACAGACGAACAGACAGGGTTAACACTTTATGGCCCTTCATCATTTTTTGAATGTTGGGTGCATAATAAAGACCATGGACTGGGGAAAGAAATGTTTGAAAGTCTGTTTGAAGAATTGGGCGAGTGTTGTTATTTAAGTATATAAGCTCTGATGGGATTAATGTCGTATAGCGGAATGAGTTGACATCAGTTACCCTATTGAGTAAACATTACTACTGACTATGTTTAGTGGTGTTATGAATACAGTATGGTTGTATAAGGCCAACAATATGGATATGTTTGTTTCCTGTCTCCCTACTGCCCTGAACAACTTCTCTGCTCTGAAAAGTTTTATTGATTCATGTCGAGCAATATATTGTTTTATAAAGAAGCATTGATTTTGCAAAATATTTGCCTACCTAACTGCGCAACTTCACAAGGTTAGGTTGGGAGACTGCATGCAAATATGTATTTAAATGTGGCCTGAAACATTATAATAATTGCTAAGATGTGGAGGGAAAAAAGTATCTGTCACAATGTGTAGCATTATATATACTAATAGATTGAGATTTCTGTTTTTCAGGGTTTTGTGTACAATGTAAATCCATTCAATGCATGCAGACCTGTAGATCCCCCACCAGACAATACATCAGTATGGATAGCTCTTATTGCTCGAGATAATTGCACATTTGTAGATAAAGTAAGTGAAAGATAGCGATATTTATATCATAAGAAAACTATTGTTGATTAGGTAAACCACATGTATGCTGCGTGTTTGGTGGAAATTAGAATTGTGTTGATTATGAACAAAAATGTGCATTCTATCCTGGGTTAAACTCTTCTATGTTACATCGCTTGTGAAACAAGTTCTTACACTTTATACATATCACTCTCAGTGACTGCTTCCTGGGTTGCTAACCAGTACTTGCACCAAATTCAGTGATTGGGGAGTTTGCGGTCAATCCAGCTGAACTCGAACTTATGGCCTGTCTGCAGGTCCAGAGTCAGGAGCTCGACCCCTCAACCATGACGCCTTCCATTCTCCAGTAACCATCATTTAGAAAAAACATTTCCCAGTTAATGTAAATTGATTGTGGGTGCAGATTTTTGTAAAGAATTTAGAATTACAGTGTAAAGTATGTATTTTGAACCTGCTTTGAAGTCATTCACACATTGCTTTTTAACTAGGTACAGTCTGGTGGTTATTGTAAAAGATAGGGTTTGTTTTTGGTATCAGTAGAACATATGCTCTGATAATAATACACTGTAATACGCATTCATTATCACCATGTAAGTAAAGTCAGGCTGTCTAGCGGTTCTTATAAACTATACATTCAGATATTGGAGCATATGACAATACATTCAGATATTGAAGCATATGACAATTCATTATAGCCAGATCAAGATCCTGTCCTACATTTTGTGAGTGATGTTTCCTAGAAAAACTGCAACTGTTATGTTTCCTACGTTTAGAACAATAACACTAGGATTCGTTTAAAACCGTTAATGATGCAATCGTCTGCATAAATTGTTCATCTTGAGTTGCGACAATCAAAATACATGTTCCATCCATTGTTACTATATTTACCAGTAATGCACATATCAATATTTTGCTACAGGGGGAGTGGTGGTCTGGCCAAGGGGTATTAGACAATTTGTCATTTTTAGATGTTATTTCCCAGTCTAGAGTCAAGCATTTTGTCTAAATCCCCTTAGTTTGAAATATCTAATATCCGTCTTCCAGGATCTATTAAAAATCTGACCCAAGTCTAATTCCCTAGACCTGAAATCATTTGACGTGTTAAATTCCCGTCTGGCTAAAGTCCAATGTACAGTAAAATGAGATAATGAGACCACTAATGGGTCCACCATAAAGTGGTCTTAATTTCGAATTGGTCTCATTATTGAGTTTAGTCATATTGTGCATGTCAGTACTAGTAATGTTATGTTTTTCAATGATATTTGTGTTATTTTAAACACTTCCATGTCCCATAAATGTGTGGTATTATAAATAAAAGTTCAATAATGGAACAAAACGGGTTAATAACACAATATTATTTGGATAAATACACTATAAACAATGTTATATGGAAAAACAAATCTCATAGCCTTCCACCAATTCTACCATCCTCTTGAGGATTGAATGAACCTGAAAATTAAAGCATATCAAATATTATAGGCGCATGTTTATATAAAAAAATAAAACTAGAAGTGTGTAATGATAAAATAACAGGTAATGTTACAGACAGGTCAATTCTATCACTGAAAGTACTGGCTTGAGCGGTATCTGTTCTTCAAGAACGTAATTTTAACATGTTAATTTCAACTTCCATAGCCAACAGCTGTAAATTATACAACTGCTTCCCCAGCAAATTGTCATAACATTTATTTTGTCCTATAAACATAGTTTGTGAAGCAGAGGTCAGCTTAAATCACCTGAGTCTTTCAAATGTCATATTTATCAGACTGTTGCCTCTGACTTTTTCCTGGACAGTATTTCAGAGATTTCTGTCTACTCATTTTAGAACTTTTAAACAAATTTATTTAGGTAAGTTCATGTAGGTCGGTCTTTATCAATGTAAACATGGACATATAAACGGTTTATTATGTCCTTGATGAAAATCAAATTCAGATATGATTGATTAATCTGGTCAGATAATTACGGAAGTTTATACGATTTGTTGTACATTATAACAGATTAATTAGCGTAGAATCAAAACATGTGACTGCTCAATTAAGGGTCTCACAAAGGGCCTAACAATAAAATACCCACCTCTTGGTGTTTTTATGACACCTGGAGGGATTGAAGTGTCATCAGTTATCGAATACAAATCTGAATTAACAACCTCGGCTGTCGGTATGACTAAAATCCACACTGCCCGTTTCAGGACGGTACGTGGTCCGTGGTCGTATTTTTTAGTTGAAAATGTGTCTTCATTATTGATCGGGACCTGAATAAGCGGTCGCATTACGCAATATCAAGTTGCCCACAATTTCGAGTTGCGCGACCATTGAATTATATAGTGAAAAATTCGGGTCCGGAAAAAAACAGTTGTAATAAATGGAGTTGGTCGCATCATGAGGTTTTACTGTATCACATATCCCTGTCCCTCCCCCTGGGGCTAAACATTGATAAGCGCATAATATTTTCAAAGCTGAATATATTTGCCTTATTATTATAATGTTATTGAATGGATGCATATATTCAGCTATTTGCGTGCTATTTTATACAATCTATATTCTTATTTGTTTAATCAAAAGATTTCAAGATATCACATGTACTATTGAACACTTAGAAAATACTAACAGATAAATATGTGATCAACCTATGATTTTGTCATAATAGTAATGTCTGGTTTCTGGACTGTCAAGGGTAGACTGTGTACTTATATTTGCTCTGTAAAATTATAGACTGTGTCCTAATAATAATCTTGTAAAATGATAATATTATACAGTAAAACCTGACTTGAAGACAACCTCAAAAACCACCATATTAATAAGACCATATGTCTATAAGCGCTGCCGTACGATTTCCAACCTCTTTAAGTGATGCCATGTACTAAGCAATATTTGCCCCATATGGCAATATGAAAACGAAGTGACCATACTTATGGAGTGACTATTGATTCCTGCTTGCTAATAGTGACATCACATGTTGTGTTTTCTTGAAATGACGTCACTTACAAAAGAGGTTGTAAATCCCATAGCAGCGCTCATATGTTCATGGGCCAGTTCCTTATCAGACCACCTTACTACCAAGACCTACTTTGTTTAGAATTGATGATGGTCTTATGATTGAGGTTTCACTGTACTGTGGCCTAATATTTATTTCCCATGTTAGATTAAACAGGCACAGAAGGCTCGTTACAATGCTGTGATTGTTTATGACTCGATGAAGTCAGGAGATGAGCTTATTGCTATGGGAGGGGGTAATGAACGATACGTCTTACCTTTCTGGCACTATATTAGCATCCATACCAGCCCCTGGCCTGCTTCCACTTGCCCCTGTGAAACCTTCCACTTGCCCCTGTGAAACCTTCGTATTGTTGTGTGTCATTTAGACTGGTAAAATTTGTGGTAAACTATATTTCAAAAGTTGTTTTTATTAAAATATTACCTTGGAGGTCCATATTGTGTTACACAATAGATTAAATCCGGAATCCAGTAACAATAGATTTTTAACAGTTGTACAAACAAAATTCAAATTTGTTTTCTTTGCGATTCAAGCACTATGTTAATGGTATATTGTTGTTAGTACCACAGGATTACAAGGAAAGCCCCATACTTATAGCTATTCGGAGTAGAATTATTTAGTTATACATAGTCTGCTTCAATTTATATTCATTCAAGAGGGCTTTGGTGTAATTTTTTTCAGAGCACTAGCCCATTTTGGCAAGTTGCTTAGCCGAACCACTAGGCTGAAATCATTCTTACTAGCCCGAACATATATGACACTAATTCGTAAAAAGCAGAAAAGCACAATTACATATGTATACAATTTGTTAAAGTCATGTATGGATTTTATTTTTTTCTGTTCAGTAAGTGGATTCATTTAAAAAGCACTTGCCCTTTAGTGCTATCTCTCAGGAATTTCTGCAAGCCCGAAATTCAAGCTACTAGCCATGGGCTACGGGCTAGGGAGTGACTGTGATGTCTGTTCAAGTTGCTCAGTAAAACCACAGACTCACAAGCTCTATTACTAGCCCAAATAAACATAAATATATATACAACAAATTTTCTTTAAAAAAGGGGGTATTTAGGCTAGCACCTAGGTAATTCCTGCTAGTTAGACACTGAAGTTACTAGCCCAGGGCCCGTATTCACAAACGTTTTAAGACTGAATCTCAGACTTAGACTTTAAAATTGCAAAAATTAAATTTACAAGCATTTCGCTTTCATTATATTTAAATGGATAAATGTTTGTCTAAATATTTCTTGTTACTCACTCTACACTTTTGCCATGTTTTATCAAAATATATTGTGTTACAATAACGTAGGAACAAAATGAAAATTTACCATTTTAAAGTCTAAGTCTGAGACTCAGTCTTAAAACGTTTGTGAATACGGGCCAGGGCTTTGGGATAGTGGCTTACGTCAAGACTGAATACATGTACATTGTATAATGATAAATATTTGTTTTGAAGTACAAAATCAGAGAAATCTGTGAACTTAAGTTGCTTTTCCCATGTTGGTTGTGCACCATTTGATTCATTAATGTATGAAAACCACTTAGCCAGTCTAATGAAAAAATGCTCTCATTGTGATTTGATGTATGATAATGTTTCTACATGTAAATATAGGATCAAACATGTACATTTTCCTATCTTGCATTTGATTATTGGATTGTTTACGGTACATACGTTGTACTTGTATTTCAAATTAGTACACTACCATACAACACATCATTATCTGCACTTGACTTTCCATTCACATTGTCAGCTTATCAGACCTATAACAATACTCTGTTTGCCTTAATTAGGTACCGTATTTCTTCATTTATGTTCACTGCGATTGTTCAGTATTAAAGTTCATTATATACAAACTTCAATAATAAATAAACCGACAGTGTGATTCAATTGTACAATCTTTATAAGTATAACTAGTGATATTAGCTAGCCAAAAGCCATTGGCAGGAATGCGTGTTTTCTGCATCTCTGAGGACCGGCATTTATAAACAGGTGTGCATCCACAGGTCCCGCAAGCATTTGATTAGCCCATTTCGGCAGATTGGCACATTTTGTTAGTTAAGTACTTCAGTGGTAATAACTTTCACCCAATGTTGCCTTGGTGCTTGCACCGTGCAAGTGCCTCAGTTATCACAATGGCTGATGAACAAATGTTATAGACAAATATTTACTCTTTGGACACCAAAATTAATCCAAGGGAAACCCCTGCATTGGCTAATAAAACACCGGACTTGTTTCTAAAATTTGCTAAAGATTGTCTCAAACTAGCCAATTTATAACACAGTTAAAAAAGTTTATCAAATAAATGACTTGTTTATACAATGTGACTTCCAGGGTTTGAAAACAAGCGCCAGCCTAGAAGTCATTAATTTGCTTTCAATATTCAAAGTTTTGACCAGATTGTTAAAATATTCTCATGATATACTGAATCTGACCATATCATGAAGTTCTAGGATGATTTAGTTCAATGATGGTTTAAATGAAGAAATACAGTACTGTAGCTATCAGTGTAATGTGTCTAATGCATCAATATCTTCCTACACTCCCTCTCCCTCACAGGTACGTAATGTCCAGCAATGGTTTTCCTCCGCCATCGTTTATAACAGAAAAGATGACAATGGAGTGACCCCAATGTCAGGAGGTAAGATTTTTATGTCCAGATAAACACAATTCATACAATGTGTATGGTTTTGGTTAGCGTAAATGTATGTACTTTTTACATTGTGTAGGTTCGTAATGTAGAAAGATGGGCTATTGGTGTCATAGTATACAATCGACCGGGGAATAACAATTTGATATCTATGCAGGGAGGTTAGTGAGCTATAGAAATGATTTACACACATCTATGGGAGAATTATTTTCGTACCTTCTTTATATTCTTGTTAATTGATATGAATTGTGTTGATTAGTTTTGTTGATGCATATTGTGTATGCAACTGCCTAAGACATTTTATTTAATGGGCATATATTTGTATATTATCCCTTATTTAACAGCACAAATGTCCATACCTTGTCACTTTTAGATTCATTAATCATTACTGTAAACTCCACTTCTAAAGATTTTTAGGGGACTGTAAGAGTTATATCATTGTATATGACTATCATTGGATCCAAGGTTGACTTTTTCTGCAGACGAGATCGGAAGTTAGAAGGGAACGTAATACGTGCTTTGATTATAAATTATTAATAGCAATTCTAGTATCCCAATATTTGATCAACTTTAATCAATATTACATTATTTGGATGTCATGTTATCACTAGAATTCTCAATACCTTCAAAAATTTGTGACATAGCCATGCAGTGTCTGTCTTGCTTTTGTGTTCTGTGTCTTACGTCACAGACTGATTTGTCATCTTCATCAACTGTTTAACTTGTGCGAAACATGTTGAAAAAGTAACAAGGCAGTGTTGTAGAGTACATCATTCTCAATCTAGGTTTCAACCAAACCAATACACTCATTTCATGTCATAGTACAATACAATTTGGCTAAGTATTGCAATATTCCAGTACATTTTTACACCAGTTTGTTACAATATGTATATATTTACAACTTGTTTGTATTGTAGATGGAGAAGGGATAAACATTCCATCGGTATTTGTCGGATACGATGATGGGATCTTGCTAAGTAAAAACTACTGTTACAATTGTACTGTATTTGAATTAAATTCCAAAGGGAGGTAAGTAGCATATGATTCAGTTTGAGAAGTTATATTGCTTCCAGATTGTGTATTTCATGTAATAATTTGGGGATGCTGATACAACAAAAAATCTTATTTAATTGTTTATGAATTAACATAACATTATTTCATTGAATATAAATTATAAAACAAGTTATTGCAACATTGATCACTGTGGATGACCGCTTCCTTACTTGTGTCTAATTAAGACGTTATTGAGACTTCAGAACAGTCTTGCCCATCGTGGAGTTGACCTCAGGATCAGGGGTCAGATGCTTTACTCCCAAGACAGCCTTGTTCTAGATTTGTAATGTAATTTATTATAAAAGAAAAAATATAAAGATGAAGATACATCTACATTAAAATACTGACATAGTTGTTGTTGTCATGTTTTCAGTTTTCTTGCCAAATTGGACCATATATAATTTATTTTATCAAGATAAAATAGATATTGTGTCACAGTTTCTGTTTCATAGAAAATATGTTCTAACGCTCCCAGCGCAAGTAGTGTGTATTAAATTTGTAGTTGTGAAAATTTCCCTATAATCAGCTGAATTTGGACACTATCAGATATTATGTCATTATTATATTATATTTAGTCATATATAATGTATGTGCAGAAATAGAATTGTTTATAGTATATGGCCCATCCTGTGACTGTTGGTAGATTCCCTTTGTCTTTTCTCAATGAGTATACTTCAATTATCAGTTTCAAAAGATCCTTCATTCACCCTATTTTTATCTATTTTTTGTGAGTAATTACTACATGTATTCATATAACTTGAAAATTCTCGATAAATTGCCAGGTTTAACAATTGATTCAGAATTGATTCAATGTTTGTGTGTACATCAAATATATGAAATTGTATATTTTTGGAAGATTTAGATCAGAAAATGGTATGTTGCTTTAGAAATTTGAATAAGAAACCATGTCGAACTGACAGTTGAAAAACAGCAATTTCTTTAAATTTTTAGCATAGTACTTTGTCTTTCCTGGCAAATTAGTTTAGGCAACTCATTGTTTCACTTAATACACTTCTGATCGTTACGTTGTACAGTATCGAAACTGTTAAATGGGTGTATTCTGAGGCCCATATTTCATGTTTTACTTGTATTACAATATTTCAGCTTTGAGATTTTAATTGAGAATAATGATGATGGACCCAGATTGAGTCCAGTTATTTTTATCCTGTTTGCGGTTGTTGTGGGACTGTGCCTCATCACTATGATTGTATTTCTGGTGAGATTTTGTGTTTTTATCAATGCAAAGAGAATATTTAATCCTACCATTGTACATATATTTGTTTATTTTAATATATGATATTTATTATTTCTTCATGGTTATAGTACAATTATTTTTAGAAAATTGGCATTTTTAGACCCTTATGTCTTTTCCCTGTCGGCATTTTGCAACGTGCCAGGCACATCAACTAGGTCACATACGGTAATTGAATTGCTAAACAGTTACTTGTAAATCTTCATCATTTCAGTACAGTATTGAGTAAATAAAACCTCATTGTTAACTATAGAGTTATATTCATATCAAGTTGGGCTTTTGTGACTCTATGACTCTCGGAAAGTAGGAGTCATGATATTGAGACTTGTTATAAGTCCAGTAAAACCCCTCTGAAAGACAACCTCAAAATTAAGACCACCTCATTAATATATGCATTAATAAGACCATGATTTCATGGATCGTTTTTTTGAAACATATGTACTGGATAATCATACATCTGTACAGAAATTAGTCCTACTCTTCGGAACCATGGATTGTCGTTTTATTGGGGATTCACTGTAACACAGTACACCTGCCTATAAGGATAGGACTATTGTGTGTACCAGATAGTATTATTTTAGAGGAATATATGAAGGGATTTCCCTGACGCCGAAATCTTGAGTCCCTGACTCCCTTTTCTTTCTAGGGACTCGTATTTTCAACTTACTGTGCATCATGGGACCACTAAAATGAACTTTTGTCAAGTATAGACTGCATTTACCAAGGACCCCCAATTATCAAGCACGAGGGTCCAAGGACCCCTAGCTGAAAAATCTGAGGGGAAACCCTGATTTGTACAGTGAAATGATTGAATATTCTCTTTGCAACTCCTGATTTGTTCACCGTGGTAACTGTTGTACTTTAAATATCCTATTTTCAGTTATTGGTTATTGATACAAAGACAAGCGAATCCATATCTACTCTGGCCCTTTGCTGTAGTAGTGGGGACATGTTTTATCCTCATGTTTATATTTATGGTGAGCAGATTATTCTGTTCTATATTCACATAGAAAAAACCTTCATATACCTACCATACAGTCTAGACACTATCATTGTCATTTTGCTTACAAATTCTGATCTGCAGTTCGGAGTCTGTGAGTCTTGGGACTGTGACTTTGAGTTTGTCTAGTGCTACGATAACTGTCTAATTTACACAGGGTTTTAATTATGTGCATGTTGAGATGTTATGTATACTGGTACACTGTGGCCAGCCCCTATGGGAGAGTATGGTGACCAGTATAGGTAGTTATATAATGTGAGAAAATCTGTTTATATCAGGGTGATATTAAATTCTAGCTATGTTTATACCATTTTACCCAAATAATCACCTTTTTCACTGTATGATATTCTGAACCTGAGGCATGTTGTAGAGCAGTTTAATATCTGTTAAATACAGTTATTGAGGTAAATTTATAGCTAAATTTCGTCGAGTTATTGACAAACTCCAGAAATTCCCACTTTTATTTGTTGTTTTTTTCACCATTTTACCCCAAAAATCACAGTTCACAACATAATGATGTGTCTGTACTTTAGGTATGTTATGGTGCAATATAATGTCAATTAAATACAGTTATTTTGGTAGTTTTATAGCTAAATCTGATTTTGAAATAGACAAATTCCAGAAATTCATTCATTTGTTTACCCTTTTAAATACTACATTTTACCCCAAAAAAAGCATTTTGCACCGTTGGATTTTCCTGTACTTTTTATTCCATACACGGCAGATATTAAACAATACACTTATGCCAAAATAATTTTTGTGCATTTTTTTCCTTTATTTGCATTTTTTACAGGTGAGGGTGGGGGGGGCACTGGACTATTAGTGTCTGGTCCATTTGGTGAAACCTACCTACCAGGCAGGATTCATAAAGTGTTAATAAAGTTTTTTTATCTTTTGTATTAACATCTTTCTTCCCAAAAACATCCTGACATGAAAATTAATATAAACTACTAGTTGCTATTTTAGATGCAATTTATTGAAAATTAGAAATATGCAGGTCCTTGACTCACTAACTTGTTTGTTTGCAAGAAATTTCCATTGATCGCCGTAAAAACTTCACTTTTATGGTGGGGATGCTTGCTGTGTGGTAGGCAAACCAGAGCAGTGTTTACTAACAAATAATTTGTCACTGAACAAATGGAATTGAGTATGAATGCTTTTTAAAAAAGACATATGATAACATCCAAGGTGTTTCATGGACAAGTCTGTGGATGAGTTCTTTGATTCTATTTCCTTGCGAAATTTTCCTGACAAAATGATCAACATTTAACTGCAGTCCATCTAGGACGTAGACAGGTATATTGAGAATTATCAATTTCAGTTATTCAATTTTCTTATTGATCATTTGAAACGGTTTCCGACAGTGGTGTTTTTAAATATAAAATCGGTTAAATGCTGCCCCGAACCCCCTGCTTAGTTTTTAAGATTAAGGAGTTGACTCTGTTGACACCCCTGTTATATACATATAAAAAATGTTTTCAATGGTTGATTCCTGAGTGGTCAAAACAATAAAAGTAATATCATATTTGGTCTTCTTGAAGTAAAATTTACCAAGCATAAGTAGTTTTAATCACTATTGTAAGAAATATTCCTTGATAAAATACAATTTCATGCTAAACATTTGAAGAAATGTTTGAGAAAAAGAGAATTCCAATAAGGATTTAATTTTTTGTGGCACAAAATATTCAGTTTGTTTACATCTGAAGTTGTGTGTATCCAAATATTAGTTGACATCCCTTATATATAGACATGCTTGTGTGTACATGTTCCATTTGTAAGTTTTGTTCATTAACACTTGAGTAATTACTCACTGTCATTTGATGTGACTTCACTTTAGTTCAAACCTTTCACACAGATGTTGTTACTAACTTTCTATGTTAATTTGTCTTAAATACAGTTAAGTTCCACTGTTTAGACCTCCAGGCATTCTTACTGAATGTTATCTTAATACGGAGTCGGTCTTAATAGCGCAACCAATTCTGTAATGAGTCAAATGAATTTCAATTAATCACTACAATTCAGTACTCAGATGTATTCTGCATAAAATATGCTGGTTCACTACAACATTCATTTTATGTAACAATTATGTTTAAAATAGAGATGACAGTGATCAGATCAGTCAGTATGAAATGAGCATTAATGAAAATTAAACCTTGATTATCACAAGTTCTCTCCCTTTATCCTTATATAGCATAAATGTATATATTCTCGAAGGGATAAAGGGAAAGAACAAGTGAACATCTCCTGTTGAGGTATCCATAGTCAGTTTCAGTGAACTTGTATATATATAATTATAATATTAAAATGTGTTATGAACTTGTCTTATTAAATTTTTTGTAATAAATTATTATTATAATTCATTATGTTTCTTACACAATAATTGCAATTGAGTTTTATCATCCATATAAATTGATTGTTATTTAATTGAATTATTTCCTATAGTAAATTTAGGCCTTTCACAAATGAAGACAAAAGTAGGGTATAAGGGAGGTATTGTTATTTTGACAGATTTTCTCTATTTATGTCTCTGATTCTTGCCCAACCCCGAGTACTTGAAAGTTTTGGTTTTTAATCTGTTTACCAAATTGCCCTGTTGTCATAATGTCTTATTGTATTTTTAGCGCAAGTATTAGAAGAAAATGGGGCCTTATATTGTACTCACCATGGCATCAGCGTCCACAAACCCGTCCTTTCAGTTAAAGTTATCTTTTTAAGTTAAATACCTTTGCTACTACTGGTAGTATTGAAGTGAATGTTGACACAAGTGTTTAGGGTTATAAGGTGAAGCTATGGAACCTTGTCCCATAACATTGACCCCCATTTTGACAGAATTATTTCCCTTCTTGTACTTCGAAAATCAATTTAAAGTTTTTCATTTGGTGTGACATATCTGCCACTATAATAGACTTTTACCTGAAACTGTTAGGGGTTGTATACCAAGGTCAGGGCATCAAGCCCCGTAACTCTGATCCCCAGTCTGACCGAATTATCTCCCTTCTTTTACTTTGAAAATCAATTCAAAGTTTTTCATTTGGTGTGATATATCTGCCACTATAATAGACTTTTACCTGCAACTGTTAGGGGTTGTATACCAAGGTCAGGGGATCAAGCCCCGTAACTCTGATCCCCAGTCTGACCGAATTATCTCCCTTCTTTTACTTTGAAAATCAATTCAAAGTTTTTCATTTGGTGTGACATATCTGCCACTATAATAGACTTTTACCCGCAACTGTAAGGGGTTGTGTACCAAGGTCAGGGCATCAAGCCCCATAACTCTGATCCCCATTCTGACAGAATTATCTCCATTTTTTACTCAGTAAATCCTAGTGGTTGGCGTTGTATGCAAAAGTTGGAAGATCAATTCCTTTAACTCTGACGACCATTCTGGCAGAATTATCCCCTTTTTATTATTTGAAAATCCAGGTCAAATCGTTATGTCTTATGACAAAAATAAAAATTTAAAATATTACACTTAATCAAAACTTCAGATGGGGGATAAAGCATTCTGATTATTGACAAAGTGGTTGAGTGTGCTTACTTATGGACAGCTCTTGTTCTTCTTATGTTATAGCTTATAGAATATATATCTTTCTTCAGGTTTTCAAATGGTGTCGTGACTTCAGGCGTAAACGTAGATCGCGATTATCAATTAAACATTTAAAGAAGATTCCTGTGAAAAAGTTCAAAAAAGGTAAGGAAGTCTATTTTTCTCGCAGGAAGAACTCTTTAGCTAATCTGATTTTTTAAGCAATGATGAGCTATTGCCATCACATGGTCGTTGTCGGCGTCTCTTTGGTTAAAATTGATGTATAAGTCTACTTTATGTTATTACAGTGTGGCCTAGTATCTTTTAACTTTGAATGCAAATTACATTTACTAGAAAAGTATGTTAGACTGAGCACCAAACTCTGCCAACTTATGAACATTGTAATACCTTGGTTAAACGTAATGTTGAATTCCACTTTATGTTATTACTGTAAGAGTTAAGACCTTATATCTGAGCTCATTTCTTTATCTTCTCTAGAGGAGTGTGAAGTACAAGAGGGATAACTCTGTGATCAATTTTGCATGAATTACACCCCTTTTGAACTAAGAAACATGAAAAAAGACATTGGCTAACTTTTGTACTTTTTTACTGTCTTGACCAGTCTTGTACCCTTAGTTGTGTTAGTTTTAGTGTATAGTGAAAATATCTCATTTGTAGTTTTATATTTGTATTGCTTCCTGGAATCTCTTTTAATCATACATCATTTATGACTGATTTTCGAAGAGCACAGTCTGCAAAGAAAGTGTTTTGTTCATGTCCAGTATTTATCAGATGAGGGATGGCACCTGCAGCCCATGCTCTTGTTTATAATTTATGAATCGCCCCACAAGTGTGTTTCCTGTTTTCATAGCTTTAAGTCGCACTGTAGCTGTGATTATGGTGTTATTTTTGACAATGGAACATGTATGTGTTTCGCACAAATTCCTTTTCAACATTTATCTTACTTTTTCTGTGCATGCAAGGCTTGAAATTGTGTAGGACTGTATTTTATGTTAGGTTGTATACTTCTCCCCTGTAAGGTTTAGCTTAAACTTCACATTACACTCTTATCATCTTTAATGATGTGGAACATATTTTAATCAAACCGCCTTGTCCTAATGTTATTGGGTGCTTTGTAACTTACACAAACTCCACTGTTCCTTGGTCAGCCTTTGTATGTTCAGAGTGTTTCCTGCCCAATTTTGGCCTATTGTGGCCAGTTGTCTTGAATTGTCCTGTGAGCTTTTCCATCCATTAATTCCCCCCTCCCCCTCCTTTTACTGTCCACTTTGATTCTCTTAATTATTCCTTATGGTCTGTTGGGCCGTTCCTTGTGCCTCTGTTCCTTAATATGTGTACAGTTTGACCTCCTTAGGTGCGTTATGTTTTGTGGATTGTTGTTTTTCCTGAGGTCTGCGTGGGGAGGTATTGTCTTGTGTATGTGGCGTTCCCCGTAGTTACGTATTCTCTCTGTTTCATAAGATCCCAACCCAAAGATTGTATTTTTCTGACTTGCTGAATAATGAGCAAAAGTGTCATGAAGTGGCAAACAAGTGTACTATTTATATTCACATAATCTTTTGTGTGTCCTTTCAGGAGATGAATATGATGTGTGTGCTATATGTCTGGATGATTATGAGGAAGGAGATAAGCTTCGACTTCTGCCTTGTAGTCATGGTAACAAACATATTTTCATACTGTTTCATTGCTTCTTTCGCTTTTAATTGCCAATGCAAAGGAGTGTTTTTAGGTTTTTATCACTCACCATTGTATGGTCGTTCACAATTTTATGCTCCACAAACTATGCTCCCCTTAAGATTATTTTCTGGTAAGACATGTTTAGAGCTGTCAAGATTGTCTTCACTGGTTTAATCTATGACCACTTATGATAGCCTGTCTAACTATGGTGTTATTGTAACAACATGCATAAAAATATCACATTTCAAGAAATATTCTATTGACTAAGCATTGATCAGCATATAGAATACAGTGGAACCTGCTTATAATGAATTTCTGGGGACCTGGAGGCTTACTTCTCTATATCCAAACTTTGTTATATCCATACAGTGAAATTTTGTTATAATTTCATGGATATATATAACAAATTTCGTTATAACATCCATTACTGTTGACTTGTTTCTTGTTTACACTTGAACTAGATGTGTGTGTAATGTTACAGAACATGCATTGTATTTGTGAATTACATTATAACCGATTATGTTTGCATTAAAATAAGCCTTTTGGGACCCACAAATTACTACGTTACAAACAAAATTACGCTTTATCCAAATTTGTTATAACAGTGTAGTTACACAATAAAATATAGAAGAGCTTGGTCGAGGAATAAAAATGACTACCTACTATCCGATTATTCGTTATAACCAAGTACGTTATAAGTGTGTTCCACTGTATAGCTTTAGACGTCACTAAATGTGAACAACTAACTGAAAAATACTCATTCTGTCTTGTGTTTATTCAATATAACACTTGATAGCTACAGGGTCTCAATTCGTCAGCTGTATATTTATATATTTCTTTGATCATTTTCAGTGTACCATACAAAATGCATAGACCCCTGGCTGACCAAGAACAAAAGGTCCTGTCCGATATGTAAGAGGAAGGTGATACCTGGGGATGACCCAGATTCCGATAGTGATAATTCAGAGAGTGAGGACGAGAGGCCATCAGAAAGGACCCCATTGATTGGTGCTGGTGCTGCTAGCTCCTCAGGGCCCAATAACAGAAGGTCTACATTTGATAACTCAGGTACTGAGAGTAAATTTATTTTTGTCATTATTATTGCTCTAGAGAAGTTAACTTTATGGTTAATTCTTATTACAGGGGTGTGATTATTTCGCAGATCCATGGAATTCTGTGGTTTTGGGTCGCCCATATGTTGATATTGTGAAATACATAATTCTGAGGAGAAAATTGGAGGGGGTTGGGTACAAAAATTCTGGGTCATAAAAGTTGAAGCTATTTTAGTTAGACTACAAGAATAATTTAAACTGTTGTTCAAGGGAGGTTGTTGCACAAGGGAGGGTCACTCTGGAGCGGTGGCACTGTAATTATACTCTATGTCAATGAAGTAGGTGGGAAATATTATTTCTCTGAGACACAAACTTTGTATTAGTCACATCATCTTATGCCTTCCATAATTAAAAGAATAGGGAAGGGACATAATATGTAACCCCTGTCCGCCTGTGGGTTCATGTGAAAATTGGTTTCCGATCAAAACTCTTGAAAGGATAGATTGATTCAATGCGTATTGTGTACATTAGCATAGGATAAAAAATATCAGTTGGGTTCAGTTTTGGTTACAATTAACCAATAAAAGCCCATAGTGGGGGCATCCACGTCCTGCGGACTTACCTTGTTTTTAATAAGATTATGGATAATGAAGTAACCTTAATTGAAGTTTAAAACCTTATCATTGAAAATTACTGAAAAGTATTCTAACTAAGCATTATGGATAATGAAGTAACCTTAATTGAAGTTTAAAACCTTATCATTGAAAATTACTGAAAAGTATTCTAACTAAGCATTATGGGTAATGAAGTAACCTTATTTGAAGTTTAAAACCTTATCATTGAAAATTCTGAAAAGTATTCTAACTAAGAATTATGGGTAATGAAGTAACCTTATTTGAAGTTTAAAACCTTATCATTGAAAATTACTGAAAAGTATTCTAACTAAGCATTGTGTCCGCTTTTAGTGACAGCATTTGTTTTGTATTAAATCTCAACTTATGTAGTCTGTTATTTCCTATCTTTAAATGACATCTGGTCAAATATTGGAATCGAAAAAAATATCTGAAAAAAATACAGAGTATTACCCTGGATAAAGGGTTGTATTTCAAAAAAGTCTGATAGTTTAATAGATATTGAATAAACTTTATATGTGAGCAATGTTTTGTTGATTTTAATATCTTTTATAAGTATATGTTCATATATTTTAATATACAATTATAATAGGTCTGCCTGCTCCTGAGGCTCAGACACGGGTAATTTGTGTCAACGAGAACACAAGCCACTCCTCCTCGGATGATTCTGACCAATCAGATTCTGAATATGGCGCTACAGGTGGACTTCGTCATGTCAATCTTGGTAAAGAAAACCCGTTACTATCTCTTGGCAAATCACCAGTGGAAATTGAAGCCAATCTGAATTCACGGCCTGAACATTTAGCCAATCACAGCATTGAAGAGACAGTTGTCATAGAAACCAGGAATGATGGGAATGATAATCTAGGTTTTAATGAGGAAGATGAAGAAGAGGTTACTGATGATGACCAAGAAGTTGGTGTTGCTGATGATGAAGTTGTATTTAGTGAGCCTTCGAAGAAAGATGATAAAAAGTCAAATGGTGTTATTTAATGCTGACTTTTAATCAGTGTTTGTGTACATTGCACTTTTCATGCAAGAGAAATTTGTTACATGAGAAATTGCTAATTCTGATTGTGATAGCATTGCTAATTTTTGTACTTAAGATTTCTGAAATGCATTTATGTTGCATTATTGTATGTAATTTGATATATACTCATTTTTTATTATATTACTGTAATTCCTTATGTGCTAGAGATATGATGTAGATGCAGTTTGACAGTATGTGAAACTGAATTAATTAACTTAAATATTTTACTTTTTATTAACCTCACAAAGTCAGTTTGTTCAATTAAATGTACTTGTTTTATTTTTTTGTTAGAAATCATCAATATCATAATAATCATAGTCCTGAAAATTAAGTAGCCTTAGATCATATTTATAAACAGGCATGTTCATTTGATATAGTCTAAGCTGTCATTTTGTAGGTGATATAACTGTGACATGTGTTGCTCTTACTTGCCCAGATTTATATTAAATTTTTCATTTATTTTCTGCCAGCGAAAAATCTCTTAAGGTTTTATTATGTAAGAACAACACTTGTGGTAGAATCTGATTGTTTGAAGGTTTTTAAGTTGTCTTTAGGCTGACATTAAGAAGAGATGCATTTGTTCCTAGTTTTAACAGCCTATTTATGGATATGTCCGTATTTAGTGCTCATGTATACTTGGTTTTAATTTCTGTAGGAATATTCAGTAAGGTCATAAATGTACGATGTCATCCTTATGTATGGAATGTAGACTATTCCACACATTTAATGTCCAATTATTCTTACAGTAGTTATAATCAGTAAGTGTTTGATATGTTCAGTTAACAGTTACTCAAGTATTATCAAATAGAATTTTCCAAATTATTAATTGGTACATGTTTCATCATTGAATTGTATAAATAAAGAGTTGGTTAAAAAAACCAAAGTGACCAATTTGTGGGTTGTTTTCTTCAATGAACTGTATACAAGAGGGTTTGTTATATTCCATTCCTAGCTGATTCCTTCACTAAGACATTGTTGTTTCTTAAAGTTGTAGCATCATCCAAAGATCAGATTATTGGTATGGCTACTCTTTAGTTCTCCCTTAGGCCTAAAAAATGATATGTTTGTTTCAGTTTTCATGCCCCCCAAAAAATAGGGTAGGTAGGTTAGATTTCTTTTTTTTTTTAGATTTTTTTTTCAAACGAAGCAAATTAAACATAGATTTAAATAAGACAAATCCCCTTTCCCATTTAACATGGATAATGTGTAATCAAGGTGAATATAATGCTCTATAGCTGGAATACTCGTAAAGTGTCTGATAACTGGGCAGAAATATGAATCTAAAGAAAAATTCACACACAAAAAGTTTACCAAGTAGAAAAAAATGTGCTAGGATCGGCGCAAAAAATAGGTAAGGTCAGGAAACCTGAAACAAACATATTTGTTTCATGCCTTTTGTTATTCAGCCATGTTATAGCTTACTGAATGAATGACATGAAAGACCTATAGCCACCTATGTATCTATTTGTAAGCACAATGTAACTGATGGAGTTTTGTAGTATCATTTGCTAGAAAACTTCCAAGTTATATTATGCTATTTTTTTTGTTCATTTGTTTACCTAAATAAACATGAAAAATATACTTTATATAGTTAAAACCTTAATAAATATGCATTATTAAAGAATACACTAATAATGTATTCCTCTATATTTGTCGTAAAAGAAGTTTGTATCGTCATCTAATTAAAAAAAGTCCAGTTTTGTCTATTAGTAATATGATTAAACAAGTTTGTTTTGATTGGTTATACATTGCAGTGGTTCTTATTTAGAATGGTTTAGCCTATGTAACGACAATACTGGATGAAGCCCATTCGAATCTTATAGTTCAGATATGCCCAGTACATATTTAAAATTCTGTTTTGTGAACTTTTTATTGTTTTTCAGAAATTGGTCGATTTACAAAACTTCTGTACTGATATTCAATATTTTATGCCAGATGTTAACTTTTGTATCATTCAATTGTCTGTGTGTGATGTTATAAGTTTTCAGAGAGGAAAAATAAATTAGATTGCATGATTTATTGCTGGGAAATTGGGATAATCTTGCATGAAATTCTGTGTTCTAAACATAAAAATTGACATTTCTGTATTCTAGCCAAGATTCATGTACCATGTATATATCATTACTAATCAATGTTATTCTTACATATAATGACGATTTCACGACAAAGCCTGTATTAGTGACAATGGTAAAGGCATTGAGTATTGCCTGATGAAATTTTGACGTCACAAACATGCTTTCTCAGAAGAGTCTACGGTTGCCTAATTTGATTTATAGAATAAGATGAATTTGAAAATACATGTTATGTTATTGTTTAATATCCATGGGGAAATAGAAGATTTTTTAAGAATTAATGTACATTTGAGTAAAGCACGTCTGTTGTCATTTTGTAGTTTACTTCTGAATTTGTTTGTGATATTTTAATACTTTTGGCTTTAAATGAATCTAGAAATATATACATGTATGTGTTAGAAATTACAGAAACCTGAAAAGGGATGGATAGGTCACTAATACTGGTTTTGTGGTGAAACAGTTCATGCATGTGTTATATAGTGCATTACATTACTAACCATTCCATTTTTGTAAATTATTTTTCAGTAAATGCTGTGTATTGCTGTAGGTTATTTATTCTGTATTACATTACATGCTAGTTATAAAATGTTAGTAGTTACCAGTCTGAAATCTGAAGCTTCTGATTGGTTGGTTGTAACCAAAGTTTTAAAATTGACCAATTGTACGACTGCACTCTGAGAGTATTTTCTAACCTCAGTTTTATAGCTTTTGGCCTTTGAGTTTTATACAATTGTTTCAGATTTTTATTTTGTTGGACAAAGATATTGTTACCTAATCTCCATACTGCTTGCACTATAAATGAGTGTGTATGTTTGTTTCTGTTTGAGTCTGTTCATTATATTGACATCAATTATGTTTAGTTTATATTTTTTTTATATTTTGCTTATCATTTGAGTTGAGGTGGCCTTTACTTCTAGTGTAATTAAATGTTCAATTATTCATATTTATCTCGCTTTTATTACATAAGAATGCTAAACAGAGCTATGTTGTCTTCAGTTACAGATCATGATAACATCATGTAACACAAATATGATAATAAATACTTATATAACTATTAGATTTTATGCTAGATAATGACAATACGAATCTTGAAGTAAAGCTGATTGATTTAGAAAAAGTGATTGTTTAATGCAATGTATATAATTACCACAAACTTGTCATGTATTCGCTAACATAAATTTAATTAGATAGCTACCAGAGGTTACCCAGATTGAATGTGCTTCACTTGTGTTATTCATGATAACAGTATGCGATCAATATTAACAATATGGTACAGAAAGTTTGTAAACATATACTAAAAGCCATTAAAAACGCAACCGAAAATTGTCTGCTTCAAAACATGACATAAAGAAGAAATAATTCTGTATTAATTCACTAACATAATTTCATAAAAGTATTCAATGATGAAATATGAATTATTGGTCCATAGTTTCAATACATTTTGAACAATATTTTGAACATTGGTTACAATGAAGTCTTACTAAAATAGTTGCGTGTTTAATGGTGTTAAGTATAAAATGATAGCAGGGTAAATATTGGTAAGAAACAAATGGATGTTTGTGAGATAACCAACACCGTTTAAACTGAGTTAAAATTTTCTCTGTTGCAAGTTACTCTTCTATTAATTCTCTTATTCTTGCTTTTATAAGAAACATCTGTTTTGTATTTAATAAAGTTGCTGTAATTGCTTCTGAAAAGAAATATAGTTATTTTATAAATGTTTGATTACTTATTGTTGATGATAATTGACAAGCGTTATTCCTATTCATTGTTGATTAGTTTGAATATCATACCTCTCATGGAATGTCTGTTGATAATTTGTGCAATAAAATAAATATGTAACCTGTACATTTTTTTGTCATTTAGTAATTTCATCCATTGAAGAATTGAAAAATGTTTTATTTTGACAAGCTGGTATACAGACACTGTCAAAATACCACACTGGTGTATAGAAACACTGTCAAAATACCACACTGGTGTATAGAAACACGTCAAAATACCACACTGGTGTATAGAAACACTGCATATGCAATTCCACACAGATACTCGGTGCTTCATAAAGCTTGTTTTTAGTAGTCCTTATTGGTAGTTACACCTACCTGACTGTAGGAATCATGTGCTTCCCGCATATGCACTGATGAGTTGGATATTGCATAGAATAAACACAATCTTGAGTTAAATTACATTGACATTCATTTTGTTAGTTCCATTTACTCGGACACATTAAGTTTTTCCATACCTAGGATAACGTCATGAAGTCAGTGCGTTGCGTCAAATTTTATCTGTGATTGGTTCTCATAACGTTTAGTTATAACCTGGATATTTGCATGGGAAACTTTAGATACGACAACCTCCTCGCAGAAACTTGACTGATTACAAACGGCTCAAATCAAATCCCGGCGGCCACCACCAAGAACCATGTGACCCATGAAATGTCACATGACGTGTATGAGATGTCGGAATATGAAATATTCTAAATATTGTTTTCCTTCAAGTCGAAAGCTCGCATGCAGCAGTCATATCAATATAGAATTAGTTTAATACATTCCATACGATTCTATTTAAATGAAGACTCGAGTCTTAATACTTTTAAAATGTTCTGCGACTCCGGTCTTATTCCGCTACGTCACAACTGACAAAACAGAAACTAGATAATACTACGTCATCATTACAATCTTTTAAAAATGTGAATGCATATTATTCACAAATAAACTTACAATATGTCATTAAATTAAAAATCAATAATGGCTTTCTCTAAAACCTGTATTCTTGTACCAGTACATCTGTTAAATTATGCCATTTCGTCCGCGGACCAACAGATGTTGTTTTTTTGCATGGACAATGTCTCAAAACATCCCAAGATAAGCTATGACCACACCGTCTTCGTGTCGGTCAGTTATGAAAGGGTTGCCAAGATCAAACTTATCCTACATTTTGGAAAGGACTCTTGCATGAGAATTATGAAATGTAGTTACTCAACGCATTCAACAGACTGGCAACACTTGGGACAACCCATAAGCTGCTCATTTGTGAGTTGCATACTGTCAACAGGACAACCATCCTACTGACGCATCTCTGCACAGAAATGCGATTTAAATAGTGACACACATGTGGTTCAATGTCGCACCATGGACAGTGCAGTGTGATTGTGGTGACATAACTATCCATCATAGTACCCTGGTCAACGTCGATGGCAAACTGACAGGTGTCGGGTATCATAAAGCAGCAAATGTCCGTCATCGTCGTCAGGTGATCCTACAACAAGACAACGCAATAGGCCCCACGTTGCCCGTATTGTTACTGGGTTCCTAAAACAGAAAAATGTCGACGTCTTGCCATGGTCATGAATACGCTTTTCCTAATCTCTCACTGTGAAATTGAATGTCATTTATTTTGTCTACTAAATCAACCGCTATAGTTGAGGCAGATGAATGGTGCATTGCTGAGAATAGTAACGCCGATGTTACCCGCTCATTTTTGACGAGCATATTTTTTATCAGGATGGTATTTATGTCTTTGATCAGGACAACCCAAATGTAAAAGTACTTGGTCTGCAAAATATAAAAAATAAAGTATAGAAAATGTGTTGTTAACTACATGTTTTATCCAATAAAAAGATAATCTAATACAAGCGTTTATGTAAACGAGTCGGTGAAAATGACATTTAATGAGAGGCTTTGCTGAGCATTATATATCATTTTCGCCGACGAATTTAATAAAATCAAATAAAATATGCTCATGAATGCTAGATGTTATATTTTCCACATAACATGTAAACGGACTTCAAACAAAAATGTTTTAGATATGGCATTTAAATACTAAATAATGAACCGTTTTCATTTTATGGTAAATTATAAAGATATATATACAAAATGTCTCGCAACTGTACGATTATGTAATTTTAAGCAGACGATGTCAAATAATCACGAATCGTAAACCTTATAATTATATTTAGATAACTTGTATGGTTTAACTTATATTTATGGGTGTTTAACCTATATGACTAAATGGTAGATGTCATGATCTTTATATTCTTACGATGAGCAAGCACATAAACCAATGACGTCATAAATTTTACGCATAAAGAGAAAAAAATTGTCAAAATTTTGTCAATTTTTTATAAATATCTCCCTAAATAGGCCTGTGTTGTTATTGACAATGCATGCCATGGAGTTTTACACCCAAACCTGTCGATGCGTTATGCAGGCAGACCCAGAAAATTCGACCACATTGTCCGAATTACGACGATTGCTCCCGTGTTTACGTCAAGCTCTGGGTTGTTATGTTTGTTTCAACTTGTTGAAGGATCCGATGGGGCCTGACCACAACGTATGTAGACATTCTGTGTGTACCCGCTGTATTGGTGGCAAAATGAAGCTTAAACCTGCGTGCAGTTGGTGTAAGGACTACTGGCATTTCGTTCCAAACCCTCTGTTGAAAGTTCTGGTTACTTGTTACAAGAAGTTGTGTACCTACATATGCAATTCTCCACTGGGACAAGCTATTGAGAATGACAGTGTTAATGGTGAGGTTAATCACCTGTTAAAGATTATATCTGAGGGTATGGATTTTGATGACAGTTACGCTCCTTCTCTATCTTACATAAGAATTGACGAACAAATCGGCAGACCAACATGTTCCTCGGACGCTGTTGCCAGTGTTGGTACACGTGATGTGAATATTGTGGACGAGGTTGATGTTGTCACTGTAGAAGATATCAATGACGAACCGTGTGCTAATGTTACTCAGTCGTCATCAGTGAATTCTAGAAACTTGCCCGGCAATGAAGATACTTCAACATGTACAGCACGTAAAGTTGTGAAGAATAAAACTTTAAAACAAAAGTCTGGAAAAAAGAAAGGTTGTTCTAAAATAATTGCCCATAGTTACGAAAATTCTCAAAATATGAAAAATAACATTAAGAACAAACATACAGGGTTAATGAATAGAACATTGCTGCATAAAAAATGTATGAAGAAAGCTCACAGACTGAAGTCATCCATATCATCAATAAAGAAAAGCAACAAAAAGAGATGTAAAGTGAAAAAATTTAACACCAGATTCTCAAAACAAGAAGAACCATCAGAATTAGAAAGAATTGATGACTCAGAATCACCTTTGAAAAATTTGAAATGTGAATTACCTCCACCTGAATTAAAGCCACTTAGCTTGTGTAATTGTGGGAAGTCAGGCAATTTTAATCAGTTGACATGTATTGGTCAGAGATGCCCATGTTATAGTATGAAACTGCCTTGCATTGGGTGTAAGTGTCGTGGATGTAGAAACCCCAAAAAAAGCCCTGATTATCAAGGCATGGGGACAATAGGGAGTTCAGCTGTGCTGCGATCTGGGACTAGAAATACATCCGAGTTCATGTGTGTTAACAGTTGACTAAGTTACTAAAATTCAAACATTTAAGAATTGTACAATTTGTAAGAAACATTTTGTTTGAAAACATTGAATTGTCCCTGTGTTTTGGAAAATGTCTGGAATAGTTCTTTACTGCTTTAGTTTCAATTTAATATTTGATTTAAAGTTTGTTTCTGGTGATTAGAATATTCATATATCAAATATTTTGTTTTGTTGTGGTGCAATACAATGAGTTGTGAATGTTGGTAACCGATCAAATACTGCAGAAGGTCTGTGACTGCAATGTTCTTAAGATCTGACATAAATTGTACAATGTATTTTCTATGTTGTTTGATCATTGTCTTCTTGTTGGAGAAAAATTATGAGTGCATTTGCTTATAATGTAATTTATATATGAATAATTAGTCTGAAGAAAATATAGTTTTTATAATATTTATATATTATAATTGTAAAAATGTGCCGTCGAAAAATGTTCAAAGCACACATACATTAAAACATTAGATACAAATAATTCAAACATTTCGAATATTTTACACCAAAACCGAACTTGCGTTTTTTATTTCCGCTAGTATAATAATATGATGAGTTTCACACTCGGTAAATCCCATAAATTTATATGATTTTATTTATTATGGTAATTAACACAATTAGAATATATTTCTAAAATTTATGTATATTTAATAAATTTAATTTCAAAGCTCTTGTAAGTGATTTAAGATTCTTTGTAGTCATTCACTATATATTTTTAAACGGTCTTTTTATTGCAAAAAAAAGTATGTAATTATTGATAAAGGGAGGTAATTCACAAAAATACCTCAAAAGTTTAAGTCTTAAGTGACATAATTTGGTGACAGTGTCCATCTTCTTATGTTTTACAACTACAATGGACATTATTTGCCATGAATAAATAATACTTTTGAATGAAATAAGCAAAATTGCAAATTTCATCATGCATTGGAAAAATTTAGACCTCATTCTTTTTTAAATGAAATTTTACAAAATCTGGACTATAAATGTCTCTGTAATTTGGATGTAGTTCATGTTATATGATACAAATAATTGCACAACTGATATTTGTTTTTTGACATAGTCATTATTTGTACATACACATGAAACAATCTCATTTTTAGATAGTTATTGACACCAATGTTCCCAAAAAAAAGTTTTGATTCTTTTCAAATCTTAAATTTGCAAGATAGTCTGTACATTACACAGGGGGTTTCACTACATGAAAATATGAAAACATAAATAAATGAAACTTTCCATTTTTTTATGGCCAAGTTTTTTTCAGAGAAATAGAAAAAAACTTTTTTGGAATGGTAAATTTTTTTAGAATTGTCAAATTTTATCCGCACTATTATATAGTCAGATTGAATCAACAACTGTTTCATTTGCTGCAGACAAATAAGAGACAGGAGCACTGTTATAAGCATGAATGACACATTACTATATTGTGTTTCAGAACTCGCTTACGTTTGTATGGTAATTTCACAATTTTGTTGTTGTACCTCTTTTAGAGAATCCTGTGATGGTGAACAATTGCAAAACTATATCATCCACCTCGGGAACTACATGACTGAGATCTATTATCGTCACACTATAGTAGTAATATTTTTAAAATCATATTTTTAAAATCATTTGTACTATGTACATGCATGTTTATGTTTAACTTATGAATAAGATGATTTTTATGACTTCAGAAATAATTTTGAAAACTGTAAAACTTTACGTCTATTTTTTCTACACGTCACAAATTGGTTGTTTACATGCTCCAGATAGGAGTTATAGTGAACTTTTTGCATGCTTATTTAATGAGTGCGTTTCTGTTGCAAAGTTGCTGCCCAAGCGTAAATGTACAATAAATAACGATAACTATATTTTTAATTTCAGAGTTGAATATGATTATGAATATGTTTGATAATTTTAATCCTTTACAAAAACATTGATTGTTGATACACATGATTACATTAGAACTACATGTATCATTAAAGATATTGTCATGTAAAATATAGTCTCTTGTTCTTTGTTACATTTTCAAAGGTATATATGTGCCAGTTAACTGCAACTCAGTACTGTAGTACCAACAGGACACAATTGGTTCCAAGCATGGAATTACTCTCTTACAATAGTGATATTATTCACACTTTAGCTGTTTTACTGAAGATAGTGCATCTAAAGTCTTTCAAAACTTTGAAGATAGTGCATCTAAAGTCTTTCAAAACTTTGAAGATAGTGCATCTAAAGTCTTTCAAAACTTTCTACATGCCTCGAAAGAAGGGTTTTCATCTCCAGAACTTAATTGCTACTATTGGTAGTCAAATGGATTTCACATTATACGCTACAATATACGTAAGTACCATAAAACCTCAGTAATACGACCACCTTTGGGAACATCGAAAACTGGTCTTACTGAGGTGGTCTTAATAATGAGGTTGGATAAAGAGCAAAACTGTGAAAATGGACTTGAGAATTGTGGTCTTAAATTTGAGGTGGTCTTATTATTGAGGTGGTTGTTAGGTGAGGTTTTACTGAATATTGATTCTACATTCCAAAGACGGGCATGATTGTTGACAACAATAACATGAATAATTTGTCAACACTGGTATTTTAATAAGTGACTCAATTTTAGAAAAGAAGCCCTGAGATGTCAGACTGCTCTAATAGAACAGAACATGTCTTACTTTTGAACAAAGATTGAAAAACATTATAACAAACTTTTGACTACAAATGCATTTGGTTGTCGGATTGGTGATCGTACAATAATATAGTGGGTCGAACAAATCAACCTTTCAAGTGTGCTAGGTGCATACCAAATGTTATAGATACATACCATAATTAATGTGATACATACATACCATAATGCTGGCAGAATGCTTTTGGAAGAAAAACCAGTTTAAAATTAGAACAGATCTACCTCAGGGCTATATATATATATACAATGCCCCTTTATCACCTTGTATGATTGTTATTTCTAATATTGGTTAATAAGTCTATAATGCTAAACATGCATGTTTGAAATGTCAACTCTGTTTTTAAGTAATCAAATTGTCTAATGTGAAATAAGTTTAATGTTTTTACATGTAACTAAATGGGATACTTTCCATAAATAAATTGAACCTAATCTTATCCGCATATTTCGTTTATAGAGTCGTTGACTACACGACAGCTATCGGGTATTTCCGTACCACTTCGTTACTCGGATACTTGACGTAGTTGGCCGAGGATTTCCGAATGGTTGTTACAGGTGTAAATAAACAATTTTGTTGTCAACGAGTACGATGCCAGGTAATAATTCTGTATTTTTGCTAAAATTGAGAAGCTTATATGGCAAATAATGCCAGTATATATTGAAAGTCAGTTGATTTATCAATCGTGCGCGTAATTACTTATTAGCATTATACAAATTTCGTGAGAAACAAACAAGTCTATACTAATTGATCATGATTCGTCCTCACCATAATCGACCCACCAGTTTTCTATGCAGCTCTTAATGTTGTATATGTTTCATATTTGTGGCATTTGTAAAACAACTTACAATACCGCTTTCTATGTATATGTGGTTATAATATGCTTATGATGGTAGAATACTGCCATTATTTTTAAAGTTCATGTGTCGATGTAGCGCTGCTATTTGGTGTATTTGTAGTAGATATTTGTTAATTGGAAGTTGCTATGGGCAGTGGTCTGTACCCCTAGGACCAGAGTCTTGTGATACACAAGTCCATTGACAATATGTTTGGCCTTAATACTGTTGTATAATATTTACACTAATATGTTTTGTGTCCATTGTTACACAAATTCTCATACCTCTATTCCTATCCAACGTGGGTTTGTCTACAAGTATTGGACTCCCATTATCCTAGATTCAGATCCTAAGGCAGTGCTCATAACCACTCATTTTGTCATAGCCACTCGTTTCGTTTTATAATTACTACAAAATTCATATTCAGCCATTATACATGTTGGGTAATATTAACAAAATATACTGTATCATCACAGTTCAAAAGAGATATGCAAGCATCCATGATGCTGTTGCTCATGGAGATGTGAGTGCTTTGGAGACAATGGTGAAGAGTGGAGCAAGTATCAACGAGGTTGATGACAGAGATAAGTTCACACCACTACATACAGCGTGTAATGTTGGTGCTTTAGAGGTAACTGTGAGATTTACGGAGGTTTCGGTAAATGACAAGTTCGGTAAATTGATTTTAACGTTCATTTCGTTTGGAGGTTTCGGTAAATTGATTTGAACGTTAGTTTCTTTCGGAGGTTTCGGTAAAAAAAAATTGTTAACATTGAACAATGACATAGGCTTAATAAAAGGATAGTGTGACCAAACAATGTAATTAAGTCAATTACCTACACAAGTCATCTCGTACCCTTTCTTTGGTCAACTCGTACCTATCCAAGTCAACTCGTACCCTTTCTTTGGTCAACTCGTACCTATCCAAGTTAACTCGTACCCTTTCTTTAGTCAACTCGTACCTATCCAAGTCAACTCGTACCCTTACTTTGGTCAACTCGTATTTATCCAAGTCAACTCGTACCCTTTCTTTGGTCAACTCGTACCTATCCAAGTCAACTCGTACCCTTACTTTGGTCAACTCGTACCTATCCAAGTCAACTCGTACCCTTTCTTTGGTCAACTCGTACCTATCCAAGTCAACTCGTACCCGTAATTAATTATAATTAACACGTTGATTGCAATTCAAAGCTAATGACACCTGATAATCCTATCTGTGTTCAGCTTTAATTATACAAGTACATGTTTGGTTGTTTGTTTTGTTTTATTTCTAGCATTAACTTTTAATTGAAAATGTGTTAACAACACTACTATGTTAATTTACCGAAACATTCAATGTTAACAAAAAATATTTTTACCAAAACCTCCGAAAGAAACTAACGTTAAAATCAATTTACCGAAACCTCCAAACGAAATGAACGTTAAAATCAATTTACCGAACTTGCTATTTACCGAACTTACTAGTATCCAACTGTGACACTGGTGAATGTCTAGAACTATACATATTGTCTGTCTGTTTTTTGTCAGTTCTATTCATGTATACAGATTTTTCCATTGCTTGCATTGTGTTCCATTGATTTGAATTTTATGAATTCACGTACCATCATATTTTCTGAAATTATTTCCATAAAGTTTCATTTTAAATGTTATAGAAATTTAATTTAATTTTTATATGCAGAACTAATTTCTTCTCCCTAATATTGTTACTATAAATTTTACTATGAACTTTGTAAAATTCATTTATTGCCATTGAACAATTTTAGTTGATGGACATAGAAAATAATTATAATGGAGCAATTGATTATTTCAGTGTTTACATTGGTTGTTGTGGCATGGCGCAGATACCACTGTAGCTACACCAAAAGGTTGGACACCAGCACATATTGCAGCAATCAGAGGACAAGACGCCTGTCTACAGGTGAGCCAAGATGCATGTTGTAGTCATTTTAATGAAATGGTGGTATTATACTTAACTCAATGGTGTCAATAAAAGTTGTAAGCCGGTAAAATTACCCAGTAAGTTACGCATCATCACCCGGCTGTATGAATGATCATAATGAAGGGGAGTACCCCATTCGGAAAACCTCGGCCAACTAAATCAAGTGCCTCGGATGTTCGTTGGGTACTATTTTCGGAAATACCATTCGAATATCATAAAAACAAGATGGCGGCATGAACGCTGGAGTGCTGATGAATCTAATATTTAAGCTATATGAAGACTTAAATATGTGAGTTTTTAACTAGAAATGACAACGATTATTCATCTCTTACGTGAATTTATCGAAATTATTGAAATTATAAATCGGTTCTACGAGAACTATTTCTTGACCGCACAAAATGTTGAGTTTTGCCACATACTGAAGACTCCTTATTGACATTAAGATTTTGATAAGACTTGGAACAACTATGGTAGTATTAAAATCCAGGACAAATGTTTCAAGTGGTTAACTCTAATTTTTCAGGGTTTAGCTAACAATGGCGTGAACCTCAGTGCAAAGGATCACCGAGGGAGTTCTCCTGGGCATCTAGCAGCAGCTCATGGCAATTCCTTCACTTTGAACACTATTCTAAGAGCCGGAACTGTAAGTAGCTTAAGTCAAGATTGTCAAAAATTGTATCACTTTATTGGTCAGCCTCAAAGATAATGCTTTGCTACTCCTATAAGCTCAATTTGTTTTTAATTGGACGATCTGTATTGTAAAGATGGTAAGTTAATGCTGATAATTACCCTAGATGTCAGTTAGCAGTATGGCGAAAGATGGTTACTGTATTGGCTTTTGATTCTAAATCAATTTTTGAAATTGTTCAAGATACTGGCATCTATTGATTGACAATAATTCAGTTGTTACTGCATATTGATTTTCATAATATTGTAGCTTGTTCGATATATATTTATTAACTTTTCACTTGTAAATTTGTTTATCCAACATCCATACATTATATAGGGATTTCTGAATCCAGATGGGGAAAAGGTAATCAGAGTGTGCTGTATTGAAGCATGTTTTAATGTTGGTGTTCTTGTTGTTCAAAGGGTTCGCTGTACTTGTATCTTTTGGTATAATTACTCAGGTCTTTTTCTGTCCATTTTGAGGAAAAAGACCCTAGATAAATTGGGAAAATTTGCATTGTAAAACTTTGAGGAAACATTAATCACTTCAACTCCAATTTTAGGAATTTTCATAGCTAAAAAACAGGCATTTTTCATATCTAAATTTTATGTAAACAAGCATTCTAATTTACATTTCTTATCACCAAAAATATCCGTAAACATTTTGGACATACAGGATAATAATGGCGAGAGTTATTCAAAGAGCTTCAAGATATATCAGGTTGCTCCAGTAGACGATATTTGAAGGTGCTTATGATTGGGAAAAAACACATATATTTGGCTTTGGGAATGGGTCAGATAGTCTGACCTGTGGGAACTATAGAAAAAGGCCTGATGATTACAAAATGTTGTGTGAAAATAAAAACAAAATGCTTGTGTATGCAACTACTGCACTGATGTATATCAGTAAATGATGTTCTAGGAAAGATGCACAGTAGACAGTTATTAGGGAGATATGGTCGCATTCTTTGACTAATGCTGTATTTTGTGTTGTGTTGATGTTTAACTGTTTTAACTTCATTCATTTTCTGAGGAATTCTATTTTTTGTCAAGATTATTTTCTTTGACTTTGGTTGTAGAGTATGTTTTTTTGAAAAATAATATATAACTCATGTGCCCTTTTGGTGATACCACATATAAATACTTGAAAATGAGAAATAAATTATAAATCATTCCATTACAAAATACTTAATTTGCCAAATTAATGCTTAATTTCGCCAAGCAATAAATGTTAGTTAAAACAATTGGTAATAAAGTATATTGTGTTATTTTTTCATTGTTTTATTTCTTACAAAGGTAGCTAGTTTTTATCTAACACAATTATATAATCACTATGTATTTGCGTGAAATAGATTGTTCCAGTCAGACTGATTTGTATGTTGATTTGATTGGTGTTTGAATATTCACAGTTTTGAACATTGAATGAACAGTTGGCACATTTTGTATGTCTTCCTGCTTGTAATTTCCTTTAATGTTGCTAAATATTCAGTGATTATATAAATATGTTGAGTTGTTTATACTTGTGTATGATGATTATTTGTGGTATCAAAGCAAACTACAAAATATATCTGTTAGAAATTTTGAAAAAAACCTGAAAACAGATTTTTTGTTACTACAGGGGTTCCATTAGGTGCATAATCTCAAGGGTCATTTTGATAATTTTTGACCAGATGTTACCATTTTATAGTAAAATTACCTATAAGTTAGAGAAAAATTGACCCTTTAGTCACAATCCTGAGGGTCAAAATGTGTTTTTTTTGGAAATTCCAGGGGTCAAAGGGTCAACTCAAGGGTCAAATGGAACCCCTGTCACTAGTTTAGATTTTCTCATGAAACACCTCATATATATTTAAAGTTCATCATGTATCTATGGTAACTATTGTTTGGTAAAGATTCAGTCACAACAGTTTTAATCCAAACCCTCAGTGTCCTGGTCTTAATGTAATGGACTGTGTATAACCTTATTGAACCAATCTGTTTATTGATGGTGTACTTTTGTCTCATAACTGTCTCATTCATGACTGTTATTTTCATGTGTCTCTGTATAATGTATTTCCTTTCCACAGCTTGGAACTATTTTATATATACCAGATATGTATATATATTTTCCCCATTTTCATAATCCAATATTCCCTTACTATTGTTTTGTATAACTCAATTTAAGTTCTCAACAACTAACGGCAAATAAACGTTAACCACATATGGTTACACATTTGATTTATAAGGTACTATATCACTGGTCTTTTTTTGCTACAGGATATAAATTCTTTGGACAAGAATGGCTGGACCCCGGTTCATGCAGCCTGTTACCATGGTAGGCTTGGATGCTTGCAGCTTCTAAATAAATGGGGAGCCAGTATTGATGAAGTGGACAACATTGGAAATACACCAGGTTTGTTCAACTTTATAACCCTATTTAGCTGTTCTATCAGATTGACAAGCCTTTGTTGCACTTAGTATATTTAGAAATATTGCACAGTATGAATATTCCAAAAGTAAATAATTTTTATATTCCATTTTTTTTCTTCTTTAATAACCAACTTTCTAAAAAACTGTAAATGTATGAAAATACGTTGTCTTTGGGTCAGAAGGCTATGACTAATTAATTTGTAATGGTAATTTTAATAGGAGAATATTTTTGTTGTAGCAAGTTTTGTAAGGGACCTTATTTATATGAGCAATTTATAGAGGAAACTCAAAGCTGATTTTAATCATGTGGTCAGAATCAAAGGTTGAAAGCGTTACTAGTCTCTCTACATATGGCTAAAGAAGCAGATAGACTTGTTTTGTTTTCCATGGTTTATTTTGACTATTTTGGGTAGAAGACCCATACCTTTCAAATTGGGATTTTTTGCACATTAAATTTAGACATTGAAGAAAAAGTCTAGAAGTTACAGCACAATATTATTAATAACAGTAAAAGATGTAGTGTTTAATTAATCAACAATTACTTTTTATATAAACTGCCTGTGAGAGAAAAGTATTTACTTCAATTATATATGTCTCTTCAATGTGCTGTTAGATATATAGACACTTATTGCATACACGTTGAAGTGTCATTGCCAATTTAGCCAAAAAATGACCTAAAACTTTTTCTTCAGATTTATTGGGAATTTTTACATTCAATTTGGGGAAAATACACTTTTTGGCATTGGAAATATAGCCCTGTTTTCACCCGTCTGCATCATTTTGTTTTCCTGTCTAGCACACTACGCAGCAGCTGAGGGACATTTACCATGCTTGAAGTTCCTAGTTAGTATGGGTATCAGTGCAACACACATCCTGGGAGCCCGCAATGACCAAGGTGAAACACCCAAAGATCTTTCACAGCAATTCTACAAAGATAATATAATTGAATACATAAATGGTATTGAGTGGGAGAGGGACCATCCGGAAGAAGCTGAAAGTAAGTTATTAATAGCTTTTCATATGCAAGTTGCATTTAATATATAGTACAGAATATAGGACATATATCTCAATACTTGATGATAGGTGAACTTTGACCTCTTCTGGTTTCAAGTTTTCATTCAGGGAGCAAATTGATTATCAGTGTAGGTCTTACTACTAGAGTGGTCTTAATTTGCTTGTTACTTATACTGTAAATTATTGGTCCTACTTTTCACCTGATGTTTGATTTAAAAATCTGTTACAGTGTTTGAGCAATATCTTAGGCAGATAACTTTATACTATGTGGTATTGTCTATCCTAATATATGTCAATGATAGTTTAACTTTAAAAGTGAGGAAGCACAAAGAAATACAGCAATAATTATTTGTATATTTCAGATCTTGCGTTCCCGGCCCACGTTGCTGCATTCAGTGGAGATCTGGATCATCTGAGGATGTTAGTGGAGAACGGTGTGGTTAACATCAATGAGAGAGACGATAAAGGATCCACGCCGGCACATAAAGGTAACACTGAATTGATAATGAAGTAATTGATTGTCATATTTATTGACAAAATCAGATAATCATGCTGAAAACATGAACCAAATACTCCTAATTATAGAAAAACTTGCTTGTTAAGAAATTGATGTAAAACATCCTTGGAAATTAGAAAAACATTTTTAAATCCCTAAATGCTCCTGTTACATTCAAATCGTTATGATTATTGTGAATAACTGATGTAAAGAACTGATTGTCAAGATTCGATGTGTGTTCATTATAAATTACTTTTACTGTTCCTTTATCACCAAATGTTCTTATTTCTAGAAATACAAACAGGTTAAGTTTTTCACTTTGTCTGTTCAGTTGGCTCTCTATTGAGCGACAATTAGAAAAGGTTATCTTTTTTATCACATATTTTAATCAGCATAAAAACATGACTACATGTATTAGCAGTTGTACTTTGACTCCTTCAAACAACTCAAATACAGTAAAATCTCAATAATAAGACCACCCTTGGGACCCTTGAAAAGTGGTCTTATTGAGACAGTCTTGATATTGAGGCTGCATATAGAGCAACACAGTGAAAATGGACTTGAAAATTGTGTTCCTAATTTTGAGGTGGTCTTGTTATTGAGACAGTCTTTAATTGAGGTTTTACTGTATATGCTTAATCAAAATGTTCACAATTCTTGCCTTCATTTTCCATCATTATCATCAATATGCCTATATTTGTCTTACAGCTGCGGGACAGGGCTATGTACATATTTTACAATGGTTGATTGAAATGGGAGCCAATCTGTCTATCACAAACCTGTCCGGCGAGACACCACGCGATGTTGCTAGGAGATTCTCCAAACTTGCCTGTGTCAAACTACTCGGACGAGATCCATTGTTACGTGGAGAGCAAGAAGAAGCAGATGGTAAAGTATATTCTAGAAATATAGATTAGTCAAAAATGTGTGAATCATTTCCCTATGCATTTTACTGGGTAAGGGGCCATGATTAAAAAGTTGATTGTTTGGCATAACCCTAATTTTCCCCTTTTTACTCAAACGTTTCAGGAGTCTAGTGGGAATACATACCTATCCACTCACCTTGATTTTGCTGGGTAGGGTTAAGGATGGTCTAGATTAAATATGTTTCGTGTTCGGGTTCAATAATGATGGTGTTGTTACTTATTTAAGGTCATTTGTCAGCATTTCCTGTTCGACTTCATCAGTTTTATATTAGTTTGAAATTCAATGCCGCTCAGATCTTTTAATGAAATGTTATTGTTCAAGAGCAAGAGGATCAGTGATTGAGTGTTGTCATGTATTTCAATCATATTTATCTGTTATTGGTCGTGAGCATTTATCTCTTAATGATTGTGAACACATGGTCTTATTTTTCATGAATGGAATATTGATTGACACAAATAAAGTTTGGACAGATTTGTATTGTCTTCAATTCATCATTTTTAATTTTAGACTTGGGGTACCCAGCTCACTTGGCTGCATTTTCTGGGGATCTTGAACATTTGAAAAGTCTTGTTGAAAAAGGGATCAGCAATATAAATGAACAGGATGAGAAGGGATCTACCTCTGCTCATAAAGGTGAGTATATCATTGTTGTGCTGTGATGTTCATATAACATTCATTTCATCATGTGGACAAATAAACGCGTTGCCCTGGCAACCTTGCAAACAATATGAAGGTCAGTTCAAAATTTAAATGAAAATGATGTTAAAAAAACCCAGAATAACACAAATGGCTTGCTGTCTTCATGATTGATGACATTCACACCTTTTTGTGTACATGTATATAAAATTTGAATAATTGTTATCAATACTCTGATTTCATCATTATTAAACTATTGTTATTTATTTATTGTCGTTAATAAATAAAATAAAATTACCTAGATTTGCGTTTTGCCGTGTTTCAAACACTTAGTAAACACTTATGGAAAATATTCAGTGGGTGAGGAGGTAAAATGACATACTGTGGTATTGCATAATTGTTTGATTTATGCAATTTTTTTCTTTTTTGTTTGTTTTGTTTTACTCAGCAATTATATATTTAGGTTAATAAAATAAATTGCATTCATCAAATACATTGCAATTTACAATTTAATTCACTGTTTTGTGGTCCTCATTGCCTCTGGCTTGTATTTACAATCTAACAGAGCATGCTGGCGAGGGAGTAGATTGCCAGACAGATGATCCGACAGTTATATGTTAGAATCCCAGCATGGGTAAAACTCTTCTGTGTTCTTCAACTTCTTCTCAATCCCTGAATTATATATACATACTGGTTAGATACACTTGAAGTGCGTTGTTGAGAGGGATTAATATTAGTTGTAATTTCTTGTTTCACCATCGATGCAAAGTCAGTAAGTTTAACTGATCTAAACAAACAAGCTTATCTTATTCTCAGCTGCCGCTCAAGGCCATGTGCACATAATTCAGTGGTTACTGGAAGCTGGTGCCGATATAACATTGAGAAATACTCAGGGGAGAACGGCACTGGACGTGGCTCGTAAATACGGAAACAAAACATGTGTCAAAGTGTTAGGCGGTAATCCAGGTTCGTTGCTTTCACACCTTTTGCATACTGACAATAGTCTGTGGTCTGAAATCATTCCAAGTCTGCCATCTGTCTGTTGTCGTATTTATTTGTTATATAACTTATCAAGAGTAAACAAAAAAGATATTTCGTATGATTTTTGTAAGTAAATTAGAAAGTGATTTTTGAATAGATATATATTTGAATAGTGTTTATTTAGTTAATACTTCGGTTTAAACATTCGACTGTAAAATCTCCTTAAAACTGACAAGAATATTTATGGTACATCCAATCAATGGTAAGGTCTCCTTAAATCTGACATGAATGTTTATGGTTATTCCACTGGACAGTAAAATCTCCTTAAATCCGAAATGAATGTTTCAAGTGATTCCAATCAATGATAAAATCTCTTTAAACCTGACACAAAAACAGAGAACTAAAATTAATCATTGATCTTATCTTATTTGCATCTAGTATTAATGAAAAGACTTCAGTGACATTATTGTATGTTACTTATCTGTACTTACATGTACTGTAGTTACATTCTGCTTGGAGAGTATTTGCCCAACGTTTATGTGGAATATTCTGGTATATATGTACCTTTTTGTATTTTATTGCAGAGGATTTGGAACATTTAACGGAATGGTCAGATGATGAAGCTTGTGGAACTGAAGGCAACACTGATGGTGCTTCATTAACATTGTCTGCTAAACAGAAGAAAGAATCCAGAGGTTGGTATTTACATCAGACATTATGAACCTGTTGATGTTGTTGTTGTTGTTAGTGTAGTGTTGTTGTTGTTAGTGTTGGTGTTGTTAGTGTTGTTGTTGATGGTGATATACTCAGCACGGTTTGATTGATGTAACAAAAAAAGTAATCTTAAAGTATGTTGGTCATGATGTTAAGGTGTAGGGCGCAATGCTAAATATACTGTCCAGTTGATGGAATAAATGAAACAAATGTTTGTAAGAAAGAAATGCAAATTAATTGTAATATTGATACAGAACATTTTCCCCAAATAGAAAAGAAGTCAGGAAATCTTGTTTTTACAGAAATTTATCATGTGTTGTGATACGGACCTGGTTGTGATGATGGTTCATCCTGATTTGGAAAGTTTGTTACATTTTCTTTGTTCATGGAGCATTGTTTCATTGCCTTTAATAGACAGTACTGCCAACTTGTGACACAATATGTGTACTGACAAGAATGTATACTGATGTGTAGTTAATGTACAATTCTGTTCTCAGGAAGAGCAAGACGGAAAGTTGAAGATTTGGAAAGATTATGTGAGATTGCAAAGAGGAATTACACACAACTTGGTGGAACCTTACCTGAAGACAGGAAAAGATTACAGATAATCAGAGATAAAGACAAGTAAGCAATAATGTGTCATATAACATTATGTTTGAAATTACAATAACAACAATGTTATCACAAAGATTTGGTATAAGAAACAAATAGTTTGCTTTATAAATATTCCATTCAAATGAACTAAATTGAGGCCCTCTTTGGGCTGAAGCAAACCATAATCCTAAATTTTCTGGATTTATATATATTTTTTATGATATCAAGTTGTATTTGCATATCAGAATAAAGATTGTGTTGTTCAATTGTTGATGCTTCCATCAGAAATGAAAGGTTTAGTTTTATAACATTCTCATTAAAGTTTGTTTTAAGGTTTTATCATGTGTCTGTTCAATTTAAGGTGTTATCATGTGTCTGTTCGATTTAGGGTTTTATCATATGTCTGTTCGATTTAGGGTTTTATCATGTGTCTGTTTGTTTTAAGGTTTTATCATGTGTCTGTTCGATTTAGGGTTTTATCATGTGTCTGTTTGTTTTAAGGTTTTATCATGTGTCTGTTTGTTTTAAGGTTTTATCATGTGTCTGTTTGTTTTAAGGTTTTATCATGTGTCTGTTTGTTTGATTTAAGGTTTTATCATGTGTCAGTTTGTTCGATTTAAGGTTTTATCATGTGTCTGTTTGTTCGCTTTAAGGTTTTATCATGTGTCTGTTCAATTTAGGGTTTTATCATGTGTCTGTTTGTTTTAAGGTTTTATCATGTGTCTGTTCGATTTAGGGTTTTATCATGTGTCTGTTTGTTTTAAGGTTTTATCATGTGTCTGTTCGATTTAGGGTTTTATCATGTGTCTGTTTGTTTTAAGGTTTTATCATGTGTCTGTTTGTTTTAAGGTTTTATCATGTGTCTGTTTGTTTGATTTAAGGTTTTATCATGTGTCAGTTTGTTCGATTTAAGGTTTTATCATGTGTCTGTTTGTTTTAAGGTTTTATCATGTGTCTGTTTGTTTTAAGGTTTTATCATGTGTCTGTTTGTTTTAAGGTTTTATCATGTGTCTGTTTGTTTGATTTAAGGTTTTATCATGTGTCAGTTTGTTCGATTTAAGGTTTTATCATGTGTCTGTTTGTTCACTTTAAGGTTTTATCATGTGTCTGTTTGTTCGCTTTAAGGTTTTATCATGTGTCTGTTTGTTTTAAGGTTTTATCATGTGTCTGTTTGTTCGCTTTAAGGTTTTATCATGTGTCTGTTTGTTCGCTTTAAGGTTTTATCATGTGTCTGTTTGTTCGCTTTAAGGACCATAAATGAGTTGGAAGCACAGTTGGATTATGAGAGATTACGACGAGAGAAACTAGAAGCTCAGTTAGACCAGTACAGACGTGATATGGCTGATCTCAGTTATAGATTACAGACCAGAGGGGGAGATGACTCAGCGGTAGGAATGCTTCATCTATATACACCAAATAAACACTTTATACTTTCCTAATTAGAATCTTTTATGTATCATCATACTTTTTCCAAAATAACTCGATCAAATGAGTAATGTAATTGTTTAATATTGGAGTATATAAAAATGTTTTCTTTGAACAAGAGAAGTATGCTGGCTGAATTTTTTTGCGACATTTTTGAATTTACCTCTAATACAATATTCTCAATATTTAAGAAACCATTGTATCTACTTTGCAGTCTGACTATGATGAAGGCTATGTACAAAGACCTCCTAGACGTGTTGCGTCTGCTACAAAGAAACGATCGGGATCAAAGAAACGGAGTCAAGATGAAGGAGGGGTTTTTATTCGTAGAAATGTTACAGTACCTAAGGATAGACGTGGGAGTCGAATTCAAAGAGTTGTCTGAGTGACTGTAGCGACGCATTTCAATTAGTTTCCTTCATTTTAGAAAATCCTTTTTTTGTGTTCAGGTTTAGAAATAGGACATCAAAGTTGTTGAATGGTTCTGTGATTGTGTTAGACATGTAGATGGCCAAACTGTTTGTTACAAATATAATTAATTTTGTAGTTTTTCTTCTGTGAATGTTGTAGGTAACTATGGCATCTCAAATAACAGGATTCTTGATACATATTGCTGTGTCAGACAGATGGCATCCACGTTTAGTCTCTCTGTCACACATTCAGGTTGACTTCATATGTTAAATCATGGACATATAAACCATGGATTCGAAACAGACTGATATCGGTGGAACGATAAGAAGAAATAATTTACCCACAATCCTTATCGCGCACTCAGTAAGTATCGTGAATTTGAATTGAAATATATAGCTGTTGTAAACATGACAATTAAGGCGGTTCAAAATGTCAAATTCTCTCGAATTAGAAACAAGATGGGGGACATCGCCAATCATTTTCGTAGAATTGTACAAGGTGATCCAATTGTTTGGTCTTGGAAGAAAATCTCACTGCTACTCAAACAAGTCTACATACATATACCAGCCTGTTTCGAATCCATGGTTTATTTGTCTGTGGTTAAATTTGGTCTCCAATTTAATTTGGCTCTACAAAGTTTATCATTAATAAAGATTTGCTCTGGGGGTGAAGTTAGTCTTCCAACTTTTCAGGAAATCATCTGTGAATCAAATACATTTGAATTTTTGTCAATACTATCAGAACCATTAGTGGATATACATGTATGTGTTTTCTTTCTGGTATTGAATCTCAAATTTATGAATATTGTTCTGATATTTGTCAAGTAGTAATTCAATTCATATTTCGTGTGCATGAACGTTTTACTATACCTTTACAAGTACAAGTACAAAAAAGTACGTTTAGATAGAGACAGTGTCTCCTATGGCCTATGCAACTATTTTATCATTTTGTTACTCAACTTTAGTTAAAAACGTTTATAATAGTTCTGTGATGGAGATTCATGCAAGCATTTCGTGAATATATGTCATTTTAGTGTATGATATGATATGGCGTTCTTATGTGTACTTAATTAAAATTTAATAGTTTTTTTTACTAGTCAAACTTGATCTGTTGTTAAGTTCTTGTGTGGTCTATGTAGAACTGCAAATACGTATAATAGATATAATAATCCAGATTTTGTTCTGCTTTATTGCACTGACTATTTTGTTTGACGAATTGTATTCAATTTTGACATAATGCTTTGATTGTTATACCCAAATGTAGATGCACCAGATTATTTATACATTCATAGGAATTCTAATTTAATAGTTAATCTTCATTGCTTGGGTGAAGGCTATAATTACTGTATAACATTTCTGTGAGCGATCCTTCTGTTCTTACTATTTTATTCCTGTCTCACAATCTGTGATATTTGTTGGATACCAGATGCATGTATTGCACTGTTATCGATATTTGTATATTTATGTAGTATTTATATATATAGTAAAACATTAAAAAATTTAAAAAAATGAATATTTCTTTCTGATTTATTTATACCAATAATACAGTGCCATTCAAAAGTTCCTAGACTCTTTGTCAATTTCCCATTGCAATTTATGTATTTTCATATTTGTTTCACATGCAATAAAAATCGAAAATGCTTTTTAACACACAGAAATAATTTTCTGTGGAAGTATTTATTGATTTGTACTGAAACAAATTATCTTATTTTCTGATCATATCAATCAGTTACACACATACATTGGTTTCGGATGCAGGCCGATTGATGCTGTTGCCGAAATGTGCAAAATGTTAATTCTTAACTCAATCACAGAAGTGGGATGAATAATTTTACTTCATGGTCATACATGTTTTATTTGAAATTCTGTAAGAAAAAGTTACAAAATTCAAAATATTCATGTGTAAAGAAACTTGGATGGCACTGTATATATGTCTCATGAGAACAATTTGCCACGTGTTCTATGTTTTTGTTTTCCCACGTATTGGTAGTGAGTCATATTGACGTTGTCTATCTCGATATTGTGAAGTTGGTGTGTCAAACTCATCTGTGATTACTTCACCAATATGTCTTCCAAAATGTTCACAGATAATTAGTGAGGATGTGAATCAGTGCATGTATAAGGTCTTGAAGTTAATGCCCTTTGATGTTTTACACTATATAAAGCATATTAGGCACTAGATATCGTGTGTCAAACGCTTCTCTTGTTACTGGACATATTTCTTTCAAACTTTCACTGATGATAAGTGAGGGTGTGAAGATGTGCATGCAGGCACGGACCTATATAACATAGGTCCGTGATGCAGGGAAGGGATTTTGGATGCTGCTCTTTCTAGGAGTAGTTGCCCTTTAATGTTTTTAATATTCTTAACTGTTTGTTTCCCAACATACAAGCTGATATTAAGTAGCTTCCTACTCTAGGGTTGAAACTTCTTCAGTTCAGTGTGCTTAACAGTTTTATCAAAATACTTCATTTCCATGGTAACAGAATTAGGTGTTTTCAGAAGAAATTGCTGCATTATTCAAGCTCTTACTTGGAGAGACATCGTTACATTTTACAAATTAACAACCTTTAACTACACTCCCGGAAGTACAAATTAACAGCCTTTAACTACACTCCCGGAAGTACAAATTAACAGCCTTTAATTACACTCCCGGAAGTACACATTTCAATGGCGATCGCAGAATTCCAATTATCAAAGGTTAAGATAAAGTTACCGGCAGCAGCGTACACTTTGTTTTAAAACTGAATATTCAGTTGGCGATGGTTGGTAAGAAATGTGTAACCCCCCCCCCCCTCCATTCGCTGGCTGGGTGGCCCGCCAGATTGCCTGCCCGCATAATTTGTGTACGCTTCTTCCCCCGGAGGCTGGAGATAGCTTTGCTTTTCCTAGACGTATTCCCCGATTGGATATCAGTGAACTTTCATGGAAGTACTTCTGATTTTGCATATTGTGAACAACTGTTTTTGGCAGTGTTATGTCCCATTAGTGATGAAAAATTGACAAATTTGGCGATGTCTATGCTTTTCATCCTGATATGTTTGCGTCATAATATATGTCACATTAGCTGGGGGATTTGGCGCGAGACGTTCGGTTTTTTATTCCAAAACAAGCGTTAGTTACAAGTAAATATTCTTCAAAACCAGGATTCTTTCTGTATCTTGATTTTTATGTGAGAACTTGCCCACCTGACGAAAACACACATCAGCATTTATTTGCTCTGTAAGTCATGACTCAAACAGATAAAAGTGAACATTTCACGATGTATTTGGACAGAGGTGATAATTTCTGGAATCTGTCTGAATGTCCTATTGATCTTGTTAAACGTCTGATAGCTGCTGGGATTTATTGCTGTAATTCTGCGATAATTTCCGTTAAGTCAAAGGTCTGTTGCAGCTCTAAACTGTCCGAACGTTCAGCAAAGTTTCGTCGACGTCATTAACTCTCTTCAGTCGGACCAAATACATCCAAACCGAAACATTTCAGACAACAGCTAACTGAAGCAAGCCACTAATTTTCATAGTATGGAAATTCATTTGTTGTTTCAATAGTGTTGTTAGGTGATTAGGCAACAGGGGTGGTTTTAACGATGGAGTCGCTTGGACATTATGTTGTATCGTGTTTGATATGTTTATTCTTGCTACATGTAAACATACATGTGTATGAAGGTAAGTTTGTGTAAAATCTTTGTAAACAGACTTTTTTGTACGATCATACCTCAGTTTTGTGTTCCGTTTAAACAGTATTTTGAGACTAGAAATTTCATTTATTTGGATCTTAAAAAAATCTCTGAGATAGAGTTGACTGTCGTTTGAGAACAATTTCAACAGAGAGATGATATTATACGGGCGGCAAACTTCAAAATTTATAGAACCTAGGGAAATAAACTCAGAGCTTATTTAGTCAATCCTTTTTTATTAGTATTTATTTTGTATTTCAAAAGATGTTTATACGAGTAAGAATGAAGTAATACAAATTTAGTTAACTTAAATTTCATTGTATTTAATATACTTTTACTATAAGTGGTGATTTGAATTTAAATTCAATATACAAAAGGCAACCTTCTAAAACCTATTGCAACTTCGTAGCGCACTAACTGATTGTGCCTTACATCTGAACATCTTCGTGTCTGCTGTTGTACTTAAACAATAATTTCAGTGAAACATACATTTTATTTTCAAGTTTGTTTCGAGCTTTACACCAGCCTTTCAGTTGTATACGGTGGTCAGTTGTACTAACAAGTGCTCCTGGATTACCAAACAGTACTAACCTGCTAACTTCACCACATATATCAGAGTTCAGAGGTCTTGCATTACATTCAGTCAAATTGTCACAGAAGAACGTCTCGCCCCGGTTTCAAACCCACTACAGTCTGGATCAGCAGTCGAGCGCTCTGTCGACTGAGTTTACCAGGCGGGATAATTTTTTATTTAAATTGCTTAATGGCCCATCTTAATTTAAACACTATTTTCTTCTAGAAGATAAGCCGTCCACTTCGAATGTGTTCAGAATCCCTTTGTATTTTGAATTGAAAACATAGTTTGTCTTATTGTGCAAGTTTTACGTAAATTATAGCCGGTAGTACAGGCAGAACATCCCAGAATGCATTGCTCCACGCCGGACGCTGTATCTGGGTTGCACGTGGCGGGAACATGTCGTCTGCTGAACGTTCCTGTGCTGAGTCAGGCGGTAGCGTGCTTACACTCAACAATTCTGACACAGGGACTGACTTACTGAACAGCCTGGGAATATGTAAGTTGTTTTGTTAAAATGATTCAACTATCAAGCGTTATAAAACTTACTTTTCATGCCTTTAGTAACGTTCAATAAATTGACCGTTCTATCAATCACAAATACTTAAATACCATAATAAAAATCATAGTGTTGAACGAATATTGCAGTTTTCAAAATTTAAAACAATAAAACAAAGAAAATATAATTTATATAAATTAAGGTATAAAACCTCAGTAGGAAAGATTTCAACATTCTTGTTGAGTATTGTCTATACACTCGGAGAAAATTTCTAATTTGTCGTTTGGGTTTTATTAATATTTGTAAAGAGTGAATAAAAATTAAACAATGTAAACACCACCTCTCATAAACAATTTCTTTGAACAACTTTTCTGAAAATATTAATACACTTTGACCCGAAGCTGAAATTTACGACATATCAAAAAAAACAACCTGAAGTTAAAAGTCATAAAACAGTAAGACATAGTATGAACATTAACATAAACAAACTTTTATTGAATTGGTCCCTGGTGTGCAGCATTAATGTATTGGCGAAGTTTTTTTCCCTTTCACAGCAAACAACACTCCGGTGTACGCTAATGTCGTCGGTGATTGGTTGATACACAGTGAGGCTTTGTCACATGATAATGAATCCAACTTTGACAGCATTTGTGTCAAACTACAAAATGGCGAGTTCGTGGCAGAAAACTGCACTTTTGAAATGCCAGTGACAATTTGCGAATCTTGTAAGTTAATTTTCGGTTTCACCTTTTACGAATCTTCATATGCAATGTTATTATGTGTATTTGGAATTCTGTTAATCGCACTTTAACAATAAACGATATACGATTTATACCATATAAGATAGTAAATACAAAATAAGATGGTATATGCATTATAGGATAATTTATACAATATATAATAGTATAATCGGACACCCTGTATATGCAGTATACGTTAGGTCGCAAAATCGGACTATAATGACAACAATTACACCAAGCCCACAGCCTCAAACCAATACCACAATTACATCAAGCCCACAGCCTCAAACCAATACAACAATTACACCAAGCCCACAGCCTCAAACCAAGACAACACTTACTCCAATCCCTCGGCCTCAAACCAAGACATCAAATACACCAAGCCAACAGCCTCAAACCAAGACAACACTTACTCCAATCCCTCGGCATCAAACCAAGACATCAATTACACTAAGCCCACAGCCTCAAACCAAGACAATAACAACGCATAGTCAGGATAGAACGACTGTTTCCTCGAATGAACGGCCGAAATATGAAACTAGACAAGGAAGAGTATTGTTCACTGACGAGCAGCTTGATGCTTTAACTATTTCAGCTTATGAGGACACTAATACTGAACCTACAGCAAACAAAGGCGTTAGTAATTCCACACTATACGAGGATCAACAGACTGATGCCACACACAACACGACTACTGAAAACACGCCGGTTGTAGACCCATGTGAAATTTTGCAAATTCCAGTCGGAAATGGGTTCCGAAATGTTAGCTGGTGGACTTTTTTAAACGAGATTTACGAAAAGTCAAATATATCAGAGACGATTGAGACTACGACGGAACAGGATCATACATGTAATGTTACCATAGCAACCCCTGACGTACAACACAACGCTACACACACCAATCAAACGTCCAACCATATCGGTCCCCCAGTAACTGATGTCAAATTTCAAGTTTCAGGGATGAATAATGGTCCAGTAAGTATATTTTATTCCGTTTTATATACAGTTGAACTTGTGTAAAAAAAATAAAAATGAATTGAAACAACTATGTGTGTTTATAGAAAAAGGCCGCCGATATACATGTACTAATTTTGCTTTCATCACGCGGTGTGATCTCCACTCACCGGCGTTCTCTATAAAGTATTTCCATCACACCAAGAATTATTTCACAGGAATAATAATAGAAGTCAATGTGGCCATTTGATATTGCTGGTATGTTGTGTTTACTGGCGTGGTCTTTAGCGCACGTGTACTAGAAGATAGATGGCCATGGTGTTAAACTCCAGTATTCCGATATCAGAAAAATGCCTATAGTGTCTTCCCAAACGCATCCTTTCTTTTATTAACTACAGTTTCTTAAGCTTATTATCAACAAACAATTGAATGTACGCAGTATGATAGACTATAATGCAGGGGTAAAATACGCAACTTAATAACAAACACATACTTGGGACTTATTCTATTTCGAAGGTCAGACCTTGGACGGGTTCCCCTTCACAACAATTTGGAAGTCACGTACCACCTCCAAAATCTCACAATATCACCAATATTTTAAATGCATTCATGCAGGAAGAAACCGTTAACTACACAACTCTCAAGGTAAATCTTTGTTTCATTTAATTAGTTATTAATTGCTTGAATATCTTCAGTTAACATTCCGTACGCAAAGATAACAGAACGGATTATTTCGGCCATTTTGGTTTATATTCTTATTGTGCTTTATAAATCTTAACTGGGCATAAAAATATCGTTTTGAAAAAATAAATCATTATTAAGAAATCAGTATAAAGAAAGCAGAAACACAAAATGTTTACAATCACTCTCTTCCACATCCTTGGCGAATAATTATTGTATCTACTAGTCGTCTGCTTCTAAAATATATAAGTTAGATGATACATTTTCATTTACGATTCCGATATTTAGAAAAATAAAATAGTAAATAAAGCATCATACGGTTGTTGATTATTGTAAATTACTCTTTAGGAATTTGCAGACACAATTGTCAGTGTGGGAACAGACGAGCACATTGCATGGGAAACAGATGATGTTAAGGTAGGCTACAGAGGGTGTAAACTAGATGTACATTGTATTGTTGCAAAATACCATTCTGCTACAGGTAAAATACAGTAAAACCTCACTTAAAGACCACCTCAATAATAAGACCACCTCACAATTAAGAGCACAATTTTCGAGTCATTTTTCGCTGTTTTGCTCTTTATTCAACATCAATATTAAGACCAGTTTTCAAGAGTCCAAAGGGTGGTCTTATTATTCAGGTTTTGCAGTAACTACAGAACCGTTCAAACACTTTTTCGACCAATTAAACGTAAAAACAGGGAAAGTGACACTGTGTAGACCAAGGAATGTGACATTCATGAAACACGGTCAGCCCACTGAGACCTTCAGGGTGAGAAATCATTAACGAGGACAGGTAAAAGTTAAATCAACTTTCAACGTGTGTATACAATTAGTTCTAAGACACTTTTGTATCATTATTCGGCAAATTTTCTCGAAATCAGTTTTATGTTTTGCAGACAACAATATTAGAAACCATTATGGATGTCGGTGAACACCTGATGGCCAAGATTCCCGTTTCAAATAAAACTATTGTAATGACTACAGATGGAATGGGTAAGGAAAATAATTATAAAACATAATTATAAAATACCAAAAATAATTTGTAAGTAGGAATGCTTTGGAACCCTCATTATAATTTGTAAACAATTGAAGTTGGACCTCGTTCATTCGAATTCATCGGATCCAAAATTTTATTTCGAATAATACATGATTTCGAATAACCCATTTCAATTCGACGTGCCTAAGATACATCTAGACCTGACATTTATTTCGGATTATAACAAGTCTTCGGATAAAAGGTTTTTGAATAAATGAGGTCCGACTGTAGATTGGAAATGTTACGGTACCTCAATCAGTTGACAAGAACATCATGAGAACAGGGAATTAGGGAGCTGGTATAACTACTGCAATAAACAGCTCTTAAAACCTGTTCTGCTGTTGTAAAGGATTGTGCTGCTACATATGATCTGCGGAGAATGGGGAATTATTACAAGATGCGGCAAGTTATTTATTCTTCCATTTAATTTTTTGAAATTAGTGAGAATCGGTTTCTCGGCTGATAAACGTTGCGTTCTTTTATACAGAACTTCAGTTATCGAGTGAATCTTCAATAATTTTAGGTTTAGTATCGAAAATTCTTGCGCCGGAAGAAGGCGATAACAGTACTATGGTTGCTTTTAGTTCCGAATACGAGAAGACGAACATTCAACTATCAAAGACAATATTTGACTCTAGCGATTGTAAATGTAAGTTTAACTGTTTATTTTTATACTTGCATGATCTTAAATCTTGGCTTTTACGTATTGATGTGTTCTTTATGTACATGTTTAGTTCGTGACTTTCCTTTTTTTCATACTCAACTACAAGTAAATGGTTAAGCACGCGTAGATCTATACTAATAGGAATTGTTTTGTAAGGGTTTGGTCGAAGCCGCCAAGATCACTTAACAAACCCGGCCAATCACGTAAATTGCAACAGGTTTATTTAAGTGGCTTGAACAAGCCCTATTTTAGAGATACATATCATAGCAAGAAATCTTGAATTATACTTATATTCCCACATGTTTTTATTTCATAGATGTACGTGTATCAGCTATGACATACAAGAAAATCGACACAGTGTTGAAGGCTAGTAACAAATATATCAGCAGCAATGTAGTGTCAGTGACCGTTCACTATGTACATGGTAACGTAAACTACAAATATTCTACAAACATTCGTTATTCATATATAAAATAAAGTAATAGATGTCTTGAAACAATAATGTGCTTCAAATATTTGCAAACTTGTAAATTGTACACGAATCCTTAAATATTTTAATATAATAATTTCTTCTCATTAAAATGACAATTTGCACATTCGTAATCGTGGTTGTTAAGTTGTAGATTGCTTTATTAAACTCAAGTGTTTACGAGAAACAACAAATGTTTAAATGACAATACTTACCATTGACATACATGTGTAATCAGTGGAAACAATCAGCTTTCACGGGTACATATTTCATCACGGGCACATATTTCACCACGGGCACATATTTCATCACGGGCACATATTTCACCACGGGCACATATGGCACATATTTCACCACGGGCACATATTTCATCACGGGCACATATTTCATCACGGGCACATATTTCACCACGGGCACATATTTCATCACGGGCACATATTTCACCACGGGCACATATGGCACATATTTCATCACGGGCACATATTTCATCACGGGCACATATTTCATCACGGGCACATATTTCATCACGGGCACATATTTCATCACGGGCACATATTTCATCACGGGCACATATTTCATCACGGGCACATATTTCATCACGGGCACATATTTCATCACGGGCACATATTTCATCACGGGCACATATTTCATCACGGGCACATATTTCATCACGGGCACATATTTCTAATTGGTCACTTGGATTTTATTGATATTATTTAACAGTGAATGAAAATTCAACAATACAAACACCATCACATAAATACTTTCTTCGTACAACTGTTCCGAATACATTAATCCATATTGATTCTCACGTGAACTTTACGACATATCAACACTAATAACCCTAAAATTTAAAGTCATAAAACGGATATAATATGGTATGGTCTCTTCAATAAATATGAAGTGACCCATTAGAAATTTTGTTGATTGTATATCATATATACTACATTTATCCTGTTTAGTTATGATGTGATATTTTCTCTACTTTAGAGAATATTTCTGAGACTGGTGTGATCAAAGTTGATAATGCAATATCCTTTGAAATGGAAACAGAAGTTGATGGTGTGAGTTTAAATTTAATTACAAATGTACATAATTGATATGTTTCATAATGTAGGATTTTTATGATGTCATCATTCGATTTTATATCTTTATTATACAACCTCTTAAAAACAGCCAATATTTATTTGAACGCCGCTGTACGATTTCCAACCTCTTCTTTAAGTGACGTCATTTCCAGAAAACGTCACATATGACGTCACCATGTACTGACAATAAGCAATATTTGCCCCATATGGCAACATGAAAACGAAGTGACATTGTTTCCTGTTTGCAACTAGTGACATCACATGTTGCGTTTTATTGAAATGACGTCACTTACAGAAGAGGTTGGACATCCCATAGCAGCGCTCATTTGCTTCTCCCTAAGCGTGTCGCACTGTTTTTTCACCTTACATAATAAATATTTACTTAGCGTTCACTGCTACATTTACATAGTAATCTATGGATACTTATGGTGGATGAAATATTTTGTGTGTGCCTTTTTATCATTTTTTTTATTTTCGTGTCATCATCCTAAGAACAAGCATGAAGAAGAGAGACTGTGTACATTTTGGGACTTTCATGAGCGGTATGTATTGTATACTTTTATCAATACGTTGTGTTGTTGCAGAAACTTTATGATATGGCCTTGGACATTTTCCAAATTATCATGTGTCTTCTTCCAAAGTGTAGTTTACCTTAATCATAAATTTATATATGATAAATTTACACGAAAATGACGTCAGGTCGCTGTGGTGTAGTGGTAAGCATAACGGACTGGCAATCCGAAGACCTGGGTTCGATTACCGGTAGCGCCATTGACCGATTTTTCGTGTTTCTCAAACATGACTTTGCTTCATGGCAAGTTTGAACGAAATAAGTTGTATGTTTATTGTCCTACATTGCGACACATAATACAATGTATAAGTACGCACTAAGAACATATTTTACAATTTGATTATTTACTATGAAAGTTATGAATGTTTTATCCTTATTCGGCTTTAATAGTGCATTGAAATAAATCTTGAATAATAATTTCATTAATATTGAACATCATTTTATAGGCAATTATACTCAAAGAGACAAAATGAAACCGACCCAGAAAGCTTTAACGATTTTATACATGATATAGATATTCCTAAATTAACAAATGTAGAATCAAAGTCAATAGAAGGCTTAATTTCATTGGAAGAATGTTCCGTAGTCTTGAAAAATATGGCCAATAACGAAAGTCCAAGGACGTCAGACTTCAGCGTCGATTTTTACAAGATGTTTTGGAAAAGTATTGGTGTTTTTGTTTGTAGAGCCCTTAACCATGCATTCATATCGAACTCCTTAACAATTAGACAATTCCAAGGAATCATTACATGTATTCCAAAAGGTGATAAACCGTGACAATTTCTGCGTAATTGGCGACCAATAACATTGCTTAACTGTGTTTATAAGATAGACTCTGGATGCACTGCGAACAGATTAAAAAACATCTTGAGAAATTAATAAATACTGACCAGACAGGTTTTATAAAAGATAGATTCATTGGAGAAAATACCAGACTAATATATGATTTAATGAAACATACTGAAATTAATGATATACAAGGTCTATTGCTACTAATTGACTTTGAAAAAGTGTTTGTTTCATCGGGTTTAACGCCGTTTCTCAACGATATTTCAGTTATATACGGCGGCCGGTTCACCTAACCAGTTTTTCCTGGACTGAAATCTAACCAGTACTAACTTACCCTTCCACAAGGAGCCGGCAACTTCTGCACATGTGGAGGAAAATCGACATTTTTGTCAAATTTTCATGGAAGGGTATGACCTGCCGCGACCGGGAATCGAACCCGGATCGTTGGATTCGCGCGCATTGATAAAGATCACCAGTTTTCCCGCGTGAGCCATTTCATTTTGCCGCGCATTGATCGGTCATAGATTTATTGATAAATGTAATGTTTCAATTGTTTGACCTTAGAAGTATTTAACAACCTTATTTACGGTTGATAATGTATTAGCGGGTATTACCGTTAGATCTCTGAGTGTTTTCTTAAGTCTTTATTTTGCCGCTCATAGATTGATTGATAACTGTAATGTTTCAATTGTTTGACCTTAGAAGTATTTAACAACCTTATTTACGGTTGATAAAGTATTCGCGGGTATCACCCTTAGATCTCTGAGTGTTTTTCTTAAGTCTTTATTTTGCCGCTCATAGATTTATTGATAACTGTAATGTTTCAATTGTTTGACCTTAGAAGTGTTTAACAACCTTATTTACGGTTGATAATGTATTAGCGGGTATTACTGTTAGATCTCCGAGTGTTATTCTTAAGTCTTGACCTAGGTGTGTATTTGTTAGTGGTCAGCGCAATCAATGCATAACCCTGACCTGACCATAAGCTGACCAACAACCATACATACTCCGGCCCAAGTTTACTTAAGTGAACAAAGGTGTAACTCTTTGAAAATAGCAAGAAAGCCTTGATTAAGTGTAAAAAGCAATACCCACGCGAATCAATTTGTTTTCACACGCATTGATCGGTCATAGATTTGTAGTAGGGTCAAGCTCGAATACCATGTTCATGAGTCACTATCGTAACTGCATGGTGAAATATTTTTGGTGAGAAAATTTGTTTTAAGGTTTATCATAGCAATAACATGTATATATATTAGTTCACGTATTTGTCATAAATAGTATGAAACATAAACAACTAATTTTTTTAGTGTAAACTTTTATTTAACTGAACAACTATGCCATCTATGTAAATATATTTTAAAAAAAACACATCAAAACATAGCTTATAATTAAAGTATACATATGATTTGAAAAAGATAAAACATAGACTATATATAATTCAAACTACAAATCACAATTTTAAATGATTGTTTTTAAATAAAACGCTTAAACAAGAACTAAATTACAGTATACGCACACTCTCACACGCATACGCATACACGTACGGTTAAATCACAAAAGTATAACGAAAGTATGGTTGAAACAACGTAACAATATCCCGACAGGTGAACGTTAACAATATGGAAGTCATAGTCTCCAAATACTTCTATCTCCAAAGTGTTACTTAGTCAAACATGACAAATTTGTAAAGGCAGACATCAAGCTGATAGCTATCAAGTGAAAAGTGTTCAATAGAGGTCACGTTTATTCTTTGTAATTATTTCGAATTCTAACAACTCTTTTTCTTTCACCGGAATATAGATGGGTGTATCATCCAAACTTTTACTCTTGGATGGTAAAACACGCCGTAAAATCGTTTTTTTCTCACCTTGAAGTATACTTTCTTCACAAATGTTAGAAAAAATATCTAAGGTTTGCACTGTTTTCGATTTTGATGTAGATGCTTGAAATTGCAACATTGCGACTTTCCATTTTCCTTCAAATATTAGCGGTGTTTTTAAATGTATTTTGAAATGCCACGGTTTATTACCGGGAAAATAATCATTACTCTCATCACTTTGCATGAACATAATCATGATTTTTGTACTTGTGGAAACAAAAGCATATTTTATAAAGCCTGGTTCGAGGCAGGATTTCAGACAATAGGAGACATATTGAACGAGAATGGCAAATTTTTAAGTCTTGAAGAATTTAATCTGAAATATAACCTCAAATCCAATATTGTCCAGTTCCATGTCGTGACACTTTCTGTTAGAAATATTATAGCACAAAACAAAGATAAATATGACGAGGCACTAATAAAACCTTTTGTTCCACCATGTTTGAAGGGAATTTTAAATTAAAAAAAGGTACACAACCGATGTACGATGTACTAATAACATCAACAACAATACCATCATATATGACAAAATGGTCGGAAAAACTAAATATTCAATTTAACGATAAAGATTGGTGCACAATATTTTCTATTCCCAAATCTCAAATGATTCCAATATTCAGTGGTTCCAATATAGAATGATACATAGAATCCTCGGAACCAACTCCTTCTTGTTTCAAATAAATTTCAGACAAAATGGACATTGTACATTCTGTAAAACATCATCAGAAACAATTGAACATTTATTTTGGTACTGCCCAGTGACTAAACAATTTATAAATGAAATGTTTATGAATAATGAAACCGTAGAACAATATATGAATAGCGAAAACTTTATTCTCGGTAAACAGACAAAAGGAATATAGCAATAAATCTCTTATTTATGTACACCAAAAGATTCATATATAATTGCAAGGTAAAAGAAACCATCCCTACTATTTCAAATGCAAAACACTACATTAAATACCAATACAACATAGGAAAAAGAAATAGCTATTGTAAAAAATCACATAGACAATTTTAATGATATTTAGGGAGATCTAACCAGACTATTTATGTAAAAGGTCCAGATGAAACTTGACTATGATAGATATGCTGAACCAGAACATTATAAACATTAAACATGAAATGTAAACATTATCACTTTTTTCCTTTTTTTGTTGTTGAAATAAAAAACCGTAGGTGCGAGTTATTTTAAAATTTTGAAAAAAAATGAGCAATATAAATAATTAATATAAATGGATAACTTTATTTCAGACTATATTATTATCAGCACACATAATTATATAAAAATATATATGTTATACTTGCTCAAGTATGTATTACATTCTAACAACCAGTTCATACTAACTTTTTCATTGTACGGTATGTAGTGGGATGCCCTCGGTCCTCCAATACCTATGGACGAGGAAAATAAATTATCTCTCCCAAAAAAAATAAAAAAATAACAAAAATTGAACAATGCTTCACTAATGCAGACGCATGATGTTCTTTTTGTGTAAGCAGCTAATCACCACAGTAAGTAAAATATACAAATGTACTGTACATCGCTATGCACATTATCAGGACAGATTTAGTGTGTTCCCCGATGTTTTTTCCTCCTTAATTTTCCTTAGTTGTCCTTTATGGTCGGCCAGCCATTCCTTGTGCCACTGTGTTCCCTTGTGTATATACCCTTGCACCTCCTCAAAGCCTGATGTTTTTAGACTGTTGTTTTCCCGGAGGTCTGTGTGTGGAGGCATTGTCTTATGCATGTGGTGTTCCCTGTATCAACTAATTCTCTCTTTCACAGGAAATGGTCAACAGCTGGATGCAATGTGGTTGCAAAGAACGAAACACACACATCTTGCCAATGTAATCATTTAACCAGCTTCGCCATTCTGGTGATGTATATGGAAACGCACGATGTGAGTATATTAATACTACAGCAGTTTCTATATGTATAATCATAATAACTACAAGAGTCTAAATCAGGCTCATGAATAGCGAAAACTGAAATGACCACAATGAATGCGAACATAGACTGTTTATAGAGAAAATATATCTCAAATTCGCTATTTCTTTCATTATCGTGCTTACCTAAATATCGATTTTAGGGGTGTTGTATACATCCTAATCATCCGTTCATTATTGAAAATATGATTTAAACAACCTTCCCACCCTATATGTAATGGAAAAATCGTTAATGAAAGCCTTAAAGAATTGGGTTTATATTAGTCCGTTCATGTTTACTTGAGAACGGTTGTAAACAAAGTTTGTGGTGCACAGCCTATGACAACATGTTTTGACCGACAGACCTTGTATACACGATAACAGTATTCTCAACTAATTTTGAATCGATCGTACCAGTAACAGAAATGAGTGATTACATACCAAATAGTGCCTAATTAAAATATTCAATATTGTATTAAAAAAGTGAAATAATGCTGGACACTAATTGTCCGGAACCAAAAGCATTTTATTCTTATTCTAATCTTTGTTCTGTCTCGTAGATATCTGCGCAAAGTCAACAAGCTTTGTTCACCATGACAACTGTAGGCTGCAGTCTCTCTATAGCATGCTTGGTCATGGCGCTCATCTGTTATATTTACTTACGGTAAGTAAATAAATCTAGAAAAGTGCGGCTCTCTCGTGTACATGAACTAACGTTTAGAACAAATAATATTCACTAATAGTACTGGTAGAAATTTATTGCTATATACATGCTTAATTGTAGACAGTTATCAAGTAAAAAGATTATATAAATACCATAATTGGTTCATGAATTTGACTATTTTGGAAGATTATGTTTAATGTTATAATCAATGTTGTCCTGACATCGTATCAATATGTTTGACTAACTTTACGTTACACTAACAGTTAGACGAATCGCATTTTTGCCGTATTTTGCGATTGGCTCCTGTTTTTGAATAGACACTCGAGACTTATTGCGGTGGCTGTAACCCGACTTTCATGTGCTGTTACGCATGGTGCCACCAGTACAAATATGAACTATTTCACGGTTTCTGGACTAGTACAGTATTGGTGAAATATTTATTGTGAATATTTATAGCATGCTCCCCAATGAGAAGATAATGATTCATGCAAACTTGTCAGTGGCTTTGTTGATGGCGCAAATTGTGTTCGTCTCATCTAGTGATGCTCATAATGATCCAGTAAGTCTTAATCATGTCTACATATACTGTATCTAGCAGTGTCTCGTGTACGTCAGTAAGTGTTACCATGTATACATATATTGTATCTATCAGTGTCTCGTGTACGTCAGTAAGTGTTACCATGTCTACATTTACTGTATCTAGCAGTGTCTCGTGTACGTCAGTAAGTGTTACCATGTATACATATATTGTATCTATCAGTGTCTCATGTACGTCAGTGAGTGTTACCATGTCTACATATACTGTATCTATCAGTGTCTCATGTACGTCAGTAACTGTAACCATGTCTACATATATTGTATATATCAGTGTCTCCTGTACGTCAGTAAGTGTTACCGTGTCTACATTAACTGTATCTATCAGTGTCTCAAGTACATCAGTAAGTGTTACTGTGACTTCATATATTGTATCTATCAGTGTATCAAAAGAGAAAGAATAAGTTGCTACAGGGAACGCCACATACATAAGACAGTGACGATCCACAAAGACCTCCGGGAAAACAACAATCCATAAAACATAAGGTATTTGAGGAAGCTTACATACGTACATACGTAAGGGAACAGGGGCGCAAGGAATGGCCTGGCCATAAGAGATAACTAAGAGAATCAAAGAGGACAAACAGGGGTGGACTAATGGATTGAAAAGATCACAGGACAAGTCAAGACAGCTGGCAATAATAGGCCGAAACTGGGGAGAAAACAATATATATACAGTGAAAGAATTGCACAGGGGGAAGGGAAATTTACATTTAAAACACAAAAAGAAATAAAAACCATACAGCGATTTACAGCCTTGGAACTGTCAATAAAAATACTGGGGGTTTAAATCGATTTAACACCTAGCTAACCTCACACTTAATCGCTATATGGTCATTGTTTTCCAACATATACACATACATTGACATTATAGAGAAGTTTTCTTGGTAATGTCAAAATGACATCATATAAGTATCACCAAAATGACGTCATAATAAAGAAAGAAGCTTGGAGAAATCTTACTGATAAGTACAATTAGGACAATAAGTATAGTTTTATGAAATGGTGTCATAATGAATAAGGACGCCTGGAGACATTCAACTGATATATATGACCCAATGTACGTAATGCATAGAGAAGAGGATGGCCGATTAATAAAATCTAAAAATTATTAACCCAACTAATACTTCGACATACATAGACAAACACTGGACAAAACTAAATTAAACAAGGAAAACATCAACGTAAACCCGAAACATCATAGACATCACAACACAACATAATCCCAAAAGGGCTGAATACTACTTTAAGATACTCAATGGAACATACTCTGTTGGTTCCAGAGAAAAAGTTCATGCCTACTGAACAAAGTCCCGAACTTAATCCTTAAATGCATCAAGTACATCAGTAAGCGTTTCCATGTCTACATATATTTTATCTTAGAAGGTATCAAGTACATCAGTAAGCGTTACCATGTCTACATATATTTATCTTAGAAGGCATCAAGTACATCGCTCAGTAAGCGTTACCATGTCTACATATATTTATCTTAGAAGGTATCAAGTACATCGATCAGTAAGCGTTACCATGTCTACATATATTTTTCTTAGAAGGTATCAAGTACATCGATCAGTAAGCGTTACCATGTCTACATATATTTATCTGAGAAGGTATCAAGTACATCAGTAAGCGTTACCATGTCTACACATATTTTATCTTAGAAGGTATCAAGTACATCAGTAAGCGTTACCATGTCTACATATATTTATCTTAGAAGGTATCAAGTACATCAGTAAACGTTACCATGTCTACATATATTTTATCTTAGAATGTATCAAGTACATCAGTAAGCGTTACCATGTCTACATATATTGTATATATTAGTGTATCAAGTATATAATCCTTACTAACGTGGCGACATATATTATTAGTTATACAGGTTGTTGACAGGGTATATGGGGGAATATAACCAGTTTGTGTGCCATATAACCCGTTAGCCGAGGGTTATATGAATCGCAGACTGGTTATATTCCCCCATATACCCTGTCAACTACCTGTATAACGAATTTATAATACTGCAAGTCCATGTTTTCATACGAATTTAGTTAAGCAAGCAATGTTTCGATGCCTAGCTCTCTAGATCTAATAATTAGATCTGTGTATTTTTGTAGTTTTTGGTTCATAAAATTGTTTAGAGTATTTTAATTTTGTAAAATATCAGTTATTAAAACGTATTCCTTTAAAAATATATCGGGAATTACTTGTTGTAGATCAAATTTCTTTTATTTCACTCACACGTTATAATGCCTGAACATTAATTGCATTACCCCGTAAGGTACCTCAATACACATGGTTAAGCGCGCGCTTGCACTCTAATTTTTATTTTCAAGCGTCTGATCTCATGGACTTTATCGTACTGAATTTGGCTCAAACCTTAAAAAATCTATCGTTTTGAATATTAATACTAGCACATATGTACTCTGTTCAATATTTATTGAATCATGCGTGAATATCAATTGTCAATTTCTAGTAACTTGCGGATATCAAGAGATAAAAGTTTTCGAGTCGAGCTGTCAGCGAAAATTGTCACGAGGCGCATGAAGGGAAAAACGTCATATACCCTGTCAGCGCCGTGTATATAGAATCCTATACGCGAGCCTTTAACCAATGAAATTACTGGATTTTTCTTTGCAGTATTATAAATAACGATATATAAGTTTGATCTCGAAATAAAACAAGGTCGATAACTCTATGCCGAACCGAATGTCTCAACATCTGTCTGATACAATATTTGAAGAAAGTTATACATAAATTATGAGGCGATTAATGTAAATTCGAGTCTCATTCAGTCACATTTTATTGATAGAAACTTGGTTACTGTCTGACCTTTAATCGTAAGATTTATACAGACACCCATTTTGTAGCAAATCAACATAAATGTCTTGTTGTTGTGCTACGCTTTCGTTTTGAAAACACTGATTTGTGAATGTGGCCCTCCCTATGTGTGCCCTCATTTGTCTAGATCTGTCTGGGAAGTTCTGATTTGTGAATGTGGCCCTCCCTATGTGTGCCCTCATTTGCCTAGATCTGTCCAGGGAAGTTCTGATTTGTGAATGTGGCCCTCCCTATGTGTGCCCTCATTTGCTTAGATCTGTCCAGGGAAGTTCTGATTTGTGAATGTGGCCCTCCTTATGTGTGCCCTCATTTGCTTAGATCTGTCCAGGGAAGTTCTGATTTGTGAATGTGGCCCTACTTATGTGTGCCCTCATTTGTCTAGATCTGTCTGGGAAGTTCTGATTTGTGAATGTGGCCCTCCTTATGTGTGCCCTCATTTGCCTAGATCTGTCTGGGAAGTTCTGATTTGTGAATGTGGCCCTCCCTATGTGTGCCCTCATTTGTCTAGATCTGTCTGGGAAGTTCTGATTTGTGAATGTGGCCCTCCCTATGTGTGCCCTCATTTGCCTAGATCTGTCCAGGGAAGTTCTGATTTGTGAATGTGGCCCTCCCTATGTGTGCCCTCATTTGCTTAGATCTGTCCAGGGAAGTTCTGATTTGTGAATGTGGCCCTCCTTATGTGTGCCCTCATTTGCTTAGATCTGTCCAGGGAAGTTCTGATTTGTGAATGTGGCCCTACTTATGTGTGCCCTCATTTGTCTAGATCTGTCTGGGAAGTTCTGATTTGTGAATGTGGCCCTCCTTATGTGTGCCCTCATTTGCCTAGATCTGTCTGGGAAGTTCTGATTTGTGAATGTGACCCTCCCTATGTGTGCCCTCATTTGTCTAGATCTGTCTGGGAAGTTCTGATTTGTGAATGTGGCCCTCCTTATGTGTGCCCTCATTTGTCTAGATCTGTCTGGGAAGTTCTGATTTGTGAATGTGACCCTCCCTATGTGTGCCCTCATTTGCCTAGATCTGTCTGGGAAGTTCTGATTTGTGAATGTGGCCCTCCTTATGTGTGCCCTCATTTGTCTAGATCTGTCTGGGAAGTTCTGATTTGTGAATGTGGCCCTCCTTATGTGTGCCCTCATTTGCCTAGATCTGTCTGGGAAGTTCTGATTTGTGAATGTGGCCCTCCTTATGTGTGCCCTCATTTGTCTAGATCTGTCTGGGAAGTTCTGATTTGTGAATGTGGCCCTCCCTATGTGTGCCCTCATTTGCCTAGATCTGTCTGGGAAGTTCTGATTTGTGAATGTGGCCCTCCTTATGTGTGCCCTCATTTGTCTAGATCTGTCTGGGAAGTTCTGATTTGTGAATGTGGCCCTCCCTATGTGTGCCCTCATTTGCCTAGATCTGTCTGGGAAGTTCTGATTTGTGAATGTGGCCCTACTTATGTGTGCCCTCATTTGTCTAGATCTGTCCAGGGAAGTTCTGATTTGTGAATGTGGCCCTCCTTATGTGTGCCCTCATTTGCCTAGATCTGTCTGGGAAGTTCTGATTTGTGAATGTGACCCTCCCTATGTGTGCCCTCATTTGCCTAGATCTGTCTGGGAAGTTCTGATTTGTGAATGTGGCCCTCCTTATGTGTGCCCTCATTTGTCTAGATCTGTCTGGGAAGTTCTGATTTGTGAATGTGGCCCTCCTTATGTGTGCCCTCATTTGCCTAGATCTGTCTGGGAAGTTCTGATTTGTGAATGTGGCCCTCCTTATGTGTGCCCTCATTTGTCTAGATCTGTCTGGGAAGTTCTGATTTGTGAATGTGGCCCTCCCTATGTGTGCCCTCATTTGCCTAGATCTGTCTGGGAAGTTCTGATTTGTGAATGTGGCCCTACTTATGTGTGCCCTCATTTGTCTAGATCTGTCCAGGGAAGTTCTGATTTGTGAATGTGGCCCTCCTTATGTGTGCCCTCATTTGCTTAGATCTGTCTGGGAAGTTCTGATTTGAGAAACTGGCCTCCCCTACAACGTGTTTGTTCACTTTTAATACTGCGCTGTAATACCTTCATATATTGTTTTCCTACTATTACAGATAGCTTGTAAAGCGGTTGCAGTTCTTCTCCACTTTCTGTTTATGGCTTCATTCACTTGGATGATGGTAGAAGGTATAGCCTTATATCTGTGCTGCACCAAGGGTATATTTCAGCACAGAGACATGCGTACTAAGTACTTCCTGTTAGGCTGGGGACTTCCGCTTGTGATTGTAGTCATATCATTTGCTGCGAGATTTCCCGATTACGGTACAGGGCCACAGTATAGGTGAGCTGTATTGGTAATATTTATAACTCTTCATTGCGAATTATGATTAGAAAAATAAAATGTGAACAACCTTTGATCCAACAATTTAGTTTTTTGTATGGAGACGTATTGTAAAAAAAACACATTATCGGAACAATTGCTATTTCAGTTGGCGAAATCAAGAATCATTTGTACAATATGCATATGTGGCTATTAAAATAAATATAGATGGACACAATGGTAATAAAAGGCGGAGCAGTACAAGTGTCGTCTATACTTTGTCAGTGTCCACTCAACTCGGAATGCTGCATGTACGAGTCTCGCCATGTCAGGTCCACAGCTCCTCAAAATACACCAGTACTGATTTTTCTAAGAAGCGGAATTGAGACTGATTCAAATACATGTACATATATAGTATATAATTACTGACATGAAACTGTATGTATGAATAGGTTTGTGTCGTGGTGGTGAAAGGTCCAAGAAAGAAGTTCACTCGTCTCTTGCATGTGTTATTGGAATAGAGATTATCCTATTACATGATACATTTTTTTCAACAGTTGTTGGCTTTCGGTAAAAGATGGATTGATATGGGCTTTCCTTGCACCAATGCTTATCATTGTTCTGGTATGTATCTTTGTTTTATGATCAATTAGTTGTAAAGACTTTTAGTTCAAGCAAATAATATTTTTTTGTATTGCACAAATCTTTGTTTGAACCGAAACAATTCTGCTAAAACATTATCATTTAATTGTGTTAATTTAAGTAGCTCGCTGTTCTGTTGTAGATGAACATTGGAGTTATGGGCCTTGTTGTGAAGGTATTTCTCACACTGAGAGCGAACGCGGACAAGACCGAGGTAGCCCGACTAAGGTGGGTAACAATTTCAGTCCAGCCACTCCAGAGAAATCATAGCACATTCTTATACAGGAAAAAAATACTATGATGCTGAAGAAAAAATGTTTCTCAAGCGATGTCCGCACTGGAGATGTTCAATTATTCTAAAAAATGTATAAAATATGGAATTGATGGATACCATTCTTCGTTATTTTATTAAATAAACTCAACGTTTTTTTCCTCTAGACAGTAAACTAAGTCATTTTTTCTTTTTTCATGACATAGAGACTGTTTTGAACGTCTTTCTGACAGTTTTTTATGTAGCAATGCATTTTAGATGCAGAAACTAAAAAAAGGTTATGTTGTTGTTGTTGTAGAGGAGGTTTGAGGGCCATGCTGACGTTGCTACCGTTGCTAGGGGTTACCTGGATCTTTAGTTTGCTTGTTCCATTCAGTGTCGTGTTTCACTATTTCTTTGTGATCACTAACACCGTACAAGGAATGTGCATCTTTTTTCTTCATTGTATCTGTAATGAAGAGGTAAGTAGGGGAGATAATTGATGTGTGTCATATAATCGTATTTCGAGGTATTCTCACTTTCCGACGAAGTTCGAAATCATGAATTCCAAGACGTTCGAAAAACTCTGGGCGTAAAATTGGCTTTTGAATTAGTATATTTTCTTCGAAATTAATTTGGTCACCACACATGCGTCAAATAGATGTCTGTAAGCACGATCAATGGATGGGTTATGGATTATATATATTGAAAAAAAACATGCTTAGTTAAACATATAGGCCTATTAAGCAACGATACTCGGAAGTATGTGTAGTCACACTACGGGTAAATTATATAGTTTGGCTTATGTGTTTTCTTGTTTAATATTAGATTCGAAAGAAGTTTTACGAGAAGCGCCGGAAATGGTCCACAACCCGGACTGGTTCCGATGCCGACATGACGTTTCCAAGTCGTCGTAAGACAGGGGTAATGATTTAATTTCCCTTCCTTTTTTAAAGCAGTACATTGACGGGTGTTTAGAAACAATATCGATTATCCTTAAAATATCACAAATATCTTCATTGTATCTGGATCATACATACATAAATGCATAATGTTGGCAGTAAATTGAAGCCATTTTACGATTCTATCATTGTACACTTTGATATAAGATAAGCCTTCATGTTGTGTTTTATTCATGACAATACTTTTCAGAGTTTCGATGCTATACGAGCTGCCGCCGCCGCCACACAATTACAAGCTGAGTACGGTAACAGTAATTCTTTATTGCGAACTTCCATACACGTTTACATAACAAATGCTATAACTTGATATACTTTGTAAGTAAGTGTTTAATATTTCTCACTTCCAAGATAATCCGTTTATAAATACCGTGTTTAGAACTTGTCACCTTGCATGCGCTTGGTATGGTAGGAGTAGCACACGGAGTGGAAGATCAGGGGCTTTATTCACAGACATTTTATGACGGATACTCAGACATAGACTTCAACATTGCAAAATGTATATTTACCAGCCTTTCGTTTTCATTAAATTGAAACGATCGAATTTTTGTCTGAATAGCTGTTATTACTCACTAAAGCCAATGTCATTAAAATCTAAACTGCAATAACAATGCTAGAACAAAAATACCATTTCACATTTTAAAGTTTAAGTCTGAGTTTCAATCTTACAATGTGTATGAATAATGCCTCAGGTGTCAATCTGGCGTGTTGTCATGTACTTGGTATGGTGAGGGTAGCATAAGGAATGGTAGGCCAGGTCTCAATCTGGTGTGTTGTCATGTACTTGGTATGGTGAGGGTAGCATAAGGAATGGTAGGCCAGGTCTCAATCTGGCGTGTTGTTATGTACTTGGTATGGTGAGGGTAGCATAAGGAATGGTAGGCCAGGTCTCAATCTGGCGTGTTGTCATGTACTTGGTATGGTGAGGGTAGCATAAGGAATGGTAGATAAGGTGTCAATCTGGTATGCTGTCATGTACTTGGTATGGCAAGGGTAGCATAAGGAATGGTAGGTCAGGTGTCAATCTGGCGTGTTGTCATGTACTTGGTATGGCAAGGGTAGCATAAGGAATGGTAGGTCAGGTCTCAATCTGGCGTGTTGTCATGTACTTGGTATGGTGAGGGTAGCATAAGGAATGGTAGGCCAGGTCTCAATCTGGCGTGTTGTCATGTACTTGGTATGGCAAGGGTAGCATAAGGAATGGTAGGTCAGGTCTCAATCTGGTGTGTTGTCATGTACTTGGTATGGTGAGGGTAGCATAAGGAATGGTAGTTCAGGTGTCAATCTGGTATGCTGTCATGTAATTGGTATGGTAAGGGTAGCATAAGGAATGGTAGGTCAGGTGTCAATCTGGCGTGTTGTCATGTACTTGGTATGGCAAGGGTAGCATAAGGAATGGTAGGTCAGGTGTCAATCTGGTATGCTGTCATGTACTTGGTATGGCAAGGGTAGCATAAGTAATGGTAGGTCAGGTGTCAGTCTGGTATGTTGTCATGTACTTGGTATGGCAAGGGTAGCATAAGGAATGGTAGGTCAGGTGTCAATCTGGTGTGTTGTCATGTGCTTGGTATTGCAAGGGTAGCACAAGGAATGGTAGGTCAGGTGTCAGTCTGGTATGTTGCCAAGTGCTTTGTATGATAAGGGTAGCACAAGGAATGGTAGATCAGGTGTCAATCTGGTATGTTGTCATGTGCTTGGTATGGCAAGGGTAGCATAATGAATGGTAGGTCAGGTGTCAGTCTGGTATGCTGTCGAGTGCTTTGTATGATAAGGGTAGCACAAGGAATGGTATATCAGGTGTCAGTCTGGTATGCTGTCGAGTGCTTTGTATGATAAGGGTAGCACAAGGAATGGTAGGTCAGGTGTCAGTCTGTTATGTTGTCATGTGCTTGGTATGGCAAGGGTAGCACAAGGAATGGTAGGTCAGGTGCCAGTCTGGTATGTTGTCATGTGCTTGGTATGGCAAGGGTAGCATAAGGAATGGTAGGTCAGGTGTCAGTCTGGTATGTTGTCATGTGCTTGGTATGGCAAGGGTAGCATAAGGAATGGTAGGTCAGGTGTCAGTCTGGTATGTTGTCAAGTGCTTTGTATGATAAGGGTAGCACAAGGAATGGTAGGTCAGGTGTCAGTCTGGTATGTTGTCATGTACTTGGTATGGCAAGGGTAGCACAATGAATGATAGGTCAGGTGTCAGTCTGGTATGCTGTCATGTGCTTGGTATGGCAAGGGTAGCATAAGGAATGGTAGGTCAGGTGTCAGTCTGGTATGCTGTCATGTGCTTGGTATGGCAAGGGTAGCATAAGGAATGGTAGGTCAGGTGTCAATCTGGCGTGTTGTCATGTACTTGGTATGGCAAGGGCAGCATAAGGAATGGTATATCAGGTCTCAATCAGGTATGCTTCAATGTGCTTGGTATAATGAGGGTTGCACAAGTAATGCTAGATTAGGTCTCAATCTGGTATGCTGTCATGTGTTTGGTGTGAAGAGGTTGCACACGTAATAGTAGATCAGGTCTCAATCTGGTATGCTGCCATGTGCTTGGTATGATGAGGGCTGCACAAGTAATAGTAGATTAGGTCTCAATCTGGTATGCTTTCATGTACTTGGTATGGTAATGGTAGATCAGGTGTCAGTCTAGCATGTTGTGAAGTGCTTTGTATGATAAGGGTAGCACAAGGAATTGTAAGTCAGGTGTCAGTCTGGTATGTTGTCATGTGCTTTGTATGATAAGGGTAGCACAAGGAATTGTAGGTCAGGTGTCAGTCCGGTATGCTGTCAAGTGCTTTGTATGATAAGGGTAGCACAAGGAATGGTAATTCAGGTGTCAGTCTGGTATGCCGCCAAGTGCTTTGTATGATAAGGGTAGCACACGGAATTGTAGGTCAGGTGTCAGTCTGGTATGCTGTAAAGTGCTTTGTATGATAAGGGTAGCACAAGGAATGGTAATTCAGGTGTAATGTGATATGCTGTCATGTGTTTGGTATGGTTAGGGTAGCACAAGGAATGTCAGGTGTCAGTCTTGTATGTTGTCATGTGCTTACGACGTATTGTGACCTAGATGCAGAATTTATATTGCTGCAAGATGACTGAACAGAAATATTTCTTTACGTTAACCCCAAAGCGCGCACACACTTATACAATAAAATATACCCCACTATGATCCGTTGTTAAAAGTCGTAATGCTTATTCTAATATTATTGTTTCAGCCACAAGAACCGCCTGGGCGTAACTCCATGACGTCATACATGCAGATTTTTCGAACACGTGCAAAGGTTCAATGAGTTGTCAGTGTACTTCTGATTAATATCTCAAGGATGACATATTTCGAATGGACTTAATACTTGTCGTGTTGAATTGACATGTTTTTAATTTCAACAGGATAAATACATACATGGTATCTATTTACTTAAATAAACATGGTCAATTATTAGTTGATTTGTTCCTTTTGGTGAGAGACATTGATATTGCGGACGTTTTCTTGTTCAATGTCTACAATACCCTATTTAAATAAATTGCTCACAACACGCACGCACGCACACACAGAGCATAGAACAATGTCGACACCTTACGTTGTGTTGTATACCTGATACAAATGGATGTCTCTTGGAATTTGTTATAAAACAGCTTACATACGAACTACACCCACGTACATGTACTTGTTTAAAAATACATTAAAATCACAAGACAATAAACATATGCTAATGCAGTTTGTTACACTTATAGTAGAAGACAAAGTTGATTGTCAAGTAATAAATCCTATGACGAACCCTACAGACAATAGTTTACTGACTACTTCTCTATAAGGGTCCGGATCTATGTCAGTATCAAAAGATGACTGGTCAAACATACTGACAATGCGACGATGTTTGAATGATTTACTTATTTGCTGGTAATAACTTAGACATGAAACATAAGCAGTTTACAAACAATACTTTGTTGCATAAGTTTTGAGCATTATCGACCGCTCTGTTCTAATATTCCTTACCTGTGTCATACCAAACAACTGAACTAATGATGAAGTTTCATCGATTTACAAACGATTCTAAAACTACTTAAATATTGATGATTCTACTAATGATATATTCAAGATATTGATTGAGCCAGCTCCTGAAGATATTCCACAACCCTTATTGCTCACAATTACCTCCCTTCTGAGGGTTTGTTCAAATATTACAATTATTCCCTTCTCTGTATTTGTTCAAAAATTATAATTACCTCCCTTCTGCGAGTTTGTTTTAATCCCTTCTGTAGGTTTGTTCAAATATTACAATTACCTCCCTTCTGTGGGTCTGTTAAAATATAACAATTACCTCCCTTCTGTGGGTTTGTTCAAATATTACAATTACCTCCCTTTTGTAGGTTTGTTCAAATATTACCATTACCTCACTTCTGTGAGTTTGTTCAAATATAAACTGGTTAAAGAAGTAAGTTATAGGATTAAAATACCATTTTGGGCGTTCACGCATGTGTAAACGCCAATCAGAACGCACACTTCATGTTTAATGTGTGCGGACTAATTGGCGTTTACACATGCGTGAACGCCAGCAAATGGTCTTTTAATCCTTATAATTATAAATAGACTTTTGAAACGACCCCAATGATGTTTTTTTCGTCTAGACATATCGTGACCTCACGCAGCGTCAACTTAATGCGCGGATAAATACACAAAAAATAGTATCGAGTTGAACAGCCAAAACAACACTTGAACATAATTTTCAGACAATAACAGGAGCCATATTTGATATTGATTTAAAATTTAGTATTTCTTCGTAACAGTTATTATTCCACGCCAATCATTTATACCATGTAAACAGTAGGCTAGTAATGCAGTTCAAGGTTGCGCTAGATGTTGGAACTTGTTTCTAAAATATGTGGTAAATTTGCAAATAAATACACAATTAATGTGTTGCTTGAGAAAATATTGTACCAACTTATTCATATTGTTTACCTTAGATTTAGGTCGAAAGTAGTTCCGTCAATGAAATTAGGACATTCATGCGTGTGTAAACGCCTCCGATAAGCCAATCAGAATGCAGGGATTTGCTGAATTTGGAATAATTACGTAATAGAACACTGAACATCTATAATATATAACATTATACAAGCCATAGATATCACAAAATATGATCATATTTATAGTACAAGCCTTTTTTATCAGAGCAGTGCTGGATGGAACTGAACAGATTAATCGCTGTTACAAAATATATTTTGAATAACATGTAAACGAACACTTATACGAAAATGTCAAATATTACAAGCCAGTTTTTATCATGAGATGCTGACTTTTTGCAGTCATTAATTTGTTTTAACAAAGATCGTTTGGGGAAAGGTATACACGCTACTGTAGTTGAACACGTACACAAACAAATCATTATGTATAACTCATGATTAATTGTAATGAAGAATATAGCCATGCTTATCGTATAAGCTGGCCATCTATCAAACATATACTTGTGGTAATCCAAGGAAATGAATGTAAGATAAATGATTTGATATTAACGGCATGTATGCTAATATTCTTGAACAAAAATAAAATTTTCTTGTCTTTGGTCGAAAACACAAATTTTGTCTATTTGCCGTTCTCTCGAGATCCGCACTTTCACGTACGTCGGATTTACTCGAGCCGTCCCTGAAAGCCAAACGAATGCGTATAACTTACGGTATAAGTATTGGAAAAATGGGTTTATTACCATTGTTAGGATTTTCAAACATATTCAACACAGTCCGCTCTTAAACCCTGACTGACTTTGATCTACTTTTTTGTATCATCAGTATGAGTGTTAATGTACACACTATAAACATGTGGTTCTACTTGCTTAGGAAGTATTTATCATTATTATGCAGGTTATGAATGTATTGAGGGAAATGTAAATGTATTGAAATGTTGTGTATATATCGGTTTACCCAAGTGCTTTCTCTTGCATGAGATTTCCAAATAACAAATTTGAAATGTTATTATTGTTTTGTTGTTTATATAAAAGGTTATGGAATTGTATTCAGGTGCTATTGATTTGGTTCGGTATAACCGGCTGAATTGTCCGATCAATAATGTTTTGGGTAGAAGACATAATTTAACGTTTCGTATAGTAATACTTATCGTTCATTCAATACCGACCGCTCTCGACAAATACAAGTCATGCGTTTCTCTATAGATAGACAAACTATGAAATAAATATATTACATATTATGCTCGTTCTTTAACTCAGAAAGGATGATGGAAAAAGATAAACCATACGGTTGGATTGTTGTTTTTGCTGCATTTATGTCACATTGTTTGACTCACGGAATTGTGTATTCTTATGGAATTCTGTTTGTTAGTCTAAGAGATGCATTTAATGGAACTAAAGCGGAACTTGGATGGATCGTTTCCTTGACGACTGGATCTCTCTATCTTTCTGGTAAATGTTATATTTTTTAGTGTTTGTATATTCACGCTTCATCTCCAATACAGCTGGTTGGATTTCAGCTAAACTTCTTAGGATTGATCAACATCAAACGTAGTTGTGCATCTTCGTTTTTTCTTCCGCTCGGATAATCTTTCACTGAGTTATGGCCCTTTGATGTTTTTATACATGTGGAGTTTTTTCAGCCAGACTTCACATGATTGATCAACATCAAGTGTCGTTGTGCATCTTCATTGTTTTGTTCCGATCAGATTATTTTTCACGGAGTTATGGCCCTTTGATGTTTTTTATACATATATACAGTGCATGGTGAAGTTTGTCCGCGCTTCATCTCCAATACGGCTGTTTGGATTTCAACCAAACTTCACAGGATTAATAGTGCTCCACCGACTTAGCCAACCGGGTTGGCTCTCAGACAGTATCAGGCATGATACCTAACTGATATAATAAAACCTGTGACATATAACTTGTGATTAGATATGTAGCATTGACCAATCATCAAGTACTTTATCATGACAAAATGATAAACCATTGAGAAAATATAGACATACAATAAGCAAAGTATACGAATTACGTACCGTAAAATACAACTATGTTTTAAACGGAGCGCAAATTATTTTAAACCGAATATAATTGTATACATAGAGCTGTTCTGCGGTTTCCACATCCAACGCTTAATCTCCCATTTGCACTTAGACTATTGATTTAATTTAATACAATGGGGTAATACTGTACGTTTTATTACCTATTTAGGTCAATACTCTCTTTTGATATATAGATTTAATTGCAAACTTCAGTATATTACCGTGTCTCGCTTAATAATTATCAAACAACTAATATTGTATAAATAGAGTCGTGTACAGCACTGGACTTAGTATAATCAATGTATGTTTTATCCATCTTTTCAATGTACACTATTACAAATAAACCTTACGCTTAGTTTGAAGGTTGATATATTGAAATATCAGAAGAAAATTTAATTATGTTTACTTTGATATGTACTGCAATAACCACCTTGAGACCAATATCTGTAGGGTTGTATACAATATCCCTGGCTGTAGTATTGTATAAAATATCCCTGACTGCCGGATTGTATACAATATCCCTGGCTGTAGGAGTGTATACAATATCCCTGGCTGTTGGATTGTAAACAATATCCCTGGCTGTTGGATTGTATACAATATTCGTGGCTGTAGGATTGTATACATTATCCCTGACTGCCGGATTGTACACAATGTCTCTGGCTGTTGGATTATACACAATATCCCTGGCTGTAAGATTGTAAACAATATCCCTGGCTGTTGGAGTGTACACAATATACCAGGCTGTAAGATTCTACACAATATCCCTGGCTGTTGGATTGTACCCAATATCCCTGGCTGTGGGATTGTACACAATATCCCTGGCTGTTGGATTGTACACAATATCCCTGGCTGTAAGATTGTAAACAATATCCCTGGCTGTTGGAGTGTACACAATATACCAGGCTGTAAGATTGTACACAATATCCCTGGCTGTTGGATTGTACACACTATCATTGGCTGTACTTTTGTATTCGGCATAACGCTAACACAACAGTCTGCATAACGTTGACACAACATCCGGCATGTAACATTCATGTAACAGGACAGTCAGCATAACGCTAAGTTTTTCGAGAACTAGAGAAAAGAACGTTGTTTCACAGCTGCATGGGCCAACGATTGTTTACAAGTGTCCAATTTACAGGATTAATTCGATGACAACACGTCAAAGTTAATATGTATAGTGGTGTCTGACCTGGGAACACGTCTTTTTTATTTTCTAATCAATAGCAAGTTTTTTTTGCCATTTTCGAGCTATTAGAGTTATATTTATTCAAGATGGATTTGTTGAAAATCATATCATTTATATTGAATGCTCTACATTCTGTTTTTAACTCATGAACTAATTGTCAATTCTCTGCGATAAAATATATAATTATTTATAATGTGTCTTGCTATGTTAAAATGTTTTGTACAAGAAACACAATGGAAACGAGAGCTTTCCAGTATTTTATCTTTTGTGTATAAATGTAGTTGATATGGATTATTATATCATGCTTCTGTTATGTTGTATCATGTATGTCGCTATTTACTGCTATGTTTATAATAGTTGATATACATTTTATACAGAAATAAATCTATCTTTCTCTATCTTTCTATAATGAACAAGTCTTGTACTTTACTCGTTATGCACTTATCGTACTCAATAGATGACACAGTTTATGAAACACATTTATTTCGTAATAAATATTTCAATACCTACAAAGCATATAGATGGGATAGATATTGATTGTTCATGAACCATACATAACGTAGATAGAATCTGACTTGTGACCCGTGACATTTCGGTTGAATCCATTAACATGACAGAAATAAGTAAACCAATAAATAATCACGGAAGCAATAATAACTTAAACTTATAGTCCGTGAGATGTATTCGTGTCCAACATTGTAGCGAAGTCGATGTTTTTGCACACACGGGTATGTGTATTTTATGGGTCTGACATTTTAGCACAATCGTTGTTGTAGCACACACGGGTATGTGTATTTTATGGGTCTGACATTTTAGCACAATCGTTGATTTAGCACACACGGGTATGTGTATGTTATAGGTCTGACATTTTAGCACAATCGTTGATTTAGCACACACGGGTAAGTGTATTGTATTGGTCTGACATTGTAGCACACACGGGTATTTGTATGGTATGGGTCTGACATTGTAGCACACACGGGTATTTGTATGGTATGGGTCTGACATTTTAGCACAATCGTTGATTTAGCACACACGGGTAAGTGTATTGTATTGGTCTGACATTGTAGCACACACGGGTATTTGTATGGTATGGGTCTGACAGTGTAGTACACACGGGTATTTGTATGGTGTGGGTCTGACATTGTAGCACACACGGGTATTTGTATGGTATGGGTCTGACATTTTAGCACCATCGTTGATTTAGCACACACGGGTATGTGTATGATATTGGTCTGACATTGAAGCACACACGGGTATTTGTATGGTATGGGTCTGACATTGTAGCACACACGGGTATTTGTATGGTATGGGTCTGACATTTTAGCACCATCGTTGATTTAGCACACACGGGTATGTGTATGTTATGGGTCTGACATTGTAGCACAATCGTTCATTTAGCACACACGGGTATGTGTATGGTCTGGGTCTGACATTGTAGCACAATCGATATATAAGGACGTACGGGTATATGTATGGTACGGGTGTGAACTTGTAGCACAATCGATATAGTAGCACACACGGGTATGTGTATGGTATGCGTCTGACATTTTAGCACAATCGATGTTTTAACACAAATGGGTATGTGTATAGTATGGGTCTGACATTGTAGCGCAGTCGATGTATTAGCACACACGGTTATGTGTATAGTATTGGTCCGACATTTTAGCGCAGTCGATGTATAAGCACGTACGAGTATATGTATGGTATGGGTCTGACATTGTAGCGCAGTCGATGTAGTAGTAGACACTATTAGGTACGTGTATGTTATATGTCTGACATTGTAGCACAATCAATGTAGTAGCACACACGGGTATGTGTATGGTATGCGTCTGACATTTTAGCACAATCGATGTTTTAACACAAATGGGTATGTGTATGGTATGGGTCTGACATTGTAGCACAATCGATGTTTTAGCACACACGGGTATGTGTATAGTATTGGTCCGACATTTTAGCGCAGTCGATGTATAAGCACACACGGGTATGTGTATAGTATTGGTCTGACATTTTAGCGCAGTCGATGTATAAGCACGTACGAGTATATGTATGTTATAGGTCTGACATTGTAGCACTGTCGATGTCTTAGCACACACCGGCATGTTAATGGTATGGGTCTGACACTGTAATAACATCGATATAGTAGCAGACACGAGTGTGTGTGTGGTATGGGTGGGACATTGTAACTCAATCGATAAAATAGCAGACACAAGCATGTGTATGGTATGGGTGGGACATTGTAGCACAATTGATATAGTAGCAGACACGAGTATGTTTATGGTATGGGTCTGACACTGTAACAACATCGATATAGTAGCAGACACGAGTATGTGTATGGTATGGGTCTGACATTGTAGCACAGTCGATATAATAGCAGACACGAGTATGTGTATGGTATGGTTGTGACATTGTAGCACATTGTAACACAATCGACATAGTAACAGACACGCATATATGTATGGTATGGTTGTGACATTGTAGCACAATCGATATAGTAGCAGGCATGAGTATGTGTATGGTATGGGTCAGACATTGTAGCTCAGTCGATATAGTAGCAGACACGGGTGTGTGTATGGTATGGGTCTGATTTGTAGCACAATCGATAAAGTAGACACGAGTATGTGTGTGGTATGGGTGGGACATTGTAGCACAATCGATAAAGTAGCAGACACAAGCATGTGTATGGTGTGGGTCTGACATTGTAGCACATTGTAGCACAATCGATAAAGTAACAGACACGCATATGTGTATGGTATGGTTGTGACATTGTAACACAATCGATATAGTAACAGACACGCATATGTGTATGGTATGGTTGGGACATTGTAGCACAATCGATATAGTAACAGACACGCATATGTGTATGGTATGGTTGTGACATTGTAACACAATCGATATAGTAACAGACACGCATATGTGTATGGTATGGTTGTGACATTGTAGCACAATCGATATAGTAACAGACACGCATATGTGTATGGTATGGTTGGGACATTGTAGCACAATCGATAAAGTAGCAGACACAAGCATGTGTATGGTGTGGGTCTGACATTGTAGCACATTGTAGCACAATCGATAAAGTAACAGACACGCATATGTGTATGGTATGGTTGTGACATTGTAACACAATCGATATAGTAACAGACACGCATATGTGTATGGTATGGTTGGGACATTGTAGCACAATCGATATAGTAACAGACACGCATATGTGTATGGTATGGTTGTGACATTGTAACACAATCGATATAGTAACAGACACGCATATGTGTATGGTATGGTTGTGACATTGTAGCACAATCGATATAGTAACAGACACGAGTGTGTGTATGATATGGGTCTGACATTGTAGCTCAGTCGATATAGTAGCTGACACGAGTATGTGTATGGTATGGGTCTGACATTGTAGCACTGTCGATATAGTAGCAGACACGAGTATGTGTATGGTATGGGTCTGACATTGTAGCACTGTCGATATAGTAGCAGACACGAGTATGTGTATGGTATGGGTCTGACATTGTAGCACTGTCGATATAGTAGCAGACACGAGTGAGTGTATGGTATGGGTCTGACATTGTATCACTGTCGATATAGTAGCTGACACGAGTATGTGTATGGTATGGTTCTGACATTGTAGCACTGTCGATATAGTAGCTGACACGAGTATGTTTATGGTATGGGTCTGACATTGTAGCACTGTCGATATAGTAGCTGACACGAGTATGTGTATGGTATGGGTCTGACATTGTAGCACAACGAAATAGTAGCTGACGCGAATGTGTGTGTGGTATGGGTCATATATTTAGCAACATCGATGTAGTTACAGACATGAATAAGTGTGTGTATTGTATGCGTCTGACATGGTAGCGTAATCGATATAGTAGCAGACACGAATATGGGTATGGTATTGGTCTGGCATTGTAGCACAATCGATGTAGTAGCAGACACGAATATGTGTATGTTATGGGTCTGACATTGTAGCACAGTCGATATAGTAGCAGACACGAGTATGTGTATGGTATGGGTGGGACATTGTAGCACAATCGAGGTAGTAGCAGACACGAGTATGTGTATGTTATGGGTCTGACATTGTAGCACAATCGATATAGTAGCAGACACGAGTATGTTTATGGTATGGATCTGACATTGTAGCACAATCGATATAGTAGCAGACACGAGTATGTTTATGGTATGGGTGGGACATTGTAGCACAATCGATATAGTAGCCGACACGAGTGTGTGTATTGTATGGGTGGGACATTGTAGCACAATCGATATAGTAGCAGACACGAGTTTGTGTATGGTATGGGTGGGACATTGTAGCACAATCGATATAGTAGCAGACACGAGTGTGTGTATGGTATGGGTGGGACATTGTAGCACAATCGATATAGTAGCAGACACGAGTGTGTGTATGGTATGGGTGGGACATTGTAGCACAATCGATATAGTAGCAGACACGAATGTGTGTATGGTATGGGTCTGACATTGTAGCACAATCGATATAGTAGCAGACACGAGTATGTTTATGGTATGGGTGGGACATTGTAGCACAATCGATATAGTAGCAGACACGAGTTTGTGTATGGTATGGGTGGGACATTGTAGCACAATCGATATAGTAGCAGACACGAGTTTGTGTATAGTATGGGTGGGACATTGTAGCACAATCGATATAGTAGCAGACACGAGTGTGTGTATGGTATGGGTCTGACATTGTAGCACAATCGATATAGTAGCAGACACGAGTGTGTGTATGGTATGGGTGGGACATTGTAGCACAATCGATATAGTTGCAGACACGAGTGTGTGTATGGTATGGGTCTGACATTGTAGCACAATCGATATAGTAGCAGACACGAGTATGTTTATGGTATGGGTGGGACATTTTAGCACAATCGATATAGTAGCAGACACGAGTGTGTGTATGGTATGGGTGGGACATTGTAGCACAATCGATATAGTAGCAGACACGAGTATGTTTATGGTATGGATCTGACATTGTAGCACAATCGATATAGTAGCAGACACGAGTATGTTTATGGTATGGGTGGGACATTGTAGCACAATCGATATAGTAGCCGACACGAGTGTGTGTATTGTATGGGTGGGACATTGTAGCACAATCGATATAGTAGCAGACACGAGTATGTTTATGGTATGGGTGGGACATTGTAGCACAATCGGTATAGTAGCAGACACGAGTATGTTTATGGTATGGGTGGGACATTGTAGCACAATCGATATAGTAGCAGACACGAGTGTGTGTATGGTATGGGTGGGACATTGTAGCACAATCGATATAGTAGCCGACACGAGTGTGTGTATTGTATGGGTGGGACATTGTAGCACAATCGATATAGTAGCCGACACGAGTGTGTGTATTGTATGGGTGGGACATTGTAGCACAATCGATATAGTAGCAGACACGAGTGTGTGTATGGTATGGGTGGGACATTGTAGCACAATCGATATAGTAGCCGACACGAGTGTGTGTATGGTATGGGTGGGACATTGTAGCACAATCGATATAGTAGCAGACACGAGTGTGTGTATTGTATGGGTGGGACATTGTAGCACAATCGATATAGTAGCCGACACGAGTGTGTGTATGGTATGGGTGGGACATTGTAGCACAATCGATATAGTAGCAGACACGAGTGTGTGTATGGTATGGGTCTGACATTGTAGCACAATCGATATAGTAGCAGACACGAGTATGTGTATGGTATGGGTGGGACATTGTAGCACAATCGATATAGTAGCAGACACGAGTATGTGTATGGTATTGGTGGGACATTGTAGCACAATCGGTATAGTAGCAGACACGAATGTGTGTATGGTATGGGTGGGACATTGTAGCACAATCGATATAGTAGCAGACACGAATGTGTGTATGGTATGGGTGGGACATTGTAGCACAATCGATATAGTAGCAGACACGAGTGTGTGTATGATATGGGTCTGACATTGTAGCACAATCGATATAGTAGCAGACACGAGTATGTGTATGGTATGGGTGGGACATTGTAACACAATCGATATAGTAGCAGACACGAGTGTGTGTATGGTATGGGTGGGACATTGTAACACAATCGATATAGTAGCAGACACGAGTGTGTGTATGGTATGGGTGGGACATTGTAACACAATCGATATAGTAGCAGACACGAGTGTGTGTATGGTATGGGTCTGACATTGTAGCACAATCGATATAGTAGCAGACACGAGTGTGTGTATGGTATGGGTGGGACATTGTAGCACAATCGATATAGTAGCAGACACGAATGTGTGTATGGTATGGGTGGGACATTGTAGCACAATCGATATAGTAGCAGACACGAGTGTGTGTATGATATGGGTCTGACATTGTAGCACAATCGATATAGTAGCAGACACGAGTGTGTGTATGGTATGGGTCTGACATTGTAGCACAATCGATATAGTAGCAGACACGAGTGTGTGTATGGTATGGGTCTGACATTGTAGCACAATCGATATAGTAGCAGACACGAGTGTGTGTATGGTATGGGTCTGACATTGTAGCACAATCGATATAGTAGCAGACACGAGTGTGTGTATGGTATGGGTGGGACATTGTAACACAATCGATATAGTAGCAGACACGAGTGTGTGTATGGTATGGGTGGGACATTGTAACACAATCGGTATAGTAGCAGACACGAGTGTGTGTATGGTATGGGTCTGACATTGTAGCACAATCGATATAGTAGCAGACACGAGTGTGTGTATGGTATGGGTCTGACATTGTAGCACAATCGATATAGTAGCAGACACGAGTGTGTGTATGGTATGGGTCTGACATTGTAGCACAATCGATATAGTAGCAGACACGAGTGTGTGTATGGTATGGGTCTGACATTGTAGCACAATCGATATAGTAGCAGACACGAGTGTGTGTATGGTATGGGTCTGACATTGTAGCACAATCGATATAGTAGCAGACACGAGTGTGTGTATGGTATGGGTCTGACATTGTAGCACAATCGATATAGTAGCAGACACGAGTGTGTGTATGGTATGGGTCTGACATTGTAGCACAATCGATATAGTAGCAGACACGAGTGTGTGTATGGTATGGGTGGGACATTGTAGCACAATCGATATAGTAGCAGACACGAGTGTGTGTATGATATGGGTCTGACATTGTAGCACAATCGATATAGTAGCAGGTACGAGTATGTTTATGGTATGGGTCTGACACTCTTTAAGGCGGCTGATATACTAGCAGTGCTATCACTTGTTACATGTAGTACCAAGAAATGAGGGTTGTTATTTTTTGTTTTTCCGAAGTGTTATAATCAAACTTTAGTCCCCAACATCCTAAATATTCGACTATTTCTATTGCTCATTTTTCAGGTACTGCTAATAGAGTAAATTTTAGTTGTTTGGAATTCTGCATATCTATTTTTACGTATTCCGTTTAAGTCTTTGAATTTTCTTTATTTTACAAACAGTATTTCAGCAACTATCCAATTCAACAAAGAAGGTAGTGGGATACAAAGTAAAACCACCAATTCTAATTATAATAGATTACTGAAGAGCACATTTTATTGTGCAGCTATTGTACCCAATGAATTAATTTGGTTTGAAGTCAACCCATTCAACCGTTTCAAATGTTTTTTATAGTCAAGAGACACACTTGCAGCATCACTATATAATAATTCTGCGTAGTCAGTAATTTTAAACCTATGTGTCATACCACGTATCACATTTTCAAACAACTTTGACCGACATCCACCGGGTTCGCCAGAAGATGACTGCATAAATGCACGTAAACACATACGCTTATCAGTATGACGATATAACATAGGTACAAAGTATGCAGATTTGAAGTAATGTTTAGGTTACTGAGAGCTCTCTCTGTTGGTCAGGTATTAGGTATTTACTGTGTGTATTTTGTTGTGTGCGTGATGATTAATTACCTTTTAATGTTTAGTTAATGCCTAATTAGTCAATGTACGAGCATGTTTGTTTGTTTGTTTCATCGGGTTTAACGTCGTTTCTCAACGATAGTTCAGTTATATACGGCGACCGGTTCACCTAACCAGTTTTTCTAGGACTGAATACTTACCAGTACTAACATACCCTGGAGCCGGCAACTTCTCCACATGTGGAGGAAAATCGACATTTTGTCAAATTTTCATGGAAGGGTATGACCTGCCGCGACCGGGAATCGAACCCAGATCGCCGGGTTCCAAGTCCAGCGCACTAACCACTGGACCACGGCCGCGGCTATGTACGAGCATGTGTATATGTTATAAATAAATGACCATATAACAGTTCAGTGTGAAGTAAGCTAACTGTTAAATCGCTTTAACCCTCCAGAATTTTTACTGACATTTCCAAGGCTGTAAATCGCTGTGTGGTTATTGGTCGAATACATGTAGTTCATAACTTAATATGTTTTTATTGAAATTAATCCTTCATACGAGTGGAAGTTTTCCAAATCATTAAATTGGATATTTATATTTATTATAACAATTTTGTTTAGATAAATCGTCATTCAAATGCGTTGCAGCCATGTAAAATACATCATTTGCTTTCGTTGAACTAGGCTTGTCGAAGTCTAGCGCTCTTCAATATATCCCTGATGCCTTGAACATTAAAATATATTACATCTATTTGTACATGTATATGTAGATTAGCAGCAATCTGTGTCATGATAATGTTTCAATAAAATAGGATAAACGATGATACTGAAATGCAGACATCATGGAGCGAAATATCAAATAAATATAATAATATTTGAGCAATACTTGTATACAAAATAAAGTCAATCTATTGTTGTAATTAACGCATTATCACATTTTGTAAATATAAAATATCTTTCAGATATAAAAACGTACATATGTGGTGCATATAATAATATTATATGCGGCGGGATATATATGCTTGCAATCAGTCAAAGTTACAATGTACTCTATAAATTACATTGTATGCCATTGTATGTACTATAATGTATTATGGTCGACCAGACCATTCCTAGCTCCTCTATCTCCATGCGTGTTTTATAAGCTGTTGTATCCGGGGGATCTGTGTAGGCAGACATTTTCTTGTGTGTGTGTGGCGTTCCCTGTAACAACTTAATCTCTCTTTCTACCATGGGATTCTGCTCGATTAAGTCTGATTTATATAATAAACCAGTGTATAAAGCATGTCAGCATACTTATGTATATCTACACCAACATCAATTTCATCTTAATTTACACTACAAATCAAAATGCATTACGTACATACTTGATATACAGTGATGATCACTTGATAAACTGAATTTTCTACAGTTTGATATTTCTTTTATATTTACGTATGGCAAAACATAATACATTAATACATTACTGTAACAAATTTCTGCACACCCTTTTGCTGCGATTCGAAAATAAAGTATTAACACATCAATTTAATTCATGGGCGGATCCAGGTGGGGGTCCGACACCCCCCCCTGGAAGGGCTCAGCCCCCCCCCCCTGGAAAAAATAAAAAAATGATAAACAAGCGTGATAAATCGACAGCTTTCTATAACATTAATCAATGAATAATAAATTTATCAAACATTATGTTCCATAGCTTCACTTTTATCGTTATTGTGTATCTTTCTGAATTCAATATTGCATCAATCACCCGTGTAATGAATGTGTAAGCGACTGTGCTAGGCTGTATGTCAGGTTGTTGCTACGCTGCGTAAATATTTATAGCTGACACGCAAATATTCATATTTGTGACGTCATTTAAGGCAATAGTGACGTGGTTATTTGATGTATCAAGAATTTGCAGTGCAGTTTGGCTTTCGAGTAAAAACAGCACGTCATTCTTGTTAGCTTGATTTTTTTCCGCAATTAATAAGGTCAGTTGAAATTAATAAACTGCATTCTGCGTTACAAAAGTCTGCCAGCTATGGATGGCAATCATTTAAATTCCAGGTGTCTTTACGTCTTCCAAGCCTAAAGAGCACAACTTCAGAATTTTTGAAATCTGCCTCTGTTGCTTCTCTCCAATACTGTCAGGAAGATAACATTTCAAGATTTCTGAACCCTACTGATGCCCCTCCAAACCTAACCACTGTGTCCATTTTTGGCGATGGCAATTGCTTCTTTCGGGCGTTGTCATTAGCCATCTTCGGCCACGAGGAAAGACACTTGGAAATTCGAATCAGAACTGTTTGTGAACTTGTCGTTAATATGAAGGCATATCTTTCAGTAGATACGTACAATAAAATGTGTTCTGATAAACCGCCGACAGCTGTACAGTACGTTATTGAATTGTCAGTCTCAGATGAACAACATAGAAAAATATCTGCAAAACGAGATTATGAAGTCCATTGGAAGTGGTCAGTATGCGTCTATTTTGCACACTTTTGCAGCCGCAAATGCTTTGAAACGGCCAATACACAGTGTATATCCAAACTGTAACAATGTAGCCGTTGACCGTGGTATTTACAATCAGTTACTTAAACCTTTAGATAATGTTGGTGATTGCGAACCAATATACATCATGTGGACCCATATAGAGAATTATGACCCTCAAAACTGGAGTCCTAACCACTTTGTCGTCTGCTTCCCAAATGAACAACTGCATTCCGACGAAAACGAGCCTCCTTTGAAAAAGAATAAATCCACAAATGAAGAGGCAACTTCCAGAGACGAACCACGGCCGAAAGACACTTCTACTAAACCCGACTTTGACATACATGAAAGTACCGCACCTGAAGGGCCATCTGTCGAACGTGACAGTCGAGCTCAAACAAATGTAGGAAGTGAAAAGGAAACACCTTCAGGAACAAGCAAATCAACAGATGAAAGTGAACCTAACAAAGGTAGTAGATCTGCATTTGATATAGGCAATTTTGTCGTTGGAAACAGATCTTTGAATTTAATGACAGTACCAGAAAAAGTCAGTTATATTCAAAATCAAAGAAAACCAGAATCTTACAATTTATCTGATATTAAACAAACTTCCGTACCTACTTCAACAGGATGCAAAAGGAAAGACAAAGTCCTTCATTTTCAGCCAAAATGGATCAAACAATTCAGTTGGCTCACATACAGTGACCTTTTAAACGGCAGACTTTGTACGGTATGTGTTATGTTTCCGCAATCAGATATACAGCATCAACACACATTTGTGACCAGGCCATTTGTCAACTACAAGAAAGCCCTAGGAAAAGATTCTTATCTTGGAACTCATCTGAGCATCATAAGTATGCAACCGACGAATTTAATCTAGTTCAAACAAATCTCAATTATGCTACGACCTCCTTACCATACAAAATTAGCCAGCAAAATAGAGCAATTTATGATAGAAACGTCAAACTTTTATGTTCGATCGTTAAAACAATCATCTTGTGTGGAAAGCAGAACATCCCCCTGAGAGGGTCACAGGGATGACGCAACTAGTGAATCATCCATTAAGGGAAATTTTCATGCCATATTACAGGCAATGTCGGATCACGACATAGATCTTAAGCACCACTTAGAACATGCAAAGAAAAATGCAACATATACAAGTAAGAGCATTCAAAACGAAATCGTACAGTTTGTTGCATCATACATCAGAGACACAATAAAGGATGGATTCATGAACAATGAAGGATCAAAACCATTTTATACAGTAATTGCCGATGAGGTTACGGACACGTTCTCTAACAGAGAAATTTTAGTTGTTTGTTTGCGATTTCTCGACACAAGACACAAACCTGCCGTAATCAAAGAAGAATTCTTCGACTTCATTCATCTGACAAGAACTACCGGTGAAGAAATTGCCAATCAGATTATTGAAGACTTAGAGTCCAATGGTATAGGAATTTCTTCCATGAGAGGGCAAGCATATGATGGGGCTGCCGCGATGGCAGCAGAAAAACAAGGGGTTCAAGGAAGAATCAAGACCCTGAACAAACTCGCCCTTTACATACATTGCCGGAGCCATATTCTTAACTTAAGCATTGCTGCTTCATGCAAATTGCCTGTCGTGAGAAATATGATCGATGTTTTGAATTCGACATTCCTATTCTTCGATAATTCGCCGAAGCGACAACGTTTTTTTGAGCAGGTTATTGAAAATGATGATTCGAAAAGCTCAAAGAAAAAGCTGATTGGACTTTGCAAAACTAGATGGGCTGAAAAGCATTATTGTTATGAGACATTTGCCAATTTGTATAAGATTATTTGTACGTGTCTTGAGCGAATTCTGAATCCGGCAGATGGTGACGACTGGTCCTTGGACAGAAGTACCAAGATCACAGCACAAGGTCTTTTATCTTCACTGAGGAATTTCGTCCACTTGATGACCTTTGTCTTTCTTAAAAACACATTGGATCTTGTAAAACCTCTGACAATGAAACTCCAGAAAAGAGATGTGAACATATCAGAAGCCCTCCAATTGATAGGAAGTCATGTGTCCAAGGTGGAAGAAACTCGCATCAGTGTCGAAAAAGAGTTCAAAGGCTCCTTTGACGAAGCTTCGACATTGGCAAAGGAGCTTGAAGTGGAACTAAAACTTCCTAGAAGATGTCCAAATCAAAAGCATAGAGCGAATGTTGAGGCTGCAACAGTAGAGGAATATTACAGATCGACAATGGCCATACCATTCTTGGACCAATTAAGAGAGGAACTTAGTTCTGGGTTCCACGATGATGACTTCGTTGCCTACAAAATTTGTTCTCTGTTGCCACAGAACTTGTCTAAACTGTCCGAAAATGACATTTCAAACCTTTCAGGAGAGCTGATGTTCTACGAGACAGACTTAGAATGTTTGTCAACTCAGCAACTGTCACGCGAGATCCGCCAACTCAAAAGGCATTTTGAAAGTTTGGACTGTAAAACAGCCGAAGATTTAAAAGATCTTTTAACACTCTATAACCATATTGATGAAGACAGTTTTCCGAATGTCAAAGTACTTCTCAGGTTTGAGGAGAATCAAGTCGTACTTAAGAAGTACAATGCACGAGGAGAGGTTATCCGGGCTTGCCTTGATGAGCCTTCATCACTCCCTCGACATCAAACCAGAGGAGATCGTACAGCGCTTTCTCAAGTCAGGGAATAGAAGGATGTTTCAATCAAGTATGTTTGTTTGAGTGAAAATGTAACGATTTTCATTTAAGGAAGGTGTTCGGACTTATTCTCGTGTTAATATTACTAAAGCAAAAAAGCAAAAAAAAAAAACTTATTTTTTTCTTAAAAATACTAAAAAAACTTTTTAAAAAACACACAAAAACGGATCTATATTAGTGGAGACCTCCTCGTGGTTAGAACCGGTAACGTTTGTTAAAACAGATACAAACGGCTAACATCTGCTTGAATGTGGAAAGGGATTGTATTTATGTAATTTTGTGGGCAAAAGTTGGACCCCCCTGGAGAAAAATCCTGGATCTGCCCCTGTAATTTATTCTCGCGGTAGGGCCCATATACAAACGTACATGCCCGACCACCCATGCATACATTCACACATACGCTGATTCAAATTGTATTAGATATCTTTAAATTTATTACATATTAATGTAATATTCAACATGCGAGTATGGAACGTCGACAATGTATTTTGTAGTCAAGAAAATATATTTTTATGTTTGTTTTTTATTACATTATGTACCAAGTTCTTTACATGTTGTGCGAATATATTTATGTTATGTCCGTATATCGTTATGTAGATACATCTTTATGTTATGTAGACAACTTATAAAGTTATGTGCATGCTTTTTGTATTATACCCAGACTACAGTTTAGTGTGTCCGTTGTATATTATGTTATGGAAATACCCAGTGAGGTTCTGAGTACCCCTACTCCCATTTATAAATATTAGAAAGTCAGAATTAGAGCAGTACTCTAGACACGAGTTGTTTGGACCATGAAATGTTAGCGGAAAGAAAATATTTTAATAATATTTTTATCATTTATCTTTTAATCATTTACTCTAACACAGGATAACAGTATACCCACTTTGTCAAAACAACACAATTAGTATGTTTGGTTTCTTCAATAAATTACAAATTTGCTGGGACTGTAAGTAGTCAGTGGCCGCTTATATTTTCCCAATCTAATTTCTTTAATTTTGTGGTTAAATATTAAAAACAAATTCAAATTCATGTCACCTCCCTCACTTCCTGTTTCAGTATCTGACTTCTGTTGGCGTTGTAACTTAACTCCGACTTAACCAAGACATTTTTATCCATTATGACTTTTAAGCAATAAACAACACGAACTTCTTGTGTCCTCCGTACAACGAAACCTTGTTTTACCTAAGCTACCCAAATCGTCTTGTGCACGATCTTAAAGACGTAACCGGGAGTAGTTTGCTATTTTCTTTCACGATGCAAAGACTTTTACTGAACTCAATAGTCACCAATACCAATACAAATAATGATAAATGATATTAGTATGTTTACTTGAAGGATTTCAGTACATTTTTGCATTTTTCCTTCTACTTTCTTTTTCCATATACTTTATTATTAAAAAAAGAAGTCATTGCTATTTAAAATCCTACATTTGAAATTATAAAATGATCTTCAATAATATTTAAAACTAACACATTTTATGAAAATGTAAAAACGATAATGGGTTACCAAGTGTATTATGGGTAATGTTTTTCAACTTTCACTTTCCATATATATTACATTTGAAACACAATATATCTTTATCTTAAAATCAAGCAAGCTTACCTATCATTTTTCTTTTATATTTTCATTCAGGTAGTAACTCTCATATAGTATACCAAAAATTAAATCTTATTTCAGGTCCACTGGCAAGCATTCTGGTCCGTCGCCTTGGCAGTCGTGCAGTTGCAATAATAGGAACGCTCATAGCTTCATTCGGATACATTTTGACCATATTCTCGCCAAGTCTCTACTTCATGTATTTTTCGCTTGGTTTTCTGTCTGGTAAGTTTAAACCACTCATAAGTTCATATATTTGTTTTATCCACGTTAAAAAAGTAATACACAGGCCATTCAACCGGTATGTCTGTATATAACACAAGAGAATCAAAGCGCTGTTGGCGCTGAAGACCTGGGGCTGCAGACAGATGAATTGTGGATTTGCTTACCCTGTGCATGCCAACTTTCTAGTTATCACTGATGCATAAGATATACCGGCTTGTATAGTCTGCACAAAATAACTAACGGAAAAAATACTGGTAACTGAATATGGAAATACAGTATTAATATGATAATTTGTTTACAAACAAGTAACTAGATATACACAGGGCAAGCTAATCCACAATTCAGCTATCTGCAGCCAAGGCCTTCAGCGGTAACAGCGCTTTGATACTGTTTTGTGGCCGCCAATACTAGACTATCAAGGTCGTTCGTCAAGTTTCAGAAACGGTAATTCTTTGTTCGGCGAAGAATAGTTTTGTATACACTGACTTGATACAATGGCAGGATCAGTTAAAATGAATATTTTTCCTAGCAAATAATGTACGCATATACAGATTACAATGACGAGAGTTTAACTTAAGTTTAGAAATTCGTTTTAAAGAAGAAATTACGACAATTCACAGTTGAATTAGACGAAATAACCAGGTTAACTGTTCATTGAAACTCACAATAAGAGCGTTATTTGTGAAACATTTCATTTAAACGCTTAACAGTTTCGTTTTGTTTTATTAGGTTTGGGATTTGGATTAATTTTCATCCCATGTGTGGTAGATGTAACAATAAGATTTGATAAGTACAGGGCCTTAGCATGTGGGACTGCAGTGTCAGGGGCAGGATTTGGGGCTTTTGTGGTCAGGTAAGTGTATGTCTTGTCTGAAGTTCCTTTTCAATCTATGCAAATGTAACAGATTTATTCTGAAATGATGGAATAAAAAATCTAGATTCCATGTTTGTTCTCACGAGAATAATGCCTTTAGACAATATATTTAAATTACATCGTGTTTTATTCATTGGATGGAGACAGTACAGTTCACGTTTTAAATGTGATTTCATGACTAAAATATTGTAGAAGCTTTATTCTAAATAAATCTGTTTGACGCTTTTGTTAAATTAAGTCTAAGTAAATCTCATTTCCCTAAAAATAAATAAAATAAAAACTTCGAAGAACTGTGAATGAATCATTGTGTACTCATTTTTCATGAAACTTCGTTTTGTGGCTTTCAGTCCTTTGATTAAAGTACTTGCAGACGAATACGCATGGAGAGGCACTCTTCTCATTCAAGCAGCAATAATTCTGAACTGCATTCCATGTGCAATGGCTTTCTCTGGCAAAAATACAAATGCTGGTGACACAAAGAACAACTCTTCCTTCATGATGAAAAAGAAAGCAATTACTCACAGAGGAGAAAAACGACCATTGAAACTTGTGAAGTTAAATACAGCGCCGGATAAATGCTACGAAGAAACCAGAGAAACCAATGATGTGGAAACAAATGATCTGTTGTATCCATTAATGGAAACTGACACGGAACAGCGCAGTACATTGAAAGAAATTGATCATTTGCAAAACGAATTTGATTTAAAAAATGGTACCCAAACAGATTCGCCCTTAAGAACTAACGATGAAGAAATAAAAACAGCTACAAATGACATTGTTGTTGAAACGAGTCTCCCAAAAGATAATCAAGCAAAACTAGATTGTTTTATTCACGAATCTGCAGACACTGGGGAAAATCTTACCAACAATAACAGTGGTAGTGCACAAAGTAACGTTCTTGACATAATAATGGAATATAATGACGAAATAACTGTTTTACACAACCATGATAGTTCAGGGAACCAGCTAGAAAAACAAATTCGCAAAGCAAACAAGGAAAAATGTATACAAATATCGTCTAAAAATGTATTACATAAGGACATGTCTCGGAAAAGTGTTTGCTTAGGAATGACATTCTTTGACCTGTTGAAGCGAAAAGAAATGATTCTGTTTTACAGTTCCCAGGTTTTGTTTATCGGTGGACTTTATCAACCTTTTGTCTCTATACCAGAGCTGGCATTAGGTTTAGGTAGCAATACGACATCCTTCATTTACATTATAATTGTCGCTGGCATAATAAGTCAAAGTCAAATGGCGCAGTACAAGCTCGACGGAAAACTTCATTTTCTTTAAAAAAATAGAATGCCGGCATATGCATTACAACTTAGCCAGGTTCTCATAGTCAATCTAAGTTACCTATGATGTGCCCATTTTGCAGATAGAAGAACGTAAAATGGTTCAACGGAAAGCATTATAATATTGCATTTTAGACTAACACAAGTCTTTCATTACCTTATGAATGAATAAAGCTGTATGTCATAGGTCTAAACTTAAGAAGTTCTTATACTTGCCTTGCACTTAACTTTATTCAAGTCTACTTCATTTTCTCATCACTTCAGGTCGTTTTATAGTTGTAGTTGTATTGCTTAATAAAGCTTGAATCTTTTTATTCACCAGGAATAGCCGAGTATAATGTAGTCTGGATCGTATCAATTATTGGTATATCTACTGTGATTGGTCGCATAGTGCTGGGATATCTGTCTGACAGACAGTTCATGAACAGGTAAAAGTCAGAAGCACAATAGTTCGTATTTTACAACCATTATTACAATTTATCAATTTATTCTTCCCACGAATCCAGTATAATACGTATACTATAGAACATTTCTGTGCTATATTGGTACATCAAAGGGTTGATTTAACATGATATGAACTTGAAATTCAGTATCATTCAAATTGTGTTTATGGTCATTATAATCGCTGAAATTTTATTAGCAAAACCGATTTCAATATACTTCTTACACAATCCTGTAATCACATGATCGTCAATCATTTTGTAATGTATTTACAGAGTATGTTTATACAAGATGGCGTTACTGATAGCAGGTATCACGACAGCTCTAGTTCCTGCACTGAACTCATTCGAATTGTTAGTTGGTTATGCAGTCATGTATGGCCTTTCCACAGGTTGGTACCTAACTTGGAAATCTTTTATAAAACACCAACTTTGAAGTATGTTTAACACTGATTGTTGAGGTTGGTACCTAACTTGGAAATATTTTATAAAACACCAACTTTGAAGTATGTTTAACACTGATTGATGTTGATGTATGCTAATGTGTTCAGTTACACAGTGGACTTTCGGTCGCTGAAACCAGGTTTCCAACTGTTGTTGCGTTCATACAATATGTCTCGTTATAACCTAAATAGTTCAACTACTATTGGTTTCGAACAGCAAACTCCAAATCAATATGAAATCCATTGTTTGCGAAACATTCCCTCATTCGCACCTAGTTAGTCTACAAATAATTTGAAATGCTTGTAAAAATGTCAAGAAAAAACAAAGGCGTCTCGGGAAATAATTAGTCTGTGTCTGTTTATTTTGCTTGTTTGCCTATTATTATTGTTTCACCTGACACTTGTGTTACATTTGATACAAATACCATATTGCATGTTTTATATTCGTTTACGTAGAGATGAGTTTGACAGGTTTGGTAAGGCTTATTTCAACAAAATAGAGAAGGTCATAGACCCACGCGGCAATATGGCATTTACGTTGAGATAGTATACTAATATATTACAAGCACTAACAGTATATTTATGGTGTAATGGCACTGTAATGTTATGGACATGGTGTGCACGATAACTTATTAGTTTAGGTAAAAAGAAAAATATACATTTAGTGTGTCGAACATGGACTAAGAAGAGGGGAAAGCAACGGAAATAGCATGTATATTAAACGAGGTTGTAAATCCCATGACAGGCATGACGATTATACATACACAATATACAAAAGCAAATTGTAGGTAGTATTCATCAAATACAATGTTAGATTTTTTTGTATTATGTAGAACATATGTTTCTATGGTGTATGTTGTAAATTTAGCTGTGCTGCTTTCCCAGACGACTGTGGTTCTTGTTGACTTCGTTGGCATGGAAACTATGGCTGATGCTATGGGGTTAAACAATATGTTTAGTGGATTTGGTGCGTTGCTTGCTCCACCTATCCTAGGTATTTTTTGTTCGAATTTAGCTACTAGTTATAAGTTTGAATATCCACATGTTAACGACCAATATAAATTGTTAAGCTTCAGTTTAAAACATCAGTTTTATTGTCTGCAACAGAATTGTTGACAACATCAAAAGCGTCAGTAAAGAAGTTCTTATCATAAGATTTAAGTTTTCAAAAAATGAAACTCCGCTCTAAATAATTGCCGTTTACAGATATATAATTATACGTATAAGCTAATATTTGTAATATGTTACAGGATTGATGTACGACAAAACAGGAAGTTATTTGGCACCATTTCTGGCAGCAGGACTAGGTATGGTTCTAGGCAGTGGTTTACAATGTCTAATGCCATTAGTTACAACTAGACATCCTCCATGAACCTTTGGCTCAATGTAGAAGTTGGTAATATCTACATATACAGAGTATGGACATAGCGAACGGGCTTTGCTGGAATGTTTAGTTTTCACAACTGTATCTCACTAAATCGTAATTAAGGCTTTCCTCTATAACCATTGACAAGGTTTCAGTGGATTTTTTTGGAAGTAATTCTGCTTGCGCATATGGTGACAATTATTTTGGCAAAGTTATGTCGCTTTACAAAGTTCGTGTTGCTGGTCCGTTTGGTCTTGTGTCCCCCACCAAATGTGTTCCTCCTTGTCCGTTTCGTCATTTTTGTGCCCCCCCCCCTGTCGGTGCCTCCTGGTCTGCTGGGTCTAATGTTTGTGTCCCCTCCCCGTGTGTGCCAACACCTTCTCTTTTGCCTTGATCTGTCTATGGAAGTTCTGATTTCTGAGTGTAATTTGGCCTTCCTGTTATATTTTGCCACTGTTTCAAAAAGAAATATTAAAATTTTGAAATTCAATTTTCACCGTATATATTGTATATTGTATTCCTGAATAGTTATTGCCAATAAACACTGCCAAACATAAGTTACAGTTTGGTGTATTTGTTTATTTAACTGTGATCTGTACAGCCATTGTTTGAGTCTGGAATCTCTACAGCATGGTCGCTTTGCTTATCGGTATCCATCTTTCGTGGAAGTAATTGTAAGTTAGTACACAATATATTCGGTAGTCACCCTGACACAATAGATAGGCCAGTTGATTGTCTTTTATTGCTGGAATACTATCACAGTGTTCAAACAACGAAGGTCTACGATATATAGGAAGATGAAATATGATGCTAAGAAGGAGTTGATGAGGAAACCTCAGAGTAGGATAAACGCGAAGGATTCAGCATGACTGTGTGAAGAACCTTAGAGATGACATTGGTGATATTGGCACTCTGTTATTAACCTAAGACCATGAATGCTGAATGATGTTTACCTAGAACTATTGCTGTGCTGTCGCTATTTAAGAAGAACCTGTGATTTTTACTTTTCCATTTTAACGAAGGTTTATGTACCTCAGTACAAGTATTTCTATCAGAAACACCATTTTCAATAGTCTTAAACAGTACTACATTATCATTTTCGCCATTCGTACACTTTTCATTACAATAATTGAACCCAGTGATCGTCATTTAAACATTTCGAGAGCTAACAGCTGCCGTTGAATAACTTACGGTTGCTTTTAATTGACAAATTAGCTCAGCCAATGAGAACTGGTTAAACAAAACGTTTACGTTCGAAAATAAAATGCATTTATCAAGCAACAAGTGATGCTATCAAAGGCCACCTCGATTCCTGGTATTACTCGGAAAAATTAACCTGATCCTCCTGACCTCTATTAGCACAATGTCACAGTAGACTGATTGTCTAAATTTATCTTCGTCTTTAATCCGATTAACTTCGGCTCTCGTCATATTAATGTACACGTTTAGTCATTTAATAATATATACAGTATATAATGAAATAAATCTACAAATACAATGATTTCCGTAACTGCAACGAAAAATACCGATGATGCACGATTCTCTCAGGGACATATATAAAGTCAGAGTAATTGCTTTATAATATATTCATGAATAAAGGTCAGGATCAGGTTAATATACTGAGCCAAACAAGTTACGATACATGAAATCAATTGGATACAATTTTATCGTGGGTCAGTAATATAAATATGTTTTTAAGCATTTTGAAAATATGGTCTTTGATACATAATTTAAATTGATTATTATGCTTCAATTTCATTTAAACGTTTTGCAAAATCAATAAGAAAATGGACTGATGAAAATGTTCAAAGTGAGCAGCGACGTCAGCGTGACGTAAGTTTGCTTGTAGCATACCAATGGCTATAAGGCGTTGATTTGCATTCAGTCTCGGCATAATTACAGCAGAGAAATATTGAATTTTGCCTATGTTTTCACAATACAGGTACAATATCTGTGCAATGCGTATATTTTTATGTCGATACATGTTCATCATCATGGGTTTCCCGTGCAGTGCGTGCAAAAATAAAAAATCCCTATTGCCAGTAACACGATATTCTACAATAATCGATAATGGTCTGTGAAAACAGTCATACGATTAAGCAATCATGTAATCACAGTACATATAACACAAGTTTAAGCTTTAAGGTTTTACAAATGATCTAAGTATGTATCGTTACTTGTTTGGCTCAGTATATGATCCTCAACTTTCTTAACTTACAAAAATATCAATGTCTACACAATAAAAAGACACCATTTAACAAAATCCTCAATACTCAACAAAGCATGTAAGCGTACACATACGGAGTAGTATTCGCTTGTGAAAATGTCACGCTAGTAACAGCTGTAAGTTATACAAGTTTCGTATTTTCTCCCAAAATTCAAATTAATATATACATATATCACGCGCGATATTTGAGCTGTCCTCAAAGGGTAAAGAAACTGTAAAATATCTTAATAATATGATACTGAATATACATGGTAATTGAATATATGTCAAATTCGTTTTAACAAATTTGATGTTATCATCGATTTTTACATAAAAGCAAAACACACTTTATCTAACAAGATTTAAATGTGTCCTTGAAAATATAATAAAAACTGTTCAGTGTGACCGACTGCTGATGACACAAAGTTGTTTGTTTTAATAGGCAACATACCGATGCAATTTAATACGACTTGAATATACTTACTGTTGTATATGTTGGACCATTTTAAGGGAACAGTTTGCTGTATCGAGCGATCGATTGATTGTGTTAAGCTCATATTCTCTGCATTTAGGTTATTCAAGACAAAAAGTGCCCCTAAGACACCAACTAGTACTATCCCTGTATATACCTATTCTACCGCTAACATTAACGCATCTAGCGTGTTACGTTGACAATGACAACGTAACATTAACGATATTTGTGAAACGATTGCATTACACATTTTACAATTTAAGAGTCAGCGGAAGTATAGGCTATGTTTGTATAAAGTAGAGATATTAAACAATTAGTCTGTTTAATGTTAAATTATGTCGGGAACAAATTTGCTCTTTTGTAAAGGTCTCTCGCTTGCACAAGTTCTAGAGAATAATACATGTATTGAGGTATCAAAAGTGAGGAACGGGCGCATCCTTCGCATTGTGAATCCGCCAATATGACGGAAGGAAACTGGGTAAGCGGACGACATGTGATCTCCATCACATCCGAAAGGTTATAAGAGGATGAAGTATAACTAATGGAATCAGAGCGGAAAGAAGATCTGAGAAAGATTGTATACTCCATATAGGAGGCAATTTATAATTACCTGCTCCACTCACCTATGACGGTGATAATGAATGATTTAATATCACTGGTATATATAGATTTATTTCAACATAAATGTACAATAAACATGGCAATATAAAATTAAGACATTAGTAACAACAATATGTATGAATCAATAAAGCCACATCAATCAACATAATATGTTAAGGATTGAACACAAAAAGTAGTTCAAGTAAACACTCCTTAATTTATAGTATTGTGTGACATAGGAAGAATTTTATGAGTTATCACAGTAAGTTTATCAAAGAAAGACATTGAGCTACATAAATTATAAACAAATAGATAAAACGATGAAACAATTAATAATCCCTGACAGTAATAATGAATGAAAAAGCTAAACAAATAAACTTAATAATGTAGTAAGTTACAAATTATTAAACGGTTAAAAAGGAAAGACAATAAATTATTGAAAACGAGCTTAAAATGTATGTTTTAACTTTGCATATGAAAGAAAAAATACTTCTGGCATCCCTCACTTGTGGCAGACTGTTCCAAACACAACAACCATTGAAAGCAAAATGTTTATGTGTATGTGTGCATTAAAATGATAATCCCCTTCTGGAATACCAGGGTTTATTTATGTTATTTTGGGAAGAGGACCCATACCCTAGAAATTGGGGATTTGTGCGCGTTAAACATAGAAATTGGGGAAAAGACTAGCAATTACAGCAAAACATTAGGAATAAAAGTAACGGACATGGTGATTAATCAATAAATAATTGCTATTTATATAACTGCCTGTAAGAGACAAACTTTAGCTAAATTGAACCAAATTTTTCAGATGTATTTGTAATTTTTACATTCAAATTGGGAAAAATATATACTTGGTGGCATTTGGGAATATAGCTGAAAAACGGCTATAAAAACGGCTGGAAAAAAACTGAATACGAAACGAAAACTCCAATGACACGACAAATTTACAAAATTCACTCACAACTGATGGTATTTGTTGTCAATCACGAGTACAACAAAGTGACAAATAAATTAATCGAAACACATTCAATCTAGGTATATCTTTCATGCAGAAAATGGAAAACACAGTAGAAATAATGACACAGGAGACTGTCACGAGTTTTCTCCCTTTCTATATCGATTCTATGAGAAGAGTGAATCATATGTCTTTCATTCAATTGCTGGAGTTTCTCAATTAGCGCGAAAAGCAATGTATAAATCAACTTTTGTCAGGTAATTAAAATCGGATTATCTCAGTCAGTGCGAGTAGAGTAGCGTTTTCGAATATGGCCCTGATGTAGCCCCGCATACGTGTCTCTGTACTCCGTCTTTTACGCGCGTCTTCGTAACAGAGCCGTTGTACAGCGACAGTACAGAGATATGACGTCCGTGACTTGACTAGGCCTGATGATATTCCATTATAGTTGTATCTGCGTCATATTCGTCTGCGACTGAGACAGAATCTGATTCCGAATCAAAGATAACAGGGTCAAAAAAGTGTTTATATTGCGTGTCTATTTCTCATCAATCTTGCATGTTCGGAATACTTCGAACGTACGCGTTTGATTCGGAAATCCCTTCTTTCAACAATCCTATTACACATACATACAATAGTCATATTCATGTATATACTAGTACTCACTGTATTGTTCGATTTTCTATATTTTTGTGTCTGTAACAACGTTGAAATAAATAGGCAGAACGCTTTACTGTCACGGCCATTCACACGTACTGAAACGTTCTCTTCACCTTCATTGTTATCTGTATAGTTAAACCCTTACGTACCTTTATCAAAGTACGCATCACAGTTTTATTTCAAGACAAACAGTGAGGCAGACATCAAGGACGTCGTCGATTTCTTTCACTTTTGCCGCATTTGTGCTGATTAAGTGGGTTTTTTTCAATTATTTAGCATGGTGGCCCGGGGTCTGTCCCGATGTGACTCGATAGATGGGTGGGTGTATGGGTGGAAAGTGTTGATGGAAAAAGATGTTTCTTCAATCAGCTTTAGGTGTATTCGTCGAATGATTATTGTTTATATGTTTGTATTCGCATGCATTGGTGATAGAAGTTTAACTGAATGCATTCATGTAAGAGCTTCTTTAATGTTGTAAAAAACATACTTCTTGCTTATTGTTGTTGTATGGCGAAACCAGACGATACTCAGTAACAGTTCTGGTATCGGGCTATAATGATTTCTTGCTTATTGCTAATGTCTGATTTTGAAGGTAGATGACAAAAATTTTCGTTGAACAGCTTCCATGTTCACCTTCAAATATCGACGTATGCCAGAAATACACAAGTCACGATGATGTGAGATAAACAATATTTATAACAAATCGTGTATATATATGTGAAGAAATACAGCTTCAACCAAATAAAAGTGTAATTATTGGTGTTCATGCTCAGAATAAACGTTCAACACCTGATTCACGAGTTTCCACTAATTCACAGCAAGAATTTACGATATAGAGTACTGGATGTTTAATACCCTTTGACAATGAAACAAGGATGTGGTTGTCCCAATTAGTCAATAAACACAATGTCCAGTTGTATATATATCTTTATTGCCTCCATTCTCTGAAGATATACATGTGTTTATAATACAGACAGTTGCATATGCAAGAATGATAAAGGAAGTGAGCATCAATACACATATATTCACACACGCATACATACGCCAATAACCACATACGCACACACGCGCACACGCACACTTACAAACGCACACACATAGAACACAAACGCAGGCAATACCTGTATTCCCATCATATATGAACGTATTCATAATATCTACTTAGACCTAATTCATTCCTTATATTTCGTGTAAGGAAGAATAAGACGCAATTATTACCGCATAGTAAAGTACAAGAATCAGGATGCACTGTTTCCTCGAAATCGAAACAGAAAGAGAGTTCTAGAGACATTGTATGATAATGTGAAGGTGCAATGCGCCTGGTTAACATAGGAGTGTCATCAAATTCTCAGAACATAAAAAGTACATTGAAGTACGGTCATGTAATACACATAAAACAGTTATGTACATTAAACATTAAACAAAGTGTTCACAAATTATAAACCAATAATCGACATCCCTGATGTAGCCATTGCACCTCCAGCGAACACGTGGGAGAGTATGCATCAATTTATGAACCAATAACAAACATCCCTGCTGTAACCATCGCACCTCGAGCGAACACGTGGCAGTGTTTACATCATTTTATAAACCAATAACCAACATCCCTGCTGTAACCATCGCACCTCCAGCGAACAAAAACGTTGCAATGTATGTGTCCGTCAAATCGTATAATAAACCTGTAAAAGTTGTAAAATGTGGGATTCACATATAACACATTAGTTCATACAATTTATACTTCAGATTTCAAAAAGTCCCACCTGGTTGTCTCAGTAGGTAGAGGACTTGACGGTCACCCGGTTCGATTATCGGACCGGCAGATACATTTGTCTACAGTCAGTTGTTCCCTACCTATGATTTGTGTAGGGTAGTTGTCAGCTGTTTACGGAAGGACAAGTTGGTAGTGGTTAATAATTAATTCCAGGAAAACTGGTAAGACGCGTTGAATCACCATATATAGCTGTAAAATGTTGATAAATTTAAACCCAATTTTTATTTTCATGAAAGGTTCATTCATGACATATAAATACCACAATAAGGACTGATGACTGTCACTTTTACCATGCATTTTATGGAAATTGTGACAATTTGATAATTTGCCTACGCTTTAAATTGTACCATCCGATGTTGACCCAACGATAATCGTTTTTATTTTTACTTGAGAACGCTTGTTAACAATTTGTGAGATGGTATGCTAATAGAAACATGTTTGTAAAATATATATACATGTAGCAACTTTATTCTCTAGTTCGTTTTGAATTCACTATTTACAAGTTCGATAAAGATGAAGAATTCGTTAATTGTTTATTTGGAATCGATACAAGTACAATGTGATATTTCAATGATATGAATTGACTGCTTATTATTTGATTGCATCACACAGTATGTTATTATTTAAAACTTAATTTGATTATTTATTTGCCACTTTATATGAAAGTATATGTATACAGTATATATATGTCCCCGACACAATTGTAAACATTTTCAACAAGTATACCATCTAGAACCGCAATAAAAACACCTCGTGACACCAAACAGATGAGGGGCACGCAAAGGTAGAAAAATACAAAAGATCAGAAAATCATTTATATCTATTAAAGTCAGTGCTGTTTGTGTGTAAGAGTATTGTTACTCCTAGCCTAGCCAAAGGTTCGGAAAGAATACTTGTATAACATTGATATCTCACTTACCTACAAATGGAGGCCCTATGAGGCCACCGAGTCCACTGATCATGTAATTAAGTCCAATAGCATCAGTAATACCAGTTATACCGACTGTATCAAGCAGAATTACTGATGTTAACGACACAATTGTACCTAAAACAGAGACGCATGTGATTATACCATTTCACATTAGTACTTATTAATCTTATAACATACGTTCATCATCATCATCTCCAGTGATTGAATCACTCCGCAAGGAGTATAATCGCAATTGGCTAAAACCGTATATACATACGCAGCAGGCAGGACTGACTGTTTTCAAAATAAAAGTTCCACTATTTACAATTTCTATTAAAAGGATAAAAATATCTCCTCATGACTAGTGTTTTATATGTTGGCTGGCCAGAGCTGATTGGAAAGCATCCAGGCTGGTCTGGTCAACGACGTCTTGTGGCAACTTGTTCCAAAGCACGATGGTTGTGGGAAAGAAACTGTTTTGGAAGATGGAAGTGCGGGCTCGGATTTGGCTGAAGCGTTGGTTGTGCCCTCTGGTAGACTTAGCATTGATGAGCGGAGGATCTGGTGTTATATCCACAAGGTTGTGAATTATCTTGAAAAGCAAGGTTGTTCTGGTGTTGTTGCGCCGGTGTTGGAGGGAGGGTGTCCCATTTGAGGTCGGTAAGCATGTCGGTGACGCTGCTTGTTCGGGCGTGGTCATGTTTCATGAATCTTGCAGCGCGACGTTGGACCTTTTCTAGTTGGTTGATGTGACACTCAGAGTGAGGGGACCAGACAGATGAGGCGTATTCAACAAAAGGCCGAACGTACGTCTTGAAAGCATTAGACTTGGCGCTTGGAAGGCTAGATCGTATGTTTCGCCTGATGAAGGACATGGTCGAATTGGCTATTTTGGTGATGTTATCAATGTGTTTTTTCCAAGAGAGGCCTGAAGAAATGATAGCACCAAGATATTTGGCATGATCTGTGGTGTTGAGTACGTTGCCGTGGATACTATAGGTGTTGGGGATAGGTTTTATTTTTGTGGAGATGTGGATGACTTCACATTTGTCAGGATTAAAGGCCATCTGCCAATCATTCTCCCAGGATTGGAGACTATCAAGGTCATGTTGAAGTTGGCGTGAGTCGTCAGGGCTACGGATGATTCGATACAGGAGGCATTCATTGGCTAAGAGTCGAGCCGTGGATTGGACTTTGGAGGGTTGATCATTGATGTAGGCTAGGAAGAAAAGAGGGCAAAGGACGCTACCATGAGGGACGCCAGAGGTGACAGGTGAGGTAGCTGAGGAGCCCTCAAGGACATTCTTCTTACATATGATCATTGGTTCATAATTGAACATTTCACGACAGACATTTATCTACATATTATATACAGAGCAATTAAACATGTAACAGTTGCCCGTGCACCTCGTCTCCTATTGTTTTGTGTACCGGCGTTTCCTTGGGATTGGCTACTAACTAAGGGTAAATTTGTTTGTACCAAACCGGTCTGAATCCAAAACTGGTTTGTCAAACCTTTCATTTGTTTTAACCAACTGGGTTCAAACTATAACAAGTCTCTGTATTTGTTTATAACAAATCTTAAACTGGTTAATCAAACTGACCGGACTACCTCCAGGTGCGGTTTATCTGGTTTGATTTATCCGAATAATCGTATAGGCCTACTAGATAAACAAAATGGTGGACTGATTTTATGCCGGGTGACCGTACCACTCGTATGTGGGGCCATGTTAAATCAAAGCTCTGTTAGCGCTGAAGGCCTGGGGCTGCAGATAGCTGAATTGTGGATTTGCTTGCCCTGTGTAGATCTTGTGACAGTATATTATTAACTACTGTATTTCTATATCATGTTACCAGCATTTTTTCCATTAGTTATTTTGTGCAGACTAAACAAGTCGGTATATCTTGTGCATCATTGATAACCCTAACCCTGGTTTATATGTTCGTGATTATAAGAACATTATAAGAACATTCACATTCTGTCTGTTACTGTATTCAGCAATCATTACTTTCCAGAAAGTTGGCAATTTGAAGAAACAAAAATTATGACAAGCAGTCACATAGATTACGTATGCGGTATGGCTAATATAGTTTCAACGTTTAAGCTGAGACTAATATATACATGTATATATTGGTACGAGGTTTACGTTCCCGTTTGATATATCCATTTATCAAGGTTTAATAGGGAGAATTGTATGCATGCAAATCGGACATGTTTATTTCTAACGCGACCTAGACATACTCCGGATTAGTATAAATATGGGTAATTCCCTTTAACCATGCGGTACAAACGAACATATAACGTTAGTTAACGTCGTGCTCGAATCGCAATAAAAAACAAAGACGCATACCCAACTTTCGCGTCACTGTGGTCCAACCAACTTCCTATAGAATTATAGAAGGAAAATACCTTCAAATGGCGATATTATACAGAGGATATTGAATGAGTGTTGTATGAGTATTGAATTTATTGAACGAGTTATTAATTCTTGTTATTCAACGATTTCAATACTAAACAACACGAATTTGATATTCTTTTTATCACGTACCCAACACAATAAGGTAAAAACACATTTTATCATTTTCTATTTTATTAAATATACTAGTACATTTGTATATACAGGAACACTGTAGTAAAATGTTCAAGGAAGAGATTTATATATTTCCTTTACATGACGACATGCTGTTATGCCTTGACTTTCTGAGGAAGGCAGGGGCCCCGATTAACCTACCTCAGAAATACCTTCGGATAGGGACAAGCATAGTGGAAGAAGTGAAGTCAGTGGGTAAAGCCAGAATTTCAGCAGTTACCATTAGCAAAACAACAACAATACCCCCCAAGTTCGGCGATCAAGGTAATGTGTGAAGTCCAACAGCAAGTGACAAACTATTGTTTGGAGTCCATGGACGACAACAAAGTTTTCATTAGTACACTTCACGAGGGAGGTTCAGAGCTTGGAGTTTGTATGCTGAATTTGTCAGACACAAATTTGTCAGCGGGTCAACAAGTCGCGTTAGCCCACGAAGTGACTGTGGTTCAGCCCATCCAACCAGATTTGAATGAACAGCTCCAGGTCCGCCAAGTTATGGCAGCACATAGCGGTTCAGTTGGCCCCAGCAGCACAATGCCTGCACATCTAGTAGACTTGTTTGAGAGAGCCCGAGTCAGTTGAGAGAGTTGCTATTTGTGTTTGAGGACGTGTTCGCTAAGGATGAATTTGATCTGGGGAACTTCACATCTGTTGAACATAGTATTGAGACAGGTGATGTTAGACCGATCAAACAAAGAATGCGAAGGACACCCATGGGTTTTGCAGCGAAAGAGGAGGCCCACCTTCAAAAGATGATGAAGGCGGGAGTCATACAACCTTCTGCTGGCGAGTGGTCCTCAGAACCTGTGCTGGTAAGAAAGAAGGATGGTGGGGTCAGATGGTGCGTAGACTACAGAGCGCTAAATGCAGTGACAATTAAGGATGCATATCCCCTACCTCTAATTGAGGATTGTATGGACATGCTGGCAGGCCACAAGTGGTTTTCAAAGCTGGATGCCAATTCTGCTTACTGGCAGGTCCGTATCAAACCAGGAGATAGGAAAAAGACGGCTGTTGTTACAAAGTATGGCCTGTATGAATTTGTAAGAATGGCCTTTGGATTATGCAATGCACCAGCCACATATGCAAGGGCAATGAATTTGGTGCTTCATGGTTGAACTGGAACACTGTGCTCTCGTTCCTCGATATCTAATGGCACTGGGGAAGACTTGCATGCATCATCTAAGGAATTTGAGAGACGTACTTACAAGATTCCGAATATATCTGCTCAAACTAAAGTCCAAGAAGTGTGACCTGTTTAAACGCAAAGTAGAGTTTCTAGGTCGCTAGGTCGGACCCGATGGAATTGAAATCGGAAAAGCGGATATCGATGCTGTTTTGAACTGGTCCAGACCAACATACACTAGAGAGGTTGTGCGTTTTCTAGGATTGGCAAATTATCACAGGGCTTTCATAACAAATTATGCCTATAGGGCTGTTGCACTTTACGACATCACGGGAAAGAAACCATTCGTTTGGGGTGATTCCCAGGAGGACGCGTTCAGTGACCTGAAGGCAGCATTGACTAACCCACCAGTACTTGGCCTCCCCAACAGCAAGGATCCTTTTGGGCTAGACACTGATGCGTCGGACGTGGCTATCGGAGGAGTGTTGAACCAAATGCAAGGAGGAACAGAAAGAGTTATCTCATACGGTTCCTATGCCCTTTCCCCACAGCAGCGAAGATACTGCACAAATAGAAAAGAGTTGCTAGCTGTTCACGAGGTAGTTCCGGCACTACCTGGTAGGGAAACCGTTTACAATCAGGACTGACCATAGCAGTTTGACCTGGCTTCTGCGGTTTAAGGAGCCCCAGGGTCAACTGGACAGGTGGATGGAGGAGTTGAGTCAGTATGATATGGTGGTAGTGCATAGGCATGGAAAAGACCATGGAAATGCGGATGTACTTTCGAGAATGTCTCCAGAAAGCTACAGAGCCGACACAAGACTGGGTGAGTTACCTTGTGGAGGCTGCAAATACTGTGCAAAGGCGCACAGCAACTGGCGGGGTTTTGAAGAATGTGTTGACGACATAGCGGCATTAGGTCCGAAGATCTATACCACTAAAATCGAGGCTGGAGATATTAAGATGTTTTTAGACTGCGAGTCCAGCCCAGAAGACCCTACAGAACTACAAGAAATGTGACAAGCGAGTCTGGTCCTAGTGAATTATATGAAGGCACCGTTGGTCAATGAAATAAAAAAAAGACAATACCCAAACAGTCTGGGACCTACCAACAGACCGGATTCAAAAGGCCCAAGGCAATGACGCAGACTTGCAGTTCCTTAGTGTATGGCTGGGCACCCAAGCCGAGCCAGTAGAAGGCGAATTGTTCATAGCCAGCCCGACAGCTAAGTTTTATTGGGTCAACCGGGACAGCTTTGTCTTGAAAAATGGGCTAGTCTGGAGAGTGGACCCTAAGTCTGGCACACACCTGCTAGTCATACCGGAAGCATTAAAGGCAGACGTTTTGTTCCTGTATCACAGTATCCCAGCATCGGGACACCAAGGTGAGGACAGGACCTTGGCAAGGGCCAAGCGCAGGTATTTCTGGCATGGGATTTCAAGGGATGCGAAGCAGTATGTAGCATGCTGTTCCGCATGCAATAAGTGGAAGAAGCCTGTTCGGAAGGCAAAATGGGCAATGTCAAAATACCACGCAGGTGCACCACTGGAGCGAGTCCATACGGACTTTTTGGGCCCGCTACCAAAGACGTCGAGTGGAAACGAATATGTCCTAATGGTAGTGGACCAATTCACAAAATGGGTGGAATGTTTCCCCTTACCATCACAAACGCAAAAGCGGTCGTGGACAACTTCTTTTCCCGTTTTGGTTGCCTATTTCAGATATTCACAGACAGAGGTAGCAACTTTGAGAGTAAGCTGTTTTCAGCGGTCTGAGAACTGCTGCAAATACACAAGTCTCGCACAACAGCATATCGCCCTTCCGCGAACGGTCAGGTGGAACCTTATAACCGGACCTTGATGGATGCGGTCAGATGCTGTGTTGGTAGAAACCAGGGCTCGTGGGATAGACTACAGCCACATATTGCTGGAGCTCTGCTAATGCTGGGAAGAGAAGTCAAGATGCCGGCCGATTTAGTTTTCCCAACAGACATCGAGGAGGTGAAGGATACTGGCGAATATGTGGCTCATCTTCAAAGTAGCATCAAGTCCGCTCATGAAGTAGCTAGGGAGGTGTTAAAGAGTAACGTGGAAATCATGAAGCGGAACTATGATGTGAAATTATACAAGAGGCAGTTCGAGCCAGGTGACGTAGTTTACCTCCTAAATGCGGCTACCGTAAAGGGACAGAGTCGTAAACTTGGCCCACCATAGAAAGGGCCAGCAGTTGTAGAGACAAGAATCCCATCATATCTCTACAGAGTACGCATGCAAAGGGGATCTGCAACCATCAACCATGACAGGATGAAGCCCTGCAAAATATCCGCTTTACCAGCATGGGGTTAAGAGAATACAGAGGGAGCTCAAGAGTTCAGAACGGTCAAATAAAGAGGACAGTATCGAACCGGAATTGTATTGCGTTTGCAACGGGCCGGACTCTGGCCAGTTCATGGTACAATGTGACACCTGTGACGAGTGGTTTCATGGCGAATGTATCAACCTCACTAAAGAAGAGGTACAGGAATCAGTAGAGTACATATGCCCTAAGTGCACTAGGTAAGTAGGTCAGGAATCAGGCAGGCAGTATTAATGGTAATGCTATGTACTTTAAGTATTCATCTAAACTCATTTCAGAATATGGCGGAGGCTACTCGCACGCCGACGTCCCCTGAAGCTGAATCCCCCAGGAGGAGCCCAAGGAGGCCGTGGAGAGGTCCAGTTCAGCAATTGAGGTCAACACAGGAGTACTGTGATGTGCCTTTGAATACCCCAATTGATGAGATAATAGAAAATAACAGGAAAGGAGAGAAAATGAAGAGAACCAAGAAATCCTCATTGCACAATACAAGATTGCGAAGAGGAGGAAGCGGAATAGCTGGATAAAACATTTAGAGCCAATGTGTCGCTCCATCAACGCAATCGTTGGATGTGTGAAAACCTGGACTACCGGCCGCCAGCTCGCAGACATCCGAAAAACGTAGTGGCTCCATCATGCACCATGGCTCGGGATATCAGACTCCAAGTAGATCCTTCACTACATGTGATCCAAGAGCAAATCATTAACATCAAAAGGGAAACAAAAAGAGGAAACCAGTACGTCTGTCGAGGTCAAGCGAGAGTATAGCCTGATAACAGCCCAAGATCCCATTATTATCTCGAACGATGAGGTGGTGGACAAGGAAGATATTTCCCGGTACCCAAGTAGGGCAATCGATAGGAGGGAAGAACAGGGCAGAACAGACCAGCAGCCTGGAAAGGCGTCTGCAGACAGGGAGAACATTTCCCGGTCTCCAGAGAGAACGGAAGTAGAGCAGGTGGAGCCCGTTAGGAGACAAGAAGCTGACAAGGGTCAGAATAGCGAAAACAGGGCAAATACCAAGAGAAAGGACAGAGGACACCAGCCCCGGTCCAGGGTTTTTTACAAAAGGGATTTGCCAAGGGTGGACAGAGACCACAAGTCTGCAGAATGGAAGCGATTTACGTCACCGCCTCAGCAGAAAGAGACAGGAAGGGGACAGTGAGGCAATTCCAGCACTTGGCCAGAGCAAAGGGAAGGTACGCCTAAAGCACTGCGGGATTTCGAGCTGCAAGTCGACCTCCGTAATGCTCGGCGACACACCATGGAAAAACACCTCCCGATGCCGCTTCAGGATGAGAACATTGCGGACATGGCCTTCAACAATAAAAGGATTGAATTGCTCATCTTTGTTAGGTGCTACTTGCTGGGAGGCGAGGGCTCGTTTTGGGATTTGGTGATGTGGGTGAACAGACAGAGGGCTATCTCAGAAGATACATTTGTACCTGAGACAGACACGGTCTGGCTGACGGAAACCTGTCATCAGCAGTTTGGAGGTACCAGAAAAGTTTACGTTGTCGCCGGTGAACAGCGAAGCACTGCTCTGGCGGGTACTTCTAACCATGTTGGACAAACTCACAGAAGACGATAGGCAACGGTTCAAGCTAGGGAAGGTCAGCGAGACAGTGGAGTGTGGAGGAGATGACTTCCAAGTCCTTGACAGTGTTGGATATGAAGAATCAACTAGCGCATCAAGATGCTTTGAAGCGTTCGACTCGCACTTCCATGCGGACCGCCTAGGCAAAGCATTATTCGGCAACATCATGGAGGCGTTAGCCGACCTGCTTTATGCAGATGTGGGATGTCGTCCGAAGACCGACATTACCGTAGTAGGTAGGGGGTCATGGTGTTCTGCGACCCAGAGTCATTCCCAGAGAAGCTACCTAGTGTGAAGGGTTTTGGGTCTGCAGTCGGAGTACACCCGAAGAAGTGCCACATGCTCACGGAAGAGAGATTGTCGTGGCACTTGGAAAGACGGGGTTGGACAGGAATGAGCCAGAAAGGTCCTGGGAATTGCAGGAGAGAACCATGGTTCGACTGCTGCAGTGTAGTATGCCGGTCCGACCTGTTATCATACACATGAGGGAAAGACTGGACCAACATGCCGGGGAGGTGAGCGTGAAATGCCTAAAACTCATGAAGGCAAACACAGCTCCCACTCGGAAAATACATCACCACTCTTTTGGCGGAACCGTGGAGCATGTAGTCGGTTGGCTGGAGGAATTTCCTAACTGCCACTTTGGTTTTAGCATGCGGGTGACCTCTTTTGACAGGTACCACAGGACCTTGCAGAGAGTCCCAGACAACAGACTCTTGCTGGAAACCGATGCACCATATTTTAAAGCAGCGGCAGCCAAGGCAAGTACGCCTCCATTTCTGGGTGACATTGGGGACCGGAAGTGGTCAGTAGGCACCGAAGCACTTCAATGGCCCACGTCATGGAAGTAACTACTAGGAATTGCCGAGACCTGTACGCAATCTAGTGCACCTAGGACCCTGCCTGTTCAGCGTTAGCGGAGCAGACGGCTGCACAAAGTAGCCCCTTAATAGGCATTAGATAGTGGAACAGGATGAATGGGTCAGCGTGAGTTGGACTCGTCAAACTATGTATACCCCACTGTTCTTTAGAATAGGAAGGAGTGTGGTAATCCCGGAACAGTACGGCACCGGAAAGAGTCGGGACGATAACGATTATGCGCATGCGTAAGAGAGGGGATAGGTTCTCGTTCTGGATGTCATACCTACAAGACGGACAAATTGTTTGCTGCGACTAACTCAGCACTTCACTAACGCAAGCCATTCACATAGACCACTGGTAGGAGCCATTGTTCCAGAGACTTGCTAAGAAGTTAGGTGAGTGCTTTACAATTCACTTATATCAAGCGCAACTATAAAACGTAAATAAAGGAAAACAATTCCTCTCAAAATATATGTAATGACGTCATCACATAAACAAGTCTCTGACGTCATTCAGTATACACGCGTTCAGCGAGTCCATTCAATCTCTCTGACTCGGTTTGCTGTAAAGTGTACGGAATTTAATACATTTTGATTGATAAAGGACTGAGCTCCTCGTGCAAAGATAACTATTATTGTTAAAAGTTCTTGTGTAAACTGAAGATGTGTTGATGTCGTCTGAAACATGAATCATTTGAGATGGAATAAACTCACTGAATTGGATAAATGCGTTGAAAGAATTTTGCTGAACATGCTTAGTAAATCTGTCATATAAGTAACTTGTTGATATTGTTCATCATCATCGTTTTGTAAATTGTAAACAAGCAGCGTATGGTTTTCATTTAGATTTTCCCCCCTCATTTGCATATTATATGCACACTGTGCAATATGATATTTATTGTATCGTAGAAACATGCACGGGTATGTGATAACTCGTCTGAACAGATGGTCGGTATTATTTGATAATTAAGCCATGATGTTGCAAATCATTGATCGTTGCGTGCACATATGATGCATGTTTTTGTCACTAATGGGTATAAGGCATTTCATGTTCCTGAAAGAGATATTTGAATTTGAAACATAACTACTTATTTGTTATTCAGATAGGTAAAACGAATGCATTAACTTTGATAAAAACGACACCATTTAGTTGTATGCGCGTTAAATTATTCATATACTGGAGATTAACATTTTTCCTTTATTTTGCGCATTACACTACAACGAAAGGTATAGAGAGTAGTAAATGTATGTTATTGTAAATCACCAACCTACGGTCGAACCTACAGGTCAAATGTATGTCTGCTTAATCGGAACCTGACTATAAAATCGTCCACGTAGTAACGTTGCAAAACAGAAGTTACATAGTTCTTGACTCCGACTTTCTTATCGAGCACCTGTCTGCAATCACAATACTTCTAGCGGTTAAAACTGCAGTAAATGGAATTATATTTTGATGCGACTGTGTCAACTGGATCTAAATAGTTATGGTCTTCTGACACTAAGATCTTGTACAATCAAAATCACGTGTGTCAATTTTATTCGACTAAACCATCTGTTTGTTTGCAGACCAATCTTAATCATAACTGGTTTACGTTTTTCAACCAAACTACAACAAAACTGAAACCTCAAACCTAAACTAAGTCTTGCAAAACAAATTCGCCTTAAATAAGTATTTGTAAACCATATTTGATATGACAGAATATGACAGATGCGAATGTATTTTAGGATTATGTTCGGGACTTGGTAGGCATACACTTGCTATAGAACTAACATAATGTGTTCCATGGGGTATCTATGTATTACCCAACCCTTTTGAAATTGTGTTGTGCCGTGGTGTCTAAATGTTTACGGTTTATATTCAGATGTTTGTCCCTGTTTCGTGTTGTGCTGTCCATTGTTTGTCCATTTGTGTCAGAGCATTAATGAGCTTGGCCATCTTTAGTTTTTATTAAACTTCTTCCACTTTTCTAAGCATAAGGTACCTATCACTGAGGCATATCTATCCATTAGATTTCTCTAAGCGTCTTTCTTTATTATGACGTCATTGGGCAGCATCGGTAACGAAACCATCAACATAAGAATGCGAAATAGCCACAAGAGTAGAGACAAATAGAAATAAGATATAAATGATATCTATTTAGAAGACGAATCAAATTTACGACTATACCAAGGGAGTATTAAGTTGTGTAATAACACAGTAGAACAGAGAGAACATTTTCCTTGTAACAACCACATAAGGTTTTCTTCCCATTTTCGACCTACGATTACTGACTTTATTGGCTTGTTCCGTGATGTATTCCATCCATTATACTTTTCCCCTTAACTATATTCTCCATAATTGTTTTTGATGGTCGCCCTGACCATTCCTTGCTCCCCCTATTCCTATACATGTTACCCCCTATTCCTATACAGGTTACCCCTATTCCTATACATGTTACCCCCTATTCCTATACAGGTTACCCCTATTCCTATACATGTTACCCCCTATTCCTATACAGGTTACCCCTATTCCTATACATGTTAACCATTCCACCTCCTCAGTCTCGAATGTTATTTAGATTTTTGTTTCCTAGAGTCTGTGTGGTAATATATTGTTTTAATATGTGGCGTTCCCTGTTACAACTTAATCGGTCCTAAATAATTGTTAAAAGCCTTAAAATTCAAATACCGTACATGGTTAAGTGACAAACATTTTGACCGTTTCAAGCATGACATGACAATATAAATGATTACCCATGGATGTTCCGAATATAACAGCATATACCAACAAGGACCACAGTGTATTCAGCCAGGAACAAAACGCCGTACTCACCCCGCATATAATGAACAATATCTTAAACAACATCTTTCTGAAATGTAAAAAACATATTTGGTTTCGTAACTTAGTTTTAGCTGATGGATGTAATATACTTCTCAACAACTTTAAAATGTTCGACATTTCCAATAAGTGTTATTTTACTCACTTTGATTTACGAGTATGTGATTGAAAAGGTCATTTTTAACTTCTACCTCACTCAATAGTATTGCACTATTTAGTGCATGCATTACCTATAAAATTATTCGAATAAAACATATATAGTCTGATGTAGAATCAACAAATATAAATAAACGTGAGTTGTTGAAAGTAAGCGACAAACACGAATGGATTGTCTTGACAAGTATTAACACATTAGCCACGTCATTATAATTATTCCGTACGTAACATGACTTAAAATTTATCTTGTTAAAAATGTACGACCATTTTCTCATAACATTAATTTCAAACGGACTATTATGTAAAAATACCCACTTGTTTACAAAAGGTCTGTCGGCAATAAATCCCAAGAATATACGACCAAAAATGCTCCCCATACCGATAGCAGAAGCAACCCAGGCTGAATCTCTCTCTTATATCTGTACAAAATATAATGAAATACTGAAAATGTGTTGACATTACAAACCAAACGTTAATAATGCCACGAAAAAAGAAATACATATGATGTTAATAATGTGATGCCTATACCAAAGAATGTCTCTGATTACCGTTTTATCGCTGGGAGTCAATAATAAATTGAATATACGCACCAATGGCATTTTTATTTATCGAAGAACACAAATAGTAGAACACACTAGAACTTAACAACATAAAACAACACAAGGTATTGTCAAACAACCATTTAAGAGACAGTTTCACTAAATAAATTCACATAGTATTACAAAAACACGAGGGCCATGATGGCCATATGTCGCTCACCTGAGTACACTGCCATTCTGATTGAATTACACTAATGTGCAAATAAATAGGTATAGGTTCAATAAAAAGTTAAAATATTCACTTTTGAAATCTATTTTAGCTCATGTGACCTACTGATGCAACAGATCGGAACCATTTATACAACTTTGAAAGAGGACCCCCCACGGATAATTTCTACGAAACTTCGTCAAAATCTATTCAGTAGTTTAGGAGGAAATGTTGTTTATAATTTCCACTTTGTATATACAGGGGACACGACCCGACATGTGTTTGACGGAACTTAATAATGTATGTAATCTTATAAGAGGACAACTAGACAATGCTAGACAATGCTAAACACCAGATATCAAAGCTCTCGACCTAAGGGTTTTGCACTTTTAATGTTGTTTAAAGAAAATGTCAACACACGATGCAGGGGCCGTATTCATGAAGCTTCTTAGAAATTTTCTATAGATTTGTCTTAGAACATTTTTTTCCTCTTAGAATTAAGAAAAATCTATAACTTTCATCTAAGAATATTTCTAAATCATTTCTAAGAGAAATTTAGTCTAAGAGGAAAAAAAATCTAAGATTTTTTCTAAAGCGTAGCCAAGGTGTTTTCCGTGGAGATTCCATACTAAAAATAGCAACTATGACGTTTCAGATCATGTCCCTCTCTTTCGAAACAAAATGGCTGACACATGAAAGGGTGGATACGTCGAGACAGGGAAATTGAACGTTTTATGGAGTAAATCGTGCGTGCCAGAATATGTCTGGTGTGGAGAATGGTTGCATTCACGATATAGTTTGAAGCGATGTGTATTTGATCCGTCGTTTTATTCTTATGCCGTGGCTGTAGATCATTTAATTCAACAAATGCAGTTGCCGATAATGGAAATTTAACAGGGGTAAAAATAGCGTATACACCGGAAGAGTAATAACATCGTCTGCATGTATACAAACATGGAAGGTGCAATCAACCAAGTGATTTTAGAACCGGTGAAGGAGACAGTGACTCCCGTCAAGAGGGAAGACAAGTTTTCTGACGAGGAGTCGCTGCTACTCTGCAGCGTTATGGGGGAAAAAAATCAGCAATTCCCCAAGTATACTAATCACCAGTTGATTAAAGTTAGGTTTGGTCAAGGTAAGGCCATAAATTTAGTTTTTTTAATGAGTTATTTTACTGTGACATGACTGCATTTGTTCGGGTTATTATATGATATAATTATTAATTATACAAGGAATCTGTTTGCGATACACTAGCTCCATTTCGTAATAGCCCCCCTTTCCCTTGGTCCTTTGTAGCGACTGGTGTACAGTAATGCATTTATACATGTGAGAAAGGCAGACAAACAGATTAAAGAGAAATTTTACTGGGACTTCCATTAGCCTAAGCTGCATGTAGGTAGATAGAGACTACCTCATGCCGGTCTGGGATACCAACCAGTTAATCTCTACTTGGTTGTGAAACACTGCTCTAAGAAATATTCCAAGTTGTCATTTTTCCCAATTTCCACTGAAATGCCGCTAAAATTCCCAATTTCAATGCCATGGGCTATCTTCCAAAAACAGAGTGAAAAACCCTGTGTATATTAATGTGATACTAAAAAGCGTCTCGGAAATAAAAAGTGTCTACATATATTTGGTCTTCATCTCTCAGAACTCGTTCAAATAGTATGTGTATCTAACTATCTATTAACTGACAGTCTACGGTACAGTAGACAAGTTTAGCCTCTGATTTGACCTTGTTTAGCCTCTGTTTTGACTTTGTGACATAGTTCTTGACCTACGATACCCCAATATCGAGGTTGGCCAAGATTTCTTAGAGATGATCAATGTGACCAAGTTTTGTAAAGATACAGGGCAATACTGTGACATCTAGTGTCGAGACAAGCTATTTGTTGACGAACGACAGACAGAGATTGGTAAAAAAAGCTGACCTTGACTCTTTGGGATAGGTGAGCTAAAAAAACAATAATAGTAAGTAGTCATATAAATATTGATTTATTCAATATTAATTCAACACAAACAATAATTGCCTGTAAGTATAATTATGGAAATGCATCAAATTATTACACATTCATTTATTTAAAAAGAAAACAATTAAAATTTTAGGACAAAACTTGAATATGTACTGACACATTATCTTTCATAAGTTTGTCAAGTTCACATAAACATAAATACAGAGAGAGAACATACATATGTCATGCTGAAATGATTATGGTCCAATGCAACACTGGCTGACTAATTCTCTAAATATTTCAGGTGTAAGTAGCCAAACAAAGAAATCCACATGGAAATTGGTAGCTGACAAATACAATGCATCGGCCGAAAAGGGAAGAACAAGTGATAAACTGGAAAAGAAGTGGCTGAATCTGTCCTCCAAACATCGTATGATGTACATGGACTACCTAAAAGACTCAAAGATGACAGGTAACGCATGACTTACATACACTAAAAAGAGCCCCAATAAATGAAGATTATATAGTATGGCTCGTGTTATGAAGTTGCATCATGGTTAATAAACATTATTGACCTATAAGGCCTACAGTACAGCCAGCATTGACAACATATCATGAGTAAATGTTAGCATACAAGAGTTGCATATATTACCGTAAAGGGTTTAAATAAATGGTATTGACATATTGGAGGACTCTTGGACTTAAGAAAAGGACCCTCCAAAATTTTGAGTGAAGGGTCCTGGGACTCTTGTGTTTTCAGGTCCAGTGAAACCCCTGCTGTAAATTCATTATTTTTATGTGGGGGATTTAATTTTGTGGATTTTGTCGAAATACTGAATCATAATATATGTGTATTTAAGGAAGTGTAAATCCAAACATTTATGGCCACACTTAATAGTCTTTTTACCAAAGCAAGACCTGAAATTGTGAATGATTTTACAGTATGCAATTAACATGAAATACATCAGTGAATTTTCCTAATGTGTCCTAAATAAGATAAGTTCATTGTTGGAAAAAAAAACACAATTGACAAAGTTAAATTTCTTGTGGCTTAGGATTTTATGCAACTATTGCACATTTTAGATTGAAAAACTACAATAATCAATTAATAAAGTTTGAGATTGAATTATTTATTTCAAAAGGAGGAGGATCAGCTCTGAACAAAGGGCCAAGCTTCATCACCATGGGTGTGATGGCTGTACTGGGGGTGGACTCTGTGTCAGTATTAGGGGCCGGAGATGAATCATGTGATTCAACCGTAAAGATGTTGAAACGGTTGAGAGAGTAAGTGGTATCTATTGATTACACCTTGTTAATTAGTTTACTATGATTCCATTGAAAAAATATAATATAGTTAAATGAAACAATGGCTAACACTGAAGAACATGAATATCCCCAAAGATATTGCTTGTCACAGCTATGTAAGCTTTAGAAATAAAGCGCAATGGCTTAAAATTAAAAACACAACATTATAGGATTAAAGGACGATTTTTTGACGTTCATCGACGTGTAAACACCCGATATGAAGGAACACATTGAATAAAGCCCGGAAGGGCTTTATGTTAAATGTGTGCCTTCATATCGGGTGCTTACACGTCGATGAACGTCTAAAAATCGTCCTTTAATACTTATAATTCCAATTAGCATTAGAAACGACATAAAAACAACCCCATTTGTTGTCTCCGGATACGGCCCTGCGCAAAATATAGATGACGTCATCAAAACGTACGTCACGTTTTGGTTAACTTTATATTTGTAAACAAGCCAGATTTGCGGTAAAGTTGTCGATCTGTCTTAATTTTACATTAAATTAGCGGATGGAAATCTACAGCTCGACAAGTATCTTTGTCTTACGGATATAAATACACATTTTAAAAAAATATTCCAGGGGCGGTTAATCTTCGCTGGAACAGCATCCAAAAATGATGTTTACACAAGTATAAACGTCACTTTATGCAGGGATTTGCCGAGTTTGGAATTATTCATATATATAAACTGAGTAACAATTTTAAAGCAAGTAACAAAAAAATTACAGTAGCTCTTATTTGTCACATGTTTCAGGTAAGAAAAACAAAATTCAATCAAAGCAGAACTAATAGTTGTGCTCAAAGACTTCGTCTATCACATTTCCTTCAAATCTTTTCTAGTTGTACAATTAACAACCACAGCATTGTTCTTCAGTATGTCACTTTTGATTAATTTATGTTTTATTCAATATTAGCGCAGAAGATGAGACAAGGGTTTTAGACAGTGAAATGCCTAGGCCTAAACATTTGCTTACAGCAACTGTAGATGTAGCAACAGCTTCACCTGATGCAGTTGAACCTAGGTAATGTCAATGTATTATCTTTTTAAAAATTCATTTTAAAACTTTTTACCATATGATTTAATTGATCTTGGAAATGGCCATAATTTAGTCAATACAATAGCACCTGACTAAATTTACACTTATAAATAATGCTCATTCGGTGAAATAAAATTCGCTCTTACACAATATTAAACAAATATCTTTTAATATTTCTTTCGTAATGAAAACACATTTATGTAATAGGAATAATCAGACTTATTCACACTCAACCGTAAACAACATTGTTTGTTTCCTGTATTCAAAATATTTGGTTCTACACTAAATGCTTTATTGCCTTATAGAATTTTTCCAACATTAAAAACTGCACTTCTTGTGCTTTAAACAAAGCAGGTTATCAAAGATCAAAGCAATAGCATCAAAAGTAAACCTAATACTGAACTTTATGAAAAATGTCTACCATTATGTCTAAGTTAAAAAGGGTCAAACTTAATTAAAATATCATCGAGATATGCCAGTTGTCTAGTAATGTCTATTAATGATAGAAAGTTAGCATATAAATTTTCGTTGTTGTAGCATTGACATTTAACAAAATAAACGTAATTTTTTGGATGATGGCAGCGGAAATAATTTTTATCTCTATGCCTGATACGGTTATTTCATCTATTCTCTGCACATTTCAGTGTTACCAGTGTATGTACTTGCTGTTGCCATAGCCACACACTAGAGCAGCTGAAGAAGCAAAAGATGCTCTTACAAATTGAAATGTATAAGAAAAAGCTGAAATTAATGTGAATGTAATATGTTGTTATTTGTTTATGCTGTTATACATTAAATTAAATTAGTGACATAAATCATTCAATGAACAACAATGGTTAGTTACTTCCTATTACCTGGCATATTTAGTGTGATAAAATGCTTCAAAGTATTGAACAAATTATGACAGACTGATAACCTATGACAAATGGATGTCCTATCACAGACCAATGTATTATCAACATACCAATGTCCTATCAACATACCAATGTCCTATCACATACCAATTTCCTATCAACATACCAATGTCCTATCAACATACCAATGTCCTATCAACATACCAATGTCCTATCAACATACCAATGTCCTATCACATACCAATGGCCTATCCCACACCAGACTCATATCCTACACCAGACTCATATCTTACAACACACCAATATCCCACACCAGACTCATATCTTACAACACACCACTATCCCACACCAGACTCATATCTTACAACACACCACTATCCTACACTAGACCCATATCTTACAACACACCAATATCCTACACCAGACTCATATCTTACAACACACCACTATCCTACACTAGACCCATATCTTACAACACACCAATATCCTCTAACTGACCAATATCCAATAACAGACTCATATCCAACAACAGACATATATTCTATAACGTAAAATATACAGGTACTTATGCGATAAAATACATTTCCTAACAGTTAAATCATACACATTGACAAACCAGTGTTTCAAAATTAACACAATGATTACATCAGAAATATCTGTTGGCAATATTCAGTCTGTACTGCAGCCCATTCTGAGGCCCGTTGTATTGTCTATTATTGTTTAGGGCATTTTGTCCACCATCTTGAGGTGGTACACCGTCCACAATCGGTATGTTGCGTGTCTTGCACACATTGTGCAGAACAGCACAAGCTGTTATTACTCTGGAATTATAAAATACTATGTTCTAACATTCAATACTTCATATCCTATACTTTATAAAGTCAAGTATGTACAGACAATAGCTTTGAAGTGTCAGCTGTCTAATTATAGCAGTTTTCAGTTGATTTTCTCAAATATTGCTGACAAGATGGAACAGAAATAACATCTATGCCAGGTTAGATTATGTGCTCAGTTTTGCTCCTCATCATTCTTTATTGTACACTTGGCGACCATAGCAAGTGTAGTTTTTTTTCACACTATTTTACTTGACGGTGGACATGATAAATTAACTTATTTCTGTATTGCCAATTGTTAATGATTAGGGTGTTTTGTCCATAAAAAATGTAGGCTGGTAGGCAGGAAAATGTGTTGTACAGAAAATTTAGTAGATACATGGACATGGTAAATGAAAATTATGAACTAAGTTTATAATGAATTAAAGTAACCCTACAGAAGTATCATGGCCATAACATTTCATTTGACTATGTCATGAGCAATAACAAAGCTGATGAAATATATCGCAACTTTGTTCAATTGAAACCGCTAACAGTTGTAAGGGGCATACTAGTAATAGTTGACAAAAGTTACTAACTTGCAAGCCTTCTCTGGTTTAAGGCGCATCTCCCCACGCATTATCCCCCATCTCCTCTTCAACTGACCGATAGCACGTTCTACCTTTGAACGGGTCTTCTTATGAGCTCTGAAAATTTTTATGAAATATTTAAATATCACATGACTTTGCTTATCTGCAGGATAGTAAAACAATTAATTTTTTTCTTACACTTATATAAGTTATAACGCGAGCATTTTGGCATTTGTTTTAATCTCATTTACATCTAGTTACCTGGTCAAAACAGTCCTGTGTGATAAAAAATCTTAAATGAGCTACATTGGTAATTATCAGACTAGACATGGCTTTGGTAAAAGTTGAAAGAAATTAACCAAAATGCTGAAATAATTACCTGTTGTAGTCTACTTGATGTACACCTTGCGGGTTCATAAAAGGCGTCAGAAGCCACTTCTTACAAGGATATCCCGAGTCACCGAGCAGGAAATTATCCGCCCCTGGAATACGGCCTTCCTCTAACAGCTGATGGAGCCCACTACACCTTAAAATTCTTGAGTCATGAGCACTCCCTGGCCAACGGGCAACACAGTCTATTATATTATCATCGCAGTCAATAACAATCTGGAAAAAAAAATCACAAGGACATTAACATTTTCTCTAAAAAAACAGAGACCAAGTTGACAGCAATTGAAACTATAGGCTGTCCATATTTGGGGTCTATACACACAAGTAACACTGTACAGCATATTTGATTGTCCATGTTGTTCAATATCATTTTGTTGAAAAAACATTAAGAATTACAAGACGCAGACAGTACATTGAGGCAGCATTAAACAAGCATGCAGCATATAGTGTCCATTGAAGTTTGAAATAATATAGTATATTCTTTCCCGTGGATTATAGTCCTCGGATCAGAATTTCTGCCTGGAAATCTAGACTAAGCAGAACTAGTCAATGGATGGATTATCAGAAGTCATATGACCAACTTACACAAGATTTATCAGGCACCATATCATCAGGTCAATTTTACCAAAAGTGACTAGATAGATAGTTATGTTTGTGAGGAAACAGATTATTGTTAATATTTACCTGTGTATTAATAGAATGATATGACATTCTATTTACATAGGCTGGTTCGTCCACAGATGGAGCCTGAATCTGGATATGAGTGCCATCAATAAGTCCAATCACATGTGGCATGCCAGCAATCCCAAAGAAACCCTCATTGATCCTTTGGAGGCGTTCAGGCTCAATAGGGAAGTTGAGGTGACGGCTTGCAAAATCATCATGCCTAATGGCATCAACAACCTCGGTAACACACCTGGACACAGATGGCTGAGATACAGCGTGTATGTCGCCATCATTCAACTGTATCCCTCCAGTGGCCAAATAACGTAGAGTTATTAAAATTTTCTCCACCAATGATAAACTGTTATTGCGTCTAGTTTCTGGTTGGATCTTTGGTCCAAGATGAAAATCTAGGTATTCAATACCAGCTCGGTCAAACCGGTACCGTTCCATTATCTCTATATTTCGAAGATTATCCAAATCTACACCACGTCTAGCCATATTATCTGCACAAATGAAAAAAATCTTGTGTAAGTTACTAACATATTTTTTTTTAATGATGATCATAGATTAAGATTCAGACAAAAATTTACACTACGCCCTCTTTCAAATTAAACCTCATCTTATACCATTTCCAATAATGTGCAGCACATCCATGTATTCAGAAATGTACTATGTATGTTTCATGGCATGGCCTTGCTCATTTACATTTGCAATATGTACAAATTACAAAATTTTATTTACACTATGCACAAGATAGTATGCTTCACATTTCTCAACATTTTTTGTTGGGAAAAGCTAAGTTTAACAAGCTAAAGATAACATTTCAAAAGGTATATAAGTCTGAATTAAAAAAGTTATTTCCCTTGTTTGATAACAATTACTGATGATGGCAGGAGTTGTTGTTAAGTTTCACAGTAATTTACACAGCCTTTGCATCGGTTTTGTTTTTTATTTATACTAATTACTTTTCTTAAAATGAAGCTAAAAGCTTGTAAGACATAAATGTAAATGAAGGAAAATACTACAAACCAAAATTCACAATAACATTATTGTGTATTTGTTTTGAATCCACAAAAATGCCATGACTCTTGAGTATCATCTTATTTCAACAGCAGTTGCCAATACATACCATAAAGGCTATAATCATGAGCATTTCAAACTGTATCCATTGCCGTATATTTGTACTTAAATAATTTCCAACTTCCAAGACTTCAATTCTTCTACACTTCTTTTCATGATCCATTGTCCATCAGCATTCAATTGTTGAGCATGCATTATCCATTGTGATAATACAAGCAAGGGATTTGTTGATATAAAGACATTGAACTATCTTACACAGAAAGTGCTACATTATTATACAATAGACACTTTCATGCCCAAGAAATACTCCAATGCCTTAAATCTATTTCATCCAGGCAGCCAGTCTGTGCTTTCTTATTAATATTGATTATAGGTCCAGCGAGTTATGGTATTTAACAAGCAAATAAGAGAAAATTTGCATATGCGCTCCGGTTAAAAAACAATCAATGTACACAGATAAACAATTTAATCCTATCTTAAATATACCAGACATTAGAATATAAGGTATGTGACGTGATTTGAGTTAATATGTATAGTTCTGTGTCTTTTATTATATCAGCTAGGTTCGCCATCAATAATGAACGACTTGTTTGTAACCAAGATCTAAAATAGTTCCCCAACATGTGACCATATAACTATGACATGACGGTGTAAGGCTAACGTTTACATGGCAGGCAAATTTCGGTGTAAAGACAAATATTTAATCAATGCTCATAAATACAGTCTTTCAGCAAGTTCGGACAGTCTTTTCCCTTTAATCTGCCAAACTACATTTAAGCAACCGGCCAGCGGACACATAAATTATTATTGTTAATTTATACTAATTAATTTTAGGACGACTGTGAAACAAGTTCTTACAACTTATATTAATCACTCTCGACACCTCATTCCTGAAGGTATCATACCATCGCCACGAGGATATATAAGAGAGAGAAGATAGTTGTCCAGTTTATGCTTAGCGTCTAGAAAGGGCATTACTGGTACCATTTTTATTACATCTTTGGTATAAAGCTGACTGGGAACATGGGAGCCCCCTCAAGCGAAGCGTACGCTTGAGACTACTAGGCTATCAAGGTGGTTCATATCCTGTCATTCCGCTAAAGAAATTACACTGTCAGTATACTGGCACGAATCATTGGTGCATTTTATTTACTGTTATTAATTTTAACTATGACTTCAACAAACAAATATGATTTTTGTACTTGTCATATTTACTATGTCATTGTAAATGACCCTTGAATGGATATATAAACTATCTATCTCAACAAAAAACAGCACGTTCGCTATCGATTGGTGTGAAATTGGCGAAGCTATACACTTGATACGAGGTAAAACGGTTCTGCAAAATGTTGAAACTTATGAACTGGCTCTAAAAAGTGTAAATCGAGTGTTGTGTAAATCGATTATCAACACGATTTACAGCCATATCACACTCAAAACATTTTAACGCATGCTTCAAATAAAGATATGCTGTAACATAGCTTGGTTTGACAGCTAGCATATCAGCAATTTCAAGTATTTCCTCGTCAAATTGGCTGGTAATTTAGCGTCCGTTGTTGACATCTTCAAGCCGGAAGTTTATTCACGATTACTCCCCTTTCACTGGATTTAAAAGCGAAAAGTTTCTAAAATCGCGAAAAGTTCACGCAATAACGATAAAAACAATAAAATACATTTTATATGCACATAATACAAACCTTTTATTGATTTTTCACAATGTCGTTTGGTCGAAGGACGCCATTTTGTTTGCAATATGAGAATTGTAAAGAAATTTCTATAAGTTTAAGACAGGGTGATAGGTATCTTAAAGTTATAGACAAAATTGACCATTTTCTTAGATATTTTTGCCTTTTCTAAGACAATTTTTTTTCTAAGTGAAAATTTTAGAAAAAAATCTGTCTTAGATATTTTTTATTATTTTTTAGTGAAAAACTAAGAAAAAAATGGAAAAAACTAAGAAAATTCTATTTATATCAATTTTCTTAGACAAAAAAAATTCTAAGAAGCTTCATGAATACGGCCCCAGGACACTGGACGCCGTACATCCAACGATCCTAAAAAGCTCACCATGAGCACTTCGTGCTAGTTAGACAGTTACTAAAGTCAGCATAATCGTTCACTTGTAAGGGATATGAATATTTATAATACTGCAAAGAAAATTCCAGTAATTTCATTGGTTAAAGGCTCGCGTATAGGATTCTATATACACGGCGCTGACAGGGTATATGACGTTTTTCCCTTCATGCGCCTCGTGACAATTTTCGCTGACGGCTCGACTCGAAATCTTTTATCTCTTGATATCCGCAAGTTACTAGAAATTGACAATTGATCTTCACACCTGATTCAATAAATATTGAACAGAGTACATGTGTGCTAGTATTAATATTCAAAACGATATATTTTTTAAGGTTTGAGCCAAATTCAGTTCGATAAAGTCCATGAGATCAGACGCTTGAAAATAAAAATTAGAGCGCAAGCGCGCGCTTAACCATGTGTATTGAGGTACCTTACGGGGTAATGCAATTAATTTTCAGGCATTGTAACGTGTGAGTGAAATAAAAGAAATTTGATCTATAACAAGTAATTCCCGATATATTTTTAAAGGAATACGTTTTAATAACTGATATTTTACAAAACTAAAACACTCTAAACAATTTGATGAACCAAAACACCAAAAATACACAGATCTAATTATTAGATCTAGAGAGCTAGGCATCGAAACATTGCTTGTTTAACTAAATTCGTATGAAAACATGGAATTGCAGTATTATAAATTCGTTATACAGGTTGTTGACAGGGTATATGGGGGAATATAACCAGTCTGCGATTCATATAAACCTCGGCTAACGCCTCGGGTTATATGGCACACACACTGGTTATATTCCCCCATATACCCTGTCAACAATCTGTATAACTAATAAAATAATCCAATTATATTCCCTGGTTAGGTTTTATTAGAAACAAAAAATATCTTTAAAACGATGATCGGCGTAAATTGAAATATGTGAAGTTGTTGCAGTTTTATTGGTTAAGATTTTGAGTTAAAGCGCGGATACATGTTAATAGAATTAAAAGATAAAGGGTATGAAAATTCTGCTTTAGTTAGTTTCTTTTAATTTATATTCAATAATAGCACAACTGATAGAAATAGGTTTTATATGTTTAATAAAATTTAATAGAGCGCGTAAATAAGTGTACATTAACACACAATTACAGGACCATTGTTGCATTGTCCATATAACCTGCAGAGATTTCCATAAAATAAATAACAAGTTATTTACTTTTTTAAAAATATGTTCATTTAAACGATATTACCATATCTTCTTGTGTCTTAACTGAAGTGTAATAAATGATAATTGGACTACTCTACTCTGAGCTACATCATAGATTTAAAACTTCTGGATCGATGAAGAGGCGTTAAAGGCTTAGACAATATTTATCCCACAGTCCGTTTTATTTGTTCGAGACAGTTCTTATACATTTTTAAAGCAAACATGATTTCTTATTAATCCTATTATCTTCGTACTTAGCGTTGAATCCGTATGACTATCACAACTATAGAAAACATATAAATTATCGTTGACTTTCTCTTATAAGCATAACATTGTTTTATTTTGATGTTTAAGTACATAGACAATAATTCGTCAGAAATTAAGTCTCGTTACTGTCCGTAAGAATGTGTACCACAATCATAGATAAGAATATCTACATTCAAACCATGGAAATGTCCATTCTTATTTCTTGAGCAGATGAATTTATTCAATCCATTCAAGCGTTTACAATTTGAAGATCGGGGGCCGTATTCAATATCCATCTTAGTTGAAAATATTTCTTAGTTTGTAAATTTTTTTCTAAAATTACAAGACATTTTCTTAAATGACCGATTTTCAACTTGTTTTTTAATTCTTATTCAATAAACTTTTTAACTAAGACAAAGAGGATATTTGTGGTCTAAAGAAATATATATTTTCACGAGTGAAAATATACTTTTCTTTTGATGACGAGTGAAAAATAAAATTCGATCTTCCATCGAAATCAACTAATATTCTGATTATGTTATGCTTTTTTAAAGAATTAACATTATTTTGACCAATAACTATTCGAGCGTCTCATTTACTACCCTGTGCGGTGCCTCTGTGGCCGCTTTACAACCATATCGATTTTTCAACAACCGCTGATAAAATAGTGCGAACTCTTACCAATTTATTAAACTACACAGCATTGAAAAGTCGATAAAAAACAGTTTGATAAGAAATATTGAGACAATTTAATTATTGTTTCACATTAATTTATAAACTAAAAAAATATTTTTTCGAAATTATGCAACAAATTATGGCGTAGCAATATTCATTGCACATCGATATATGATCAAAGCGCGACGCCATGTTGGAAATGAAATTGACAACACGTAAAGATGGAAATAACTTGTTAACAAAGAACTTTGAAATTTGGAGAACGCTTTTAAACTGTCTGTAGTAACTGACGAGTTTTGCACATGAATAATCGTCACTGTCACAGGTGACACGAACTTTCTTGAATGGTCTGGCGAGAGGGGTTTCTTCGCGTGGCTACGCTTCATCAGATACAGAATACCTCAGGTTTTGTACATTCGAATTGTTGACCATTTGGGAGAGTCCCATTGATCTAGATTCCGTGTGGTTGAAATTGACGTTTCCGTGAAAATAGCTGTGCCATGTTAACTAGAGATATATTGTTAAATGTTGCAGAAGAAAAATAAAGTAGCTTTAGTTTTCGACGTTACAGGCACTTAAATCAAAATACCCGCATGGCAAGATATCGCTATGTAAATAAATATATATAAAGAACATTAATTTGTTCGAAATTATGTGAAATACAAGCGGAAAGCAACCGCATCTTACTTCGAAATGTCAACAAATATACCGGATGATGACGTCATGGTTTTCTAGTACATGTATAAAAGAGAGGTCATTTTGTGGTTTAAACTGGTTTCCCTTTTGGGGTTACAAGTGGGGTAAAAAGTAGTCCCGAAAATCGGAACAGTGAAAAATATCAAAATGTTGAAATGTGAAAATACCAATTTTTATTCCACTGATAAATCTCTATAAACCACTGGAAAGCATAAAAAAAAATTCTTAGTTCGCGTTAAATGGTCGATTTTTGCTTAAAAAATAAGGTATCAACCTAGATACCTTACTTTTCAAGAAATTTCTTAAAAATGGCGAAATATTTCTGAAAAATTGCGAATGTATGCTGAAAATGGTATGTACCTATTCCTGTTCACGTTCATATCAAATAAACCTAATCTTATGTCACAAAATTTACTTTAGAAATAATTTGATACGAGAAAAAGACGTAAATTTGAATCTATTTTTGAGGGTGGTAATTCGTCCCAATGCATCTTCGTACCTCGAAAAAATTTGGAATTTATATAATATATTAGTTTGGTGAATATTGCTTGATAGTTGGTTGGCTGTTTGGCAGTGTAGCGTGTGTCACTTTATACCGAATAAAAACGTTATCACTAAGCACCTTGGTGAACATTTATGTTCTTTGGTTTGTGCTGTCATTAATTCTGTGTTTATTTTTTAAAAGTCTTGACACTAATGATTCTGCTTATTTGCAGATTTGATGTTATTAAATCCCTGCTTGTCTGATATATCTAAGTATGAATTTGGTCAGCTGACGATAGTCTATCAGCTCAGTTTTGTTCCGGAAAAAAGGTGAGTTTAAATTGAAGGTTGTAATAAAAAATGATTTACATATAAAATGTATGATATTGGTTTTCATATCAATTTGAAAGAATGGTTAGTTACAAAGACATAATTTCATAACCTTAAGAAAGTAGAACTATGTTGTTGGAATTTACAGTGAACATGAGATTTTGTCGACTTGATTATTTTTTTAACAGGGGAATTGATTTCTTAATTCATGTAATACAAACAATACATAAATTTGACTTAATTATTGGTCACTGTGACCACAAACAACTTACTTTTTATAAAAAAACATTCTAGCTATTGCGGCATTTGTTAAATTTATAAGCATTGCAATAGTGGAAACTAAATATAGTTTTCTTGTTTTGGTATTTCATTTTAAATACACAGAATATAAAATTATAATATGTATATATGTTGACACTGACAGTGCATGCTTATTTGCAGATGTGATGTAACCACCTGCTTGCCTGAAAATGTACATTCAAACTCATATCAATAGATAATTTATTAACATAATATTCAATATTGAAAAAGGAGTTTTTTCAAGTTCATCCGGCAAACTAAATCACATTGTCAGTAAGATTTGAATATTCATTTAACAATTTACACTTTTATCAGCATAAAAATCACATTGCATTTTAAATTAAACAACACTCAAAAGTCAGTAGAACATTTCGTCACTCAAATATTTGTCATGTAAACACTACACAATAATTTGAAATTTCTCATTTTAGGGACTTTCATCTCATACAGGATACTGAAGATTAGCAGTCATGCACCCCAGGTAGATGGAAAGGATGAACTTGATGTATTATCTTCCCAGTAAAGTGGCGACACCGAGCAAAACTCGTGAATATTTTGTGCCGAATTGATCGGTTCATATATTCATATCCAAATTATCTAATAGTGTTCCGGACATAACGTAATTAACATAACAGCAAAAAATACATAATGTTGTAAAAATGTGTATTATATCTTTCTCTCTCTGAGGGAGATATATTGTTTATGTCTATAGTGTCTGTCCGTCAGTCTGTCCGTCGACTTTCAGCTTGTCTGTGCTAAGTCTCCAATACCGCTGTTTGGACTTCGACCAAACTTCACAGGATTGATTAGGAAAATTACAATTACTAAATAATATTACTTATACAGAGTTTAGCCCCACATTTGCCAAGAATTCCGTGAAATAAGCGACATGTTTATCTAATTAAGTGCTCTGCATGGGTTTGTAATTCTAACCCTGGTGTGACCCTAAATAGCCCCTATTTCTTCATGGTATGTTACTGATATTACTCTTATCAGATTAGAAACAACAATGGTTACTATTTGGTAGTCAATACATCTAGATAGAGACAGTAAAAATATAGTATATTCAACTAGTTCTGACTTTTTATGCCCCCACTCTGAATTGGGGGGGGGGGGGCAGGCCTGGATCCAGAAAGTCTCGACTGGGGGGGGGGGCAAACATTATGAAAATGCCCTGAACTTTGAGGTGCGCAGCGCCAAGTGTGGTTAGGTACGGGAGGGGATTATCCCCCTCCTTTAAGGGGGGTCCGGGGGATCTTCCCCATACCCAACAATATCGCTTATCAGATAAATCCAGTCGATGCAGATCGTTATCGATTGGACTTTTGGTCAGCAGACGATTTGTCTGTCGGCAGTTTCCGTAAGTGACCGTAAATTTTCCGATGATCACCGATTAATGACTTGTATAACACATTAACATATAGCCTTGGGCTACGTTAGATCTATGTATCCGATAAACGCTTAAAACATTGTTTTATGATCATAAAGAGTTCGACCTATATATTGGTCCCAGATGAAACACGAGATTATCGTAGCGGATCAGTGGTCCAGTGGTAAAACGCTGGACTTGTAATCCAGGGATCGCTGGTTCGATTCCCCGCTCCATCACTGACCGTACTAACAGTCTTTCGGACGAGACTTTAAAAACCGAGGTCCCGTGTATGATGCTTTACATCGAGCACGTAAAAGAACCAGGGGTGCTTCTGGAACTGGGGCATCTTCTGTATCATGCACTATCCTCCAAGTCTAATATGACTAACATTCTTCCGGAGGCGTCGCCCATATGGGAAACCGGTGGCGACGATAAATAAAAGCATATACAACATACAACACGAGATTATTTCATCATTGAAAACCTATGTATTAACACGGATATGTCCGTGGTGATAGGCAAATGTTTTCTTATGAAATAGAAAAAAACAAGGAATTCGTTTCACTTAACATGTGTAATAAACACTTGTCATGCAGTTTCCAATTAAAATTGCAAATACAAATTTATTTTGTGTACTTTAAAAACCAAAGATACTGTGGTGACCGCTTACAGTCACTACCGCGTAATATATACGTATTTTATTGGTGGTCCCTGATAGGTATCAGAAAGGATGGTATACATGTACATAGGATGTCTGAAAGGCTGATAATAAAATGTTTTACCCCAGGCAAAGACCTAAATACCATTAAATGGTATTTAGGTCTTTGCCCCAGGCGACTTTTGGGTGAAAAGAATAAAATCACGGACATGTATAACATGTTTAATAACTATTCAGTTTTATTTACAGTAGATTTATTGAAATCAGTTATATAACTTATGCAATAAAACTGTGGACGAAAAAAGGGAAAAAATAAACAGATTCCATGGTACAGAAAGCAACCGTTAATAACAACATAATAATAATGCTTGGCTATTCACTATCACACCCTCCGCATTAAATTTAGCATGCGTATTTATTTGAATGTTGTTCAAAACAAAGCAGTTTACACCACTGATGGCATTTTTAATAACTCCAACTGTTCAAGTCACGACTTTACATGTTCAACAGCAGTTGAATAAGTTTTCCTTTCTTTCTTAATTTTGTTTTTACCCCTTTTTCATTCAGCATGTACATTATACACCGTTTTAGGGATCCTAGTTGACACTTAGCTGGACACTGGGACTAATAGCACCTACCGGTCACACTAAGACAGACAGAAGTTTTATTTAGACTTATACATAGAACATAGTCAATAAATACATATCATTTACATAAAGTGTCAACGTGAATGTACATACACTATTTTTTAAACAAGTGAGCTATATACATTGTGAAGAAACACACATCAAAGTGTTAATTAATAAAAAATCAGAATTATTATAGTAGAATAATTATGAAAAAGTAACATTATGTAGAGATGAACAAAATAATTTAAACATCAACGTTCAAAATAGTAGAACGTTTACCCAAAGCTTCTTTTACAAAAAAAGATATCTTGATAAGTTCAGTTTTGTTTACAGTTTTTAATCAAATTCATATACCTGGTGCGAAGGTGTGAACAACATCATATCTAAGGTAGTGACACAGTAAACACTCACGGAGTGTAATTTATAAATTTATTGATTAAATTCTATTACCACGGATAATCCGATATAATAAACTTTTTATATGGTTAATATGTCCGTGCTATAACGAATGATTTAAACTGATTTATAAACCCGATGATAATTTATGAATTATATTAGTTCATGATATTAGTGGAAGGTCAAGTTTACACCACATATATTTTATATATTTGTGACCAATGCTATATCTTTGCGCTGAATAAAACAAAATGTTCATGACAATTGAAATTAAGCTGCAGCTAAAGAAAATACGACACAACAGTCGATAATTGTCTTCTAGAAGAAATTAATTTCATGAAGCTTAATTAACGCTATAATATTGCATAAATGCAGTCTACACTTGACCACCATAAACCATGGTCCAGCGAACAGTTTGATTGAGATAACATCTTACGAGACCACATGTGGAGATTAAACTTGTCACAAGAAAGACTAACCGAAATCGGTTTCACTCGCTAATCTTCGTGAATTTCCGTGATATCTCACGGAAACACTCATGGAATTGACAGGTACTCCATGTATCTCTTAATTCCCCCATTTTGTTTTCATAATAAATTACATCAATTGACACCGTTGGAACGAGCATAAAATATCCTAACAGAATCTGCTTGAATATTTGAATTCCCGTCTAAGGATAAGTTAAAATAGTGATTTAAACACGTCGGACGTACAGGAAAAACGGACCGTTTACACTGTTTTCAATAGGAAACTGGGTGGCTCAAGAAAACTGTACATTCCCCCGCCTAAACATATATAAAATTTCAATATTTGTATATGATTGAAAAGAAGATACATTGAGGTTTCCAAATCTGCTTGAATATTTTGAATATGTTAAAAAATAAAGAAATAATCATAATAAATACGTAGCGTTCCCCATCTAATCAATGCTATTTAGACGACTGGAAATATCGATTTTTGGCTGATGCGATAAGCGATATTGTTGGACATGCGTAAAAAGTTTACAATATATACATTGTTTATGAAAAGGTGGTTTCTGGTGCACTCCGGGGGTCGCATGATCTATTGGTGAACCTTAATTTTTTAAATTGGTTGAATGCTGCCAATCGACCATAATTGGGGTATGATACCATACTCGAGAATACTATTCAAAAGTTTCATATAACGGAGTCATAGTATCTTTTGTACATTTAAGGTATTCATTTAAAATTGTATCCTGGTCAGAGTGTGATTTCCCATTATTTGAACGAGAAATGGTATTCGTTTTTCTATTCAAACTACATGTATTTAAATAATGCCAATAATACTTTCGCTTTTTTGAGTTCATGGACCGTAGCTTATTCTCCGTTTCTAGTCTGTGTTTAATTGTTGGTTTATAAAAACGGCAAGCTTTATTTAGTTAAATAATTGAATTTTTTTAAAGTAAGAGCAATGTTTACTGAAACTAAAAGGAAAGCTAAATCTAGATATAATAATATTGAAAATAATATAGTAGAAAAAAAGAGTAGTAACCTTAAGACCTAATCACTGGATATAATTTTGTATTAAGAATAGAAAAAGGTCATAGTCGACTGGGGGGGGGGGTGTCAAGGCCAATATAGATTTGCCCTTGTCCGTCTGTCCGGGCAAACATTTAGGGTTTATGAGCTTACTGACATTATGGTTAGGGGCTTTTTTGTTCTGTTTTCTATATGAAAAGCTCATAATATCACCTGCTTATGGGCTTTTTTAAAGAAGGAAAAAGCTCATAAACCATAAATTTTGGTACGTCCGTCCGTCACAAAATCTTGTGTCACTCATATCTCCAAATGTATACGCGCCAGAGCCATAAAACTTCACAGGAATGTTCACCAGCATGTTAAGTTGTGCACCTGGGGTTTCATGTTTGGCTGTGTCCAGTAAGTGCAAAGTTATAGCCCTTGACTTAGTTAAAATATAGCATACAGAGTATGCAATCATGTGTCATGCATATCTCCAAGAGAATTTGAGCCAGAGTCATAATATTTTACAGGAATGTTCACCAACCTGTATAGTTATGCACCTGGGGTTTCATGTATGGTTACGCCCAGTAAGTGCAAAGTTATGGCCCTTGACTTTTCACCATAATCAGTACAGTTGTTCACTTGGTAATTTTGATACCCATTCACAAAGCAGAATAATGTCATTTGCTTTTGTGACAAAGGCTGCAAGTGGGGGCATCTGTGTCATATGGACACATTTCTAGATCATTTTAAATTCTAATTGTAAATAATAACCATCGTTAAACATATAATTTTCTTAAAATTCTAAGTGTCATCATTCAGACTTAATGTTTATTTCGAGAAAAAAATATATGGTCTGTATTCTTGATACAAAAATAATACAATATAAAACAGTCATTTAAATCATCATATATGTTTTATTGAAATTTAGACAATAAGTGTTATATGTCTGCAGCCAATTTTATAAAGCTTGTCAAATCATTGGTTTGGTTTAATTTAGTCTAAATGATTATTGATTGATCAATATTTATCAAATAACTACTACTAAATAATGCATTAATTAAGACGTGAAAGATAACCTGTAGACAACTTATCCAAGTTATATACAAATTGCTGCAGTTCGTTTTTACTATACAATATAATGTTTACTTTATTTATCAAATTTCATACATATACTATATACAGGTACATATGGGTGTAGTTATTTCAAACTACCCCTGTTTCAAGTTACCCCCTGGTAACTTAAAATCGCTTTTATTTTACTGGCAGGTAGGATGAATTCAATGTCAAATTACCTCATTCCCTTATTTAAGCTTATCTTTATACATTTTCCAAGCATACATTGAAAAAATATATAAGTAATAATGATAAGCATCAAAACAACAAGAAAACAACTTCAGCAGCATGAACGACAACACCAACAATCTTAACTGCAGTGTAATTAACATTTATTTTTTATTTATTTTTGTAGTTTGAGATTAGCTTTCAATTTTGGATATTTCATCATTTTATTCAAATAACTGACCATGATTTAAAATTATTGAAAAATTACCACATAAGCTCGATCAGTGAGGGTAATGTAAACTACACAGGGGTAACATGAATTCGAGTTTAGATCTACCAACAAACAAGGGCCAATATATATATGTCCCCCTGAAAGAATGGGTTCATAAAAAGACAATCCCAAACTTTCCACCATGAAATATACCTACAAACCACATACATTGAGAAACCTTTGTTTATATTTTGGCTTATCAGAAGGTGATCAGAAATTAATTGGTTGCATGCTGTGAATCTAGCCATACTGACCCCTAATTGACTTCACGGTGATTCAGAAGATATGATAATGGCTCAGATCAGTTCTGATTGAAATTATGGGGCTAAACTCTAGACTGTGTACTCAATTGTCATATACGAGGGTCATGCAAAAAGTTCTGTCACTAATGGGCTTCCGTAGTTTTATCCCAAGTATTTCTTAAAACGTTTCATTGTACTTGAATGGTGTGTCCAATAGCTAACGATATCCGTTTATTTTGTGCAAATTGCTTTTCAAATGACCGAGTTATTTCAAATTGAAATACATGCAGTCATATACACTGCCCAATTTACTTTTCACATTGTAAAATGGACGAAAAGACTGAAATTCGTAGCTATATTAAATGCCGCATTAGGCTTGATATAGATATTTGATGAATTGTGTGGTATATATGGACCTCATGCCATTTCAATGCGCACAGTTGTTAGGTGGGTTAAAGCTTTTAAAGCTTGGAAATTATCTGTCGAAGATGATACCCGTTCTGGTAGGCCTAAAACCTCTGTTACCAAGGCAAACATCGCTGCTGTAAAAGTTGTGGTCGAACAGGATGCGCGATTGTCGGTGAAAGATATAGCCTTGTTCATCTGGTCATACAGTCACTGGACGAATCTACAATAACTCTGTACTGAAGAAAGTAAAAGAGTTTTGCAATAAGAAACGTCCAAGCAAAGGATGGTCAGGAGTCCATTTTATACACGACAACGCCTCCTCTCACAAGTGCGAGGTTGTTAAGTCTTTTTTGGCTTCTGAAAAGGTGGAAGTTGTAAACCATCCGCCTTATTCACCTGACCTGAGTCCCTGTGACTTTTTTTTATTTCCAAGGCTTAAGAAAATGCTTTCTGGAAAGAAATATAAGTCCAGAAGTTCTCTTGACAGCGCCATTTATCAGTGTCTCCAACAGATACCAAAAGAATACTATTTATCTGCTTTTCGCGATTGGATTGAAAGTTTACAAAAATGTGTTTCGGTAAAGGGGGAATACTTTGAAAGTTTGTAATAACAATAATTTTGATAAAACGTAGCTGTTAAGAAATCCGAACCCAGTGACAGAACTTTTTGCATGACCCTCGTATACGTTATACTTATGAACTTACCAATACACTATTTTTGTACATGTTCAAGGTTATACATGTACATGTTTAAGTTCAATTATACTGCATTACAACATGGTTATATCTTAAAAACATGGTGTTTCCGGTATTTTTTAGCAACATGAACAAATGGAATAACATGAAAACTGCAATGTATTAAATATGCCTTAATGTTCAAAGGCAATTTAAAGAATAGTAAAATCATTGTTAAGATTTTGATAAAAAAAATACTTAACAACACTTCTACTGTTTATATGCTAGTTATTTTGTCATTTTGCAATAAAACATAAGAAAACAACGAAGTGTCCACTGTTTACTAATCAATACGATTATCTATAAAACAATTTTGAATCACGAATTTTATTTACAACAAAAAAGCCGTGTATTTCAAGATAACACGACACGTTTTATCAACTATCATTTCTCACTGTTACTATATATAGACAGGATAACACTCGAGAATCCATAACAACCATTGTAAGAAATTTTCTTAGATCAAAATTTTAAATTTAGAAATATTTTCAACTTAGAAATAATTTCAACTTAGAAAATTTCTTAGCTAAGAACTTTCTAAGTTGTATATCGAATACGGATTTAGGAAAATTTCTTAGCTAAGAAAACAAAAATCAACTAAGAAATTTTCTTAGGACAAAACTAAGAAGTTTATTGAATACGGCCCCTGAACAAGTGAGCCTCCGTTTTACAAACAGGTCCGTGTTTCCAAAATATGCTTCCTTATTTTAACTTTAAATTTTATTGACTTACGCACCGCTGTGACTCGTTTAGCTAAATCGAGCTTAATACGGCTGGGTTTTGAATTTTGAAGAAAACTGATACTTACCGTGTAACTTTGCTTTATCCGGAATGAATATGAAAGGAATGTATACTGTTCCAATAAATAAGAACTGAGAAACAAAAAGTAACACAATCTGTGGCCTTTTTAATAAGATTGTGTATCGTGTCAGAGTCGAATCTTCTTCTGAAAACTTAATTTCTGTAACTCGGCTGTTCTCTAACTCTACAACTATTTCCCTGTCATTATAATCGTTAGGTATTTCCCAAGTAATATCATCTCCGTCTTTCTCAGTTTTATTTATTTCAATTTCAGTTTCTGCAATTTCAGCATCCGCGACGATATCTGTCCTGAGAAAGTGTTCTTGCTCCGGCTGCTCTTTTTGGTTTACTGTGAAAGTTCGATACATGAGACAACATGGGATACAATTAAGCATAAGTCCGGAATTTATCAACATTGTACCCTTGAGGCCATATTCCTGCAGCAAATATTCAGCTAATGGACTGAAAAACATAATACATGTTGTTTTAAATTAACCACCCAATACGCTGTATAGGCGTTATGTTTTAGCATTAACTATCATATTTTTTCAGACATACAATGAAATACCGATTGTTACGCATACGGCACTGTTCTGGAAAATGAGGTGTGCAGTCATAATTAACATATCAATGCTTAAAACCTTAAAATCATATTGTGTTCACTATAGTATAAACATTTAACAAAATAATCCATCAAGACATCCCACATACAAGGTATATAGCCACTCCATAATCATTAGGAGACATAAACATCAATACTAACAATAAAAAAAGGGACAATACACAAACAAAAATAATTTTATAAACATAATACATGTAGGCTGACTAAACAGAAAACTGAGTCACATGATATATACCTAAACACAAAGCTTCCCACACCACACCCAGACAAGGCCATTCCGCAAGCTATTCCTCTGTATTTATTAAAATATACAGTTACACTTAAGACAGATGGTAGAAATATTAATCCTATCCCAGCGCCTGCAATTTAAAAGAAGAGAGAGAATAAGTTGCTACATGGAACGCCACATACATAAGACTCCCCACACGGACCTCCGGGAAAACAACACTCCGTAAAACATAAGGCACTTGAGAAGGCCCAATGGTACATACGTAAGGGAACAGAGGCGCGAGGAATTGCCTGGCAGACCATAAGGATTAAATATGGGATATTAATGGATGGAAAAGATAACAGAACAAGTCAAGACAGCTGGCAACAATAGGCCGAAACTGGGCAGATAATAACCTGGCCACTATATAAAGTGAAATAATTGCACAGGGGAAAGGGAAATATAACATACATTCAAAACACAAAAAGAAATAATAACCATAAAGCGAATTACATCATGATTTCCAACGTATACACATAAATTGACAAAGTAGGCAGTAATGTTTGAAACTGTATTATGATAGAAATTGTCGATGGCGTTAAATGACGTTATTATGTATACAGGCGTGACATGACGTCAAAATAGAACGGACGCTGGTAGAAAGAAGCTGGAAAAGAAGGGTTAAGTTGGTACGGGGAAGAATCAACCTACAAACATTTCGGATCGAGGTAGTGAAGGAACAAATATCTATCGGAATGGGGATGCAAGGTAGTGTCTAGCTGACAGTCAACAAGAAATATCTTGAAAAAAAATAGTCGGTGCAATTTGAAGGTGAAGTTTATTTGAGCAAACTAAACGAGAAATGGGCAATTAAACCTAATTAAGTGTAACCAAGGCTCTGTTTGTATAATGAATACATGACGATCATCTATGGTGCAAAGGTGCCAGAGGTGATACATGCATACAAACACTCACAGTACATCCTCGCATAGCAAAGATATTAAGTGGAAACTGATTTTTATATGAACGAAACTTAAGTTACTAGCCGGAAACCAAATTTCTATTTTTAGTAACGGTGACCTTTGACGGGACGAGTCCAAAAGCAATCCCCAGCGAGCTCTCCACATGTACTTTGTATACATCAAGTTTTATGTCAATATGATCAACGAAACTTAAGCTATTCGCCGGAAACCAAATTGCTATTTTTAGTAACGGTGACCTTGACCTGTGTCGGAACGAGTCCAAAAGCAATCCCAAAGGAGCTCTCCACATGTACTTACTATACACAGAGTTTGTGTCAATATGATCAACGAAACTCAAGCTGGAAACCAAGTTGCTATTTTTAGTAACGATGACCTTGACATTTGGCGGACCGAACCCAAAAGCAATCCCAAGCGAGCTCTCCACATGTTCTTACTATACACCAAGTTTGCTCTCAAAATGTTCAACGAAACACAAGTTATTCGCCGGAAACCAAATTTCTATTTTAGTAACGGTGACCTTGACCTTTGGCGGAACGAAACCAAAAGCTTTTCCAAGCGAGCTCTCCACATGTTCTTACTATACACCACGTTTGATTACAATATGATCAACAGAACTCAAGTATTCGCCGGAAACCCCCAGTTTGGCGACCGCCCGCCCGTCCGCCCAACGACACACACCATTCTAATAACCTGGTTTTCTTCGAAAACCTGGTTAAAAATGCGGAGATGTTACGATTGCTGGTCACTCCATATCTAAAATGGATTTCGGTAAATTCACCGAAATTCAGTGGATTTCGGTAAGGTAACGTACCTTTCGAAAGGGTAACGTTGTTCGGTTGAAGAGAAATTACCTTGGTGGTTAACGTTAGATTTGATTGGTTTACACAACACTGATATGCAAATAGCAAAACCATGTTTGTACGGCTCCGCCGAAAAACAACCATGGATAATTGCAAGGGACAACAAGGAAGGAATGGATGGAATTTACCATTGTACAAACTAAGACAGACAGTTGCCATGACCTAAATGTTGGAGACAAGCATATTGTATCAAGTCATAAAAATGTATATGAGATAAAGTAACTTAAAATACATTTAAAACATACGAAGAAATAATAACCACATTACGATCTACAGCCTGTCAGTATACATACTGGGAAGACTCATCAGCCTTTTTAAGTAAGTCCAGCACAGACACTCCTGATGAGCCATGCTAAACTGTATATACATGCTTAAGCAATGTTTTGCATACTAATGTGTTCGATATCGCTATGATTGTGTTAATTGTTCTAAATAAAACGAATATATATGATGATAACAGGACATAATATGTGTGGAAATAAAATATGACTAAATAAATCACCTATAGAAGGATGAATTAAGAAAACATATTTCCTAGAAATGTAAATGAAAATAAAACATATGTGAGGCTCGAATCAGTAACCTCTAGATTGATAAGTGACTACTCAACTAATTGAGCTACAGGGGCACATGTTAGTACATACTTGAATAATTGTTAATGTTTCGTTAATTTTGTACGACACAAGCGTTTATTGACCGAGACTCTAAATGATTTGTTTATGCAAATTTAAACCGTCGGCTAATTAGCATAAGTAATTATTAATGTGCCATTAGATCTTTGCCCTACTATATACTGGGCTACAATTTCATACGTACAAAGGTGATAGAACTGATAAGAACTGATCTCCAACAATGAAATATTCATGAACAAATCATTTCACGACACTCATGATAGCAGTCGCACAAATTAGCAAGCTGTAGACCAAATAGTAACATATTGCTCATTATGTCATGACGAGTAAACAATGCTCGCTTAAGTCGGAGAGATGTATTACCTGTAATTGTTCCCATGGTAACATACAATATGTAGATGTTGGGGGCAAACATACTCAAGAAAATCCCAAGAAATGCCAAACCAGCTCCTAAAATCCCTACTACTTGACATCCATATTTATTTACTAAGGTACTCGCAAATGGACCTGAAATATTAAAATTATACAGAGAAACAATTATGCTAAATTCAAGGAAACGCCGCTTATAAATAAATGTTCATTATTACTGAATTGTCATGGATAAGGACATATAGGACTTTTAAAATGACTTAAGCAAAAATACGCAAATGACGGGCTTTTCAATTTACTATGATCCGTCAGTTGAAAAGCATAAGTTGATAACTAATAGGTATCTTAGTTAACAACATCAGTCCAAAAGGTCGTCATATGATTGAAAATGAACCTTTGAAACACTGACAATGCTTTATCTGAATAATACATGATAGTAACAAAACACTATAGGGAAAACATTCAGTACATGGAATTAAGTTCATGAGGATCCCAGTGTAAACATGGTTTTGTTCCTTGACCAAGTAAAGAACTATCCAGTTTCTGGACTTTTAATTGTGTCATGCATATCTTGAAAGTAACAAACCGTATGATATTCAAAATCCCATGACGTGTTGCACCTGGCGTTTCAACCTATTCAATCAGTAAGAGCTCAGTTGTAGGATAAGTGGAAAGATTGGTGCGAACTTAAACCAAGACTAAACCCCCGGAAGCGTCTTTGCCACTGACCGTTCCGATGCGATACTCCTGTTTGTGTCTTGCCTTTTTGATTTTGTAATTGTTAAGTTACGTATATGTGTTCTTGTCTCCTTATGCTTTTGTGGCTAATGCGTATTTTGCGCGTTGCATTTAACGTCCACATCCGAAAATCTTACAACGAAGTAGTCCCAAAATTCACCTATTGAAGTAATATGAGTATCATAAATGATTCAATACAACGAAATGTTGAAAAATTGACGTGCTAAAGTGGTTTGTAAAATAATAAGCTGTTTCTATCAAGTTCAAAGGGTTTAAAGACTACTTCGGTCACGACGGTTGTTTTTGCGTATTGATTTGCGGAGGTTGCTAAATGCACACCGTTTAAGCATGCACACCATGTAAGAATGGATGGGAGAGGCGGAGTAACGTCTGGATGGGCGTGACTTTTATGTATGGTGTGCGTCATTTTATCTAGTTGTTACCGTCTATTTGACCATACATTGCACCTGACTTCAATGCTGTGCATCAATATGGACAGACATTCAACCAAAGATACATCAATAGGCACCTAACTTGTATGGTGTTCGTCATTTTATACAGTTGATAGCGTATACATGGTGTGCATCCTTAAACGGTGTGCATTTCGCGACCTCCATTGATTTGCGTGTCTTTGACTCTTCACGAAGAAGGTACTTGAGTAGTTTTCGGATCAATACTGATGTGTAGCGTTCGCGAGGCTTAAAATGCCAGGTTATCGCTATAAACGAGGAAAATTTGCTAAGCGAATGCACATAGAAAATGTTACTCGGGTTCAGACTGCGTTTAAAAGATATAAATCGACGACAAGTTATACTGCAAGTAATAAGGAATTGAAAATATCCCACCCACAACAAGTATAATATTTGTAAGTAACAATGATTTAGTAATTAATACAGTTGTAAATTTATGCATATTGTTCACAATGTAGATGTTTTATTAGAATTTATTTTGTTACTTAAAATTTACACTAATATATCATAATATACAGGAAATTCCTAGTGCATTAATATCGTCAGTACTTGCTATAGGTAGTTCCCACATCTACAATATTTACCTCGCTTTTTCTGATTTGTCGTCCATATTGATTGGCAAATTTCCTTAAAGTTTATAACGAATGTAATGTAATTGATGATATAAACTAATCAGATATAAAAAATAATAACTTATGTACTATGCTCATGCGTGGACAGTTAAAGATGTCACATGCACATTCTCTTCGTATTTTCTCAATTATCACATATTTAGGATTTTTCTGATAAGGGCTTATCAGTTTTGCCTATATAAATGGCTGAATATTCAGAACAATGGAGGTAAATATTGTAGATGTGGGAACTTTCTCTTGAGGCATATTTAGTCAAACCATCTGACATATTTACACATACTTTGATATTATAAATCTGTTAAGTTACAAAACGGAAAAATGCAACAAGTTGCAAGCTTCACCACAGAGACAATTGGTGCCGTCCCACAGCACCTTCAGTGCTTTGATTAATGGTGATGTGCAAAAGTATCAGACAAATAACTGCACAAATTATATCAATAAATGTAGGCTTGTTTCTATTTTCATTTCTATGAATAAGGACCGGCTTTGGTTATTTAATTTGGTTCATGGATTTTTATCAACACTTACTAATCAGAATCCGCTCAATTACGGCAGTATTGTAAAAATGGAGCGCATGAATCCTGTGTGCACATTTCAGGTTATTTCCTAGTTCATCTTGGCATTACAAATATACTACCAATTACATATATATATAATTCAGCAGTGTGTTTGCAAAGAATATATTAAAAAAGGCTTACCAATTAAATGCATACCACCGGTAATTATTGAAGGTATCCAAGCGATCGCCGCCTTGCTCCCGCCATATGCTTCTTCTATTGCGATGAAATACAATCCAAGCGTGTAGATAAACGCATGTGTCAAGACATGCGCAATAAATGCAGCAAATAAAACAACCCAGCTCCATCCGCAGTCTACATCTGAGGAATGTGTCATACATTTATTTACTGTAGTTTTACAGTATGTCTCCCTTCCAGCCATCTTGGTTAATATTCAATCACAAGCGGCCTTGCAATAGCCAGAAAATTAGTTTATATATAATCAACTATTAATAATCACATCACGTAGGCCTAAGCTTAATGACAAAGTTAAAGATCTACTGCACATTTCGACATGCATATTGGTTTCACACAAACATAAATCAGATATATTAACTACGGATCCTTTTAGTGCACATAACATCTCGTTTTCTCAAAACGCGACAATTCTTGCATAGGGAAATTGAACATTTACAAGCAATTCGATTTCACGATGCGAGATTAAGCTACTGGGTCTGGTGTATTGAGAATGCTTGGTGACAAACAGGACAAATTTTACATTGGTAAGACCAACATAATTTTAGACGCGCGGATACTTTATTACAAGTTGGAAGAAAGGTAAAGATTTTACAGGGAACGCCACATACGCGAGACAATGCCTACCCACACAGATCCCAGGGAAACACTAGCCTACGAAACATTAGGGATTGAGGAGGTGTAAGGATAAATACCCCAGGCAAAGATGAAGTAAACAATTGTCTGGCTGACTATCAAAAACAAGCATGGTGAATTTAAGGGGGCAACAAGTGGGGATGATTGAATGGATGGAATAGACCACAGGAAAGGTTAAGATATCCGATGGTCATGGGCCGAAATGAGAAGAAAATAGCACGAATTATATATCAAGTGAAGGAACTGCCCATGGGGAAAGGGAGCTTTTAACATACGTATAAAAACATAAATAGAAATAATAACCACAAAGCGATGTACAGCTTTGGAACTGTCGGTGAAATACTGAGGATTGATTTAAAAGCTAGATAAGCTCACACATAACTGCTGTGTGGTCAATAATTTCCAACATACAAGGGTACTTTATGTGCAGTTCAGGTGGTTAGTTACCATAATATTTAAATTCTGGTATTAACTATTTTTAGCTCACCTGAATCTAGCAGTGTATATTTACCCTTACATCTCCTCAATCATTAATATATAAAAAACATAAATTGTCTAAACGGGCATTAAATTATCCTTACAAGATGTTTACCGTTGCACTCACAATAAAATACATGCAGTAAATATTGAAGTAACGAAGTAACTTGCCTTGCTCTCAGTAACTAAAATATTTATATAAAATGCGAGAGAATAATAAACCTAGCTAAATAAATAAACGTACATAATGGTAACAGGAAAAAGAAACATAATATAAATCAATATATGGAGAAAGGATGCAAATGAAGCAAATATGTACTAATGAAGGATTAAGTTGGTTTATGAGCCAGGTAGATATATATGTGTCGCTGATGTTGAATGACATAATGTATAGAGAAGTGACGTCATAATAAAAACATTTTTAAAACAGAAGAACGACCTAGTTGTCATATTCATATAATGGTGAAAATTATATGAGGACATGACTGTGTATTTCATTGTTCACCGAAATATAGTAGATTAAATATTGGTATAGTTCCCAGTTTGTCATTACGTTTGGAAGTACCGTCGTCATATATTGATTACACCTTGTAACAAATCATCTAAAATTAGGGATCGTGAAGTTCGTGATCAAACTCGCCGGGCCCGCACTCACGACTTTTGGATCAGGAGTCAGGCGATCTATCCCTCGATATCTGCGTCTCCCACTGTTGGTTTTCGAAAATGTGATGAAGAAAATTTGCGACCAGAGAACCGCGGATCCGTTTACCAAGGACAGGCGTCACAGAAACATATACATCGTCTATCTCACGCACAATTTGTTTCCACAAGGAAATGCTAGCTAGGATATTGCATACGCGTATAATAATCCTCTTGACAGACAACAGGTGGAGTATACCAACAAGTTGGCTAAGATAATGTACCGTACCTCTCGTACAATAGTATATTTATGAAATCGAGTACCTCGTGAGTAGGACAGTTCACAGGATAATTGTTTTGGAAAAAAAGTCCGGAACACAAAGATGAGAAACTTACGGATACATGGAACATACTCAAAGGTGCTAAAGGGAACCTACTTTCTGGCGACAAATATGACGTCAGTGGTGATGGGGATCTCACTGGTAAGATCGTTGGTAATAATTATGATAATCAGATTGTTATTAATGATGATTAGGAGGAGGAGGAGTACAATGTTGACAGAAACAGAATGTTTGCGACTAAGAGATCGCGTGACATATGCCAAGTGACGCGACAGCATGAAGATGTACTTTGCAGGACTTAACCATTCACCAAAGTATGTGATATCCTCAGTTAGAGGCCGATGCTGTCTTCAGTTACCTGTAATGAATTCCTAGTTTGATTCCTGATTGATGTAGAGTTTCTCAACAGTTCAGTTATAAAATGCAAACAAATGCCCCTGAGACAGCAACTAGTACAAACCCTGTACTAACCTATTCTACCGCGAGCATATGGAACTTTCCCAAACGAATCTAGCTTGCTACGTGGACAAAGACAACGCAACATTGACAATGTTTGAGAAACGGCTGCATTACTCGTTTTTTACAATTAAAGCGACAGTCAAAATTAGTCTATGTTGACAAAACGGACCAGTTTGCAGAATAGGTGCAGTACGTCCAAAATAGTGAAACATTTTACTGTTTAATGTGAAATTATGTCAGGAGTAAATTCACTTCTTCTTTTCTCGCCGACTCAAGAGATAAATACATGTATTAAAGGCCCAATAAGGGTCAGTTTTATCTATTTAACTGCCAAAAAGGGCAACGAATACTTGTAAAAGAAACAAGTTTATGCACCTTGGTTGATGGTTATAAGTAAATTCTGTTTCCTTCAAAACATTATTTCTTGTTGACGTCAAACGCAACTACAACAACAACAATTGATCATATTTAAAACTGTCATCACGTGAGGAGATATCACCGATTTATGTTTTACCTGTAGGATGCATTCATGAAGATCGGCAGTCAACGTGTGTAAACGAACGCGGGATTGACGAGATAATGTTTTAGTGTTGCGTGAATAATTCATTTCAGGGTATACATCAGTATGGGAATATTCTGAATAATGCAGATGTTTTTGGAAAACTTATTTACAACCATTATTTCCAAAGTGAATTACCTGTGCGTCTGTACGCACTGTACATCCGTTAATATGACAGAAGGAAACCTGGTAGGTGGACCACATTTTATCTTGATAAATAGATTATAAGAGGTTAAAGTACAAATAGTTGAAACGTAGCGAAGGTAGATCTGACACAAAATTGTACACTCCATCAAGGAGGGAGTTTATAATTGTCTGCTCTGCTCACCGATAATGGTGATAATAAATGATTTAATGTCACTGGTATGCGTGCAACAAACGTCAAAACGAATCAAATTTCTAATGATCATAATTACTATATTATGATAAATATATCTCAAATAGAAATATAGAAAACGCTTCAGTGTTTATACTTTGTCTTGTGTAATGAAAGGCCCAAACAGGATATTTTTATCCATTTAAAACTCAATTTTACGCTCAGTGGTGGATGGTTATCTGCAATTTCTGGGTAGACGATTTTTGTAGACAAGATATGTCGTCTTTTATAGTTTTATCGAGCATGAAAGATAGATTACTGATAATCATGTGTCAATGAGCGTAAAATGGTTACTTATATACGTACATAATGGTTGTGTTTTGCATAGATAATTACCCTTATTTTGCCTTTACTAACAAGCGTGAATGAGAAATTCAAATCTATGAAGTGAATTGGCGTACCAAAATATTTATCATAAAAACGATTTAAATTAATCAATTGCATAGGCGGATTAAGTGGCCCGGCGGGCTTCCAGCGGCTCCAAACATTTTAAAAGGATACATTTTCTATGAAACTGAACGCATAAAGCGTTACAAATTTCATATTGAAATGCAATTTAATAATTATGGTTATATCTAATGTATTCGAATCACGCTTTATTTTAAGCAAAAACAGTAGTTCGCATCGGTTGCGATGTAATGTGCAAACATGTGCATATACAAAACGAATGTGTACGATTAACGTCTGCTTATATCGAATGTTAATGTCTCTATATAAAGTACAGAATTGTGGAGTAGGCGGGGCCATATTCACAAACCAGAACTGTCCCTGACATAGCTAAGCAAAGGGAGGGGACACACACATAGATGGACACAAACATTTGTTTAAATGTTCACGTTGTAAACGCTGGACTGGAATAAATTCGTCTGCTCAAGAACCTTTGCTTGGGCTTCTCTCAATTCCGCAAACTGAAGGAATGCGTCTTATATTTGAACATTTATTATACCAAACTACTCGTCTAAGCGTCTCTCATCCATTTGCTTTGGAACGAAATTAAAAACTGGTCATCAATATAGAAATTTCTCCCCTGACGTTGAATGACGTAATGATGTATACAGGGATGAAATAACGTCATGATAGAAACAGAAGCTGGTAGAAAGAAGCTGGAAAGGAATCTTAAGCTTGTACATGGAACGTATTATTTAAGAGAAAATGCGTCCCCCAGGGAACAATCGACGCAACACAAAGGACTGATGTGGTGAAAGGGCAAATATCTATCGGAATGGCGAAGTAATAATTTGTCTGGTTGACTGTCAAAAACAACCATGAAGCATTTTAAGGTACAACATGGAGGGACTGAATGATTGGAATTAACCACAGGACTAGCTAAGAAAGCCAGTGCCCATAGGCCGAAATGGGGGAGAAAAGAACACGAATATTAAATTAAATCAAGGAATTGCATATAGAGTAAAGGGAATTTAAAATACATTTAAAACGAATTAACGATCACTCGCCATCAGACTATAGTAAAACCTCACTTTTAGTCCAGCTAAATATTAAGACCATCTCAAATTTAGGAACACAATTTCAAAGTCCATTTTGAATATTTTGCTTTCCATTTAACCTCAATATTATGACCACCTCAATAATAAGACCACTTTTCAAGGGTCCCAATGGTGGTCTTATTATTGAGGTTTTACTGTAAAATCCCGCTATGTCTTATGCGATACTTCATTTAGTCATAATACATCAAACCCATCTGAGCCATTAAAAATCGTGATATTTATGATTCTAATTCAGTCAGATGTATGCATTAAATGTTAACGACCATCGCTATATTAAATCAGTTTACTGCGTCTAGACGACATTTTGCACCCTCCTTACTCTATACTCTCTAATGGTTTTGGTTATCAACCAGACAATTCCTTATCGCCCTATGGACGCTTGCCCTTACGCCTTCTTAACTCCTATTGTTTGTGTGCTGATGTTTCCCTGGTTAATGTGTGGAGGGAGAGGTATTGTTTTGTGAATGTGGCGTAGTCTGTTACCTGTTTCCCTCACACTTATGGTATTAATGGAATGGTTAACTGTGCGAAAGGAAAATCAAAACACAGCGCAAAGAGCACAAGTGAAAACTATTTGCAGGTGTTAATACCCTAAGATCGAAAACAAGAGAGCCATGATGGCACTGAATCGCTCACCTGGGCGTTTGAAATGTTTGATACTATGGTCCCGTGTCACAGGGTGCAAATTTTCTTTGAAGTTAAGCTTCTCACGAAGATGGCAACATTTTTTTATTTTCAGCATGTTAAGACTATCACTGTAATCACAACGCTGCGTTTCTTTATGCTTCAAGTATAGTTTTTATGAAACCAATAATATGTTTGTTAGAAATCGTTAACCTTGTCCTTGAACTTGTGTATGAAATGAGCGGTTTAAATAGTCGACTTCTGTGTCAAGTCAATATTATGTAGAGATAAACGGGTATACAGATAGTATTACTGAATGAAATACAGTGTACGAGAATATGAACGTATAAATATTGGATTTCATTCGGATATACTCAAAGCAGGTAGTTATCTTATTATTTTGATATTTGATCTTCAGCTTTATATGACCTTGTTAATTACCAATGTACAATGTATTTTCATGTATAGCTTGTAAAAATTAACCTGATCCTCTTCACCTATATTTGCATAATTTCAAAGTTGACTAATTGTTTATATTTATCTTCGGCTTTATACGCGTTAAGTACAAATGTATTACGAACATACTCGTGGTGTACTATAAAAACAAAGGTTACTATTTTCTTAGACGACTTATTGACAACGATAATGCACGATTCCATTACGGACATTGATGTATTATTCGTAATAGCCGCGTAATCTATTCATGCATGAAGGTCAGGATAAGGTTAAATTTTACAAGCTTTAATAATGAAGTAAGTCAAATGACACGTGCCTGTGGTGTGAAAGTCACGTTAATTTTACAAGCTTTAATAATGAAGTAAGTCAAATGACACGTGCCTGTGATGTGAAAGTCACGTTAATTTTACAAGCTGTATAATGAAATATGTCTAATAACACGTGCCTGTGGTGTGAAAGTCACGTTAATTTTACAAGCTATATAACGAAGTGTGTCTAATAACACGTGCCTGTGGTGTGAAAGTCACGTTAATTTTACAAGCTATATAACGAAGTGTGTCTAATAACACGTGCCTGTGGTGTGAAAGTCACGTTAATTTTACAAGCTATATAATGAAGTGTGTCTAATAACACGTGCCTGTGGTGTGAAAGTCACGTTAATTTTACAAGCTATATAATGAAATATGTCTAATAACACGTGCCTGTGGTGTGAAAGTCACGTTAATTTTACAAGCCATATAACGAAGTGTGTCTAATGACACGTGCCTGTGGTGTGAAAGTCACGTTAATTTTACAAGCTATATAATGAAGTGTGTCTAATAACACGTGCCTGTGGTGTGAAAGTCACGTTAATTTTACAAGCTATATAATGAAATATGTCTAATAACACGTGCCTGTGGTGTGAAAGTCACGTTAATTTTACAAGTCATATAACGAAGTGTGTCTAATGACACGTGCCTGTGGTGTGAAAGTCACGTTAATTTTACAAGCTATATAATGAAGTGTGTCTAATAACACGTGCCTGTGGTATGAAAGTCACGTTAATTTTACAAGCTATATAACGAAATATGTCTTTAGACACGTGACTGTGAAGTGAAAGTCACGTTAATTTTTCAAGCTCTAATGAAAAATGTCTAATAACACTTGCCTGTGGTGTGAAAGTCACGTTATTTTTACAAGCTTTATAACGAAATATGTCTTTAGACACGTGACTGTGAAGTGAAAGTCACGTTAATTTTTCAAGCTATAATGAAAAATGTCTAATAACACGTGCCTGTGGTGTGAAAGTCACGTTAATTTTACAAGCTTTAATAATGAAGTAAGTCAAATGACACGTGCCTGTGATGTGAAAGTCACGTTAATTTTACAAGCTGTATAATGAAATATGTCTAATAACACGTGCCTGTGGTGTGAAAGTCACGTTAATTTTACAAGCTATATAACGAAGTGTGTCTAATAACACGTGCCTGTGGTGTGAAAGTCACGTTAATTTTACAAGCTATATAACGAAGTGTGTCTAATAACACGTGCCTGTGGTGTGAAAGTCACGTTAATTTTACAAGCTATATAATGAAGTGTGTCTAATAACACGTGCCTGTGGTGTGAAAGTCACGTTAATTTTACAAGCTATATAATGAAATATGTCTAATAACACGTGCCTGTGGTGTGAAAGTCACGTTAATTTTACAAGCCATATAACGAAGTGTGTCTAATGACACGTGCCTGTGGTGTGAAAGTCACGTTAATTTTACAAGCTATATAATGAAGTGTGTCTAATAACACGTGCCTGTGGTGTGAAAGTCACGTTAATTTTACAAGCTATATAATGAAATATGTCTAATAACACGTGCCTGTGGTGTGAAAGTCACGTTAATTTTACAAGTCATATAACGAAGTGTGTCTAATGACACGTGCCTGTGGTGTGAAAGTCACGTTAATTTTACAAGCTATATAATGAAGTGTGTCTAATAACACGTGCCTGTGGTATGAAAGTCACGTTAATTTTACAAGCTATATAACGAAATATGTCTTTAGACACGTGACTGTGAAGTGAAAGTCACGTTAATTTTTCAAGCTCTAATGAAAAATGTCTAATAACACGTGCCTGTGGTGTGAAAGTCACGTTATTTTTACAAGCTTTATAACGAAATATGTCTTTAGACACGTGACTGTGAAGTGAAAGTCACGTTAATTTTTCAAGCTATAATGAAATATGTCTAATAACACGTGCCTGTGGTGTGAAAGTCACGTTAATTTTACAAGCTATATAACGAAATATGTCTTTAGACACGTGACTGTGAAGTGAAAGTCAGTTTAATTGTTCAAGCTATAATGAAATATGTCTAATAACACGTGCCTGTGGTGTGAAAGTCACGTTAATTTTACAAGCTATATAACGAAATATGTCTTTAGACACGTGACTGTGAAGTGAAAGTCAGGTTAATTGTTCAAGCTATAATGAAGTACATGTATGGTATAAGGACACGTGGTCAGGTTAAATACGCTATGACCTGTATAACATGAATGATGCATAACAAGTGAGAACAAAACATATTTAAGACCGATGATTGGCGGAAATTGAAAAACAAAGATGTTGAAGTATATTGATTACGATTTTTTTTAATTCCACGAATACATGTTAATATAATCAATAAATAAAGACAACGAAATATTAGAAGTCTGCTTTCATTCATTTGTATTAACTTATACATACAATAATATCACGCGTGGTAAAAATAGTTTGTTTATATAAGTTGGTTATGAAACACATAGAGAGAATGATTCCATGATACTGCTGCATGGCGACATTGTCATAATTCATAAAACCAGAAACTGGAAGAACTGTAACAGATAGATATGCCTCCATATTGATGACTTAATGCAAAAAGCATTATACCATCGGAATAAAAAAGGATTATTGATTTTTCAGACCAAGTGAAGGTAAGTCCGTATGATATGCAAGGTAATCAGTACATCTATAAATATACCCAATATACTGATAACTACGTAATAAACATACTGAATAAGTTATTTTACGCTATAAATAGTAATCCTATGTTGCCATAACATGCGTCGGTTGATCAAGCGTACAAATTAAACGTTCAATGTATTGAACATCATGTTGATAAAAAGTTAATTATTTAATTACTTAAGGAGCTCTACTGGAACTGACGGTCGTATATAGTTGGTTGCGTGTACATTTATGGGCTGGCAGTTGCTGAGAGAATACGTAACTACAGGGAACGCCACATACACAAGACAATACCTCCCCACGCAGTCGCTACTGATCGAAGGTTATCGATAGGTGTTCACATAATTGGTTTTTTATTCACTATATAGAAATTACTGACTACTGACGTTTTTATTATTGATAAACATTTGAGGTTGTTGTGTTGATTTTACGTGAATGAATGTTCTGGCTATTGTAGGACCGTAAGTGATTGAATAATATCAACAAGAGTTCACCAAGATGGCTGGAAAGAAGACAAGCCGTAAAACTACAGGAAATAAACAAATGACAAATTCCTCAGATGTAGACCGTGGATGGAGCTGGGTTGTTTTAATGGCTGCATTTTTGACGCATCTTATATCACACGGATTTATCTACACGTTTGGGTTGTATTTCATCGCTATACAGGATACATATGGCGGGAGCAAGGCGGCGATCGCTTGGATACCTTCTATAATTACCGGTGGTCTACATTTAATAGGCAAGCCTTCTTTCATATATTCTTTATTCCTATAGTACATTTATATTAGTTGTTTATTTATAAGCATTAATCACCAAACCTGGAATTCAAAATAGAAACAAGCCGGCAAATATCGCTATAATTTGTGCAGCTATTTGTCTGATACTTTTGCAAAACACCATTAAAACGAATCATGAAGTCGAGCAGAAATGCAACGTTCAAGATACCCCTTCACCCCCAAAAGCATAGGTTGACATGAAATATAAAGAGAGATTAAGTTATTACATGGAATGCCACATACACAAGACAATACCTCCCCACACAGACCCCCGGGAAAACAACAGTCTACAAAACATTAGGCACTCCAAAATCTCGTTATCTCAGGCATTGTTATAACGAGCAGCGGCTTTATCTCGAGGGGTCATGAGAGTCCTGGCAACTTTGATCTAAACTGTTTATTGTTTTGTTTTATTTTGCATCGTTATCTCGATTTTTCGAGCCCAGATGATGGTCCCGTCAACACAGTTTAATTGCTAATTACCTGCGTTATCATGAGGGCAAACGTTTCAAATGACAGTGCTGGTATAAAAAACACTCCCAATAATACCACAATTGTTTGTAGTGTTTGTTTTACATTTGCATTTAACCAAATTTTTTTTGAATCTGAATACGTTTGAGTGATTGCCGACCGTTGAAACATTATAGAATGAGTGTTGCCTTTTGTTGCGTGTACATAAATACAAGACAAACAATGATGCATACATCAATGACGCCGCCAAAAATTATTGCACTATTGGTTCTCCATTGCTCATTATGTTTTCTTTCATTTTAGCATTGTCCTAGATATGTCTCGATGTGACTCGATGGTCGGCCATGCCATTCCTTGCGCCTCTGTTCCCTTACGTATGTACCCTTGAGCCTTCTTACGTGCCTTATGATTTATCAATTGTTGTTTCCCGGAGGTCTGTGTGGGGAGACACTATCTTATGTATGTGGCGTTCCCTGTAGCAACTTATTCTCTCTCTTTCATTTTAAAATTCATTTGAAATCTAGTAACTTATGTTCCGCTTATTTATTCACGAGTATGTGCATATTTCGCATTATCATGTAAATCATTTAGTCACTGAGAGCAAGGTTATTATAAGGCTGCTTGTTTCTTCGTACTGGATTTTATTCAGTGTATATGCTATTGTATGCGTAATGGTTTGATAAGTTACTGCCTACTTAGTCAATTTATGCATATGTATTGAAAAGTTATGACTATATAGCAGTGTGGGGTAAGCTAGCTTTTAACTCGATTTAAACCCCAAATATTTTCACTGACAGTTCCAGGGCTGTAAATCGCTGTATGGTATTATTTATATTATGTTTTAGATTGTGTCAAGTTCCCCTTTCCCCATGTGCAGTTCTTTTACTTGATATAATATTCATGGTATTTTCTCCCCTTTCGGTCTGTTCCGTGATGTATTCCATGCATTAAGCCTTTATCCCCTTGTTTGCCCCCTAAATTCTTCATGTTTGATGTAATGGTCGACCCGACCATTCCATAGACCCTATTCCCATACGTGTTTACCCTTGCACCTCCTCAGTCATAAGTTTACGTTTCATAACATTTCGTGTTTCCCATCATCATTATTCGTTTAAATTCAAAGTATATTTGCAACGAATCACTTGAAACAGTTGTTGATCATAAACAATTTAAACAGTTTCAAAGCAAGCATCCATAAATTATACACGTATTTAAATTATAAAAAGAAAATGTTATGTAATTATGCCATTATCTATGGAAATATCTAAGTCAAGAAATGGGGCATGTTTGTCCACTGAGTGAAAAATGAATAAAGATATTCAGTAAAAAAGAGCTTCAAAAAGGTCACACAGAATATTTTTGTAAGCGCAATTATCATTTATTCCAATGTATTTATTAACAAAAACTATAACCAAACAAAAATATATAACCAACATCTTCGATAAGACGAGCACATGGTTATCTCGAGCATTTCCCCTCCTCCCGATCACTCCTCAAGATAACGAGGTTTTACTGTACAAAGAACTAAATAATTACAAAATCAAAAAGTGACCAGACACAAACAGGAATATCGCCTTAAAACGTCCATTGGGGAAAACACCGCGTGGGGTTTAGACCTGACTTAAGGGTGCACTCAACCTCCCACTTATCCTACAACTCAGCCCTTACAGACAGAAAATGGTTATAACGCCTGGTGCAAAACTTCGTGAGATTTAATATGAATATTCTACGTAGATTAGTTACTTTCAATATTCACTGAACAAAACAAGAAACTTCCGATTTGTACATGAAGTGTTTGGTGTGTTAAAGAAATCATTGTGTGAAGAAAGTAAATAGGTAATATTAGCCTTGACCTGTGTTATCAGGATTCGTGAATGTTAGCGATAATGTTTGCACTGTTAATCGTCAACAACGATTTGCACGTGTGGTATTCGGTCAATAACATGTTTTACATTGTAGCATTTTTAGTATGCCAAGAATACCCAATAATTTACGCGAACGTGCGATTGGCATGCTTGATGCTGGCATGTCGACAGAAGACGTTGCAAAGCATATTGGGAGTTCTAGTCGAGCGATACGAAATTTTCGCGCACGATTTAGAACGACAGGACACACCGACGAATTGCCACGTGGACACGTGTGGTCAAGAACGCTATATCATGAACACGCATTTGCGCAATCGATTCCAAACTGCCACTGCTACTGCTGCTAACACTCATGGGCTTCATAATAACCGAATTAGGGGGCAAAATGTTCGTAATCGTCTGCGGGAGAACGGTTTACACGGACGACGTCTTTACGTTGAATGCGTTTCAACGCAACGTCATCGTGTAAACCGTAGGAGAAATGAACGCTATGCTGACTGTTGTGTTCTTGAACGAGATCGTTTCGAGGGTGGGCGTTGAGTCATGGTCAGGGTGGCCATTGCCCATGGTTATCGTTCACCTCTAGTCGTCATTAAAGGCAATTTAAATGATCATCCAGCAATGTTCAAGCAAACTTGGCGGAAATTTCTTTTTTTGTTTAGTATATGTATGACACAGCTAAAAGTCCTGAAACTTGACTTTATAAATTGGTCAAGGAACAAATCCATGTTTACACTGAGGGGGTCCGAATGAATTTAACTCCATGTGCTGACTGTTTTTCCCTGTGGTGTTTTGTTCCTTTCGGCCATGTATTATTCAGGTAAAGCATTGTCAGTGTTTCAAAGGTCCATTATACAATCCTATTACAATCCTTTTTGGACGGATGGTGTTAACCATTATTCCTATTAGTTATCAACTAATGCATCATGGTAAGTTTGAAAGCCCCTCATTTAGTTGTGCTACAAAAATCTGACACTTATAGTATGTTTTGCTTAAGTCATTTTAAAAGTTCATTGGGTCGTCTAAACCATGACAAGTTAGTAAAATTAAGCGTTTATAAGCGGCGTTTTTATGCACATTTAACACAATCGTTTATTTGTATTCTTTTCATATTTCAGGTCCATTTGCCAGTACCTTAGTAAATAAATATGGATGTCAAATAGTTGGGACGTTAGGAGCTGGTTTGGCATTTCTTGGGATTTTCCTGAGTTTGTTTGCCCCCAACATCTACATATTGTATGTTACCATGGGCACAATTACAGGTAATACATCTCCGATTTATGCAAGCATTGTTTACTCGTTATGACATAGTGACAACGATGTTACTACTTAAGTATAATGGTTGCTCCTTTCTGCGACTGCTATCAAGAGTGTAATGAATCGAATTGTTCATAAAAAATTTCATTGTTGGAGATCCTTTCTTTCCAGTAGTAAAATATTGTTGTTTAAGTGCCTTTACGTATGAAATAGTTTGTTATCAAGTGTTGTCCATATAGCTTACATATTCCCGACTTTTGTGTGAACTGATGGACACATTTCCTGTCTAATGAGAATTCATCCTCAGATTCTTGGAGTATATTTCATTTATTTAAGATGTTTGTTGTCCGTGGTCTGCGATGGTGGCTCTTTGTGTGCTGGAAAATCCCTTGATCAATCAAATAATTGTGTTTCTACTATATATATACATGTTTTGTTTTAAATAACAGGCGCTGGGATAGGCTTGTAAATATATATACACACGTACCTCGTACCTGCTCTTTCATTTTTTACCACCACGCGGAATGCATGCATTAATGTCTACTTGTCGACATCCTGCGGCAATTAAAAATGTGTTTGGCTTCTTTCAATTTCCGGTCATTATACGGATTTTCGTATGTTTTTTGCGAAATATTATCGTCAGTTTCGGGGAGTTTTATCTTAAGTGTAAAGTAACAATCCGGACCGAAAATATCGTCCGAATTCAAGACTAGGGATGATTTTGTGGGGTGTTTTTTTCATATGCTACATAGAAGAAACTAAAAAGGGACCGAGAAAATTGTCTGAATTGAGGAAGGTTCCGGACTGGAGAGTGTCCGGACTAGGGAGCTTCTATTGGATATATTTTTGCTTTAAATTGCAGGCGCTGGGATAGGGCTAATGTTCTTACCATCTGTCTTGAGTGTAACTGTATATTTTAATAAGTACAGAGGAATAGCTTGCGGAATTGGTTTGTCTGGGTGTGGTGTTGGAATCTTTGTGTTAAGGTAAATTTAATTTGATTTGTTGAGTGAAGTTGGCGCGGCAATCGTACATCGTACATCAACATTGAATACCTACCCAGATTGAATACAGACCAAGCACTGACATCGTTATTCGACTTTGAATGCATATCTTAAATCGAACCCAGAGCTAGCAAGCACATCAACATTCGAAACAGGTCCCCGGCGAATACATAGCTGGAGTCGAATCGTTATTTGAGTTTTCTAAATATTTGAATACAGACCTTGTAGCGAATCCAGAGATAGCACTGACGTCAACATTCGAACTTGATCGCGGGGAATGCATATCTGGAGTCGAATAACGAGCCAGCTTTTTTAAATATTTGAATACAGACCTAGTACACGCCCTCCTCACACGCGCTTTTCATCCAAATTGAGAAGATTTTTTGTGGGGGGGGGGGGGTGAAATTAAGTCTTAAGTGGGCCCGGTTTCCAAAAAAACTATTTTTTGCATTTCTAAACTCACAACAATAACAAAAGTATTTGGGGGTGGCACTCTTCTCCCCCCCCTTAAAAGTCGGTAAGAGTGACTTCCCTTTATAAGTAGGGGAGGTCACTCTGAAAAACTTTTAATTCAGTCGGAAAGAGTGACTTCCCTTTTTAATTAGGGGATATCACTCTAAAAATCTTAAATTGAGTCGGTAAAAGTGACTTCCCTTTATAATGAGGGGAGATCACTCTGAAAAACTTAAAGTTATGTTGGTAAGAGTGACTTCCCTTTATAATCATGGGAGATCACTCTAAAAAAACTTAAATTTAAGTCGATTTAGTGACTTCCCTTTTTAATCAGGGGAGATCACACTAAAAACTTAAAATTCAGGTCGGTAAGAGTGATTTCCCTTTACAATCAGGGGAGATCACTCTGAAACACTAAAAATTCAAGTCGATAAGAGTGACTTCGCTTTATAATCAGGGGAGGTCACTCTAAAAAAACTTAACATTTAAGTCGGGTATATTGACTTCCCTTTATAATGAGGGGAGATCACTCTGAAAATCTTAAATTGAGTCGGTTAGGGTGACCTACCTTTATAATCAGGGAGGTGACTCTAAAAAACTTTAAATTTAAGTCGGTAAGAGTGACTTCCCTTTATAATGAGGGGAGATAACTCTAAAAAACTTAAAATTAAGCCTTTAAGAGTGTCTTCCCTTTAAAATCAGGGGAGGTCACTATAAAAACTTAACATTTAAGTCGGTAAGAGTGACTTCTTTTTATAATCAGGGGAGATCACTTTAAAAACGGAGATAACAGAAATTACTGAACAATGCCGGAAATAAACGGAGACAGACACGGGCATATCATGACGGACGTATCATGACCGTGCGACCACATACACGTATCATGCGGTATTCGTCTCTAAAAGAAACGAACAGAAATATGTCTACAAAGGCACTGATAAGCTCGATGGCTGCTCCTTATACAATTAATATAAGGAAACAAACGGAGCAAGATCCGCGCGAAGCAGAAATGAGCAATACGCTTCATTGATAAGTGAAAGAATACCAAAAAATACATATATACGATTGCTTAATAACTATATAACGGCTTTCACAGAAATAGATCAGACGATATTCAGGTGTATTTCTATGCCCAATAAATTTAAATTAGCATTAAATGCAATATCGCTTATGAGAAAAGCTGTCGTTTGAATTAAAAAACTTGGTTTTTGATATTGCGTTGAAATCGACGGCTTAGTGAAATAGATATTAGCAAAAGTATAATATCTAAGTTCAGGATTTTTCTTCTCTACATTTAATGTTTGTGCCCCGGAGGCATACACAACTGCACAAATCCTTACATTCACCTCTAACATTACACGTAACATAAACGTAATGGAAATATATTGCAGTACGGTCCTATTGTTTTCAAGCTGTTTGTAACACAGTCGTTATTCTGGCATATTTTCCATGGCAAATATTCTCCCCAAATTAAATGGGCATTTTTCTAAAGCCAATGTTAAAAGAACAAAAGATAAATAATTAAAAACACATCATGTTGTACTGGATAGTTTTGATAATACGTCATAGTCTGAAACATTTTTCAACCAGTTTTGGCATGCTATGTTGCTTGCTCAATATTGTACATTTAATTAATATACCCTAGAAAATAGCCAAATTTGCTTTTAAGCAATATTTTTGAATTACATATTATAGTACATATAAAAGTGAAATGTACACTGTTTTATCGTTATACCGTCCTTCAACTAATACTGCTATAATTTTGTAAAAATGTTGAGAAATAATGAAGTTATTTGAACTTTTGGTACTGTCATGTTTGCTCATGTTGGTCCGGTAAATCAGGCTAATTGCACAAGTGTTAGTTTTGTAAAAGTAACACATGTATACAATATAAGCTCTCCTTTCTAAAAATACTTTTGATATTAAAAAATACTTAACAGAATTGTGTGTGCATTTAGCGGAATGTAAAATATCATCAAAAGTCATTCTACATGTACAACTTTACTATACAGTGTATAGAGTTAATCCATAGTTGTGTATATTAATAAACTTGTCAAAACACATGGCGACCTCACCACCTTAATACAATGTACGAGTATGCAGAAGTCTTGGGCGACACTGTAAACATTCATTGCCAGCTACTATGTGTTTAACCACGTGCTCCAATTAGCATATTTAATTGGATATAAGACCAACAGCCTTTCATATACATCCTGGTTCAATCACAGAGACGAATGCGACAAGTGCATACAAACATACGAGCGTCACTGCTTTCAAATCTTCCTCCCCTATAGAATCCCAACCCTGGTATCTTGAAAGTTTCAAACAGGCTGATAACGTATTCTATACTCACTGGATGATCATAACATGTTTTATCCCGATTTTATTCTTGTTTTACAATTTATACTGCACTTTTTACTTTCTGTCATTATTTTATACTTTTATTATTACGATGTACGAGCTGGCTCATTAGTCGACTCCAGATATGTATTCGCCACGGTAATGTTCGAATGTTGATGTCAGCCCTAGCTCTGGGTTCACTTTAAGATATGCATTGAACAATATAAGTCGAATAACGATGACAGTGCTGACTCTGTATTCAATCTGGGTCGGTATTCAATGTTGGTGTACGATGTACGATTGCCGCGCCAACTTCACTCAACTAGTTTGATTTAGTTTTCTGATTAGTCAGTCTACATGTTTTGTGTTTCTAAATTTATTTTTGTTTCTGTATTGTCCCTTTTCTATTGTGTTAGTATTGACTGTATATATTTTCATGTCTGTTGGTAAGTTTGGTGTGGTAATGTACTTGTATGTAGCATTTCCTGTTGAGTTCTTCATTCATTTTATTCCTTATCCTTATCTTTTTTTATGTATAATATTGTGAAAAGCATTCAACTTTATGGATTGAAGTATCGATATGTTAATTATGACAGCACAACTCATTACCAACTAGAACAGCGCTTTATATGTGAGCAAGTGGTATTAACTTAATTTCTGACAAACTATTAAAGTTTAAACTTAAGCAGAACCCTTACACAGCGTATTAAGTGGTTAATTTAAAACAAGTACTATTTTATTCTTCAGTCCATTATCTGAATATTTGCTACAGGACTATGGCCTTAAGGGTACAATGTTGATAATTTCGGGACTTATGCTTAATTGTGTCCCTTTCTGTCTCATGTATCGACCTTTTACGTTAAACCAAGAAGTGACATTGAAACCTGACCTTGAGCTCGAGTCAACGAAATATGTCAACTCACAAGAGCATCATCTATCGCAAACTTGTAAGCATACATATTCATCGCAAGAGATGGTTATGGTTGAGAGTCAACAGGAAGAGCAGTCGATGTCTTTATTGAATGCAAACACCGACAGGACAGATATCGACGAGGATGATGAAGTTGCAGAAACTAAACTGGAAATAAATGGAACTGAGAAAGACTTTGTTGATATTACTTGTGGCATTCCTACCGCTCATAGTGAGAGAGAAATAGTTGTAGAGTTAGTGAAAACCCGAGGGGCAGAAATCAAGTTTTCAGAAGACGATTCGACTCTGACACGATACACAGTCTTATTAAAAAGGCCACAAATTGTGTTGTTTCTTGTTTCTCAGTTCCTATTTATTGGCACAGTATACATCCCTTTCATATTTATACCGGATTATGCAAAATTACACAGTAAGTATCATTTTTCTTCAAAACGCAGTCGTAAATAAGCTCGCTTTTGCTAAGCGCTGCCAAAATTACATTATGCTTCATGACATTTTAATTCATAGTTTTGTAATTACATGGGATACTATGCTTTCTTGGACGAAACAGAATGAGTTCTTCCTCCTCGATTATGCCACATGTTTGTCAATTAATTGCTTATTCAGTATACTGTTTGCTTTAATTTACATTGCAGTTGGTATCTTATTATATCAAGCATAACGAATGGACAGTAATTACAGGTTGCATTATATGAAACTTAATTTTGGCATGGAATAACGTCCGTAATCATAAATTCATTGTTATTTAGAAGTCGTTTACCTTTAAGTTAGTTCTTGGTGCGTATTTTGCCATGCCTTGCCCATTTCTAATCATTCCATCGGCCTGATTTATTCCACAAACTTGTGGCATTTTGCTTCATTTGTTTCCGATAAGTGATCGTTTCTTTGTAATCTGCGACACATCATTCGAAAAATAATTATATTTTTCGACGACATAACACATTAATGAATGGCGCCTAGTCTCCCATGGCCGAGTGGTTAAGGCATCCGCTTTGGGAGTGGGAGGTCGAAGGTTCGAATCCCGGTAGGGGATCGTTCTGATACGACCGGTTGGTGAGTCGCCGGCTAGTTAAATAATGGTTACCGTGTGCCTACATGCCAGGTGCCTGGTATAAAGGATAGGAATCGGGAAGTAAATGTGCTCAGAAAGTAAGTGTCTCATAAGTCAGAAATGGCTGGCCCTTTTAGTAGGGGTGACACTATAATAAAAATAATAAACACTATCATGGATTTGTAAACAAGCACCAGGCATCAACCTTAACGAATGGACCGTAATTGCAGGTTGCATTATAATACCAGCCGGCACTCGTACAAACTGATTTGAATATTGGTATTTCCGTACATTTCCTCATATGTTAATTACATTTCGGTTTTGTCCTTTTGTTTCGGTTAATCCCTTTGTTTTTTAATATGCGCTCCTCAATATATAAGAAACGAAGATCTATGCTGGGAGCATATATTATAAGATATACGAGATGGTGGTATTTTCGGATAGATTTATTATTGGAAGTGTGACAAGATCTACCGTGCACAAAACGGTTTGAGCTGTTCTATGTCTATCAATCCCGAGGCATATCCATATGAATTTTTATATCGAATTTAACGCTGCTTAAACAATTTGAAAAGGATTATGCTGATAACTGTCGAGCTCTAATGTTTAGTAAATCTGGCTTGTATTGTGTTGTTTGTCCAGACGTTGTTTTGTTCTTGTTTTCAATTACGTGTACTCTCTCATGAATAGGTAAGCTCGGGGTGGTATGTTAAATTGGTTCCATGCGATTAAACAGAAATAAGATACAATATTTGATCTAGAAATTACAGTTTTGTCATTATATTTTTTCTTCTTTCGCGGCTTTATTTATATCTGGTCACCTCACTGATCTGCAATGTTTAGACATTTGAGTATTTTATTTTATACAGATATAAAAGAAAGAGATTCCGCTTGGGTTGCTCCTGCTATCGGTATAAGTAGCATTGCTGGTCGCATAATTCTGGGATTTGTTGCCGACAGACCTTTTGTAAACAAGTGGGTACTTAAATATAATGTACAATCGTTCAATAAATTTTAATTTGAAATTAATTATTATGAGAAAATGGTCAATGAACTAGCTACATTTTCATGTCGTATTAAGTATGTAATGATAATAAGACAGGAATGAAGTCTTTATGAATGTCAATAAAATTCATTCTAATTTGTCGCCAAATTTAAACTCGAAAAATTTCAGGTCACGTATACGCATAATAGAGCTATAATATTGAGTGATTTAGCAATTCAAATGAACTATTTAGAAATACGTGTAATTTCGATTATTTTTTCATTCTCATTCATCAAAGTGCGTAAAATTACACTCATATGGAAATGGAGACCTTAGAAAAGTTTGGGCTGTACATTACACGCGTCCGCTAAACCTGTGTTACGCAACGAAATAGATTGCTTATATTTCAGGAAGATGTTGTTTAAGATATTGTTCATTGTATGCGGGGTGAGTACGGCGTTTTGTTCCTGGCTCGATACATTGTGGTCCTTGTTGGTATATGGGGTTATATTCGGAACATCTATGGGTAAGCCTTTATATTGTTAAGTCATGCTTAAAACGGTCAAATGTGTGCCACCTAACTATTTCCGGTATTTGAATTGTAAGGCTTCTTAGGACGGATTAAGTTGGTACAGGGAACACACTACGTTTAGAAGACCAATGCCTCCCCATACAGAACACAAGGAAACACCGGTACAAACACTCTAGGAGTTACGGAGGTGTACAGGCACATGTTAAATGCTTAATTGCTCTGTGTAATAAATCGGTGATCATATACAAGAAAAATGTTTTTTGTTAAAAACTCGGTGCATTAATGTACCATTCGTGAAATGACTATGAGCAATAATCAACAACTTCTCTGGTTTAGGTACAATTGTGTCGTTAACATCAGTAATTCTGCTTGATACAGTCGGTATAACTGGTATTACAGATGCTATTGGACTTATTTACATGATCAGTGGACTCGGTGGCCTCATAGGGCCTCCATTTGTAGGTAAGTGAGATATCTATGTTGTACAAGTCATTCTTTCCGAACCTTTGGCTGGGCTAGGAGTAACAATACACACAAACAACACTAACATTTTCATTTTCGGTCATTCTATATTTTTTCTCCATTTTTCCATCGCCCCTTGATGTAGCGTGGCTTAATATTGCGGTTTCTTGATGGCATTCTTCTTGAAAATGTTTAATTATAATATTTGGGAGGAAACATATATAATGATACTGTTTATATGAAATATGTTACATGTGTATTCCAGTTAGTCCACTAAATAGAACCATATCTGATATGTATTAATTACATGCGTTGCGCAGTTGTTTGACTTCACGAAAATGACGTCAGGTCGCTTTGTGTAGTGGTTAGCATAACGGACCGGCAATCCGTAGACCTGGGTTAGATTCCCGGTAGCGCCATTGACCGATTTTTCGTGTTTCTCAAACATGACTTTATTTCACTTGATTAATTCAACACTAAATAAGATATAAAAAAAAAGTTTCGCTATCAGTCTTGCAATACATATCTAACCATGACGTATAACTTAAGCACTCTGTCAACTGAGTCAACCTGGTGGGTATTAATGAAAATGTACAAATGAATGTGATTATGTCCTCTCTTTTACAGGTTTATTATACGATTTGACGGATACATACACTGCCACGTTTTTGTTCGCTGGAGGTGCAATGGTTACAGCAGGGATGTTGATTATTGGTTTATAAATAGATGGAATGTGCTCATGATATCTAAATGCTTTAGGGTCGGTCTTAGACTACAGTTGGACATTTAGTTTATTGTCGCACGGGACAACCACATTATTTATTCATTGTCATTGGGTATTAAATGTCCAGTACACTATGACAAAGTATTGATGAGAATTTTGAATAATGCATTAGTTGAAACTGGTGAATCAGGTGTTGGAGCATGGAGACTAATACTTGCATTTTATATTTCCTCAAATATATTACATAATTTTATTTATACAATTTGTAATAAAACCTTTACTTTGTTGTGACTTGTGTATTTCTGACAAATGTCGATATTTAAAACAGGAAACACAACTTATTAGGTGACCAGGAAAGCTGATCAACGTAAATTGTGTGGCATCTATTTTCAAGAACCAAGAAATGTGTATGTAAATACATATATCGTTATATCAAGCATTTCACCGTAATACTAATGATTCAAAACATACAAAAATATTGATCGTCAAAAGATTCAGCCCAGGTAACAACACGTATTTAATTATTGTGAAACAAATAATTGATTGTTTAATTTGAATCGATTTCAAAGTAATTGTTGTTTTTTTATATTTTTCGGTCAAAATGTCCATTAAAGTGGAAACACCTGTATGTGTATGTCAATGTCTATTGAAGATGAGCATCGTAATCGAAAATTAACATATTCAAAAGTAGTTCGGCTTTATCAGGTTAATCAACATTTGTAAACAAACAAGACGACAGTAATAACAGTAGTCGTCTATCTACGGAACATATAAACTACAGTAGTCGTCTATCTACGGAACATATAAACTATAGTAGTCGTCTATCTACGGAACATATAAACTATAGAAGTCGTCCATCTACGGAACATATAAACTATAGTAGTCGTCTATCTACGGAACATATCAACTATAGTAGTCGTCTATCTACGGAACATATAATCTACAGTAGTCGTCTATCTACGGAACATATCAACTATAGTAGTCGTCTATCTACGGAACATATAAACTATAGTAGTCGTCTATCTACGGAACATATAATCCACAGTAGTCGTCTATCTACGGAACATATCAACTATAGAAGTCGTCTCTATCTACGGAACATATAAACTATAGAAGTCGTCTCTATCTACGGAACATATAAACTATAGAAGTCGTCTCTATCTACGGAACATATAAACTATAGTAGTCGTCTATCTACGGAACATATAAACTATAGTAGTCGTCTATCTACGGAACATATAATCCACAGTAGTCGTCTATCTACGGAACATATAATCCACAGTAGTCGTCTATCTACGGAACATATAAACTATAGTAGTCGTCTATCTACGGAACATATAATCCACAGTAGTCGTCTATCTACGGAACATATAATCCACAGTAGTCGTCTATCTACAGAACATATAATCCACAGTAGTCGTCTATCTACGGAACATATAATCCACAGTAGTCGTCTATCTACGGAACATATAATCCACAGTAGTCGTCTATCTACGGAACATATAATCCACAGTAGTCGTCTACCTACGGAACATATAATCCACAGTAGTCGTCTATCTACGGAACATATAAACTATAGTAGTCGTCTATCTACGGAACATATCAACTATAGTAGTCGTCTATCTACGGAACATATAATCTACAGTAGGCGTCTATCTACGGAACATATCAACTATAGTAGTCGTCTATCTACGGAACATATAAACTATAGTAGTCGTCTATCTACGGAACATATAATCCACAGTAGTCGTCTATCTACGGAACATATCAACTATAGTAGTCGTCTATCTACGGAACATATAAACTATAGTAGTCGTCTATCTACGGAACATATAATCCACAGTAGTCGTCTATCTACGGAACATATCAACTATAGTAGTCGTCTATCTACGGAACATATCAACTATAGTAGTCGTCTATCTACGGAACATATAATCCACAGTAGTCGTCTATCTACGGAACATATAAACTATAGTAGTCGTCTATCTACGGAACATATAATCTACAGTAGTCGTCTATCTACGGAACATATCAACTATAGTAGTCGTCTATCTACGGAACATATAAACTACAGTAGTCGTCTATCTACGGAACATATAATCCACAGTAGTCGTCTATCTACGGAACATATCAACTATAGTAGTCGTCTATCTACGGAACATATAATCTACAGTAGTCGTCTATCAACGGAACATATAATCTACAGTAGTCGTCTATCTACGGAACATATCAACTATAGTAGTCGTCTCTATCTACGGAACATATAATCTACAGTAGTCGTCTATCTACGGAACATATCAACTATAGTAGTCGTCTATCTACGGAACATATAATCTACAGTAGTCGTCTATCTACGGAACATATCAACTATATTAGTCGTCTATCTACGGAACATATAATCTACAGTAGTCGTCTATCTACGGAACATATAATCCACAGTAGTCGTCTATCTACGGAACATATAATCCACAGTAGTCGTCTATCTACGGATCATATAAACTATAGAAGTCGTCTCTATCTACGGAACATATAATCCACAGTAGTCGTCTATCTACGGATCATATAAACTATAGTAGTCGTCTCTATCTACGGAACATATAAACTATAGTAGTCGTCTCTATCTACGGAACATATAAACTATAGTAGTCGTCTATCTACGGATCATATAAACTATAGTAGTCGTCTATCTACGGAACATATAAACTATAGTAGTCGTCTATCTACGGAACATATAATCCACAGTAGTCGTCTATCTACGGAACATATAATCCACAGTAGTCGTCTATCTACGGAACATATAATCCACAGTAGTCGTCTATCTACGGAACATATAAACTATAGTAGTCGTCTATCTACGGAACATATAAACTATAGTAGTCGTCTATCTACGGAACATATAATCCACAGTAGTCGTCTATCTACGGAACATATAAACTATAGTAGTCGTCTATCTACGGAACATATAAACTATAGTAGTCGTCTATCTACGGAACATATAAACTATAGAAGTCGTCTCTATCTACGGAACATATAATCCACAGTAGTCGTCTATCTACGGAACATATAAACTATAGTAGTCGTCTATCTACGGATCATATAAACTATAGAAGTCGTCTCTATCTACGGAACATATAATCCACAGTAGTCGTCTATCTACGGAACATATAAACTATAGTAGTCGTCTATCTACGGAACATATAAACTATAGTAGTCGTCTATCTACGGAACATATAAACTATAGTAGTCGTCTATCTACGGAACATATAAACTATAGTAGTCGTCTCTATCTACGGAACATATAAACTATAGTAGTCGTCTATCTACGGAACATATAAACTATAGTAGTCGTCTATCTACGGAACATATAAACTATAGTAGTCGTCTATCTACGGAACATATAAACTATAGTAGTCGTCTATCTACGGAACATATCAACTATAGTAGTCGTCTATCTACGGAACATATAAACTATAGTAGTCGTCTATCTACGGAACATATAAACTATAGTAGCGCACAATTACTGTACTGAATGCAACAGTTCACTATACTGTTGTTTTTTAGACGCCGAGCAGCATTCGACAAAGTATGGATAAAAGGATTACTATACAAACTGTATAAATTCGGGATACATGGAAAATTACTTAGAATAATACATTACACAGAGGCTCCTCTAGTCGGGTGTACATAACTTTACATCTATCGGACCCATTCTACATCATGCAGGGTACTAGACAATGTAGCATATGTGCACCCTTCTACTATACAACATTCTACATCATGCAGGGTACTAGACAAGGTAGCATATGTGCACCCTTCTACTATACAACATTCTACATCATGCAGGGTACTAGACAAGGTAGCATATGTGCACCCTTCTACTATACAACATTCTACATCATGCAGGGTACTAGACAAGGTAGCATATGTGCACCCTTCTACTATACAACATTCTACATCATGCAGGGTACTAGACAAGGTAGCATATGTGCACCCTTCTACTATACAACATTCTACATCATGCAGGGTACTAGACAAGGTAGCATATGCGCACCTTTCTACTTTACAATATACATCAATTGACGAACCCTTAAACAAACTACAACTTTCACATTATGGTTTAGATAATGCCGACCTTAAACTTAGTTCACCAACTCAAGCAGACGATATCGAGAGATGGTATTGAAAGTCTGCTAGCGATCTGCAAGAAATATGCTTCATAGTGGAGATACAACTACAACACTTCAAAATGTGCGACAATGCTGATGAAAACTCTATCGACAAATAACCATCCTGCCCAACAAATACAGTTACACTACGGTAACATAGACATCCCGTGTACACAGTTATACAAACACTTGGGTATAACTCAATCAACCAAAGGGAAACAACCGCTTAATGTAGACGAAATATATATATTCGTCTTTTTTACTTCTAAGAGTATATGATATAAATAATATTTTCTTTTCTTACTATCTGTATGTGAATATGCATAAATATTTTTAAACCATATATCTCCAGAAAATGGAGGCAACAAAGTTACATATACAGGTGCGTGAGACATAAAAACACATCTTTAGATGTAAACAAACAGAATTACTCATGCCCATGTCAACAAAAAATGAACAATTAAACAGTTCAATATTTTTAGGTGATTCATGAATAAACTGATTTAGCAAAGTTATTCGAATAAACGCCCGTCCAAGTACAGTATAAAATGCCCGTATCCGACATGACTGGATAGTCCGGGCCAAAGTTCTTCTAAATTTATATTAAAGGTGCTGAACTCCAGATTGAAAACAAATCGTCGTATTTTGCAATTCCGCAAAATATGTGTAGTCGTATCATCATACACGTAAATAAAAGCTGTAGATGGTGAATATTTGAATAATTTAAAGCAATTAGGCTAATTAAATCGCCGTCGTAATATCGAGCACTCCCCCAAACAAACAAGACTTACCTGAAAGTTGAAGTTTGGTTAGGATTATATATAGTCATCCAACAACTGGAGGGATCAAATGAGATGCGCGCACACCGTGACCGCAATAATCAGTCTTCAACGCTTACGCAATAAAGTTTTGTTCCAATGGATCAAATGATCATCAGACACAACAACTGTAATGTTCTGTTAATTGCATAGCAAAATTACTAAGGGAGGGATATCTAATGCGTGGGTGGGCATTTGATCCCTCCAGTTGTTGGATGACTATATAGAATCCTAACCAAACTTCAACTTTCAGGTAAGTCTTGTTTGTTTGGGGGATTCTATTACGTCATACAACTTCTGGTATCAAATGAGACTTCAAAGCAAGATCAAAAGTTTCTTGCCAAACAATAGTTATCTACGACAGTGTCTAACAAACGGAAGTAAATAATAAATATGTACATTACCATTTGACTTATTGTAAAACTGCCTGATCGAAAGACTCTTGTTCAACAGGCTTGTCATAGAACTTGGAAAAGGTCTCCACACACGACCATCCTGCAACTTTCATGATTTCTCCAATAGGAACACCTGTTCGTTTAGCTTTTGATGAAGCTGCACCTCTTGTACTATGTGATTGATATTTACTTATGTCTATTCCTGATAGATGCATAACACACTTGATCCATCTACTTATTGTAGTAGAAATAACTCTTTTATGAGGTTTAATGAAACTAATAAACAACCGTTTTTCATCCCCACGAATATTTCTAGTCCTTGAAATATATTCAATTAATGCACTATACACACAAATTCTCCTATCTGGAGCATACATTTTAAACACTGCAATAGGATTTTTTCTTCCTCTTCTACATTGCTTTAATAATTCACAAAAATGTAATGAAATCGAAGTATCATCTTTATGAAGACCTTCTAAAGTTAACAAACTAATAGAATGCGAGCGACTTGCTTTAGTCAGGGCAATAAGCATTGCCAACTTATAAGTCAAATTTTTCAAACTAACAGAATCATCTGGTGACAACGTCTTTAGGTAACAGAGAACCTTTGAAACATCCCATGTCTCTTTATACTTAGGAACAGATGGCCTCAAATTAAAAACTCCAGTCATAAATCTGACTACAGTTGGGTGTGAACCCACTGAACATCCATTCTGTAAATCACACAATGCAGACAAGGCACTGCGTGCTATATTTAAAGTCTCATAGCTATAACCAGTTTCAAACAAATTTGTCAAAAATTCAATTATATTATCTGTAGAGGGTTGAAAAACACTAATTTCCCTTTCACTACAGTATGAAATCCATCTGTTAATTTGCGTAGAATATTGCTTCTGTGTGGACTTTCTCCATGATGCCATGAGAATTTCAACAGATTTTTCTGAAATATTTCTGTTTTTATAGGATTGCCTGATATACGACATACCATAAGATGTAACTTGTTTACCAGTGGATGTACTTGGTCTGTCTGCTGAAGTTGTAACGTATTTTGTTGAACTTGGAGAATTAATGGGTTCTCCACAAGCATTGCCATCACAGATGTGAACCAGTTCTGCGTTACCCAAACAGGCGCCACCAGGACTACCTCTGCTTTGTCTTGTCGGACTTTCTGTATCAGCCGACCTATCAAACTGAAAGGCGGAAAGGCATATATCAGTTTATAAGACCAATGTAATGAAAAAGCATCTATCTCATGCGCCTCTGGATCAGGTAGCCACGACACAAATTTAGTCAATTGTTTGTTCATTCTAGATGCAAACATGTCAATATCTGGCATTCCAAAAACTTCTATTATTTTAGAAAATAGTCTTTTGTTGAACATCCATTCTACATTATCATTGAAATGTCTCGAGCTGTATTCAGCATCATTTTGCACCCTGGTACATGTGCCGACGATAACCAAATATTTCTTTCAATGCACCACAACCAGACAGTTTTGGCAAGGGAGTTACAATTTTCAGTTTTACCTCCTTTATTGTTGATGTATGCAACAGCACATGTATTGTCTGACCTGATCCTTACATGAATATTTCTAAGAACCTTACAAAAGGATAGAACTGCATGACTTATAGCTAGTAGTTCAAGGTAATTGATATGATTTTGAGCCTCATGGTCTTTCCATCTGCCACCAATTGTTATATTATCACAAATTGCACCCCAGCCATGTGTGCTAGCATCACAAACAATAATTACATCTGGATTTGTATGTGTTATTCTTCGTGCTTGATACTGCAAATTATCAATCCACCATTTGAGTTCTTGTTTCATTTCATTTGTAACACCCATACATGACTCAAAGTTTCCACTATTTTGATTCAGAGCATCAATTTTCCTTCTTTCGTTAATTCTATAAAATAGTGGACCATATTCTACTGCAGAAAAACTTGAAACCATGAGACCCAAAATTCTTGCTACATCTCTTGTTTTAACAAATGCCTTGTTATACAGCTCCAAACATGCTCGGACAATGTTCTGTACTTTGCTCTCTGGCAGTGTAACAATCATTTTTTCTGAATCAATAATATTTCCCAAGTAAGAAATCTTATGTGTTGGTACTAATACTGACTTTTTCTCATGAGTCATAAAACCTACGTTAGTCATAATATTTACGGTATCAATAACATTATTTTCACATTCAGTGTAGCTATCTGCTAAGAGAATAGAATCATCTATATAGCCAGAATTGCTATGTCCGAGCATGCGAAGAGAAGCATAAACTGGTTTCATTAACTTTGTAAAAAGTAATGGCGCACAAGAAATACCATTAGGAAGACACAGGAACTGGTAAATTATTCCCGATTTTTGAAACCTTAATTTTAATTGGTGCTCTTCAGCTACTGGAATAGAATAGTAAGCATGACGTAGGTCAACAGAAGCCATGTAACAATTAGGCTTGACAAGTTTAAGAGCAGTTTCAAAGGTTTCCATCTTAAAATGATGGTACTGAATATACTTATTAAGATCTTTTAGATTCAATATCAGTCTGTATTCACCATCTTTCTTTAGTACAATGAAAATTGGAGGAATAAATTCATCTGGGTGATGTTTAACCTCTTTGATCACATTCATGCTTAATAATTTTTCAATCTCCATATCAATAATTTTTTCTTCTATTTGATTGAATTTACTTCTGTAACAATGATGGTTAATAGGATTGATACCATCAATAAATTCAATGTGACAGTGTTGGACTATATCCAAAATACAAATGTCACTAGTGAGTTTTCTCCAATTTTCAATGTACTCATTCAATCTACCAGCAATGAAATAAGTACCAACCTGTAAATTTACTTCTTGTACGCCTGTTTCAAGTTTTTTGTGGAATTCAAGCTAGAATCCACTCTAGGGGTATATCTACCACGTCCACGGAAATTGCCACGTCTGAATGTGCGTCTGCCACGAAAGCCTCTCTGATTATATCCCCTACCAATGTTACGGCCAATACGATTCATATCGTTGATTTCACGAAAATTCTTATTGACGTCGCCGTCATCACCATATAAATGTTCAGTAAAAGGCAGGGAAGCAGAAGTTAAGTAATGGTACTTAGGATCAAGATCTGCTTTGTGCATCTCCTTACGTCTACTGTTAATAAGTTTGTTGGCCTGACCCAATAAAGCAACAGAATTGGTGCTCCACTCTATATCTAGGCTGTCAAAAAGATCACCATTTTTATCTACTACCTTAGTAATGTTAGTAGTTGCTTTGACAATTAAATTTTGGATAACCTGCATTCTGTTATCTTCTGTTTGGGTATGCATTTTCAACAGACGCCAAATTCCCTGATTGACACGTGTTTTTGTCAATGCCTCACAGTTTTTGGGACGATGAATGTTCTTAACTAAATCATTCATTTTCTCATCGGAGATGCCATTTCTGAACGAACTATTCACAAAGATAGCCAAATCATCATCTAATTCATTGTCAAATGTGTCAACTTGTTGGAACTTCTCCGACAATGATTTAAATATTGAAGATGGTACATCTTCTTTTTGCTTCTTATTGGGTGGCACATAGTCACAATCACTGCCGTGAATAGATACTTCATGTTGACTGTTATCATCACATTCATCCTCCAAATTATATGATTCACTAGTGTCATAGTCATAACTGGACAATGAATTAATAACGGAAGATAATTCTTCTATTTTCTTGTCCTGCTTCTCAATTCTAGCATTTTGTACATTCAAATTGGAATTGAGTTCTTTCAGGACGAGTACTACCTCCTTATTTAAATCTTTGGGACTCCGCACAGAAGTTTTTGTTTTTGAAGTGTCACTCGACACCTGTGTGATATTTGTGGACGTACCAGTCTCTGGGGAAGTATTTTCCTTATATAAAGACGACTTACCTCCCACAAGGGAAGGCTGCTTTTTCCCCAATTCACTTTGAATTTTTTGCTGCACCTCGCGTTCCGCCATTTCTCACGTGTAAGCAGTGATGACAGAACCACTTGCGGTATGTCGTAAAACAAAGAATTTACGACAGTAAATTGACCGAGTCAATTTTGGCGAGGAACAATTTCAATTATTGAATAATTTGATATTATATCAAATGAAATTCATTTATTAATGCTGTCACTACCTCGTAGCAACCTTAAACTAGACGACTGACTATATTACGACAGTACGTATTTAGATACGGTCTTATGTATTGACGAACCGAGTTCGTCACATTTATCGAGAGAGAACACGTCTACTCTCGTCGAGTACGGTAAGCGAACTGATTATTGCGGTCACGGTGTGCGCGCATCTCATTTGATACCAGAAGTTGTATGACGTAATAGAATCGGAGTTTTCCAGTTTAAAAATACCGAGTTCCCATCCAGCATGCACCTCACGAGTCACATGATCAATTTGCAAAATAAACATACACAATGGCGTGATCCACTACTGACATCGAGGAGATAATTGTTCAGTGATTATTTATTTTCGTTGCGTGCAAATAAATAGTAAGTGACTTATAGCTACCTCGTTTACTGCATTTATTCTTTTCTTTGCGCTGATGAATTGTTTGAATGACAGAGACGTTCCGAATGCGCATGAGCTCAATGTTTACGGTTCTATTTTTAGATTTACTGGGTAGACTAACCCTAGTAAAATTTTCGATGGAAAAATACGAAAAACTACGCTATGACAATGTTTCGCAAGTAATGATGAATGAAAGTAAGAATGTTTTAACAATATCAAGATTTTGTAAATATTTGACAATTTTCTTTTTTTTGCTCGCTCGTCAATCTGGAGTTCAGCACCTTTAAGATACACTGTTGAAACATGGAGCATCCGACACCGTTCGTTGGTCCCTTAAATGCTAATATTATGTAATTTACACGTCTTTAACTGCCACTAAATGGTTGACTGCTTCACAGTATATTAAATTTGAAAATAAGCTATAGCTACACATAGTTTAATGCATTAAAACATATTTTCATGTTATATAGTAAATACACAAAATATAGGTGACACAATGCATAAATTTTCTGATAGATAATCATCACATTTTGTGGTTGAAATCGTGAAAATTAGCTGTATGTTCACACGCTTCATATATTTGATAACTGATTGTTAACAATTTATATTAACGCCAAAACAAAATAATAATGTGGTTCTGGTAACATGCTGAAAAAAATAGGGTAGGTAGGTAGGAAAAATATTTTATTTTTTTGAATTATTTTATTTCGGCTAAAACTGGACATGTAGTATGAATAGATGAATAGCCCATTCCCCCATAGAGCATCAGCAGTGGTAGGTAGTATTAACCAATAGATAATCTATCAGTGTACTACACTGTACCAATACAGGTTTATTGTGGATTTAAGTTTATTTACCCTCGCCACCGGGATATCCCATATGGGCGAGCATTCACTATGTTAATCAACTATCATTGACAATTCTAATTTTTAATTAATAACTATAGTGAATGTCTGTGTGTGTGTCTATATCACATAATAAAATGTGTGTGTCTATTTATAAACTATTTTAAAAAAAAAAAAATCATAATAATATAAGAATAGATCTCTATTTTTAAAATATTCAAAGTTAACAGAACTGGTTTATTGGAAAACAGGGTAAAATTTATACCCACTAGGTTTAAACTAAAATTGCAGTATGAAGTCACTAATTAATCCTTTGATAACCGATGTAAAGTTTGTGGAGAATTGAATTTCCTATCTAGTGGTACCACATCCATGCATGTATTCAAATTAGAATTACTTCTATAGTGTTTTAAATAAGACAGAACATATTTTTTGATGACACTAATTATAATTTTTACACATTGCAGAGACAATAACAAATTCAGAAAGCCATCAAATACATACAAAAGCAATTTTGTTTAACTGATTTTAATTCATATATGTTATAGTCAATTTTTACAAGTAAATTGTTTAATTAAATTGCTAAATGTCACCAATGTTCACTGTCCAATTACTGTATTTGTATATTCCACATTCATTGAGATATACACTTCTGAGTTCACAGTTCTCACATAAATAGCAGCACTTGGTATATACTTGTCAATAAAACTTCCAGTGAAAACTTATATAACCCCATCCATATAAATACACAACTCATTATGGAAAATATATTCCAAATCAGTTCGAATATAAAATTTCCCAGTGTTGAAATCATTGGGTAGATTCAAAGTCTTCTATCTGAAAATAAGAAATAAATTTTATAAAAACTGTAAGAACAAAAAAATATTCAATGAAAATCTTCTTACACAAATAAACAGACAGCATCAGCATTGCTAATTGTAATATTGATTTACATATTTTCCTAAATTATGATAAAATATATGTCAACAATTAGATTCTCTTATGCTACTCTAAACAACAAAAACAACAGCTGTAATCATTCAAATAAATCTATCTCGTCGTACTGCATTATAAACTGAAGCACACCCTTGGAGCAGTGAACGTTTTTGTACACTCATCATTAGGCATATTCAGTAAATGTATCATCATCAGATCTGAGGATTCCTCATGAAGCAAAGGAACCTCAACATCAGACATAATATCATCATACTCGAGGCCAGACAGAAATCAGACTCATCAGTATCACTATCAAAAATATGTGCCACTATTAAAAAATTCTAAGACAATTATTGTCATTCAAATTTGATCGACTTTTTCATGTTTTCTGTGTTCTGCACGATCTGAATGTAAACAATACATTTTGGCACGGATCCATGAGCAGTTAAGTTTCTATAGGCTCCAATTATTCTAATTTGCATAATAATAAGCATCTATATTGCAATCAACAATTACATAATCTTACTCAACGTGTCACTGTATATTGGGGATTTTATTGCACCGTAATATACACAGGAAACGATCTGTGTAGACAGCTGGCTTCAGAGAAACTCTCTACACATGTCGTGTGTAATATGGGAAATCCCCACGTGATCGATGGATGGTCGAATTTTCATTGTTTGTTTATTTATAAAAACGACCTTGACGAGTTTATTTTACCAGAGAATCTAGGAAAACTCTCTACGTCATGCGATATTTTCAATCTTTGAGCATGCGCGAACTTCACTCTCACGTAGTGTAAATATTATGAAAATATTATGATACTGATCAAGTTTAAACGTAATTTATGACATAACTTCAAATAACTGCTATACTTTTTTTTATTTGCATCGTTTTAATAGTGATTAAAGTTTATTACAAACTACTTTATTCGAAAGGATTAATATAATTAACGGTTTAATTTCGTTTTAAAAGTCAGGGTCCTAAAAACGCGTATCTGTCAGGCAATGGGTAACCATCAATATTTACGTAAATGTCACCTTCTAATGTTTTTCAACACATTCCATAAACATCAACGTAATTTGACCTTGGATTTTGCTGAAAATACACGGGAAAATAGTCGATTCGGTCGATGACGCAGCAAATGCCATAAAATAATTTAGGGTCGGGGCCAAAACGATAGGGACGGTCGGGTTACCAGAACCACAATATTATTTTGTTTTGGCCCAATGTTAATTATTGCTAACAACACAATTTTAAGCATGCAATTCAAAACCTGTTTCCACGAATTAATCTATCTTACGACACGTATAATTAAATATAAGCACGCGTAGTTTTCCAACGTAATTTGAATGATCACGAAGTTACCAATGGTTTGAGGAAATAACAAGTACGTTAACATGTATTAGTCTTCCTGTTGACAATAAATAATCACTCCAGGATATGTTATATAGCCTATATATCAGTTGTCATAATGCCATAAAGACTGTAAAGGATTCAATGAAAAATGAAAACTTGCTATATCCGACGAACTGCATTATCCGACATTTCATGTCTGCACCAGTGTGAGTCGTTCCGGTAAGTTATACTGTATACATATTAATATCTTCAATTTTATGGTGATATTCGCATAGATTAGATATGTGTTAGTTAGATAGGTTCGTATTAAAAACGAGGAGTTTAGTATGAACTGCATCAAATCATAGCTCGTGGTAATAAATATTACATATGTGAATATAAAAATAATATTTTTAGCTATAAATTTGCTCGAATTGTATTTCACAGAATTTTTTCACGGAAGAGTTCAAGACACTAAATATTTTCTAAAACATAGATAATCGATATTTGAAAGCTAATCACGATCACAGACGTACATGTCCGTGTCATGAGCGTTAATTTTAACGGAAATAAAAAACACGGTCAAAAACAACCGCAGAAATATATGTTTACACAATTTTACATTGATTTAATTAAATATATACATAATCATTATATTATTTTTTTGTTTGTATAATTGCTCTTATTTGCTCTATTTTTGACAGAGACCTAGACATTTATGTATTGTCCCAGGACATGGTAAATCACAGGCAAAGTTGAACTTGTATGGGATGAAGTAAAAACATAAAACAGTGGTTTGAATGAAAAATGGGCATTTATTAAAATGCCATAAATAACAAAACTAACTACTGTTAAACATACATGTATAAATGGGCATTTATTCAAATGCCATAAATAACAAAACTAACTACTGTTAAAAAACATACAAAGCAAAAAACATACATGTATAAAACTGAAATCCCATAACTGGGTGGCAACAAACTGCCGTAACCTGACCAATGCCATAAAAATTGGAGGAGGAGGAGTTGGTGGAGGAGGAAATTTCAAAAGTGGCGATGGATCTTCCCACGCCAAAATAAAAATATTAATGGCTATCTAGCCTGTTGATTGGTTGAAACCCATCATGTGACCAATAGCTAGTAGCTGATTTGTTGCTGTACTAATTTATACATTATGATAAAACAATCCTGATCCGGGAATGTTCCGGATCAAATTACAGTTGATAATGGGAACAATGACATAAATAATTTTATGTGTGCATAAACTTGCGTTTATGTATTGTCCCAGGACATGGTAAATCACAGGCAAAGTTGAACTTGTATGGGATGAAGTAAAAACATAAAAACAGTGGTTTGAATGAAAAATGGGCATTTATTAAAATGCCATAAATAACAAAACTAACTACTGTTAAACATACATGTATAAATGGGCATTTATTCAAATGCCATAAATAACGAAACTAACTACTGTTAAAAAACATACAAAGCAAAAAACATATATGTATAAAACTGAAATCCCATAACTGGGTGGCAATAAACTGCCAAAAGGTAAACGCCGCCCAGTGAAACTAGACTGTGACAATTATAAATGTTGCAATGAGTGATAAAAAAACTAAAAATACTGAAATATATCACATGAAAATGAGTGATAAAAAACAACAAATACTGATCATATATCACATGACTAGCGATATCCCACATGTGACATAAAATTAAATGTACCAACAATTGTGACAATACTGAAATGCTGACCCATCCTTATCCAGCTAACAGTTCCTGATAGGCTAGTTTAACGATTAGCAAAATATCCAACTAAACAAACAGAATATAGTTGACCTATGTACAATGTACCTCTATTAATCACCAACAATGCAATAATGTACAACCCAGTATCAATATAAAACATGGTATATCTGTAAAAAATACAACTATATATAGCATATGTGAAACAAGTGTGTCTGCAGCCTTGTACTGTCAGATTGTACTTGACTAAATAGTGAATTATAACTATAATTTTCCATGTAATACTCATATTATTAGTGTGACTAATTGTGTATTTAAGCATATTGCCGCTGCCTATAACAGTCGGCTGCATTCTACGACACTTGGAAATTAAAAGTGATATGATGGTAACTACCGTCACATTTTCAAACAGCCGATAACTGGCCATGTCATCCGCCTCCAACAGTCATATTTGAAAATGGTGGTTAATACTGTAACATTTGTAAACCCACTAAATAATCGATCATGTCCTCAGCATCAAACAGTAATATGTTACATATATGACAATAAATACATATTGATATAACATAAACGTTGTGAATGAACATATTACATTGTGGCTAGTGTCATGTATCATTACAAAAACAGCTTAATGTCAACAAAACAACTTAACCAGCAGCCTTAAACTGTCTGATCTGCGTTTTATCTCCATGGTTCTGATTTGATAAATTGGCAAGTATGACATCGAATAATACGTGAATGATTATAAAATTGAAAAATCTGCGGCCTTATACCGTCAGATAAATCAGTGAGATGGTTGAAAGAATAGCAGGCAATGTCATTCATATTGTATTTTTTTTACTAATTGACTGTAACAGTTTAGATATTTTTGTAATTGCCTGTGGTTCTAACGGTAACATGTGTAACATTTCATGAGGCCTGAACAGGAAGTGCCTGAGGACGAATATATTTCAGATATACTGATGACTTCCATCTCCCCAGTTGTTTTATCTGTGTAGCAGACATGTTGTTGTGATGTGCGTGCGTAGCACCCCCAATGCGAAATGAGTGTGCAGTGAATTTAGAGGGGTCTAAACCCGATGCTAGTACACATGCACGCAGGATTTGCCTGTAAAAAGTCGTATTGACTGACTGGCCAGATTTGAATCGGAATAAAGGACCCTTTCCTTTTGGAGCTAATTTCAAATAATTTAATAAAGCCTTAACAGGACACAATTTCTGGCTAGTTTGTCTGGACAATGGAATGATTGCCGTATTGCATTGAGAATGCTTGTAGTTCCTAATCGTAACTGAAATGGACGATATAACCGAACGTTGATAATTAACAACATCCTCTAAACAAATAACATTGTGTGCACCTTTGGGAGATGTGGCAAGTTCACCCACTCTTAAAAGACCAAATAATGAAACTAAAAACATGGCACGCATGAGGACACGGGTGTTGTGACTTGACACAGTTTGTCTGATAGCTGTTAAGATGTGACCTATATTGCTAAGGGTAAACGGTTGTCGTTTATCTTTCTGTGCACCCCGACGAAGACTGTGCAACAGTTTCTTAATCACAAACGAGTCAGACGGGTTAGGAATATTTTGAAGCTAATGTAAGTAAGCTATGGCCGAAATGTAAGAAGTGATAGTGGAAGCTTTTAAGTTACGATTATGACATACGGCAACGAACTGTGCCAGTTGTTCCACTGAAACAGGGAGCAAAGGGGAGTTAGGGTAAAATGTGACATGGAATTGGCGGTAATGTCGCAACGAATTTTTGTAACTGGATTTGGTAGAAGGGGCAAGCGAAGATTCCAGAAGACAGTAGACTGTCTGGTTCAGTGAAATATGAGCAATTCCCCTTGTACGTCTGTGGGAGCCTTATCCATGTGGGGAGCCAATGTGCGAAATTTCTCTATCTGTAAACGAGAAAGAAGGTCTGGTAATACATTGTATTGACCTGGAATATGCTCAGCCCTTAAAAGTATATTAAACTTCATACTGGCCAAAACCAGGCGACGGACCAGAACCATGATGATTTCAACCTTGCATGTCTGTTTATTTATTATGTGGACAACTGCTTCATTGTCTGTATGCAATATAATGCATCTGTTTCTTAATCTATGGCCCCAAATTTCAAAACTCAGTATATTGGACTTTAAAGCCCTTAACTTAAAGGAACTATGTTTAACATCTCCAGAACTGTTTTAATTTTTGAAATATCTTTAAAATTTAAAAAGTTATGAAGAATTGAAGTTTGTAATTATTCGCATTTTTCTGGAAATTTATCGGGTCACTTTATTTAGGAATCGAACCGCGATCGCGGACCCGGAAAAGTGAAATTTTCTGATTAAAAGCTTCATAACTTTTTTATTTTTAATGATAAAATAACAAGACTTGGCAGTCATATGTATTATTTCCTGTAGAATTTTTTTCTATCACATTTTGTGTAGGATATATCTAAACATATGGAAACTCAAGAAAATGAAGCAGAAATTCATAATTTTATTATGTTCGTTCTTCCATCCTGTTATTTTCATCACACAGTAAACATTTTAATACTCAACAATAGATGCTTAACAATACTTTATATGTTACATACTAGTTAAACAATTCAATAAGTCAGTATTAAAACACAACATAAATTTAAATCATTAGTTTCAACTGGCTATAATGATAAAAAATGATAAAAACTGGAATACCTATTAATTGATTAAAAAATGTGATGAATTTCAGTTGAAGTGAATGGCATGAAACTTGCTGTAGATTTTATTTATATCTTTGAATTCCTTCACAAACCACTGTCGTCCCGAACTGACACGATCTGGCACAAAGTGTTTTACTATAATGAATTGTCTATCTACATGTTGTTTGTCTTCACGCATAGGCCACTGAAAACATCCCATTTTCCTGCATGGCACCATGAAACGAACAACCGTCTCATTTTCATTAACAACTTTCTCAATGCTGCCGGGATACCAGTTGTCTTGATAGGCAACAGCAACATACTCATTTACATTCACGTTTTCTACACATTTAACTTCCTCACTTCTATGTTTCTTAACAGATTTATTAGCAATTTTTGATTTTCTTTTCTTTCCTTTGTTCTGTTTTTCTTCTTGCATGCTGTTATGTATTTCCACCAAGACATTTCGTTCACTTTGTCTGTGTTTAGCACGCAACTCAAGTCCTTGCTTTCTAGCAGATGTTAACAGTTTTTTCCTTTCAGTTGATTCCATTTTCTCTAACCACTCCATCACCTTTTTGCCATTACGCTTTAAAAGTTGCACAGATGTGTGATGGTGGTAAGACGCATGTGGTCGTCGTCTCTGGCTCGAATCAATGTCTCCAAAATGGTGTTCACGTGATAAGTTTGTGACAGGGGCGAAGTAAGTTTGTTTTGTCTTCGATGGGTCGGGATTGTGGAATTTACCACATGGAAGGAAATCAACTAGTTATTTTTTTACACATTTCAACATTGCACTGGCTACAACTGATGTTACATTCAATAACAGCTTACATGAGGATTCATTTAGAGGGAACAGGACACTTGCGAGTTTATTATGGTGAGGGATGTGACGGATATCTAGTGGATCTGTCGAAGACCAGTGCTCATCGACTTTCAAGATAATCTCGGGAGTTCTTATGCATTCACTTAAAAATTGTTCTATTTCACAAACATGTTTGTACAGTTCAAAATAGGACACTTTACCACTTGTAATCAAATTCCAGTATGGGCCAGTTAACTTTAGGTAAAACTTGCCTAAGCACTGTAACAGCGTGCCCACTTCAGTACATTGCAAGTCAGACTTGACAGCCGTAAGTTTTAGGTTAGGTTTTGAAACTGTGTCTAGGACTTTTATGAAGTCTGAACGATGTAAGAAAACCTCTGCCGACGTTTGGAAAAGGGCGTTAAATCTATTGTCATGGTAATTTCCAATTATGGATTTGATTCCATGCTCCATGCAGTGGGCCTCCCACCTATCCCTAACGCCCAGATGGTCTCCGGCTGGACCAAAAATATCAGATGTGGTTCTTATGACACGGCCTACAACTGTCTCCTTTTTACTCCATGTGTAGAACACTGACAGAGCGTCTCGACCAAGTGGTCCAATTTCATATTTTAGGGCTAGTTCAAAGTCTTTGAGTTCTGGGCGGATATAATTGTGGAAGCCGAGCAGAACATGGGCCATACAATGACAATGCTGCACTTCAACTGCTTCCCCACCGTAAACTGATAACATTTTCTCGAGCCATTCGTCTAACAATTTATCGGCTGCTTTTTCATTTGACGCACGATCACTCATGGTAAATGCCAACTTTTGTAGGGTTTCAGCGAGGTATTTAGGATCTCCTTTCAACAAAGTTAGTTCATTCAGATGATCCTCAGTGACATTCTGTATTGTTTGAGCTGTTTCTCTAGCAACTCTAGTAAATCCCAGGCTTAGGACGTCACCAGAGTCGAGGGTTACAGATGTGTCCAAAATTTTATGTTTTCTTCTGCTGGTACCATCTCTGCTCAAACCCCAGTTTTCACAATTTTCTAGTTTATTTGCAATGAACTTTTTAACAATAAAATGTCCTTCATCTACGATAGCCTGAGATGTTGATGGATTTGGCAACTGATCTTTGCTTAGTTTTGTTCCAGTAAGATTGTTGACCACAGCATGAATTACGGGCGACATTTTTTCAACGGCAACTTCTAACCCTGCAAGTTCCATGATGCACAGACGGACACTATCGTTGTATCTGCCCTTTTCAGTTTTTGTTTCTATTGACTTCTGTTTTAACTCCATGACGGATTCTTCCAACTCTAATATAATTGTGTCTTTTTCATCTAATTCCAACTTGGCCTTCTTCATGAACTCTTCACACTCGACATGCATAAGTTCACTGCTTTCCAATGTGCATACATTATTTGCATAGGACCTGAAATGCTGTATTTCCCCTTTTAGGTAGCTGTTTGTCTTCTGTGCAGCAATTTTCATTCTCACAGACAAATTTGTCCTGCAGCTCAGCTATTTTCATCACATTAAAATCAGTTTTCTTGGTGTTTTGTTCTTGGAACATTTTTTGTTGTTTCAGGACAGTTCTTTGCAAATTTCTGAGCTTGTGCAAGTTTTTGCGTGCTGTTTCATCACGTTTTTTAACATTTTTAATACAATAGTGTCCAGTATGACTTTGAATGTTCTTCAAATGCACTTTCTTTTCACATACTTGATTTCTGAGTTTTTCTACTGTGCACATGTAAGTTTTAATCTTGTACTTCAACTCATTTGCATGTTTACTGTCATTTATCTCACAAAACTGAGTCTGAACTTCTCTAGTAACAGTTTTATGCAGGTTTGGTATTGAATTCTCACTCACTGGCGACTGCACATTTATCTCTATTACTGCTGTACGGTCGGAGCTATCACATAAACCATTTGATTGATTTACAGGAGCCTTAAAGTTGGTGTCTAATAGTTCTTTCACATTTTTATAACCTTTCACTTTCTTTTTGGAAGTAAGATTTTTCTTTTGGTCTTTGAGACGGTTGATTTTTGACACAATAGATTTTGGGTTGATGTTACTAAATTCTGGACTAAGTTTAGATAGAATGTTGATGTACTGCTGATTTGTCCAGTTCTTACAATCACAGTAAGTTTTGAGTTCTAGAGCAACACCATTTGATATACTATTGATGACAGGTATTATTTCTCCATCTGATATGATCTTCTCTGTCAGCCCTAGAGCCTGACAGTATGCTCCCAGATAAGCCATGTGTTTTCTGGAAATACACAAGTAAATGACAGTAAATTATACTGGTACATCTATACCAGAAAGTGTGCACTTGGTTAGAGGGAATTTTTTTATACTTATAGAAGCAAAATATTGGCAAATTTGGTATCAAAATGTGCAAAAATGTATTGGCAACACGATGTTTTACTTTTAAGTGAAATTTGATAATTATCAGAACATTGTTTTACGTGTGAATAACGTAGGGGTGAACAGTAAAAGTTGCAGATTTGTAATGTTTTGTAACTGCTTTTTTGCCTTCGGATATTTGTCAAGTTACGTGACGATTAATCAGTATATGTTGTGGCCTCCTCGTCTACGGATCAACGCAAGTATTCTAGATCGCATGGACCTGACGTAACGTCTTATGACGTCGGCGGGAATGGCGTTCCATTCATGAACTAAGGCTGCACACAAGTCATTGATATTGTTGATAACATGGTTTTTCCTTGCTTTCCGACCAAGCAAATCCCATAAATGTTCAATGGGATTCATGTCCGGAGAGCAAGCCGGCCAAGGTAAGACGTTAACGTTATTTCTAGCGAGATAATTCCTGGTAAGTATAGCAGTATGTGGCCTTGCGTTATCATGCATTAAACAACCAAGGTTCTGTTGTAGGAAAGGAATAACAACTGGGCGTAAAACTTGGTCAACATAACCTTGGGCATTTAAATTACCATGAATAACAACAAGGTCTGTTTTCCTACCGCCCATAATACCTCCCCAGACTATTACACAACCCCCTCCAAAACGATCTCGCTCTAATAAACAGTTCTGGTCAAAACGTTCCCCTTTACGTCTAAATACCCGAACTCTACCGTCAGCAGTGCTAAGGTTAAATCGCGACTCATCACTAAAGAGCACCCTAGACCACATGGCACGGTTCCAACGGAGATGACGGCGGGCCCAGACCAGTCTGAGAGCACGATGTCTGTTATTAAGGATCTGGCCTACATAAGGCCTCCTAGCCCTTAACGGGTTTGCATTGGCCCGCAGTCGGTTTAGAACCGTATCCCTGCATACGCCAAGTTCTCGCTCAGTGCTTGTAGCGGTTTTGAACCGATGACGTAAGTGCGTCAACGTCATATGTCTATCCTGACGTGCCGTTGTCACCTTCGGTCTACCGGATCGTGGACGATCTCTAACGCGTCCATTCTGATGGTAACGTCGTCGGAGTTTTATTATGGTATTTCTATGGCAGTTAAACTGCAGAAGTGCCTGAATTCGTTCGTTTTCTTGAAGCCGTGGCATCTGGTTTACGAGTGAAATTAAAAGTGAACTGTGATTTATTATTGCATAACAAGTAAAGATATCGGTCAGGGTCAACCTGTGCCTGTACACACGTTGCACGGGTAGCACGAGCGAAAAGTTGCATAATAGCCTGCTGTCAATTTGAAAGCCGTCTATGCACTTAAATATAGGGTAAATGAGTGCAATGTATAAAGGGTTATTTTCTTCACTCATGATGATAAATCCGTATATCTAAACTTTGTAACAAAAAAGTTATGCCCAATATAAAAGTGCACACTTTCTTTTTCGTGTTAGTATATAAACAAATTAATTTTCACCATGAAATGTTTTTTGCTCCTTCAATTTATATATAACTATATTATAAATAGAACTATTCACAAAAAGTACGAGTATAAAAAAACTAAATATTAGGAAACGCCATTAGAAAAAACTCCACATCTTCCTATTTTAGTCATCCAAAATTCTGTTGTATCCGAATTTCCCTACACTTAACTTCTTAAGTTCAGTCGTTTGTTTGCATCAGCAAAATAACTAATTAACTAACAAATCGCATTTTTTCATCTTACAAACGATCCTAAATATGCAATTTTATTAAATTGCGATAGATTTCACGTGTATAAATATTTACCTTTGACAGCTTTGACCGATGACTTAGTAAAGTTAGTTAAGAATAAGAGTCACAAATTTACAGTTTTCTGGGTTCACACGCGGTAATTGGTAAGCAAGTTATATAAAAATACAAAATAATTTCCTTACCATTTGATTTATGCCCCTATTTGTATGGACAATATGATTTTTTATCCCTTACTCAGTGCTTGTCAATTACTTGTAGTTTGTCCTTTCTGTCTGTTTTTTTGTTTGTTTTTTTGTTATCGTCTAATTGTTTTGTCGTTAAATCAAACTTGTTTAATGATGGCTATAGCGTCGTCGCTAAAATGTTCAATTGAACCCCTTACGTTCAAGTAGCCATATCAACTTTGTTCCATATACAAGTAATGTGTGTAGCGAAAAATGTACATGTAAATCTACTTAGTGAATAACTTAGTGAATACGCATGTTACACAATGTTTTTAATTAATGATATTCGAGCGAACATTAATTAGTATAAGACGTATAAGTACAACTGTAGATGACCAACGAAACATATAATATTGTAATGAAAAGAAAACAACTAGTCTCGAATTCAGACCCAAAACTAAAAATTGCATTGTAAGGCGCGGACCAGCTACAATCTGAGCTATCACGGCTGTTAGTTTAATGAAATCAATATCATAATAAATAGGGTTGCTTGTTTGATTTACCTATTTTGATCAATAAAGGTGGTCAAACCATGTAAACATTGCATGACGTCACTCTCAACTTATCGTGGTATACTTTATTATCACTAATTCCAACCCTGTCCAGAATAGTTCACATTTTACCTTCAAATGGTTGATTCAAAGTTGTGACAAACATAAATTAGCCTGACATCCTGATAAATGTAACGAATATTTTCGACTCATCGTCTGTTTTCATATTCTCAGGAAGTACTCATCGAGTTGTATTTAATGCATCGTGGGATTGAGTTGTGACGTAATAATACAAGGGAGCTTTGTAGTGCCACATATAGGCCGTGCCGCATATAGTTCGCATACGAGGCGAACTATATGCGGCGAAAAGGCATAGTCATGCCGCATATAGCTGTTTTATGTCTTGTCCTAATGAAAGTCATCATCATCATCTCATCTGTTCTAATTTAAAGAATACATGTTCCTCAAACTGCCATATACACATTAAAAAAGAAAATAAATGTGTGTCACCTGAAATATATTCCCCACATCAGACAGTGGACAAATCTGTAGGACCAGTTTGGGGTATGTTTAATAAAATATGCTAAAATGAAATAAACAGTTTGGTTTAATGTTGCTTGATTAAAATTCTACTAAAAGTTTCGAGCAGATAAAAGTGAGCAACCATTAACATATTATTTGATCGCATCGCCACAGCCGTAGACGGTCGGACCCGGGATCAAACTCGCGATCTTCGGACTGGAATTTTACTGCGATACCGGCTGCGCTAGACGGAGATTCGTGATAAATCATCATTATTATCTTAACGGATAACACCAATGTGCGTTAGCAATTTACATGCTTTTGTCGCAACTGATAGAAATGTTTACAAATGTGTTTAAACTTATTATTTCTGCGAGGTTTCTTTAAAATCCACAAGTTGGTCATATATGCAGAAGGCGAAGCGCTGACAAAGCATCGTATATGCCCACTATAATGCATTTGTATATAAATGGGTCATAACTAATTCGACTGACAGTGGTTTATGAACATTGATACATAAGTCAGTTTATCTCCTTTTCAAAAATAACTTTTTTGATATTGTTTTCTTATTCAAATACACATTTCAAAAACACTTTTAAGAGAAGTGAGCTTAATGTGGCGACGAGGCACATGTCCGCCGCATAAAGCTAACGTGAACTTAATGCGGCGCTCTTCGCCGTATATAGTCACGCATGAACTTAATGCGGCGTTCTTCGCCGCATGTAGTTAGTGCGCGATCTATATGCGGCACGGACTATATGTGGCACTACAGAGCTTATCGTGTAAAAAACATGTGATGCTAGTAATACGTAAACTGTACAATTTAGCGTTACTTACCTTCGTCATTGCTCAGATAGGGTGGCTCCTATCTGTACGAGGCTTAATATCATTAACTATCAAATCATAAACTACGCCAATCAGATATCGTGATAATCTGTACTTTTCTATAAGTTCACGAACTGTCTAACATGTCAGGTATTTCTCTGAAATGTCGAGCTCTTCGAGCGTTCATACGGTCGGCCATTTTTACGCAAAACGTAGATATTTACGGTCGGTAATTTTTAACGTAACTTTACGCTCTAACTTACGCAAATACGTACGTACGCAAATATTAGTGAAACGCATTTACGTAGAAATTTTGTACGTACGCAAAAACTTACGATTTTTTTTGATTTACGCAAGCGTAAGTACGTTAGTAAAACGGTACCCTCTGGTCCATGCGGTATTGTCATTTAATGTGTTAGAATGACGATAAAAGGTTTTTGGGATGCATTTTATTCTTAAATCGTTAAAGTGATCACATTTCAGCAGATTTAATATTATATTCAACGTCGAAATCAATTTACCAATGGACATACTACTTTCATTTTCTTGAGCAAGGTGTTCTTCTATACTCTTCCGATTGTAAATATATTGGTATCAAGAAGGCGGCATCGAGTTGTGGGCCCGTTTTATCAATATTCGTACGAACTAGCGTTCGTAAGATTCGAAATGTTCGTAAGAATTTTCTTACGAAAATACTTACGACCGTTTTACAAAGGCATTCTTACGAAAATACTTACGACCGTTTTATAAACGCGTTCGTACGTATGACAACAATTTTACGAATAAGAATATTCGTACGCAAACGCTCTTCAATTGGAGGTAGAAAACAACGTAGTTCGCGCCATCTGTCATCTGTTGTCCTTCAGCACGTTTGCATAGAATTATCATGACTGACGCGGCGGAAACAAAAACAAACTGCAGACAAACAAACTGGTCGGAGGAGGAGAAGCAGGCATTAGTGGAATGTTGTTATGAAAAGCAGCTGTCTGAAATGAATGGCATGTATACGAAAATACTTACGACCGTTTTATCAAGGTATTCTTACGAAAATACTTACGACCGTTTTATCAAGGCATTCTTACGAAAATACTTACGACCGTTTTATAAACGCGTTCGTACGTATGACAACGATTTTACGAATAAGAATATTCGTACGCAAACGCTCTTCAATTGGAGGTAGAAAACAACGTAGTTCGCGCCATCTGTCATCTGTTGTCCTTCAGCACGTTTGCATAGAATTATCATGACTGACGCGGCGGAAACAAAAACAAACTGCAGACAAACAAACTGGTCGGAGGAGGAGAAGCAAGCATTAGTGGAATGTTGTTATGAAAAGCAGCTGTCTGAAATGAATGGCATGTTTTGGGTGGCTGTAACTGCACAGTAAATCTTACGAAAATTTCATAAGATTTACTTACGACATTCTTACGATCGCAAGAGCGTTTTATCAATATTTTCGTACGCATGCAGACGCTACGAATTCGTAAGATTTTCTTACGACGTTCTTACTATCGCTTTGCTTGTGAACATGATATTTAAAGACGTTAGTTTGATTGTATTTCAATCAAATTTATACTGTAGTTAGATATCCATAAGTGCTCTGTTCCTTTCGATATCTAGCCAGAACTGCCCATGCATGACTGGATTATGGCCCTTAAATTGTCAAATTTTCTATAATACAGCTTGGGCCCGTTTTATCAACGTTCTTACGCACGAAATTTTCGTAAGATTTACTTACGACATTCTTACGATCGCAAGAGCGTATTATCAATATTTTCGTACGCATGCAGACGCTACGAATTCTTAGATTTTCTTACGACGTTCTTACTATCGCAAGAGCGTTTTATCAATATTTTCTTACGCATGCAGACGCTACAAATTCGTAAGTTTAAGCCAAAATGCTACGAATGATCATAGGCATGCGTAACATTCGTAAATATAGGCTAAGAGACAAATTTGATCAGATGCTAAAGAGAACCATTCTATATTTCTTTATTTAAGTGTCATGCAATTAACAATTTCAATAAGTTTAGCCTTACTGACAAAAGAACAGAAGAGCTTATGCGATGGCGCGGTGTCTGCCGTCCGTACGCCCGTCCGTACGTCCGTAAACAATTGCTTGTGAACATGATAAAGACGTTAGTTTGATTGTATTTCAATCAAATTTATACAGTAGTTAGATATCCATAAGAACTCTGTTCTTTTCGATATCTAGCCAGAACTGCTCATGCATGACTGGATTATGGCCCTTAAAATTGTCAAATTTGCTATAATATCAGCTTGTGAACAGAATAGCACCTTCTATATTATCCGATGTTTACCAAACTTATACAGTAGGTAGATGTCCATGAAAGCTCGGTTCCTTTCGAAAACCAGCCAGATCCAATCGTGCTTGACTAGATTATGGTCTCTTGAAAATGACAGAATTGATATGCATGAGCTTGTGAATAGCTTCTATGCATTATTTGATCTTCACCAAACTTGGACAGTCGTTTGATATCCATCAGATCTTGGTTCTTTTTGAAAAGACAGATACGTGCATTCATGACTGCATTATGGCCCTTGAATTTGGCAATATTTCTGTAATCAATATAGCCTCCATAATTGCCTTCTTATAACTTAAAGACAAAAAGTGAACAAATTCGGTCAGCCAGTAGAGCACATGCCCTCATTGGTCTCTTGTTTTATAGATGTTTGCATAAGAGTGGTGTATGCATGTCATTATAGTGTCTTATTCATTGGCAGACATTAAACATTCATGAATAGTTATTTGTTTCAGTGCATTTTTTTATTTGCAGTCTAAGATACACAAATGTTAACCTTTAAATTAGTGTTGAATTGTATTTGTGTCCTTACTTCAAAGCACATACATTATTTGACTTTGCCTTTGTCTATATTATCATCAGTGTTGTTTTTTTAAAAATGTACAAACACCACAACTCAAATACACATTTCAATTTATTGCTGCATACATAAACAATAAGAAAATAACAATAACAAAATATATTTAACAATAACAAATAAATCATTTAGAACTGAAGGGGTTCAATGTTGCAAATTTCTAAATTCTAAAGATTCCTTTTTAAGTTCAACAAATTCTCTGAAAAGAGACAATTTCTCCTTTTTCAACTCTATCAGTTCTGATAGACAGTCACCTGAAATACAGGAAATTTATTGTGAGACAAATATGCAGATAAAGCTACAAATATAACTTTGTTCTGTCAACAAATTTTGTTCTAGTTTTTTAATCCTTATACCAATATGAACCTTTTATTTACCTAAATGGACTGAAAATTGTGGATAATTAATAAAAATTAATACAAATAACTATAGGACAGCAGTAAACCCAACATACATTTACGCTTCCTTTTGCCCGCCTGTGCATTGCTGGTGTTGGAACATGTAGCGGCTGAAATGCATAAGAAGTATGCATTTATTTTACAAATGAAAAAAAGTTGATTAGAGAATCTATAATTAATATGCTGCTGTTTAAATTAACATCAGCACATATCAGTTGGAATTTTAACCATGTTTATTTATTTATTATTATAGAGATTTCATGTCACAACTAGTTAACATTGGAGCAACCTGGCTAATCTTTTCCACTTTGAGATAGACATTTATTAATATGACAGCTGATGTCCATCTTTCAAGACTGTTTTATAATGGAATAATAGAATTATCATACCTTCTGATGACTGATCTGGGACAAAAGCACCAGTACCAGGGAATTCTGGTATGGCACTCATCTGATCCTGAAATGTAAAAAGAAATAAATATCTAGCCACATCACATTTATACATAAGCAACAATAATCTGTGATAATGACTGGTAAAAGGTGACAAAAGACATTCTTTGCTGCAGTAACTTGTATACATTGTAGTCATATCAATCAAAGACACTACAATAACATTTGGAATTAGAATCTACATATATGTAAATTGGTAATAACACCCATGTCTTATTTGCGAAATTTGAATAGTGAAATGACTAACATGTTGCAAAGCCTCATTTTCTAACATATTTTAGATACTCATTTAATAAATTCAATAAAAGATAACCACCAATGCAATATCCTAAAAAGGAAACAATACAATATGTTACTCTAAACTGTACATGTTATGATGTATAGTATACTGTATATACCTGTAAATGTGTCAATACCACTACTTACACCCTCTATACTGCATGTTGGCAATGATGCCATAACCTGTAAAAGAAATGCAACAATTCAAGTTTAAGGAGATATACACTGGAAATCTTAAAACAGTTGTCACTTTAAGATGGTAATGAGACAAAAAAACTGTTCAAAACAGTAGACACATCTCTAAATGTACCTGAGCTGATGTACAATCTCTAATATGAACTTTTTATCAAGCAATTTCAGAAAAAGTTCTTCATAAAGAGTTTTAATTTCATTTGCTATTAATGTTGATTCATTTTTTATACACTATCATACCTTTTCTTCCATAATGGACATGTCTTTCAATCTTGGTCCTCCGCCAGTCTGCTTAACTGCTTTCGAACGCTCTATCGCATCCTTTTTTACTTTTGACTGTAAATAATCAGTATGTGATAAAGTATTTATATTTATAAACCTAAGCACGCAATTGTGAGTCAAATTTGTAGCAAGTGTATAGGCCCAAACCTTAAAATGCCTCTCTCTTCATTAAATTAATGTTTCTCATTACAATATTTAAAAGTTATGCTAATAAATGTTTTTACTTTCCAAATTAATTAATTACAATTTTTAGAACATTTCACATGTACAATATTATGTTAATAAATGTGGGGAGAAAAACTGCCACTGATCATAATAGTCTCCATGAACAATTTATCAATATTTATGATATATCTGGTTTTATATAAATCAAATTGTGATAGACAAACATCACAGATGTAAAACTCTACAGATAAAATAAGCACTTCTTAATTCTTTAACAGTATTGCTGTGGAACATGTAATGCCAATACAGGGTGGCAATGTAATGATGAATTTAATAATGTCATCAATTATTCTTCATCTGTGCCATATCAATATTTCATAACATGCTCCGCTTTATGACTTTAAAACAACATTCACATCCTCTAATGATGTACAGTATGTGGGACAATGTAGTTTATTGAGAATGTGTGTATTCATAGTTTAGTATAATCATAAGACATATTTACTTACCTTAATGTCAGACCACTTTTTCTTAACCCTGTCTTTTGTCCTGTTACCAACACCAATAGCATTCACTCTACAGAAAAATGAACATTTATTACAATCAGGCCACGTAAAAGCTTACAGTTGCATGGGATTACACAGACACCCAGTTAGTTCATTGGGTAGAGTGCTATAGTAGAATTTCTGGGGTCGAGGGTTCGAACACCACATTCATATTGATCTACTTTAGGCTTAATAAAAGTTCATTTGTGATTATTTACTGGCATAACCGTCATAACAATTGTATATAGATTTACATATTGCATAGTAGAAGCAATCATCACGACGATCCCCTTGGGACCAGTAGCTCTGGGTTCAGTACTATAACTGCGACCTATGACTCGCAGTGGTTAGGCATTCGTTCACCTTGGCGCAAATCTGTGTTACTACAAGTCCATTAATAGGCGGGTAGCCTGTCTTACTTGTAAATGATAAACGTCTGCTATATCAAAGACCTAAACACGGTATTTAGGTCTTTGGCTATATGAATAATTTAACAAATTGAAACTACTTACTGTTCAGTTACAGCCACCCAAAACATGCCATTCATTTCAGACAGCTGCTTTTCATAGCAACATTCTACTAACGCCTGCTTCTCCTCCTCCGACCAGTTTGTTTGTCTGCAGTTTATTTTTATTTCCGCCGCGTCAGTCATGATTATTCTATTCAAACGTGTTGAAGGACAACAGATGACAGATGGCTCGAACTACGTTGTTTTCTACCTCCAATTGAAGAGCGTTTGCGTACGAATATTCTTATTCGTAAAATCGTTGTCATACGTACGAACGCGTTTATAAAACGGTCGTAAGTATTTTCGTAAGAATGCGTTGATAAAACGGTCGTAAGTATTTTCGTAAGAAAATTCTTACGAACATTTCGAATCTTACGAACGCCAGTTCGTACGAATATTGATAAAACGGGCCCCTTGTGAACAGAATAGCACCTTCTATATTATCCACTGTTTACCAAACTTTTACAGTAGGTAGATATCCATGAATGCTCGGTTCCTTTCGAAAACCAGCCAGATCCACTCGTGCTTGACAAAAATGCCATGCATGAGCTTGTGAATAGCTTCTATTCTTTATTTGATCTTCACCAAACTTGGACAGTCGTTTGATATCCATGAGATCTTGGTTCTTTTTGAAAAGACAGATACGTGCATTCATGACTGCATTATGGCCCTTGAATTTGGCAATATTTCTGTAATTAATGTAGCCTCCATAATTGCCTTCTTATAACTTAAAGACAAAAAGTGAACGCATTCAGTCAGCCAGTAGAGCACATGCCCTCATTGGTCTCTTGTTTTATAGATGTTTGCATAAGAGTGGTGTATGCATGTCATTATAGTGTCTTTTTCATTGGCGGACATTAAACATTCATGAATACTTATTTGTTTCAGTGCATTCTATTTGCAGTCTAAGATACACAAATGTTAACCTTTAAATTAGTGTTGAATTGTATTTGTGTCCTTACTTTACTTTGCTTTTGTCTATATTATCATCAGTGTTGTTTTTTAAAAATGTACAAAACCACAACTCAAATACACATTTCAATTTATTGCTGCATAAACAATAAGAAAATAACAATAACAAAATATATATAACAATAATAAATAAATCATTTAGAACTTAAGGGGTTGAATGTGGCAAATTTCAGTTGTTTAAATTCTAAAGATTCCCTTTTAAGTTGAACCAATTCTCTGAAAAGAGACAATTTCTCTTTTTTCAATTCTATCAGTTCTGATAGACAGTCACCTGAAATACAGGAAATTTATTGTGAGACAAATATGCAGATACAGCTACAAATATAACTTTGTTCTGTCAACAAATTTTGTTCTAGTTTTTTAATCCTTATACCAATATGAACCTTGTATTTACCTAATTGGACTGAAAATGTGGATAATTACTAAATATTAATACAAATAACTATAGGACAGCAGTAAACCCAACATACATTTACGCTTCCTTTTGCCCGCCTGTGCATTGTTGGTGTTGGAACATGTAGCGGCTGAAATGTATAAGAAGTATGCATTTATTTTACAAATGAAAAAAAGTTAATCAGACGCCCAGTTAGTTCATTTGGAGTGCTATACTAGAATTTCTGGGGTCGAGGGTTCGAACACCACATGCATCTACTTTAGGCTTAATAAAAGTTCATTTGTGATTATTTACTGGCATAACCGTCATAACAATTGTATATATATTTACATATTGCAAAGTAGAAGCAATCATCACGACGATCCCATTGTGACCAGTAGCTCTGGATTCAGTTATATAACTGGGACCTATGACTCGCAGTGGTTAGGCATTCGTTTACCTTAGTCCTAAGTCCATTAATAGGCGGGTAGCCTGTCTTACTTGTAAATGATAAACGTCTGCTATATCAAAGACCTAAACACGGTATTTAGGTCTTTGGCTATTTGAATAATTTAACAAATTAAAACTACTTACTGTGCAGTTACAGCCACCCAAAACATGCCATTTATTTCAGACAGCTGCTTTTCATAACAACATTCCACTAACGCCTGCTTCTCCTCCTCCGGCCAGTTTGTTTGTCTGCAGTTTGTTTTTGTTTCCGCCGCGTCAGTCATGATAATTCTATGCAAACGTGTAGATGACAGATGGCGCGAACTACGTTGTTTTCTACCTCCAATTGAAGAGCGTTTGCGTACGAATATTCTTATTCGTAAAATCGTTGTCATACGTACGAACGCGTTTATAAAACGGTCGTAAGTATTTTCGTAAGAATGCCTTGATAAAACGGTCGTAAGTATTTTCGTAAGAAAATTCTTACGAGCATTTCGAATCTTACGAACGCTAGTTCGTACGAATATTGATAAAACGGGCCCAAGATGTATATTGAATTCGGGCCCAGATCACGTGCCCCTACGCTCCAGTGATTCGTCCAATATTACACATTTCTTATTTCACGTTTCTTTGTTCGGTTAAGACATACGTCGTGCACATACTTCCGGTGAAAACGAGATAGTTTGTTTATTTTTTGCGGAGGAAAAATTGTGCAAATTTCATCATTTACAGCTGTTTATGCGAGTCAAGTATTCATGGAATGAGTCTGTATTGAAGTTTGATGATATATATGGACTCATAGGTGTTATATTTGATCTTATACTGAATTTGTGAAGTTTAAACCTACATCTATATAGGTAGTACACAGCTATTGGGCTATTTATAGTAACAGTATATACATATTACATATATAGCGGGATACCATTCACGCTTGAATGAGCCGCTTCGCTTTGTGCTTTGTGCTTTGTGTATTGAAAGCTAAAATATAAGTATGGAAGCGCGTACAGACATTGGTGGTGAGGCGCTAGACTTCGTAGAGTCTGTTATGGGCTCGCAGCGTATAACCCGGGTGGATACTCCCGTTGGTTCGAGTAGAAAGCGTCATGCATCGGATCCAATGTGAACCATGCGAATATCAATCAGCCATCAAGAAAACAAGAAAACTTGCCAATGTTAAGGGGAATTTATACCAGAAACAATCTCCTAGAAATTCAAACTCGGTGGTGACTGAGGCAACTGTACATGGCGATGCTACTCCATCAGTAGAACAACTAATAAGTAAACTATCTGCTGATATGCACATGATGTTTTCAGCAATGACCGAGCGGATGGATAGACTGGAGTCAGGCCTAGAACAACTTATCTCCAATAAGGTGGCCCAACTCCTTGATAAGCGGGTTAATTCTGAGTTGGGACGTATTCGCAAGGATGTGTCCTCACAGCTTAATTCCTTCCAGGAATCTATAAAAGAAGATTTTGTTGCAGATTTGGACGAGTTGAATGTGAAAATTCAACAAGTGATCTCTCGGACATCATCTACCAAGAATAATTATGATATTGCTCTAAATGTAGTTATAAGGGGCCTTCCAGAATCAAGAAACGAAAATACTACAAACAAGGTTAACATATTGATTAAAGAGGGTCTCCGTATTAACGATGTTAAGTGTGATGATGCCCAACGGAAATCAGCAAATAATGGAAAACCTGGTGTTGTTATTGCTCGGTTTAAGTGTCATGACGATAAACGCAAGATCATGCTCAAGAAAAGGGACCTTAAGACACGTAAACCATATGATCAAGTATATATTCAACATGACCTCTCCCAATCTGACAGAATCATGAGCAACAACTTCAAGGCAATCCTTAAATAACTCTAATCTATCCTTACGTGGATCTAGAGTTATACTTAATAACAATGTTAATGCAGGCAGATCTAATCATCATCATGGCTCATCACGTGATCAAAACTCGCAGACCATCAATAGAAGTGAAAGGAACATCTCACGTAATCAGGACCAACGTTGGATCAGGGCTGGTGGACGAGGTCGTAACGGATACGGTCATCGTCGTGGAAATATGAATCTTCGAAGTTAATTAACTGTCGGGTTTTGGAATGTACGTGGTTGGAGCTCTGATAATAATTCTGAAAATAGTGTTTTACGCTCAGTTTGTGCAACATTAAGTGACTGTGATATCTTAGGGATTGGAGAGACACATCTTGTTGATGAAAATGTTTTAAATATAATCGGTTTTACATGGTTTGGTTTCAATCGTACTAATATCCATAGAAGAGCGAGAACCGGCTCTGGTGGGGTTGGTTTTTTAATTAAGAACAGTATTTGTAGTGAATTTGATGTAACTGTTTTAGAACATTCTTTTGAGGGTATTTTATGGTTGAAAATGATACACAAAGTTGATAAGTTCGTTTTACTTCCATGTGTTTGTTATCTGCCTCCTGAAAATTCTTCTAGACAAGTTAATGTTGATATGTTTTATGATAGTTTGTTAACAGATATATACACATATCAGAATGATGGTTTAGTGTTTCTATGCGGTGATTTTAACAGTCGTTGTGGTCAACTTGATGATTTTATTAGAGGGGTTGATAATCTACCAGAAGGGCATATCGTTGATTTTAAGACGAACTCATTTGGTGCTTTGTTTATAGAGTTTTGTATTTATGTAAATATGTGTATTTTAAATGGTAGAAATTTCAGAACCAACGATTTTACATCTGTGTCTAGTAAAGGTCTATCTGTTGTTGACTACTGTTTAGCACGTTATGACGACTTGACATTTTTTTATGATTTCTCTGTTATTTCAGCAACATATCTAATTAACCAATCGAGACAAGTTAACGGATTATTGTCGAAGAACATACCTGACCATTCATTAATTCAATGGAAAATTGATCTGAGGTCAGTTTTGTCAATGAATGAAGACTCGATTGACTATTCTGTGGTTGATATACCTGAGCGATCCAATAGTGAACCTTACAATGCTGATAATACATCCATATCTTATGATAAGTTTGATCTTAAAAATATTCCATCCAATTTTATGTTAGAGGAAGATATTGTACAAAATACACATGCATGTATTTTTAAACTAGAACAGGGTTTACAAGATAAAAATGATATTAATTTTGCCTATATTGACATATGTGACGCCATTAAGTCAGAAATGTATAACAAGGTTAGTTATAAACATGTTAATGTCAATAATAGAGCTACTAATAAAAAGAAAAAGATAGGTAAACCTTGGTGGAGTGACCACCTATCCTCCTTGTGGAATAGCTTATGTCAGACTGAGAGGGCTTGGTTTAAATGCAAAGTTTTGTCACAGAAACAGGTTTTAAAGTCTATATTTATAGATGCTCGAAAGAAATTTGACCGAGAAGTTCAACGTACTAAGCGTTCATATTGGGTGCAAGTTCAAACAGAAATTATGTCTGATTGTACTGGTAACCAACAGAGATTTTGGAAAACCGACACAGGTGTCTCTAATGATGTAAACACAGTCCTGAATAAATGGAAAAATGATTTCAGCAGTCTTTTTAATAGACCTGATAACAATGTGATTGTGTCTAGAAATAATGATTCTGAGTATATAAGTCAGAATAATTCTGATGGTTTAAATGACGATATTTCTGTGTTAGAAGTACAAAATGCCATTGTTAAGGCAAAGGATGGTAAAGCCTGGGGCTATGATAACATTCCTATGGAAATTTTAAAGAATGATTGTTGTGTATCTGTTTTGCATGTCTTGTATAATGTTTGTTTTAAGAAAGGAATTATTCCATCTGATTGGGGTAAAATCATTATTTGTCCGATTCCCAAATCTAGTACTACGGATCCTAGAGACCCGCTGTCATACAGAGGTATCTCACTGTCATGTACTATGTATAAGATTTATTGCTCAATATTAAATCAGCGTTTATCTAAGTGGACGGAGGCCAATAATGGTATTGTAAACGAACAAAATGGTTTTAGAAAAGGTCGTAGTACTATTGATCATGTGTCTTCCCTTACAAACATAATTGAAACAAGGAAAACATCTAAACTATCAACATTTTGTGCTTTTATAGATTTTAGAAAGGCTTATGATTTTATTGATAGAAATATTCTTTGGACTAAATTATCTAAATTGGGTATCAAAGGAAATGTATATCAGACATTACAGTCTCTGTACAAACAGTCTCCTCATGTATAAGACTGAATGGACTATATACGGAGTGGTTTGAAGTTAACTGTGATCTACGTCAAGGTTGTTCTCTGTCACCTTTGCTTTTCAATATATACATTAACGACTTAGCTATTAAAGTAAAAGCTATAGGTAAAGGTGTATATTTAGATAATGAAAATGTATGTGTTTTGTTGTATGCTGATGATAGTGTACTTATTGCAGAAAATGAAAATGACCTAAAATATATGCTCAATGTATTGTCTGAATGGTGCACTGCAAACTCAATGATTGTTAATACTCAAAAAAGTAATATTGTTCATTTCCGCCCGCAGTCTATTGGTAGATCTGCATATATGTTTTCATGTGGAGAACAGCAATTAAAAATAGTGAGTCAGTATACTTACCTCGGTATTTTACTTGATGAATATTTAGATTTTAATAAGACAGCCAAGTGCGTAGCGCAAAGTGCAAACAGAGCTCTTGGATTACTATTTGCTAAGTGTAAATCATTTGGGTCTTGCCATATAATGTTTTTGTTAAACTATATGATTCATGTGTCTGGCCCGTTATTGCTTACAGTGCTTCTATATGGGGCAATAAATCGTACTCATGTATCAGTGCTGTGCAAAACAGGGCAATGCGCTATTATTTGGGCGTTGGTAAGTACACACCCAACACAGCCCTATATGGCGAGATGGCGTGGCACCCGCCGCACATTAAACAAATGAAGTATGTTTGTCAACAATGGTATAGATTCAATAAAATGGATAATTCAAGAATTAATTATAAGATTTTTACATCACAGATGGCATCGTATTTCTTTATACATATAATTGCCTGGGATATGAAGATGTTTTTTGTTTTCTTCAGACATTTTGTTTTGCTTACGATGGTCGAACATTTCATTTCATTGCGTTTAGAATACAAGTAAAACTATTATTAATCACCTGCTAAGGTATATAGCCCTTAAAACAATTATATATTAAATCATTAACCCCACCTTCTCCGTTTAAACTAGCCCCATCCAACCGTCCTACCCTAGTTTTAGAGTATTGGCCTCTCCGTATATTTACAAACTAAATATACAAAACTAGAACGAAGCTTCAATCACATTCTATTTATTTAATTTGAGAAGTATTGCCTGCTGTATGATATGTATAACATTGTATTGATATTGCTGTTTTCACATTTTGCCACTATGTTGTGTATTGATATGTGTCAATCTCACGGGCCTCCGGCCTACAGATATATTGAAAATAAAACGTACAACATATTGTTTGTCTAAAAGTGGCAGTAGGTGTAAAAACTGGCAATTTGATTTTATCCAAAATATGAATAAACTAGGTTTACAGCAAATAACTGGATTAGGTGAGAGTCGTTCATGCAAATGTTTCTGTGATAAAGTTGTTAATTTGTGCATGTCTATCTTTAGAAATGAATGGAAAACCCAAGTAAATAGTGATACCGGAATAAGTGGCAGAGGCTGTAACAAGTTAAGAACGTATAGATTGTTTAAACAAAATTTTGAATTGGAAAGGTATTTGTCAATGTTTTTTCCAGTTAGGCATAGAATAGCTCTAGCCAAATTCAGATGTGGGGTTGCACCAATAAGAATTGAAACTGGACGTTACGAAAATATTGCTGTTAATATTAGACTGTGTTGTAATAAAAATAGCATAGAGACTGAATTACATGTACTGTTACACTGTCCTGCTTATAATAGTATCAGATATGAATTGTTTAATGCATGCTACGAAAATAATGTCACTTTTAAAAATCTCACAGATGTTGAGAAACTTATATATATTCTCTCCAACAATGATATTGTTAAATTTTCCGCCAAAACCTGCTTTATGATTTTACAATTGAGGGAAAGTATTTTATATAGATAATGTATTATTACCTTGTATTATATAACTAACAACTTTTTACAAAACTGATGGATAGTCATTCTTATGTTTTTTTTAAATGTTTCCTTTTAAGTCACACGATTATAGTTCAAAATTAAATATTTATGTTGATAGTTTGTCTATTCGATAGTCTTATAATATATCGTATAAAGTTTGTATAATTTTATGTATGAGGTGTATGCTTATATAGTCTCTTATCATTCTTATTTGAATGGCTTTGTGCAATGTTTTATGTTTGTTTTATAGTCGTTACTAATATATGTTTATCTATGTTTTGTACAAAGATGAGACTTGAATAAATAAATATATACGTTCTGTGTCTATACTCCGTAACGCCCAGAACTTAAAATTATATTGATTAACTGAGGTTTAATACATGTATACGCAATCAATAAACACGAATCAATGTCTCGGCGGTTAGAATTCAGATAATGTTTATAATGCGGAACAAACTGTCGGTCTCAGGTGTAATTCATAGAACGGTAATGGCGAGGATCTGTCGTATTTATATATAAATTTGTTCATAATCCGTTTGAATCATATCTAATGTTTCAAACTTGTTGACAACATACCATTTAATGCATTTTAAGGCGGACATACACAATGGGCATTCAAGACGATTCAGTAGAGAAACCCAATCAATTGCATGATGGTAAAGTAGGATGGATCGTTGTGATTGGTGCATTTATTGCTCACGTGATTACACATGGCATCGTGTATTCCTTCGGGATGATGTTTAGTGCGCTAGAAAATACATTCCATGCTTCAAAGGCAGAAATAGCATGGATACCATCGATTATGTCTGGAGCATTATACCTTATAGGTAAGATACATCTATACTTTGTCGAGTCTGTGTTGCAGTTTGTTTTCGGTGAATAAAAACAATTATGTCCAAGTAAAACCTCAATAATAAGACCACCCTTGGGACCCTTGAAAACTGGTCTTCTTATTGAGGTGGTCTTAATAATGAGGTTGAATAAAGAGCAAAACTTTGAAAATAGTCTTGCAATTGTGTTCTTAATTTTGAGGTGGTCTTATTATTGAAGTGGTCTTTAAGTGAGGTTTGACGGTATTTATTTTTAACAGAGTGAAAGGGGTTTGAAAGTATAATTATCTCTTTTTCCATCTCGTTGATTTTATAGTCAACGTGCTTTATACGTTTTAAATGCAAATTAGGAAACTAGTAAAAAACTATTGAAATCGGATACTCGTATAGTTAAAGTACACGTTGTAACATGCCTACGCGAGCTATTAGTTATTAGGCTAGACATTTGAAATAATCCTATACATGTACCAAAGTCACATAATGGGACAGTCGGACCAAGTTGGGTGTAAATGTATAAATCATAGTAGCGTATGACTGACTAGCTCCTGTTATTGATATATTTCTTTAAAGTAAAATAGAATAATTACAAGCTCATCTAGTAATATAGAGGATTGGTCACGTGTACTATAGTCCGTTATGCGAGGCAGTTCGTGACTATGGTTAATGATAAAATTCAGTCTGATCTGGTGACCTATTCGGAATTGAAGGTTTGAATAGTTTATAGAGGTGTTCCGAACATTAACTATGGTTCAACCACCGATTTAGCATGGTTGAACTATAGTCGATATTAGGAACGCCTCTATAGGGATTCAACCCTCCAAATTCTAAGATTATAATTATTTAAAAATCAATTCTCTTCGTTCCCTTAAATTCTTTTGATAGATTAAAAATAAATGCTATTAACTTATATTTATTTCATCAAATCAGACTTGTCTAAATACATGTAAACATATAATAAAGCATGCTACCGCTACCGTTTCACAGAAATTAAGGTGTGAAATTAAATTTAGTAGATGTTAAAAACTTAGTTTGTAAATAAAATACAGCACTGAATTATTTTTGCAGGCAGTTTTCAACCCTACTGTTTTAAAAGAAGCGTTCAGATGCATTTTAATTTGCAAATATCTTTGCAAATATCTTAGTAAATTATAATGCATCCATTATACAATATAATGTATTGCTTTACAATGTAATCAAAAGGATGTTTTGTGTCCACTTGTGTATAGGTGATATACTTGGCCCCCATGTATGACTGGAGATAGCAATCTGTGCCCTTATCCACTGATCGGCACAGCATGACACCAATAAATATCTCAGTACGTGTGGATTTTGTGGGGTCACTTTGTTAAGAAATGTAAATTGTTTTTTGCTTACAAAAAATAATGATAATTTGTGCCTCGAGGTTTATAATTTGAAATGACTGCGTAAACAGTAATAAACGCTAAGATATTTACCCCTGGTGTGCATTTCCAGGGATATAATCCGTTCAACCGTATATGTTTCGCTTGGCACAAACACTTTAGCATTTACACTTCGCGATCTAGGAGACAAAGATTCCCATTCATTGAGACATTTATAGTCAACAGATTTTTTTTGACCGTAGAGACATTAAAGAAGTCATGGTTGCTTCCACGTGGAGTTGAGTTTATTTACCCTCGCCACCGGGATATCCCATATGGGCGTGCATTCACTATTTTCGTACACTATATTTGTACATACTTAGTATATTAACATTTCTGATTAAAAAATAAAACTCTAGTGAATGTATGTGTGTGTGTCTATATCAAATATACCTGTTTTTACATGGTAATATATTTTAAAAGTTTCTTTTTTTTTTTAAAGATATGCTATATTTAAAAATATTGATTAGCGTTTAACTATTTTAGTATATATTATGACTTCATTATATAAAAAAAAACATTAAAAAGGAAAGAAAAAAGAAAACATAAATAATTAAATAAATAAGATTTAAATTTTGCGGACCAGCCGCTTTAAATTTATAAAAATGAAGTCATAAAATTTTATTAATTCCTCTCTCTGTAGTATTTAAAACAACAATAGTGTAATGGCATAAATGTTAAAAGTAATTGGCAAGTCGTAGTGAACAAAACGGCGAACTTTATAGGGCCTAAAAACTGATAAATAAACAAGGTATTTAAAATATAATGCAATATTTACATAAAATATTCAACTAACAGAGAGTGGAAATTTAAAAGGAGGTTTTACATATAATGACATTTAAAAATGTCTATGGGAGATGGTTCGGCGATGCTATATTGGAGCCAGGGTATTGAAAAATGCTCCGTCCCAGCACTATATATCGTTAAGGCATCTTTTCAAATGATGAGTCTGGATTTGAAGGAGGGCCAACACCCCACATACAGACAGGTGGGGAACGAATTGCCCAAAGTCCGGATGTGAGGCGAGGCCCTCCATATTTATAGTTGAGATTTTTCTTATCGGTTTTACCTGGGCAGATATTTGATGGGGATTTTAAAGTGTATTGACCGGCGGAATTGTGACCTAATGGTCAATAAATTGATCCATCACTTAGATTCCGCCAGTCAATTTGTACAGAAAATAAATATTGGGTTGATTTGGTGGTGTGTGCCTGTGGCGGCCAAGGAGCTGGATCTGGTCTAAGATAAGCTTGTAATCCAGCACCCCGTCCGCCCCCCGGCCCACGTAGCAAGTGTTGTTAACAATTGAATATGCTGGGACTAAGAGACACAATCCATGTAAGACTCCAGGTAAATTTGGCCAGGGTGCTCTCCCTTCCCATCTCAGCCCATGTGCTCAGAGTATTTACACTTATATACATAAAATTTCAATGATTTTCTGGACTGTTTATCTAAACAGCCAGATTAAAACAATAAAGTATCAGATCAGTGATACAAAGTTTATTTAAAATATTATCCCTAACAATCACATCCCAATTAAAATTTAGTTCATGTGTAAAACAGGTTTATTCTAAAGTCACCATACCACACATCAGTATTTTGAGATACTAGTGTGTACACATTAATTGGTATAGTTTTAATTAAATTTAATTAAAATCAAGGCAGAAAATGCCTTATAATCATAACTGAGTCTAAAAAATAGACAAAATTAGAGTTGTATGTTTTAATACTATATTTACTAAGTAATTCAAATTTTTAAGAGATAAAATACACAGAACAGTATGCGATATTTAAAGTAGATATATAGACTAGAGTATGGTCTATAGACCAGAAGCAAGAGATATAAACAAAAAACAATAATATGAGAATACCAAATAGGATATTGATACAATGATTTCACAGTTTTGTCATATAGTTAATGTAGGATTCCACACCGTACTGGGGTTAATGGAGCAACTTGGGCAGTGTGGGAGGCTTTAGATTTTATCAGTCATCTGACAGTCAGTTGCTTCCAACTTGAGAACACTTGTTATATACAATACAATACAATACAATACAATACAATACAATACAATACAATACAATACAATACAATACAATACAATACAATACAATACAATACAATACAATACAATACAATACAATACAATACAATACAATACAATACAATACAATACAATACAATACAATACAATACAATACAATACAATACAATACAATACAATACAATACAATACAATACAATACAATACAATACAATACAATACAATACAATACAATACAATACAATACAATACAATACAATACAATACAATACAATACAAATTATTGCATAAAACATATTACAAAAGTCTATACGTCCTACGAGTTTATGAGTAACTCGAAAACAAAGACAAAAGTTGTCGAGTTACATTGTATATAGATTACAGAAAGTTATCTTATACGGTGACAAACAAATATCTTTGATTATTCTTTCCGACACAGATCATCAAATGGCTTTTATGATTTAAATGAAAGATTCCTGTTACTGCCATTATCACGTTTGTATTGCCGTGTCAAAGGGCACTGGGGGGGGGGACTTTAACACTTGGATAATTGAGAGATAATTAGTGACAATAAATACACAAAGTGTATATTTGTATTTATAACTTATTTAAATATATTGTCTCAAAATGAATATTAATTTAACAAATCCTTTAATTATCTAAGAAATAAACCACCAAATAATGCACATTTTATTTAGCAAGAATTTGAATCGGTATTGACATCTACAATTTGTTAAGACTGAAAGCTGAAAGGAAAATCTCAAACAAGTCAACTTTTAAACGTTTCGGGAAGCACGAAGACATCAACATAATTTAAAAATAAAAGCATAAATAGAATCATAATTGTTTGCAGATTACTTCAATAGGTTAATAAATATTCTAAAATTAATTAGAACTAAATTACAGAAGAAAGAAATAGACATATATTTTATTTTTAAACCGTTTCTATATAGAAACTGTTGCGATTTATACGCAGAATGGGGATTTCATTCAAATCGCGCTGGAAGCATTAATATTTCACTTTAAATTATTATTTTTTATATCATTAAAAAGAAGAACGAATGACCAATGCTGCAAAAGGTTAATAAATGTTTTATATTTAATTTTATGAAAATAATAGCTGTTCAAAGTTTTTTCCCTTCTTTGTTTCTATTGGAAAAAATCAACCTAATCAGAAATCGATATCGCCCGATACGACATTTTCAGGGGAGATAATTTTATCGATAAGAGTATCCAGTCCCATTATTGAACATGGACCTGAGTCACTAGACCATAGATGAACTAGACTGAGTTTTATCTTCAAACCATAGTCAGTGATCAAACTACCTACAATAGAACGGCTTTAAGCAAACTGGGAGGCAATCAGCCCAGGGAAACACGTGTTTAAGGATACAGATGTACGGATCACGCATTGGAGTATATCAAGCATTTAATCCTCGTACTTTTACAATATTGATTCCTATTTAAGACATTCTCACTGTCAATTACTCACAATTAAGGATTCAATATAAGGTTATTAATCACGTGATCATACTTGTACTTATATCGCCCTTTTTGCAGATGTTTTTATAAAGTTTAGTGACGAATATACTTTAATGACACTGAGGTGTTGAATACATAGGTAATAAAATGAATCTGAAACCTTTTGTCATATGATATACATCTTAAGGAATGTATAGACGGGTTTTATCAGACAGGGTCTATCCAATAAGGAAGTTAGCGATAGTCCGATTATTGCCGACTTCCGATACATTGTAATCGGTAAAATGTCGCCGACATCTCTTGCGACTGGTGGACATGGAATGCTGTCAAGAATACTTTTAACATTTGTAATTTAATTTCGAACAATTAAATTAATACTGGTCAGAAATTCAGAAACCAAGGCTGACTAGACATATCAGAACTTAAATATCAGAACTTAAATTGACGTTGATAGCATATTATATTAGACTAGGCATAGTAGACAGATTGGGCAGACAGGCAGGCGGCCGGCCGGCGTCCGACCAGCGTTCGTCCGTCTGTCTATATATGTCGTATTGTCAATTTCAGGACCTCTTGCTAGTGTGATGATTAATCGATATGGATGTAGAACTGTGACAATAATCGGTTCATTTATCAGTTTTAGCGGTTTCATTCTCAGCATATTTGTGTCAAATCTTTACCTGCTGTACGTCACAATGGGGCTTATTGCAGGTTAGTGTAATGTAAGAATGTTTCATTAAACATTCTTGTACAACATGTTTGTCATGTTACAGAAGGGGAAATACGCTCTGGTTAAACGTGTAATTTTACGACATACATGGTCTCTCATTTTCTTGAGTTTGATCGTATGTGCATGTTTATAGTTGTATACCTTTCTAATACATTTCAAACTAAAACATCATTACCTTTTCCCCTTTTTTTTTTAATTTCCAAAATGTCATGTGTTTTATCATAGTATTGTCGTTGCTAGGCAGTGTGGGAAATATTCGATAATTGTTTTTATTTTAAATAGATTACAAGGAATAACTATGCAACTAATAATACCTAGATCTAAACACGTTTCTCAAACATCGGCTTAGCCAATCAGAATGCTGAATCAGAAAGTATACAATATTTTTGTTTTTTTTCTACAATGCAGGTTGTGGATTTGGGATGATATTTCTCTCAGCTATTGTGATAGTGACCCAGTATTTCATTAAATACAGAGCTATTGCATGTGGGGTAGGATTGTCTGGTGCTGGTGTTGGTGCTTTCGTGTTTAGGTGGGTATTGCGCTCTCTCTCTCTCCCTCCCTCTCCCTCTCTCTCTCTCTCTCTATACATTCCTCCCTCCCTCCCATACTCCCTCCCTCTCCCTCTCCCTCTCCCTCTCCCTCTCCCTCTCCCTCTCCCTCTCCCTCTCCCTCTCCCTCTCCCTCTCCCTCTCCCTCCCCCTCCCTCCCTCCCTCCATCCCTCCCTCTCCCTCTCCCTCCCTCCCCTCCCTCCAAAAACTCCCTCCCTCTCCCTCTCTCTCCCTCCCTCTCCCTCCCTCCGTCCCTCCCTCTCCCTCTCCCTCCCTCCCCTCCCTCCAAAAACTCCCTCCCTCTCCGTCTCTCTCCCCTCCCTCCCTCCCTCCCTCCCTCCCTCCCTCCCCCTCCCTCCCTCCCTCCCTCCCTCCCTCACTCCCTCCCTCCCTCTCTCTCCCTCTCTCCCTCTCTCCCTCTCTCCCCCTCTCCCTCTCTCCCTCTTCCTCCCTCTCCCTCCCTCTATGTTCCCCCCTCTTAGTCGCCCTGCCTCCTTCTCCCTCTCTCCCCATCCCTTTCACATTGCATTCTTCTTTTGACACAATAAATGTAATTAGTTAACTCAAAGAATGAAACCAACTTAAAAATCACAAACTTTCAACATGTTTATCTTTTCAGTCCGCTTATTAAAACACTTCTGGATGTATACGGCTGGCGAGGAACATTGTTGATAATATCCGCCATAATTCTTAATTGTGTAGTCGCTTCCCTGGCTTTTAAACCATTCAATGAACAGAGAGAGTCAAGTACGGTGAATATTGACAAAGATAAGTATAATGTTGGTGATGAGAGACTGGAAGATGTACATGAGCGTGACGATGAATATGCTGATACATGTAGACTACAGTCTGATGCTCTTGGTGAACACTACGGAGAACAACTTGTACAAACATATCATACTGCAGATGATAACGACAAGGATGTCGTAGTGAAACCTGACGTAATATATATAAAAAACGGCAGAACGTTGGAAGAAAATATCTTAATAGAAATTGTTCAGCCGAATAAAATAAAGGCAACGTTATTGGACAAACATGACGGAGAGGCAATGCCACGTTCTTTGTTTACGAGACAACAGATGTTGATGAAGAATGCGGAATTTGTAGCCTTCATTTTGTCACAGTTTCTTTTCTTTGTTGGATTCTATTTGCCATTTATTTACATTCCCGGTAAAGCATACATAGTAGGTAAGCCATTGTTTTTATAAACATTAAACAACTGACGGTCAGTTTGCAATTGTTCTACATACCATTTGTGTGCGAGTGAGTGTCCCATTTACCTAGAAAACAGATTATATGTACGCATTGTTTGCGAGAAGTTCGACATTTTCTACTCGCAAACATTGCGTACACAAATAATCTGTTTTCGCGGTAAATATGGCACTCACTCACTCGCACACAAACGGTATGTAGAAATTGCTTGTTCTTAAAGTTAAATTAGTTTGCTAAAATGATACGCTACGTTAACTATGAAAATCAACAAAAAAGCAAAAGAATAGCAAATAGGTATCGTTTGTCGATCTCGCATCATCTTTCATCTGGCACAGCCATCAACCAACAGAACTGCCATCAGTAAAGCATGTTGTACGGGGGTGGGTTTGTGAGTGATGGCTTATACCTTTTGAGGATTATTTACCGCGAATTAATTCATTTTATATTGTATTTTATTACTTAAAAAATAGTCTTGTCGTAAATATGAGAATATTGGTGACAATTGCCTTCATACAGATGTACTCTTTATCACTGCATTGGCACTTTCTTACATGTATCCAAAAACTGCGTATGAACGAGTCCGACATGGATAGTTTCTATCCCGACCTACGCGCCGAGTTAGAGGTGGCATAGGAATTACCTGTATCGAACGCGTGTTTGCAGTTATAGGAAACTTACGAAAAATCATAATGCAGTGTTTTAGAATATTACATCTTTATGAAGGCACTTAAATGGCATTGTCTCAAAAATATTTACCACACGAATAATATATGTTGTATACCGCAGGTATAAGCGAGGACAGCAGTGCATGGATTGGTTCCACCATTGGTCTATCCAGTGTTGCAGGCAGAGTTATTCTTGGTTATATTGCTGATAGAACATCTGTGGATAGGTATGTCCATCTTAGTGATACCCGTAATAGTCATCTAAAGTAACCGTTATCTGTAAGAATGTGGTCCATAGTTCCATTCAATGTATCCAGCAGCAACGATGTGAACGGAGCAAATTGCAAGCACCAGACTATAAGTTGATTTACAATGAATCCAATAGACCAAAATGAGTATCCACTTAATACCGTCCAAGTCTCGAAATGTGCAGGAAATATTAACAGTAAACACTATCAACGAGTCCCTTGTATCCTTCACAATATTGCAATAAAAAATGAACATATCAGATAGAAATTTAACATACAACAAAATCAGTATGTCAGTAATGTGTGTACTAAAGTTCAACGCAAAATAAAGCCAATTCATTGAAATCAAGCCATTTTACATAACACCGCACAGAAATAAAAGGTCACAGACTAACTGAATCGGCCATTATCGAGTCTGACCACCGTTTGCCTGGATAATGGCCTGGCATCCACTTCACATTGACATAATGAAATTACAAATACAATTCTTGGGAATATTTGCCCATTCTGTTAATATCGTCTCGAGTCCTGTTCTGTGGTGGATTAACGCCTCTTTGGACACGATATGGAAAGATTATCACTGGCAAAGGCTATCCAGCCAAACGGCGGTCATACTCGATAATGACCAATTATGACGTCGATTTCATATTACCGCGGAGTAACTTGAAAAGAGGTTAGCTTGAACTCTTTACGCGGTATGTTTTTGCTAGGAAATAATTCTCTATGTATGTGTTATTATATGAGCGGACGCAATTCCTTTAGTGGTTACTTTACAATATAATAATTATTTGTCTGATTGATGTTGTCTAGGTATGTGATGTTCAAAGCAGCTCTTTTAGTCGCTGGTATCAGTACATCATTTGGTCCTTTGTTAAATCACTTCTGGTCAATGATGCTATATGCTGTGGTTTTTGGAATAAGTACAGGTAATCTTTACATTCAGTTGTTCAGTAAAATTATTGATATTGTTTCTACATGTTTTTATTTGTGGCATTGTAGTCTTGGGGAAGAGCCCTCGACTTCCTATCCGAAGGTTTTGTGTTTTGCATCAGAATCTCGGAATAGACGCCAGTAATGGTTAAACATCACAGGAAGTAGTCATCGACAAGGATTGATATAAAATGTGTTTACAATCGATGTAAGATAATTATATGAAATAAATAAGTTTGAAATGATAACGTGATATATTGGTATTGAAGTTACAGTGCAAAATATCATGCATTTTCTTACTTGAAGTGTTTGTTTCGATGCAATGGTGAGTACTGCGGATTAAGGGGATGCGCATCTTGCGTCAACCTTACATATATGTCTGAGTATAAATACGAAAATGTACAAAGAGCTTTAAGAATAAGATTTTCAAATCAGCGATTCTGATTTATTGTAGCATTATAATTTATTTTCAATAACTTAAAAAAAGAATAAAACAGTCACTGTCGTAATATAAGTTTTGAGCAAACCAAAATAATTACCAAAACATTACGCACACATTAGGCCAAATCCTGGATCCGCCCCTGAAACTATTGCGCGAGCAAAGCCTTGTTTCTTACAGTAAACATTGCATCAGCAAAGCCCCTGTTTCTAACTGAAACTATTGCGCGTGCACAAAGACCTTGTTTCTAACTGAAACTATTGCGCGTGCACAAAGACCTTGTTTCTAACTGAAACTATTGCGCGTGCACAAAGACCTTGTTTCTAACTGAAACTATTGCGCGTGCACAAAGACCTTGTTTCTAACTGAAACTATTGCGCGTGCACAAAGACCTTGTTTCTAACTGAAACTATTGCGCGTGCACAAAGACCTTGTTTCTAACTGCAACTATTGCGCGTGCACAAAGACCTTGTTTCTAACTGAAACTATTGCGCGTACACAAAGACCTTGTTTCTAACTGAAACTATTGCGCGTGCACAAAGACCTTGTTTCTAACTGAAACTATTGCGCGTGCACAAAGACCTTGTTTCTAACTGAAACTATTGCGCGTGCACAAAGACCTTGTTTCTAACTGCAACTATTGCGCGTGCACAAAGACCTTGTTTCTAACTGAAACTATTGCGCGAGCAAAACCCCTGTTTCTAACTGAAACTATTGCAAAAGACCTTGTTTCTAACTGAAACTATTGCGCGAGCAAAATCCCTGTTTCTAATTGAAACTATTGCGCGTGCAAAGCCCCCTGTTTCTTACTGCAACTATTGCGCGTGCAAAGCCCCTGTTTCTAACTGAAACTATTGCGCGTGCAAATCCCCTTTTTCCAACTGAAACTATTGCGCGTGCAAAGCCCCCTTTTCTAACTGAAACTATTGCGCGTGCAAAGCCCCTTTTTCTAACTGAAACTATTGCGCGTGCAAAGCCCCTGTTTCTAACTGAAACTATTGCGCGTGCAAAGCCCCTGTTTCTAACTGAAACTATTGCGCGTGCAAAGCCCCTGTTTCTAACTGAAACTATTGCGCGTGCAAAGCCCCTGTAGCCAGTCGTTAACTGAAGGTTGATGTAAATGCTCTAACTTGTTATGGTATAGGTGGGAAACCTTCAAATGACTAACAAGGGACAATCCCCATCTAGAGCAGACAATTGAATTTTTACACAAAATAGACTCTCGCTGCCCCATACTTTATATACAAAATATGAATGAAGAATGGTATAACATATATTAGACTGTTTCTTCTTAATTACAGGTATAACTCTATCATTAACATCAGTTGTGTTGGTGGATTTAGTTGGCATACGAATGCTACCAGATGCTTTGGGATTAAACAACTTACTTAGTGGTTTGGGGTCGCTTTTAGGACCCCCAGCAGCCGGTACGTAGAAACGATTATATACAATGTATTTTGTTTGCCTGGGTCCGAGTATCTTACACCAGAACTTAACATTTTATCTTAAAAATGAAACTTTCAAAGTTCCTAAGCATCAGCTTCATTTTCGGAATTATAGGTAAGAATCACCCAGCAACATGATTCTCTTTCTATTACGGATGTGAGATTATGACATTCCAAATTTAGTCAATATATAAGCAAGTTATGATATTCAGCCGCAGTTAAAATACACATATTTTACTTAAGAAGCCTCATAATTACTGGTATGGTCCCAGGAGTTAGATTTGATTTGAAACAGCATGAACAATAACATAACCTATTTTTATCGTTTGCATTATCCTAAACATTTAAGGAATTTGTTTCACGAAAAATGTTTTTTTGTTGTTGTTTTGGTGTAAATTATCCCTTGTTCTTATCACTGTAAAAACGATGCAACATTTCTTTCAAACTTGATAAAACTGAAACGGAAATTGAAATTATCTACTTAAAATGTTACATCAAACATTATGTAGAGAAGAATGTATGTGGAAGTGTTTAAACTTTAAACACAAGCTTGCTCAATTACCTCGGTCGGAAAATACACTCAATGTCATTTGTTATCCACCCTGGTATGGTTTTTTATATTACTCATGTGTTTTGTATTATAAATGAAACATATTTGTCTTAATTACCATGTATATATGTATCTTATGCTGAAATAAATATATCTCTATCTATCTATCTACCCTGATTAACGCGGGAAGTTGTCAATTTCTGGCGCAAGAACATATAGGTATTTGTTGATTAACCAGAAAACATAACAGAAACACTGTTGAAAACAGAGTATAACACAAGCACTGAACACACTTTACACAAAGTGTTGGTGTTGGCATTTATCTTTATGATATCCCTTTGTCGTTCTTGCAAGTCTGACGAAAATATACCTTAAAAATTAGTACAGTTTTGTATAAAATTGGTATAAACTTATTAATTATATCACTTATACCTCAAATGCATGTATAAATATCCGGTGCATGTGTAGATAGTTACATTTTATATCTTCAGGATTGTTATACGACAAGACTGGTAGCTATACAGCAACATTTCTCTCCCCTGGCGTTGCCATGACATTTTCTGGTATAATGTTAGTTTTGACTGGTTGCATAAAAAGGAATAAAAGTCGAAAATCTGGACATATTGAATATGAAGAGACGTTGAAATTGAAATAAAACAATTATAATGACACTATTTGTTTGTTATGAAGACCTGTCTATCTCATATCATTTATTATGCGGTTATTTGCATTATGGTTCATATTTTTTATATATCAGTTTTAATTCGGTAAGCTATTCGGCTTTCGTGTGGGCATATTGAGTGGGTCATCATTCACATATCCACAAGCACACCAGCTATGATAATAGTTAAGTCATAAAGATACTGTGTTAAAGTATTAGTTGACTCATAATAATGAATGAATAATGAAAAATAATGAACAGATTACCAACAGCCTTGCTGTAGTCGTACAAGTCAAACAAACTGAAACGTTGCATGATATGTGTTGTCCGTCACCATATTTCATATATCATGTACAGTAACCCATGTACCATGTACAGCGACCCATACACCATGTACAGTGATCAGTGCATGTACAGTGACCCGTGTATCAATACTAAGTACAGCGACAGTACATGGTGTATGAGTCGCTGTACATGGTACAAATGTACATGGGTCGCTGTTCATGGTACATGGGTCACTGTACATAGTATATGGATACTATGTACAGTGACCCATGTACCATGAACAGCGACCCATGTACATCTGTACATGGACAGTACATGGTGTATGAGTCGCTGTACATGGTACAAATGTACATGGGTCGCTGTTCATGGTACATGGGTCACTGTACATAGTATATGGATACTATGTACAGTGACCCATGTACCATGAACAGCGACCCATGTACATTTGTACCATGTACAGCGACTCATACACCATGTACAGTGAGTGACCCATGTACTATGTACAGTGACCCATTTACTATGTACAGCGATCAATACATCATGTTCAGCGACCCATGTACCATGTACAGTGACCCGTGTATCAGTACTAAGTACAGCGACCCATCTACCATGTACAGCGACCCATATACTATGTACAGTGACCTATCTACCATGTACAGCGACACATATACTATGTACAGTGACATATCTACCATGTACAGCGACACATATACTATGTACAGTGACATATCTACCATGTACAGCGACACATATACTATGTACAGTGACCTATCTACCATGTACAGCGACCCATATACTATGTACAGTGATATATCTACCATGTACAGCGACACATATACTGTGTACAGCGACCCATATACTATGTACAGTGACCCATATACTGATAACAGTGACCCATATACTATGCACAGCGACCCATGTACCATGTACAGAGACCCTTGTATCAATACTGAGTACATTGACCGATCTACCATGTACAGCGACCCATATACCGTGTACAGCTAGCCTTATACCATGTACAGCGACCCATGTACCAGTACTGAGTACAGTGACCCAGTTAATGGAAAGGAAGGTTTTTGTATTTGCGTTTATTTATCGTCGCCACCGGTTTCCCATATGGGCGACGCCTCCAGAAGAATGTTAGTCATATTAGATTTTTGGAGGATAGTGCATGATACAGAAGATGCCCCAGTTCCAGAAGCACACCTGGTTCTTTTACGTGCTCGATGTAAAGCATCATACACGGGACCTCGGTTTTTAAAGTCTCGTCCGAAAGTCTGTTAGAACGGTCAGTGATAGAGAGGGATCGAACCAGCGATCCCTGGATTAGAAGTCCAGCGTTTTACCACTTGACCACGGATCCGCTACATGGAAAGGAAGGTAACAGCTGTTGCTACTTTTAAACGCAAAGGGAAGCAACAGCTATGGTTACTTTTAAGCGCAAAGGGAAGTAACTGATGTGGTTACTCTCAAACATCTAAGCGGGGGAGAGAGGGAGAGAGGGAAGGGAATACATTACATGACAACAGCAGCTATGGTTACTTTACATACGCAACGAGAAGTAACTGCTGCGTGGTATTTGACTTCTATTTCAGCTGGAAACTCCCTGGTACTGCAACAGAAGCCAACACTTGATACGGACATGCATCTCGTCACTCTTCCCATTTATTGTTATGTACATTGTACTTTGTCTTACTTGTATCTTTACTGACACGTCCAAGGCTGTACGATGTTAGGTAAATAGATTGTGGAAGAATGAAAAACCGTGACTGCGTATAGAGAGGGGGAGAGGGAGAGGGAGCGAGTGGAAGAGAAGGAGGGAGATAGGGGGTGGACGAGAGAGCGAGAGGAAACGAATAAAAGTATATTGGACAGTGTGCGAAACAGAACCACAGAAAAACAGGACAGTTTTCCTTTAGACAGACTTCTATGTTCCTGTACCACTCACAGAATGTACATTACGTAAGTAGTAAAATTCGTTGAATAATAGATCTAGCCAAAATGTGACCGCTCAATAATTCAATGAAAGAAAAAAGTCAAGGGGAGTAACAAATGCCAAACTTACTACAAATTAGGAGTTAGAGTTGTCTGCTTAAATTGTTCACTCCCATTTTTGCCGGTCATGACGTCATTCCGCAGATTGTCAAACAGGTGGTAAGATATACATACGCTGAAGAAATAGTTCTAATTATTACGTGTCTATATAGTTTTATTTTGCGTAATAAGGTTTATTTTAATCCGGAAACGTGTATGTTTATCTAATTTACGATCATAAATTTTGTAAAATATTATATTTATTTATTTAATTTCAACTTCCGTCCTGTGATTCGGCTTGTGTATCTTTCCTTTATTCGCGCTACTTTTAGCAAGAACATGTCCAACTATACGAGTGAAACAGAACGGTAAGTTTTATGAATGATCAAATTCTCAGATTGTGTTGAAACTTTTTGTATATCATCGTTTATTGATAATCTTTCTTTAAGACATCGTTCTGTCTGTTATTTTTGTCTCTAGTCCCCGAATTATGAATATAGTGTTGCTGGAACAATCGCCGGTGTCATGGCGGACATCTTTGTAGCACGTGTGTCAGAATTTTGCCAAGGAAACCATATGGATATACAAAATATGAATGGAAATGTATCTGATTAGTAATTTAAAGTGATTCTTATAGTGAAAACGAGGTCCACGAGGTAGGATGGTTTTCATAGGGGCATTAATTACACTTTATCGCTTTCCCCCCATTTACGTCATTGACTCATTCGTCCAATACTGAGCTGTGAGGGTGAGCACTTAAGGTTTCAACAAGCATTCTGATAATAATCTCGGTCTGTAATTTAAATTTGATTTTCTGTATTATTCCTTGATTTGTTCGTGACATTTTCTGTTGATATTTGTTGTTCTGGTGGTTTAAATAGCTTGAAATGTGTAGCTCTCCGACGATGTTCACTGTCCACATTGTTCCCAATATTTTGTCTCTCATGTTGACAGTTGGAGATGGTTAGTTCATATTTATCATTCCATTTAGAATATGCGTCTACGTGAAAATGATATAAAAAACAGTTTTTTGATCGGATTCATGTTTGATTAATGAATTCCTGTTAACTTAAAGTAAATTAAGGGGGAAAGTGTTCCAGATCTGAAGCTTGGACCTACCACCCATTACACACTAAAACAGTGATCGAACGACACACCTAACAGCATTACTGATTCACAAATCAGCAAAGGACAATTTTATAACAGTTTTGGTCGGCTACTACACATTTTTGCTTACTGTCGGAGACCATATGGTCCATGAATTAAAAGAAATATTGCTCTTCTGTTTATCAAGGTCTGAAGTTAGGCCTCAAGAGGAGGAACAACAGACGGGTGGGGTGCAAGAGATCCAAGATGGACTTATTGAGGTAAGATTACTGTTCAGCTATGTTCAAGCTTGACGTAATTACAAAAGATATTATGTTTATTTTTTATGTACGCATTCTTCCTAAAATTCTACAGTTCAAGTTCACAAAATGGTATTTCCCATTGTTACTATTGAAAGAGCACACATTCACATCGAGTGTCTGGCTTAAAATACTTTCAATTTGTTTTAAGTGTATGGTTATCAGATGGTGAATTTAAAATTAAAAAACAAAACAAAAACAGGCAGATTAAAACTTATGTGTGTAAAGCTTCAATTTATTTCTAAACATTACCTCATACTGGTTGTTTTCCGAGTCTAGTGTTTATTGAGAAGGTTTTAATCAGATTGTTATAATCATTGTGTGTTCTTGGTCATGAGTTTCTTTTTAATCATCATTTCATAGATTCATTAACTGTTTTTCTGAGGAAATCCTCAGTTCATCAAGTATATCCAGTTGTCTAGCACTACACTACTAGGAAGTGAATCATCTTTACTAGATCAATATGTACACCTGCATGCAAGTAACCCACTCTTTCCTACAAATACATGCACTTGTTCTAGAGTAGTCAGTACACATTTAGGGTTCTGATTGATGAATTATGTTGTAATTTTGGTTCTTGTGTAATTTCAGAGCAACTGGGAACAAATTGTTGACAACTTCGATGACATGAGCTTGCGCGAAGAACTCCTCCGTGGTATTTACGCCTATGGTTTTGAAAAGCCGTCCGCCATCCAGGCACGTGCCATACTCCCTTGCATTAAGGGTAAGTTTGTCTCTGTGCACTCTTATAAAAAATTTGAAGAAGAAGAAAAAACAGCTAACAGTTTGATTAAATCCCGGCTTCACAAAGTGAAGTAGGGCTATGTAGGAATAACGTGTCACGTCGATCCATCCCAATTTCGTGTCCAATTCATATCTCTGTCATTCAAGTTGGGATTTCGAAATAATTTGGAAGAAGTGACCACCATATGATGAGGACGTGTCACACGCAAGACATGTAGCTGCATGCCTCTTGAACTTTGTATCTTCCGATTTGTGTCCGGTCCATGGCTTTGTTGTTCATGGTGGGATTTTGAAATAATTTCAGAAGTGACCATTATAGCATTTAGGACTTGTCACGCGGAAGATTGTTGTCCCTAGTATCAAGGTCATTGTGCGTGTGCGTCTCTAAACTTGGTCAGTTTTGCTTATAAGCCATACTGATGATAGTGGTTCATGTCCTGTCCATAACTTTTGACATCCATGGTGGGATTTGGAAATAGTTTGGTATTAGTGACCACCACCTTCATGATGACTTGTAGCAAACAAGACCAGTGTTACTACCTTCAAGGTCAATGATGCTCAGAACTTTGTCATTTAACCTTACTGCCAGTCCATAAACTTGTCATTTATGGTGGTTCTGGTTTGGTGTGATTTTCTAGGGTTTAATAACCTACCAACAGCTTGATCATTTTAAGGTATCGTTAGTCTTTACAGGTTCTACCTGGGCTCCATAACGAGTGCATTCATCGGTTTCTCTGCAAGCAAATGACAGCTTTCCCTCATATTCCAGTCAGTTTCTTCCATTGTTCTGTCAGGCATGGTACGCGGGATTTTAATCACATTCTGTGATAGCTCTTGTTCGAGTTTCAGTACTTTTGTACTCCTCCCTTAAAATGTTATTCTGTCAAGTAATTTCCTTATGTGTCAATCATACTCTGACATTTGCCAGTTGCTAGACATTGTTGATTTTGCTTGCTTAGAAATGGATTTATTATTTAGAGAGAGATACAATTATACTGTGGTTGTTATATTGTGTCATATATTACATATTTGTAGGTCGTGATGTTATTGCTCAGGCACAGTCTGGTACTGGTAAGACAGCAACATTTTCCATCGCTATTCTGGAACAGCTGAAAGTTGATTTCCCAGAATGCCAAGCCCTTGTGCTGGCCCCCACTAGAGAACTGGCTCAACAGGTAAACATCCAGAAATTTGATCTTAAAACAGACATAACTTAAAAATATATACTTGGCACTGCTTAATCTGTATATGTGTAAGTTTTTAAATGTAGAACATTCATGTATCATTCCCTACTATACTGTTACTTGTAACATTCACCATGTGTGAAAAGTGAATTCCACACTTATTAAAAAATGATTTGACTACGTTTCTTTGTTCAGTTTACAGTGTACACTAAAAAGCGAATATATATTTTTTTTAATTGTAATCCACAAACATTTGTGTATTTTATAATGCTTTAGAAATAATGAAATATTGTTACTACTTATAGATCCAGAAGGTTATGATTGCCCTTGGAGATTATATGGGTGCTCAATGCCACGCCTGTATTGGTGGTACTGCTGTACGTGACGATGTACAGAAGTTGCAGAGTAGTACGGTACATGTTGTTGTTGGTACCCCTGGCAGAGTACATGATATGATTAACAGAAGAGCTTTAGGTATGATCTTGATGTCAATATTCATCTACTTGCAGTTATTTTTCTATTATACAGCCCCTTTTTTATGGCAAATTTTGGGCCAATGTTTGACCCCATGAAATTATTTTGTACCAGTTATTTCCCTGCAGTTGTCGTCTTTTTGTTCTGCCAGAAGTTGTTTTTGTTGAATGTTGAGTTTTGAAAACTTGTAATCGAAATTGGTTTTATGAATTTGTTTGTTCAATACTTAAAAACGATTAGCTATTGAAATGTTTGCTATTATCATCAGTTACTTCATCAGCAGTCACTTACCTGATAAAGATCTGCATCTATACTTGTTGATGACATTCTAACAGATATTAAAATACACTATTTATTAAAGAATGACGGTGCCTTCATATTTTCCAACAATCTCGAAGTATGTTTGAAGTTACATGCTAAAACTTGTTTTGTATATTTCAGACCCTAGAAGCATTAAGATGTTTGTATTGGATGAAGCCGATGAAATGTTGTCGAGAGGTTTCAAGGATCAGATTTATGATGTGTTCAGATACATGCCCCAAGATATTCAGGTATATGTTACTTCTGCTGCATTCAGCCATTAGTCAGTTCTTTCGTTAATAAATTGTGCTAACTTTCTGATGTATGTATTCATCTAACTATTCCACCAATCAGACCTGCACGTTTACAATTGCATTGAAGTAACGCTATTCAAGTGTGAAGAAACTTTTGGATGGCAGTGTATATCACTTATATTTCGAGGGCTCAAGGCAACAATGTCGTAACTCCTATATAAATTAATATGAGTTACGACATTGTTGCGTTATGCCCTTGATTTGCATGTTCAGTACTATCAGTTACTACTACATACTACTACTATAACTGGGGCAAATATGTTTGATGTTATTCTTACATTTCTGTTGTATCGAATATTTCCAGGTGATTTTGTTGTCTGCTACAATGCCTGATGAAGTGTTAGAAGTAACCAAACGGTTCATGAGAGAACCAATTCGTATCCTTGTTAAAAAAGAGGAGCTGACTCTTGAGGGTATTAGACAGTTCTACATTCAAGTAGAGAAAGAGGTTTGTATTAAGCTTTGTTTTACTACTTCATGCGCAGATTTTGTTGTTAGTAGCATTTATTTAATCCACTGTATTTAGCTGCAGTTCTGATGTTTGCTGGTAGAATCAAATTTACTTATGTGTATCTTATATCAGACCGTTTGTCTTCCTAAAAGCACCAGTTTATCTTTCATGGATAAAATGGCCGTCCAACGGAAGTATAATAAATAGAGACTAGCTTTTGGGTGAGGTGGAAATATTTCTGATTGTTTTCATCTCAATAAGTTGGCCTACATTACTTCTATTTGATGAGTGTTTTTTGTAATTTGTTAATGACAACAGCCTTCTGCAGCACATTGTTTATTTTTATCATTAATTGATTATTTTACATTGTTTAAGTGAAGAGATTTCAGCCCTTTGATAATGTTTAGTTCCATTATGGTCTGTGTATTTATTTATAGTCTTTAAATTCTCTGTATGGTTTATTTAAACATTTGTGCATGCAACTGAGCCTTCCTAAGGACTAGTGTATTTCATTAGAATACACTAGATATTAAGATGGAAGTATATGAATTAAGTGGACTAACTTTTGGGTGAGGTGGAAACATTTCTGGTTGTTTCCATCTCAATAAGTTGGCCTACATTGATTGTAGATAGAGAAAGAAGCCTCATTTACACAGATCCCTACCATATTGGTCAGGGAGTCATTCATTCCAGAACATATTTATATTCTTGTCAAAGTAGAAAAGCAATTTCAGAACCTTGAGGGTATTCACAGTATTGTGACAGCTTAAAACGAGTTAATGCCTTATCTGCTGTAGAATTAAGGACATTTAATTAGTCATATCTGACTGGATGCAAAGTTGTACACAGACTGTCTCTATTAATACTATTTCCTATTTTTTATCTTCTACATGCTTGACGCATTACTTCCTTCCATGTGAATATGTTGATGGTAAAATTGTTATTTCCCAACTTCCTAAAAGCACCAGTCTATCTTTCATGGATATAATGGCCGTCCAACGGAAGTATAATAAGTAGAGACTAGCTTTTGGGTGAGGTGGAAACATTTCTGGTTGTTTCCATCTCAATAAGTTGGCCTACATTGATATTTCCTATCTTTTTATCTTCTACATGCTTGACGCATTACTTCCTTCCATGTAAATATGTTGATCGTAAAATTGTTATTTCTCAACTTCCTAAAAGCACCAGTTTATCTTTCATGGATATAATGGCCGTCCAACGGAAGTATAATAAGTAGAGACTAGCTTTTGGGTGAGGTGGAAACATTTCTGGTTGTTTACATCTCAATAAGTTGGCCTACATTGATATTTCCTATCTTTTTATCTTCTACATGCTTGACGCATTACTTCCTTCCATGTAAATATGTTGATCGTAAAATTGTTATTTCTCAACTTCCTAAAAGCACCAGTTTATCTTTCATGGATATAATGGCCGTCCAACGGAAGTATAATAAGTAGAGACTAGCTTTTGGGTGAGGTGGAAACATTTCTGGTTGTTTCCATCTCAATAAGTTGGCCTACATGACTTCTATTTGATGCGCATATTTTGTTATCTATAAATGTCGACAGCCATCGGCACCACAACATATTGTATATATATCATGAATTGATTATTTTACATTGTTTAAGTGAAGAGATTTCTGTCCTTTGATGATGTTTAGTTCCATCATGGTCTTAGTATTTATTTATAGTCTTTAAATTCTCTGTATGGTTTATTTAAACATTTGTGCACAAATCGAGCCTTCCTAAGGACTAGTGTATTTCATTAGAATAGCAACCCCTGATAAGCCCATGATTCCGTTAGATTATCGATAAATCGATGATAAATCAATGAAGGTATTAGTCTTTAACTTGAAAATTTTCCAAGACAGCATTTTTATAACATATAAATATATACATATTTAGATTGCAAATTAAATTCCCTTTTTAATGGTATTTGTCTTAAATAAGTGAGTTAATTAGTGTTTTTGATATTAATCAGAGAAGTGTGGAATTTTACTAATTTTTTGACGATCTTATCGGGTCACGCGAGGTCAAGATGATGGACGCGTGTTTATAGAGGGCGCTCTGTTTGCGCATAAATGCGGCGCGTTGGAAGCAATGAATATTAATGAGATCGGTTTGACCAATCAAATAAAAGAATAAAATTTACTGCGAAATTTGAACGGTACTTCTACGATGAAAAATGGCGATGTAAATATTCGACGAAGTCTGTCAAATATTGTAGGATAACCACCAGGTAAATATTTTCCGTTCATATATCATTAGAAACTTCAGAATGTCCTCTTTAATTACATGTACGAATATTTAAAATCCGTTCATATTTGGCGAACGCATCGAAGTTAAAATTACATCGATCACGCCAATCTGAACCAAATCTTGAGTGTCGGCCATTTTGAAAAATTTGCATATGACCCGATTCACCAAAACAATATTAAAACTTGTAAATGTCCGAATATACGATTAAAACGATTTAAACAATAAAAGGGACACATTGAGGATAATTATTCTGGAATAAAAATGAAGAAAACGAACGTTATTCTGTTAAATTTGATGAAATGCATGACGAAATGTGTTTACACTTTTATGCGTCGAATAGCACTTTCTATATCGTAAGAAATATTGCATCTTTCGTCGATTTAGAAGGTAACTGTGATATAAACTGGTATAACGAGTGTTTATTGACGTGTTCAATGTACTTGATTTAATATTATTGGTGATTTTGATCTTTATTTTTCGTATTATATCAACCTGATGAAAACCGGAGCTGGATAATGTATAGGTACATTTTCGATTTCGGATAGTTCACATTTCGGACATAAATTCACCCACAGCCATTAAACATTTGTTTTGTTGTATATGTGCTTTAAACATATAAGTAACACTGCTCTTGTATCTTTATAGGTAGAAAGTATGGACCTGTGTGATTTCCCTGGACCATTTTGTCAGGAAATTGGACTGCAAACAAGCTCACTAATCAACTGTCAAAGTGAAAGTAAACAATTGGATTTGGAACCAAAAACTTTAAAAATTGGTGTGGTTGTTGAATTGACGAAGCTAGTAAATAAGTCCAAATTAAAGTCTGGAAAAGTTGTTGATTGGATTTGTAATTTACAATCAAACTTAAGAGAGAGTCATGCAGACTATGTGCGGACGCGTGTTCGTCGGGTTGTTGAAACTCAGAAAAAGTTTGAAAAGAAAAAGAAACACAAAAGATATGACACTGTGAAAGATTTTCATAATGACTTATTCATTGAAGCGAACGGGTCTTTAGTATCTAACTTAAGGTATCAGGTGCCTCAATTACAGACTACAAATACAGACCCAATAATTGTAGACACAAACCAAAGTGTATCCCCCACTGGAAATGTAGTAACAGTCAGTGAAGACAGTGCAGACTTGCATGAAACAGAAAGTAGTTGCATAGCTAAGGAACAACTGAAAGATGTACATACACTTGAATATGAAATAAAGAAAAAACAAAAACTACTATCAAAACTTCAAAACCTTGTGATCTCAGAACGTGTAACAATTAAACACTTGAAAACTACCAAAGGACACTATTCTGTTCGAAATGTTGCCAAACGTGATGCAATAGCTAAAAAAAACAGGAAACTTCTACGAGAGGCGCAATGTACAATACTGAGTCAGAAAAAGTTGATGGAAAAGTGTGAGAAAAGAGAAAAAGACCTGAACGAAGGAAATATGAAAATGGACTTGATAGAAGAAATTAGTGCAGATAATTTGCTTCAACGTGCTAAGAAATCCTTACTAGAAAATGAGTCAGATGTTCAGAATCTGTTAAATGAAAATGAAAAACTCAGAACAAAAATTGTGGAACAAACATCTCTCAAACAGAATGCCAAAAAATCTGTCACTTACTTCAAGGGACGATTAAAGAAAATAAAAAGTGGGCTCACAATAAATGAATCTTTAAAAACATTGAACAAAACTTTGAAAGAAAAAGACAGAGAAATTGAGCAAATGAAAATCAACATGGAATGCTTACAAGATCAATTGTGCAATACATTTGATACCAGAAACTCTGATGGTTCATTTAGTGACAGTATTAGACTATGTGTAATAGAACTTGCTGGTCTTGAGGTAGCAGTTGAGAAGATTCCAAAAGTAATGCAAGCAATTTCAAAACATATATTCTCACGGATCCTCACAGAAAAAGACCTTCCAACTAGTTCAACCACCCAGTCCATCATTGATGAAGGTCACTTCTTGGCAAAAACCTACATTGCAGCACAGATTGATGCTGCCACTAGTTTTGGGATCAACAGGGATGGCACAACAAGAAAAAAACAGAAAATCTTGGACACATCAGTGACACTTGATACAGGAGAAGTCACGAGTCTTGGATTCACTCGAGTATCACATGAAACGGCAAAAACTATCAATAGTGTAACTCAAACTCATATAAATGAACTCTCTGAGTTGCATCAAGATGAGAAACCTGAAGACTATATTCGACAGACACTTTCAAAACTGTCATTCAGTATGTCAGACCGTGCCAGTAATGAAAAAGCAGCAGATCGACTCCTCGATGAGTGGAAAGCGGAAGTGTTGAATACTGTACCAGAATCAGAAAAACAGACAATTAAACATTTTCATTGTATGGCCCATGTTTTATTAGGGTTCCATAAATATGCATGTGATGATGTTAAGTTAGTAGAGCGTAAACTGGCGGAAGAGCAGGGGCCACTGGGACGAGATAACCTGCCCATGTTCAAATTCTGGAGGTCAACTGGAACGGTTGTTGAACGTGTTGTTCGTACTACATCTGACACATTTGGTCCTGCTGGAGACCACCTTGGGTTACGAGACAGATGGGAGGCTCATTGTAGTACAAAAGGATTGAAGTCAGCCATTGGAAACTACCGGGATAACCGTTTCAACGGGTTGTTCCAGACAGCAGCTGAAGTTCTTCTTCATTCTGATGATATGTTGGATGTTCTCGGAACTGTTACTCAACCAAACAAAAAACTGATTGCCGTGAAGGCTGACTTGCAAAGTAGTGCAATAAGGACTCTCCTCCAGTGTTTTGGACTAATGTATTATAAAGTTACTGGACCTTATTGGAACCTTGTAACTGAAAACAAAGTGCCATATCTGCTACTGTTCAGCCACATTCAGGAGATCATCAGCTTCCTGCAGAACTGTACAACCAACCCAGCAACTCTCTTAAATCCGGATGGACACTGGGAAACTGAAGATATATATGGAATAGCGGACATACCTAATCGAGCTAGATTCCAAGAAAAACTATTTGTGGTAGAGGAAGAACAAACACTGCTTTATGAAATGATCACAGTAGTAAGTGGTGCCATGGTTAGGTGCATTAAGAAGCAATTGGTTGATTTTCTTCCTGGGGGACAGTTCAGTGAACAACCTAGCAAAGAAGATATTCAGAAAACAGGATTTGCCCACTTAACAAATCTTTCCTGTGAACACCATTTTGGGGACCTGGACAGCAGCCAGAAGAGACGTCCAAATGCATCCATGCACCACCACTCATCAATTCAACTTTTGAAGCGTAATCGCAACAATATGATGACATGGTTGTCTGACATGCCAGTGTATGACAAAACAAATATTCTCAAAGCTGCTCGTAAAGGGGGGAGACACCTGAGGGAAACTCACTTGAAAAATGAGAAAACTGTGATAAATGAAATCCATAGTGATATGATAAATGAAAAAAACAAGAAAACCAAAAAAAGGAAAATATGTGAAATTTCGGAAGCTACTGATGAACTAGACTTACCAAATCAAAAACTGTTTAAAGTTAATGAATATGTTGTCGTAGCCTACCAGGACCAATGGTATCCTGGGTGTATTGAACAGACTGATAATGACCATGTAACTGTTAACTTTCTTGCCCCTACTAGGAAACCAGGTTATTTTGTATGGCCTGCGAGAAAGGACGTTCAACGTGTTGAAACACAGTTTATCATAAAACGGAATTTCATTCCGGAATGTCTTAATTCTGGGAGGCAATGGTATCTCCCTGACCATGAAGAAATATCAGGACTCTTCTCCCAGTACAGCAGTATATTCTTCTGAATATGGTCCTGATAATGTATTTTATGTCTTTTGTGAGAAAATAATTTGCGTTACTGTTGTTTTGAATTGAATTTATTATATGATTAAATTTTGAAATATTTTTGGATTTTTTTTACTGTGTTTTAGTCACATGCTGCTTTAATGCTATGTCAAAGATGGAAAATAAGGCCATAAATGAAATCTGCATACCAAAATACATAAACTGACCAAGTTTCATTGAAATATCTCAATTATTAAAAAAGTTACAGCATTTTATCAAGAAAAAAACATTTCTTCGGTGCCGTCGATTTGTCGTTAAAACGACTAAATTCACGCGACAAAATGACCAAATTCGACCCAAAAATCACAACTTCAATTTACTGTAACTTTGGCTCTAGTTGAGATATTTTAAAATGGTAAACAGTTCTGAGTTTGTTTTAAGAAGATCTTTCATTTTTAATTGAAATACATAGAAAATATAACACTAAAAAATTTAACTGGGGTTGCTAATTAGAATACACTAGATATTAAGATGGAAGTATATGAATTAAGTGGACTAACTTTTGGGTGAGGTGGAAACATTTCTGGTTGTTTACATCTCAATAAGTTGGCCTACATTGATTGTAGATAGAGAAAGAAGCCTCATTTACACAGATCCCTACCATATTGGTCAGGGAGTCATTCAATCCAGAATATTTTAATAGTCTTTTCAAGGTATTGGTTTTGTAGAAAAGCTATTTTAGAACCTTGAGGGCATTCTAAGTATGGTGACAAGTTGTTGTCTTGTTCTTCAATTCTGAATCAATGGCAATTAATTAGTTATACCTAACTGGATGTCAAGTTGCAAACACGGACTGTTTCTATTAATACTATTTCCTATCATTATATCTTCTACATGCTTAACGCATTACTTCCTTCCATGTGAATATGTTAATGGTAAAATTGTTATTTCTCAACTTCCTAAAAGCACCAGTTTATCTTTCATGGATATAATGGCCGTCCAACGGAAGTATAATAAGTAGAGACTAGCTTTTGGGTGAGGTGGAAACATTTCTGGTTGTTTACATCTCAATAAGTTGGCCTACATATATTGTATATAGAGAAAGAAGCCTCATTTTCTTCATTTACACAGATCCCTACCATATTGGTCAGGCCGTCATTCAATCCAGAACATATTTATATTCTTGTCAAGGTAGAAAAGCAATTTCAGAACCTTGATGGCATTCTCAGTACAGTGACAAGTTGTTATCATGTTATTCACTTCTGAATCAAGGACAGTTAATTAGTTAAATCTGACTGGATACCAAATTGTACATGGGCTGTTTCTCCTTATATCATTTACGTTCTGATCATTTAACTTCCTTCTCTGTGTAAATTGTTAATGGTCAAAATTTGTGTGTTATTTCCCAACTTCCTAAAAGCACCAGTTTATCTTTCATGGATATAATGGCCGTCCAATGGAAGAATATTAATGTTGAGACTAGCTTTTGGGTGAGGTGGAAACATTTCTGGTTGTTTACGTCTCAATAAGTTGGCCTACATTGATTGTAGATTTAGAAAGAAGCCTCATTTACACAGATTCCTACCATATTGGTTGGGCATTCATTAAATCCAGAACATATTTTTATTCTTGTCTAGGTATTCATATTGAATAAAAGCTATTTCAGAACCTTGATGGCATTCTCAGTAGGTGGCAAGTTGTTTTGTTCTTCAATTCTGAATCGAGGACAGTTTATTAGTCATACCTAACTGGATGCCAAGTTGCAAACACGGACTATTCTATTAATACTATTTCCTATCTTTATATCCACTACATGCTTGACGCATTACTTCCTTCCATGTAAATATGTTGATCGAAAAATTGTTATTTCCCAACTTCCTAAAAGCACCAGTTTATCTTTCATGGATATAATGGCCGTCCAACGGAAGTATAATAAGTAGAGACTAGCTTTTGGGTGAGGTGGAAACATTTCTGGTTGTTTACATCTCAATAAGTTGGCCTACATTGATTTTCTATCTTTTTATCTTCTACATGCTTGACGCATTACTTCCTTCCATGTGAATATGTTGATGGTAAAATTGTTATTTCCCAACTTCCTAAAAGCACCAGTCTATCTTTCATGGATATAATGGCCGTCCAACGGAAGTATAATAAGTAGAGACTAGCTTTTGGGTGAGGTGGAAACATTTCTGGTTGTTTACATCTCAATAAGTTGGCCTACATTGATATTCCCTATCTTTTTATCTTCTACATGCTTGACGCATTACTTCCTTCCATGTAAATATGTTGATCGTAAAATTGTTATTTCTCAACTTCCTAAAAGCACCAGTTTATCTATCATGGATATAATGGCCGTCCAACGGAAGTATAATAAGTAGAGACTAGCTTTTGGGTGAGGTGGAAACATTTCTGGTTGTTTACATCTCAATAAGTTGGCCTACATTGATATTTCCCATCTTTTTATCTTCTACATGCTTGACGCATTACTTGAATGCTACCTTCCATGTGAATATGTTGATCGTAAAATTGTTATTTCCCAACTTCCTAAAAGCACCAGTTTATCTATCATGGATATAATGGCCGTCCAACGGAAGTATAATAAGTAGAGACTAGCTTTTGGGTGAGGTGGAAACATTTCTGATTGTTTACATCTCAATAAGTTGGCCTACATTGATATTTCCCATCTTTTTATCTTCTACATGCTTGACGCATTACTTGAATGCTACCTTCCATGTGAATATGTTGATCGTAAAATTGTTATTTCCCAACTTCCTAAAAGCACCAGTTTATCTATCATGGATATAATGGCCGTCCAACGGAAGTATAATAAGTAGAGACTAGCTTTTGGGTGAGGTGGAAACATTTCTGATTGTTTACATCTCAATAAGTTGGCCTATATTTAATTTTGATTGCTTTTTGTCCTGATAAACTAAGGGTTACCAAATACTTCACAGTGACTTGACAAGAGTACTGTACATGGTTTTTTTCAGACAGCTACATCATGGAAGTTATATGATGATGTATTTATCATTAATGTTTCTCTCACTTAATTATCAATGATCTTGCTTTGTTTCAGGAATGGAAACTTGATACATTGTGCGATCTGTATGAAACATTGACAATCACCCAAGCTGTAATCTTCTGTAATACAAGAAGGAAGGTAGATTGGCTCACTGAGAAAATGTTGTCCAGAGACTTCACTGTGTCTGCTATGGTAAGTAAATGCTTAATGGTGCCATTATTTAATTATTAATAATCGGCATATGGTCAATCGGAGTTCACAAGAAAGTGTCCAGCCTTTACCACACCCAAAATATATTCCCTTTGTAAAATTTCCTATTTGTTTGAATGACTTTTTACCTGAAATGTGGTTAGACACACATGGCTAATTCTGGTCCGTACTGGTGACTCAGTTAGGTTCAACGTTATTATTCATGGACTTTTGAAATTTGGGGCATCTTCGTGTGTATTTTCTATTTATATTTGTTCCATATTTGGGATACTTTGTGTCATTGTACTTGGTTGTTGTTCACCAATGAATTTACATATTTGTAATGTATACAATTTCAGCACGGCGACATGGATCAGAAGGAGAGAGACGTGATCATGAGAGAGTTCCGTACTGGATCTAGTCGAGTACTCATCACCACAGATCTGCTTGCTCGTGGCATTGATGTGCAGCAAGTTTCTTTAGTCATAAATTATGACTTGCCTGCAAACAGAGAAAACTATATCCATAGGTAATTATTGTGTAAAATTGTGTGGAGCATTCTCTGAGGAGAAAAACTTAGATATATTCATTTAAGAAAACTTTAATTAATAGCCATGGTGCATTGTAGTATATCTCTCCTGTCATATCAACCCTTAAACTTCAAAGTTTGTAATACCTGTGATCCATATGATTACATTTATCAGTAGTGTAAATTGGACTTTGCTTTTTACTTAATCATCATTTTTGAAAAAAAATCTCACCGAATTACAAGTGTTATCAGGGTTGACATGTGACGGAGTATAGTGATCTTTTGAGACCTTGAGTCATGCAGTAAATTGTTAGTGATATATTTCTCACACCAAATCTTCATTGTTTGTGTTACGCATTTTAAAGTGTCATGACAGCTGTTAGCTGTTGCGTCTCATTCAGATGCTAGATTCATCTCAATTGTGCAAAAGTTATTGGTCAACCAAGTTTGGTGTGCCGGTTTTGTAATTGAAATATTTCACTATTTGGCAAATGCCATGTACTATTTTGATGTAAAAATGCATATGTGTTGAGCATTTTAAAGTGTCATGACAGCTGTTAGCTGTTGTGTCTCATTCAGATGCAAGATTCATCTCAATTGTACAAAAGTTATTGGTCAACCAAGTTTGGTGTGCCGGTTTTGTAATTGAAATATTTCTCTTTTTGGCAAATGCCATGTATTATTTTGATGTAAAAATGCATTTATGTATTGTGCACTTTTATACCAAATGTCTCGGGACATATTTAAGTAATGTACATAATTTCAAGCTCTTGTTTTACTGGCCTACTTGTATTAATACAACATGAGCTTAACTCGTAAATCAAGCTATTGAGCTGTTAAATCAAAATGAGTTGCTCTCTACACCATTATAAATCTCATCTATATAAATGTACATACAAAAACATTATCAAATTACTTTATCGTGCATGAAAATTCATTTGAACTGATAGTAATTCGGTGTACTTGGTATTTTCAGGATTGGTAGAGGTGGCCGATTTGGTAGGAAGGGAGTTGCTATTAATTTTATCACCCGTGAAGATGAGAGGACTCTACGAGACATTGAACAATTCTATAACACTCAAATTGAGGAAATGCCAATGAATGTAGCCGATCTCATCTAGAATTCCGAGCTGTATATCGAGTTGTTTCTGCGCGCTTTATTCACTACAAAATATTGATTCATTGATACCGAGATATTGAATTGTGGGAAAATATTGTCGAATACGCCCTCAGTGTTGGTGAAACCGTAACTACTTGACTTAACGTTTTCTGCTTGCAGATGTGTTGATTCAGTGATATAAACAGCGAGGATTCAATTTCACATATAGCGATTAATTATTCTGATTGAGTGGACAACATTATTTGGACTCTCTACTTGGCATATTTTGTGTGCTGGTTTTAGGGGAGATATTTTTTTTGATTTGATTCAATGTAATATTATAAATATTTGTGTACATATATATCTAAATATTGTTAGGTATATTTTCTCTTATCATATTTTGTCATGTAAGCTATTGATTGTTCATTACCAGTGCTACCAGTTAAGGGAGTTTCCCTTTTTGGGACACAACCCCATTTGGGGCCCCTTTTGGGCCTCTTGGATCCCATTGAAGCTGTATATAGGATACTAGTGCTTCTGATAACTGAGTGTTGATTTGTCTCTGTATTTTCTTCCTTGATGTTTCTCTTCCTAATTTATTGCAACTTTCATTTTACAACAAGGTCTAGTTTCTACCAAATCAGGATGGAATTGATGTCGTATTTGTACGAGTACTGCGAGGGCTGTGCATCAAACCGACGGCCGATACTTACCAGTTATAAGACTCATATAAATTATGTAGCGTGCTACCAACAACAGATTGTTCAAAGCCATAGGTGTATTAAAAAATTGTATAATTTCAATTTGTTGTTTTGTTCTTATTCTCCCGTCTTCTTTGTTCTATTATTTGGAATTGTGGCATGTCTCAATCTTTCGTGTGCGTTATAGAATTGTTGTAGTTTGGAAGATGCCAGAAGCAGAAGATGTATGTGGCATTATACTCCCTGACTACATAATGTTGTTGATCAGGGGCAATAGTTTGCCTTGTGTCAATATTTTCAACAAACATTGACGAGTTCATGACCTAAATTGGACAAAATATGTGTTAATAGGGCTTGCAAGTTTGTACCAGTCATTGTTACAATGTTGACTGTCATGTGGTCCCATGTGGACCACAGAACTTAAAATGTTCGCTTTAGCTCACTGAGGAAGTTCAAGTCTCCGTGATAATGCAACCAGCCCTGCATTCAGTTACAGCTATCTATCGTGTCGAAACGTTTTGCAATTTGGTTCCCGTGTGCAGCCAATATGATACGGTGAGCAAGGGAAACGACAAAACGTTTTTCACTGATAGCCGTAACTGAACGCAGGGCAGATGTCTTCTTGTGGTGCTCCTGTTTGGAACCTTGTGTCTGAAAATGTGCTACTAATCTTCATGTTTATATAACTGATTGTTTAATGTGTCTTAAGTATTTATTCTTTGCAGATATTTAGTAGTCTATTTTTAAAATGTTTCTGTGATCAGAAAAGTGATGGTTGCCTGTGGAAGACATGTTCAGTGCAGCGATTGCTAAATCCCAGGAGCGTTCGGTCTCTATACCCTTGATTTGGGTGTTGAATGTAAGTAACTTGCTAGGGAGACTTAGGAAATACTTCATGGAGGTTCCATGAGCAGAACATTTTAAAAACATTTCAATAACTGGTTACTAACCTGGGCAAGATTACCTGCAGACAGTATTTGGGAGTTGATCAAGAAAGAACTTGCAGTAAGATGAATGTTAACTATGGATCCACTCCCGTTAAGTAGAAGATACCTACTGTCCATTGTTCTTAACGAGAAGGTCTGCTTGACAGCGTGTTATGTCAATAACACTTCTGCTGAGTAGCAGAATTGAACTTGCAAGTCGAGATACGGGAATGCGTGTTGTACCAGGAAAATATACCTGTGAATTGATACTACATGTACCATTAAAAATGATTCAACACTTGTTTTGTCTGGGAGAAATATTGAATAATACAGGTACTTGAAACACTATTACCATGAAAATATAATCAGGAGCAACAAAATTGCTCAAAACCGATAACTACAAAAAAATAATGGGATGAACATGACACCAAAAAAATCGAGTGGTTTAACAGTACATAATTCTTTGTTTGCATAAAATATTTCATAGAATGGCTATAAAGTTAGTTCATCGGTTTGCTAATAATGGACAATTTCTTCTTGATAGAAGTTCTACTGTTCGTATGAAAATGAGTTAGATAACAAAGAGTTATCCCAAGATTTTAGCATAAATGATTGACGTCATCAGCGTTTATATGTTATCAAAGCTGCAACTGCCAGATTATTGTATTTAAATGTTTTAACTCTGTGCTCGATGTAGCCAGGATGAGGAAAATTATGAACGTCAGTTGCATGTACAGTAAAACCTCACTTAAAGACCACCTCAAATTTAAGAACAAAATTTTAAGTCCATTTTCACTTGTTTGCTGTTTGTTCAACCTCGATATTAAGACCTCAATTAGAAGACCTTTTTTCAAGGGTCCCAATGGTGGACTTATTTTTGAGGTTTTACCTGGAACCAATATATACTGGTCCCAGGTTTTACTTTACACATACAATTATAACACACATGCACAGTTCTATATCCAAACGTTCCGTTGACAGCTTAAATGAAAGATTAAAAAGAACATTGCCGCATAAACAGAACAAATTTCTGATAAAATGATGCTTAAATGGTTACATCTAAATCTACAGTTCACATTTTCGTCCTACTTAATTTAGGCTTCTAAAGTAATTCATTAATTTTCCCGAGGTTAAAGGTCATAAATCAGAACACACCGTGTCGGTGAATATACACATTTCTCAAGTTTAACTGTTTTCTTACATATATCGATGCGTCTGACCCGTATACTTCATGCAATGGCTCCGATAGTGAAATCTTTCGACTATCTAGTGATTGGCGGCGGTTCTGGAGGGCTTGCCAGCGCACGGAGAGCTGCGGAATTTGGAGTGAAGGCGTGTGTCATAGAAGAAGCTCGATGGGGAGGGACTTGTGTAAGATTTAGATCTAGTATATCGTTGAGAAAGTTAGAAACTTTGTATTGTATGAAATGTTCTAATTTTCAACCATTTTAATTAATAATAACAGTGACGGTGTATTTGTGTTGTTCGAGTTTTTATTGGTTCACGAGTCTTGTCCGCACGGACCGCCTGCACTGCACACGTGACATGCATGCGAGCTGTCATTTCACTCATATTGTGCCTATATTGAAATGTCAGTATGTGTCAGTATGTGTCTAGTACTTGTGGTCTTATCAAGGCTTCATAATTTATATCCCCACTCATTTGGCATGTTCACTGTGGTACACAGGGTCTATCAATATTTTTCCCCCAGGGTGGTGGCGGTGGGATGACCCTGGGGAGTTAGACAATTCGTATTTTTGGGGACGTGATACCCCTACATAGAGTCAAGCATTTTGTCTAAATCGGAAGATGCATATTCCCAACTTCCAGAATATATTAAAATCCAGTTAAAGTCTATTTCCCAGGACCTGGAATCATTCGGTGTTTCAAATGTCCATCTGTTGGAAATTGTCTTCTGTCTAAAGTCCATTTATCCCCACCCCCAGTCACCAATTAAAATACTGTCATAAATGTCTAACTACTTTGACTATGTATTAGTGCCATGAAATTTATTTAGTCACTAGTAATCTTTTTGCACATTATTGTAAATATTTAGATTCACAGTATGATAATTTATCAATACAGATTTTTCTGTTACCAATGATTGCAAGTGAGTGAGTCGGTGGTTACAGAACTAATATTGGTCTATGTAACATCTACATTGTGCTGATGCTAGTAATGATACTGTAATCTGTACTTCAAGTAATGGAATGTTTAGAATATTGTTTCAATTTTGATTTTTACTGTTCCCTAGGCATGTGTGGCCACTATTTAAATGTCGGGTCATAAAACAGTCGAAGGAATAAGGCTAATTTATATTTTATAATTCTAGATTGGTATAGCACTTTTAATGCCATGGTACAATGTTGAGAATGGCATGATTTAAAGGGAAACACACTATACATGAATTAATTCTCATTGTCCAGAAAGACTTCCATTGCACAATTAAGATACCAAATGATAGTTTGAACATTTATAAATGGACTTCGAGAAAGATTTTACCTAAGACATTTTCATGAAAAAAATGTGAAACTGGTTAAGTTAAGATTGCCAGTACTATAGGGCACTATTGATACCATCTGGGATGAGTGAACAACCATCCCAGATACCACCCGAGTTCATGACTTTTTTTGAAGAATATAATTTAATGGTGACATAGTGGATTTGAGGGGTAGAGAACTCAACTTTTGATCCGAAGGTCACGAGTTCAAATCCTGCAAACTTCATGATCCCTGAATTAGGTTAATAACCCAGAAAGCAGACATTAGGAGAAATTAATTTTATTTGAAAACTTATTTCACAATAGATGTAAAATAAGTAAATTAACATTTAAAGGTACATAATCTATGCAGGGATTTCCCAGACGCAGAAATATTGAGTCCCTGGCTCCCTTTTCTTTCTATGGACTCCCATTTTCAACTTACTGTGCATCCCTGGGACCCCTACAATAAACTTTTGTCAAGAATAAACTGCATATCTGGGACCCTACAAATTTACTATGGACTACCAATTTATCAAACACGAGATTCCAAGGACCCCAGCTTTAAAATCCTAGGGAAAACCCTGTCTATGTTCAGCAACAATTTTTAGAAAATGGAAAGTTAATACCCTCCTGTTAAGTGCACAGTGCGCACCTAAACATTGCATTATATGTTTTCTTACAAGTCTCCTGGACCTGCAAAGCATGAGTCTGATAAAGATATTTACTTGCTAGCACTAACCTTGTGTGAAGGTCAGGATAGATAATACCGGTATGTAGTTTTGGGAAACATATAAGAAAAGTGACAATACAGTGTTGTAGAGTACATCCGTATGGAGGCAATTGCCACCAATTTTCTCATGACTGACCATATTCCCCCCCCCCCAAAATAAAACTATGTACCTTTAAACTAACAGCATGAAATTATAATTTCAGGTAAATGTGGGATGTGTTCCCAAGAAGATTATGTTCAATACAGCTTTACATTCAGAATTCATACGTAATCACAAAGATTATGGTTTTGATGTGGAGGTTAAAGGGTTTAGCTGGGGGTAAGATATCCACATACCATTATAATTATTTACAGCTTATCACATAAGTTTATTATGTGGGACTATATCATGGGCAGAGTTGCTTTTGAAATTGTTTTACTCACTTGACTCTCTGGAATGAATTTGATATTAAATTACTGGGCATGTCAAGGATTATTGGGACATTCAAATATTCATTTGTACATCCGAATATTTGAATACTGATTCAGCATTCTAATATTTTATAAACATATATATTTTCAAAATAAAAGCTGAATGCATGTGTAATAAATTTCAATGATTGGCTTCATGGAATTGAATGGCCTGTTACACATGAAAATAAAATCTACAGGTGTTAATTGACATGTCCTGTTGCTTCCTACTTACTGTTTGGTACAACAAGTAATTCATAATTTTGATTCAATCGGAATATAATGACAGATATACAGGCATTTTGATTTGCTTTCACTTTCGTACACAATTTGCCATAAGTGACACTAACGTTTTTATATTGCCGGTAACAAAGCTTGTCTCGAAATCAAGCACAAACTACTAGTACGTATGTGTGCAAGCAGAAATAGTGATGATAAACAAATAATTGGTGCCGCTCATAATGGATGAAGTTTGTATGTTCGAATATTCGTTTGACCAAATACAGTACCAAAATCGCCATTCGCTGACATCCCTAAAACTTACTTGTTTTTCAGTGCCCAAAATAATCACCATCTGTTTATGGTAAATTTCGGGAAATTGTGCCCTAGTTATTCAGGTTGCGGGTACATGTACATGTATTGAGATCGGTTCCTTCACTTACTGGCATTTGTTTTATAGAAACATCCATGAATTTATAGGAAAATTGTTCAATTTTCAGACGAGTGAAGACAGCTAGAGATGCGTATATCAAGAGATTGAATGGAATTTATGAATCAAACTTAGAAAAGGTAATCAAGATTAAATGATATTTCAGAGTGTAATTTATACATGATTACAGTGAAACAGTAAACTATCTGACAATAACTAAAGTTTGACTTGACTCGACTCGACTTGACTCGATCTTAACTTGATCTTAACTTGATCTTAACGTGACCTTAACGTGACCTTTCCAAATGATACAGACTGCCATGCCTTCATTATACAATCAGTTTTACTGTTTCCTCTCTTCTGTACAGTTATATAAAATGTAAAAAAAATAATTCTCTTTAGTTCATCAAATCTCTTCTTTGTAATTCTGCTGTAATCAGGGGTGTACCATATATTACCGGCCATAAGTTGAGTTTTTTTTACTAAAAAAATTTACCAAAAGTCACTGGTCGACTTATGGACGAGTAACAGATGAAAATCAAACAAAATACAACCAGTTGGTAACATAAACCAGGCTTATAAATTAAGATCTGACACCACTGTATCACTGCTATATTGCTACTATCATGTCATGTCTTCATCCATATTATACGCTATTAATAGCAATATTCTGCAATTTAAATCATAATCTGGGGGTCATCCATTTTTAAAGAATCGCCAATTAACAATTTTATTGCCAATTGTCATATCTGAATACAATAGAAACGTGTGAAACTTGAATAAACAAGATGACAAGTGAGAGTCACGTCGTATTTTGGTTTAGAACTCCATGCCTCCAAGCCAGATATTTAACTTCATGATTTTCTGTATGGTTTAAAATAACCCTACCATTAAGGTCCCGGGGGGGGGGGGGGGTCTTGCCCCTCCGACACCCTCCCCCTTTATATACACATAATTTGACTCTTGGAAGCCACTGATAAATCAGCTATACATGTATGTGTGATATTTTTGTTGTAGTCTAAAGTAGAGAAGATTGAAGGCCATGCAAAGTTTACTGAAGACGGGAAGGTTGAAGTGAATGGAATGACAATCTCTGCTAAGCATATTCTTATTGCTACAGGAGGCAGACCTGTACTGCCATCCATACCAGGTGATAAGAATATAAAATATCTGTAGTTATATCATACTTTATGTCGCTGACACATAATTCCATCCATGTATCATTTTCATAAATTAACAAATTATGTGAATAAAATATTACATTTGTATTAATTAATTATTGAATTTAAGACCACTCATGTAAAATCCTAATTGAATACTTGTAGACCATTCACATTAAATATTTATGGTCATTTTGATATAATTGCTTAAAGACCACCTCAATAATAAGACCACCTCAATAATAAGACCACCTCAATAATAAGACCACCTCAATAATAAGACCACACTTTTTAAGTCCATTTTCACTTTTTTGTGCGTATTCAACCTCAATATTAAGACCACCTCAATAAGAAGACCATTTTCAAGGATCCCAAGGGCGGTCTTATTATTGGGGTTTTACAGTATTTTCATTCTGGTCTACCTGCTAATTCTCATGCTGTTGGAACATATTTTTTTTATGAGAAGGAGGGTAGAGTACATTGAAAAGCTAGTCTTAGAGGTGTAGATATTTCCAGGCAATGAAAACCTAGTCTTAGAGGTGTAGATATTTCCAGGCAATAACAACCTAGCCTTAGAGGTGTAGATATTTCCAGGCAATGAAAACCTAGTCTTAGAGGTGTAGATATTTCCAGACAATGAATACCTAGTCTTAGAGGTGTAGATAATTCCAGACAATGAATACATAGTCTTAGAGGTGTAGATAATTCCAGGCAATGAATACCTAGTCTTAGAGGTGTAGATATTTCCAGGCAATGAAAACCTAGTCTTAGAGGTGTAGATATTTCCAGGCAATGAACACCTAGTATTAGAGGTGTAGATATGTCCAGGCAATGAATACCTAGTCTTAGAGGTGTAGATATTTCCAGGCAATGAAAAGCTAGTCTTAGAGGTGTAGATATTTCCAGACAATGAATACCTAGTCTTAGAGGTGTAGATAATTCCAGACAATGAATACATAGTCTTAGAGGTGTAGATAATTCCAGGCAATGAATACCTAGTCTTAGAGGTGTAGACATTTCCAGGCAATGAAAACCTAGTCTTAGAGGTGGTGATATTTCCAGGCAATGAACACCTAGTATTAGAGGTGTAGATATGTCCAGGCAATGAATACCTAGTCTTAGAGGTGTAGATATTTCCAGGCAATGAAAAGCTAGTCTTAGAGGTGTAGATATTTCCAGGCAATGACAAGCTAGTCTTAGAGGTGTAGATATTTCCAGGCAATGACAACCTAGTCTTAGAGGTGTAGATATTTCCAGGCAATGAAAAGCTAGTCTTAGAGGTGTAGATATTTCCAGGCAATGACAACCTAGTCTTAGAGGTGTAGATATTTCCAGGCAATGAAAACCTAGTCTTAGAGGTGTAGATATTTCCAGGCAATGACAACCTTGTCTTAGAGGTGTAGATATTTCCAGGCAATGAACACCTAGTATTAGAGGTGTAGATATGTACAGGCAATGAATACCTAGTCTTAGAGGTGTAGATATTTCCAGGCAATGAAAAGCTAGTCTTAGAGGTGTAGATATTTCCAGGCAATGAAAAGCTAGTCTTAGAGGTGTAGATATTTCCAGGCAATGACAACCTAGTCTTAGAGGTGTAGATATTTCCAGGCAATGAAAAGCTAGTCTTAGAGGTGTAGATATTTCCAGGCAATGACAACCTAGTCTTAGAGGTGTAGATATTTCCAGGCAATGAAAACCTAGTCTTAGAGGTGTAGATATTTCCAGGCAATGACAACCTAGTCTTAGAGGTGTAGATATTTCCAGGCAATGGAAACCTAGTCTTAGAGGTGTAGATATTGCCAGGCAATGACAACCTAGTCTTAGAGGTGTAGATATTTCCAGGCAATGACAACCTAGCCTTAGAGGTGTAGATATTTCCAGGCAATGGAAACCTAGTCTTAGAGGTGTAGATATTTCCAGGCAATGAATACCTAGTCTTAGAGGTGTAGATATTTCCAGGCAATGAAAACCTAGTCTTAGAGGTGTAGATATTTCCAGGCAATGAAAACCTAGTCCTAGATGTGTAGATATTTCCAGGCAATGAAGTAGTCATTTTCTTGTTGCAATTTCAAAATAAATGGTTAATAAATCTATCTATTAAGTTATAGTGACCTATTCTTAACTTTCTTGACATTTAGTAGGAATGATCAAAGTTCAAAATGTACTCCTATGTATGTGAATAACGCCTGGAGCAAAGTTAATTACTAATGAACCACCTCATTATTATTGTCAGTTAATTATATAGGCTTGTTCACTTTTACTTATATATATGGTGTATATATAATATAATTACATATACTACCGAAGGGATAAAGGGAGAGAATTCATGACAATCTCCTGCGCTCGTGCACTGAATCATCCAATGTTAATTCTATGGTATTTAAAATTTCAGGTGGTGAACATGCAATTACAAGTGATGGCTTTTTTGATCTGGAAGATCTTCCTAAGTATGATCTCTTTCTACTGTCGTCTATTTCACCTTTGTTCTTGTTGTTTTAGACTTAACGATCACATTTTGTATTTGACAGAGACATAAGTGATGATAAATGAAAGAATGCTTAGAAAATTAGAAAATCATGTGTCTGTATTTTCAGAATAAATAAAGCATCTGGATATTAATATGAGTAGATTTATATTCATCTTAAACATTATTTTGTCTATTTTATTTTCAGGAAAGTGGTCGTGGTTGGAGCTGGTTATATTGCTGTGGAGTTAGCAGGGATATTGAATGCTCTAGGTGCTGATACGTCTATATGTATACGTCATGATAAAGTACTACGTACGTTTGATGGTATGATCAGTGATACTCTGACACAAGAATTGGAAAATGCTGGAATGAAAGTCTGCAGAAAAACACAGGTATAGTTTTACAGTTTGTTTGATACTGATGTTGCTAGCTTTCTCTCAAAAGAACATAGCTCATTCCCATTGTTATCATTTGTTTGAAAACAAATGCAATTTAGAGGTTGAAATTATCTGCAAAATTCCATTCATCTAGATTGCAGTCATGGTATAATTTATTATTATATACTTTCATATTGCATTACACAATAAGTACCTTTATATCATGTTACTTCTGGTTAAAAAATATGTTATACCTTTACACATGTGTTATACCTATACATGTATGTTATACATAGAGACATATGTTATAACTATACACATATGTTATACCTATACATTTATGTTATACCTAGACACATATGTTATACCTATACACATATGTTATACCTATACATGTATGTTATACCTAGACACATATGTTATACCTATACACATATGTTATACCTATTCACATATGTTATACCTATTCACATATGTTATACCTATACACATATGTTATACCTATACACATATGTTATACACATGTGCTGACTTCACTAATAAACAAGGAAAAAGTGGTGCTTTATTGTGATAGGCCAATCAGTCCTTCAAATGTTGAAAAAAAAAATCTGTTTTCATGCCAATTACTTTTCATTATGGTTATTTGGTTTTTCTTCAGGTAACCAAAGCAACAAAAGAATCTGATGGAACCTTGACCCTTGACCTCAATACTGGAAGTAAGATTACAGATGTCAATTGTTTGGTATGGGCAATTGGTAGAGTACCAAATACAGACAATCTGGGTTTGGATCATGTAGTAAGTTATTGTTATAACTGAATGGTTAAATTAAATTAAATAATTGCAATATTTATGTTCATGATGGCAGAACGAAGGTTTCATGAACTTATATTTTTGTCTTTAGTTCGGCTTACACTTCAATATCTGTGTATTATTAGTAATTCATTCATCCAGTGACCTACTGACCAGGTAGCCTCCCATTCCAGGTCACTGAATGACTGTGTAACAAATCTACACCACTGTTGACTATGTCTGTTTACTAATGCAATGTACTTGCAAGGGAGACAATTCAGAAACATACTCAACACTGTGATCATGTGATTACTGATTATATGATCAAAGTTTTGTTTTCGCACCAACCTATTGTTGTAGAAATGCAAATTGATTATCAATGATGTCCTTATTTGTTTTTAAATATTAGAGTAACTCACATGGCAGACGATTGTATCACAAATGGACACAAGCATCCAGAAATAGAACAAATGTTATTGATTTTAGGTATTTGTGATTCTTCCTATTCTGGTTCTGAATTGCTGGCCGCACAAATACAGAGGCTGTTGCTAGTGACACATGAAGTGTGTTGTTGTCCGGATATATTTCACAAGACAACAATTACGATTTTGTGACTATTTCTTCCAGTTTTTATGCCCCACTCTGCAAGGGGGGGCATATAAATTTGCCCTTGTCCGTCTGTCTGTCCGTCCTTCCGTCACAAAATCTTGTGTCACTCATATCTCCAAAAGTATATGAGCCAGAGTCGTAAAACTTTACAGGAATGTTAACCAGCCTGTGTAGTTGTGCTGGGGTTTCATGTTTGGCTGTGCCCAGTAAGTGCAAAGTTATGGCCCTTGACTTAGTTAAAATATCGCCTACAAAGTATGCAATCATGTGTCATGCGTATCTTCAAAACAATTTGAGCCAGAGTCATAAGATTATACAGGAATGTTCACCAACCTGTACAGTTGTGCACCTGGGGTTTCATGTATGGTTACGCCCAGTAAGTGCAAAGTTATGGCCCTTGACTTTTCACCATAATCAGTACAGTTGTTCACTTGGTAATTTTGAGCAGAATAATAGCATTTGCTTTTGTGACAAAGGCTGCAAGTGGGGGCATCTGTGTACTATGGACACATTTCTTGTTTGTTATCAGTTTGGTATGTATCTAAAATCTGTGTAATTTGTCTCGGATTTAGTGTATATTCCAAAATTCCTTCAATTTCAGGGTGTAAAGATGGATGGTAAGGGAAACATTGCAGTCGATGAGTACCAGAATACTTCAGTACCAAATATCTACGCTTTAGGTGATGTTTGTGGTAAAGCTTTGCTTACACCAGGTAAATAATGTTGGAGAATTTTAAAAATGCAAAAAGAATCTTTCACTGTCTTCCTGAGGGCAATAAATAGCCGGCTTGAGGATAACTGTTCCGGCTTTGTCTCGTTTACTGCCTAAACAATCACCCAACAGCTGGATACTTCAATCCATACATGAAGCCAGTGATAGATGCTTTTTCTTGCAAACTTTTTTTCGGAAACAAAGGATGAGATAAATGACTAACATTTAAAGGCTTTTTTGTTTCAGTAGTGTATGAATTTTATGATGGATTTAATTGGTGCAATAATATGTAAAGGAGATGAAAAAGGTGTGATGTGGTTGTAGAAAATAGTTCTTTGGTGTCTTTCATTTTATGTCATAATAAGAGGGAGAAAAATCATTATTACACACAAATAATACAAAATGTAGTAATATATCTGTCACATTAACTACGTTCTTTTACCATTATTAATTATGAGACTTCATTCGCCTGAGAATCATCGTACACTGGGTGTAAGATAGATCTTTCCAGCAGCGGTGTAAATGTAAGACATTCTGGTCTTGATTTTTATTTAATGTTATGGAAACCCTTGAACTTAACTTAAATGTACAGTAAAACGTCGAAACCTCGAACAGTTTTGACTCGAACACAGTAGATACCTCGAACAGGTTCTTAAGTCCCAGTGAAACCCCTTCTTATTTCATATTATCTAACAGTAGACCACTCGAACAGAGATAGGTCGAACACTCGAACAGGATTTGTGGTCCCTAGCTATCATTTCATTCATTGTTCACCACAGATAGGTCGAACAATACAATAATTCACACCTTTCATTGACCGCTTAATATATTTGTTGACGGGTAAGATTGGCGATACATGTTATTCGCGCTTCGTGATAATTACTTGACAGTTGTACATATACAGTGGAAACTCCCTAATCCGAACACCCTTCGGACAAACTATAAAGTTCGGATTAGAGGAGATTGAATTGAATGCCCGTAGGCAATACATTCTTTCCTACTTTGCAGAGTAATTTAAGCTACAATATTTTACAAAATTTATGTAAATTTATGGCCCAAAATCATAAGTTATAAGAGACCAACATATTTATGCTCCTTTCATAAAAGGAAGATTTGCAATGTGATATGCAAAATACATGCTGTGTTAAACATTGGTTGATATTTGAATTCTTTCAAATGTAAATTAGCATTATATAATTTGTTTATTCGTTATAGAAATTGTGGAAAAGTTAATTCTTCAGTATATGCACCGCTATAGACGCATCTCGTTTAATTAAAACCGTATGAAAACATTGAATATAATTAACTTAAGATTTTGACCTACAGTTCATTTATTTATATTTTGATAATTTCACTGCATAAAGTGGATACATCAATCTCAAGCAAGTATTTCAATGAATCATTCTACAAGTCAAATGATTTCAAACATAGCTGAAATTTAGTGTGTGTTTCGCAACGTTATACCGTCCATAAAACCTGACAAACTTAGTACAATGTATTTTGAAAACGCCATACTTGGAAGCTATGCACCATGCCTTCATTTCAAAAGATTTTTCATAGAATAGAATAATGATAAAGGGTAAAAAAATTGAATTGTGATTTGTGTACCTAATGGGCCTTTTTCAGCGCTCACATCTAATGTTTTCCAATTGTTTACACAATAAGTACACCTCGTACCCGGTCTAACCTTGTTTCCATCAAAACGGAATGCATACGATGATAACGTCTAATGGTCTATATGCATAGAGACCATTAGCATTATTATGCCTTCTCTCAATTCTCAGTCATTATACGATCTGACGTATTTTTACGGAAAATTATCGTCCGGTTTTGGGACATTTATTTTACGTGTAAAATAACAATCCGGACAGAAAAATTTGTTCGGATTCCGGACTGTCTGAGATTTTTTATATGTTGTATTGGAGGAACTAAACCGAGACCGAGAAAATTGTCCGGTTACAGGAAATTTCCGGACTGGAGAGTTCCCGAATCAGGGACTTTCCATTGTACATGTACTATGTGACAGACAATTCATGCGTACAAGAATAAACGAGAGAGAATACGTTCCCACAGGGAATCATTTTTGCTTTCATTTCTTTTTTAATTATTATTATTATGAATAACGCTGCGACTATTGATCTACGTGCATTCAGTATGAAAACAAAACGTGTGTTCAACATGCTTAGTACACTTGCACCTATCAGTTAGGACATATACGTGTATACCGTAGATGCCTCGAACAGTAGATGGCTCAAACTAATTGCTAGGTACGACAGCAGTTCGAATTTTCGAAGTTTTACTGTATGTCAATTATTCTCATAAATTGTATGTAATTTTCAGTTGCCATAGCAGCTGGGAGAAAACTGTCTCATCGTATATTTGACAACAAGACTGATTGGAAACTCGATTATGATAATATTCCTACTGTTGTCTTCTCTCACCCACCTATAGGGACCATTGGTTTAACTCAAGGTAAGGGTGAATAAGTTCTAAGAATGACTTACATAGAAGAACAAAACATTTGTTTGACACCAGTGTACAATCTAGTACTCGCCAATATTCAGGACTTTATGAAAGTTATATTCTGTGTCGTTTGAGTGAAATTGTTGATTTTCTTTGAAAAAATCTCATTGACTCGTACATTATAACTGTGTCAGCAATGGTTTTGTTTGGCTAAATGTACCTGTCTCGGGTTCAACATTAAACTATTGTAACTCATTGTTGGTAGGAAAAGCGGTTACCCTTGATTCACACCAAGCCGTCTACATGTATTATATTGTGACAATGTATGTGTATCACCTGACCTTTTTGTGTTGCTCCAGTCCGTCTGTCTGTGCATCTGTCAGTGCAAAACATTGGTTTCCGATCCATAAAACTTGAAAGACTGAATGGATTCAATTCATAATGGGCACATAAGCATAGGATAATAAAATACTGGTCATATTTGATTTTAGGGAAAAATCCACTAATTTTTATAGGAGTTGTGGCCCTTTCTGACCTAAAAAAATGGTTTCTGATCAGTAACACGTGACAAGCCCATAGTGGGGACACACATGTCCTATCGACATATCTAGTTCATACTGCTTTAGATAGTTAAATCACAAAATGTGACTATGTTGGCCTTAATCTGCTGAAGTGCTCGGCGACAAACTTGTTGTCATTTGTATCTTGTAATGTAGTATTTTATCTACTTTGTATATTTACATTTCATGTGGACTGTACATAATTCAGTTGACATTGACTTAAATCTCTGGACTATATATATTTGGTACTTAACAACCAAGTAATCAGGTAGGATTGTATTATATGGTTGTAACAAAATGCAAACATATTTTCACATTGCAGAGGAAGCAGAGAAGATGTATGGAGCTCATAAGATCAAAACATATAAATCTGTGTTCACTCCAATGTATTACGCATTAACTGAGAATAAAGTTAAATGTAGTATGAAGCTTATCTGCTTACTGCCCGAGGAGAAAGTGAGTATAACCCTTGATACAGTGGTTATAAAATAAATTATTATACAGACTGCTTCCTGTAACATGCTGATATATGTCGGGCTGTCAATTTATTTTTTTTGCATATCGGCGATATTGATCTATCGAAAGACAAATATTGATATATTTTAATTCCTTTAGTAGACTATTAACTCCTGTTTTCCTGTATGTGTGTATGCTCTTCATATTTAAATGTTCAAATTGTATTTTTATGATAACAAAATATTTAAGTAATTAATCCATAATTTTAACTTCACCGTATTATTTTATACTGCTGACGTTTGGAATGCACTATCCACTAGAGCGCTGTTTAACAAAAGCATTTTGGCGCATTTTTAGAAAATGCCCATTCTCCTGTAAGCCATAATATTGATATTTTGTGTGTATCAAATATTGATTGTTTGTTTTTGTTCAAGCATTTGTATAGAGACAAAGATCTGTTTATGTGGAAGATTTTAAGCCACAAAAATGTTTGGTAAAGGAGTTAAAATATTGTCTGCAGTCTGTCAGGTTACGAGAAATACATATTATTTAGGCATGAGCATTTATCCTTGGAATAAGTTCTGTGTATCGACCTCCTCAATAAGAAGACTAGTTTAAAAGGGTCCCAAGGGTGGTCTTATTATTGAGGTTTTACTGTATTTTTTAAATGGGTATGATTGTGTTCAATGTTACAGGTGATTGGACTTCACATGCTTGGACAAGGCTGTGACGAGATGTTGCAAGGTTTCTCTGTAGCCATTAAGATGGGAGCAACTAAAGCACAGTTCGATGATGCAGTGGCCATACATCCAACATCCAGCGAGGAGCTGGTTACTATGAGATAAATTTCATGTTTGTGATATGTTCTATTCTTTATATAGAATATTGGTTTCCATTGTGATTGCTTCTACAACATTTATGAACAATTTAGGAAGTTCCAAATGTTTAGGAACTTTTCAGTTTCAAAGTCTGAATGTTACAAGTTAAATTTTTATTGAATGGATCATGATTTGAAACAAAAAATAGTCAGGCTTTCATGAACAGATTTTATCTATTCTGATAGCAGAGAAAATCAAACTTTGTCTCTTATATTAGTTTTTGAAAAGTTTTTTTCTCGTATTATGTGGTGTCTGTAGGCCTTAAATATATCTTTGTTACCTTATTCATTATTAGATTACTTGCAATCTACAACATATCATTATTTCACTGTGGCATTTTACTACCCTACGCAGCATGCAGCTTTAAATGTTCTGTAGATATTTTTGAGAACATCCTAGAATATTATCCCGTATTGTGTGATAATGTTGTTTCAGTATGTTTAAAGGTAGACTGTCTGATTTCTTGTCAAAAAAATGCATAGTCATTATTTTGAGAAAATGGCAGGTAAATGTCTTAATAAAGATGTACTCTCAAACACTGCATTATAAATGTTATTAAAACGTTTTCTGTAACTGCTAAACACAAGTCTGTACAAGACATTTCTTGGAGCATAGATCAGGATAGAAAATACTGTTATTGGACACGTGCACTTGTGGTTTTGGAAGCATGTAAGAAAAGTGACAATGCTGTGTTGTAGAGTACATCTGTAAGATGGCAAGATGGCAATTACCACCAATTTTTCTCATATTAATGTATTTTGACCAAAAAATCAGGACTATCTCCCTTTAATATTCTCATTTTAGCAATCAACACAATTTTGGACTACTGCTCTGTTGCCTAAATGATTTGTTAATTTAAAAATGTTATTGTTACTAATTGTTTGATATGTTTTCAAGAATTCTCATTTTTTAATACACATACAAATATTTGAAGCTGTTCTAAGGTTTCTTATACCTTCAAAACTATCATGTATGGCAAACTATCATCAGTATTTTTTCTATTGAGTGCACAAGCTTAATTTTGAAATGGCTATGTATTTGGTTAGACTTTTCTGTATTCTTTGTTGAACGATAACTTGAGATACAAGTACCTGTACTGTGTTCTTATCTTCATCTTCTACCTCTCTGTCATGTCCAGCATTCATTGTCTAGTGAATTATTGTTATTCATATCTTGTCTGTTTTAAAAAAAAAAACACATTATTGTTATAACTTTATTGTCTGCATCAGTGTCTGTGTCAGCATCTACGTCTGCATCAGTGTCGGTGTCAGCATCTGCGTGGGTTGCTGCATCAGTGTCTGCATCAGCGTCAGTGTTGGCATCTGAGTCAGCGTCTGAGTCAGCATCGGCGTCAGGGTCTGTGTGGGTTGCTGCATCAGCGTCTGCATCCACATCTGCATCCACAAAAATATAAAATATTGCATTTAGCTTTATTTCTGAGTTATATTCCTTTCTCCCTAGACACAAAAAGGTCACAAATGTTCTATCATAGTGAGGAATTTCATGAGTAATGAGTTGTTACAATTATGCTTTATATTATGCTTGAAGTGCTGAAATGATTATTAAATTATTGATTGGTTTTTTTTGGTGCATTTTGTACAGCCAAAGAGTTTGTGTATTATTTGTTTTGTATTTGTATTAATCAGATATTGCCATATTTTTTCTGTAATTATGCACTTTTTAGATCTGTTATTTTTCTCTTTAATTTTTGTATTGCAGTTTATTTCATTGATTCTGGAATCCTTGTATTTCCTGTATCCAAATTAATTATTCTTCTTTTATCTTCTTTAAACATGTACAAGTATATTATAATTATGAACAATTCACGGAATCTATTCATGTGGAGAAGTTGTCTGTTGCTTACGGAAGGATAAGTCAGTACTGGTAATTAATCCAGGAAAACTGGTTAGATCAACTGACTGCCATATACAACTGACCGCCATATACAACTGAAGAAATGTTGAAAAATGGCCTTAAATACGTAGAAACAATGAAAAAATCAAATTATCTGCATGTTTAAGTTATAAACCAAGTACCCTAGTAAATGTACTCGTGTATCGATGTGTTTTACATACTCCTGTATCGATGTGTCTGCAGAGAATTTAATAACATTTCATTGAAAAAGACAATGTGCTGAAAAAATATTGCTATTTGACTGCAGTTACAATTTTCTTTGTTGAAAGTCTTCCATCGTTCTTTGTATTTAAAGTGCTATGTGTATGTACACTGTATATATTGGATATTATCTGTATTTACTCTATTTGGTTCTTTTGTTTAAAACAGAGAGAATACTATGAGCTGTAAGTCTTACACAGTTCTTTACTTTAAGTTATAGCACAAATATATTTATTATTTACTATGCAATAATTTCATTATACTTACATTTTTTTGATTGTTTAATAACTTCAAAATAACCAGAATTTATTTGTTTACAAATAAACTGCTATTTCTACTTGATATAGTTTTTCTTGAATGTTATACTGTAAAATATGTTTGTGTCTGTATTGAAAGTTGTATTTGCAAAGATCGGTGAACACTGTTGGTTTTATTTGGTCGGTGCATAGTGTGCTTGACCACAACTAGGACATATGCAAGGTTCGCACAGGTCTTGAAAAGTCCATAAATTTGATGCCTACTACTTGAAAACTACTTGATTTGAAACAGCCAAAAACTCCTTGAAAAGTACTTGAAATTTGAAAAAAAATTGTTTGAGTAAATTGCCCATGAATTGTTCTGCTGCAAATAGAAAAAGGACAAAAAATAACAAAAATAACAACAATGATTAAAATAAATGTGAAAAAATGACAGCTATATTTTGACGGGGCCTCTCGCTGAGTAGACAATAGTCACAGTAGTATGGCAATACAGTATGGTATGGTAGTGGACAGGTTTTTTGCCCTCTTAAAGTAATTCTCACGTTGTGTAATTTTATCCATGCTGCAGTGATGGTCATCTCGGGGGGATAAACTTAAAAAATACACTGGATTCCTTCTTCTCTATACCGAAAATAACAGCATTTTTGTCCTTGAAAATGGAAAAAAAGTACTTGAATTGGGGAAGTTCTGTATGAACCATGATACGAAGTTCTCTAATAATCTGTCTCCGAGGGAAACCATTGTTGAATGTACAAATTGCCGTATGTTACAGGTATAATACGTGGTACATACTATGAATTTTGCTGCTACAAGCATACCCATTGAACTCCATTCAAATACTATAGTTGTAGGCTTATTTTGTGGTAAATGCCATGATATTTATTAGAGACAAAATAATTTCCACCAAACAATAAAAACTCTTAAGAGAGGTAGCTCTGTCGCCAAGGAGGTTGTCGTGCCACTATGCAGATAGCTCTGTCGCCAAGGAGGTTGTCGTGCCACTATGCAGAAAGCTCTGTCGCCAAGGAGGTTGTCGTGCCACTATGCAGATAGCTCTGTCGCCAAGGAGGTTGTCATGCCACTATGCAGATAGCTCTGTCGCCAAGGAGGTAGTCCTGCCACTATGCAGATAGCTCTGTCGCCAAGGAGGTAGTCCTGTCACTATGCAGATAGCTCTGTCCCCAAGGAGGTAGTCCTGCCACTATGCAGATAGCTCTGTCGCCAAGGAGGTAGTCCTGTCAATATGCAGATAGCTCTGTCGCCAAGGAGGTAGTCCTGTCACTATGCAGATGGCTCTGTCGCCAAGGAGGTAGTCATGCCACTATGCAGATAGCTCTGTCGCCAAGGAGGTTGTCATGCCACTATGCAGTTAGCTCTGTCACCAAGGAGGTAGTCCTGTCACTATGCAGATAACTCTGTCACCAAGGAGGTAGTCTTGTCACTATGCAGATAACTCTGTGTTAACAGTTAACAAACTTCAACGACCGGAACCTTCCTGTTATACATTGGAACCTCACTTAAAGACCACCTCAATAATAAGACCACCTCAAATTTCAAGTCCATGTTTTGCTCTTTATTCAACCTCAATATTAAGACCACCTTCATAAGAAGACCACTTTTTAAGGGTCCCAAGAGTGGTCTTATTAATGAGGTTTTGCTGTACATAAGTAATTATGTCCATTTATGAGTGAGTTATCTCCCTTGCTTGTCTATTCGAAATGTGAACGTTAAAGGTCACCTTGTCCAATCGTCGCCTTATTTCAAGAACAACTAAAAATTTGGCGGTTTTGAGTAGATGTATTTGGTATTGTTGAAACCGTCTTTCAAGTTCTTTTTATCTGTACAGTCAAACATGTGTTAACGACCACCTGCGAACAAAGACCACTATTGCAAAACCTGTCTGCAAAGACCACCAATTTTATCTCCCATCAGACCATTTTCAATGATATTTAATCTGTTAATAGAGACCACCTGTAAACAAAGACCACATTTTGCTGTTCCCATGGGTGACCGTGGTCTTTACAGACAGGTTTGACTGTACTACCTAAATTGTTCTAGAATGCAAGAGGGGGTAAAACTCAAAAAGACGAAAAACAAATCATGGTGTTCTGGAAATAATACGACGCAATCTAGTTTGTAATAATCGTCCTCCATTTGTCTACTGTACTATAAATTAACCTTTAACTATCGCCACATAGTTTACTATATCGTCCTAAACTATGCAAGATTACGTTATCTATCACTCGGGTACATAATCTGATTACATGCCGACAAGGTGTTGCTATACTGCACTAAATACGGCTTAAATCGGCGTTATCAGATAATTAAAATACGAAGCCTCGTGCGATGCCTTCGAACAAATGAGAGTGTATTAGTCAAATAATGTTCTAGAATCGATAAAATAAGCTTAGTAATTCCTCTGCTGATACGCTGTCCTTGCCTCGTGAAAATGCATTGATTGGCAAAACGAATTGTAAAGACAGGGTGGATAATGATTCGAGGTGAGAGCTCAGCAGACGAAAGTCTGCAAGTAAGAACTAGACAACGTATAATCAATGTCCACTTTATCATAGAATGATTATATTATGCCTTATACTATGTTTCTTAAAATATAATTTAAATATTTTCTAACTTTCGCCATTATGATTCAATCCTTTTTTCAATAGTTTGTACGTCGGAAAGATGATAATTCGGGTAATAACTGAATAAGATGTGTCCATCGTACACAGATGCTACCGCTATGGGCTTTTAAGTCGATAAAGGGCAATAACTCCTCCAAACATTGGTGGATTGGAACTGAAATCGAATTTGACCTGTATTTTATTATCCTATGCTTATGAATTGAATTTAAACATCCTTTAAAGAGGTATTGAATTTATAGCACAGACGGACGCAGTGACAGACAGGGGTAACGCATTGTGCCTCATTGCTAGTCTTTGAATGTCGGGACATAACAAAGCCGTAAAATGTAGAAAATTCGGTCGTCTGCGCCTACTTGTGTCTTCTTTACTCCGCGTATCTATGTAACCAATATGGCGGTACTATAATTAGGTAAGAAATTTGATATGTACCATATAAGGAGCATACTAAAGATATGGGGAGTAAACAGTTGTGGTTAAGGTAAATGAACGAAACGAAACTTTCCACGGAGCCATTCCTAGGGGCTGTATATGTAGATAGCAAACTATCATACTTATCTTGGTCAATACATAAACGTCACTATCGCAACATTCATAATTTTAGTAATACCAGCTAGTAAGCACTAAGTTCGAGCATACATGTACTTAAACTGCGATTTTTTATTATGTTATTAAAAGATCGGTGTAAATTCTTTAAGTGATTATGTACTAGCCACATGATGTACACCGCCCATATACAAATATAACATACGCCCCTCACACATACGTACTGTTATTGTGAAGTAGAGAATTCAATAATATCCCTCTCTCTCTAGCTACGCTATTGTATCAGCTGTTATTGAAACAGCTGACTCGGTCAAGGTCGTTCACTGAGAGTTGTGAATTAAAATCGATTCGCGCTTGCTATCAAGGACGGACGGAGATAGTCATTTCCTATCCAAATACTGAGTGGATTACATACGCACGACATACAGGTAAACATGTATTTATTGTTACTTTGAAATCCAACATGAATTATCGTTTAATAACACCAATGTCAAAGTCCTAGCGCAACTCGCAATGACATTGTGTTCTCTGTGTAATAATGCGCAGTACTGTTGCTTAAAATTTGTAAAATCTTAAGTTACACAAAATGATATGTCAAGACGTCTACATACTGCGTACTGTAGTAAACTGTTATCGGTTATATTGTAGACATATCATGTTATTGTTACGTAGCGTCAATGTTGGTCACACACCGTGGCAAGGTGACAGTTTGAAGATATTAAGAACATGTTTTTCTAATATTATTTTGTTGTTGTCCGAGTTCTCAAGAGTTATCGATTCATGTCGCGTTTGGTGATTGGAACATACTTGTAAACATATTAGCCTTACTCCTTCGGCTTATGGGGCGAGCTCATTTAATGATGTGACATTGTATGGTTTTATAGAGCGGCCAGCCCTAAAACAGTTGGAACAGCGACAGTCCCGAAACAGCGGGAAACGGCGAATGTCCCAAAAAATCGAATGCTGGTCTATACGTCCTATTATTCAAACTAATGGAATGTGTTGTTATTTCTGTTATAATGTTGTTGCTGTTTGTGGTTCTAAGTCGGCTGCTACTGCAGAAGTTAGCTATGAATGTTTCGATAGTGACGTATGTATTGACCAAGATAAGTATGATAGTTCGCTATCTACACGGGCACAATCGAATGTGGAATGAGGATTAATAAACATCAGAATGCAACGATAGTAAAAAAGTTAAATAAACAGGAAGTTGTGAATTTAAATTCCCCTAACATTACACGATATTGCACTAGATCTATATTCCAACCGGATATCGTCTGCCAAAGTATCACATCGAGCGTCTGCTTGCTAAGGTGTGCCAAATGACATCACACAGGGGTCACGAAATGCTTAAACGGTATTGCATCATGTACTGACAGAAAATTTCCTATCAAGTGATAAGCGTTTCAACAAAACACGCTCTCATAAATACTTGGCTGTACGTTCGCGTTAGGCATTTTTCTTTGTTTTGTTAAAACATTCAAATAGGATAATCATCAGTGTTCAGTTACGGAATAAAATCACGGTAAACTATCGGGTGCGTAGCTGTATGTTTGTCTGCTCATAAACTATCGTTAACTTTCATACGACATGTGATAATTTCGCAACTAACATAATGATATACATATAACACAAAATGATTACCAGGTATGGTAATTTGTTCTTGATTTCACATGAATTTCCGAGATATATATACATATACTATTATTTTCGAGGTAATCTTTGTAAACACTATTTGTAATAACACTTTCATCCAGTATAGTGTATGAAATGTTTAGCTACAATTTGTCAAACGTCTACCACTTATCTATATAAATTCATAATGAATAATTGATAAGACAGCAGGCACATAATTATTGATGTATTCAAAACTATTGATGGATGTATCAATTCAAATGTTGCTTAGATAAGAATAAATGTACAGTAATATATTCTAACACCGCTGCTCACACACCATTGACCAGTGATAATCTGTGGCGAATCCTGTCAAAGTTTATAAATATGATTTTCTATACTGCAAGTTATTGAAGTTTAAAGCCAAACATTTGAATGTATAAATGACTACGTGTGTTATCGTGGTGTCTGTGTACGTTGTATGGTGCATTCTCTGCCCCACTTCTGTATTCATTTCACGGAAAATGATGTAAGATTGTAATGAAGACCCACAGCGAATGGTTTGTAAACTGGTTTACAGACACATACAACATGACCAGTTACTGATGAAATTAGCGTACATCCAGGTCATATTACTCATGGGTTGCTTTGTTATCAAGGCTGAATTACTTGGTTACTAAGAAATATAGCATACGGTATTCTTCCGAAAATGTGTGACTCATCAAAGCACTGGAAGCACCGTTAAACATAAAGTGGAACGGGTTCACTGTAAGCACGGACATATAAACTGTGGATTCGAAACAGGCTGGTATATGTATTTTGACTTGTTTGAACTCTCGGGAGCGGTGAGATTTGTAATGTTTTCTTATTGTGGTATTATCAGTGTTATTGGTGGTCTTGTAATTCACAAATGTGACTATGATAAAAGCAACAACACAAGCGTGTTTACAGTTGAACTTTAATCTAAAGACTGCCGGCTAGGCGGGATAACATCATACATAATATACAGTGGAAATTTACTAAGCTACAAAGTTCTGAGAGTTCAAAGGTTAAATCAAAGTGGTCAGTTGTTGAACATCATTACATTTCCCTCCTTCGAACAAGTGATGCATGTCTGCTGATGAAAGTCAATATAATCAGATTTTGATTAACATCTGAACTAAGCTAGCAAACAAAAATTCACATAAGCATATTAAAACATTGAATATCGTATTGAATATAACCATGCATCAATAAATATCAGTCTTATTGTGAAGTATGTATAAAATCACTAGTAATTGCTTATAAACTACACTTTGTTAATTCACGCACAATCTTGTGATAGCGTAATTGTTCAGTTTGTAGCTAAGCACTTTTCTCCACTAGGATAAAGTGATGATAATTGTTTATTCATTTGTTTATCCAGTTGTTATCATAATAGCGTTGATTCGGTCTTACTTCTCTACCTGATCGTGTTAGATAATTGGCTTCAGTTTGGCTGGGCATATCAGGTGTCAATGAATGGTCATCATTGTGAGGCGATGGAATTTTCCTATCATTAGGGGCCGGAAGGGGATTGTTATTAACCTTCCTAGCTAAGATATCAGGGGAAAATTCTTGAATTTCTGGGAAAATTTCCTTCGTTTTGTTAAGCATGCGTCTATTTCGGCGGTAAATGCCACCAGCAGGTGTTTGTACTACGTAAGAGTTCTCATCATGAATTTCAATTACTTTGGCTGGTTCCCATGATTTGTTTACCTGAATTCGGACAAATTCATTCAATTTGAGGGGGGATAGCTTTTTAGCTGACTTGTCATAATGCGATTTCTGTTTCTGTTTTATATTTTGCATTTTTTCGCCGACAAGTTCTGGGCTAACTGTTTTAGGTTGCAGTTGTGTGTTTGTGGTGGGAAGTATAGACTTGGTTCTTCTTCCCATAAGTAATTGATTTGGGGAAAATCCACATTCAAGCGGGGTGTTTCTGTACTCTAGAATTGCTAGATAAGGATCCCTGTTACTTTCCTGTGCTTTATTGAATATGCGTTTGACAATGGAAACTGTTTTCTCAGCCAAGCCATTGCTGTTAGGATGTAAGGGACTTGATGTTACGTGCGAAAATCCCCATTCTTTAGCAAAATCAGCGAACATTGCTGCAGAAAATTGTGGGCCGTTATCAGTAACAAGTTTGTCACAAATGCCATGTCTGGCCAATTGTACCTTGAGTTTTCTGATTACTGTAATGCTTTGTGTATTGGGAAGAGCGTCTACCTCAAAGTATCTACTGTAATAATCAACTGTAACCAGATAGTCTTTGTTGTCAAATAAGAAAAGATCAGCGGCAATGCTTTGCCATGGTCTTTCCGGTAAAGTATGGGGTGTCAAAGGCTCCTTAGCATTAGAATACCTGTGTCTTTGACATATTGGGCATTGGTTTACATGATCTGTGATCTGTTTTGTCATACCAGGCCAAAACATTACGTCCTTGGCTCTTTGTAAGCATTTTTCTACTCCCATGTGACCTTGATGCACTGACTCAATCAGTTGCTGTCTTGCGGTGAGAGGAATAACAATTTTCTGACCTCTAAAGATAAGGTCACTAGCAGCCGACAGTTCGTCCCTATGATTCCAGAACTCAACTATCGCAGGGCTGCAGTCAGTGCGGGAATTAGGCCAACCGTCAATAATCGTCTGTTTCAGAAGTTGCATAGTAGCATCATTCTGAGTGTCATGTTTCAATGACTCAAGTCTGCGGTCAGTTATGTTTAAACCTTGCAGTACAGTGTGTACGTGGAGGTCAAGGCCTTTTATGTTCAGCTTCTCCTTGAGTGGCTGCCTAGACAATAAGTCACTAATAGGTATAAGTTTGCCACTAACGTGACGTACGTCAATGTCATATTTAGATAGCTGTAGCCTCATTCTCTGAAGTCTTGGTGGACATGCGGACAAGTTTTTCAACATAATTGAACTTAAGGGCTTATTATCTGAATGAACAGTAACATGTCTACCGTATACATACTGATGGAAGCGCGTGCATCCAAACAATATTGCTAGTAGCTCTCGCTCTATGTTGGCATACCTAGATTCTGTGTCCGTCAATGTCCTTGATGCAAATGCAACTGGGTGACCATTTTGGATAATAGTTGCACCTACACCATTCTGTGATGCATCGCATTCTAGTGTGACTGGCTGTTTTGTGTCAAAGTACGCAAGAACCGGACATTGAGTAATGATTGCTTTCATTTTTGAGAAAGCCTCAGTCTGGGGTGCATCCCATACGAATGCATTGTCTTTCTTGATAAGACATCTCATGGGATTTGTTACCTCAGCCAAATTCGGTGAGAATTTCTGAAGGTAATTAGCCATCCCAAGTACATTTTCTAACTCTTGTCTGTTCTTGGGGATCTCTAGGTATGATATTGCCTCGATCTTTGATGGGTCTGGTTTAAGTCCTGTCTCAGTAATCAAATGACCAAAGAACGGTACTTCCGTTACGCCTATGATACATTTATCAGGATTAAACTTAATTCCCACAGATTTGGCTCGCTCGAGGGTATTGCGCAAGTTTACGTCGTGTTCCTCTCGAGTTTTTCCATATATCAAAATGTCATCAACAATGGCAGTAAGGCCAGTCAGTCCTTCAAATATTTGGTCTACTTTCTGCATAAAGATGTCGCCAGATGCAGAAATGCCATAGGGCAGTCTCAGCCAACGATATCTGCCAAATACCGTGCTGAAAGTGGTCAACATGGAGGATTTCTTGTCAAGCTTGACACTCCAATATGCGTGTGTAATGTCAAGTATACTGAAGAACTTAGCTCCAGACAGTCTCGAGGTCACGTCCTCCATAGTGCGCATAGGGTAATGCGGTCTTCTTATAGCCTCATTTAGGGCTTTAGGGTCAATACAAATTCTTAAAGAACCGGATTTCTTAGAGACAATGGCAAGGGAGTTAACCCAGTCTGTGGGCTCGGTGACCTTAGTAATAATACCCTCCTTCTCCATACGTTTCAGTTCAACCAGTAGTCTGTCTCTCAAGGCTTCTGGTACTCGTCTAGGAGCGTTTATTACGGGTATAGCGTCAGGCCTAATGTGAAGTTTACTTTCACCCGGAATAACCCCTACACCATTGAACAATTCCCCATACTCTGTCATAACCTTCTGCTTATCAAGAGAGCAATTTATTGGTTCTATTGAGTATGTCAGTTTGATTAACCCTAGATCAACAGACGTTTGTAAACTCAACAGGGGCACTGTGTGGCTATCCACAACAAAGCATGTTGATTCACACATCTTGTCATCATATCTCAGAGGTAATTTGATAGTACCGCATACAGGTAACATGTTGCCTGTGTATGAGGTTAGCTGACTGTGTGGGGTTTCAAGGGGATATTTAATGTTCAGTTTCTGAAAGTGACTCATAGGCAAAATATCCACCGCACTTCCGGTGTCTATTTTGAACTTAGTAGGGACTCTGGAGGGACCAAGGTCAATTTTAACAAAGGCACGATCAGGAGCAGAAGATTTAAAATTTACCGTATCAACATAAAAATTATTATCCTCGTAGTCATCACTGTCGCTACCATTGTGTCCTTGGCTTCTCTGATTGTCCACATTGTCGACACGTTTGCTCTTTGATTTGCACACTGAAGAAAAGTGGTTCATTTTTCCACAATTAAAACACTTGGCGTTTTCTGCCGGGCACTTGTCACCTTGACTGTGCTTAGAGTGTCCACAACGTGCACATTTGTTTTCATCTCCGTTCCTTTGTGGATACGTCTTCCGTCTTCTTTGACTGTGATTATTTTTCTGAACTGCATGCACATCGTTTGATGCTGACATAGAGTCCAGCTGTTGTTTTGAATACTCGTGTGTTTGAGCTATTTTTACTGCAACTTGCAGTGTTAGCCCTTCACCTTTGTTTATCAGTTTCTCCCTGATTTTTGTACAACTGGTACCAAACACAATCCTGTCTCTAATCATATCGTCCTTGTCGTTGAAGTTACAGTCCACTGCACTTAAACGAAGGCGGGTTACAAAAGCATCAATGTTATCACTTCCTTGAACCTCGTTGTTGAACTTATACCTAGCAAATATTGGGTTCAATGAAGGCTGCACGTGGGCCTTGAATTTCTCATAATATGCCGATATTTTGTTCACATCTTCGTCTACCATGGGTTCCCATGAGGCGTAAATATCTCTTCCTTTGTCGCCAATCCATATTAAAAGATACGATACCTTTTCCTCATCGGTTTTACTACTCAAAGGTCCTTTAAACATTAGTTCCACGTGTCTTTGAAACTTAATCCAATGTTCAGGCAAGTTTGTTGCCTCCCAGTTCATCACTGGCACTGATAATCCTTCCATTTTTAATGTAATTATTTTTTTAACAATTATATTTAATCCAATTCGTTTTTACTTCTGACACCATGTTATGTTTTCTGATTGTGGTATTATCAGTGTTATTGGTGGTCTTGTAATTCACAAATGTGACTATGATAAAAGCAACAACACAAGCGTGTTTACAGTTGAACTTTAATCTAAAGACTGCCGGCTAGGCGGGATAACATCATACATAATATACAGTGGAAATTTACTAAGCTACAAAGTTCTGAGAGTTCAAAGGTTAAATCAAAGTGGTCAGTTGTTGAACATCATTACAAGATTTTCTTCCGAGTTCAAAAAATCGGAACACTTCGTACCATTCTTCGAAAATGATCCGCAATAATTAACGAGATGTCCCGATAAGCGGTTTATATGTCCGTGCTTTTAGACAAGAAGGAGAAGGAAAACGGCGTTACTATATATTCGACATTGAATATGAACCCTATGGAGTATATTAGCGATCATTAACGACACGACTGGTTTATGTATGACAGTGTTATGTTGGCTATTTTGTTCGCTAAATAGTGCATAGCGTGTTTGTCGTTTTTATTGTGCATCAAGTACTGAACAAAAAAGACGTAAGAAACAATTATCAAGGAATTAAATGCACGACATGTTCCAAACGCCCTATCAGCCGGCATACAAATATCGATTTTCTATGCCTGATCATCGCCTGTTGATATCACTCTACGACCGTCATTTTTTTTCATTTGAAAATATTGTTGACTTTCCTGACCGACCCAATACCTCCAACAACTCATCAAAAAATGCACATAGTACTTAAAAATCGGGTCTTCAACTAAGTAAATATTTCGGTATTCCAACACTGTCCGCCCTTACGGTGGAAAATTTACGACTTGAAACCAAACATGTCCAACTTTCTGGCTCTTCCCCAGATCTGATCGATATTGGCTCCGTGTTATAACCGATTATATATACGCCACTTTAACGTCTCATGATCATTATCATTCGCGGCTTAATTAGCCACCCCGCTGTGTTTAGCCAGCATGATGAAATTGCCTAGGGCTGTAGCCTTTATCTTGATGTATCAGTATGTATTTTGCACGATATGGGATCTCTATATTTTCATTGACTGACTTTTAGGATACAATAAATTAACAACACGATATATCACTGATAAATAAATTGCATTTGGAAGCAATTGACTAGTTATCTTTACACCTTTGATGTAAGTTAATTACTAAACACAAATTTGTGAAAATACACATGGATGACAAACAGTTGGTTGAAATGTATCAAATTTCACACCTTGTATTAAGACATAATTTCTTAATTGAAACAAATGAAATTGGTAAAAGTAAATAAAATATTATATTATGTTATATTGGAATGTTAAGTACTAATACTACAATTCACATACTATTATACATATCTTTCACATAAAATATAATCAGGAAGTTTAAGTTAAAATCATGAAGAATTGCAAAAAATGTGCACAAATAAATTTACCACACATTAAAGTGCTTTTGTCATGTTTTAATTTTTGGGGAGAAACGTACTGGGGGAGAATGTACATCTGTAAACCTTAACATATCATTTTCATAACATATCAAACTGTGGACACGGCCTTATGTCTGTTGATATGTACGTGATGGTTGGTTTATTTTAATGATTAGTTACTGCCTGCTTAGTCAATTTATGTATATATGTTGGAAATCAATGACCATATAGCGATAAGGTGTGAGGTTAGCTAGCTGTTAAATCGATTTAAACCCCCAGTATTTTTTACTGACAGTTCCAAGGCTGTAATTCGCTATATGATTGTTGTTTCTGTTTGTGTTATGAATGTTTTATGTTTCCCTTTCCCCTATGCAATTCTGTCACTTTATACAGTGTTCAGAGTGTTTCCTGCCCAATTTTGGCCTAATGTGGCCAGTTGTCTTGAATTGTCCTGTGAGCTTTTCCATCCATTAATTCCCCCCTCCCCTTCCTTTACTGTCCACTTTGATTCTCTTAATTATTCCTTATGGTCTGTTGGGCCGTTCCTTGTGCCTTTGTTCCTTAATATGTGAACAGTTTGACCTCCTTAGGTGCGTTATGTTTTGTGGATTGTTGTTTTTCCTGAGGTCTGCGTGGGGAGGTATTGTCTTGTGTATGTGGCGTTCCCCGTAGTTACGTATTCTCTCTGTTTTACACTCTTTCAATAAGTTGATAAGTTTCTCCCTTTTTCTAACTTTTGTAATCACACCATTTTGTTTCAAGATTTCTTTCAGTTCTTTATCACTAAGATCTTCATAGTTTACAATGTTGGATTCCTTAAATAACTCATCAGCGTAATTCTGCTCCTCTTCAATTGTTTTCTTTTTCAGTTGCCTCTTTGTAGAAATTTTATATTATATAAGTTCTAAACAATTTCTACATCTTTTTTACAAAATATAAATAACAGTAATATATAATTTTAACTTTCCAGTACAACATTAAACAATATCAACGCCAAAATAATACTTATTTATAGTTCAATGTAAAAAAGTGGACCTTAAAACCTCAAAAAAGGACAGTGATGTAGAAATCACAGAAACATACTATTTACACCATCATAAAGTAGAAGGTTTGATCTCTAACATTTGTTTGCACACGAAAGATACCTTGAACAGATTTTGATTTATCGCGATTTTAAGATATTTTCCTTCTATAATTCAATAGGAAGTTGGTCAGACCGCAGAGACGCGAAAGTTGGGTATGATAAGTGACTTATAATCTGTAATAAAGGATAAACAAATCCTGTTATTCACACATTAACGTGACTATTTTGGTCGTGACATACGGAATTAAAATGCAGCCCCCAACAAAGAACTGGTAAAAATTAAACCATTAAACAAATCGGCCATTGTACATCTTGCGCGAGTCGATGTATCAACAACACCTTTATGGAAAAATACATCCACATATTCGGAGTATACATACTTCAGGCGTATGAAATGATATTTTAAATCCATTATTTATGAAAATGCAACTGCAATACACAAAAGGGATATTCACAGATTGCCAATGCTTACCGTACAAAATGTGAAAGACCCACACAACACACTTCTGATTGTTTGTCCAGAAAAAATGTAAAAACAATCTTTCATAGCAGAAAATAACGGCAATGATAGTATCTGACAATTACTTTAAATCATACTGTAATAATTTCTCATACGAAATAATTCAATATATAATGAGTGATACATCGGATAAGTATGAATTCCAAAAGGTTCATGATTCGTTTGGAAGCGTAATGCTGGCCGATGACGTTATCTCGCTAAATCACGCAGGTTCGCAATAGGTCGAGAAGTTGGCGAGATGTTCTGCGTATCCATTTAATTCGAGCAATTACTAAATGATGATCGCATGACGCTTTGGAGATAAATGGCAAAAACCCGAAGTTCGGAAAAGAGACATTGAGCAATGTTAAATGATAGCAAAAGAAAACCGTCCTAGATCTAATTCAATTGATTGATCAAACACTGTGTGAATACCATTTGATCCTTGCAAAATGTCCTTAACTCTTGAAATTGTTTATGAAGAGACTCAAAAACAACTTTCACGTTATATTTATCATTGTTAGATAAAGAATGGCGATTGACAGCAGTATTGTCGTTACTGCGCCTGACCAATACAGCGATGACGTGAAACCGGAAGTGCACAATGAAGAGGATAGTGGAGCTGTTTCGTCAGCGTCAGAAAATGATGAAACTCACCATGAATGTGACAAACACAAAGGTCTTCCGATTGACAGAGGTTGGGCTTGGGTAGTCCTCGCTGGTACGTTATATAGGTTGGTTGGTTTCTACTCACATCTAACTTGGATTTGAGTTTACCCGGTGTTTCATAGCAACACATTCGGCAGCCTCGGACTTGTCCATGTTAGTTACAAATGCATTGTACATAGATCAGTACATGTAAATAAACGTCTAATTTGACAGTTAATAGTTCAGTTTATGCATTATTGTTATAAATCCATTACGATGTTTAGTGCGTCCAATTCGGTTCATCGAATAGATCTATGATTTAGAGTTTCGTACATGTCCATTATTTTCACTCCGTCCATCTGTTTCTAATACAGCTTTGTCCAAAAACATAAAATTGTACTGTTTCAGGTGCTACGTTCTACCTGTTGCTGTTTGGTGGAATCAGGAAAAATCTGGGTATTTTCTTTGTAGCGTTCCAGGATAGATTTCATTCAAGTGCTTCTGTGACGTCCACTCTCACAACCATACAGAATTTACTTGTCAGTGTATCGTGTAAGTAAAGTTACATTGTTATACATGTCACACAGTGATCTTATTCAGCGTTTATGATACACATTTTGTTATTTATGCATTAATTTTCTAGTAATGCTTGTATCAGTTTTGTTTATTGTTTCTTATCTATTTACCATCTACATGTATCACATCGTGTTCAGCATTGAAAGGCCATGCTCGCTCTTACTTCGCTTAATAATGATGCAAGTATTCCTGTACTGTGAACATCTACAGTGCAACCTATCCAGAGAGGCCCTAATGAAGCAACACCATCTACAGTGCAACCTTTCCAGAGAGGCCCTAATGAAGCAACACCATCTACAGTGCAATCTTTCCAGAGAGGCCATAATGAAGCAACACCATCTACAGTGCAACCTTTCCAGAGAGGCCCTAATGAAGCAACACCATCTACAGTGCAACCTTTCCAGAGAGGCCCTAATGAAGCAACAACATCTACAGTGCAACCTTTCCAGAGAGGCCCTAATGAAGCAACAACATATACAGTGCAACCTTTCCAGAGAGGCCCTAATGAAGCAACAACATATACAGTGCAACCTTTCCAGAGAGGCCCTAATGAAGCAACACCATCTACAGTGCAACCTTTCCAGAGAGGCCCTAATGAAGCAACACCATCTACAGTGCAACCTTTCCAGAGAGGCCCTAATAAAGCAACACCATCTACAGTGCAACCTTTCCAGAGAGGCCCTAATGAAGCAACACCACATACAGTGCAACATTTCCAGAGAGGCCCTAATGAAGCAACACCATATACAGTGCAACCTTTCCAGAGAGGCCCTAATGAAGCAACAACATATACAGTGCAACCTTTCCAGAAAGGCCCTAATGAAGCAACAACATACTGTGGATTCATTAATTTTCGTTGAACATTAAATTTCGTGGATTTCGTGGTTGAGCTTATCCACGAATTCAAGTACCCAACGAAAATTTTGTCTTACGATCGTATCCGAAAAGTCTATGTCCGAAAACTAGTACACTCCAGATAAACATCGCCGCTAACACGCGGTTACCTCCCGTGAATTGTGTCAGTTTATAAGCATGTTGGTGTATATATAATGTAAATATTTGATAACAATAAACTATTAATGCTTTTACTATTTATGTTTGTTATATATTCTTCGTCATTATTAAGTTGAGTAGTCAGTTCTGTGATGATGTTGTTGATCTGGTGTGCTATATTTAGCAGCTCTACTTCCAAGTACAGTACACGAATATTTTCATATCGTTGTGATCAGTGTGTTGGAAGTATAATCTCAACGTGTGAAATGTATCGTCGTTATAGCGTAATTATACAGTTTGTGACAGTTATAAAATAAGTGATAAAAAATAACAAACAATCACAGAGAGTTATAAGAAATTTAATTTGTTTTTCACATGTTATTAAATAATAATAGCAAAATAATAATATCATTAACGATCAATCATGATGAATGATGGTATCATTTTTACGCTGAATTAACACAATTCCAGTCACACTGTACAGTCACTTGTAATCATCACACAATAACAATCACTTTTAACAAAGTCCGGCTAACTGAAACCCCTTCACAACTAAATCTCGCCGATCTTCAAATTTCCCATGTGTAGTAATGATCCAATTGGCATGAATGGGTTTGAGCGTTGACATCTTCAGATCCACATTAGCCATGGTATGTACGAGCCTCTCTTGGTGATGCAGCATCTTCTGGATTCGGTAACCCCGGAGTTGACGGTAACCGTGTAACGACGTTACCGGACTTTAGCCACGACATCAACATAATTCTATATTTAGCTTGTGTGTAGACGATAGTTTGGTTTCTCAAAAGCGAGTGATTTCGAAGATGATTTGCATTAACTTTTATTGACTGATTGTTAATTCGTTTAGCGCCAGATTAACTGGTGCTTAATTGACATATTTAAATGACATGTGATGTAAACAATAGGTAGATAATTCTCAATATAATGTGTTAATTGACACTTGCATAGTGTGGCTAACTAAGGGAACGGGGCCACACGATGTAACATCGATAACAATGAAAGGTGAGAAAATACCTGTATATCTTTCGGGTCCGTGTCACTGTTTTCTAATTGACATATATATTTTATTTGTTTTGGACTTATAGACTACTTTTTTAATTTATGCTTCAAAAATCAAAAAACCACGAATTCAAGTACCCCACGAAATGCCCATTTTGACAAAACCACGAAATTTGGTACCAACGAAAATTAATGAATCCACAGTATACAGTGCAACCTTTCCAGAGAGGCCCTAATGAAGCAACACCATCTACAGTGCAACCTTTCCAGAGAGGCCCTAATGAAGCAACACCATATACAGTGCAACCTTTCCAGAGAGGCCCTAATGAAGCAACACCATCTACAGTGCAACCTTTCCAGAGAGGCCCTAATGAAGCAACACCATCTACAGTGCAACCTTTCCAGAGAGGCCTTAATGAAGCAACAACATCTACAGTGCTACATTTCCAGAGAGGCCCTAATGAAGCAACACCATCTACAGTGCAACCTTTCCAGAGAGGCCCTAATGAAGCAACACCATCTACAGTGCAACCTTTCCAGAGAGGCCCAAATGAAGCAACAACCACTCTTCTTGGACAACATAATTATCGGTTCTTTTATAGTAAACATTTACTTCTCTGTAGAATCAACCTTTCAGTAAGTACAAATTGGTATCTCCCAACTATTGATGCTCTGGAGAGGTCGCACTGTTCATATTACTTTTCAATTTGCTCTGCCATTTATTTTCAGCGCTATGTCTCATGACGGTTGGCATGCAGTATATCTCAAATCGTACAGCTATCATGGTTGGTGCCATTTTACAAACCACAGCACATATCATTACAGCATTCGCCAGCGATATTTCCGTGTTGTTCATTTCCGTCGGAGTTTTGGAAGGTATGCAGCTTCTTGTAATCATATTGTGGCCTCACCCCTTCTCTTTCGTTTATATCTGTCTGAGGAAGTTCTGATGCATGAAAGTGGCTTTCCCTGCCCCGCATATTATTTTATATATTTTCACATCAGTACCACAAAACAAATACATGTTTAGTTTGTAAATACTTCACGATTGATAAATTTAGTAAATCTGGCAGTTAATTGCAAAGGGAGGGTTCACATTGAAGATAAAGCAATTTGTGAAAATCACAATCAGAATATGTGCATGTATTGTTCAACTAACATGGGCGATGCACCTTATACTTCGCAAAATTTGAAATCATTACGAATTGATACTGTTTTACTCGCAGTGATTTTATAAGGCATATGTTTTGTCTTTAAGGATTTGGCACTGCCTTTATCCATCCACCAGTTACTGCAACACTAGGGGAATACTTTCAAGAAAGGCGGGGCTTCGCAAATGGGATTGCCTTTAGCGGTGCTAGCTTAGGCGGGTTAATATTTGCACCAGTCATGTCAACATTGTTTGAAAACTACGGATTCACCGGAACATTTTTAATTGTTGCTGGAATGACTTTTAATATTTTGATAACAGCTGCGTTATTAAGACCAATTAAGTCATTTGAAGCGACGGAATCGACACATAAGACATTAACAGAAAGGGAACGTAACAAAGAGGATGATAAACTTTTGACTGAAGAACAGACACTCCACAGGAGTTACAAGGTAGACAAGGGACTACAAGATGAAATAAACGAATCTGAGGAAATACTTAGAAAACTGGCTTCGGAGACTGAAACTCAACGCTCTATATTTATTCCCCATAAAGCAATATTGAAACTTAAAATAGACGCACCCACTTTCAAAATAGTTCGCAGTGATTCATATACTCATGAAAAAAAGACCACACCGACGGCGGAGAAAACTTCGTCACCACTATTACCGCGAGCTCGTTCATGGTCCGAAAGTAATCGCAGAAAGCGGACAATATCTGGCGTCTCCCATGCATCGCACATTGAGATGTCGTCCCGGAACAATATAGTTGAGACTTTGTCGCGATCTACGGTGGCCATATACGCGAGTGCTGACGGCATTTGTGGGTCAGTTATTGATGTACAGGAAATAACTGCAGATGGAGAATGCAAAGTTGTTGATGCCAACCCTACTTGGCTTACAAAAATGAAAGCTTCATTTGATATCGGTTTGTTTAGAAACCCCGTATTTCCGGTGTTTTTGTTGATGGCGGCGATGTTTGCGCCATCTGCGGGACTACTACCAGCGTTCCTTGCACCTCTTGCTAAAGATCAAGGCGTTTCGAGTGAACAAGTTGGATTATTGATGTCTATTGTAGGAGGGGTGGGGACGGTGTCCAGAATAACATGTGCCTTGGTCGCTGACCGGAAGTATATAAAACTGACAACTCTTCTTGCCATTTTGTCCACGTGTATTGGAATAGTAGCACATTGTATCCGTTTCTTCAACACCTTCCGATCTCTTGTTTTTGTTGCTGTTATGTTGGGTAAGAACCAATTATGGACGTTATGACTGCATTAACTTTATGGAATTTATATACATGTAGAAAAATGTGCCCTGTGCTAATACATGTATAGCCATCATTACTACAGACGTACAATATGCTTTTTATCATGTTTAACTTCCCATTAAAGAGTTATTGTATTGTAGATGAGATGTATTAAGTTATTACTTATATTGATTCCTGATCAAGCATTTTGAAATTACTGTCACGCTAGTTAATATGTGGCTGTTTTCGGGTAGTTTATTTTTGCGGGAATAGAAGTTGTGAATATGCTGGCCTCTTAAAACACCGTGTGAATTACTACATTTTGTACTTGTCGTAGGTATTGGATTTTTATTGTAGCTTTAATTAACCGAATGCTCGTATAAAGATATCTATTTGAAAGAACACACTGGTTATTTCAGGTTTATGTTGTGAATTGTACCAAGCAATGTATACTGTTATACTCGTGGAATATCTCACACTACCCAAACTGAGGAGTTGTATCGGGTTTACAGTGTTGTGTCATGGGATTGCCTCCGCTGGAACATTTCCTGTTGTCGGTAAGTTTCGGAAATGGGAGAATGAGTTGTTACAGGGAACACCGCAAACATAAGACAATGCCTCCCCACATAGGCCCCTGGGAAAACAACAGCTTACAAAACATTAGGCACCGATAAGGTGCAAGGGTAAACATGTATGGGAATAGACTGCAAGGAATGGTCTTGTCGACCATGAAGAACAACTAAGGAGAATTTAGGGGGACTACAAGGGGGTGGTTAATAGATGCAATACATGACGGAACAAGTTAAGAAAATCAGTAATAATAGGCCGAAAAGGGGGGGGGGGAGAGAAGAACGAAGTCAGTTTTCAAACACCGTTTGCAATCTTTGTAAATGAACTGGTATCTGTGGCTACAATCGTATGTCTTTTTTTCTACTGTGGGTCAGGATATGGTATGTTGAATATTTTAACAATAGTATACTGAACCTGGTAGAGTTTTGGTCCATTTGCATCATCGCATGATGTTCTTGTAATTGTAGTCTATACTGATGGCTCCGGTCTAAATTGTTCAATGCTTCAAAACAAATCGTCAATGCTATTCCTTATCACCAATTGGATGTTAAAAATTACAAAAAAATAATATAAAGTTCGTTATGTTTATTAATACTAACGCTTTTGATGGATTTCTTTCGTTACAGGTACATTGAGGGACGTAACTGGAAATTATTATGCTTCATATCACTATCTGGGAACTCTATCAATGATAGGGGCCGTCTTGGCCCTTTCAATACCATATGTACATGCTAGAAGAAACAAGAAATTGGATAATACAACTGATCTCTAGTGTAATGGTTCCATTTTATTTCTTCATGTAAATATAGATGGCACTTCTCTGCATTGATTTCTGTGATGAATAATTATTGTCATCGGTCTGTACTGACCTTGTGTATGACATATCGCGCTAGAATAGCATTATCACATCAAAGAACAAAGTGTGGATTTTATTGCAGATGTATACTATTGCATGATGGCGAATTTGAGGGGAGTTTTTAAGAGTAAATTACTGTTACAATTCCCCAGAGCTGTCTTACTAATAAAGTCTATAATCTGGGTCGTTTTCATAAAAAATGAACTGTTTATGAATTGCTGGTTTATCCAGTTACAATGTGCGAAATGAATCCTAATAAGAAGCGGTGAAATATTGTGGACTCCAAGACTTATTCGCAATGTTTTGGCGGTCAGATTATTAATAAATCTGAGTAACCTATCGTGTACATATCATATAACAGCGGTGTTAATTCTGTTAATGTTGTTGCAATGTTTTCAACTGTGTTGTATGTATGTTGTTTTTGTTGTTATTGCATTATATTTGTATACTTTTAACAGCTTTCATGCTAGTCATGCTACCAGTGTTTGTTTATGCCTATCTTCTACTGATATTTCTACAACCGTATTGTGGTATTTCCATAATTCTTGTTCCAGTATGATGAAAAGACGAGTGCGAGCTTTTTTAATTATACGCGACATTGGTGGAACGGTAAATGACTGAGCAACACTGAACACAGGAGATTGTCACGAGTTATTTCCCTTTATCCCTTGTATAGCATATGTAGATATAATTGATAAAGGGAAAGAACTCGTGACAATCTCGTGTGGCAATGAATACCGAGTGCTTTTCATGAAATGTGTGAGTTTTCTGTGCTTCTTGCTCTCGGTAATATCCAGTTTTTACACCAGTTGTTATCATAGCGGCACACGTGAGCTTCGTATTGGGTTTGACGCAATGTTGTTGTTATACAAGTTGACCTAACCAGGTTCCCTTGATTGATTATCAATCAGTAATAACTTGCCCTTCTGTCTGCAGCTGACAACTTCTCTACATGAATCCGAGATGGGAGACAAATGACAGTATTGAAATGTCACATGAGCAGCCAATGTCAAAACATTTATAAATTCCCATTGCCAGAAATATTTAAGAATTTTATTTGATAGTCTCCCTTGATTATCCCTGATTATCCAAGGTGCGAGACTAATTGAATTGTCGCCCTTAGACATCGATCGCGGGGAATGCGTCACGGATAAAAAAATCAATACTGGGTCGACATTCGTTCGCGCCTTGATTAGCCACCCCGCTGTGTTTAATCAGCATAATGAAATTGCCCCGGGCTGTACTAATTTATCAGAATGTATTATACATTTATGACACTTATATTGTAGCCTCTTTCGAAACAAATAATTTAAAATTGAATTATGCACCATAAGGTTTTGTCTTGTTTTTATGCTGATGGTAGCTACTTAGCTTTCTAGCATCGCAAAGCTACATTTGTCTTTTTTCAACAGAAATTATAATGACACTGAAAAAATACAACTACTTATTTTGTATGTCACATTTAAAAACATGATCTCGTATTTTGACGATGGAAAGTAATTATTTATACTGTCATCATATGTGCATTGGTGATAATATCTAATTGAAATAATTGTGATATATTATGTACAAGTGTGTACGCCGGACAATAAGTATAACATTTACGCCTGTAGTTTGAATATAAGTATAAGTGATAAGTTTTATCATTTTTGCAAAAAACATCAAGCTACGTTGTCTTACTATTGAAGTGAAATTATGCATACGAAAAGTATTTAGTGTATATTATTCATTTCATTATCTCTTTTCCGTCTCTTTCCTCGAAAAACGCTATCAAACTTATAAAACGAATATCAAACCTAGTGGTTTTAAATTTACATTACATATTAGTATCATATTTTCACTTTTAGATATCAAGTTAAACAATATCATTATAAAAACCTTTCCCCCCAAATTCTTCAATATAAAGCGCACTAATTGTTAATTAACAGCTTGTATAATCGCTGCATCCGGCTCGATCACTACAGTTAGATGTCATGCTGTACACGCACTGTTGGATACCGATCACGCGTACACCGCGATATATTGTGTATTCAAAATTATTGAAAAAAAATGTAATGTAATGTGACATGTTTTCTATGACGTACAAACCGTATTTACACATTTTCAGACAAAATTTATGTGCTAAATGTTTTATTTTTTATAATAAAAAATATATATGCGTATTCAAATCGTTGTTTCTTACTCGTGACAGAACTTCGGATTTCAGGTTCGGGGGACCACATTCTATAAGTCAACTATATTCGAATCACTTTCAATCCAAATGCTTCTCAATTTGAATAAGATAACTATAAAAAGCTGCTAGAAAGTGTTAACACTTTTTACTAGCCAAGTCCAACCTGTAATAGTAACCACCTGTATATAGCGATACACACTGACAACAGCAGTTCAAATCCTCCATCGGAAATTACGTTTTCAGGAACGTAAACTGTCCAGATATTGAATTCTGAAATCCAATCAAAAATCGTCATCGGAATCAATTATACCTCGTGAAGCCTCAGTTACACCGGATCTTACGTTTTCTGGATCGTGCGATTGGTGGCAATTTGGCCGAGGTACGACCAATCGACAATGTTTGCTACGATCTCAATTTGCGATTGCATACTGCGATTGCTCTTAAGACTGGTTGTAGGTCATCGTACGATCGGTGGTGCGTGTGGTCGTGCGTTCACCAACGATTGGAGAAGATCGATCGCCAGATCAATCGTAGGTAACCGTGTGACAAGTGGTGGCGCTCTGCGAACGATCGTACGATCAATCGTGGCGACCTACCACCGCTCGCACGACCGATCGCAACCAGAGATCACACGATTACCTACGATTGATCGTACGATCGGTCGCAGCGCGCCACCACTAGTCACACGATTACCTACGATAGCACGATCAATCGTGCGTCTACTTGACCCACGATCATGCACGACTTGTGGTGGGTCCATGCGCGACTGGTGGTACGACCATGTAAGACCTGTCTGCGACCTTTTACAATTTTGGAATCGCAGGTCAGACGTTTGAACATGACCATCGACCTTGCTGCGACTGATTTTGCTGTGGCGGTCACCCACGACCTCTGCGACCAGTCTTTGATTTTCCCATGATTCCAAAGCTTTTCGATCGCAGCTAGGTCGTAACCTGGTCGCATGCCCGGTGTGACTGAGCCCTAAACTCAGCAATAATTGACACTATATTGAATTGATTTACCCCAACATTTTTAATATAGTTTTGACGTCTTCTGTACTTGTATATGAACCTCTGTAAAGTGGATAAAATCGATGTAAGTAGAATGGAAAGAAGCACTGGATATTGTCACGAGAAGGGACAAAGGGAGAGAACTCGTGACAATATCCTGTGGAAAGTAGGGCCGCCATGGTTGTGGAAAACGTTCAGAAGGTGGATCGATTCTGTAAAAACACAAGCTATTAAATTATTCAAATTTGACCTTTGCCTAATGTTGTGTATTGGTCCCATGTTTGACTTATAGATCTTCATGCAAGAAAATAATACTTTGTTAGAAAATCTTAAACATTTCACCGGGGCAGATTTTTTATTATTGTTAAGCTAGTTAGTTTACCACAAAGTATTATATCAAATAGTCTTATATTCACAAATAATGTGCCATGAAGCTATATTCACGTTTGGTAAGAATCATAGTGTTTTATAGAAAGGTCTTATTGAAAATGCGATAGGAAACCTTACAACGGATTTCGCCATGATGATAAACATTGTAAATACAATACTATATACAGGTTAAACTTCGATGATGATAAACATTGTAAATACATTACTATATACAGGTTAAACTTCGATGATGATAAACATTGTAAATACATTACTATATACAGGTTAAACTTCGATGATGATAAACATTGTAAATACAATACTATATACAGGTTAAACTTCGATGATGATAAACATTGTAAATACAATACTATATACAGGTTAAACTTCGATGATGATAAACATTGTAAATACAATACTATATACAGGTTAACTTCGATGATGATAAACATTGTAAATACAATACTATATACAGGTTAACTTCGATGATTATAAACATTATAAACATTGTAAATACAATACTATATACAGGTTAACTTCGATGATGATAAACATTATAAACATTGTAAATACAATACTATATACAGGTTAACTTCGATGATGATAAACATTGTAAATACAATACTATATACAGGTTAACTTCGATGATGATAAACATTGTAAACATTGTAAACATTGTAAATACAATACTATATACAGGTTAACTTCGATGATGATAAACATTGTAAATACATTACTATATACAGGTTAAACTTCGATGATGATAAACATTGTAAATACAATACTATATACAGGTTAAACTTCGATGATGATAAACATTGTAAATACAATACTATATACAGGTTAAACTTCGATGATGATAAACATTGTAAATACAATACTATATACAGGTTAACTTCGATGATGATAAACATTGTAAATACAATACTATATACAGGTTAACTTCGATGATGATAAACATTATAAACATTGTAAATACAATACTATATACAGGTTAACTTCGATGATGATAGACATTATAAACATTGTAAATACAATACTATATACAGGTTAACTTCGATGATGATAAACATTATAAACATTGTAAATACAATACTATATACAGGTTAACTTCGATGATGATAAACATTATAAACATTGTAAATACAATACTATATACAGGTTAACTTCGATGATGATAAACATTATAAACATTGTAAATACAATACTATATACAGGTTAACTTCGATGATGATAAACATTGTAAATACAATACTATATACAGGTTAACTTCGATGATGATAAACATTATAAACATTGTAAATACAATACTATATACAGGTTAACTTCGATGATGATAAACATTGTAAATACAATACTATATACAAGTTTAAGTTCGATGATGATCTAAAGGTATGTTATACATTGTGTGTTCATGTCACTGTTTTACATGTAATTTTAATATGTATGTGTATGTACATACTATATATTTATGCCAACGATATAAATAGCATCATAACATTAAATATTCTCAGAATTGAAGCGCTTTGTCGGTCAGCATTTTCTGTGCCGCATTTTTCAGAGCAACCGTATTGTGCTTGCTTTTGCTACCAAGAGTCACACAGAGCAACCGTATTGTGCTCGCTTTTGCTACCAAGAGTCACACATAGCAACAGTATTGTGCTGGCTTTCGCTACAAGAGTCACACAGAGCAACCGTATTGTGCTTGCTTTTGCTACCAAGAGTCACACAGAGCAACCGTATTGTGCTCGCTTGTGCTACAAGAGTCACACAGAGCAACCGTATTGTGCTCGCTTGTGCTACAAGAGTCACACAGAGCAACCGTATTGTGTTTGCTTTTGCTACAAGAGTCACACAGAGCAACCGTATTGTGCTCGCTTTTGCTACACGAGTCACACAGAGCAACCGTATTGTGCTCGCTTTTGCTACCAAGAGTGACAGCTTTGCGTACGTCAATCAAATCCAAAATTAAAGGTCGAAGCAAATTTTAGACAGCCCATATATATAAATATATTAGTACAATTGGTTATTTCCGTACAGTTTTGAATATAGAAATGCATTGAAATATTGTGAAGTTCAAAAGCTGAATTAGGCCGATTGAATTGCACATGTACAAACTGGCAGTGAAACAAGTGTCTAACATTTAAAGTTCTAGGTAACAGATGTTGTTTAGTACTCTGGTATTCCGGATTTTTTAGGATGCCCTTATAGATTTTTAAACACAACGCAGTCTGATTAACAAATAACGTTTCGGCAGTTGTTGGAACCAATATTGTAATATGACATTTTCAAAACTTAAAAAAATGAGATTAGTTGTTTTATTGGTTGAGAGACTTTGCTGAATGAAGCTTCATTGGATACTTTTCGACACCCCTAGCTGCCAAAACGATTGTGCATTGTCTATAAAAGTGTTTTCAGTATGATTCAAGTCCGTCAGTCCGTAAATTAGGAAGTTAAGAACAAGAGTAGGATTATGATTAAGCATGTGAAGCTTTCGACTTTCGAGTAAATACCACAACTTGAAATATAATCAAGAATTTAAATTTGAATACTTAATTATACATACATAAAGTGTACATACTTTTATTGGCATATCGGCATAAGCAATGCCTGTGTCCAGTTACATTACAGAAATATGGTCAAGACGTGTAACATATATACATAATATAATGCAAACACATAATAATACATGCATGTTCAAAATACTTTTAAAACATTAATAAATACATGCATACAGCCATAATTGACATTCAGGGAAATTATTTTTTTGATTTATTCTGAAATCTATGTAGCAGTTAATTCAATAAGGGTTTGTTTTCTTTTTCTGAAGGCTTCATTCATAAATTTGGCTGTTCCAATGATGCTATTTTTAATTTTTGAGGACATAACGGGCGCATTCGACTGGGATTTTTAGTCGAGCATTTTTAGACTCCATCCACCTGGGCAGAAAAAAAAGATATTCAACGTTCAAGACAAAAAATGCTCGACTAACATACTGAACTTTTGTTTGCTTCCGGTTACAAAATATGTCGAATAAGAAAAGAAAACTTTTCGGTGTGCTAGCTCTCCAAGAGAGTTTGGAAAGCTCTGATGACGAAGAGCACGCAACCTTGCCACGTTACATTGTTGAATTAGCATATTTTACCGTAGTAACGAAAACGAAGTATGTGGTCTTTTTGGTCTAGTTGATTTCATTGTCATCAATGTTCGTATAACACCTGTAAAAGTCTTTAAATGTCAAGACTTGATCATTGAGTATAATTCATGCATATTGTTTTACAATATTGAACAATTTAAGGACTCCTTTAGTGATAACTGGTAGTACCTGCAATGCAATGAATTCTTCCTTGATCAGTCATATGTATTGTTTTGCATAAAATGTTGTGTGTTTCAGACGCAGGTCACACCACAGACAGAGGAATTACACACAAGACGTTTTATCTGTATTCAGGCTGGACGAGTTCAAAACAAGTTTCCGTCTAAGCAGAATCAGTGTGCAATGTCTACAGGAAAAGGTCTTTGAAATATGTCGACAACAAAACATATCAGGAACAAGGATATCGGTGGAACCGATGGATGCTCCCCGAAGTATGGTTATACTTCGAACAAGACTCTAATTGGTAAATCTCACCTTGTTGATGGTTAAAATCTTAATGTTATATGCCGAACTGGAAATGTCCTGGATCTCCCAAGAAAAAAGGTATACAAAAATGTACAATGAAATTGAGATAGTGAACAATTCAATTACTTGTTGGGCTAGGATATTCCTGCTAACTAAAAACATCTGACAAAAGGAATCTTGCTACTGATATAAGAAGCTTTTATTCACAATTAATTCAAGTGCCCATGTCAATGCAATGCGTACCTTTACAACAAAGACTGTAGGTTGATACAAATCCATATCAGCTGATGATCAGAGAAGTATGGTGTTGACAGACGGACCAGTGAATGAATGTCCTTTTTGTTGATTACTTTTACTTACTTGACAACTATTTTTCACCACTTCTCAGGTAAAACTAACCGTCTGAGAATTAATTTCATGCGCTGATTGTCTTTTATAACCATTTTAGCAGTGGAATGAAACGCATCAGTCTAAGATCGACATTTGCGCGTTGAGTGACGTATAGAACACGTATAAATTGACTCTAACTCCCGGAAACTCGTTGCACCGCGCCTGTCTAGACGGAATGGTGCATTGAGCATGAATCCACTTGCTAGCTTCTACTTGAGCGTGGCATCCGATGTAATGACTGACAGATCGGATTAGTATGAATACAAATAAACGCTTTATGATTCGTTTGGAATCGCAATGGCAACCGATGACGTTTGACTTCGATATTTACTGCGTTTCTATTCCATGTCTATTTAATTAATGCAGTGATAACATATTGTTATGTAGGTTTTGTTAATGCTTATATTGTCTCGCCATGTTTTGTGTTACTTGTCCTTGGGAATGTATTTCCGATTTTGTTAATCAAATGCCAAAGAAGTAAAGTCTAGGAAACATTAGCTTGAACATTTTCAATGATTTATATGTAGAAACTTATACATAATTATGTCGCCTAAATACGTAATGAAATTAAGTTCAGATAAATTGGAAATTGGGAGAAGGCAGTGTTTCAATAGTGTACTACATGTAGGCCTAGTACTGCCTACTTATTTCATCCGCATTATCAATTTGCGCAAAAATTTGCGGTTGTTTCCAGTGGCATTTATAATCGACGGTAGTATATAACCACACGAAATAACAATATGTACTTGTATTTATATAATAAAATACTAAATATCCTATTATCAGCTCAAAGATAAATTAACTCGACTGGACTTTGCCTTGAATTTGCGGTTCGGAAAACAACGAGAATTTATCATCGCTTAGTGTTTTTCATACGGTATTACTATCACGTTCACCGCCGTAAAATGTAAACAAAACTTGTCACGTTATCAGCTGTCAGACTTTGACCCATGTAAACGATGTATGTTCGCTTTTTAGGTTTAGATTCAAGGTAATAATTGATAAATTCAGTGATTACTGAGTCTGATTTAAAACCCAGTAGACACACCTCCGACTGTCAGGTTAGTTTCATTCTTCTTTATATCATCAATTCATTGTTTTATTTTGATTTTTGTGGAAAATGTCTGGAGTTTACAATAAGTCAGCTAGCTGTTAATGTTGTAATTTTTACTCGTGCTTTAATTTATTTTTGATATTTAGCAAATTTATTTTACTTGAAATTCCAAGAGAGCTACGCGAATAGTGAAAAATAGTGTCATTAAAATGGCAGGGGGTCTAGCACTCGATTCAGTCAATAAAAAAATACCCGTCCAGCTTATACATTACCATACTATGCCAGCGGTATGATAACTGTACGACTGGCGACTATGCGGCATGCCTGCTGCTGTCTGGTTATTGTATGATTGGCCACAATGCTAGCAGTCTGTTTACTGTATGACTGGCCACTATGCCATATGTCTGGTTACTGTATGACTGGCCATTATGGCAGCTGTCTGGTCACTGTACAACTGGCTACTCTACCAGCTGTCTGGTTACTGTACGACTGGTCACTGTGGCAGCTGTCTTGTTACTGTATGACTGGCCACTATGACAGCTGTCTGGTTACTGTATGACTGGCCACTATGCCAGCTGTCTGGTTACTGTATGACTGGCCACTATGGCAGCTGTCTTGTTACTGTATGACTGGCCACTATGCCAGCTGTCTGGTTACTGTATGACTGGCCACTATGCCAGCTGTCGGGTTACTGTATGACTGGCCACTACGGCAGCTGTCTGGTTACTGTATGCCTGGCCACTATGCCAGCTGTCTGGTTACTGTACGACTGGCCACTATGGCAGCTGTCTGGTTACTGTACGACTGGGCCACTATGCCAGCTGTCTGGTTACTGTACGACTGGCCACTATGCCAGCTGTCGGGTTACTGTGTTACTATCTGATGCACTAGCTGATGATTAGGTGTGAATAAAATAAGTTAAACAACAGAAGCAACACTCTATCCAGTATTAAATGGCCACTTGATAAAACTGGTAGTGCAAACACAGAGTATTCATAAAATAATCATGATTAATAATGCCAAACCTCGGTCTATAATTGATTAAATTATGATTAAAATAATCATAAAAGGTCATGATTACTGATCAGTGATGATTACTGAAAAAAAAATTGATTAATACATGTAATCATTATGATTGTCTTCCAAAGCTTTTTTAATCACCTTTATTTTTGAGAGTACAGTGATTTACTTATCATTGTTACATGTGTACGTTTAGCAATGGAGACATCAACAGAGACTAGGAAGGATGTTGTGGTGATTGGAGCCGGAATCTCAGGTCTTGTCACGTTGAAGTGTTTACATGATGCTGGATTATCAGCTGTTATATTGGAAAGAACCAGTGAAGTCGGTGGACTTTGGACTTTCCGTGAAAACGACTATGGTGTCATGAGATTCACTCACATGTAAGTTGCAGAATATATTTGTCCAAAATCTATGCCTAAATACATGAATGAATATGTAAATACAGTAAAACCTCACTTAAAGGCCACTTCAATATTAAGACCATCTCAAAATTTAGAACTTAATTTTCAGTTCCATTTTCACTGTTTTGCTCTTTATTCAACCTCAGTGTTAGACCACCTCAATAAGAAGACCAGTGTACAAGGGTCCTAAGGGTGGTTGTATTATTGAGGTTTTACTGTATTCAGTTTTAGGAATTAAAATTGGTGTAATGCTCCCTTATTAAGTCAGCTGAGGAACTGTTTAAGAAATGGCATCTGGATTTTCGTCAGTTCAAAATTGAGATGTGAACATCATGTTCACAAGGAGTTTTATTGCATGCATACATTACAAACATGATTTTGAAAATATTTTGAGGGTTTTTATTTTAGTAATAAAGTGCAGTGTAATTTATATCCTGTTTGTTTTAATGGCAGAAATGTGTCCAAGTACAATTATTGCTTCTCTGACTTCCCATTTCCTGATGCCACCTCAGACTATCCTCACAATACAGACATGGCTGGGTATATCGTGGATTATGTTAAGGAATTTAATCTTGAAGAAGACATCAAATACTTGAGGAAAGTGATAACTGTGGATAGGATAGGTAAGCTTTGAAGAATTGTTGTAGTTGTGCTTTCCCTGTGTTGTTGTATTTGCATTTATTTATCGTCGCCCAAGTTTCCCACATGGGCAACGCCTCTGGAAGAATGTTAGTCATATTAGATTTTTGGAGGATAGTGCATGATACAGAAGATGCCCCAGTTCCAGAAGCACCCCTGGTTCTTTTACATACTCGATGTAAAGCATCATACACGGGACATCGGTTTTTAAAGTCTCGTCCGAAAGACTGTTAGTACGGTCAGTGATGGAGCGGGGAATCGAACCTGCGATCCCAGGATTACAAGTCCAAGCGCGTTACCACTGGACTACGGATCCGCTACTTTCCCTGTGATAAAATGTATTCTTATTTATATCTGAACAGTCATGTTGTGCAAAATGTTTGTATAATCTGTTGAAATTCGTTTGTCAAACAGGAAATTAGAAATTTGGTTCTCTTTCATATTGCTTTCCTGTCTGTATACATGTAGTACTCTTAATATGAGGTACGGTGGTCGAGGGGAAGAGTGCCTGACTCCTGATCTGAACATCGTGAGTTCGAGCCCTGCGATGAGCAAGGTTTGATCACGAACTTTACAATTCCTAAATTTGGCACGAGTACTGGTTGGAAGCTAGGAAGCAGTCATCGAGAGTGATCAGTATAAGTTGTAAGAACTTGTTTCACAATCGATGTAAAATAAATAAGTTTAAAACTAAACTTCCTTATTATTAAAATCTGTTATTGATAATATTGTGATTAGTTCCGACATTTTTATATATATGCTAATGTTTGTGTTTTGTGAGGAACTGATATTAATGAAGTTGAGTCATTACGTAAATTTAAATCTTAAGATACAATCCTGTACTGCAGATGGAAACTAACAGGATTCAGTGTCACATTTCACTTACTGCATGCATTTCTGTCCCAGGTGAAGAATGGCAGACTACTGTGAAGCATGTGGAGGATGATGGAAAAACGGTGATTCAGAATCAACCAACAGAGATTTATAGGTCAAAGTTCATCGCTGTGGCAACTGGTCACCATGCCAAACCTAGCCTTGCTAAATTTCCAGGCCAGGACTCATTTAAAGGTATATTTGTCTTACTCATTGTCCTTGCAGTATTTTAGATTACTACATTTGTACCATACTCTATTTTATAACAGAACATGCAATGTTGAGTGGTAGAAACATCCATGTATTATTTTCGATAATTTACTAGAGAAACAACAACTCGCATGGGTGATGTCACAACAAAATTAGCCTGACATAGATGCCTAAAATGATGTTGACATTGCTAAATATTAATATTATGACATTTTATTTCATTGAAAATTATTGTCTTGTTAATTTGAATATGATGTGTGATATAGTCATTTAAACTGGTATCTTGTGGTTGAAAAATAAAAACAATATTGTTGGAACTACTTTTTGTCGCGTTAGTTTTTGTTTAACAAAGACCAAATTACATATGCTATACTTTGCTTGCATACAGGAAAAATCGGCTGTTTATGCTGTTATGTCATAAATACAATGTTACATTTAAGCTGATTATATTGAATTTATTAAACCGGTCATCTAAAACTGATAAAAACTTGACAAAACAGAGAGAATACGTAACTACGGGGAACGCCACATACACAAGACAATACCTCCCCACGCAGACCTCAGGAAAAACAACAATCCACAAAACATAACGCACCTAAGGAGGTCAAACTGTACACATATTAAGGAACAGAGGCACAAGGAACGGCCCAACAGACCATAAGGAATAATTAAGAGAATCAAAGTGGACAGTAAAAGGAGGGGGAGGGGGGAATTAATGGATGGAAAAGCTCACAGGACAATTCAAGACAACTGGCCACAATAGGCCAAAATTGGGCAGGAAACACTCTGAACACTGTATAAAGTGACAGAATTGCATAGGGGAAAGGGAAACATAAAACACTCATAACACAAACAGAAACAACAATCATATAGCGAATTACAGCCTTGGAACTGTCAGTAAAAAATACTGGGGGTTTAAATCGATTTAACAGCTAGCTAACCTCACACCTTATCGCTATATGGTCATTGATTTCCAACATATATACATAAATTGACTAAGTAGGCAGTAACTAATCATTAAAATAAACCAACCATCACGTACATATCAACAGACATACAGTAACTAATCGAGCACGGAGGAACAAGCAGCCTTAAACTGACCTTGTTCCCCGTAACTAAAATAGTAACATCAGAATAGAAGTAACCTTAAAATGTCAAATAAAAGTGCAATTTAAAATAAAGTCAACTTGATAATGTGTTTACTAATAAAAATTCTTAGATATTATTGATATGCAAGCAATGTTTTGATTGTTTTTATAAAAAGACTCAATAACAAATGACAACTCATCTGAGATCCTCTATGTTTAGCTCCTTGATTTAGAGGAAGTTTTTGCTGTGTTCTCAAATAGTATTTTATGATCTAGATCTGTCTATGTACTGATGTTAGCATTGGCTTTAAACAATTGGATTGACTGATAAAACATTACGAGATGAATATTTTAATTTGATTTATTTTATCTTTTATATAAATATACTAATGTATCGGTTTCCTGACTAAATATTGTAATAAATACATTCAGTAGATCATAAGATCTTGTTTACAACCTGCACTAATTTCGAAAAAGGAAAAATCAATTCATGTTTTCATCAAAAATTATCCAAAGGATCTAATTTTCTCAAACAACGAATCAAGTACAGTAAATTTAAAATTAATTGCGAGTACAATGTACCAATATCGTGTTCATTATGTTTGTTTGACAGTATTTACCAAAACATGCTTTAACTGGCTTCACAATGTGTTTACAACTTGTTCTCTAGTATATGAAAGTTGATAACAATGTGTGTATATAATTTTCAGGGGAGATAATTCATAGTGTAGACTTTAATGATGCAATAACTAATGGAATGACTGGCAAGAGAGTTCTAGTTGTTGGTATAGGTAACAGTGCTGTTGATGCTGCAGTGAATTGTGCTTCCGTTGCCAGGTAAACAAATATTTTAGGGACTTGTCAGCTGTTGTACATGATGTTGATAAGCACCAGAATTTTTTTATTGACCTCGGTTATCGTCGTTATTGTTTTACTATAGATAAAATTTGTTATTTTCTACCTTAAAAATTTAACAGTATGTTTAAACAATGTGTTTAGACGAACCAAGGTTTATCCATTGTTAATACTTGTTGTCATAAAATGCACTCTGTCACCATATTGCTTGAATGCCTTAATTATGTTCATCTGAAACTGGCTTCCACAATGTCTATAGGGTTTGTAAGAAATTGACTGACATAGAAGGAAAGCTTATTGGGGCTCCCCTGTTGCTATAAATAAACCAGTAAATATCATTGAAACTGGTGAATATCGCATATATCGGACTTGAACAAAATTATTTATAGATTATAACTTATTTCAATTTATGGTCTTGATGGTTTTCAGCAATTTGGTTCTTATACTTGAACACCATTGAATCAATATTGAAACTGTTTTGTATTAGTTCATTTATTTGTGGTTGCAAAAGTTAGTCAAATATTATATTTGAGTAATGAATGCAAGACTAATTCAAATTATTAGCCAATATAGTTGCAACACTGTTTTTGTTTTAGGAATAAATGCACAAGAAATAGCAAAATGCACTCTCTTTAAACATTCATCTCTGTCAGTGGTTACTTAACAACAATGTTGTGTCGAATATAGTTCATTTTAAAGAATTTGACTGCGGCCATTACAAAACCTGTATTAGTGATGTTGGTTATGACGTTGAGTATTTCCCATGCAAAGTATTTTGTAGCTTACTTTTTCATCTTGTTCTTAATATTGGAATTTCTATACAAAGAAATGTAGATGTCCAATTTTAATCCTTTTGGTGTTAAATGAAAGCTGAAACATATACTAAATTGAAGAATATATCTGTTAGAAAATGTAAAAACCTGACAATGGACTTTTTGGTCACTAATACAGACTATGTCGCGGTACAGCTCATTTATCACTTGCATGAATTTGGCAATTTGTTAAATGACCATCTAGTCTGTATTTTATGTCTCTACATTTTAACAATATTATGAAATGTTTCAGATGTAAATCTGTGTACATCAGCACAAGATCCGGTGCGTGGGTGGTACCAAACTATATATTTGGTCATGCTACAGATCTCTACGCTTGTCGTCTCTTCTTCAAACTGCCATATTGGCTTGCCAACTTCATCTTTGGAACTACAATAAGTCTGGTCAGTGGTCATCCTAATAGGTAAGACTTTTCTGGAAATCAAAGAGAGATCATTTATGAGGAGGGTGGGGAATAATGTTGGTTAAAATACAGTCATGCATTGATATCACTGAATAATTATGAACAAATTTTATTAGATTTTTTCCACATTGTCATTTCTGTCCCCTTTTGAATGAAAGTGGATGTCTCACTTCCACAGTTTGGGTTGTTTATGTGTACAGTTATCAAAAGAAGCATATTTGATCGTTATATTTCTGCCTGACAACAACTTCCAACTTTTATGTTGCATTACATGTCAGATTTTCAAAAATAACTCAAATAATGATGGTATGCAGATAAACTTTTTTCCTGCTTCAATTTTGTATTTCAAAAGTGTTTTTTTAAAGATATATAAATTCAAGAAGAGTGATTCAAAGATATTTTATATTTTGCAGCATATATTTTATAGTACCAATGCTACATATTATTATTAACTTCTATAGATACATAAGTATAAATATATACAAGTTTATTTAAATGATGTCATATATTTTAACAAGTTTGTTTATAGATCTAATGTACTTTGTAAAGATAATTGTGTGAGTATCAATTGCTGTTATGAAAACATAATATATGTAGAATTATCACATCCGTTGTTACATGTTTAGATGATTTTGTCCATGTACGTTATTCAGGTGGAATTTGAACCCTAAAATGAAACCCCTACAGTCACAGCCCACAGTTAGTCCGACATTGATACATCATATACAGAGAAGAAACATCAAAATTGTTCCAAATGTACAGGTGAGAAAATACGTATTGTATTTCTCCTTACAATAGTTTGGTGTAGATTATAGAACCGCTGATAACCTTTACTGTTTGCTGCTAATTCTGAGACTGAGGCTGAGGCTACAGTTCTCAGATTTATACAGAACAAAAAGACCTTACTTAAATGTTCCTTGGATGGTTCACCACCAAGTTTGTGTTTTTTTAGAATGCTATGTAGCACAGGAGATTGTCTCAAGATATTTACCTTTATCCCTTCTATAAATGATATGTATATGAAGTTCTAAAGATAAAGGGAGAGAACTCTAGAAATGATAAAGGGAAAGAAACTCTTGACAATCCCCTGTGCTATGTAGGATAATATTTGTATTCTAACACTGTGTTTATTTCTATGATTATTTCAGAGAATTGAAGGAAGCCGAGTGTTCTTTATGAATGGAGAGGATGCAGAGTTTGACCACATTATCTTATGTACTGGTTACAAGATTGATCTCCCCTTCCTTGGTGACAGCATCCAAGAAACTGTACTCAATAAAGATACTAATGAAATAAAGGTAGATTCTGTTACATGAATATCTCACAGGAGATTGTCATGAGTTATCTCCCCTTCCATATCCCTTCTATAGTATATATAGTAATATATAGAAGAGATATAGCAAGGGAGAGAACTCCTGTGGATTATCACTGCTATTAGTATCACCTTCCTTTCATAATGGATCATACTGTATCAATACCTGTAGATGATATTTTAGATGTATATTGTACGGACGGAGCGACAGACAGAATAAATGTACAAACATTAACTATTAACTACAGTAACACTATTTCCATTTTCTTTTTAGTATATTTCAAGTACTAATTGAAATGTTATCAATAATGTTGTGATCACAGTACTTGATGGCCCTCAAGAATCATGTGTTAAGGTCGTTGATATGATATCTACTGATACTACTCTCTGTACACATACTTTAGGTATGTTAAATGTGCATGTAATCAATTGTGAAATTTTTCAAGTGGACAAATGTGAAAGGAGTGCATTTCTAAGATAGTCAATTTAACTGCCTACACACTGTCGATATGCAATGCTCATTGATAACACTATTCGTATCAGTAAAATTATGAAAATAATCTTACAATATGACCACATCAAATTGTCAGTAAATTTTGTTCTAGTTAATAGCACCCTATTAATGGAGTAGTTGGGTTTGGTTATGGGCTTGCAGTTACATATACAGCCAGGGTCATGTAGTGACTCTTACAGCTGTGAGGGTGGAGGATGACACCAAGTGCCCAATCTAGCATGATACAGCCAGGGTCATGTAGTGACGCTTACAGCTGTGAGGGTGGAGGATGACACCAAGTGCCCAATCTAGCATGAGTTTTGGCTACAGCAGGCACCTGGGTAGAACCACTTAGCTTCCAGCCAGCTGGATAGCTCCCTCACGTACAAATTCAACATTCTGGGTGGGATTCGAACCTGCAATGGCAAGAAGCAGATGATTTGAAGTCAGCAACCATAACCACTCAGCCTTGGAGATCCCTAGGTGGGTTTTGGGTTTGAATATTTGTCTAAATCCTCATAGAACTGTTATCATATATTTTACAGTTATACAAGAATGTATTCAGTCCAGAGATTGGTTCATCATTGGCATTTATCGGATTTGTTCAACCAGCGTCTGGTGGTGTGTTGACTATGTCAGAGTTACAGGCTAGATGGTTTGCCGAGACATGTAAAGGACGGGTAAAACTTCCCAGTAAACCTGAAATGGAACAAACCATTGAAAAGGAATTGGTAAATTTATCATTTTTACAGCATAGCAAACATTTATTAAAATTACTCTTCTTCAAAATAAACTGCATATTATAATGATACTTATGAATGAGAATTAAGTTTTTACCTGAAAATGCAAAATATATGTATTAATGTGTAGATATTGTTTGAACAGTCTCAGATTAATGTTTTAGCAGGTTGCACATAAATCATTTGGGTTGTAGAAATATTTCCACTGTGTTTCGCATGTATTAAAAAATGTACAAGGATTTCTCGTTGAGAAATTTGTGCCAACAAAATTGCTTTTTTATGTGTACATGTACTTTCTTTCTTTGACATTGCTTTTTTAGGTAATTTAAATGTAACAATTTACTGTTGTGATGTTCAAAAAGAATAAATTAACTAGTAGAGGGTCTTTTTAAGTGGAGTTGATCATTGTCATTTGGTGCTTGATTATTTTCCAGGAAGCCTGTGCCAGCAAATATCACAAATCTGGCAGACATACAATCCAAAGAGATCCTATACTTTATAATGATGAAATAGCTGATATGATCGGTGCTAAACCTAGTATGATGAAACATCCTGGCTTAGCTTGGAGGTAAGATTTGGATTACACACACACTAAACTTTCTCACATGCATTGGTGGTCTAATATTTATGTTCTACACTTAGTGTGTATAAAAATAGGAGAAACTTTTATTCAAGCCCTTCTGTTCCATACTTTGTTTTGCTTGAAATCTGAATACTAAAGGTCAAATATTGGTACAGTCAAACATTTACTGAATGGTTACCATGGAGATATAGATCTGTTGCCTTGGTTACGATTGATCTCTGTAAATAAGTTCACATATTGGTAAGATTGGGAAGATGTTATCATTCAAGGATTATGGTATGTATGTTATATAAAGTGGTGTATTTCATCTTAATGAACTGACATGTTAATCGTTGTTAATGGAGGAACTAATTTCTTGTGTATAAGACAGTAGTTAGACTAAAAAAAATAGTATGTGTGGTTCAGGTAACCCGACCGACCCTATTTTTTTGCGCCTACCCAAGAACTTTTTATCAATTTAAGGCGGTTTTGATTTTTCAAAAAAATAGTGTTTTGTAACCTGTAACGAAAAGAATTGAGTACGAAACTGAAACGCCTGGAAAGCGCCTATCGATCGTTAAAACAAACATGGAGGCGGCCACAGTGTTCGCCGTGATGGTAGAAAATGCGTCCATGGCCCTTCAAAACGAATTATGAAGGCAGTCATCAACTCGTCTTGACCACTAGACCATCCTGGCGCAATACTTATGTCTGTAACAACTTGCGCCTGAAAAAAAAGCCTACCTACCTACCCTATTTCTTTGACCAATGTAACCTGAACCACACATATTTTTTTTTTAGCCTAACATGTATATAGTAGGTCCGTCTGGGCTGTTGGGAAAACCCTATTTCATTTTTTTAGTACTTTCCTCCACACAACATGTTTGGTTTAATTATTACACAATTTTAAGTACAAATTTGACTCTATGTGTCTTACGAAGATGTTGATTTTATGAAACACTGGTAACAAGCCAAGCCTACTTGTAAGACAGTAACTCTCTATTGAGTAATTGATTCCGTCAATTTTAATCCATGTGAATTACAACTTATACATGTAACAAGTGAAGCTATTATGTGCCATTCATAATGACGTACTTACATTTTCAGGTTATTGTTGGGCTCATGTGGGGCCTATCAGTGGCGGCTTCAGGGACCAAACAGTTGGAAGGGTGCTAAGGATGCTGTGATGAAAGTACCACTTACAGAACTAATGCATTACACCGGTATTTTTGTGCTCATTGTATTGGGCTGGATAATGTATTACTTGTATTCATTGATTTTTTAGATCAATCTTCTGACTTGTACAATCTTGAAAACCTCTCTTTCCATTCCTGCATCATTATTTAATATTTGTGTTTCAAGTTAATATGGTTCGAGTGAAACTGGATTTAAATTCACGTTTAAGCGTGAAATAAGAAAACATAGAGACACAATACATTTACTAAGTATCTGAAGGTATTTATGTCAGTATTATATCTGTGATATATCTGTACAAATGATTTTGTTATATGAAGTGTTTTCTATAATATGACAACAATTGTGTTATAATGCTGATGTTTAAAAAACAACTATTACCAGCACCAGTTTAATTGAATTTGAACATGTTGTTAAAGAAGCCAATTGGTAGTATAGCAATTTTATTCCAATTCAAACAAACATGGACTGAAAATTAAACTGTGAATGCAAGGTTGAAAGCCTACAACGCATGTTTAGGCCAAAAAAAAAATATCTGTGTTTAGGATAACGGTCTCAAAAATGCTAGGTATGGTAGGGACTTTTTTTTTTTTTTCAAAAACAATTAAAAATCGAAAAAAAAATTATCCAGGGTCGTAAAAAACTCTAGGGTTGGGGTTTTTCGACAGGTAGGGTCGGGTTACCCGAAACACAGATATTTTTTTAGGCCTTAACTCAAATGCCATTGAGTCAAAGCAAGTGCAATGGTTTGGTGCTGATTTAAAAATGATTGATTGGAATGTATTATTATACAAATGGAATGATCTCAGAATATTCCATTAATGTGTCTAGCATCTAATGCTGTCAAATATGTGTCATAATTTTATATACAGCTGTATTATTTGTATTTAGTAGCTACAATCTACATTAATGAATTAATAATTGTTAAAAAGGAGAGAATCTTTCTTCCTTATTCTTATAGTATTATACTCCATTGTCTTTTGAACTATTGTGTATATTTTGAGGTATGTTTGACATGTGCTTCATGACCGATTAATTCTGTTTGTAAGTTTTTGATTTATATTATATTTTTGTCTACACCTGGTCCAAGTTGTTCTCTAAGTCATGATGTATTTGTGCAAATCATCAGTCTTTATTTGATTCTACATGCTGATAGGGTGTATACTTGCCCATGTTCAATGCTTACTATTCCTGTTTTGTGTAGATTTTTATAATTTACAACTTGTATTTACAATTGATTTTATAGCTCTGTTTGTATACTTTTCAAAAATATATGACTTGGTAATTTATTTTTGTATTCTTGTTACACTTATTCCAATGACTATTTTATGTGTTTGATGACATACTACGTGCAATAACTATACTTGTTCATGTAATGCAAGTATTTTAATTACTTGCCAGTATATTTGTTCCGTTCATCAATTATGCAATATTAGAAACTTAGAATCATAATGAGATACCTTGTACATGTATTACTGTTTTCAGATGTCATGTTAATGTGATATCTTGTTCAAGAACTTATTGTTTTATCAGGATTTTAAACACAGTGACGTCGATGTGGTAAGATTTGTTGTTAGAGTCGATAATGCTTTCTAGCCGTATTTAGTTTGTCTAATTTTAGCCATTATAATTGTATGAGCGTCTTCATGACAACACCTGTATTAGTGACGTTTGTCTAATTTTAGCCATCATAATTGTATGAGCGTCTTCATGACAACACCTGTATTAGTGACGTTTGTCTAATTTTAGCCATCATAATTGTATGAGCGTCTTCATGACAACACCTGTATTAGTGACGTTTGTCTAATTTTAGCCATCATAATTGTATGAGCGTCTTCATGACAACACCTGTATTAGTGACGTTTGTCTAATTTTAGCCATCATAATTGTATGAGCGTCTTCATGACAACACCTGTATTAGTGACGTTTGTCTAATTTTAGCCATCATAATTGTATGAGCGTCTTCATGACAACACCTGTATTAGTGACGTTTGTCTAATTTTAGCCATCATAATTGTATGAGCGTCTTCATGACAACACCTGTATTAGTGACGTTTGTCTAATTTTAGCCATCATAATTGTATGAGCGTCTTCATGACAACACCTGTATTAGTGACGTTTGTCTAATTTTAGCCATCATAATTGTATGAGCGCGGCCATGACATCACCTGTATTAGTGACGTTTGTCTAATTTTAGCCATCATAATTGTATGAGCGCGGCCATGACAACACCTGTATTAGTGACGTTTGTCTAATTTTAGCCATTATAATTGTATGAGCGCGGCCATGACAACACCTGTATTAGTGACGTTTGTCTAATTTTAGCCATCATAATTGTATGAGCGTGGCCATGACAACACCTGTATTAGTGACGTTTGTCTAATTTTAGCCATTATAATTGTATGAGCGCGGCCATGACAACACCTGTATTAGTGACGTTTGTCTAATTTTAGCCATCATAAAATTAGCCATCATAATTGTATGAGCGCGGCCATGACAACACCTGTATTAGTGACGTTTGTCTAACTTTAGCCATCATAATTGTATGAGCGCGGCCATGACAACACCTGTATTAGTGACGTTTGTCTAATTTTAGCCATTATATTTGTATGAGCGCCGCCATGAAAAAACCTGTATTAGTGACGTTTGTTATGACATCGAGTATTGCCCGATCAATGTTTTAACATGACAAACCAAACGCTTTGTTCAATGATGTCTTGGAAGCTTAATTGTGATCTATAGTATTAAACAAACGAGGAAATATTTATAAGTATTGCATAATTTGTTTTTTCATTCAATTTGAAGAGCAGAAGATTTTTTTAAGAATTTTGTAGTTAACTTTTGCATCTTGTTCTTAATATTGGAATTGCTATGAAAAGAAAAGCAGTCGTCCAATTTCAGTACTTTTGGTATTACATGAAAATTGAAGAATATATCTGTTAGAAAATGCAAAAACCTGATAATGGACTTTTTTGTCACAGCTTTTTGTCGTGGCACAGCTCATAATGTAATTGGCTGGTGACATCATACATGTAATATGACATCACAGCATTCTCAACTTGTTTATTGCCAGAAAGACGACAAGTTGTGCAGGAACATTTTACACTTTATTCCAGAATGAAACAATAAAATGTTGTATTGTATTTTTCTAGATTCTACAATGTTTCTAGAATGTTACTTGATTATACATGAATAAATTAAAAGTTTAATATTTCTATCAGTTTTTGTTTTACTATGTCACATATAGTCACATCTTTACATTTATAATCTCTAAATTAACACCTCATCTATTGAATATTCTTCAGAAAAGCCAGTTTCCCATAAATTGACTGCTGTAAATCAGTGTAATTCCCTTCCTGTAGCTAGCTGCATTGTATTACTCTGCAACCTCTCCAGAAGTGTGGAGATCAAGGTACTCTGATACAAAGTGAGAAATTGTTGTCTGCTCGTGGTGCGACACATTAGAGCTTTACTGTTGTCTGCTCGTGGTGCGACACATTAGAGCTTTACTGTTGTCTGCTTGTGGTGCGCCACATTAGAGCTTTACTGTTGTCTGCTCGTGGTGCGACACATTAGAGCTTTACTGTTGTCTGCTCGTGGTGCGACACATTAGAGCTTTACTGTTGTCTGCTTGTGGTGCGACACATTAGAGCTTTACTGTTGTCTGCTCGTGGTGCAACACATTAGAGCTTTACTGTTGTCTGCTCGTGGTGCGACACATTAGAGCTTTACTGTTGTCTGCTCGTGGTGCGACACATTAGAGCTTTACTGTTGTCTGCTCGTGGTGCGACACATTAGAGCTTTACTGTTGTCTGCTCGTGGTGCAACACATTAGAGCTTTACTGTTGTCTGCTCGTGGTGCAACACATTAGAGCTTTACTGTTGTCTGCTCGTGGTGCGACACATTAGAGCTTTACTGTTGTCTGCTCGTGGTGCGACACATTAGAGCTTTACTGTTGTCTGCTCGTGGTGCGACACATTAGAGCTTTACTGTTGTCTGCTCGTGGTGCGACACATTAGAGTTTTACTGTTGTCTGCTGGTGGTGCGACACATTAGAGCTTTACTGTTGTCTGCTCGTGGTGCGACACATTAGAGCTTTACTGTTGTCTGCTCGTGGTGCGACACATTAGAGCTTTATTGTTGTCTGCTCGTGGTGCAACACATTAGAGCTTTACTGTTGTAAATCAGTGTTATTCAGGTACCCGGATACCTTCCTCCATCTCTGATACAAAGTATTGGTAAGCGACCCAGGAAACAACCATTGAGAGAAATTAATGAGTTGCAACAACTTGTTTCACAATTAATGAAAGATAATGAAGTATACTCTAGTAGTGTTAAACTTCAAACCATAACAATATTTCATCATGCTATAATATTAACAAACAAACATCTATCATTCATGTACAGTAGAACCCCAATAAAAAGACCACCTTTGGGAACCTAGAAAAATGGTTTTATTATTGAGGTGGTCTCTATATTGAGGTTGAATAACGAACAAAACAGTGAAAATGGACTTAAATTTTCTTATTTAAGTAAGATTTTACTGTGTAAAGAACAAATTAAAGCATACAGTATACTTGTATCACATTTATTTGTATAAATTAGTATATTAAATCATACATGTATAATATACACAGTAAAAGGCAACCAAACATGGCATATTTAGACTTGAATGTAAGTACATGTATCTTCAGCTAAAACAGCTAAATTATAGGGTTTGATCAAAGCTGTGTGGCGGTTTATATTAATAACAATAATTACTTGACATTTGTTATATAGATGACTGCAGGAAATGTTTCCTTCAAGTAAAATACTCTCTACTGGAGCGCGTTTGTGACAGAACTTGCAACACTTGCTGTTTTATTGGTTTCAACTTTGCTCCAATCTGTAAGGCCATCCTTAAAACATGTTTGTTTGGCACAACCCTACCCAGCAAATTAAGGTAGGTAGTTAATTAAATATTTATGTTCTACTTTTTCTGGTCTTTCGAGTTTAAGCTACAAGAGTACAGCCTAGGCAAAATTTACCCCCAGTCAGACACCTAAAAAGTAGGGGTCATTTACAGGAGTGGGTAGCGTTATGCCAAATAAACACATTTTTAGGACTGTCCAAGACAAATGAGTTTGAATGTTGAAGTGGTCAGATGCTTTCATGGATGCAAATAAATTAAGATTTAATGTTTGATTTCACTAAGTGTAACTGAAGAATCTTACAATATGTATCATCAATACTTAATGATAAAGCAACGGGCAAACACCACCACATGTAAAACATTTGTTGAGGTAAATTTGTGCAAGAACATTATGAAGCCACTAAATGCAAGTAGAACTCTTATATGCACAGGAACAATAGATATCAATCAGTATAGTGTACCAGAAAAAATTAACATTGCAGAGTACACCAATAGTATTGCTACTGTTTGTTTCTTACAACTGAATTTGAATCCCAGACAACTGAAAAATGAACTTACACAAAAAGAAAGCATACCGTAATTGACACAGAAAGCAAGACATTAAATGATGACGTTTCAATGCATCATTTTCAAATGAACTTTAATCGGCAGAGGTTAACAAAGAAAGAAAACAAGTACCCCAACATGTAGAATATTGCAAGTCGACAACATTATCAGCCAATGCAAACAATGAACTCAAGCGTACACAGAAATCTCAGAATGAGAAGCAAGCAAGGAAATTCACTGCAAGGCCAGTGTTGTATTTTGATTGGAACAAATAATCTTATTCAATCTTTTAGTCCATCTACGACACATAAATGCAGAAAAATTGTTCAAAGCACATGCATACATAAACAGAAGATTATCACATGTAATGGAAACCCTTAAAATTTAATGTTCCTCTGTTGCTCACCTGAGGTTTTGAACTATTTAGGAACTTTTTATTATAATGTGAAGATATGGCAAATACAAATCAAGGGCTGTAACTCTGACTTTTATTAAGTTATCCTTCGGATTATCATATAAGACTTTTAGAATAGTTACAATGCTGTAATTGTTTTGTGCTAATTGATTATATAGAATGCCACCTCTGGATTTTAATAAAATGTGAAAGTGCAACTTTCACATATTCAAGGGCCATAACTGAGATTATCGAAGCAACTGTGCTCAAGGCGTTTGTTCAAGATCTTTAAAATGTATAAATGCTATGTAAAGAGGATGATGGTTGGTCAATAAATGTGGTCTTTGGCCAGTTAAAAAGCTGTAAAATGGTTAATTTTTAACATTCAAAGGCTAATCACTCTAATTTTATTATCCCAATCTCTGTCACATAGATATAAATATGAATTTCAAGTTAAATTGAAGCCAATCATGAATAGAACATCTATTGGCAAAAAAAGTTGAATTTAATGTATATTGAACAGTAGTTATAATATCCCAAAAGCTCATCTGTGAACATTTCGGGTGAGCTAGTAATGCTAATAACATTGAAAGGGATAAAACATAAAATGAACATACTAGATTGAAAGATAACTTGGACCACTCTCAGGAAAATACTGGCAAAAATTAAAAAGGAAACTTAATGTAATACATGTAAACAGTTATATGTTTGAGTATTAGAATAAAACAGCAAATTACAAACATAATTATGCTTACATTAACAGCTTCCACATTAGATGTGCAGACAAATCATGCAGGTATCAAACAAATAACATGATCAAGATGCAAACAGGTGTAATAATTGAGGATTTCAGATAATTGGAATTCACTGCATAATTTCAATTATAATCATGAAATATCAGTATAATACTTAATAAGGATACCAGTGACACATTAGGAAATCAGTATTTTCTATATTACCGTGTACATGAAGCTCCTGACTAGAGTATTAAGAAAAGCTGGAGATATTTCAAACTGAGAGTTAACATAAATACTAAAATATATCCTAAATTAGTCCAGTAAAGAAATGAATGCATATACACACAGTCCTCCTAGCAGCCTCACAGTAAACTAGAATGCGTCCATAGGACACAGATGCCCCCACTTGCAGCCTTCGTCACAAAAGCATATGCTATTATTCTGCTCATAGTTTGTGAATGGATATCAAAATTACCAAGTGAACAACTGTACTGATTATGGTGATAAGTCAAGGGCAATAACTTCGCACATACTGGGTATAACCATACATGAAACCCCAGGGGGCCGTTTTATCAACGGTCGCATCGCAAATCGCAGCTGATAATCGCAAAATCGCAGAAAAAAATCGCAAATCGCGTTTTATTAAAAATCGCAAAGTTGCGAGGGCACCTGTTAGCCTGTATAAAATCGCAAATATTAGCGACTGGGTTCTGGCACTCGCAAACCACTGATTTCATCGCAAAAATGACCGACATGCATGTTATCATAAAAATGATAAGTGTTAAAAGTAAACAGTAAGCGAATAACTCGCATGCATATTTTTGCAAAGGGAGAGCATTCACAAATAACATTTGTTTACAAAATTGTAGTGACCTTGGAATCCGGTCTTAGTAACAGAACGGTGCATGTGGGTTTTATCTATGCAATAACCGCGGGAGATGACGTAGGTCGGCGGGGAGTTGAGGAGCCATCCTGTGAGAAGCAGCCGTCAACACGGCGTTTTTCATCTCTGTAATGTCAGAGGAGTGCTTGAAAGCTCAGCAAGTGTCCAATTCGAGCTTCTCGACATGTCTGTTTGACAGAATGCGAATTGCTGACGACTGCCTGTTGTACCGCACCATACGAAGCATCAAGGACCACGAGATACTCCAAAATGACTTGAAGAAACTAGAAGAATGGGCTGAAACATGGGGAATGCGATTCAACGCCAAGAAATGCTATATCATGAGCATCAACCAAAAGTCAAACAAGTTTTACCAACTGGATAACCAGATATTGAAGCAAGTGCCAGAAAACCCATACCTTGGAGTGACCATATCCGAAGACCTGAAATGGAGCTCACACATCACCAAAATTACCAAAAAGGCCAACTCCACTCTAGGCTTCCTACGTCGTAACCTAAAGCACTGCCCCGCTACTTGCCGAAAAACAGCTTTCCTATCACTGATCAGAACTACTCTTGAATACAGCAGCATAGTATGGGACCCCTATTACCAGAAGGACATCGACAAGCTAGAACATGTACAGAGACAAGCAGCCAGATTCATCACAGGGGACTACACCACCAGAGCTGCTGGATGCGTCACCCGCATGTTACAGGACCAGAAGCTCCCTCCACTCCAGGACCGAAGGAAAGCGAACCGGCTGATATTCTTCTATAAGGTGGTCGAGGGGCTGGTGCCAGCCCTACCGTGTCATGACTATTTAACCCCTATTAGAACAAACAAAAGGAAAATTATTCCTAAAACATTCAGTGACTACTCATGTGATAATGTAATTGTAAAACAATCTACTAACAATTCTAAATGTTTCGTACCATTTAAGTGTAAATCAGTGCAATATAACAATTCGTTTTTTCCAAAGACAATAATCGACTGGAATCAACTTGAGGAAAGTGCTGCGTGTGCTTTAAACATCAACAGCTTCAAAACAGCTGTTCAGAAGTGGGACTAAAAGTCTCCCACTCTCTCCCCGTTGTGCTTACGCCGAAAGGCCCTACAACGTAACCATCCAGATCCAGATCCAGACAGGTGCGCTTTGTGACGTCATTTTACAGACTGCGTCCCTTTTGTTTCTTAGTGGCGAAAAGGAACTTTGCGATCGGCTTTAATTGACGGAAAGTATACTTGCGATGGTGTTGATAAAACGCAAATAGCGGTAATCGCAAATGAACTCGCAAATGAAAGCGATCTGCGATTTTATGACATCGCATCGCTAATATTTGATAAAACGCCCCCCTGGTGCACAACTATACAGGTTGGTGAACATTCCTGTAAAGTCTTATGACTCTGGCTCATATATTTTTGGAGATATGAGGGACGCAAGATTGCATACTCTGTAGGCTATGTTTTAACTAAGTCAAGGGCCATAACTGTGCATTTACTGGGCACAGCCGAACATGAAACCCCAGGTGCACAACTACACATGCTGGTGAACATACCTGTGAAGTTTAATGACTCTGGCTCATAGTTTTGGAGATATGAGTGACACAAGATTGCATACTCTGTAGGCTATATTTTAACTGAGTCAAGGGACATAACTCTGTACTTACTGGACACAACCAAACATGAAACCCAAGGTGCAAAACTTCACATGCTGGTTAACATTCCTGTAAAGTTTTATGACTCTGGCTCATATTCTTTTGGAGATATGAGTGACACAAGATTTTGTGACGGACGAAAGGACGGACGGACATTCAGAGTGGAGGCATAACATAGGGTTTTATAAAGGTGGCAATTAAGCAAAATAAGTTTTTAGGGAGATTTCTGTGAAAATAAAGAGCAAATAAAGACCAATTTTGACAATCTAATTTGAAGGATCAATGGCATCCTCCATAACACAGGACAAATGCATTCTGTCTGGGCAATTGGAAGAGGCGGCAAACTGAGTGAACAAATCTAAAGGTCTGGTGAGTGAATTACAGGTTTGTATAGGTCTTTCAGAAAACATTAAGGTTTTAAAGGATTTTCCAAACTTAACAGGTTTTGAAGGTTTCACTAGGTGGCCCGTATATATATATCATTGGCTGATGAATGAGAGAAACATAGAATGAACATTATTTCAAATAGAAACGATTATTTCAATGACATAAGCAGAGAAATTTACAGATTGAAAAACCTTAGTTAAGCTTCCTACAAGTATATATACAGAATAGACCCGACTTTCGAGTGCCAGAGAAGTCGACCAACAAACAGCAAAATATGACATTCTTATCCAGTGATCATGAATGTTAACAAGTAAGCCATCAACAAGAACTGTCATAGAGAAAAAAAACTTATATTATCCATGTTATATGGACAGGGTTGGGTATTTGCCAGCAAAATTTAGTTTTTTTCTTACCAGTGGCAAAGTGGTAAAAACCAACAAAAACTGGTGATATAGAGTATATTTGTATCTGCTGAAATCATCACATGATCAAGTTTGATTGAATGAACTTTGATGTCTGACTAGTAGAACATTTTGGGGAAACACACATGACATTGGCAACACAGAACATGTACCGATATAATGCATTGTTAGCAATTAAAACCAGACATTGGTGTTTACAATCCAAAATAGTCCTCATATTGATTATAACTCAATAACTAAACTAGGATTTCATTGAACACAATATTATTTGGATGTTTAAATACAAAAGGGAACAAATAAACAACACATTATACCAAGGAAGATCACATTTGCTCATAACAGATTTTTGATTTCTGCAAACTTCAGTCCGCAGATAAACTGAGATTTAGACAGAAGTGTTGGGATATGTTTGTAATTATCCATAAATGTGAAATACTGCCGATTGGTTGTATATTGATATAACATCAATCAACAGCCAATGAAAAGCAAACAATATGTACCTTCACAACTCTACAAAATGGACAAAATATGATAAGTTTGTGTAAATATCAGAAAATTGGCAGTCTAAATGTTTAACTTTATTTGAAAGTGTATTATGAACCTAAAATACCCTTCAACAAACTGGAAGATAGTAATAAATGTGCACAATTATAACATAAATTATATCCACTTAAAACAACATTAACAAGTATAAGTCTGTAATCAAACAACACTTTGTCTATTGTAATTAAGCACACATATGTGTACTACAAATATATTTTTAAAATAATAAGCCTTACATAAGATTATATTAACTTATACCTTCAAAGTATACTTGACATTCTCTTCAACCTTGTAAAGAACAAAACACATAATAGAAACATGTTTAAAACTTTTACAAAAGAACACCAAAAGTGAACAAAAATATAATAAGCAAAAAGTTGAAGATAGATTTCAACGTAAAAATCAAGAAGGTTTTGATAAACTTATTGGTTTTATTACATTTAAACAAGCAATTAATTAAAATATCATCCAACACAAATGGTAAGCATCTCACTCGATCCATCATCTTCTCTCTTGTTTGGCAGAACCAAAACTCTGGTGCAGAATTCAAAGAAGTTTCCCTGCAGGTTATTTTTGTTTGTTTCTATTGGTTTATACACCGTTTTCAACAATTTTTCAGTCATATGGAGGCCAGTTGACCTTATCAGCTTTCCTGGAATTAATTATCACCCAGTACTAACTTGCTCTTCCACAAGCAACTGACAACTTCTCCACATGTGGAGGATGTGACCGTAGCCAATGTTACGGAAGAAAATAACCTGCCAAACCCGGGAATCAAACCCGAATATGCCGGGCGACAGTCTAGCACTCTACCAACTTAGCTAGCCCAGCTGACTTCCCTGCAGATTAAGGAATGTCAAATCTAAACTTCAAATTAAATTTTACGCCAGCTAGAATTTGCAAGTTTGACATTAATGTTTGTCAATGACCTTGACCTCATCAAAGGCAGCTGATTAAATGTGTGGAACTGCTAAGCTTGAAAACAAGGATGAACACAACATCTTACGACTTTTTAACACTGGTAATGTCCATTAAACTATGAAACCCAACTGGGGATATCACTGTGTACTTGTTTACTTCACTGTACGTAGTCGGAGCAAGCACCCTACATCAGACATTCAGACATGTATGATAAAATAATGACACAGTTATTTCATACAACACTATCAATCAATTGATCAGCATTTATACAAATAACATTTAATCTCTCCAAGAAATTGTTTCACAACTATATACAAGGGGGATAACCCAAATACCTCCTTTTGCAATAAACAGTAAAACTTTGTGACATTATTTGATAAAATCCATTTCAACATTTCTTATGTTGGGCGCCAAACTATGGTAACCATCATTGTTAACAATCGCAGTTACAACAGATTCGCACCAAACTCATGATTTCATACATGTACAATGTACCACAGAAAAACACATTTGTAATTATATTACTTTGAAAATGAGAATTCTCTGTAGAGATGGAATGAATGGTAGCCATTGCATGCCAACTGTAAGGAAAGATAGAAGAACGTTTAGCTGAGCCCGTGACTAATTTTGTTCTCAGATTTTACGAAATCCCAGATCATTTTGTGTTTGGCTACAACAATTAGTATTTAAATTCAAAAAATTGTTAAATTAGCAACACTAATTACATTCATTACTAGTACATTAAAGTTCTGTCCGATATTACCCCTGTCCCGCTATTACGTCCAAGTAATTAGTAATTTTAAGCATTGGCACAAACTGACTACCATAGGTATGCAATGATGAAGACATGAAGATTGGGTTTCCTAGCAACTACATCCACCGTCGTTCTCTATCGGCTCCATGTGCTGTTCTTTTGGTCGCAGTTCAATATCTACAAGGCTGTGTTAAGGAATATACTAGTAAAATAGCTCACATACATATGTGCAAATTAAAACAGGTGAAAATAATAATTTGTATTGTGGAAATATATATTGTGAGCAGAGAATAATTGGTTGATTAGTCAGTTTGAAATGCATGACTTGAGAAGTAAGCAATAAGGTATCACAGACTCTGATAAATAATTAAGAAAATACAACCTTATTTAAACTAAACTATAACTATTTCTTTCCATATAACACACTACAAGAAGACATTCTCCTCACAAATGAGTACAAATACTTTCATTTATACTGAAAGAGTGCTGGCCCCTGATTCAATGGTCTAACACATCAGGTTGTTAAGAAAAGGTGATAGGTGTACACACAGTAATACATGGATGTGCAAATGCAGGTGCAATCAATGCATTGTTAACTCATTGTGCCGTCTGTGATAGTGAGGATAAACCAGGGTCAGGGGTCATAAACTTGAGATAGGCCTCCGATCTCAAATCTTGTTTTTATTTTCAAATGTTCTCAATGACATTGTATTGAGATTATGACATTTATGCTGGATGTGATGGTATCAATCTGAACGTAGACTTTACTATATAGCCATAGTACTTTATACATAAGCGACAGAAATAAGTTGTTTATAAAAATGAGAATTGAGCAAGGAGACAGATCTTAAGTTTTGTAACCTTGGACACCACGACATACGGCAGACATTTATCGTTACGTTCAGTAAGGAGCTTCAAGCGTGAAACAATTGGTGGTCAACATTCAGACACTCAAAGAATATGGATATGTTGGAAGAAAGCAAGATGCAGTATACATTTTGCATATACATTTACATGTATCTATATTTTAGCGTCAACCCAAAACATTTAGAATTTGTAATTCAACCACCATCATAACTAGCTGTCTTGGTCACAGACAGACAATGGAGATGTCAATATGGCTACATGTGATAAGCTTTCAATGAAAAAATTAGCCTTACCGGTATATTATTTGTCTTCAATTTCTTAAATGACACCTAAAATATGGTCTTGCTATTACATTATTATTGCAAGTAAAAAATTGTCAGAACTTGAAAATAATACAAAGATATGATTACGTCATAATGTGAGAAGGTAATAAAAATCTATCAAGCTCAATGAGTATGACTTTCATCTACAAACAAACAGAATATAAGCAGAACTATTGAATTCACAGAACATGAACAATATATAGTTCATGACACAGACTGCAGTCGCATCAAAGACAACAAGACACACTTGAATGTTTGATACAACTTTTATTTTGTACTTTAAAATTTACACTATATACAACTCTATGTACAACATGAGTAAAATGTCCCCCAAATGATAAGTAAAAAATTTACCATAAAATGACTGTAACTGTGTATAAGACATGGGCGAAACACCTCCATATAAAAATGGTCGCTCTAGTAATATAATACATGTACTAGTATTCAATGAAGGTAACTATATGAACCAGAGTTAGCTCTTTACTTTACCATCCTACAGATACTCACTTGGCAGTGAATGCTACATTGTGATGAACGCAAAAAACTAAATTGAAGTTTAATTTGCAACAAATTTCAGACACAAAACATTGCTAAAACAATAAAATGTTGAATATTGCAACGGCACGATGATGATAACTTTCAAATGTTGCGCAAAAGAGTGAAAAGACTAGCACAAAGGTTCTCTGAAGAAATTTCATTATTCAATAGTTAATTTATATGAAGCAATTATAGTTTTTTAGTGAATGGCTATTTTTTTCAAAAGTCCATCAGTTTCCCCAGCGCTTGTTCACTGCCAATACAAAGAAATCAGTTCACCAGCATTTAATACATATAAGACTGAAAATACTGTGATGGTGGAAAGAGAAATTCACATTTCATTACCTTAAACAAAACCTAACTTCTATTTCTATGTATAATTGTCAATTAATTAAAGTTAGAAAAATGAATACAAAACAACCATCATTTCATTGAATAAATAATGCGAGTAACCACAAACATTCATATAAAGTTTTATACACAACGTAATAAATTTTAGTGCTAGGATTTTGACAAGCAAAAAAGCTACAATGAACAATATACATGCAATATTAACTTAAACATAGATAAAAACAAGAAATTATCGGTAGAACCAATGGATGCTCCTCTACCATTGAACTGGATAAAGCCGACTATATTTGCATCTCCGATTGGTAGTAAAGCTTCTCATTAAGTTCCATTGAATTCCGGTCGGTGTTGCCGAGAAATAGCATGGACATAATTCCGGGACAGATGCATGCACATTCTAACACACAGACGGACAGATAAAGCAGCAGTTCATTGCAAAATCAAGTTTCAAAATAAAAAATGCATACCTGCAAACATGCAATCACAATGTCAGCCTTTATGTAGTCATGTCAAGGCTCTCTAAATATATATCAATTTATAAGTTTCAAACCTTAACTCTTAACTCGTAGGATATTTAAGAACACAGTTTAATGAGTAATTTATGAAATCACATGTTTTTAATAAACCAATGAATGTAACGAACCGACAATATAGAGATGGTTAAAAGTAAAATACATCAACTACGTAAGTAGAGAATAACTGACTCCACACGAATACAAACAACATTCAAACATACACGTACATTGAACACATAGTATAAACTCAATAGAAATAAACCCATTCTCATTAAATGCATATAGCTATGGTATCATAGAATTTAGATGGGTGGATCCTTCAATGCTTATAGCTATGGTATTATAGCACTCAGACGGGTGGAGAAAATTGATAATTATATATGTTGAATCATGTAAATAAGATTTTATAGCTTGTTGGCAAAATACTGTTAGCGCTAATGAATCTATAAAGAACTTGTATTGGCAGACGCAAGATAACTTGTTGAGATAATAAACAACAGCATGTTACTGATCTAAAGGTAAAGTCAAAACTAAGCTCATCCAGCACCACTCCCTTACTGGTACTAACTGTCAGAACTGTAGTAAATCAAACTGCCATAATTTAAAGCCACGCTATTTGTGTCAGTGGAAATATAATTTGAAATCTAAATTAGTTGCAATCAATTTCTTTCAAAACAATAAACTAACATCTATCATCGAAGCCTCAACATTGAATAAAACACACAGAGCGACATACGAGACTTAGGCATGCCTGACATTAAACACAGAAAAATGTTATGTTTTGCACGACAGATAATTCCTATATAAGGAAGAGTTAGCATACATGCATTTATACATGAAGGGCCAGGTTAAAGATGAATTACACAGATGTACGTACTGGACAAGCAGATCAGATATATAATATTGCAGATATGTATACATGCATTTACGTATAAACAAGTGGTAAAACATGTCTATTTGTGATAACTCAAATGCTCAACAGAATGACAAAAAAAATAGAAATATTCGCATCTTCTGAATTATCGTATCTTTGACAGGAGCGCCATTTTTACGTCTCAGTGTTATAATAATAACTTAATCATTCATGAAAATTAACGGGTAGCGTTTGTAAATAAAGAACAAACAATTAAGTTCAATTAAATTCTTTATTTTCAATATCATCCAATATAACGCAACCTGCTTGTTTAACACAGTTGTAGATTAATTGATATATATGCCAAATCTATTTATCTCATCTCATTCATAATAGGACAAGATAATTATGCGAACAATAAGCGTTCACACTTTCCAACATGTGGCAGAAAATCGCCAAATCATGCGAGTTTTTGAGACTGATTTAAGCTAAAATTAATGTCCAAAATATTGCATTTTCCTACTAATTGCATGTTCAAGAAATCACTCTTTTTAAGTATGAATTAAGTATAAAAGTTGACGGTACCGATGTGCATATATTCAAATTTCTCTGTCATATCGAGATTTCGCATTCCGAATTATCACAAATAGACTGTACATTGCATGTACAAGACACAATAATTACAACCTCCATGACTTTTTTTAAAATTAATAAATACTTCTTTAAATAAATCTTCGCATTCACACTAAATTAAAATATAAATACACAATCAGCAATGCAAAAACAATACAAGCGCATGAAAGTTCTTCACCATTTTTACACAAGGAAAAATTCAGTGTTTATTGTACATACACAACCTATATAATGCTGTCTGACTTTCAGACCCAAGTAATGGTTTATATCACGTACAGACCCCATTAATTATATTCAATATAAATAACCCTATGAGTAAATATAAATAATGCTACTTTAATAGAATAACTGACATAGAGAGATGACCTTAATACAAGAAACTTGTTGCATGTTCAAATATTTAAACTTAACAACTCATCATATTAAAACAACAAACATGCTCAGAAATCTGCAAATACTTCCAAACTAAGTCGTATCACATTGTCATCATAAATAGTCCGTTGCCAATGGAAATAAGATCAGCATTGTTCACAACATAGTATACAGAAGCGAAAACAGAATGAAGACTTGTGTATTTCAGTCGGGACACGGTACTATACGCTCCAAGTTCATTATAATGTCCGGTAAGGCCGAGTAACACAAGGAAGGATTCAGATAGACGGACGGACAGATGTCAGCATGCACATCCGCCTTCTTGTTGAGGTGGCTCCTGAGGCGTGTCTTTTAAAACTACCTCTGTCACTAAATATACATTAAGGAAAACAAAAGCAGAAAATAAGGTCTTGCTACAGCAAAATCACATCTATGGGTGAACATTAAACGATGTGCTTTCATCTCGTTTGCAAGGAAAACATCACATGCAGTGTTCCAATTCAAATCATAAACAACGAAATTACCTTAAATTTATCTCAACAAAAGTGTGCATACATTACAGATGGTCAACTGAACATACTGGTATATAAAACTTTATGTTACAAATTTCAATTAAGAAAGTTAAATAAACTGCAAGTCTCCTATGCTACATCACTTAACATGCATTTCTCCTAATAAACAAACGTTCATACTTTAGGTAACAAGTTCTTGATACATTTCCCATTGTTTTGTACTGGAGTTCAACATTATCATACAATTCTACACGAGGTACAAGTTTTATATCTTTACTTTTCAGACAAAGAACTAAGAATTTCAGGGGTTCCATTATGACCCTGGTTGACCCCTGGTTTCTCTAAATTATAGGTACTTTGGCTATAAAATGGTAAAATCCTGTCCAAATTATCAAAATGATACTTGAGATTCAGCACCGAGTGGAACTCCTGATATTGACATGAATGCTGAAAAACCTTATTTTATCCTGATATTTGGGGTCAAAGATTGCCTGATATTTTTAGAATACAACCCACAGCAGTATAATATGAAATCACACATTACAGTGTTACCATATTTTGCAAAATTCTTACAGAAATATTATATAATCCTACAGTTACCAACTACACCTTCATTTAATCAAGGATTTCCCAGACGCAGGAATCTCGAGACCCTGACTCCCTTTTCTTTCTAGGGACTTCCATTTAACTCTTACTGTGCTTCCCTGGGACCCCTAAAAAAAGCCTTTGTCAAGTATAAACTGCATATCTGGGACCCTACAAATTTACTCAGGACCTCCATTTTGTCAAACACGAGGGTCCAAGGACCCCTAGCTGAAAAATCCTAGGGAAAACCCTGATTTGATATTCTATCATTTTAACAGTTTCTAACATTCTTCCTCAATATACGAATATAACAGAGATGTTGTTAGCCACAGATATTCCATTTCCCGCGAAACCAGACAAAGAAAGGCGAAAGAGAAGGAGAATTAATATTTGATATATGATCAGATTTACCAGAATATCACAGCAACACACGGTTACATGGGTGAAGATTTACCTTAGTGTCAGCCAGTCAAAACATCCCGATTGTCTTCCGATGTCAAAATCTTCTAATAAACTTTTTACGTTTGTCTTATTTACCAGAAACATAATTATGGGTCACATTTACGAGTGTATGTCCAATTTGCTTTTTTCTTAAATAAATTGAAAAGCTAGATAAAGATGATTTTTTGTTCGTGTCTTAACTCCTACATTGAACTTTCAACATTAAAATGGCTGAAATGACTACAGTCCAAAGTGAGTTACAGTTCAAAAATGCAACTTCTTATAAATTATTTTAAAAGTAGCTTTTATATGATGAGAACACAGAAATAACGGTGTGTGCAGACTTGACAAAAGCTATCATTAGAATTCAAATACTATCAGTCGATAAAAATCAAATAAAAAATTCAAAAGTTTAAAATGGATTCAACATTCAACAAGGCACACAATAACAAAGAGAAGATAAAATCAAGAGAAAAAAAAATATAAAATTAGAGAGGAATTGATCACAGCAAAGTAAAAATGCAACTATCTAACTTCAAACTGTGCAAACAAACATACAATATTTACAGTGGAATACTCACCACCCTCAGTACACTCAGGGTATGGAAGAAATGCTCAATATTTACCACCCAGTTTGAAATGAAACCACTTATTTTTGGTTTGACACTAAATATTCTGACTATATTACGACATAATGTCTGCCCATCAAATAGACCGACGGAACATTCTAGATATGGTCATGTTATATTTGATAGTTTGACCTTCATATTTTCATGGAAGAAATAATGGCTTTCCTTAACTAAGCCATCTATTTACTTCCCAGTATCTAATTTTCTATTTAATGCATGACATAAGTTTTAGAACACATATGATAACAAACTTTAGCTCATGGCACCCTGTTCAAAAGGCCAGACAAACTTGAAAAGGTCAGACAAACTTGAAAAGGCCAGACAAACTTGAAAAGGCCAGACAAACTTGAAAAGGCCAGACAAACTTGAAAAGGCCAGACAAACTTGAAAAGGCCAGACAATCTTGAAAAGATCAGACAAACTTGAAACTTGCGAATTTTAAAGACTAGACAAATTTGTATTTTTCAGGACATCAGGATAATTATCACTTAATTCGTAAACTAGGAAATGCAGATTGTTCTACCCACTCACTTGTATCAGATATAAAACAAAGAGTAAGTGATCCAGAGACAAGGTTGTACATACAGTAAACCTAGTTTATTCGACAACCTTCTATCGACAATATTTGGTATCATATGAAATCAATATCAGGTCCCGATGTATCTTGTAATGGACGTCTTGAAATGGGCTATTCGAAACCAAGTATTATTAGAAAATATAATTTCGGACCACATGAATTCAAATGAACGAGGTCCAACTGTATATCTAAAGAAGTTCCCAGCTAACAGTATATAACTGTTTTCCACGTATACAGTAGCTTAACCTGCTGTTGTCATACCATTCACTTAACAAGGCCCTTTAATTCTATTCAAAATCAATGCAGTTATAGATATTTCATTATACATGGAAACAAGGACATCCACAGTATTCACGACCCCTTACTTTCCACACAGATACGATCTAAACTGTTTTCATTATAAAGACATTCACATTAATTGAAGGAATACAAGCATACTTAAAGCAGTAAGAGTCTCATTGTTACAGAGAACTTGAGTCTAATACAAGTAAGGATGATGAAGGAATGTAAAATCTGCTTTTATTATTTACGATGACCCCAAAGTGGCCGAAAAGGAGAAAAAAGAAGGACCTAGATTCACACCATGGCCTATACTGAGTAACAGAGGAAACAGATACAGAAGAGTATATAAGATTGAGAGGAAAGAGCAATGTAAACTATTTAGGGTTGTGCTCTTCAACGAATCAATGCTCAAAAGATTAAACCTAGAATAGATGCCGTAAATAGAACAGAACAAATGAAACGAGATATTAATCAAAGTAGTCTCATACATGATATTTCATATAAGGGTACCACACTAAGTAAACCTGAAAATACTCCATTACAGCTTGATGACCCATATTTCTACCTCCATTACTTAAACGTGAGCAAAAAATCACCGTCATGATTACCGGCTGGCTGAAAATACTGGGTCTTCCAACATACAGTCAAATTGAAATGGGCTATTCAAAACCATGTATTATTTGAAGTAAAACTTCGGATTTCATGAATTCCAAAGAACATGTCCGACTGTATATTGACAAATCTACGTTAAAACACTGCTGCAGTGTATGTGGTAGGAAAATTATGAACATACAAATTATAGCAGTAAAGGATACTCTGATCTTTTTTAGGTTCAGTTTGTTCCATGCCAGGTAATGCCGCCGCTACTCGTCGGAATAACTGAAATAAATGGAACAAATATAGACAATTCTACAACATGGAGAAAACCAAGAATTTCCAACACAAGGAACTACAACATCTAGGTACAGAGACATGCAAAAAAAGTAGCAATAACAGCAGTAAAAATTGTAAAATGTTTGAAGAGGCCATCAGGAGGACTTATTACAAACATTTTGAGCACAGCTGTGTAAGTGATCAGTATATATACAGTAATATTATAACATAAATAGAACTGTCCAAGAGACATTTTCAAAGCATCAAGATATTTCATCATGTTCATAAAAATATTCCCTCTAGCTTGAACTTTGAAGTCGGCGATAGCTACAAAAATTTACCACAGCAGGTATAGATCTAAATGTTTGCACGCAGTCCAGAAAAAGTGGGTATAAGTCTAAATTTTGGTACCCACCGCAGAACAAAGTGGGTATAGGTCTAAATGTTTGTACAAGTCCAGTACAAGTGGGTATAGGTCTAAATGTTTGTACGAAGTCCAGTACAAGTGGGTATAGGTCTAAATTTTGGTATGCAGTCCAGAACAAATGGGTATAGGTCTAAATGTTGGTATGCAGTCCAGAACAAAGTGGGTATAGGTCTAAATTTTGGTATGCAGTCCAGAACAAAGTGGGTATAGGTCTAAATGTTGGTATGCAGTCCAGAACAAAGTGGGTATAGGTCTAAATGTTGGTATGCAGTCCAGAACAAATGGGTATAGGTCTAAATGTTGGTATGCAGTCCAGAACAAAGTGGGTATAAGTCTAAATTTTGGTACCCACCGCAGAACAAAGTGGGTATAGGTCTAAATGTTTGTACGAAGTCCAGTACAAGTGGGTATAGGTCTAAATGTTTGTACGAAGTCCAGTACAAGTGGGTATAGGTCTAAATTTTGGTATGCAGTCCAGAACAAAGTGGGTATAGGTCTAAATGTTGGTATGCAGTCCAGAACAAATGGGTATAGGTCTAAATGTTGGTATGCAGTCCAGAACAAATGGGTATAGGTCTAAATGTTGGTATGCAGTCCAGAACAAATGGGTATAGGTCTTATATGTTGGTACCAAGTCCAGTACAAAGCAGGTATAGGTCTTAATGTTGGTATGCAGTCCAGAACAAGTGGGTATAGGTCTAAATGTTGGTATGCGGTCCAGTACAAAGTGCAGTCCAGTACAAAGCAGGTATAGGTGTAAATGTTGGTATGCAGTCCAGAACAAGTGGGTATAGGTCTTTAATGTTGGTACCCTGTCCAGTAAAAAGTAGGTATAGGTCTAAATATTGGTACGCAGTCCAGTACAAAGTGGGTATAGGTTTTAATGTTGGTACCCAGTCCAGAACAAGTGGGTATAGGTCTTAATGTTGGTACGCTGTCCAGTAAAAAGTAGGTATAGGTCTAAATGTTGGTATAGGTCTAAAAAAAAGTAGGTATAGTCTTAATGTTGGTACCCTGTCCAGTATAAAATAGGTATATGTACATATTTTCATTACCACAGATGTCACTCAGCTAATTTTAGAAAATGTCTTCATGAATTTGTTGCCTTCTTCAATAACAAGAACAGGAATCCATTAACATTTGCTGACATATACAATGACTTGGTGAGTGGTTAACTTGAACCTGGAGTATTTGCACATACCTGTTTGACATTATATCCGGCTTTGGCGCTGGTTTCAATAAACATCACATTTAATTCTTTTGCTTTTCTCTCTCCATCTTCAGATGTAACTTGTCTGAAATATATGCAATACTGTAACTGTGTTGTTTAATTATTATAGTTGTACAATATACAAATATATCATAGCAGTGGGGGTGAGAATATGGATTATCAACCAATGGAAATAATATCAACCGAAGTGCCAGCCAAGGTAACCTAGGTGCCAGCCAAGGTAACCTAGGTGCCAGCCAAGGTTACAGAGGTGCCAGCCAAGGTAGCTGAGGTGCCACCAAATGTTACCAAAGTGGCAGCCAGTGATATTACCATCTGATTGAACAAAATGACACCTGTTTGACCAATGGGAATTTTAGCTTGCGACATCATGCAAGGTATAATAACATTATTTATCAACCAATATTTGGGCTATAACACAGGTTATTTTGCAGGGATGTAAACGATTAATCGGTTAACTGATTAACCATTCGAACATGCAGTTATTGGTTAGTAAAATCACTAACCGGTCAATCGTTTATTTTCATGAGAAAATCTACTTTTCATTTTGGAAAAAAAATCGAAAAAATCTCGCAAGGTGTCCATAGTCACAATCTTAATACTTCGTCCCTGAAAGGTGTGAAACCGCGGAGAAGGGGCAAAATCGTTTATCGGTAACTAAAAGTTTGACATGTATGTGTTTGCTACAAATATATTATGAAAAGGTCAGTTATTTGGCATATATTTCAAATGGCAGTTGGAAAACACGTTCTGATATTGGCATATTTAAACAGACAGATATATGATGTTGTTATTGAACTGAACTTTGTGTTTTAACATTTTTGAATTTGAAAAGATTGTAACTGTCTGCTTGATTAAATGTGATTTGGAATAATTCAATTTATCAAAAATCATATTATAACTTTTGAAATAAAAAAGATGTTTTGTTCCCAAAATAATTGAAATGATTGATATTGCTTTTGTTTTTATGATTTATGTTCTGTATTTAGCAGAAATAAAACACGATCCGAACTGAGAATATATGTCTGCTGTGCCATGGTAAAAATATATGTGGCAAAATATGAAACACGTAATGAATGTCATGTTTGGTTAACCATTCGGAAGATTAAATGGTTAACCGGTTAGCAAAATAATCAAATATCGTCATCCCTAGTTATTTTACAAGCGAATCAATTTAACCTATCACCTATCTTGCATAGTAAGTAGACAGTAGACATATCCAATGCATGATTCTGTCCAATACATCAATGCTCCAACATTAAAATCAATACAGCAGATGCCGGCGTGCACTCTGAGCAGACAATCATCAACTGATCTCAGATGTGTATACTAACTCACCTTTTATCTGACAGATCCGTTTTGTTTCCAACTAACATTATTATAACATCACTACCCCTCTCTGTACGTACGTCGTCTATCCATTTAGAGGTTTGTTGAAAACTATTAGCATCTGAAATAAATAATGCACTCTGTTATTGAATCATATTTATAAGAGGACCAAGACCACTTCTTTCATGAAGACAACATCCACGACTGTTTCATGGGTTACCTGATCAGAGAGTTAATTCATTTACTTTACCATTTATTCACAGGTTCCACTGTAGTAGTACACCAACTAGCAAGTTACCTACTCTCTGAATAATTGATGAGTCAATGAAAGCAATCACAGTGAACACTGCTTTAATACTGAAGGTCACTTGGTTAAATACCATACAGAATGAATTACATTAATCATTTAGTGTGAAACATGTGTTAAAAATCAAGAAATAGCAAAAACAGGAAATAGCAAACAGACACATGTATACATGGTTGTAAGTGGTCTCCATTAAACTCCTGTTGAAGTGGTCAAGATGAGAATCAGTAAATCTAACCATTGTCTTCACAAGTTATTTGTATACTATCAGTAACAGTTCCTTCTGCAACTTATGCTTCAGTAAGGATAAAATTAAGTACTTGTTCACTGTCTCCCTACCTACACACCAAAAGTACTGCACTCCAAATATGGCTATAGGCATACGGCAGGGATTATTTTTCTTAGTCTTGGTCAAGAGAAATGTTGTTCTGTATTGCAAGAAGTGTGGCCCAATACTATCAGGAACATATATTTGGTTAAGAAAAACATCACAGCTGATTAACTCATGGAGATTTCGTTAACTGTGAACTAGGAATGCAAAATATCAGAGGCTCATGGTCTGAGAAATTATGTACAGAAGTATAGATTTAAATTAAATCATTTAAACTGGTATGGAAACAGTCACAGCTTCCGCAAACCCTTCAGCTCCCACAAACCCTTCAGCCCCCACAAACCCTTCAGCCCCACATACCCTTCAGCTCCCACAATCCCTTCAGCTCCCACAATCCCTTCAGCTACCACAATCCCTTCAGCTCCCACAATCCCTTCAGCCCCACATACCCTTCAGCCCCCACAAACCCTTCAGCTCCCACAAACCCTTCAGCTCCCACAAACCCTTCAGCCCCCACAAACCCTTCAGCTACCACTAACCCTTCAGCTACCACAATCCCTTCAGCTCCCACAATCCCTTCAGCCCCACATACCCTTCAGCCCCCACAAACCCTTCAGCTCCCACAAACCCTTCAGCCCCCACAAACCCTTCAGCTCCCACAAACCCTTCAGCTCCCACAAACCCTTCAGCTACCACAAACCCTTCAGCTACCACAAACCCTTCAGCTCCCACAAACCCTTCATCCCCCACAAACCCTTCAGCTACCACAAACCCTTCAGCTACCACAAACCCTTCAGCTCCCACAATCCCTTCAGCTCCCACAAACCCTTCAGCTCCCACAAACCCTTCAGCTACCACAAACCCTTCAGCTACCACAAACCCTTCAGCTCCCACAAACCCTTCAGCTACCACAAACCCTTCAGCTCCCACAATCCCTTCAGTCCCACATACCCTTCAGCCCCCACAAACCCTTCAGCTCCCACAATCCCTTCAGCTCCCACAAACCCTTCAGCCCCCACAATCCCTTCAGCCCCCACAATCCCTTCAGCCCCCACAATCCCTTCAGCTCCCACAAACCCTTCAGCTCCCACAAACCCTTCAGCTCCCACAAACCCTTCAGCTCCCACAAACCCTTCAGCTACCACAAACCCTTCAGCTCCCACAAACCCTTCAGCTACCACAAACCCTTCAGCTCCCACAAACCCTTCAGCTCCCACAAACCCTTCAGCTACCACAAACCCTTCAGCTCCCACAAACCCTTCAGCTCCCACAAACCCTTCAGCTCCCACAAACCCTTCAGCTCCCACAAACCCTTCAGCTCCCACAAACCCTTCAGCTCCCACAAACCCTTCAGCTCCCACAATCCCTTCAGCTACCACAAACCCTTCAGCTCCCACAAACCCTTCAGCTCCCACAAACCCTTCAGCTCCCACAAACCCTTCAGCTCCCACAAGCCCTTCAGCTCCCACAAGCCCTTCAGCTACCACAAGCCCTTCAGCTACCACAAACCCTTCAGCTCCCACAAACCCTTCAGCTCCCACAAACCCTTCAGCTACCACAAACCCTTCAGCTCCCACAAACCCTTCAGCTCCCACAAACCCTTCAGCACCCACAAACCCTTCAGCTCCCACAAACCCTTCTGCTCCCACAAACCCTTCAGCTACCACAAACCCTTCAGCTCCTACAAACCCTTCAGCTCCCACAAACCCTTCAGCTCCTACAAACCCTTCAGCCCCCACAATCCCTTCAGCTCCCACAAACCCTTCAGCCCCCACAAACCCTTCAGCTCCCACAAACCCTTCAGCTCCCACAAACCCTTCAGCTCCCACAATCCCTTCAGCTCCCACAATCCCTTCAGCTCCCACAATCCCTTCAGCTCCCACAAACCCTTCAGCTCCCACAAACCCTTCAGCTACCACAAACCCTTCAGCTACCACAAACCCTTCAGCTCCCACAAACCCTTCAGCTACCACAAACCCTTCAGCTCCCACAATCCCTTCAGCTCCCACAAACCCTTCAGCTCCCACAAACCCTTCAGCTACCACAAACCCTTCAGCTACCACAAACCCTTCAGCTCCCACAAACCCTTCAGCTACCACAAACCCTTCAGCTCCCACAAACCCTTCAGCTCCCACAAACCCTTCAGCTACCACAAACCCTTCAGCTCCCACAAACCCTTCAGCTCCCACAAACCCTTCAGCACCCACAAACCCTTCAGCTCCCACAAACCCTTCAGCTCCCACAAACCCTTCTGCTCCCACAAACCCTTCAGCTACCACAAACCCTTCAGCTCCTACAAACCCTTCAGCTCCCACAAACCCTTCAGCTCCTACAAACCCTTCAGCCCCCACAATCCCTTCAGCTCCCACAAACCCTTCAGCCCCCACAAACCCTTCAGCTCCCACAAACCCTTCAGCTCCCACAAACCCTTCAGCTCCCACAATCCCTTCAGCTCCCACAATCCCTTCAGCTCCCACAATCCCTTCAGCTCCCACAATCCCTTCAGCTCCCACAAACCCTTCAGCTCCCACAAACCCTTCAGCTACCACAAACCCTTCAGCTACCACAAACCCTTCAGCTCCCACAAACCCTTCAGCTACCACAAACCCTTCAGCTCCCACAATCCCTTCAGCTCCCACAAACCCTTCAGCTCCCACAAACCCTTCAGCTACCACAAACCCTTCAGCTACCACAAACCCTTCAGCTCCCACAAACCCTTCAGCTACCACAAACCCTTCAGCTCTCGCAAACCCTTCAGCTCCCACAAACCCTTCAGCTCCCACAAACCCTTCAGCTCCCACAAACCCTTCAGCTCCCACAATCCCTTCAGCCCCCACAAACCCTTCAGCTCCCACAAACCCTTCAGCTCTCGCAAACCCTAATTTTCTATTTTACATATTCAATAATTGTAGCATCCAATAACAGCAGATTGACACATATTTGGCACATAAGATTTTAATATTTTCAAAATTCTTAAAACCCATTAATCAGACTAGATGTCACATAACAATGCATCCTTACATGATCAGTCTATCCTGATACTAACAGTTCTCCAACAATACATCAAAGTCCCAATTTCCTTGACATAACTGGCTTGTATGAGAATCATATTTTACAACGAGTGATTTGTAGAACTTACTTGTTATATCATACACTACAACAGCTACAGATGAATCACGTATGTAACTTGGAATTAAACTTCTAAATCTTTCCTGACCAGCTGTGTCCCACAGTTGTAATCGAATCTAAATAAAAACGTTGTGTTGAAACATTAGAAACACAATCAAATAAAAAGCTTTACATGTACCAGATATCCTTTGCGCACGTTATGTTGTAAACACGCCCAATTTTTCTCTCCTCAAAACCAGATGCTGTTTTAGCTTAGGAACCCAGGAGAACATTCATTACAGAAAATATATATCATATTTGAAGGTTCTATTGCATAATTGTATTGTTTATGTAAGATCTGAATCAATAAAATCACCAAAAAGTCAAATTTAGATATTTTGAGAAAAAATATATAAAACAATATTGAGGTATATCATTCCGTACATATTGACAGATTCAAACCAATATTGAAGTGTAGTCACCATGACGGACAACAGAATATTCTAAAGCAATCAGCTAAAGATCTTTGTATGAAGAAAGTATTGATACAAATTGATTTTTATATTACATTTTTTACGCCCCAGTTGTCATGGAATAGATGATTTAAGTGTTTAATTGCAACCAATAATGTATAATTCCATATGCAAACCAGGATGAAATTTAAGTGGATGATTAACTGTAGCATCAATAAACACATTTTAACATTTAACCAGAAGCGTATCCAATAGGGAAACCCTCTAGCGTATCTTAATGTACCAGATTGCCCTGGTTCTCAAATGGACAATGATTTCCATGGTCAATTCGACCTTGACATTTGACTCACGGAATCCAAAATCAATAGGCTTCATCTACAACCCAAAGGTAATCTGTAATCATTCTACCAAGTTAGGACCAGGGAGGTCAAAGGGCACTTGAGTTGTCACACAGATAAGGATTTCCATCTAATGGCCAGTTTGACATTGACCTTTGACCCAGTGGCCCCAAAATAAATAGAATGATCTGCATTCTGCAGGCTATCGTCCTACCAAGTAAGGACCCGGGATGCCAAAGGTACTTAAGTTATCACAGGGACAAGGATTTCCACCTCATGGTCAGTTTGACCCCAAAATCAATAAGGTTAATCTACAACCTGCAGGTAATCATTTTACCAAATTATCATCAGAGAGGCCAAAAGTTCCTTAAGTTATCGCACTGAAATGGATGGTCTACAGACGAAGGTACATTTAAAATATTTCAGCCACTTTAATGTTTGCCATGAGGTACTTGTGATAACTTGTGTCCACATCAACTTCCAATAAGGATGATGGGAGCCTGCTATTGTCTCAACAATCTATGGGATTAAATCACAACAACTGCAAAGTGGGGGCCATGCCAATCAACAAATTTTGGATATCACACAAACACCTTCAGACCTTCTGATGTGCAAAATACAGCTAAAAATTGTGAAAATTTAAGATACTTCATGGGAAAGGTTTGGTTTATTGGTACCTGTAATAGAAGTAAATAAAATCCACTATACTTACTGTTCTGTCTTCCAAGTACATTGTCTTTGATAAGAAATCTATGCCTATAGTAGCCTGAAAAAAATCAGGGATATTATGATATTGCATTCATGAATATGGGCAAATAACTGTTTTCACAAGGCTTATCATGGCGTTTCCTTGTGATACGTTCTCGGTAAATTTGGTATGAATATTATTGTAGTTCTTGGTACTTTGTCTGTTTGAGTATATTGTATCATTTCTTCTGGTTCCTTTTTTTATTCAATAGTTTTGCGTTTTCTCTTCAAGTAGTTAACGTAAATTTCCAGGAATATAACTGTAACAAAATTTGTTCGAAGTTTCAACCAATTTTTATTTCAACAAGCAAAGGATATAAGTATAAGTAGACACAATTTTGGGGTCGCTTATATATCCTCAGGTTGATATCCAGTCACCCTTGGTTTCCAACCCGATTAATATGTTTAAATGACATAGTAACTTGCTTGCAGGATTCGAACAAACTTGTTAAGGATAAATTATCTCAGATTAATAGCTTAATAAAAAATATGATGTAAAAGAAATGTTCTTGTAGTACAAGTTGTACAGAAGGTGTTAAAATCTTTCATTGTGAAATCAAGTTGATGGAAGTTAATCTTTTGGTAATATAAGAGATAAATTTTAAAACCTTTTTGAACAAGATTAACTTGGAAACGAATGCACAATATAAAACGTCTCATATTAACTTAATAAAATATGAAACAAAATATATAAAACAATTTTTGATAATATATACAGATAAAAATCACAAAAATACATGTTCAAAAACATCAAATATGTAAAACAATAAAACAAGTAAAAATCTTTGTGAAACTCTGCAACACAGGTTAATATGGGCAAATAACTCAGCAACATAAGTTGTTTTCTTAAACTGTATGGAGTAAGGCCATTCTTACAAAATCGTTTGTTTGATATAATCCTACCCAGCTCAATTTAGATGGGTAGGTAGGTAGGTAGGGAATCTTTTTTTATGGTCATACAAGTACATAAATTATATGCTGCTTAAATATTCCAACTCAGACCCCTTAGAAATGTTTTGAGAATAGGCCCATTTTCAAAGGGTAAATAGGGTTATACCAAACAACTTTGTTGAGTATGGCACAACATACAGAGACGTACAGGCTAAGCACTGTAATTGAAAGCATATTTTGTTTTTCAAATTTTCACCATGAATTTAAAACCAGAAAGTTCTTTGATTCTGTTTACCACATATATATAAGAATAACAATAAAGAGACAGTTTGCACATGCTGTCAGTGAAAGGAAGATAAATATGCATAACCTTACCTGGTAAGTATTATCAAAACTGTCATACATAAACCTGGTGATCAGGGATGTTTTTCCAACTGAAAACAACAAAATTTACTCAATAAATCATGGGCCTTATCATCCCTACAATCCAACCATTACTCATTTTTTGTCTGCGCCAGTGGGGACTCGTCCCTGGGAGTGCCACGCAAGCTGGAGAGGTCAATCTTCTAGACTCAATGGGGTATCACAGCTGTCTTGCTCCTTTCTCTCTCTTTTAATCTATGGCATATCCTTGACCGAGTCTATGTTCTTTCTATTCTATCCTTCTCTCAGGGATGCCAACAGTGAAGTGTGAAAACAGAGGAAAATTTTGCCGGGGGTCAAGGGGGCCACTTATGTGGGGGAACAGGGGCAAAGTCCCCTGAAGAAAATGTATTTTGGGCATTTTTGCATCATTTTGGAAGGGTTTCCTTGAAGCTTTTGCTGTAGTGTAATACAAAGAACTTTGCTTCTGGTGTAAAAAACCAATGTCATTCTGGTATTGATAGACAACTTTATACTTACAACTTTCATAAGTTATGCCATGCCCTTATCATTCTTATTGTACAATCATGTTACAATGTTGGAATATTAATAGATCTCTCATTTTGCTTCCCTTACGTTATACTTATAGATCTACTACATTCTTATAAATCAGAGGTAAAAGAAAATTAACGGTCCAGAATAAAAAGCCAATCCTCCACTCCCTAAAGCTATAATATCCTAAGTGGGGATACATATTAGGTGTAGAAGCTTGACGAGTTTTTAGTTTTTAATGTTAATTACTGCTGTAAAGGACAGAGGGACTCAGGGAGTGAAATCAACTTGTAGAGCCAGTTTTGTAACCAGTTTTCGTCACCCGGACAATTATCAAATTTGAGTAAGATCATAGATGTGAAGATAATTATCTATATATATTTGTTGACAAAGAGAACATTTTCTACAATTTCGACAATTTCTTGAAATGTAAACATCGTAAGAAGGTTATTTTATGCTTTTATATGCGATAGTGGAATCTTCATCCAAGACAAAAATCAAAAACGTTCAAACCGTTGTTTTGTTTATGTTTTTACCATAAACTGATATTTCGTCACTTCTTCAGATCAGTCTCTAGATCAGTCTCTAAACAACATACAGCATATATATGCCCAGATCGGTGCAACGCTTTTTTTTGTGACCAACGTCTGGTGTGATAATCGGACAGTTTGTCATTTCAAGAAAAGAACAACCGCACGGTTGTGTTTAAAACCCTGTCATCCGTACTTGGTAATGTTTAAAATCGCGTTGACCGTATTACACCCGGAATTTTTCGTACCCTACCCCCGCCCAAAATTTTCTCCGCGGAAAATTCACATCCCTGTTCTCTTTGTATTTATTCTCCTGGCGCTCCATAATATAATGATCAAATTTAACAGTATTACGTATACTACAGATACAGAAATGGGCATGTAAACGTCTAATATTTTGGACTAGATAAAGTGGGTACCGGATATAGTCACATAGTATTTGTTTACCTGAAGCAAAAGCCGCAAACCTATCTTCAAGTTCAACCGCCTGATTGAATGGATACAAAGACCAGCAAAGTTTGCGGAAATAAATAGTCTAGAGCATTTGTCCAGTAATATCAACTGTCTGGTAATGTGGTATAATCTCACTTGCCAGTATCTACATCAGTCATTGTCAGTACATGTCTAACTCTAAATTTATGTTACATTTTATCATAATTATGACACATAGCAATTCATGGAGTTCATTTGGTTTACAGATTAAAGTATAGCTAAAAAATAAATGGGTTATTTCCGTTTTAAAAGTAATGACAATTGCTACAAAGATTTCAAATTTGCTTTAAAATACAGTCGTCTTCAATGGTTCATGTCAATGTAACCGAACTGTCAAACTTGACGGAAACTCACCGCTTTGCTCTCCGAGGAAAACCAGTTTGAATTTACGTAGAGGGTTCCCAAACTCGCCGCTTGATCCCATATTTTCAGTTTGGTATATCCTTATTTGAAAAATCTGTTATTTTAAAGCACACGAATTTAGTGATCTGTAGATAAATTAGCATAGATTTCTGTCAAAAATTTGCCGGAAGTTAAGCCACGTTATTCGGAACACGCATGCGTTGTTTAGTCACTGATAGTACCCAACGTGTAGTAACAACCGAAAACGACGATGTCATTTTGTGTGATGAAATTTCATGTGCACGTACAAACGTGAAAAGAATAAGTCATATGATAGTATGATTAATAATTTGTCAATATTTCTAGGATTGTTATAGAAAATAAGACATTTAAATCATTCTAAATTGAAGAGCTTAGTGAAATGTTCTATATGGACTATATTTAAGTAGATCTATTTACAATAAGAATATTTACCATGTATACATTTAATAAGAATATATTGTCGTAAAAAGTCCGTACTATTTAGGTCTTTAATTGGTACTCTAGGACATTAAAATAGTTTGTTTCAAGTACCTGTGGTACCATTATGGAGACTTGAGTCCATTTGGAATTCTCAATCCTATTGAATATTCACATGATACTGAGTGATTCATTTATAATGTCACTTTCGATATGTACATCATGTGTCGATATATCAAATATCGTTTGCTAAAATATCATTTACATGCTTAATTGTTGTTCATGATTTTATATATTTTCACTTCTAGTTAATTATGTCTTTTACATGCTTATACATTGTATTACTTTACTCTCTATTATGAAGTAGTTTTTTTTGCAAAATGAATAAGAAAAATACGAATAATCTACAGTTTACATTTATTTAATTTTCTTTGTACGGCGACAGCGCACCAGGGAGCTTCCATTTTTGTTTTAGGCGACTTTTTGTCGTTTTCAGGTAGAGCTATGTATTTATTATTCATAAGTATCGAATTTTCAAATATGTATATATCGATAATCGATTGACAGAAAAATATAAATGATAAATCGATATCGTTTTTATCGATGACAGCTCTTCCTAACCAATATACATTTATAGATACAGAAGTGTCATTTGTGTTACGAAATTTAATAAAATTTACATTTTGCATTATGATGTCTGACTGTAATATATTTAGCATCGAACTTAATTGCGACCGGTTGTTTGGATCAAACAGTACGATCACCATACAACAAGAGTCACACAGTTATTGTGCATCTCACGGTGCAACTGGCAATGATGCTGACTATGCATTTGTCGGAAGAGAACACTTAAATGTATATATATTACATGTCGGCTGTTTCAAGATGTCAGTAATGGTTGTTTAGAGTGTTTCTTTAAATAAATTAAAATAACATCCGTATGTTGATAATATTCAGCAAATATCTATGAAAGTTTCGAACTTGAATTATTCGTGCTCCTTACTGTATTGTGTAATGATACGATGCAAATCGTGTTTGGGTAATTAACAAAGCTGTTAGATTATATGGTAATATCTGTTGTGTTGAACCTGACCAAGCGTGAATGACTCGAGATCTGGCTGTTTATTGGATCCATACTGTGAATATATGTTCAGGCTCCTACTCTTCATTTAAATATAGTGAAATTACTTGGCCCATTGTCAAGATCCACCTCGATCTTTAAATGAGGGCAAGTCACTAAATAACTCTGAAAAGAAGACGAAACCTGAAATTATTGAGCTTCATACGGTGTTGTTTTAGTGATAATCAATTGAAGGGGAGTCGTGAAAATTTGACGCCTTATATTATTAAATTCATTAAAAAAATCTTAAAATAACTTTATTAATTTCAATTTATGGAAGGGGATGTACTACTTGGTACCACTAATCAAGCCTACTTTCAAACTTATGTTCACACTGTCGTTAAACAACGCAATGTTTATGTTATTTGACATCAGATGAATGTGCATGCACTCACGTTACGGGTAAATACCATGCGACGATGGTAGCTCAAAATTAGTCATGAAAAAACATGTGTTTGCCACTGGCAGGGCCTGAATCATGATCGCGCCTCATGTTCTGATGGCCGATGCTCTACCACTTCAATTGTTGTTGTTGGTCAACAATTATTTTATGTCGGAGATAATCAAACCACACTTTAGTCACAGCTTTATAGTTTGTTTACTTAAATACTTATATATTTAATAAAACGTCTAACATAGACATTTCCAATCCACACTGTGTTTGTGTCTTTACTGTGACATAAATGAACTGCGTTGACAGGAGAACACAAATATAAAAACTGTTATTGTATTTCATCTGGGACCTATATATATACATTGTTTATAATGGTCCCAGATTTCATGGAGCACGTGTATATACCTAAACCTGTTTGCAATTTAAATATGTCTATATAGGCGGTTAACAGTTTATATATACTTATATGCTGACTGTCCCTAGCCGATTGGGTTATCTTTTGGACATGATAGTCAACTAGCTGCTGCCAAATAAGCATGAAAGTTTTAATACCTACACTATTCCATTGAAGCCTAATCAAACAGAGTTCATGACGAAATTGCTTATAATTCAATTTAGACAAGGGTCTTAAATTTACTTTTACTACTGTGGGTAGGTGCTTTGTCATGGAAAATTGTTAAACGGTTGGTATGAATGGGTCGTTTCGTGTATACTAGTGCAAATCTTACGAATGAGTCATCGAGTGTATTTCGAGGTATAAATTTGAGCGCCGCTACATACGATTTCCCAACCTCATCTTTACGTGACGTCATTTCCAGAAAACGTCACATGTGACGTCACCATGTGACTTAATTGACAGTAAGCAAAGTTATATAATATGGAGTCAATAGTGTTGCCTGCTTGCACACAGTGACATCATATATACATGTGGCGTTTTCTTGAACTGACGTCACGCACAGATGTTGGAAATCGTACAGCAACACTAAAATTTAGACCTAGAAATACACCAGACGCCATCATTCCATACACATCTATTATAACCATCATGAATACGGGGGACTACCAGTCGTCATTAATATTTTATCAGTCAACATAAAACGATATTTATTCAGTTCAAACGATTTCCGTATAACACCGATAGGCTTAGACTATTCGACGGACCCACATATTATAACTGACAAGTGATCCATTTTCTGGTAAAACTAATTGATCTGCTTGTTTATCTCATTCCAGGTACAATAGTATTTACCGCATTCTGATAAGGCGTATGAATTTGTATCATTGCGCTCGAAGACGTCACATGTATAAACAAACATACAACACGTCAAATATTACGGCAATATACGTACAAAGATCGCATTGTTCTTTACATTCAGATATTTATATCAATCTTTTGGATTTTTATCACCACCAATAGCTCTTTGTACATGCTTTGATCGAATTTATTGTAGAACTATTTTTTTAGAGGTTAAATACATTTTACTGAGCGGATTAGTGGCTGATGGGAAAATCGCAGGCTTGCTTTGTCTCGAAGCCAACCGTTTTGTTTTAGATGCCATATTCAGGTAAGCATCGTAAGGTTTGGTTTATTATGCACAACATATTTGTGTTGCAGTTATGCAGAAAAATTGAGTCGAGAAACTCAGAACGGGAACTTGACAGGTTTCGGATATGTCGGATTTCGGATATGTCCTAATATAGCGGTAGCACGATTTACCACACACTACCTAACACTTCATAGTAGTAATTAGTGCTAGCAAAGAGTTGTTGTTTTTATCTTTATTTCAATTTTAAACTGCCATTTGAGGTTGATTTTATTGATATGACACCGTTCAAGACTGGAAATGAACAAAATGCTTTACATTTGTAATAATAACACACCGTGCGAATTGCAAACGTTTTTGCGCAACAGTAGAGTTCATTTCCAACAGATTCTCCAATAGGTATAAATGTTCGAAGTAATTTGGACAAATGATTACAATTACATCTGTTTGGTGCAGATACAAACTTAAGTGTGAAAACCGGCGTTGGAAATGGGTCAGATACTCTGACCCGTGGGAACTATAGAAAAAGGCCTGTATATGTTATATCTATCGATGAAAAACCTATTTGTCTAGGTATTGGGACAACTCGATCCCTAACCAACTCGACCCCTACTGTTTACCCTGACCAACTCGACTCCTATTTTCTGATTTTTATGCAAGTCACCTCGGCCCCTCTTTCTATTACTATTATGTGTTATATTGTTATTCATACATCGAAGTTGTAATAAAGAAGATGTAAAAACATCTTAGAAGTATCGTTTACGATATTGTAGTTTAATTGTTTGTATATTATGAACTTTTAATAAAAAAAGTTCTATAAACACCAATTATGACGAAATATAATTACGTATATATATGGTATAAACAACTGAAATAAAATTTGAAATAAAGGTATAAAGGCTATATAAGCATAGTCCAGCCAAGGACGTCACATCTCTATACTGTCGCTCACAGTACAACGTCTTGCTAAACCATTCACAAAAGTATATAGACGTTGGTCTCCGTCGGTCTTTCCACTGCATTTACTCTTAGTCTTATTTTCGTGAATATATTTATGCTTTGCATGCAATAAAAAACTGAACAACAAAAAATTGTAGCTTTTCGCTGACCTTGATCACCGTCGATATTGCTCTAAATTGCTCCTCGTTGAGCCAATACTGAAAGTGAAAGTGATATCTATCACGAATCTGATCAAAAGTTGTTTCAACATTAAAATCTATCTTGTATTGCTACTTTGACGGGCGAAATTGGCGGGAGCGCGAGTGTCAACATCCAGTTTGTAAGGTAGATAGTTTACTGGCGAATCGTAGGATTGATAGATACCTTAACGACAATTTTTGCAATAATAAACATCTGAACCCTGTCTTCTTCAAGTTCTTGTCGAAGTGATTGTGAGGCCTTCAGATGCGCTAAAAATCCGATTCAGGCGGGCGTCAAACTGGTGGTTTCAAGCGAATAACTTGAGTTCAATTCATCCTATTGACATCAAACTTGGTGTATAGTAGTAAGAACATGTGGAGAGCTCGCTTGGGATTGCTTTTGGGCTCGTTCCATTCAAGGTCAAGGTCACCGTTACTAAAAATGGAAAGTTGGTTTCCGGTGAATAACTTGAGTTCCGTTCATCGTATTGACATCATACTTGGTGTATAGTAAGAACATGTTGCAGAGACCTCGCTTGGGATTGCTTTTGGGCTCGTTCCAGTCAAGGTTGGTTTCCGGCGAATAACTTGAGTTCTGTTCATCGTATTGACATCAAACTTGGTGTATTGTAAGAACTTGTGGAGAGCTCGCTTGTGATTGGGTTCGGTCCGCCAAAGGTCAAGGACACCGTTACTAAAAATAGAAAGTTGGTTCCCGGCGAATAACTTGTTTCGTTGATCATATTATCATCAAATTTAGTGTATAGTAAGAACATGTGGAGAGCTCGATTAGGATTGCTTTCTGGTTCGGTCCGCTAAAGGTCAAGGTCACCGTTACTAAAATTAGCAATTTGGTTTCCTGCGAATAACTTTAGTTTCGTTGATCATATTGACATCAAACTTAGTGTATAGTATGAACATGTGGAGAGTTCGCTTGGGATTGCTTATGGGTTTGTGTTCTGTCCAAGGTCAAGGTCACTTAAAATTTAAAAATCAGTTTCCACTTAATATCTTCGCTATGCGTGGGTGTATTGACATCAAACTTGGTGTATAGTTGTTGCATATATATATAATATATCTAAGTTTGAGTGTGTGTATGCATGTATCACCTACCGCACCTTTGCAGCATTGATGATCATCATGTATTCATTATACAAATAGAGCCTTGGTTACAAATAGCTAGATTGAAAACCTGGTTTGTGGGCATTGCCCATTTCTTGTAATTTTCTGTCATTTATTGGGCGATTTTCAAATGACTTGGCATGAATGTTCACCACGATGAGACAGAGTGTCACGCATAAGACCAATGTCCGTACCTCAAAGGTCACACCATGAGTCCATGGGTCTAAAACATCTTGTCATTTATTGGGGGATTTTCAAATAACCTGGCACAAAATTAATGATGACCATGATGAGGCAGAGTGTGGCGCATCAGACCCATATCCGTACCCCAAAGGTCAAGGTCACACTTTGAGGTCAAACAAAATGTTAACAATAAACCTGGTATGTTTTTGATGTCATTGTAAGCATAATAACCAGAACACCAAAACGTATCTCTGACGATCTGGCTGCAAAAAAAATTCCAGGGGACTGTCGCCCAGAAGCCCCCTAAAACACATCAATGATCAATTTCAGCTAAGCTATGCTGGCTAAACAAGGCTTAATGTTAAGATAACTTTATTTCATTCATGCCTAGGATTATGTGCCATCAATAATAAGGCCTAAAAAAAAATATCTGTGTTAAGGGTAACCCGACCCTACCTGTCGAAAAATCCCGACCCTAGAGTTTTTTACGACCCTGGAGATTTTTTTTTCGATTTTTTTTCGATTTTTAATTGTTTTTGTCCCTACCCTACCTAGCATTTTTGAGACCGTTACCCTAAACACAGATATTATTTGTTTTGGCCTAACCTAGCTGTTTAATGTTTTAGTAATTTGTGACTGACAAAATTCCAGATTATCATATATTCGAAAATTCTACATTTGATTTCAGATCCAGTTGATGTGGAGCTACTGTTCTGAACTTCCTCACTGATGGTGATGTGTTTGTCTCTGGTATTTTAATGAGTGAGTACATAATATGATACCTTTTGTCACAGTAACAGTGTTCGTCACTAACTTTTCCTACCCGTCAGTCCCCAGGACTAGTGAATTTCAAAATCAACCACTCCTCCAGTAAATTGGTGCATGGTCCAGATAAAGCAGGGATAGTTTTATGAAAATTGGAATAAAGTAAAAAAAGTGACACAAAAGAAACTTTGGGGTGTGAAACTGTTTTTTCCAACTTATTGCTTTTCTTTTTTATGCTCCCACTCTGAAAGGGGGGGCATATAGATTTGCCCTTGTCCGTCTTTCCGTCTGTCACAAAATCTTGTGTCACTCATATCTCCAAAAGTATATGAGCCAGAGTCCTAAAACTGTACAGGAATGTTCACCAGCATGTGTAGTTTTGCACCTGGGGATTCATGTTTGATTGTGCCCAATAAGTGCAAAGTTATGGCCCTTGACTTAGTTAAAACATAGCCTACAGAGTATGCAATCTTGTGTCACTCATATCGCCAAAAGTATAAGAGCCAGAGTAATAAAATTTTACATGAATGTTCACCAGCATGTGTAGTTGTGCACCTGGGGTTTCATGTTTGATTGTGCCTAGTAAGTGCAAAGTTATGGCCCTTCACTTAGTTAAAACATAGCCTACACAGTGTGCAATCTTGTGTCACTTATATCTACAAAATTATATGAGCCAGAGGCATAAAACTTTACATGAATGTTCACCAGCATGTGTAGTTGTGCACCTGGTGTTTCATGTTTGGCTGTGCCCAGTAAATGCACAGTTATGGCCCTTGACTTATTTAAAACATAGCCTACAGAGTATGCAATCTTGTGTCACTCATATCTCCAAAAATATATATCAGCCAGAGTCATAATACTTTACAGGAAATTTGGAATGTTCACCAACCTGTATAGTTGTGCAAAGTTATGGCCCTTGACTTATCACCATAATCAGTACAGTTGTTCACTTGGTAATTTTGATACTCATTCACAAACTATGATCAGAATAATAGCATTTGCTTTTGTGACAAAGGCTGCAAGTGGGAGCATCTGTGTCCTATGGACACATTTCTAGTTGTACTTTAAATTTCAATTTGTCATTGCTTATGTCTCAAAATTAAAATAGTGCCTCAGACTGTTCAACTTCCAATGCAAGTTGGTCCTGCAGTGATTTCGGTGGGCGCAAGACTGGCGGACTAGTGTTAGTGTTGAACCTTGACTATAATAAGTACTACAACATGGACCATCAATAAATTAGGTATTATGATGTGTCATCAATAGGGGTGTCACGATTCGGTATATCGGTATATAGCAATATGCCGTCAAACTGTATTGTACAATGATATGAAATGACCTTGAACCATCAATAAATTAGGTATCATGATGTGAACATGGACCATCAAATAAGTAGGTATCATGAGGTGTCACGATCCGGTATATGGGTATATTGCAATATGCAGCCAAATTGGATTGTACCACGATACGAAATTAACATGCTGGGTTTTTTTACGACATTTTTTCTGCTTGAAAGTTACTGCTGGCTATAAACTTGAAATTATGAAATTACAGTAGAGATTGTATTAAGAGACCACCCAAGGGACAACAAAAAAGTGGTTGCTTAGTAAAGTGGTCTCTTAATAGATGTTGTCAAATTTAAAAGTTACGTACACATGAATGTGGTGGACGGAGATTGATATGGGGAGGTTACAGTGTAGTCCATGAGAATAAAATGAAGACCTATTGTATGCATTATGTTATGATGGTTTTTTTTCAAAGACAAAACAGAAATTACAACTAGCCTGTAAGCGTAGCAATGTTTCTTATGTAGGTATATGTAACAATCTTTTCAGGTTAGATGGAGAGAATTTACTGTGAATGGGCTTTTGAATCAATTTGCACTAAAAAAATAAAACTGTGTCATATGTTGCAAATCTTGTTTCGCTGCTTTACTGTGTTTGTTATTTTATTGTTACTACAATTTATTCCCTCTTTCATATGTCACCTCATGTCACCTCATGTCACATCATGTCACCTCATGTCAACTCATGCCACCTCATGTCACATCATGTCACCTCATGTCACATCATGTCACCTCATGTCACCTCATGTCCCCTCATGCCACCTCATGTCACCTCATGTCACCTCATGTCACATCATGTCCCCTCATGCCACCTCATGCCACCTCATGTCACCTCATGCCACCTCATGTCACCTCATGCCACATCATGTCACCTCATGTCACCTCATGCCACCTCATGTCACCTCATGCCACCTCATACCACCTCATGTCACCTCATGCCACCTCATGTCACCTCATGCCAACGTAAGTTTTGGCATAAACATATAAACCATGGATTGGAAACTGGTTGATATTGGTGAAAAGATAACAAGAAATAATTTACCCACAATTCTTAGCCCGCTGAATAAGTATAGTGAATTTCTGACATTTTATCAATTGGCGATAGTTAACAATCTTAAAAATGGAAGAAATGTTAGGCTTCATGAAAAAATATGTACATTCAAACAACTAGGTAAACACAAAAAAAATATATACCATCCCAGAAATATAAAGCTTCTGCAAATATGATTATTATGGTGGAATTAATGTCAACTTCTTTCAATTCAGAAACACGATGGCGGACATCGCCAATTTGATATCACCGGTTTGATTTCGGCAAATATCTGACTACTCGTGAGAGTTCAAACAAATCTATATAGACAAAGTAGAAAGTTTCCAATCCATGGTTTATATGTCTGTAGTTATTGTTTTCTCTTTTTTGTCTACCATGTTAGTAAATCACATATTTTACAATATTTTTTATTGTAGATTTGATGGTATGATTTCTTGTGATGTAAAGTTTTGGAATGGGCTGTTCTCACAACTCACTTGTGTGACAAGATGGTAATAACTACTGCAGACCAAATACACCATTGACATCAAACCAGGGCGGATAAAACTATGTTATTGTGGATAGTATATCTTACTGTGGATAAGAAATGAAAGGAATTGCGCTTTTGAAAGCAGAAGTACCTACATGTTGGAGGAACTATTTATGTATAGAAATTTATCAGACATGTAAGCTAGAGACAGGTCGTCCTATGAAGTTAATTTCATATTTTTCAAAGCCAAAGGAATGTTAATTGTGATTGAATGAAATAAATGGGGTCGTTATTTATTTTAGTATGATCCAAAGAATTTAAAATGGCTGCTTTAGAACTGATAGAGGACATTAAGCAGGAGCCACATTCGCCTATTGATCCCATGGATCAGCTTGAAACTACTATGACTGTTACAGGAGCCGTTGGTGCTCCTTCTATTTCAGCAGCTAAGTACTCACAAGTACCTATTATGATTGATAATCAAATGAAAAAAGAGCAGGATTCAGATTCATTGTTGGCATCCGGTGTTAATGATTTGCCTTCTCAAAGCTCAACTGCCAATACGGATTATTCACAGGTACCTATGATGTTAGTAAATCCAGTCAAGAAAGAAGAGCCGGCAGATTCAGAAGACATTGGCCTTTCATCCTCATCAGCAATCAGTCCTAACCTGTTGCCTTCTCCAAACACTACTGCTGAAAATGTAAACACTTTCCTGGAAACTAATGGGAGTCATAGTGGATCGCAGAATATTTTGTTTCAAGAAAATTCTTCGGTTGAGAATCTCGTGCAACCAAGCATTCCAGTAATGCAGAACAATATGGTGATTGGATCACTCGTTCTTGGTACAAACACATTTGTTCCAGCAAGTTCTATACAGGGGACTGGCAGGGTCGCGGAAGGATCATCTACGTGTTCATTGCAATCACAAAATCAAACACAGACTGTCTGTCCAGGTGTATTACCTGTTGCAACTACAATTGGTGGAATATATCCTGTTGCCTTACACTTTGGCTCTTCACCAAGTATTCGATCTGCGACATTCACTACCTCAACTACTTCTTCAAACAATCCGGTCATGTGTAGCACAATTGATGCAGGAATTCAGTCCAAACAGGACCCTGAAATAACAACGAAATGTTGTAACCAGATGACTCAAACCAGAACAAACTGCTCAGGTGTTCAGGAAATTCTTCAGGATGCACTAATGTCAGGAAAGTTTAGTGAACGAAATGTGGTGAAGACTGATGATAGCCTTACGACAAAAATTCAATCTCGGCCTAAAAAAACAAAAGCGAAAAAACGTACAGCAGCCGTACCTCCCACAGAAATGTCATCTAGCGTTAGTGTCAGTATTGCATCCAGTTCTTCTACTAATACAATGTCAGACAGTGAATTTCTACCTCAGATTGAATTCTGCTATAGCCTGAAAAAACTAAATTTGAGCGAAATGATGGCGATTATGGACAGCGGATACGATGTTATGAAAGCTGTTAAACCGGGAACGCAAGACTATTGCCGTGCTGAGATATTTTGTAGTGCAGCAAGGAAGCATGGTATTACTGGCATACATCCTGGTATCGAGGATACATTTTATGCAAGTTTATTATCTCCGTTTATACCTGTTGTTGAAATCACCTTATTGAAAGAATACATATTTACTACATTGAAACAAAGAAACACTCAAAATGAATTGCAAACTTTATCAGAAAAAAAGGAGGACTGTTTAAAGGAAGAAGAAGCGATTGGAAAATCTATCACTCTATGCACATTTCAAATGAATGACCATGTAGATATGTCCAATTCAACGGATGTAAACATGCCCACCGACTTAATTGGTATAGCTCATATGGAAGTATCTGTGCCAGTTCTTGCAAATTTAAACTCTATTCCTGTAACTTCATCGGTATCATGTGTGCCACCATCCAACATAGCCTCTCAAGCCAACTCTGTAATGAATAAGTCTGAAGCAGTGTCTCGTGTACATGTTGCTAATGAAGAAAAGATATCCGTTATATCTTCAAAATATCGAAGTATTTCTTCTACCACTCAACCATTAAAAATGGCAACACGGATTGATGAAGGCCCAATAGAGCTTGGTGATAAAGAGGGATCACATGAAGCTGATGGGGATAAACAAACAACAGTGTACTTGGTTGGTAGTGACACAGAAACAAGTGGAGATAGTGATGAAGATAATGAAATGAAACTATCACTTGATGAACGACCTAATGACAAAACAGAAATTTTGCCAAAATGGAATTTCGCAATAACGTTTCTTGACGAATTTAACAAGGCAGTTGAAAAGTTGAGTAATAAGCAGAGGAATCCTGAAAAGGAGATCTTCTCCTGTTATCTGTGCTCACATGCATCTTATAACTCAAAATCTCTGCATGAACACATATTTGAAGTCCATTTCGATCCGGCTGAAGCAGGACATGAAAGGGATAAGTACATGTGTACTCATTGCTTTATAATTAAGCGGGACTATGCTTCCATAAGGGCACATGAAATTGATCATCATTTGTCAGATTTTCCTTGTTATTTTTGTGGAATTGGTACAAAATCTCTTAAGAATATGATAGACCACATCTGTAGTGTCCATGGTGAACTTTACAGTTGCAAATTCTGCTCTCATGAAATCGTCGGAATTAATGAATTTCTGAAACATTCCCACCAAAAATGTCACCACCAACCTATATTTTCAAATGCCTTTTGCCAATATTGTTCAGTTAAATATCTAAAAACTACCACTTTGAGAAAGCATATACTCAAGTGCCATGTTGACAAGTCAATTCCTAATAAAGCTGAGCGTATATGCTATTCTTGTAGACATGTGTTCATGGATGATAAAGCATTAAAAGCTCACAAAAAACATGGCGAGAATAAGGGCCATTTATATCCACTTGACAAATCTACATTGTCATCCATATCAAGACAGATTGTCACAATAACACCTGAATATTGTATAAACCCTAGTAGGAAACAAACAAATGAAGTTGATGATTGTTATTCATATAGTTCCAAATGGCCATGGTGGAAAAAATATCTTTTCAAAGTTAGGGGTGTTGTTCGAAATGTTAGTGTGAATGACAGCACTGTTTCTTATCCCTACGGAGAATTGATCCACACTTGTGAAGTGGCAAAGACTTCAGAGCATATGCTGATTACGCTACCATTGGCTGTAGACATGCTTGTTAAAATAACATTTGAGAAGTTCGGTCAGTTGCATTGCAACAGAAAACTGTCTTTGACAAAACGTGTTCAGGAGATGTTGTTAACTGTCTATGTTAGTAGAGGGTTTTCAAGGTTTATGAAATCAATTGATATGGGTCACAGGCTTTGTCTGTTTAGCAGGAAACATTGTACTGCAGAGATACTTATCAAAGGAAATATGTACAAGTACCCATATGGTCATATCTTGAGATACTGCGCTGTAGCAAATGTTAATGCTGGGGTAATGCCTGGTATACTTGCTGGACTATTGCGGTTTGTTTTTGCAGAATTTCCTCAACTTAACCCTAGTGTATGTTTCACATGTAGACACTTCTGGAAAATGGTGGCCACTGTTAGCAGAACTCCACTGTTTGCTTGTCTCTTGGCATCTGTACATTTGAAACCGCTTCCGTGGAATAAACGTGTAGATCGCATTATTCATTCATTTCTGTTAAGGTGCTGCAATGGCAAACTTGAATTTGGAGACATTGATGCTCCAAAAACTATTGTAGAAAGTACAATGTCTTCCAGTGCCTTGTCTAGTTCTGTATCTTCTCCTACAGTCTCTGTAAACCTCAGTACTGGAAGCATGAACTTCGAAAGTTTGTCTTCAAGATATTCTGAACCAATGCTGAGTCCATCAGTGCCTCCTCAGATTCCAGTGAGCTATCCAGGACAGATTATACAGACCAGCTGCACACCAGACATAAATAGGTGCCCTACTTTAGGTGGACATACTTCATCTACAAGTCGTTATGTTGTTTCTTTTCCAACTGAATCCGAGACAAATTTGCATGCGGAAAATGTAAGAAGAAAAACTGAATTTGAGGGAATGCTTATGCAAGCTCTAGAAGAACCTGTATTAAAACAACAAATGTTTGATTTAAAGTTTTGGATGTCTACATATGGGATGAAAGGTATTAAAGAGAAAAGTGTTGAACAAGCTACTGGAACTAGTGATAATCCTGTTAAGTTGACTGGAAAGTGCGAAAACAGTAAAAGTGGAAAATCACTTCAGATAAAAAGGAAAAAAAGAAGATATACAAGAAAAAGTAAAATTGAAGGTCCTCAAAACTTGCGGCCTGCTGTTATTGAAAACAAGTTTAAACATGATTTTGTGGAAGAGAAATTCAATAGCTTACAAATAAATAGAAAAAGGAAGATTCCAGTCAGTTTACAACATGGAATAGTAGCTGATGACAAAGGAGTTGGCAGAGGGAGCAACCCAACACCAGTGAACTGTGCAAATGTACAATCTACTGAGTCTATGGTACCTGATGTATCTTCAAGTAACCAAAATACGACATCTAAGGAGCATAATCAGGAATCACTGATAACTAACAAGAACGTTGAAGCCAGTTCATTTGATTATGATGTGGAATCAAGTGAGAATGAAGGCAAGACTGAAGAAATGAAGCAATATACTGTAAATGCCACAACTTGCAATGAAACTGAAATTTTGTCAAAGTGGAAAAAATCTGTCTTACTACTTCACAATTTTAATGGGAAAATTGAAAAGTTGTGTGCCAAGAATAAGAAGTCAGTAATAAAGCATTACTATTGTTATCTCTGTTCGTATGGGACTTACTGTTTAAATGGTTTGTATAGCCATATTGTCAAAAGTCATTTGGATCCAACAGAAGCTATTTGTGCTAGCCGGTTTTTTGTTTGTACTCATTGCTATAAAATACAAACAGACTTGGCTACACTTAGAGCGCACGAAATTGATTATCATTTGTCAGAATTTCCTTGTTATTTTTGTGGAGTTTCCAAAAATTCTCTCAGGGACATGATATTTCACATTTGTAAAACACATAGTATGCTATATGTATGTTCAGTATGCAAAGGGGAATTTCTAGGAATAAATACATTAATAGCGCATCAAATGAAAGAAAAACATGATCATCCAAAGTCATCTAATGTTTATATTTGCCCGTATTGTTCTCTTAAATGTGCTACATTACGCATTCTGAAAAGACATTTGCTAAAAAAACATGTTGACAAAGCAATTCCGAATAAGAATGAACGTGTTTGCTACTCGTGTCAACATGTGTTCATGGATGATCAAGCTCTAAAGGTTCATCAAAAAGGCATTCAGGATGATGACGATGTACATTCAATTAACCCTTCTACATTGTCATCCATATCAGAACAGGTTGTTGCTCTATCTACTCCACTTGAGCCCTTGGATAGCCGATTGTATCGATTTGAACGGGTGTGGTGGACAGAATATCTTCTCAAGGTTAAAGATGTTGTTCGAACTGTTACTGTGGATGATGAGACCGTCTCTTATTCATATGGAGATTTAGTGTACACGTGCAGAATAGCAACTACTGTAGAGACTTGTCCGGACAAACTACCCATGGCAATGGATAAACTTGTTGAGATAGTATTGGAGAGGTTTAACAATGTGCACCAAAATGGTAAATTGTATCTGTCGAAACGTGTTTATGAGATGCTATCAGTGGTCTGTGTCAGTAAAGAATTTTTTAACTTTCTGAAGTCAATTGATATGCAGTACAAAGTTTGTTTTCTTATTCGGAAACCTCCTGATGACATAGAAAAGTTGTGCAACACTGCCATAATACTTATCAGAGGAGAGATTTACTCATATCCATATAGAGAGATCTTGAGCTATTGTTCAGTTGAAGCTGTTTATGTTGAGATAATGTCTGGTATAATTAATGGACTAGTGCAGCTTATTTTTGCAGAATTTCCTCAACTTAATCCTTGTGAATGTTTTAAATCTGAAGACTTCTATGAAATGGTGGCCACAGTTAGCAGAACGCCTTTGTTTGAAAGTCTCTTGGAATCGGTGGATCTGCAACGTCTTCCATGGAATACTGATGTAGGGCGTCATATTTATTCATTTCTGTTGAAATGTCACAGTGGTAAAATAAAATTTTCTGATTTTGATAGATGTCCAGCTATTGTGAAAAGTGCAATGTCTCCCACCATTGCCGCATCTTCGGAGACTTCTGTAGCTGCTGTAAGCAAGAGTGCAACAAGCAAGAACTTAAATGGTTTATCTTCAAGCGATTCTGATTCTGATGGAACTTCCAACAGATCTGTTGCATCACAGATAGTTCAAGTTGGTGATAGTGATAAACATGTAGCAGCTACACAGAGTGTTTCATGTCCTGAATCGGGTCAAAATATTGACATCAATTGTGAGCAAAGTAAACAAAAATGTCCAATTTCATCTGAACTGGCTAGTGTGTGGACTTATAGTAATGACTTGGTGGGGAAGGTTTCTGATAAAAACTTGAGTTCAAATATACAAAAGCTGGAGGAGCCATTGGTACAAAAACCATTAAAAAACTTCGCTGTTCATAGAAATCATTTGCTAGTGCAACAAATGTTTGATTTAAGTTTTTGGGCTTCTAAGTATGGTTTGAAAGGCATAGATGTTGATATGAATCGAGTAGTGCACATGCAAAGAGAAAATAAAGGTATTGAAGAAATGAAGAATGCTCATGATAATCAGCAGAGACCACTAAGAAATGAAGTCATAAAGGAAACTGACCATGATATATGTCTTACGGGAGTTGATGAAGTTGAAAAATATAAATCAACCATCTCTCAAAGTGAAGGACATATTGAGAACTCTGTAAGTAATGATAATGACAAGGGTGTAGTTGAAGAGGAATTGGATAATGGACCAATAACCAGAAATAGGAATAAAAGGGTCATTAAAGAGAACAGCGTGAGCAATGTTAGAAAAATGGACCGTGGAAATGGTTTTGGAAATATTGAAGTTGCTACAACTGTTTCACCTGACTTATGTACTAGTAGTCAAAGTAGTGCATCAGTGTCAAATGCATCTTCATTCGATCTGACCTCTCATTTAGCAATGCAGACTATTTCAAAAAACATAGGTACATGTTCAAGAGAGCACAGAGATAACCAGATACCTCTGTTAACTGACGAGGCTATAGAAATTGTGTACGGTGACTCGCAAGCTAGTGATTATAGTGATGAAGACACTCAAACGGTACCATGTCTGGGTCATTATGATGCTCAACCCTTCTGTATGAAAAACGGAAGAGAATTGTATCCAAAATGGAATTATTCACTTGTTATACTAGACACATTTAACAGGGGGATTGAAAGGTTTTGTGGCAAGACTATGACTTCTAGTCCTAAAGGTAGATTTGTTTACTGTTATCTCTGCTCATATGCAAACTTTAAAATGCAATATGTATATAAACACATAGTTGATGTCCACATGGATCCAGCAGAATCAAGAAATGAAAGCAAGGGTTTTGTGTGCTCTCATTGCAACATGGCATTGCAGAATTTTGGGGCTCTAAAAACCCACGAACTTCGTTGTCACCTGTCGGATTATCCTTGTTATTTTTGTGGTATTCCTATTAAAACTGTTAAGGGATTATTGCAGCACTTCTGTCATAGCCATAGTGAACAGTATGTGTGCGAAAGCTGTGGAGATCAGTTCATTGGAAAGAATGATTTACTTCAACATTTGAAGAAAATGAATCATAATTCATCTATGATAGCTTATGCTTTGATTTGCCTGTATTGCTGTTTTAAATGTCATTGTCCTTCAATCTTAGCAAAACACATCCAAGAGAACCATGTTGACAAACCAATTCCCAATCCATTTGAGTGTATGTGTTACTCCTGTCGACATGTATTTATGGATTGTCATGCATTAAAGGTTCACCAAAGTGGTAGTAAGAACAATGCAACTTTATATTCTCTGAATCATTCCATACTGCTATCAATATCGAAAAGGATTATTGCTATAAGAGGTAAACCTGATAATAGTAAGAACCAGAAAGTTGATGGAAGTCAGTTGTTCGGTTTTAAATGGAGCTGGTGGAAAGAATATGTTCTCAAGGTTAAAGGGGTTGTTCGAAGTGTAACAGTGAATGGCAGATGTTTTTCTTATCCTTACGGAGAATTGATACAAACTTGCAAAGTAACAAAAACATCTGATCATATGTTGGAAAAACTGCCCAAGGTTATCGACAAATTAACAGAGAATACTTTGCAACGGTTTGGACAATTGCAAAAATGCAGTAAATTGTCTTTGACTAAGTGTAATCAGGAGATGTTGTCTACAATCTTTGTGAGTGGGGAGTATTTGAATTTTCTGAAATCAATTGATATGGAGAACAAGCTACAGCTATTTTGTCAAAGTAGTCCTCATTACACTAACGACATATCTGTAGTACAAATTCGAGGAAAAATTTACAAATATCGATTCGCCGGGATTTTGAGGTATTGTGCCGTGGAAAATGTTAATTTTGAGTCAATGCCTGGCATAATTAATGGTTTACTTCAGATGGCCTTTGCAGACTTTCCTGACCTCGATCCCATCATGTGTATTCCGTTGCCTGACTTTTGGGAAATGGTTGCCACTATTAGCAGAACACCTTTGTTTGCTTATTTCTTGACAGGTGCTCTGTTGAAACCTTTGCCATGGAATAAACGTGTGGAACACCATATTCGTTCTTTTGTGTTCAAATGCCTCAGTGGCAAGATTGGGTATGGAGATACTAGTGCTTGGATATCTATTGTTAAAAATATGTTGTTTCTCAATACTTCTGCGTCTTCAGTCGAGGTTTGCGATTATAGTGCACAAATACATGCAGAACCTGGGATGGATATAATGTTCTGGAAAGCGATAAAGGAACCTTTACTTCAGCAACAAATGTTCGATTTAAGGTTTTGGACTTCTACATATGGAATGAAAGATATGGATTTTAGTTTGGAAGATCTTGATCGTGTGGAACGCCAAATTGCCCTTGAAAAATGTATGCAAGATGTTGATGCAGGTAAAGCATGTAATTCGAGAAGATCTGGAAGTAGTACAGATAAAGAGGATGGTAATATTGATGATTCTGTTGTCACGAAGGACAACATATGTAAAACTTATAATGAAGAGGAAAAGAATCCAAGTGACAGAAAGAGGAAGATTTCAAGCAGTTTACAAAAAGAAAAAGGACCAACTGAGATAGAAAAGAACAGGGCTGATAAAATTAGGAAAGTGACCTGTGACAATGCAATTAGAAATATTGTTGTTTCTAAAACTGTTCAACCATTCTGTATAATAAAGCCGAAGAGATTCAAGTGTTCAGCTGTTGTTCTTGAGAGAAGTATCATTGCAGAGAAAATGGCTGCAGAAATCATTCAGGCCAAAAAAAACGTCCGAAGGAGAAAAATAACTAGAAACTATCTTCAGAAGGAACTAAATAAGGAACAGCAATTAAGTAAGGGAAATAGTATTGAGTTGAAACAAAAGAAAAGCAAAAATAGTGAGTCAAGAAGTGAAGAAAAGACTGAAGAACCAGTGAATAATAGCGCAGATTCTAACAAATTGATTTTCAACTTCATACAATGTGTGAACAATGAAATAGACAGGACTGAAAGTGATGGTGATAAAAATGTGGATGAGAATGTGAAGATTTCTGCAGAAGATAAAAATTACAATGATGCTCCCAAAACAGTAGACTGTGGTAGCAAGGATTCAGAGCGTGATTCAGAAACAGAGGTGGGACTTAAAGGTAATGATGGAGACTGTAAGGGGACAAGTACTTGTTTTGAGGAACACTTGAAAAAGACTGGTGGCAAAAATGGTACAAATCTGAATGCTTCTGAATTGTCCGTAAACACTTCCAGTGAGAACATGTGTAATCATTCAGATGTCAATGGTCAATTAAATGCTTTATCTAGAGAAACAACAGCATCAACCGATTTCGTGATAGAAGAAATTGACCCAAGTTATTCCATGGCATCAAATTGTGATGAACATTTCTCTCTAGCTGATATGAATGAAGCAAATGTGATGAGCTCAACAAATAACGGGTCACCATGCCTGCAGGGTAGATCCTTGACTGGAAGGATTTGTAGATTACCTTCATCAACCTGTGAAGCTGGAAGCATTAGTACTCAGGCTAAATCTTGCAATCAAACCAGTATGACATCTGCTTTTACAACTAGAATTCATCCAATGCCATTTATAATATATAATTACCCAGAAGCATCGGATGGTACAGCTCATAAGAGAAAATATGCAAATATTTTGCCAAGATGGCCAACACAAACATGTGCAACACAAACATGTGACATAAGACGATCAAAAAAAATTAAAACCATTCAACCACTTAGTCAAAATCCAGATGAAATTATGCCAAAAGTTCAGACTCAACAGTGTCGCACGCAATTGGTATATGTTCCTATAAGTCCTCAAGTACAAATGCAGAGGGTTCAGCCCCCTACCAGTGCAAACAGTTTGCATCAGCTTGTTCAAGTTCCATCCGGCTTGTGTCAATCTCTTCAAACTTCAAATGGTATCCAGCATGAAGGTCAAAATGCATCTGTATTGCAGAGGTTCGTTCAAACACCACAGCAGGTTATAGTTCAGACTGGGATAAATTTGCCACAATCAATTAATTCTACTGGTAACCAACTACAAAGCGCTACTGTTCAGGTAAATTCAAACTCACTAGATGAATGTGCACAACAAAATACTGCACAATATAAGACACTTGGTAGACACTTCAAAGCTGTGAAAATGCAAGATGGTCGGTTGTTACTTGTTCCAGCGAATCAAAGTACACCAAGATTAGGTTATGAAGAAGATGCACCTCAGCTTCCTCAGCTAAAATTGTCCAAGACATCCAGTGGAAAGTTAATTCTGACTCCTACGCTTAATGCTCAGCAGAATTTGCCTGACACATCTCTTCAGTCCGTTGTAAACCAAATCAGCGATTGTCCTACTGCACAGTCCCTTCAAAGCTTCCACCCTTCAACAGTTCAGCACCCAGTTTCCATTTCATCCTGTACTTCATTAGCATCTCAAGTACATGTAAAAGAAGAACTTGATTTGTTGCCTGTTTCATCCAGTACTTCATTAGCATCTCAAGTTCGTGTAAAAGAAGAACTTGATTTGTGGCCTGCATCATCATGTGCTTCATTAGCATCTCAAGTTCGTGTAAAAGAAGAACTAGATTTGTGGCCTGCATCTCATGAAAGTTGTGTGACACAAGGTCAAGGATTGAATACACAAGGTCAAGGATTGAATACACAAGGTCAAGGATTGAATACACAAGGTCAAGGATTGAATACACAAGGTCAGCCTTACGGCTCATCGCATCCAGTTTCGGTTTGCCGTATTACCCAATCATCTAATGTTAAACTGGATTCTTTACAAACACTACAAAGTCCTTTACTTGCTCCAAATGTTGAAAGTGATGAGACGGTCAATAATTTGAAGTCTGAACCATTTGATACCAGTGATCTACTTTGACAATGAACTGACAGAACAACACAAAACGCTTCTGGTGAGATTATTTTGTTATCTTTATGTTAGCTCAGTTGGTCAGGGCTTGAGTTCCAAGCGGGGCAGGTAATATCCTCCTGTGGCATTTGGAAATGGTCAGTTTTCACTCACTGCTGATTCATGTGGATGAGTTCTCAGCTGCTTGCGGAAGAAGTTAGTACTGGTTGATACTTAATTCCAGGAAAACTTGGTAGGTCAATTGACGTCCAATAATATATGTAACTGAAGCAAATGTTGGAAAATTGTCTTCAACCCGGTAAAACACACAAAGAAGCAAATTGGTTCACCCATGTCAGTCTGTCGGTTGATCATTGTTGTATGCTCGATAACTCGGAGTTGAACCATCGCTGTAAATTTGTGGAATGACTGCATATGACATCCCTTCACATTATTGGGTTATAAGGTTATTAACATCATGCCGACTGAAGGTTACTGTTTGTTCGTGCAATTTGACTGTGGTCGCTGCCTGATAGCTGTAATATTGTTTCTTTTATCCAAGCCATGTTCATATTGAAGATGGTTTCACTATGTAATCTTGGTCAATAGTTCCAAAAATGGCAGGCGCTCAGGTGAGCGTTTCAGGGTCATCATGAACCTCTTGTTTTTATATTTTTCACTTACAACCAATATACTCCCACGAATATTTCTTGTATATGTATTTAGTAAATAGGTCAAAGGACAAGAAACACTGACCAACCTTACAGATAATGGAAACTTTCATATTGTCATCTTCGATTATGTACATGTATTTACTATTGCTAGTGAATATCTACAATTGGAGTATGAGGTATGTCCAAAAAGAAAATAATGCGGATAATGAAAATACATGTATAACACTATATTCACGAACCTGTTGCGAAACGTTATACAAAAAAATGTGGAGTTACATAAAATAATAACAAAATAATGCAATATTCACAACAGCCACTGTAGGATATGCAGCACACATCGCAATATCACATTGACAGTAGCGTCACAATTCACTTAAATTTTTTCAAAATAGATGCCTCCGTATTCAATGTTCTATTGGTGACGCCGCACCCACTTCTGGTAAATTGTGTCACACTTTGTTCATTCCAAGGCGGGATGTTAATATATTATGCACTGTCCCGTGACTAAGTCCAAGGCGTTCACTAATGTTGTGCACACTCACCGACGGTCTTCCATGGTCAACGATGCATAACCGACACAATGATTTTGGCGTTAACTTTCTTTGGTAAACACCCCTGGCATCATCCTTGCTGGATACCCCCCCCCCCCTGAAAAAACGTTGATGCCACTTATATACAAGTGAACGGGAAACTGATGAATATCTTGTGGTTGTCTGTAATATTTTCATAGTGTCCGTGGGTGCTTTATCCCATGTAACACGCAATTCAATAGTAAGTCTGCTGTTATTCAGCATCAAAAGACGCCATTTTTTCAATCAAAATCAATAGGATGCGATGCGAAGTTTGTATGCCTACAGCACGTTGTACAACTGACACCGTTAAAAATTGCAGGAAATAACGTCACTATTATTAACATAAGTCAAAATAATAACTTTGATGCTCCTTTTCGCGTCATAAAAATCGTGATACTTTAACTGTTAAAAAATAACAATTACTTACATATCTTGGACTGCGCCGGTATGTGCAAAATGTGAATATTTGTTTATTTCATAATGTTTTTTAATTTTTTAATTAAATCATGCCAACTCATGGGAATTAAGTCAATGACGATATTAAGCTATATTACCATGATATATTGACATTGAAATTATAAACATCAAAGTTGTCAACAAACTTTTTGGACATACCTTGTATATTGTAATATTCTGGCACTTTCATTAGTAACTCACACTTTATTGGCTTTTTCAGGTGTGGTCTGCTGTTGTGTGGATGACGTGTTACTGATTCATGTTTCCATTAATAGGAATTACAAGAAATCGCGGCAGGAAATGATGCTGAAAGGCAAGGGTTTGTCTTTCATGATGGAACTAACTTTTCTATCTCCGTGACATGCATTTATTAACACAAATGGAAACAACCGAAACAGTATGATATATTTGTATTGTGTTTGAGTTCAGCTTGAAATTGTCAGGCCTATAGGAATATTATATATGTCTGTACATCGGTATGCATTTATATTGTTGCATAAATACATTGTTGTACATAATTGTATCATTTTGATTTTACAACTGTTAAAATCTGTACTTTTATTTGATATTTAATTTTCAGTATTGTTCATGTTTTTGATACAACACTCTTCTCAATATATAATGTCATTGTAAGTCTTATACATGGTATGTGAAACTGTCATTGTAAGTCTTATACATGGTATGTGAAACTGTCATTGTAAGTCTTATACATGGTATGTGAAACTGTCATTGTAAGTCTTATACATGGTATGTGAAACTGTCATTGTAAGTCTTATACATAGTATGTGAAACTGTCATTGTAAGTCTTGTACATAGTATGTGAAACTGTCATTGTAAGTCTTGTACATGGTATGTGAAACTGTCATTGTAAGTCTTGTACATGGTATGTGAAACTGTCATTGTAAGTCTTGTACATGGCATGTGAAACTGTCATTGTAAGTCTTATACATAGTATGTGAAACTGTCATTGTAAGTCTTGTACATGGTATGTGGAACTGTCATTGTAAGTCTTATACATGGTATGTGAAACTGTCATTGTAAGTCTTATACATGGTATGTGAAACTGTCATTGTAAGTCTTATACATAGTATGTGAAACTGTCATTGTAAGTCTTGTACATAGTATGTGAAACTGTCATTGTAAGTCTTATACATAGTATGTGAAACTGTCATTGTAAGTCTTGTACATGGTATGTGAAACTGTCATTGTAAGTCTTGTACATGGTATGTGAAACTGTCATTGTAAGTCTTATACATAGTATGTGAAACTGTCATTGTAAGTCTAATACATAGTATGTGAAACTGTCATTGTAAGTCTTATACATGGTATGTGAAACTGTCATTGTAAGTCTTATACATAGTATGTGAAACTGTCATTGTAAGTCTTATACATGGTATGTGAAACTGTCATTGTAAGTCTTGTACATAGTATGTGAAACTGTCATTGTAAGTCTTATACATAGTATGTGAAACTGTCATTGTAAGTCTTATACATAGTATGTGAAACTGTCATTGTAAGTCTTGTACATGGTATGTGAAACTGTCATTGTAAGTCTTATACATAGTATGTGAAACTGTCATTGTAAGTCTTATACATAGTATGTGAAACTGTCATTGTAAGTCTTGTACATGGTATGTGAAACTTTGGGTGATTGTTGTTTAAAAATGGGTAAGATTTATGTAATTATATGTTCATATTTTTATGTTGATCAGAAGAAACTACAAGAAATATTGTCATTTATATAATGTTTACTAAGAGCATGGTTTTATTATTGATAAACCAGATTCAATTATTTTTACTAGAGTTATTGCCCTTTAATTAAAATCCATAACAAACTTGAAAGTTGACTTCTCTACTACCAGCTATCTGTTATGAAACACGGATATCTATGGTGAGGCTATTTTCATTATATAGCCATATAGTATTAGTTATACAGGTTGTTGACAGGATATATGGGGTAATATAACCTGTCTGTGTACCATATAACCTGAGGCGTTAGCTGAGGATTATATGAATCGCAGACATGTTATATTCCCCCATATACCCTGTCAACAACCTGTCTAATGAATTTATAATACTGCAAATCCATGTTTTCATACGAATTTAGTTAAACAAGCAATGTTTCGATGGCTAGCTCTCTAGATCTAATAATTAGATCTGTGTATTTTTGCTGTTTTTGGCTCACAAAATTGTTTAGAGTGTTTTAGTTATGTATAATATAAGTAATTAAAACGTATTCCTAATAAAATATATCGGGAATTACTTGCTATAGATCAGATTTCTTTTATTTCACTTGCACGTATATTGCCTGTATTGTATACCCCATAAGGTACCTCAATACACATGGTTAAGCGCGCGCTTGATTCTGAAATTCATTTTCAAGCGTCTGATCACATGGACTTTATCAAGCTGAATTTAGCTCAAATCTATCGTTTTGAATATTAATACAAGAACACATGTAATCTTTTCAATATTTATTAACTCGTGTATGAAGATCAATTGTCAATTTCTGGTAACTTGCAGACATCAAGCGATAAATATTTTCAAGCTGAGCCTTCAGCAAAAATGGCCACGAGGCGCATGAAGGGGAAATTAGTTTGCATGTCATATACCCTGTCAGCGCCGTGTATATAGAATATCATACGCGAGCCTTTAACCAATGAAAATACTGGATTTTTATTTGCCGTATTATAAACTTTTATATATCTTTTTGTAATCTGCCGTGAACATTCAAGCTATTATTGTTTAGACGATCAGCTGACTCCATGGCAACAAAACGCTAATTCGAACTTGATCGGTTAAGTCATTTCTGTTCAAAGGCAGATTATTGTAAAATATTTTAATCAGAATTGCATAGACATTGTTATCATTTAGAAGATATCGAGGGTTCAGCGCAAGACTATACTAACTCCTATGTATTTATATAGGAGTAAGTGTAGTCTTGCACTGAACCCTCGGTATACAGGATGCAGATGCACAGTTACCATTCAAGCTATTTACTACCATCATGGTCCTCTTTTTTATGTACCAGTATTCGGATCTTAAATTCAAATTCAAATCTGTTTGATTACAATTTGTATGGATAATCAGTTCATTCAATTTATTGATGTATGATTATTTCTATGTCAGTTCTGTATTAACGTGGGATTTGTTAATGTTAACATGTTCTCCCCCGGAACGGAAAATACCGGACATTTGCATTGTTGTTCTTGTACATATACCCTTACTGTATACATGTATACATGGTTGAAAATAAAAGTTGAAGTTGTAAAACTACTTGGATGTATGAAATGTAAACATGTCTTAGTTTTGTTTCTCGTAAAGATTGTACATTTTAGCCTATGTTTTTTATGTATTTTTATGTAATTTACCACTTAATGTAAATAAAAACTTATTCTAGCAAATGTTTGAAATGACACGGTTTTGCTATACCTCAATTACTAGTTTGTTACAACTTGTGATATATATCATTTTTTGAATCACAAGTTGTAGGTAAAATTCACCAATATTGGTAGCAAATCATGTGAATATTCATTTTATTCAACATTGAAAGGAGGATTAATGCTTTAAGTTATATCTAGGAAGTTGTTGCATCAAGAATCTTATTGGTTGCAACAAGAAATTTATTGAATCTGTGACTAAACATGTTTCATGCTATTGTACATGTTTGCTGTTATAAACATGTATCATGCTATTGTACATGTTTGCTGTTATAAATATGTTTCATGAATGCAATAAATGTTCATTTTATTGTGTTTATTATTTGTTGTCATTGTATGAACATCTAAAGTGGCTTTATGTTTTTTATGTAGTTAATGTATACATGTAAAAATGCATTTTTGAATATTTGGTTAAGTCATTCTTGCCAACAAAAATATTTTCATTTTGAATTTATATCCCTGTTAGTCTACTCCTGTTAGTCTACTCCTGTTAGTCTATTCCTGTTAGTCTATTCCTGTTAGTCTACTCCTGTTAGTCTACTCCTGTTAGTCTACTCATGTGCAGCGCTATACAAACAGTTAACAGCGCTTAACAAACAGACTATTAACAACGCCAAACAAACAGTTAACAACACAAAACAAACAGTTAACAGCGCAAAACAAACAGTAAACAGCGCAAAACAAACTGTTAACAGCGCCTTACAAACGGTTAACAGCGCCAAACAAACAATTAACAGCGCTTAACAAACAGACTATTACCAACGCCAAACAAACAGTTAACAGCGCAAAACAAACAGTTAACAACGCAAAACAAACAGTTAACAGCGCAAAACAAACAATTAATATCGCCATACAAACAGTTTACATCGCTTAACAAACAGACTATTAACAATGCCAAACAAACAGTTAACAGCGCCAAACAAACAGTTAACAGCACCAAACAAACAATTAATATCGCCAAACAAACGGTTGACAGCGCCAAACAAACAATTAATATCGCCAAACAAATGGTTGACAGCGCCAAACAAACGGTTAACAGCACCAAACAAACAATTAATATCGCCAAACAAACGGTTGACAGTGCCAAACAAACAGTTAACAGCGCCAAACAATTAATATCGCCAAACAAACGGTTGACAGTGCCAAACAAACAGTTAACAGCGCCAAACAAACAATTAATAGCGCCAAACAAACGGTTGACAGTGCCAAACAAACAGTTAACAGCGCCAAACAAACAGTTAACAGCGCCAAACAAACAGTTAACAGCGCCAAACAAACAATTAATAGCACCAAACAAACAATTAATAGCACCAAACAAACAATTAATAGCACCAAACAAACAGTTAACAGCGCCAAACAAACAGTTAACAGCGCCAAACAAACAATTTATAGCGCCAAACAAACAGTTAACAGCGCCAAACAAACAATTAATAGCACCAAACAAACAATTAATAGCACCAAACAAACAATTAATAGCACCAAACAAACAGTTAACAGCACCAAACAAACAGTTAACACCGCCAAACAAACAATTAATAGCACCAAACAAACAGTTAACAGCGCCAAACAAACAATTAATATCGCCAAACAAACAGTTAACAGCGCCAAACAAACAGTTAACAGCGCCAAACAAACAATTAATAGCACCAAACAAACATCGCTTAACAGATAGTTAACATTACCAAACAAACTGTTAACAGCGCCAACTAACAATTAACAGCGCCAAACAAACAGTTAACAGCGCCAAACAAGCCGTTTTCAGCGCCAAACAAACAGTTAACAACGATAACTATTCTCAAACAAGTATCTTGCAGGTATTATGATTATGAATTACTTCAACAAATCCTTATAACTTCTAAAACAATGATTCGTCGTCAATTAACATTATGTTAACAAAAATGGAAAAGTGTCGTCACAAACAATTCCTAACCAATTTGAATTATTAGCCATTGGTTTCGGGACTGAGAATATTCTATTACAAAAAATTAACAGCACCGAACGTACCTACACATTGCAAGTAGTAGCCTAATACATGTACATTGATGTATGGTTCAATATCACATACATGCATGTAAATGAATAATAGAAGACGCACATGACCGTTAGCTAAGTAGATTTCTTCGAAAGAAAACATAGCACTTCTTATTTTAACAATTACTATCAACCATCTGACATATACATGGATATTCTGATATTCTTAGATACAAGTACTACATTTTTTTTCCCAATTAGTCTTGGTATGTACAAAACTTGCTTCAAGCGTTACTGTTGACACATCTTCCAGGAAAGTTATATCTATATATTACAGCAAAGCTTCATTGTCATATTATATTGTTTATCAATAACAATTTTGGACCACTGGTTCATGTCTGAGATTTTCCAAATACAGCTGCTGTTCTGTACTCAGTCTCCAATAATAGTTTGAACTCAACTATCATCGGTTGTGTTTTTTCATATATTAAACATTTCACTCTAGTAAAAGGCACATTGTGAATCGCAGACATGTTATTGACTTTTGGAAGTCTAGGATATTGTGCCTACGCATCTGAATGATTTAAATGGTGCCTAACGTCTCACATGATGCAATACTCTCATTAGGATATGGGGCTATAGACTTCCTTACATGTTGTTATGAGTACTATCTATTATTCGGTTTTGAAATCCTTCGATACATTGACAATGTTACACTGGCTTTCTCCTACTCTCACTACACGTTTCTCTATAAATGTCATACATTAATGAAAGAGACAGTCCTGGTACAAGGGATTCCCTTTGACTGGAAGACCCACTGTTATTATGGTGATAGATTATGTATAAGTTGTACTCAAAATCGAGCGTGAGGATGCTTGCTGGTGTTCCATAAAGCACATCCATACAAAGACTTCGGTAGTATAACATGTTTGTAGATTTTGTTGCAGGACTGACACTCGCAGTTTGGACAGAATTGTTCATGATGCTTAGGACTGTACATACCGCGTAGTTTTCTACAAGATTCGCTCATGTTATCAGAGCAGCACATATATGTGTCGAGTCTAATTCCAAGATGAACGTATGGATCATTTTCAATAATTGCACTATCACCAATGTGCCATGTTTAAAAGAACATGTTGGAATAATTCCCAATTTACCTAAATCGAAGGTAAATTACATATTGAACAAGTTGGGTATAAATCTACAAATCTTGGCGTCAAATACCCCGCTAACATCTAAATTACAGTATAATCTCTCATAAAGACCATCTCGAAATGAGGACCACCTCCTTAATACGACTCTAGATAATCACACTTCCTTCACAACTCATTTCACCGTTCTTCAGAACAAGTAGTCCTATTATCGAGGTTTCACCGTATTTAGAAGGGAGGCTACTCGTGAGGCCACATCCATTTATCATAGTGTTGACAGCAGATTGACCAATTAACGTCAAGTGATACCGTGGGAAATAATTCCATTCCTATGAGTCATACAAAGTAAATCAAAGCACTGAAAGAACTTTTTGCAGATGAATTTTCCGAAGGTTTCCACTGTTGGTTCCGCTTTGAACACATCGTGGCAACCAAATTTTTTACATCGAAAGTGATATTACTTAACGCTCAGTTTAGAAACGAAGATCGACGTGCATCTTCATTCGATCAAGAATAGTAGGCATTTATTAAAACCGCGTTGATTAACCTTTATTATCACATAATTTCACGACATTACAAACAGTTTTTGTGTGAAAATGCTAGCCATTGCAAGGTTATTTGGAATATTATTGGACTTGAAACAACCTCGAGAAAGCTTAACTGATTCTTATTGATGAGACTAATATTTTCAAAAATCATTCTGAGCGATTTGGTGAACAACTTCGCATGTTTGGAATTAAATGCTGAAATTAGTTCTTCCGTTATATAGATAATTTGGAACCATGTTTAACCATTGCAGAAAATATTTTAATTTTACGAATGTTTCAACAATGTTCGTATTTGTTTAGTGTTGTGTGTTTGCGTCTTTCATGTTACATATATCCATTACATGATGGTTGTTTTGGAGTTATGATAGTAATACTTACCAAAAGCTCTTTGAGTTGTCGTCTGCTTGATTATCTATACGTTACATAAGTTAAACAATAAGGCTTGGTTCTTCATGACCATGTTCGCTAATGTTGCGACATTCGGTCAAATGTCGTTTTGATTTGTTTGTTTTTATCAGGTTTGACGCCGTGTTTCAGCATTTGTTCAGTCATATACGGCGGCGAATGTCGCTTTTACCCTGTTTCATATAAATACGGTGGTCAGTGAATCAGTGTTGCTCGGTTCAGTTCAATCGTCACAGAAGTCTGACTTCTCAGTTTTAAAATTATAAGAATTCGTATACATTAGATTAAATCCACATTCTCATTTCTTGTTTAGATAAGGTCAAATTTCATTTTTGACTCAAAATTACAGGAAAGAAAGTGTATGAAAATGCTAGGGATTTGTTGTACACATTTGAGTAACAAACAGCTGATAAAAGTCATGGATTCACCAATATATGACTAAGCAATTAGTCACTAAATGAGTTTTCACCATCTAGTGTTTATATAGGCGTGGAGACGGTGATTTCAATGTTTGGTGGAATAACAACATTGTATTTAAATGGTATTTTAGAAAGCGAATGGCACGGGATTTTCGTGTGTAGCTAGTCACGTGGTCGGAAAGATATCTCGTGGAGTTTTCTTACAGATGACTTTACATGACCACATTATTCTTATGGTGCGTGTGGTAGGAACTCCACGTGGTAGCCATGGTAACATGCCGGACGGTACAGTGTAGAAATACCGAGGTGCGTTTTTTAGAGGTAGGAAAAGTAGAATTCTACCTAGCGCTGGGTAGGGAAAGTAGCGCTGCCGTTTCTTAAATGTAGGGAAAGTAGCACCTATCTTTAGATAGGTAGCGTGTTTTGACAGTGCTAGCTTTGCTAAACAAAATGGCGTCCATGCGGAACAGTGTCGTGTGGTCTGGCGCGCGCCATTTTGTAGCTAGCGAATCGTTCAAGCGTTTTTTTAGACGGCTACCTTTTCTACATTGGCTAACTTTTCTTGCTTATTTCCCCTACCTCTAAAAACGCACCTCCGAACAACATTGTGTCACAGGGTCATTAGTGTCGGGCCTCGTTGTCCAATACTTTCTATATATTGTTAAATGATAACAGTATAAGCATGTATCACACAAAACCATTGGTACGGGCCTCACATCACACATTTACATTCATGATGCACGGACTGTGTTTCCTGAGGTGCGTTTTTTAGGTACATTCATTTATAAACACAGTACTTGTTGAATTACCTGTGAGCAATTAATTCAGTCATTAGACCATGAAAACTGTCTACATTGACCATTAGCTATTCCAGTGAGTTGAGTATGAGTGAGGTTTGTGAATACCAAATCTTTACTTGACCGACACTAACTTTACCATCACTCCAGCTCAGTAACACTCGAGTGTCACTTAGGTGAGTGATCTATGAGTGGAGTGTAGGTTTTGAATATTTTGACTATTTCTGCCAGTCAATTTTTAAAGATGTTATATATATGTGGTGGGTTTATGGTGTAGACCCAGGGCTGGCGAAGATGTTGGATTTTGTCTGAGATTATCTTGTAATCCAGCATCCCATGTATATAATTTTTAATTCTTCAAATTACAAACTTTCTAGTCAATGATTACTGTTGAGGATTGATTGCTTAAAGATACATCTGGCTCATCTGAACATGAACATGTTTGAATTTGCTTTATCCAGTATTGTTGTTACATTGGCTAAACATCTCGAATAAGAGCCATTGCAATGTATAACTGATCGAAAATGTATTTTTTTACCATATTAACAGACAAAACTTGTAAAATACCAGCAACTTGATTGTTAAAAAATTTTTTTTTAATTTTATGATGTACAAACATCTTTCTTTCAACAAATACGGATCAATACACTATGAGTTCATTCTGTGTTAATGCATGTTGATTGATGTTTTAACTATAGGAAATATGTGTTTCATGTTTGTTTAGGTAAACAAATGAACACAAAAATTTAGCATAATATTACTTTAATACTGTAATAGTTTGTGAGTGTTATTATAATGTTATTATAGCAAAAAGTCACTGATTCACAAGTTATACCGACTTATGATAACTAATGGTAAAAACTTACCACTGATATAATATGGAAGTGCAGTAGATAATGTGATAATTGTTATACAAACAAGTCACTAGATCTATACCAAGTAAACAAATCCACAGTCCAGCTATCGACAGCCCCAGGCCTTCAGTGCTCACTGTGAGTGCTTTGATATAAAACTGTTTCAGGTGTGTATTGAGTGATAAATTTCAGTATGTTTTTGTATTGGCCTGCTGAGTTGCTTTGTTCACTCATATTTGTTACTGGCTCATTCATTGGTTGACAGATTTGGTTTGTCCTATCAGATTTGTTTTAAATTTTGGTGGGAAACCATTAGTTGTTGGTGACAAGCAGGACTTGCAAACTTGGACAATTTGAGATTGGACTTTAGGATATTCAAATTATTCAACTATGGATTGTGTGTTGTATAACAGATGATGAATTTGCAGTTAGTATATTTTTTATTTTTCTCTTTGAAATGACTGTATTTGTAGTTGTTTTATCATAGATTGTTTGCTTCCCAAAACACACCATATACCCGATCGCAAGTTTCTCTATCTCAGTGGCAAGGTCATTTTCAATCAGTTTTTCAGTCTAATGTACTTGATGACAATTAAACATACCTGAACATGATAGAAATGATATTCAAAATAACTTTAAAACTGTAAGTGATGTTGAAGATATTTTGTTTAACAGTCACATCACTGATAAAGAAATTCCGACTGCTATAAACGAATTGAAACGTAACAAGGCGTCTTCAGGATATTTGATCCCAGAACATTTCATTTTAATAGTTGTTACCATAAATATGTGCATAATATTTAACAGGATATTCTCCAGTTGTATATTTCCTGAAAAGTGGTCCGTTTCTGAACTTGTACCTGTACATAAAAAAGGCCCTATTAATAATCCTGATAACTATATATACAAGGCTACAAGCATCTTAAATAAACGCCTTACTTTTTTGCTAATGCATTCGACAGAATAACTGAAGCACAAGCTGATTTCTTGTGCTGGATATTCTACAATTGGTAAAGTTTTTTTTGTACTCTTTAGCAAATAAATACCTGAATGCAGAACATTGTATGTAGAAAAGTTGAGTACAATTCATTATTTAAATACCCTAAATATGACGTATGTATGTTATGCTAATTCATGCTTTATTTTTTCTTCTCACAGGCTGGAGTTGGCGTGATGGCGAAGAACTTGGTGAAGATGTCAAGATGAAGTGGACTTTGGTGAAAAGCTGAGTACAATACATTATTTAAATACCCTAAATATGTAGTATTTATGTTATGCTAATTCGTTCGTTCGTTCTTTTTTCTTCTCGCAGACTGGAGTTGGCGTGATGGCGAAGAGTGTGCTGACGATGATGGCGAAGAACATGGCAGAGATGTCGAGAAAGGGGGAGAAAACCTTTGTTAAGTTACCAATTACTTCTCAAACAGATACATGGTATATCATATATTGTGGCATCATATTTTATACCCTGATAGCAAATGTATTGAACATCCAATTTTCAGTGTTAAAGAATATGTTTATTGTCTATTTTCATTGTTTAATTTATTGAGATTATTACAATCTTTAACAAAGTAAAAATCTCAATATTGTAGCTGATGAAACACATGTCTGATGACATTATTATGAGTTGTATATTGTTCTAGTTGTATGTTTGTCTATCTCAATTTTTTCCCTTGTATTGATTACCTATTTATGCATTTTACTGGATGAGCTGTTACTATTTAAATGTCATTTCTATAAAAATAATTAATGATTATTATAATTTCAGGACACTGAACTATAGACGAATTGTGGAGGTGATAATAGATTGAGCTTACATGTTCGAGCTTCTCTAAGTAGTTGTGAAGTGAATCTGTAAATTCTCGTTGAACATTTGGTATAGATGGAATATTGAGGATATGTAAGAAACGAACTGCCCAAGACTGAAAAATAAACAACAGTGACAAGCTATAGAAGATGAAGATGATGTGAGGAACACGCCCTCAACATGGATTGGATGCAACATGAAGAAATGCATTCAACAAGGTGGTAATTTACCATTTCCTAATCCTAAGCAAGAATAGCTGTTCTTTCATTATTATTTGTACAACTAATTATTTATGCACATCTTTTCTATTCAATTAAAAAGCAGATATTAATATTGGAACTTAAAAGTTTAGTAATATCTGGTAGAATGAATTGTTTGCATACACAGTGAAACCTCAATGATGAGACCATCCTTGAGACCCTTGAAAACTGGTCTAATTATTGAGGTGGTCTAAATATTGAGGTTGAATAATGAGTAAAACAGTGAAAATGGACCTGAAATCTGTATTAAATGATTTTAAATGAATATGTTTGGAATGCTGTGGTTGCCCCTTGTTTCCCAATCCGTTTTCTATAAAGTACACCCACACGTTTGTCTTTCAGTCATATAATATGCAAAATCAAATATTGCTGATCTGAAATTTTGGTTTAGTTTAGCATATTTTAACGAATGTTTTCATTTACAGGCTGATACCATTTGTTGATTCACCAGATACAACTTCTCGCACAGATACATGATGCGTCAGAAATAATAAGATCAGCTTTTATATCCTGGTAAGAAATTTATCAGACTTCCGTGTCAACGAAATTAGAATATGCTGTTGTTTATGTTAATTTATTGATGTTACAATCTTTAGTAAACTGAAACCTCAATATGGTAGCCGAGGAAACACTTGTCTAACAACTTGTCTGATGAAATTATGAATTGTATACGGGCTTAGGCTTATGTACGTCTTACTCAAATATTTAGCCTAGAAGACCGTAAGAAAACTGCATTCATTACCAAGTATGGACTGTTTGAGCATGCTTTGGCTTATGCAATGCTCCGGCAACCTATGCTCGGGTCACGAATCTAGTTATGCGTGGTTTAACTTGGGAGACCGTTTTAGCCTTTCTAGATGACATTGTTGTGCTAGGTACTAGCTTCGATGATCATATGGAAAACTTGGAGCAAGTATTGAAGAGATTTCGACAACATTTACTTAAGCTCAAACCCAAGAAATGCTGTTTCTTTCAGAAGGAAGTTGAGTTTCTTGGTCGTATTGTGGGCAATGACCGCCTGGCGATGTCTAAGGCTGACATCCAGGTAGTTATTGACTGGCCGATACCCAGATGTTCGAAAGATGTTGAGAGGTTCATGGGCTTAGCTAATTACCATAGGAACTTCGTCAAGGAATTCTTGCGCTTAGCGGAACCCTTGTACGCAGTTACTAGAAAAGATCAGTTCATTTGGGGTGAGAACCAAGCCGATGCTTTCAACAGTCTTAAATCAGCATTGACTGAACCACCGGTGTTAGCATTGCCTAACACCGCAGATCCATTCATCTTAGACACTGATAGCTCAGATTATGCAATCGGGGCTGAATTACTTCAAATTCAAAATGGGGAAGAAAGGGTAGTTGCCTATGGCAGCTATTCCATGACCAAAGAACAACGCAGATATTGTGTAACGAGGAAGGAACTCCTGGCAATAGTTAGATTTACTCGGCAATTTCAACACTATTTGCTGGGGCGGCCTTTCACTGTCAGAACTGATCACTCAAGCTTGACATGGCTATTACGATTTCGGGAACCTCAGGGGCAGTTGGCGAGATGGATGGAAGAGCTATCCCAATATAATATGTTGCTGCAACACCGAAGCGGCCGGAAACATGACAACGCAGATGCACTGTCGCGGTTGCGGCAACTGACAGTCAGTGTGACGCTTATCGTGTGGGAATCCGACGGGAACAACTACCCTGTGGTGGATGTCGTTACTGTACGAAGGCCCATGATAATTGGGGACCGTTCACAGATCAGGTGGACGAAGCAGTTCCATTGGTGTATGGGGGTCCCACTACGCATGGCCAGGCGGGTCACCGGGTTTCGGTATAGATATTACATCTATACCAGGTTTTACGAGTTCGCCCAACTCGGCTAACACTGAGGGGGGTAAGACGCCAAGGAGTGGAGCTGAAGAAATCGAAGTAAGACATGTCAGCAAAGAACTCAGGCCGGCATTGGCAGAGGTACACAAGTCATTCCACTTTACTGAGAAATCTATTTTTAGTCCGAATTTAATACATGAGCAACCTTATGTATTGAATGTTAATACTTTGACTGATACAATTTTTAATTGCCTCGAAGCACCAGTCTGGCGACCCAGTCCGATAGATGAATGTGACGTTGACTACCTTAGACAGGTAGTGGAGAGCATACCATGGGATCTAAGGGAAAGTTTAAACCTTGGTGATCTTACGGTATGTATGGTAACCCGCAGCAAGTCTGATGTGCAGAGAGCCGATAACACACTAGCTTTATAGTAGTATATCCTGTAATGCTAGTGGACATGAACCAGTAACTCAGAGTATTTGGGGTATTAGTTTACCCGAGCTTATTAAAGCGCAAGAACAAGACCCTGATCTGTTTTTGATGATAGATTGGCTGAAAAATCAACATTCGCCTAGAGAATCAGAGTTGTTCATGTCAAGCCCCGCTGCCAAATCATACTGGTTAAACAAGGAATTACTCTTGTTTATAGATGGCGCTTTGTACATGAATTGCCCTCATTACGATGATAAGTTGTTGTTGTTGCCTGTTAGCCTTAGAGAAAAAGCCATGAAACTTAGCCATGAGCTTCCATCCTCTGGTCATCAGTGAGTCAAACGCACCAAGGAACGTGTGAAGGAGAAGTACACCTGGTATGGTCTTGGGAAGGACGTGAGTAACTTTGTTGCAGGATGTGAAGCTTGCAACCAGTGTAAGAAAGTTGACAGAAAAGGTAAGTGTCCCATGACCGAGTACCACGCTGGTGCCCCGATGGAGCGTGTTCACCTAGATTTCCTAGGTCCCCTTCCTACAACATCAAGGGGTAACGAATACATCTTGATGATGGTAGATCAATTTACCAAGTGGGTTGAGTGCGTGCCATTACCTAGTCAGACGGAAGCTGCTATTGACCAATTTTTTGCTAGGTTTGGAGTACCTTTCCAGATTTTTACCGATCAGGGAAGGAACTTCGAATCCAAGCTATTCACTGAGCTCTGCAAGGTATTAGAGATACATAAGGCAAGAACAACACCGTATAGGGCCTCCTCAAATGGCCAAGTAGAACGTTACAATAGAACTTTAATGGATGCAGTTAGATGTTTCATTGGTAAGTCCCAACACCAATGGGATGTACATATACCACAAATTGCCGGTGCACTGAGATCGTCGGTCAATAGAAACACTGGCTTCACTGCCAATAAACTGATGTTGGGGAGAGAAATTAACACCCCAGCCCATTTAATGTTCCCACAGTCAATGGGTAAATATTGTTATGTTGACAGTTATGTTGCAGATTTAGCTCAACAAATGCAGAAGGCACATCAGATTGCCAGAGACAACCTGAAGAGATCCAGCAAACGCATGAAACGTAACTACGATGTACATATCATGGAACGAAAATTCAGGGTAGGAGATGTAATGTATTTGCTTGACACAGCGTCCATCAAGGGTCAATGTAAGAAACTTAGCCCTCCCTGGAAGGGCCCTGGGGTAATAGTCGAAACATTATCTTCTTATATTTTCAGAGTAAAGCTAAGAAACGCAGTATTTGTCGTAAATCATGACAGGATCAAGCCATGCAGAGACAGGACGGTACCCCAGTGGATTACCAGTTGGCAGAGTAACCCGGTGATGGTGAAGACGGTAACTGGGGTAGATAGAGTTTATTGTTTTTGTAGGAAACCATGGCAAGGAAGATTTATGATACAATGCGAGTTCTGCTCTGAATGGTACCACGGTGCTTGTGTAGATGTCAGTCCAACCAATGCTCTCAACATCGACAAATACAAATGCACTGATTGCAAGAGAAGAAATCGCAGGTAATTATGTAACCTTAGTGGTAACCCTTTGATTTCTGTATATCTTCAGATATGGCTTCATCGAAAGCTAAACGTCCCACCACGATACAAGAGGTGGAGGAGTGGAGTGTGAAGAAACGCCTTTTGCGTGGACAAGATCTGGCAGAAATCGTGGGTCTGTGTATGGACCAGAAGAAGGCGGAAAAGTGCCTCCTAACACAGGTGGAGCTGGCCAAGGAACGTGGTAGAGACGCTTGGTTAAAGCAGCTGGCCCAAGCCTTGGATAAAATCCAGTACCAGGACAGGGACTGGATTCGTACCAACGTCCAGGACATCGGTCCAGGAAGGCGCATTGAGTGGGCGGACACCCCTAGTGAAATATCTAGGGACATCCGCATGGTCAGTGACCCTTCCCTGGAACGATCAGGAGAACACCTGGAGGTGATTGACGCAGTGACCGAGGCAAAACTGCTTGATTTATCGGGGGAAGAGACGATGGAGGAAGGTAAGCCGGATGACATGGCAAGTACGGAGAACGGCGATCATCGGGAAGCACTCCCTAGTGTTAAACCCATTGTGACCCCAACCCTCCCGAAACCGGTAAGTCCGGTGAAACCTACGGAAGTTGACCCCCAGAGGCGAAACCCTGAGGTAACCAGGGCTAGTCATCCTGCTGCACGCTCTTATGCGGCAGCGGTGCTTTCAAGAGGGCCAGTCCGTTCATCGACTGGCCCACCTCACAGCTCAGTGAGAGAACCTCCGCCACAGAGTTACAACAGAAGGGAAGATCAGCCTTCAAGAGCGTACCAGGCTCCTGCTCGTAGGGGAAGGAAGGAGGACTGTCGGCATCGCCACAGGGAATCCGGACCATCCTACGAGGGGGAGCGAAAGAGGGACCGGCCCACACTGCCAGAAAAGAGAGGTAAGGTGTCCGAGCCCGTCCCTGCACCGAGGTGTCCATTTCCCATGTGTGGCGGCAGGCTGTCCGAACGGCATGCTTATGAGAAGCATTTTCCCTTTATTTTTAACCTGGTATTATCTGGGGAGGAAGTAGCGTAGCGCCGGGTGGGAGCCCTTAAAATAATATCGCACTCCCTCATTGGCACCGTCTCAACCCTAGAAGACCTGGTGCGATATGCTGAGTGTACAGCGGCCACCAGGGTAATTGAGTCCCCAAGGCTTGAACTGATTCAGGCCATGACAGAAATGTGTGAGTTCCTTCGGATTCAGACACAGACAGATATGTCCATTAAGGTATCTGGGAACGAAATCACAGCCCTGTTGTATTGGAGAGTGCTCCTCACTCTTATAGCAATGATGGAGCCTTTCCAACGGGAAAGATTCGCTACCCTCATACGAATCTCTGATGAGGAAATGGCCCTGATCCCTCAAAGACCGATTGCATTTGACAGCCATTGTCATTTAGATAGGCTTCAGCGCGAATTGAGTGTAAGAACCAATTCGCTTGCGACTATCTCTGAGGAAGTGCCGGTACCAGAAAAGTATGAAGTAAGTCTGGTAGGTGTGGTAGGCGTATGGTGTGACCCTGACAGTGGAAGCTCTGAAGAGATGGACCGACCAGGGTGTTGTCCCCGTTATCGGGCTGCATCCTAAGAAGTCCATCTCGGATGAATCGTTTAAAGTGTTGGGCTCCTACAACTGCCTGAAGTCGCAGGACTCGGAGAAGTGGGGTTGGACCGACACAATCCCGCCAGCGACTGGTACAATCAGATAACCCGTCTTGAAAGGGTACTCTCATACCTGGAAGAGCGGCATATTCTGGTTCTCCAAGCGCGCCCCGTGGATGAAGACGCAGATGAGGTACTTACGACCCTTCTGTATGTCGTCCAAGCCCAAAAGTCTGTTAGCATAGACCAGCGCATTCATTTGCATTGCTTCTGTGGGTCCGCGTCCGTCCTAAAAACGATGGACCGATGCGTTTCCTAATTGCTACTTTGGTTTTACTGCCCATGTAGCTACTTTCCAGACCGGTAGGTTGACAGCCTTGAAATCGGTCGCAGATGACCGATTGCTGTTAGAGACCGACGCACCCTACTTCGCCCCCACGGGATGCCGGAAGAGTACTCCTGCTCACATTGGTGTGACAGCGGCAATAGTAGCCGAGAAGCTGGGAGTCCAGTGGGAAGCCGTGTTAGTCCGTGCCACCACCAACGCATGGAAGTTATATGGATCGGCTGGGACCTAGGCTGTCCAGGTCCAGCCCCTGCTTGGGTTTAGTATGTGGCCCTCGCGGGGTAGAGAGGTCTGACTTTTTAGCGGACACTTTCCATAGCATATAGTACTGGTTGAGCGCCCAGGAACCTGTTTAAAGTACTGGTTAGACCCCCAGGAAACATTGGTTAGTACTGGTAAGAAACCCAGGAAACCAGGCTGCGTGGGACCCTGCTGCTAAACAGTGACCATTCTAAAACATGGGATCTGTGACCCAGCAGGGGTGCCTACCAAGAAGATCCGTAGTCCATCTGTAGCGTCTGTGCAATTCCGAACCCCTGGAGTTCGAACCTCAGAATAGGACAGGGGGGAGTGTGGTGATTTGGGCCTCTTTCCGCTCATTGCGCCACTTCTGCTACAGAACCAGTCTGGGATTAGCTACGCTTGACGGCTCCCCAGATCCGGGCTACAGTGCAGTCGTCACAGAGAACACGAAGTGAACACATCGCCTAAGCACCCGAGTTCATCTACAAGTTTATCCAGACCCGAGTGCAGCGTCTATCGTTGGTGAGTATATTCATTGTACTGAATTGTATATTTGGACCGAGCATAGCCTCTACATACTTCCAGGTTGTTGTAGCCTAGGAAGTGGTACTTATACATGATCAATACCCACATTTAAGGCTGTCTCTAGCTGTACTGGTTCAATGTCAGATGTATTTATTTTTACTGTGTAACTTCTGATTATTGATACAGTGATTACTCTTTGTTTTGCAGGACAACATTAATTCTATGCATGGAAGGATTTAAATAGTGCACCGGTGTGACCATATTGACAGTTGTGTATTGAACATTTGGACAGTGACTCAGTATACATTGAATGGAATTTGTTGTGGAGCCTTTGACTTTCTGTTGTCTGCTTCTGTGCGAACCCACATAAAGGGTCAGCTATAATATTTGGGTTGGTTGTTATAATATCAAATTCACTTTTATGCCATTTTTTGAAAAAATAATTAAACCTCTTATTTTATGCTAAACATATTGTTATCACTCCGATGAAACAGTTCTGAGCTGTTTGAACGTTGCTACAATATATTACAGCATAACAGCATTTTGTAAACATGGAAATATGGTTCTCTGGCCCAGATGTGTTAATCAACAAGGTTACGGGCTGTTTTGGTTCAAAGATCCGACAGACCAGCCAAGTACAGAGCAAGTACTCAAACCAGTCTCTGGGCGGCTTTCATGGTGCATTTGAAAACTTGATGTTCCTGCATGTTGGCAGGCATTGAATTGATGCACTAATAACTGTGTGTAAATGTAAATCACCTGGTGTTTGAGTGGAATAGTACCAATAGTTTGCAGAAGGCCTATTCTCCCACTCTAAAAGTTATTGGCATTTTGAAATTGATGGAATTCGGTTACCAGATTGTCTAATACATTTGTCATCATGATTCTAAGACATACTTATTTCTACTTAATATTCACAGGGCTGTGAATGTATTACAAGAAAGGAGTTCAGTGAGGACAAAAGTTGTTTCTGTGGTTGCTACTGCTGTGGTTTCTGTTGTTGTAGTAATAGGTAATGTACAGTTATACGTATATACCATATTGTATTTTATTGAGCTTTCCTGATTAGGCCGGCATCAGGTCATCATCAGACATTCTACCATGAATGTGTCGGAGCTCCTCACCATTCGCACATCGTTTGTCATTGTCTTATTAATGAACTCCTCTGTGTTTCAAGCAAACACTATGTACTGGGTCCTGGTTCATCCAGTTGACCTTTCATGTAGTCATTATCACTGTTCATGGCTTGGTGAGATACATAATACTCCAACTTGGCTCGGCTGTCATGCAGAGAGGTTTTGTTCAACTTCTATGTCGTTGAGACCTTATATAGGTTAATCTTGGGTACATGTACTTGTTGCCTTTGTTGAAAGCTGATAACCAATGAGGCTGGTTACTACTGTCTTTCCCACTGATTCCAGGAGCGAATTGTTTATCTGTAGATGTAGAGCTTTGGAAGTCAGGCTTCCAGCAAAGTTTTTGACAAGTCGACGTCTTTGGGCAGTGATGACAGTATACTGCCCTGTTGAACCCCTCACATTTCTGTGTTGACAAGTTCCTGGTAACAGATAAGATGTCAAACTCGCTTAGCCTTATCTCAATTTTTATCAGCTGACAATCATTTTCTGTAAATTCCAGGTACAACACCAGTACGAATAATTGTGGAGGTGGCAGTGAATTGAGCATACTTGTTGGAGAACCAAAGATTTCTCCAAGCAGTTTTAAAGTGAATCTCTAGATGCTCGGTGAATGTTAGGGAGTGTTATATTTATGTATGTGTTTAGGATGGTGCGTAGTACTCCCATTTAGCTGTTGTGTCAGAAACGTGTATAGTGAACTTTAGATAAGACAAACTTACTTGAAGGTTACTTAAACCTGTCAAAAAGTTGTGAATTTTTACTATTTGAGCATTCTAAATATGCAAACCTGGCAAAACCTTTCAAACATTCTTGTGACATTAACTTGATGAGATCCATTGGAACATTTCTTATGATGTCAACATGATCAGAACTACTGGACTATTTGGACCAATGTGAATGCAGAGAAAAGTGCTTTAAAGTGTTCACACATTGTGGAGATGGAAATAAACTCATTTGTCTTAGTTTTTGTTTAACATGATGTTAGTACTGTTATAGTGTATACATTGTATTTAACTTTCCTCAACTTGCACTTTATATATTATTCTTTTATGTATACTGTTTGCTGCTATTTTCGCGTTACTTTCGGTTTTCTGATATTGATATGGTATTCATAGATTTTTTTACGCCTACATTGAAACAGTACGGCATAATAGGAAAATATAGAAAAGAAATGATATTGTCAGCATTAAATTAACAGTAAAATATTTGAAAGAAGAAACTGAACATGTATAATTGTACGAATCTCTGAAGCGTAATGTCACGTGTTTAATGAGTGGTCAGTTAAGACGAAGCGGGAATTTTGCACGGAGTTCTACGCTTTACTTCGATAATGACACACCTATTTTATTCAAATTTGAACTTTGGTTAATACATGATATTTTGCTTGACATGCTTAGTCGATTGATAGTTAGGATTTTTAGGGTTGATATTCGATACAGGTTCATATTTTTTAAACTCAATCGATTATTATGTTGCACTGTGTTATTTCATTAAGAACGTAGATTCGAGAAGTACTGTTACAGTTTTCCAGAGTATTTTTACATTCAATACACAAGAATGAAATTTAATCTCTGGTTTTTAACCTGACCTATCGTTTCTACGACAAGTGTTTGGCATTACGCTCATTTGACTTATCAGGAAAGGATTTTATCGTTCCTACTGTATATGTCCATATAGTCTTTGTGGCATTATATTGTAATTCATTTTATCGCAAGTCTTGCCCATTGCAAAACAGTGTTTGTATTTTGTTTGGAGTTAAGACATTGTATATACAGTATGCAGGACTTGTAGGATTGTCTCATTTATGTTATTTGATAGATGGGCTCGAGTGAGATAGCCCTTATAGGCTTATAGAGTGTCCATCTTAAATAAAGAATTACTACTTGACCTATTTCGGAGACAATGTCTAACTGGAACAACTACATGTCTATCAAAACGAATGATGTTTTGTTTTGAATGAGGATTTTCTTCAGTGTAATCTAAAATGTCAAATTGATTCATTGTTTGAAAAATATTTGAAAATATACTTTGTAACCTAAAACTGAGTTTGTGTTTTATACTTAGTAAATGATAATGCAGTTAAATGAAAGAAATGCACTTGTCAAGGTGCACAAAAATAGCCATGCTGGTTTGACCACTGTGACTTATGTCATGTTTTAATGACAATAGAAGAATACAACTAAAGGTGCTTACCTTTATACACAATGTGATTCTACACAAACATATCAGAAGACTGCTACAACATAAATACTTGATTACGTTATTCGCGAAGACAAGGAAAAAAATTCCTAAAAAATGTAGTAACAAGCCGAAATACAAAACAATGAGTATATTTACACTAATCCTTTATTTCAATAGGAAATTCCATCAAGGACACTCGGGCAAATGTTCCATGTACATTAAATGTCACTAATTGCATTAATTTCAGTGTTCAGTGTGAACTGTTCTATGCTATACTTCCTTCCATTTTTGAGTGGCGAATACAACAAGAGCTACGTCTTGGGTTTTCTTTTACACTTTGGAATTCTACATGTATCTTCCAGACATAAATCATAGTAGATGACCTTTTCATTGGATCATCAACTCACACCATACTTGTTGCTGCTCTCTAATATTTGAAAATCATGGAACAGTTTGTAACACAATATATTATAAGCTACATACACGTTAGTTGGGCAATTTAAGTTGGGGTTAGGGGTTAGGGTTAGGAACTTACCAAGTCTGATCATTTGAACTTACCTTACTTTCATGTTGGAATTGTCACAGTTCTAATTGTTCAAAGTGTAGTCATCCACCAGAATCATATTTAATATTCTACATTGTCTGCATGTTAGTTGAACTTATATTATATAGACTTGACTTCCCAATTCCATCATCTAAGTGTGCTTGAATTATGATTTACTTGTTTGAACAGGGACTTTTTGACGTTTATTTCATCAACAATTAATTATAATTTAAAATTCACAATAACATTAAAATAGCAAATATTGACAATCTATGTACTACCATAGAGAACTGTTAGTGTCTACGTTCAAGACAAGATTCTCACCATTTGTTAACATCAAGTAGGCTTAGCCAGTGTATGAAACACCCCACTTCGGAATTTTGTAGACATAATGTCTTGAAAGCTCCTTATCTGATGAGGATGTTCGCCTTGTCTAGCTACTTGGGCGTTTGTAAATTACAACATTGTTTATTATACAATGCATACTTGTTACCGTAGAACTATTTATTCAAGCTGTAATTCGCGGACGTTTCAGAAATCAATTAAAAAAAGAGAAGAGAGTACAGTAAAACCTCAATAATAAGACCACCCTTGGGACCCTTGAAAACTGGTCTTCATATTGAGGTGGTCTTAATATTGAGGTTGAAAAAATACAAATACATTTGTATAGCGCAGAAACTGTTGTACAATATTCTATTGCGCTTCACACAGTCCATGGGGTATTTAAAAAATCCTATATATATACAAACACGGAAACAGGCAAGCTCTTCAATCGTAAAATATTCTAAACGAGCATTCCACCTTTTTGGCCCAGCCACAGTTATTGATCTCTCAGAGATTCTGGTTCTGGTCTTAGGAACAATAAATTGAATGTCGTCAGAAGATCGTAGTCTGTATTTTCTTTGAACACGATTGAACAAAAACCCAAAATAAGATGGAGCTGTTCCCTGCCCAATTCGAAATATAATAACAAGAATTTTTAACTAATTATTGCCCTCACAGACAGCCAGTGAAGAGATTTAAGAATTTCAGTTGTACCAAAACATGATATCTGTACAAACTCGGGTCTAAGTGTGATATTATTCTTGGAAATATGAGACTACAGACTGCTTTAAATGTCATGTTTTTAGTTGCAAAACGACATACATGTATATATAAAAGTAAAATGAATAAATCTCTGCCAAACATAGAAACACTTAAGGAGAAGTTTAAAACATATATGTTTATACTAAAATGTCGATCTATTCAATCAGGCTCCTTGAAAAAAATTATGAAAACTTGGATAGGTTTTGCAGCTACCTGGAGGATTGACCACCAAAGACCTGGGCCCGTATTCACCAACGTTTTAAGACAGAATCTCAGACTGGGACTTTAAAATTGCAAAAATTAAATTTACAAGCATTTCGTGTTTATTACATTTAAACGGATACATTTTGGCCTGAATATTTCTTGTTAATCACTCTACACTTTTGCCATGCTTTATCAAAATATATTGTGTAACAATGAAGTAGTAACAAAATGAAAATTTACCATTTTAGAGTCTAAGTCTGAGATTCAATCTTAAAACGTTTGTAAATACGGGCACTGGCCCAGAATAATTCATTAAGATGTACAATATTTTCTTGCAGAAAATTTGTTTTTTATATTTTCCATTGTATTCATGCTTTATCGGAATGATATCTCTTCTGGGTAGTGTTTTCCCCTCATTTTTGGCTGATAGAACATCCACGCGAACGCACCTTGTACCTATGTTTCTTTCCTTTATTCCTTCTTTTTACTGCTTTTTTTCTCTTCACCTTTTCTTTGTATTGACCTTCTTTCTCAACTCAAATCTATTTTCTATAAACATGTAAACAAATTCTTTTGTACAGCTATTATGCGTTACTCAACATCTATTTAAACTTTAAAGTAATACTTTGCTTAATGTTTTGTTCATTTGTTTAATTAACCAAACATGAAAAATATATTTCCTATGGTTAAAACATCACTAAAAATGCATTTATAAAGAATAAACTCATAATGTATTAATCCATATTTGTTGAAGAAAGATGTTTGTACATCATAAAATTAATAAAAAAAATTGTTTTTAACAATCAGGCTATTTTACAGGTTTTGACTGCAAGTATACGATAAAAAAAGATTTTTTCAATCGGTTTTACATTGTAATGGCTCTTATTAGAGATGTTTCAGCTGTTGTAACAACAATACTGGATAAAGCCAATTCAAACATTTTATGTTCAGATGAGCCATCTTTACATCTTTAACTGTGTAATTTCCTTTTTGCAGTTACAGCAAATATATTGTTCAAGGGAAGGAACTGTCGCAATCCAATTAATAACATACTTACCTCCCTTCTTGGGCTTCCAGCTTAATGATATTCTTGGTTTTTTAAGGGGACAACAAAAATGCCTATAAGTACCTACGTGTACATGGTGACTGATGACCTTATAAACAAAAATAACGAACAATTGGAATCAGAATTTAAAGCACTATAATTATAATATATATAGCAATACCAAAGTGCTGAACATCTCTTTACATATTCATTAATAATCTATTGTAATATTTGACAACTGTACTGTATTTTCATGTAAACCTAACAATCATTTAATTTATATTTACAATTTCTATCCAACAATCCTCTTAAAAAGTAGTTGTCAATGGTAGCCAACAAAATTTTCAATATTTGTTGCTGAACTTTGTACTTCTGCCAAATATCCTATTATTGTTTTTTGTAAATGTAACGGTAGTGAAATCAAAGGGCTGTGTAACGAGCGTAATTGATAATATACACCTTGTCATACAATTCCTTATTGATAATATACACCTTGTCATACAATGCCTTATTGATAATATACACCTTGTTATACAATTCCTTATTGATAATATACACCTTGTCATACAATTACTTATTGATAGTATACACATTGTCATACAATTTCTAATTGATAATATACACCTTGTCATACAATTCCTTATTGATAGTATACACCTTGTTATACAATTCCTCATTGATAATATACACCTTGTTATACAATTCCTCATTGATAATATACACCTTGTTATACAATTCCTTATTGATAATATACACCTTGTCATACAATTACTTATTGATAGTATACACCGTGTCATACAATTACTTATTGATAGTATACACCCTGTCATACAATTCCTTATTGATAGTATAGACCTTGTCATACAATTCCTTATTGATAATATACACCTTGTCATACAATTCCTTATTGATAGTATACACCCTGTCATACAATTCCTTATTGATAGTATACACCCTGTCATACAATTCCTTATTGATAGTATACACCTTGTCATACAATTCCTTATTGATAGTATACACCCTGTCATACAATTCCTTATTGATAGTATACACCTTGTCATACAATTCCTTATTGATAGTATACACCCTGTCATACAATTCCTTATTGATAGTATACACCTTGTCATACAATTCCTTATTGATAGTATACACCCTGTCATACAATTCCTTATTGATAGTATACACCCTGTCATACAATTCCTTATTGATAGTATACACCCTGTCATACAATTCCTTATTGATAGTATACACCCTGTCATACAATTCCTTATTGATAGTATACACCTTGTCATACAATTCCTTATTGATAGTATACACCCTGTCATACAATTCCTTATTGATAGTATACACATTGTCATACAATTTCTAATTGATAATATACACCTTGTCATACAATTCCTTATTGATAATATACACCTTGTCATACAATTCCTTATTGATAATATACACCTTGTCATACAATTCCTTATTGATAATATACACCTTGTCATACAATTCCTTATTGATAATAAACACCTTGTCATACAATTCCTTATTGATAGTATACACCCTTTCATACAATTCCTTATTGATAGTATACACATTGTCATACAATTTCTTATTGATAGTATACACCTTGTCATACAATTTCTAATTGATAATATACACCTTGTCATACAATTTCTTATTGATAGTATACACATTGTCATACAATTTCTAATTGATAATACACACTTGTCATACAATTTCTAATTGATAATATACACCTTGTCATACAATTCCTTATTGATAGTATACACCTTGTTATACAATTCCTTATTGATAATATACACCTTGTCATACAATTCCTTATTGATAGTATACACCTTGTCATACAATTCCTTATTGATAATATACACCCTGTCATACAATTCCTTATTGATAGTATACACCTTGTCATACAATTCCTTATTGATAATATACACCTTGTCATACAATCCCTTATTGATAATATACACATTGTCATACAATTCCTTATTGATAGTATACACCCTGTCATACAATTCCTTATTGATAGTATACACCTTGTCATACAATTCCTTATTGATAATATACTCATTGTCATACAATTCCTTATTGATAGTATACACCCTGTCATACAATTCCTTATTGATAGTATACACCTTGTCATACAATTCCTTATTGATAATATACACATTGTCATACAATTCCATATTGATAGTATACACCCTGTCATACAATTCCTTATTGATAGTATACACCTTGTTATACAATTCCTTATTGATAATATACACCTTGTCATACAATTCCTATTGATAATATACACCTTGTCATACAATTCCTCATTGATAATATACACCTTGTTATACAATTCCTTATTGATAGTATACACCTTGTCATACATTTCCTTATTGATAGTATACACCTTGTCATACAATTCCGTATTGATAATATACACCTTGTCATACAATTCCTTACTGATAATATACACCTTGTCATACAATTCCTTATTGATAATATACACCTTGTCATACAATTACTTATTGATAGTATACACCGTGTCATACAATTAATTATTGATAGTATACACCCTGTCATACAATTCCTTATTGATAGTATAGACCTTGTCATACAATTCCTTATTGATAATATACACCTTGTCATACAATTCCTTATTGATAGTATACACCCTGTCATACAATTCCTTATTGATAGTATACACCCTGTCATACAATTCCTTATTGATAGTATACACCTTGTCATACAATTCCTTATTGATAGTATACACCCTGTCATACAATTCCTTATTGATAGTATACACCTTGTCATACAATTCCTTATTGATAGTATACACCCTGTCATACAATTCCTTATTGATAGTATACACCTTGTCATACAATTCCTTATTGATAGTATACACCCTGTCATACAATTCCTTATTGATAGTATACACCCTGTCATACAATTCCTTATTGATAGTATACACCCTGTCATACAATTCCTTATTGATAGTATACACCCTGTCATACAATTCCTTATTGATAGTATACACCTTGTCATACAATTCCTTATTGATAGTATACACCCTGTCATACAATTCCTTATTGATAGTATACACATTGTTATACAATTTCTAATTGATAATATACACCTTGTCATACAATTCCTTATTGATAATATACACCTTGTCATACAATTCCTTATTGATAATATACACCTTGTCATACAATTCCTTATTGATAATATACACCTTGTCATACAATTCCTTATTGATAATAAACACCTTGTCATACAATTCCTTATTGATAGTATACACCCTTTCATACAATTCCTTATTGATAGTATACACATTGTCATACAATTTCTTATTGATAGTATACACCTTGTCATACAATTTCTAATTGATAATATACACCTTGTCATACAATTTCTTATTGATAGTATACACATTGTCATACAATTTCTAATTGATAATACACACTTGTCATACAATTTCTAATTGATAATATACACCTTGTCATACAATTCCTTATTGATAGTATACACCTTGTTATACAATTCCTTATTGATAATATACACCTTGTCATACAATTCCTTATTGATAGTATACACCTTGTCATACAATTCCTTATTGATAATATACACCCTGTCATACAATTCCTTATTGATAGTATACACCTTGTCATACAATTCCTTATTGATAATATACACCTTGTCATACAATCCCTTATTGATAATATACACATTGTCATACAATTCCTTATTGATAGTATACACCCTGTCATACAATTCCTTATTGATAGTATACACCTTGTCATACAATTCCTTATTGATAATATACTCATTGTCATACAATTCCTTATTGATAGTATACACCCTGTCATACAATTCCTTATTGATAGTATACACCTTGTCATACAATTCCTTATTGATAATATACACATTGTCATACAATTCCTTATTGATAGTATACACCCTGTCATACAATTCCTTATTGATAGTATACACCTTGTTATACAATTCCTTATTGATAATATACACCTTGTCATACAATTCCTTATTGATAATATACACCTTGTCATACAATTCCTCATTGATAATATACACATTGTTATACAATTCCTTATTGATAGTATACACATTGTTATACAATTCCTTATTGATAGTATACACCCTGTCATACAATTCCTTATTGATAATATACACCTTGTCATACAATTCCTTATTGATAATATACACCTTGTCATACAATTCCTTATTGATAATATACACCTTGTCATACAATTCCTTATTGATAGTATACACCTTGTCATACAATTCCTTATTGATAATATACACCTTGTCATACAATTCCTTATTGATAGTATACACCTTGTCATACAATTCCTTATTGATAATATACACCTTGTTATACAATTCCTTATTGATAGTATACACCTTGTCATACATTTCCTTATTGATAGTATACACCTTGTCATACAATTCCGTATTGATAATATACACCTTGTCATACAATTCCTTACTGATAATATACACCTTGTCATACAATTCCTTACTGATAATATACACCTTGTCATACAATTGACCTTTCTGCAGACGCTTCGTAGCCACGCCCCCCTTAGTAACAGGTTCTCGCTGTAACCACGTTAGACAAGCCATGTCCAATATGGCGTCGAACAAAGAACAAAAACGGGCTGATGTAGATAGTATTCCATCGGATTTTTCTTTATTATATAATATTTCGACTTTAAACCATATCTTGACAAAATAAATATTACTTAATATAGATTTGCTTTGACTTGATTAAGAGTGTCAAGCCTTAGACTGGAAATTGAAACGGGAAGATGAAATAGCCCTTAAATGCTATACCATGATCAGAAAGAAACTACAAAAGTATGTAATGTTTTAGAAGACGAATTTCATATTATATATTAGAATGTCCTTTTATTATGCAATGCATTTACATGAGATCATTATTATTCCATGTAAGACCATGTTTGTAGTTTAGTGCGGGTTTACAGGGGAAGTATTTCCCCCAAAAAACATGAAACGTTATCTGTAATGTCCGTCCCCTTATGTATAATTTTATTTAGTGTGAATGAAAGTCATTTTAGTCATCAAGTTTAGGTATAGTTGTGTTTGTGTACATAAATCACCCTTATTTTGTGTGCAGATGGACATTACAAAAAGGGATGGACATTAGAATATCAGGATTATTTCTCAAATCTTCAAATCCTGCAACATACATTTCTATAAATTCCAGAAATCATACTTTAAAGATACTATGATAAAAATAGCATCAGAGGCAGACACAAGACCTGTATAGGTTGGACAAATTATATAATGCTATGCAATAAACAATAATGTCGCCTGTGTGCACTATCTAGATATAAATCTTATCCAGCCCCGTAATCAGCATTTCACAGTGGGAGTCCAATATGCATCCAATCAGTTTTTGATGTCACCATCCGACACATATATACAGCAACGTTGAGAAATGTAAATTATTTTTTATAGCCTTTAACTAAATGACCATTTATAAAAAATAAATGATCAGGCTTGTGTTGAATGTTAGAAAATAGGTTTATTTATTTAACAAAATCAACATACTCGTAGATGTGATATTTAGGATTTTAAACCAGATATATTACTAATGTCTATACTTACATAAATTGTAAGCCCCCAATGCAATTGAAATACATGTAATGAAGAAATAATAACTTTTCTGACATATAAATTACTTTCGAAAGAAATGCTCGACAGTGAGTAACCAATACCGGTAAATCACATGTATGTTTATAGCAATACATGTTTCAGTCGCATTAATTGCAATAATTATTGATTTTATAATTGATTCTGGTCATGTTTAGTTATACAAACTCAGGCTTATTACAAATTTATAAAATTATGTCCGTCCTAAGCTTGCTTAAATGCTGACATAAGTCAGTTATTTTAGTTTAGAAAAATAATATTATGTTCCCTCAACATGCAGATATAACATAGTTAATTCACATAAATAAATTGATTGGTTGGAATAACATAATATAGCAACATTTTAGCTAAAAGTATAAATTGTATAAGATTATGTTATCTCTTGGATAATTATGTGAAATAAATACATTTTAAGTTGTAAATTTGTGTTTCTTCATGTTTTAAGGCCAGACTTTTCATTAACTTGTAATGTTTGTCCCCTCCCAGTCAAACTAATATTTAAAGGTAAACTAAAAGTTATCTTTTTATCAATGGGGCATAACTGTTTGCGTTAATTTTAGACGGATTTAACTCGTGATGCGGTCTGTCGCACAACTTAATCCACTGCATGCATTTGTCTTAGGTTTTGGAAAAGGTAAGAATTTCACGCCACCTATCAGTCTGGACATCTATTGTCACTATCACACAGCCCGAAGCTACACCTTTTCACCATTGTCTTAGATCATTAATAAACACCCTGTAATTTGCTTTCCCGAAAACTATCACTCTTAGACGAATTTGTTGACAACTGTAGCGGTTGTCTAACAAAATGGCGTCAATAAAACAATGACGGAGGTGTGCTCGAATACTGCAACGCGATTGGCTTACGCGAGCTGTCAATCAATATCTGCAGAAAGGTCAATTCCTTACCCAGCCAGCACACCTATATCGGATAGATATCGGCAAGACAGCGGCATATCGGCATCGGCGCCCGATATCTATCCGTTGTCCATCCGTTATTGGACAACAAATCATTCGGAGTGTATAAACATATTACGACCCTTTCAGTGAATTATACTTTGAATAATTATCAAAAAACTACTATATTTTCGTAATTTATTAACTTATTTCAGTCGTTCAATATCAATGAATATCGGTCCGATAACGGACCTATATACCGATACTGACTTCGATATTTGAGTGCGATTTAAGGTCCAAAATATATTATAATATATATATGATATATTCTGTCTTATTACAACTCTAAAACGCCGTATTTGACGGGATTTCATGATATATTCCGAACAATATAATTTTCGTTCAATCTATTTTATTTCGTTTGGCGCCAATTTTGGAACAATAGGCAGCCGCATCGCGCGAGAATCAAAACACAGTTTTATCCGAGAGAATCATTTGTTTGACGAGAAATCAATCATCCATCAATATTTACAGGTATAAATTAGCTTGAAAATTGTTCTTAATGATTTCTGTTTGATTTTCTTTACTTCTTGCAAGTATATATCGAGCACTTTCTGGAACTGTCTAACCTTTTTCGTAAATGTATCCAGTATTCGCGACTCTGTATTTAACTGAACACATTTTGGCATGAGTGTTGTGGGTATATAATTAAATTATATGTAAAACTGGATTTATTTGATATTGTTTTACGACTTATATCAATGCAATAATTGTCTGCAAAGGCAATATCACCCTCTGTGCAGGCATTGTCTGCATTGGCAAGATCACCCTCTGTGCAGACATTGTCTGCAGAGGCAAGATCACCCTCTGTGCAGGCATCGTCTGCAGAGGCAAGATCACCCTCTGTGCAGGCATCGTCTGCAGGTTCGCAAGGAACCAGTTTACTCTCGGGTAAGAATCAGCTTAGAAATTTCTTCAATGACAAATTGCTTAAATATGTCAAAATTGTTGGAAAAATTTCTTGCACTGACTAGAGTTTTGTTGTGAGGAAATCATGATTATATGCCATCTGATATATATGCATTTCAGTAAACATTCGAATGTTCATGTGTCTTTCTATAAGCTTCATTGTGGTATATATGTTTTAATGAAAAGTAATATAGTTATAATATGCACATGTTTTCAAATCAAAACCTATTTGTTTTGCAGAACATGACATAAGAATATTCGGATTGTTGGAAGAGATCAGGAATGAACAGAAAGAATTGCGCTTGATCAAGTTGATGGTGTCAAACATCAGCCAAAAAATGGATGCTGGAGTCAGAGAAAGTGATGCTCCAGAAGGGATCAGCATTCCTGCAAACTCTGTAGAGGAGATGGACTGTATGGAGCAGGCTTTGTCTGATTCATCAGTCATGAAAGTCATGGTATGAATTCAACATTCTTAATAATCTTATATAAACAAAACAAGCTACATGTAAAGGAATTAATATGTTTTTATAGTTTTGACTTTTTTCAACAGTCATTCAGCTCAGTGATTGTCCAGATCAGATGTTTGTAATACAGTAAACCTCACCTGATGACCACCTCGATACTAAGACCAACTCAAAATTAAGAACACAATTTTCAAGTCCATTTTCACTATTTTGCTCTTTATTCAACCTCAATACATGTATGAAGATCAGAGTTTAGGGGACTCAAGGGTGGTACATGTAGTACTATTGAGGTTTTACTGTATAACCATATTTTCGTGTAGCAGAACTGACGCAGACGTCCAATCATTCATTTCTGCTAAGTAAGATGTGGGGATTTAGGGCTCATTGGTGCAGATCTACTAATTCAGACGTTATCTCATTTTTATTATTTTTTCCAGGTGAATTACCTTGCCAGCATTGGAGGCCGTTTGGCACACTTAGAATATGTTCTGCTATTATAAGTAAGGAGTATAGATTTACTTGATTTATGTTAATTTGTTTTTATTAAGTGACTTATAGCTCGGTTGAACTTGGCTTGAATAAAAGTTATTCATGACTACTTAATTAGATAAATGTATTTATGCAGCATAATGTACATGATGCTTAGGAGTTCAAGCTGTTTCTTACAGTAATATGGTTATGTAAATACTCTGGTCTGTTGACCTAACCAGTGTTCCTGGGGTATCGATCAGTATCAACATGTTCTTATGCCAGTAACCACCAACTTTCACACATGAATTAGAAATTTAACCAAATGACTGTGGATGTAATATCTATAGTCAAACTGACAAGGAGAAAACACATCACCTGCTGTTTGAACAACCAAACATTGTGTACAGTTTGATCCAAACCTTATGTACATGACAGTTTTTTGTTGTGTATAAGTACACATTCCAGTCATGGCATTAAAAGCCTTCGACCCAGATCAGCCTGTTAAAGTATGTACTATTAAGTATTCACTCTGTTAGAAATCTTGAATGAATGTTATTTGTTCCTACTATGGACTTTTATCTGAGATTATATTAAGTATTGTCAATAAGTTTTGGTTGAACTGGCCCAACTAGAAAGTATCTGGTATAACAGTAGGTTTAATTAGTTTCTTAATATTTGCAGAAGCCGTCAAGAAGAACTTCGCATCTGCCAGTTCTAGCGAAGTGGAGTTTTTCATTAAAGACTGGCTGCGAAATGCTAAAGATAGAGATGGTGGTAGGAAAAAGAGAATGAGGGTGGTTGAGAAGATTAATTAAATAAGTGTAATTTAACATATATATATGTATGTGACGCTGTAAATAATTCATGTTTCTGTATATTGTGTTAGTGTGTCTACCAGTCTACTCCCATCAAATTACTGCATTACATGTTTTATAATAATGTTACTAAACGCCCAGTGTGAGATATTCATATGAGGAAAAGTCTAATTAAATAGTGTTTCTCAAACATGACTTTATTTTAATTAAATAGTTCAGTAACTAAAAACTTTGCGCATACTCTGTAATGTATCGTATTTGTGTTATTTTCACAATGTCTTAATGAACATTTGTATTATGTAAACAACGTATTTACTGTATTTTTGTGAGATGTTTATTTTTTATGATTTCCTTAATTATTATTTACTCTAAGCTAGTACATCATTTTGCATGTTTACCATTACAATGCTTTAAACATTTCGTTTTCGGTTTAAATCATTAACGGTTTTGGTACAGCTTGCGCTACACCAGTAAGTCAACGAATAACTTGAGCCTAGCAATTTCCTTTTCGTGTTAGGATTGTTAAACTTTCGTACTCCGTGGTTAACGAAATAGCTTTCAAGCATTGCCTCTATTTTCACAGTATAATAATTATTCTACCTTAGCAACGCACATATCTAAAGCCTGACGTTATTGAGGTGATGTAATGTATATGTATGCCTGATAATGCAATATGTTTATTATATGTGCATTTGTGTCTGATAATGCGTGTATTGTATGCTCATTTTTAACTGATATGTCTTGTATTACATATATTGTTATATGTGATATCATATGCACATTATATGTTCATCTGTATGAGTATGTCTTTTTATATGTATAGTTATATATGCTGATGTCTTTTGTATGAATATTGTTCAAATCTTCAAATTTGGAGGAGAAATAAGCATATTATTATTATTAATATTAGTCATCACATGAAATTGTACATCTTGTTTTTGATTGAATTAAGAGTAGAGTTATGCCCCTTGATTGAGTAAAATTGGGGGCCTTAATTGGTTTTACACTTGTGTTCAAATTATAGCTATCACTATATGGACATGTTTCTGGTTGTAGTTTGTGCCAGGGTATGTGGGTGTGCATTTAATTTTTAGCATTGACAATGTACATGTACATGCATTTTGTATTTGGAAATAACCGAGGATTTTCGGAATGTGTTACCATTTGATTTTATCTGCCGTGTTCTTGAAGTCTAGTTGGATGGGTGGATTTTAGTCGCCATTTTGCAATTTATAGGGTCATTTATATATCGAATAACTTTCTTTCTGTAGATATTACTGTATTGTACCTGTTTTTATTCATGTTCTTAATAAAAATTACTGTATTTTACCTGTTTGTCTTTATTATATATATATGCATTTGAATTGGATGGATAGCGGAAAACACCAGTTGCCGATATAGGACCGATGTAGGACCGATAACAGTTCCAACCGACAACGGCCCGATCAAATGCCGATGGGCAAACCGATAACGGCCCGATATCGTATTCGATATCGGGCCGATATGGAAAGTATATCGGTCCGATATCGGGCCAATATAGGCTTGCTGACTGGGTATGTATTACTACCAAAGATCTAAATACCATTGAGGTCTGTGTTACTACTTTCGTTATAAAATATGCACTATAATTCATAGTACTCATTCAAATTTTGGAAATATAGCCTGTAAGATGCGAGAAAGAAATATTAAGATGTTACAGGGCACACACTTATACACAATGTATATTAGTCAATCGTTTGTGAAACATGTTTTCATTGGCTGACCACCTCAAAGTTTGGCTATGCACAACAAGTATAACTCCAATTTGCTATTTCTTTCATTATCGTGTTTACCTAAATATCGAGTATAGTGGTGTTGTATTCAACCTTTTTACAGCGAGTTAAATTGAAAGTATGATTTAAACAACCTTCCCACATATAAACCCAATTCGATAAGGCTTTCATTATCGATTTATCCATTGTATTGGGAATAGGGTGGGCAGGTTGTTTAAATCATATTTTCGCTGTAAATAGGTTGTATACAACACCCCTATAATCGATATTTAGGCAAAGACCTAGGTCTTTGATCTAGGTAAACACGGTAATGAAAGAAATGTTGTTTTGACAATGAAGCTTTTGAGTTTTTTGTCAATGAACTTTGAACTCAATTTTAGAACATGAAACTTGTGTTTACTCTGCTACACATAAACGGACCATTCGGAACACCCTCGGCGATATAAATAATATGTATTCCGAGCTCTGCCGGATACCGCCGAGTAGTTACGATTGATAAACGTACTGTACATAGCTGAATCGAATTTACCTCGTTTTGGTAAACAAAGGCACCGTTCCGATCATTTCCGGTAAACACTGAATCGTTAATTAATAGAAAGCCTACATTTATTCTATGCATACTGCATATGTTTTAGTAAGTATCGAAAGTTCTAATTTATGAATTATATGCAAATTATTTCCGCGATCTTCCAGTGTAAGCGGAGATTAAGGTTGCATAATCGAACGCGCATTCGACAGAATGTGAATATCGCGAATTTCGGACACAGTTTTTCGGATATATTGTTGGAGCATGAGTTGATCAGTTCAAGTTCATGAACCCATATATATATAACACTACATGTACATGTAAAAGTAATTTGTTCTACAGTATAGGCGTTTATATTGTGTGATTGATTACTAACCTTCAGATAATATTGTTATGCAGGCTACAGGGGTTCCACTAGGTGCTGAATCTCAAGGGTCATTTTGATAAATACTTACCGATTTTTACCCTTTTATAGCCAAATTGCATATAATTGAGCAAAATTGACCCTTCAGTCAGAATCCTGACGGTCAAATTGTGTCTTTGGAAATTCCAGGGGTCAAAGGGTCAACTACAGGGTCAAATGGAACCCCTGCTTTAAGGTTTTTCTTTACATTCATTGGCACTTATACGGTATGATACCTAGGGAATGAACTTACTAACAAGCACTTAAAGCAGAGTTATCAAGCAAAGAGTCAAAGTTTGGGATCCATGGCAATTGGCACATTTCTAGTTACAATTAAAATGTTGTAAATATGTAAAATTTTGTTGAAACTTGACCATTGTTTACCAGTGTCACAGCCAGTAGGCTTATAAGAAGTAAATTTTTGCTTAGGAACTGGTATAAAAGTCAATAACAAGGTACAAATGTAGATAGAATGTTGTATTATTTAGTTGTATATATTTTAAAACTTTACTATTATATGTGACAAAAAATCCATGAATGTTGGAACTTCTATAGCTGTAATTAATGTCTTTTATTTCAGTATACGTAACAGTATATACAGTACTACAGTCTGAACTTGGTGTTTATGTTCTTCTCTACATGAGATGTCTTCCTGTAGCAAAGGTATACATTTGATTCAATTCAGACATTACATATAATTTGATGCCATGACTTGAGAATTTTTCATTTTTCCTCAAACTATATATTAAGCACATAGACATGCACATACAGATACATTACATGCGTTTGAGTTTGTTATATAATTTATGCAGTGATCCCTTAACATGTAAGGCAAACTGCAGTTATCTTCCTTAACATGTAGGGCAAACTGCAGTTATCTTCATTAACATGTAGGGCAAACTGCAGTTATCTTCATTAAAATGTAGGGCAAACTGCAGTTATCTTCCTTAACATGTAGGGCAAACCTTAGTGATCTTTCTTAACATGTAGGGCAAACTGCAGTGATCTTCCTTAACATGTAGGGCAAACTGTAGTGATCTTCCTTAACATGTAGGGCAAACTGCAGTGATCTTCCTTAACATGTAGGGCAAACCTAAGTGATCTTTCTTAACATGTAGGGCAAACCTAAGTGATATTCCTTAACATGTAGGGCAAACTGCAGTTATCTTCATTAAAATGTAGGGCTAACTGCAGTTATCTTCCTTAACATGTAGGGCAAACCTAAGTGATCTTTCTTAACATGTAGGGCAAACTGCAGTGATTTTCCTTAACATGTAGGGCAAACCTTACCTTAATGATCTCCCTTAACATGTAGGGCAAATCTTACCTTAATAATCTCCCTTAACATGTAGGGCAAACCTTACCTTAATGATCTCCCTTAACATGTAGTGCAAATCTTACCTTAATGATCTCCCTTAACATGTAGGGCAAACCGCAGTGATCTTCCTTACCATGTAGGGCAAACCTTACCTAAATGATCTCCCTTAACATGTAGGGCAAACTGCAGTGATTTTCCTTAGCATGTAGGGCAAACCTTACCTTAATGATCTCCCTTAACATGTAGGGCAAACTGCAGTGATCTTCCTTACCATGTATGATGTAGGGCAAACCTTACCTTAATGATCTTCCTTAACATGTAGGGCAAACCTTAGTGATCTTTCTTAACATGTAGGGCAAACCTTACCTTAATGATCTCCCTTAACATGTAGGGCAAATCTTACCTTAATGATCTCCCTTAACATGTAGGGCAAACCGCAGTGATCTTCCTTACCATGTAGGGCAAACCTTACCTAAATGATCTCCCTTAACATGTAGGACAAACTGCAGTGATTTTCCTTAGCATGTAGGGCAAACCTTACCTTAATGATCTCCCTTAACATGTAGGGCAAATCTTACCTTAATGATCTCCCTTAACATGTAGGGCAAACCTTACCTTAATGATCTCCCTTAACATGTAGGGCAAACTGCAGTGATCTTCCTTACCATGTATGATGTAGGGCAAACCTTACCTTAATGATCTCCCTTAACATGTAGGGCAAACTGATGTGATCTTCCTTAACCAGAAGTGTCACTAATGCTTTTAGGAGCCATTATGATCATTCATACGAGAGAAGTAGCCAAGTGATGATGCTCAAGTTACTGGGTAATTTTACCGGCTCCTATTGGCACCCCTGCTTAACAAGTAGGGCATACAGTCGTGAACTACCTTGACATGTAAGACAAACTATGTCATGGCAAACTTCTGTTAGCAATAACAAGAAACAAAAGTCCAGTATTACAATTTTGCAAAAATTAGAGTAGATAAAATTGAATAATACATATAAACCATAAATTGGAAACTTCCTACTATATCTATAAAAGATTTGTTTGATCTCTTGCAATGAGATCAAACTCGCGATAAAAATTTTGCGAGATCTGCCATTTCGTTGACATATTTATTTGCTTCAATCATCATATTTACAGCAACTATATATTTCTTGGTTGGCATATTTTTTATGTTTACCTTGTTGATTGTATGTACATATTTTTTGGTTCCATTATGAGTTGTTAAGCTAAATGAGATTGCAGACTATCGCCGATTGATAAAGTGGCAGAAATTCACAATACTTGCCGGGCATGCGCTGAAGATTGTGGGTAAATTACTTCTTGCTATCATTTCACTGATATCAGCCAGTTTCCAATGCATGGTTTATATGTCCATAAAAAAATGCAAACATTTTTCTATTCAGCTCTTTTTTCTTCCAGAAGCAAAATTGTGATAATTTCATGAAATCATTAAATTTTAAGTTGGTGATCCACAATATGCAGACTGATTTTCGGGCATTTTACTGACTTGGTATACAAAATAATGACCAAGTATTTTGGTTACATTATATTTGTATACATTGCAAGTTACAAGTATGCATTCGACTAAATTCCTAAATTTTGTTATTGTAGATTTGACGCGTAGTCCATGTGACAAAAAACCAATTTTTCGTTTTTGATGAAGATGGTTTGATGGTGATAAGATGGTTGGTTTCTTCATTTATAAATGAAGTCCTGTTGCTACGAACTTCACTACATCAGTGGCAAGATGAATCTCCTGTGATTATGAGAAATGAAATGGAGTTTTGTTTTTTTGTATATATATTTGGAAGCTAACAAAAAACACACCAGATATGACGGTGTCAGATGAACCCTAACCATGGAGTATATATGACATAGAATTGTATTTTTTCATGTTTTGACAATCTTTGATTTTAAACAAATGGAGTAAATTAGTATTCTTTATTTGAGATGTTGTGAGCTGCAGAATTTAAAATGGCTGCTCCTGAACAGATTAAGATTAAACAAGAACCACTTTCACCTACAATGGATGAACCTTCCACAACTTTGACTTTGACTAGAGCTGTTGGTCCACCACCTCTAACAGCTACAAATTACTCACAAGTACCTATGATGATTGTTAATCCAATCAAGAAAGAGGAGACTCCCGATTCAGAAAACATTCCTGCTTCATCATCATCGGCGCCCACCAACGTTTTGCAGTCTCAAAGCATTTCTACCGAAAGTGGAAGCTCTCTCCTTGAAGGGAATGGAAGTAATACCGGATCACAGAATATTGTTTTGCCACCAACTGCTTCGGTTGGGAATCACTCGCAACCAAGCATTCCAATATTGCATAACAATAAGATACTTGGATCACTAATTCTTGGTACAAACACTTTTATTCCTGCAACTTCATTGCCGAGTATTGTCAATACTTGTACAGAATCTGCTGTAAGTCCACTCCAAACACCAACTGGCTATCAAGGTGCTTTACCTGGAAGTGGAAGTGGTATAAGACTTCCTGTTGCGTTGCATTATTGTTCTTTACCATGTATGGGATCTTCCAAAGTCGCTACCTTAACTACATCTTACAATTCGGCGGGAAATAGCGAAATGAACTCTGTAAGGCAAAAAATTCCGCCCCTACTTGCTCCTAAAATAAACCCGAAAGAACCAAACACATCAGAAAAAACTTTCTCTGGTTTGAAAAAATCTGCTGCAAACAAGAATGCAACAAAAATACGAAAGTTTAAAACAGTGGTGAAGCGGAAGCCAATTGGTCTACCTAGAAAAAAGCGCACACAAGTTCAGGTTCCTAAAGTTGTTTTTAACACTCATACTGAAGTTACAGCCTGGCCACCTTTAGAAATGTCATCTTGCCATGATGATGTCGGCAATTCATCTGGTTCTTCTAGTAACAATATGTCTGGTGGTGCATTTCTACCCAAGATTAAATTCTGCTATAGCATGAAAAGATTAAAATTGAAAGATTTGATGGAGATACTAGACAGTGGATACGATATTATGACATTTGTTAAACCAGGAACACATGACTATATACGTGCCCAGTTATTGTGCGACGCAGCAAAGAAACATGGTGTAACTGGCATACATCCTGGTATCGAAGATGGATTTTATACAAGTTTAATATCTCCGTATATACCTGCTTTAGAAACCAAATTGTTGAAAGCTGACATAGCAAATACTTTAAGACTTAGAGAGGAGGATTGTGTACAAAGTGAAGGCAAAATAGCATCTCCTGAAAACAAAAGTGACAGTGATAATTCTAATGCAGATTGTTCAAGTAAACAAAAAATAGCATCTCCTGAAGATAATTGTGTCAGTTATAATACTAAATCTGTTGCTTACAGTGGAAACAGTATGTCTGAAGCAGCATCTTGTGGTGAATCTGTTGCTAGTGGTAGAATGAACAAATGTGAAACAGATTCTCAGGACAAAAGTGTTGCTACGGTTGAAGAGTCTTCATGTTGTCAAAATGTGACGGCAACAAGTTCCGTTTCTTCAATCACACAAGCTCCTAAGTTTACAGCAGTGACTTTTTCAAAAGATAAAGATTCAGAAGTGTCACATGCTAATCAGGTGTCACAGGAAACTGAGAAGGATGAAAAACCAATTGTGTGCATTATTGATAGTGACTCAGAGACAAGTGATTATGGTGATGAAGTCAATGAAAAGGAACATGAGCAAGCTGCTGTAGATGTTTTGCCAAAATGGAAGTACACAATTGTATTGCTTGACAAATTTAACACTGAGATAGAAAAAGTCTGTGCAAGTGGTATGGCTGCTAAGTATGGTTTCTTTTCCTGTTATCTCTGCACATACGCAACATCTGATTTAAAGTGTGAGCATATACACATAGCTGAAGCTCATTTTGATCCAGCGAAAACAGGAAATGCAAGAAAGAATTTTATTTGTACTCACTGCTGTGCAAAAGTCCTTGACCTGACAGATCTAAAAAATCATGAACTTCGTTATCACTTGTCGGAATATCCTTGCTATTTTTGTGGCATTCCTAATAATACTCTTGAGAAATTGTTGCGTCATATTTCTTATTGCCACAGTGAAGTATACAATTGCAACTGTGGAGATCAGTGGATTGGAAAGCGTGCATTTCTGCAACATATGAAGCAAAAAAAGCATTTTCAACCTATGATATCAAATGCTTGTATGTGCCTGTATTGTTCTCTTCAATTTACTGACTTTGCAACTCTTGAAAGTCATATACTTAAGAACCACATTGACAAACCCGTTCCAAATAAAGATGAGCGTATTTGCTTCTCTTGTCGACACATATTCATGGATGATCAAGCTCTAAAGGTTCATGAAAGTTGCAATCATGATACAGACTCTTTATATCCTTTGAGCATTACCCTACTTTCTTCAATACAAAGGCAAGTTGTTGCTCTGACTGCTCAAGGTGAACACAGTCCTAGAAATCTGGAAAGTGAAGTGGATAGTAGTCAGTCTCTCAGTTTTGAATGGACATTTTGGAAAGAGTATCTTCTTGAGAATTTTGGCATTTATCGACCTGTTAAGTTGAAACGCAGGACTTTTTGTTATCCGTATGGAGACTTGGTGTACACATGTAAAGTAACCAAGACATTTGAAGATATGCTAGAAAAACTACCCATGGCTATGGACAAACTCGTAGAGATAACATTGGAGAGGTTTAGACAGGTGCGGAAGAGAAATATATTGTCTCTGACAAAACGTGTCCTGGAGATGCTGTCATTTGTCTGTACAAGTGCTGAGTTTGTGAACTTTCTGAAGTCGCATGATATGGAGCACAAGTTTTGTCTACTTGGCCGGAACCCTCGCCAGATGACTGAGACAGCTGAGATAGTAATTAAAGGAAATGTGTATAAATATCCATTAAATGAGATTTCGAAGTATTGTGCAGTGGAACATGTTAACTTTGAGGTGATGCCTGGTGTAATGAATCGACTATTGCTGCTTGTTTTTGCTGAATTTCCTCACCTGAAGCCCAATGTGTGCTTTGAATCTCCAGACTTCTGGAAAATGGTAATAACTGTTAGCAAAACACCTTGGGGTGTTTTTCTCCTTGAAACTGCAAATATGGAACCTTTACCCTGGAATGAACTTGTAGAACACCATATTCATTCTTTTGTGATGAAAGTTCTCAGTGGCAAAATTGAGTTTGGAGTTATTGAAGCTTGGCCAGCTGTTACAAAATGTGCATTGTCCCGAAAAACTGGCTTGTCTTCAGTTGAAATGAATAGTGTTGAAGATATGCTGAATAAACCTATACTATTACAAATGTTTGATTTAAGGTATTGGGCATCCAAGCATGGAATGAAAGGTATGGATATTGGTATGGAGGAATTACAGCGTATGCAAAGTGAATATATAAGTCAGAAAGAAGAGAATCATTGTGAAGATGTTGCTGATTCATGTGATGATACAGCTATGTTGACAGATGATTGTGGTACTGTAACAATCGTGGAAAGTAAAAGCTTTTGGGAAGTGTGTAAAAAAACAAATCTTGACTTCTTACATTCTGAAGAACCTAAAACAACAGATAGAAATCAGAAACCATCAGGAGATGAATTGACCGAAGAGACAGGCAGTGATAACTGTCCACCTGATGTTGATGTACTTAAAAAGTGTAAATTGACAAGCTCTCCGATGGATAAAAAGTATGAAATTTCTGATTATAAAACTGTAATGACAAACAAACATGAATATGATATGGTAGAAGAAAACTTTGATAATGTGACAAAAAACAGGAAGAGGAAGATTCCAAGCAATTTGGCGGAAGGAAATGTACTGAATGATTTTGAATTGGACAGTGTTGGCAAGGCCAGAAAAGTAAGTTGTGGAAATGAAATGAGAATTAATATAGCTGCTCAGACTATTCTACCTTCGTGTGTTAAAAACCTTAAGCATATTAAATGCTCAGTTGTTGTTCTTGAGAGAAGTACTGTGGCTGACAAAATGGCTGCCGAAATTATTCAGAGAAGAAAATTAAGACAAAATTATATGAAACATAAACTGTATAAGGAGCAGCAAAATGAACTTGCAGTTCAAGAAAATACTAGGCAATTCAAACAAGGAACGCAGAAAAATGAGCAGCAAAATGAACTTGCAGTTCAAGAAAATACTAGGCAATCAAAACAAGGAACGCAGAAAAATGAAAGGTCCTTTAGGTGGTGTTCTGAAACTTATGAAGGTGAGGAAATTGATCAAAAAGAAATACAAATTTTGGATGAGAAATCAGGTGAATTAATGACTCTTGTACAATTGCCCCGAACTTCAGATCCTGACAAACCAACTAAGAAAGTGATGGATGTGAAGAAGAAAGCACAAAGAAAATTGCTTAGGCCACGAAAGAAGATTTTAAGTTATTTTGAATCGGATGAAGACAGTGCTGATAGTAATAGTGATGATGAGGTTGATGTCATGAATTATGCAGAGGGTGATAATGATGATAATTCAAGGCTGAATTCATTTTCACGTGTGCCACATGGATCCTTTGATAAAAGCAGATGCGGATTGCCATCATCATCAACTCGTGAAGCTGGAGGCATTGTTACTCAGGCTACATCTTCTCAACAAACCAGTCTGTCATCAGCTTTTACAGCTGGAATTTCTGCTGCAGATGGTTATATGACAAAGATTAAACAAGAACCCATAGATCCGTATTTCTCATCTTCTAAAGAAACTAATGTCCTGGTGCAGAACAAGGGTGCTAATTTCCCTAGATATGCTTGGATGAAAGAGAAGACAAACAAAATGATATACATACCATTACTGGCTAACCAAATGGATAGTCCTGTCAGTGACAATAAAACTATAACCCAAACAACTTCGGCGTTACAAACTGTCAGATCTACAAACCTCACTTCCACCGTGCACTCTTCAAGTTTGCAACCAGTATTTTCACCTCCTGAAATACTGGAGACCCCCCAACCATTGAGTCAAAATCCAAATGAAACTATGTTTATAGTAAAGACTCCTCAAGGCGTAAAGCAAGTAGTAAATGTTCCCATAAATGTTCAGAAAAGGCTACAATCACCATTTGCATTTAAGCACAAAACTCAATTAAAAAGTAAATGTGCAAGGACTTTAAAACGCAACCAACAAAACAGTCAAACACTAAAAGAGAATCCTAACAGTTTGCCACAAACAATTAAAAGTCCTAGTAACTCGAAACAGGTCTCTTCAACACCATTCAACTTAAAACAAAACAAACAAAATTTACTAGGTTTGCAATCTATAAATCAAACACCATCTGGCTTGCAACAGTTAGTTCATACTCCAAGCAGCCTGCAACAGAATCAATCTCCTGTCTTGCAACAATTAGTGCAAACACCATCTGGCTTGCAACAGTTAGTTCAAACACCATCTGGCTTGCAACAATTAGTTCAAACACCATCTGGCTTGCAACAACTAGTTCAAACACCATCTGGCCTGCAACAGTTAGTGCAAACACCATCTGGCTTGCAACAGCTAGTTCAAACACCATCTGGCTTGCAACAGTTTGTTCAAACACCATCTGGCTTGCAACAACTAGTTCAAACACCATCTGGCTTGCAACAGTTAGTTCAAACACCATCTGGCTTGCAACAGCTAGTTCAAACTCCTTCGGGCTTGCAACAGATAGTACAAACTGCTTCTGGCTTGCAACAGGTAATTCAAACACCATCTGGCACGCAGCAGATAGTTCAAAATCCATCTGGATCACAACAAGTAGTTCTATCACCTAGTGGTCAGCTGTTTATCGTTCAGCCTCAGACTGATTTGCAGCAAACTGCAGCAAAGTATTCTAGCAGCCAACAGCAATCGGATACTCTTCAGTTGATATCAAACACGTCAGGTGTTAGTGCGCAACAGAATAACTCTCAAAATGAAAGCAAGACGTCACTTAGTGGTACAAATGCAATGCCAGAAAGCACTCGTACATCACAATTGCCAGGAGGAAACTTTAATGTTGTGAGAATGCCAAATGGACAGCTGTTTCTTTTACCATTTGAAAATACGACTAAAAAGGATAGTGAAATGCAGTCGAGTCAAGTACCCATAGTTGGTCATGCTGGCGATCAGCCTGTATGTAGTTCTCTGCCATTTTCTAAGACGCCCAGTGGACAGCTGCAGGTAACTCCTGTGCTTAATGTCAAGCAAAAACTGTCGCACCCATCTACTCAGTCTGTCATTAATCAAAGCAGCATGTCCTCTACAGGACAATCACCTCGTAACTTCAACCAAGCAGTTGCTCAGCAACCGTTTCCCATTTCATCAAGTGCATCAATGTCAGTTTTACCAGCTCTAGTCAAAGTTAAACAGGAACCAGGTTTGGAGTCGTCATCTGATCAAAGCTGTTGCTTGAACACTTCATCTAGTAATCACCCAGTTCAAGGATTGCATACACAGGCATCCCATATTTCTGGCTCATCGCACAAACAAGAAACACCTTCAGTGAAGGTGGAACCATCCGATTCCGGTACATTTACCTAAGAAGCTACCGTAATTGATGAAGATATATCACTGCTTCTGGTGAGTTTTTTTTTATCATTTTGATTCTCAACACTTCATATTTATGTGATACTTGCTATATAAATTGATGCCACATTAGGTTACAAACCTTCATAACATTTTTATTTTTTGAGATGTCTACAAAATTCAAACAGTTATGTGAATGTCAGATGGTAGGCTTTCTGATTATAACATTAAATATTAGATATAGTATATTTGAAAAATCAGCTGGGGTTGCTAATAGGTATAATGACATATTTTATGGTTTAATGGTTTGTCCTACAGTCTTATAACAGTAATGAAGGCTTTGGTTGTTAGATAATTTGCATACCCAGGGTTCAGTGCAAGACTATACTAACTCCTATATAGTCTTGCACTGAACCCTTGATACTTTGAGACAAAACCCTAACATTCATTAGCTGAGATTACTACCATACTTATATTTGCTATCAGTTGTCTGAATCTTGTGTGTATATTTATGTGTACATGTTTGTGTACTTTATTACGATCATCAAATTTGTGAAGCAATATTAAGAATTAACTACAGGTTTGAGACTGAAAATATTGTATTTTTACACTATATTCATCATCATAATGCGATGCTACATTCTGTGATGTATTACCAATTGTTTATGTACATTGACTTTCTATTTCTCTTACATCTCAATATCATTATAACAGCTTCATTTTATCACAGTTTAGTCTTAGACTGACCAGACATCTTTTTGAAAAAGAAATGCTATTGGGAATTCAAAATTAATTTAGAATACCGTTACTGTTGTACAAAATGTCATTGTCTGTTGGTCAATATTTTCCCAAACATGTTTTCACTGGCGGACCTCACTATTTGTTTTTGACCATTCCCAGGTAAATGAAATGGAATCTATATGTTTATATTCTCTGTTTAGTGCTTTGATACATGTATTACAGTAAAACCTATCTTGAGAACCAACTCATTTTTAGGACCACCTCAAAATTAAGAAAGCAACTTTTGAGTCCATTTTCACTGTTTTGCTCTTCATTCAATCTCAATGTTAAGACCAACTCATTAATAAGACCAGTTTTCAAGGGTCCCAATGGTGGTCTTATTATTGAGGTTTTACTGTATAAGTACAGAGTAAATTATGCTTGATTCACATTGCTGTATTTCAGAGGTCAAGTGAGACTGGTGTTCTGCTGTGTTCTGCTGTGTTCTTCTGTTGTTTGAGTGGCTTTCAAGCTGTTTTTGTCCCAAATATGAGACAATTTGTGAACAACTCCACTGACCAAAAGTGCTGACATGTCATTTCTATTTCACATAGTTTCTAAAAGCTACTGGATAAATCTTCTGTTGAGTTTGAATGCTGTGAGCTATCACATTTATGATTCAGATAAATTGAACTAGCTGAAAAGTCGAAGTAAACCTGTCAAAATCAGATTCTCAAAATACAAATGTCAGGTTAGTTCTTTTGACCATTATAGATACAATGTATACAGAATGCAGGTTGGATCTTTCCTGTGAAAATTGTCTTTCTCAATGCATCCATGTAAAAGTATTATCTTCGAATTTTGTCAGTATCATTCATTTTGTATAAGGTAACTTGGATATTGTTGATATTGATGCTATTTATACTACAACTATTTGACTATTGTGTGTAACATCCAGATATTTATTTTCAATATTTTCATAATTTCTGTAGCTGAATATATATATAGCTGCTGTTATATGCTATAAGGCAATACATGTATCAACCTTTTGTGGTCTTTTACCTTGTTATATACACCTAACAAAACTTCATACATCGTGTGCAGTTATAAGTACAAAATGTATTACCGTATCTCGGTCAATAGTAGCCTGATCTTGCTGAAATTTTCTACAAATATAGCATAGATACCTGGTATAAAATTTTGTTTATTTCATGTCATAAATCCTCAGATTGAACAAATAAAAAAAATGTGATTATGCGAAAAAAATCGGTACTGCAGCTCCCCAAGATGATCTGGTTGATTTGAAAGAGTCTAATAGCGGTGTGCCCACCCGGACTTGTTGTTTAAACCAATAAATCTGACTCTAGAATCATGATCTACTCGTAGCCAATAGCAGAAATGGATATCAATAAAAAAGTTATGACATTTAAAAAGTGCACACTTATAAGTTTTGTTAGGCGTACATGTATATGAGGGCTTTGTGTCGATTTGTATAATTAAATGAATGTGAAAATGTTTATAAGTATTGCATACTTCGGTTTTTTTCCATTTGAAGTACTGAAGAATTTTTTACGAATGAATGAACATTTGAGGGAATAACCATTCATTGAAAGCGTTTGTGAGGCGTCATAGAGTTTGTCATAGAACGGCACATATATTAACCAGTATGTCTATACAGTTCTATTACCATTGTAATTAGTATCATAGTCTTTGTTTTATCCAATTTGTTTTATATTTAACTCTCGTGAGAGTGTTTTCTATTGCATTTATGAATAATAATGGTGAAGAAATAAATATATTGTAAAGTTACTAAATTTTTTATTTTTTTTATTTTAAGTGAATAATTAATTATGTGAAGAGTTGTTTGCGAGATGTGAAAGTAATGCATGTTATGAGTGTGGACTACATAGGAAACTCTGAACAAACTCAAGATGGAAATGAAATACACATGAAATTTTATATGGAGAGTTTAAAAGTTCCCTCCATCAAGAAATATTTGACAAAAACTTGGTTTATATCGCAAGATTTGTCAAATATTTCTTGAAGTTTATCACGCATTCTCTCCCTTCATCCCTTCCGTGGTATGTTTATATATTATACAGTACTATAAGTTATATAGTAAAGACAAAATATAGGTCTGTGCTATTTATAAGGGATAAAGGGAGAAAACTGTAGAAGAGATCAATGAGAGAAATCGTGCCAATCTCCTGCGTTTATATTGCTACTGGACACAATAGGTCAGGTTATTGTAAAAGCACAGGAGAATATTGAGGACAATGACAATAGGTCAGGTTATTGTAAAAACACAGGAGAATATTGAGGACAATGACAATAGGTCAGGTTATTGTAAAAGCACAGGAGAATATTGAGGACAATGACAATAGGTCAGGTTATTGTAAAAGCACAGGAGAATATTGAGGACAATGACAATAGGTCAGGTTATTGTAAAAGCACAGGAGAATATTTAGGACAATGACAATAGGTCAGGTTATTGTAAAAGCACAGGAGAATATTGAGGACAATGACAATAGGTCAGGTTATTGTAAAAGCACAGGAGAATATTGAGGACAATGAGCCACATTAGTGAAGTGCATTAGGCTCTACCAATGAACAAGAGAAAAACCACTAGATAAGTAAAATCTCATACAAACCAGTCCAAGGAAGACGTGTACAGTGGTGCTCGCTTATAACGAATTACTGGGGACCTAGAGATTTACTTCATTATATCCAAACTTTGTTATGTCCATACAACGAAATTTCGTTAAAAATGTATGGATATAACAAATTTCTTTTTAGCATCCATTACTGTCTACTTGTTGCTTGTTTACACCTGAACTAGATGTGTGTATGTAGTGATACAGAACATGCATTGTATTTAGTTTATTAATGGATGAAATATAAATAATAAATTTGTTGTTGTTGCAATAACATGTTATATATAAAAGATTTTTAAACAGTGATACTAAACAGACTAAACAGTTCATGTTCACTTGTCCAATTCCAATGTTACCAACTAACCAATGTCTGCCGCGATAAATTATCGCATTCGTTTACATCTGTTTTTACACCCGTTTTCGAAATTGTTTATTACATTATAACCGAGAAAGTTTGCGTTAAAATCTGCCTTTTGGGATCCAGAAATTACTAACGTTATATCCAAAATTACGCTATATCCTAATTCACTATAACCGTGCAGTTATCGGTCGGGGAATGAAAATTACTACATATTATCTGATTTTTTGTTATAACCGAGTTCATTATAAGCGTGCACCACTGTATATTCATTACAGCAAGGCTGTGGTAAAAATGTAACGTAACAATTATTGATAAGTGTAGACAAAATCTTTTATTGCATTTTGTTCTTTGCACAGACAACAGAAAAACAAAATCTGGTGTATATTTACACAAAGTATACAAGAAACATACCGATTATATGTTGCATACAAAAGAAAATTCAAGATCAATATAATTTATTATAAAATGCAATTTAAGAAAAAATGAACACATACTCTTGTACATGTATTGTATATCATATATTGTATATCATATGTCTCAATATATATCATAATTTTTTATGGCCAAAAATTGTTAAATCACAGAGTTCTTGCAAACAATATTATTAATAACATTGTCCTGTATCAGAATCACATTGGAGAGCACTGTAATATTCAGTTAGGACAAATTTTTATCTACATAAAATCTGAACATAAACTAAAACACTGTTCATTAATTTTGATAGACGTCTTCAAAAAGAAGATGTTTTTGTACAATCATGTATGAAGTTAAGGTCTGAAATGATGGAATAATGTATAAAAATGGAGAAAAAACAACTTCCATTTACTGTATTTATTTTGAAAAATATGGAAATGTAATAATTCACTTAGTAGAAAAATTAAAAAGAGTATAAGAACGCAAATATACAATCTGCATAAATATCACCAAACTATCCAGGAATCTGGAAAACGGGAATATACCAGAAATTGGTTTATATTGTAGAAAATAAAGAAGAAGGTAAAACAAGTCAATGTTCTGTTTGTCCGTCCGAACTCCACTCCCCTTCTATATCTTTATTTACAAATATGAGATGAAAGCAAAACTAACCTACTGGTATCTGCATACAATCCAGGCAGCAGATACCCTTGTCTTGCTTTCATTCCCCTATGTTTTAAGTCTAGGATAATCTACTTTTGAGATTCAAAACGAGATACTATGTTGAACACAATTCTAAGTAACTCGCACATTCAAAACATTTACATAAAGTTACTAAATTACAAACAAAAGTTTGAGTCTTATGCAATCACCCGAAACATTTTCTTATTACTAACCGTCTCAGTTCATCAACAAATACATCGGGGCCTGGACAGGTACATGTAGTCATTTTCGACCCAGGTACCCAGTTGCCATTTACACGCGGGTACCAGATCTTTTAACAAAAATCTGTAAAATAAATACTAGTAGAGAGTATACATTTTATATGGTTGCTCCTCTTACCGTGGCTTCTGAAGCAAAAATAAATTCAGTTTGGAAATATTTTGACCAATGGTTGAGAATTGATTGTGTTCTACTGAATATAAATGAAACGAGATTCCTCACTCTAGCAATACTTGCAAGGACATGCCTGTTGGTCCCAGCTACGTCATGCACATTAGGAATGATCCTGAACAGTCTAGACAAACAATATCTGCATGAAGTGAATGTCCCAGCACTACTGGTGCTGCCCAAGCTTGACAGAGGACAGTATACGCATCACAAGTCTTGTATTCATGTTCTAAAATAGTGCTTGATGAGCGAACGAAACACTGTTCATTGAAATAAATCAGTAAAATGTTGCACATATATTATGCGTGTAATTCATTGTAAAGTACATCATGTATCTGGATACCAAAACTGCAAAGTGCAATTATTTACATTTTGTCATCAACAATATTCAGTCAAAGATAATGATAAACTACACAAACAGTAATTGCAATCAATGTTTATCGAAAACAATATACTTGTACCTATATGCATTTCAATATGCATAAATCAGCAAAATAATACAGAGGTCAACATATTTCATTGACAATAAGAGCAATAACACTCCCATTTCATATTAATTATTGCCTGTAATGCATCATGAGTGACAAATAATATCATGAAAATAAAATATGGTTACTGGGGCTGCCCCTTCTGCGCCCTCCCCCCAAAAAAAACTAAGGTTTAAAGACAGGAGATAGGTCCTGGCAGGCTTAAAGCCTACAACACCAGTCTAGACAAGCTTAAAGCCAGGGAGACCAGTCCATGTTGGCTAAAAGCTGACGAGACAAGGGCGGGGCGGGTTGAAAGCCAGGGAGACCAGTTCATGTGGGCTAAAAGCTGACGAGACAAGGGCGGGGCGGGTTGAAAGCCAGGGAGACCAGTCCATGTTGGCTAAAAGCTGATGAGACAAGGGCGGGGCTGGTTGAAAGCCAGGGAGACCGGTTCATGTTGGCTAAAAGCTGACGAGACAAGGGCGGGGCGGGTTGAAAGCCAGGGAGACCAGTCCACATAGGCTAAAAGTCAAGGTGACCAGTTTGGGAAAGCTGAAAATCAAGAGGATCAATATTGGCAGGCTAAAGATAACCAGTCCAGGCAAGCTAAAAACCCAGTTTACCAGTTTGGGCAGGCTGAAAACCAAGGCAACCAGTCCAGGCAGGGTGAAAGCTAATTTGGGGAGTTGGGAAAAATCGCAACACTTCATAATCATTGGAATGTAAGAGTGTATACAACGATTAAATCTTTAAATGGAATGCAGAACCACAGATCCATATTAAAAACAGAATGAAAAAAAACAATTAAAATTAAATGCTCACAAACAACCTGTATCTGTAATGCCATTATATTGTACATAACATTGTGAGGGTTGGTTGGGGTTAGAGTATAATAATTCGAGGGCTCAATGCAACACTGTCGTAACTCCTATAAAAATACATAGTAGTTATGACAGTGTTGCATTGAGCCCTTGTTATTTGTATAGACAACGGTTTCCATAGAATAATGCTCGCATTCTAATCATGCTACGATAAATGATATAATAATAGATGTTACAGTGTTTTATAATCCGTCTAATCCAACAAATGAAAATAATGAAAAAGAGACATTTTAGGGTAAAAGTTCCCCAAAGTTGTGACCAGTCACACGCCTCCAGAAAGGACACCAGTACTGGTTTCCCATGAAAGCAGAGTCAAGAGGGATTCAAACAGGAATAAATGCTTTCATTCATGGGCAGATCCAGCAATTTTCGTCAGGGGATCCAGTTTCAGGTAAGGCAGAGTCCCTAAATTTTTGCAATGCAATACGTCTTCTTGTAAAGTAATACTCTGATCTAAATTGAATTTGAGACCCCTCTTGATCTAGGATTAGACATTGTCAACCACATTTTGCAAACATCAAAGGGGGTCAAAAGATCCCCATTCCTTCCCTCTGGATCCACACATGACATTGTTGAAAATGAATAATAAACATGTTTGCTTGTATTCTAAATGAGACATGAATGATTTGAAATACATGTAGTTAACAAATGAATGTGTGGTATAAAAGTAAAACTACACCATTACACTAATACTGCAATATATCATGATATGTAAATTAGCAACTTTTTGTATTATTCAAAACACTTTGTATGCTTAATATGATATGTTCTTGTAGATAAAAAAGTACACAGAATATTTTACAAGATTATGTTGAAAAGAAGGAAATAAATGAAAAGCCATAAATGATATAGGAATAAATTATTACGAAAGCAAACAAACTGATCCCTAATTATGGCACAAAAATCAATGCAAGTTAAATTGGTTTTCACTATTCAATAGTGTGGACACTACGGATACAAAATCTGCTAACGAAGTTTGAATCCATTCACCAGGGATGAGAATGACAAAGAAAGAAAAAAATGAATACGTCGTCTTAAAATAGCACTATGAACATCCAGGCAAGTAAAAACTGCCAAATTTCCGGCCGTGTCACAAATATATGGGCAACACACAGTTATCTCCCCTCCCCCAAACTTTCTCGTCAGATATATATTGATCTAAAAAATGATGCTGGCCGGTTTCAAAAAGGTGGAAATTGGCTGATTAGCAGAAAATTCTCATCCCTGATTAAATAGATGTCAGAATAAAGACAAGACAGGTAAAACAAAATACAAGTAAGAAACAACACTACTATATCATGTACCAAGACTAAAAGCTCTGAATTATAGGACAATTTATCTGTACAGAAATAAATATGATCGAAAAAGTTCAAGCTAAATTACGGCACAAATTGTATCATTATTATCCACAGTGAATTTTCCATGTACCACAGTAAATTGATTTTCTTATGCACTTATCAATGTTTTGCCGAAAAGGGGGGGGGGCTGTAGAGATACACAGGACTTTAGACGATCCCCGACCCGTGTGAATTAGACACGCTGAGTGATTCCAGGTCCCAGGAAATAGACTAGCCGGATTTTAATAAGATCGTTGACATGGGGATAAGTAGCTCCCATGGTCGGGGTTCAAACAAAATGCAAGGCTCTAGAATGGGGAATTAGACCCCAAAAAAGACAAATGGTCTAATTCCTATCGGTCAGGCCCCCCTACACCATGCAAAATATTGATAGGTGCATAAATGCTGCAATTACAGAATTTAACATTGTATTTACCAGTGTAGCCTCTCACAGTCACCTATGAGAAATCCAAGCTTCAGCCGTTGTTGAGGGGTTGTTGCTCTAGAGAGGTTGAATTAGTCACTGAATTTTAATACGCAAGAACTGATGACGTCCTTGAAGAGAGCTTTTTGCTCAAGAGACGGCTGCTTTAGAGAGGTTGTACTGTATTATATAAACATAATGTTAAAGGTACATTGTCTGATTTACTTTCAGAATATGTAATAATTTTGAAACATTGTAGCTTTTTCGTAAAAGTTTCCTAGACTGCAAAAGACGAGTCTGATACAGGTATTTCATATGCTAGCGCATAGGTCAGGATAGAAAATACTTGTAACGGACACTTGTATAATATATGTAAGTGGTTTTTAGAGAAACTTGTAAAAAAAGTGACAATGCAGTATTGTAGAGTACATCTATGTTAAGACAATTACCTCATATTTTCTCATATTTATGACTAAGCATATTTTGTCAAAAAGGGAAGACTATATGTAACTTTAAACGAAGAGTGAATCTTCACATCAACGATCTAGATCTTGCTTTGAATACATTTCTAGCATGAAGATATAACTGTACATCAAGCTCTATATATTTCATGATATGAATAAACTCATCTTCAGAAACTCTTGTGTCGTCAACATCATCATCTAATGTACGGAAATTATTTTTAAACTTCAAATTGAAAGTTTTCTCAAAAAGACGTTGAGTGTCTTGCTGGTACATTGTAAGACCAAAAAATGAAATTTGATCCAAATTTTCAATAGCACTTAGAAGCTGCAACTCTGCTCTCTTCTCAGGCTTCATCTTATTTCTACGATAACATTCACTTTTAGACAGATTAGCCAACATTCTAGTTTGTCTGTTGAAGGCGAGATTTTCTCGACATTCCATGAAATCATTTAGTGTGGCATCCTTCCATGTATCCTGGAAACATGGTCGTACATCGAACAGACTGACACTTTTTCCATCACATCTTAACCTTGCATCTTCCCAATGTTGACCGCTACGTTGATGTTGCCATTCACTTAGAAATCTAGACACCGGGTCCCTCAGTAAAGTTATGTAAAAGTACCTGCAATAATACCATAAAATACCATACTTGCATTAATCAGGGGCGTCACTTATTCTATAAGTAGCAGGTACTTTGGGGGTACTCCCCTTCATTATGATCATTCATACCTAAAAGTAGCCGGGTGATGATGCTTAATTTTACTGGCTCCCGGCTCCTGATTAATACCATTAAATAGCTAAATAAATGTTCATGTAAATACAGACAACTAAATTCAGCTGCAAGTAAAACACATGTTTTCAAACAGGCACATCTAAAAACCCAAAAATGTAGATATAAATACATGTATATTTGGAGTGTATAGGACATTTATTGTATCAATTTGTCAATCCTGAACATTGCCAGAATGTATAAAATTAAAATGAAATCCCCCCCACTAGTCACTAGACAGACACCACTGATCTTATATGATCAGTATTTGAACAAAAAAGACTTCTAACTTAAAACAAGAAACTATAACCCTAGGCAACGCATGCTAGTATCTGATTTTTAAGTAGAGAAGATTATTAAAGTGAAATGATAATTTATGAACTGGTGTTTTTAGTTTCAACATAATCAAAAATCTGTAAATCTCTGTGAATAAACGCTTACCTTCTTTTTCTCTGTTTGCCCTCAATTTTATTCATAGCACTGTCAACACACTCATGTAACATTGTCCAGTCGGCATGTAAACTACATGGCCATCCAACAGTAAACCAACTGAACAACCATATATTTCCATGACTGTTAGTGCAGTAACACGGATTGGTTAAAACATCTAAAATCAATACAAAAAATGATAATTCAAATGTACATGTTAATCTATATTTTCATTAAAAAATAGAATTGACTGAGAACAGTTTCCTCAATAAATCAGGAACAAAAGCAACCTGGTATATCAAGACTAATCTACATAAGAAGAGGGCCATGATGGCCCTTATATTGCTCAGTTTAGTACACTGCCATTTTGACTAAATTAGGACCATCGGAGGACCATTCCTGTCAAGTTCAGTCAAAATCGACTAACCAGTTTTAGGAGATATCACTTATTGAAGGTTTCCTCTATATACATATACAAATGTATAGGGAACAAAGCCCCGCCCCCTGGTGGCCATGTTTTTTTATGGAACTAAGTAATTTAAATTATCTTGTAAGAGGACCACTAGACAATGCTACACACCAAATATCAAAGCTCTAGGCCTTTTTGTTTTGGACAAATAGATTCTAAAAGTTTGCAATTTTCAAATCTATTTTAGCTCCTGTGACATACTTATGCAGCAGACCAGAACAATTTATGCAACTTTGAAAGAGGCTGACCCAATGATCATTCCTGAGAAGTTTGGATAAAATCCATTCATTGTTTAGAGGGATATTTCATCTGAAGAAAATGTTGACGATTGACAGCCGACGATCCTTATAGCTTACCATGAGCACTTCATGCTTAGGTGAGCTAACAAGAAGAAGTACAACAAACTGATAATAATAAATATCTTTAAAAACAATTGGCGCAAATTGAAATAAGCAAATGTTCTGTAGTTTTATTGTTAAAGATGTTGAGTTATTGCATGAACACATGATAAAGAGTCAATGCATAAAGACAACAAAATATCAAAATTCTGCTTTCATTCATTTGGTTGAACTCATATACAATGTATATGTATATTCAATAATAACATCAGAAGAAAGGAAACCAACATAATAGTTTTAAGGCTTAAAATGATGTATCAGTAAACACAATGCAATGTGTTGTTCCAATTTTTCGTAAAATGAAGTTTGTGTTGAAGTTAATAAGACAGAAACATAAAAACCATGACAGGCTAACATTAGTTTAATATTTTGATTTGAATCAGAAATCACAAACCTTCAGCACATTTGCACGGCTTCTGTAAGATAAGATCTTCAATCAGATGTTGATTAAACACGGTTCCTCCAACTTTCTGTATATGCAAATATACTAGAACATCCGTCTCTAAGTCAAAGGAACTATCAGAAGGGGCTGCCCCTTTGTACGTTGAAACATCTGTTCCCGATGAACGCAGATACGTTTTCAAAGCTTCCGGCGAGTCTAGATGCAAAAACCTTTGACTTGTAATCAGATTCAGTAGAGTGTCGTTTTTCGCGACATCTCTCATATAGAACGAGACAGGATGTCGGACTTTATTGTCTTCTACGACAGAATATCTCCTGGCTGATTTCTTACTGGGTATTAATAAGTAATAGATTGCTAAAATGACAAGCACTAGAGCAATAAGAATTTTCTGATTTCTTCTCATTTCTCCTAACACTGTTTGCATGACAATCTGAAATGGTTGAAACATACATGAGCATTATACAACAAAAAGGCACATAGACGATAATCAAACAATATTGCAAGGTAAACACAGAGAATATGCTGCAGATCTAGTTCTGACTGTTATACATTATTACGATCACGAAAATACTTCAGTTTTTACTGAACTATGCAAAAAATGTAATAAGTTTAATTGGCTATGTTTTAATATTAGAAATCTATAGTATAACTTCATCAAAAGAGCACAATTTGATAATATTCCTTCATTTTTAATAAATTATTTATAAATACATGTATCTTTCAAGACTGATAAAAGATACTTAAGAATTGACTCAAGCATATGTTTTCTCTATAGCTCATTGCCTCTTCATGCTGGTGATTATTATATATTAACAGAACAAATGCCAAATTGTTCTTGCATAGAAGTCAAAACTTCCAAACCTTTCAATTACACATTGATGAATATACACAGTTACTGACTTCATAATAAGTATTTTCGTGAAATTTGGGCCTGTAGTGATGTGTCAGTTAATGCCACCTTCTGAGTAATGATGACGTCTATAACTAATACTGCTGCGACTAATATTGATGGAACACATATTTCTTTATCTATTAAGAAAATTCATTCTCATTTAATAAATATGACATAGTTCTTAGCTATCAAAAATGTCACAAAGTTAGAATCATAAAATAAACAAATTACAAAATGTTGTATTTAAGATAGTCAAGAAGAAACACAAAGTGTGTTTTACAAATATCACATAGCTCTGAATTATGTTTAAATAGTTTAATAGTTAATTATAAAGTAATAAAAGTACAAAACCTGAGAAACATAAAGCAAATTTACACTGAGTAATATTCCTCAACCAAACTGTATAATTATATTCTCTGCTAAAAATGTCCATGCCTTATATACTGTTTTTGGTATTGTGACATGTTGAGGAGCAGAGGAAGTGATTGTCAACACTATATAATTAAACAATATCAGATAATTATGTTAAGATCTCATTGAGTTGTTATCTAATAATTGATAATAATACAACAAAGAGTCACATGCCATTAAAAATGTGTCATGATAATATATGGATCAATCATCAAACAGAAATGTGAAGATAAGTAAGAAAGTAAAGATTATATTGGATAAAAGTTACATTGACATAATTATTATGTCAACTATTGATAATGATAAGATCTGGTGACAATTATATTTTAATTTGCATCGCTCTTTCTGAAGCATTTGGTTAATTCAAGCAAATTTGTTATAGAAAGTTACTATTATAAATTGTAATTATATTTTCCTTTCTGGTTTTGAACGTACAGTTTCACGCAAACAAACGTGTGAAATACTTGACATTATTGTATCTGTTTCTGTAGACATGTTGTCAGATTGTTTTGATTGATTTTCTAATCACGTTGAAATATTTATTCAGTCTGTCACAAGTTAGGGATGTCTATATAAGGGAACTTACTCCTAATGTCTTAGTATCATAAACTCCTAACTTAAGAACACACTTAATCTTTATCTCTGACTATCACTTCCTGACTTACTTTTATTACTTTGTGAAATCTACTTGTGAACTTGATGACTCAGTAAAATATTTGATAACTTTGTGTCATATTTATTAACTATGTTATCGTCCAATAATAAATTTGTTAAACATTAGCCCACTTCGCGATTTGGAACCTTATTTCTTTGCAAAGAGGACATTGTTATATACTGGATCTAACAATGAGACGTCCTACCAACACTTAGAAAAAAGGAACATGCTACATCACAATACTAACTGTTCATAATACAATTAAAGAGAGTTATAATTTAGATTTTTACTACTATAGAAACAATGCGACATGTTTTTTGTCTAATTGAAAGATTTTACTTTGAACACAACAACAACATACATATTTCTGTCATGGGAATGATTTTGTTCAGTTATACATTTTGTACTACATACAAATAGGTCTTAAGCCAGAGTTCTTGGCTAATACTGTAATGGTCCAAAATTTAGATGTTCAATCAACAGAAATATTTGGCATAACTAATACATTGCTATAACTCGCACTATTTATAAATATAAATGTAGTAATACAACGATAACTAAGTAGAAATCAACCAGATGCGTCCATTGGACACCGATGTCCCCGCTGTGGGCTTTTCAGTAGAATGCAAATACTTTGTTTGTAAAGGCCAAATAATTTTGACGCAATAGAAAACCAATTTTTTAAGTACAAAAAGTGCCATAACTCCTCCAAAAATTTGCAGATGCTTATGTGGCCAATTTGAATTCACCCATCCTATCAAGAATTATTGATTTAAATAAAAAGGGGCCATAACTCTTAAAAAAATGGTGAATTGTAACTGATATAGAACTTGACTTGTATATTATTATCCTATATGTATGTGCTCAATATAAATTGAATCCACCCATCCTTCCAGGAGTTATTGATCGGAAACCAATTTCGTTATGGACAGACTGGTAACACTTCATGTCCTTCGCCATTCTTCTAATGGGGGGGGGGGCATAAAAATGCCAAAGAGAACAATAACAGAAGAAATGATCAATGCGATGTTAAATTTGCGCAAACCTCTGAGAGTAAGCAGATTATTTGCTAATTATTCGCGGGTTTCCTAGACATGGTTATTGTTGAAATAACACTTGATTAACAATGTACTGCAAGGCTGTAACAAATGGAACAATAATATAATGATGAAATTGACAAACAACAATTGTTTACAATTAAAAGTCTTTCTAGTATTCAATATAAAAAGGTTGATAATGATTGAAATGTATTTGACATTGCAAACAAAGAAACTGAGAAATTAAAATTTTTGATAATGACACAATCACAATTATTGTTCCAACATTATTCTATTTGGCATTTTTGTAGTGGTACACTATTTGTTATTTATATAATTTAGCGACAAGGATTTAGTCTCAGAATGATATAACATATAAGCATCTATATATATTGATTACCAGACGCCTAGCAAAATTAAATACGACAGGCTACCTGACTTGTAACTGGATTTCTAGACCCAGAGGCTAGGATGGCTAGCCGGTATTAGGACATTTGGACCTCTAGACACTTTGGACACGTAGTAATTTGTTAGACACTTTGAACAACCCCTTGCCATTTCGACCCCTGATTTCACTTCCTCCCCCTACTTGTTGGACATTTCAACCCCTACTTTACAACACGGACATATATGTCCATGTTTATAACAATGTTTTTAATATGTAACAGAAAATATTTATGGAAGCTGACATTATAATTCATAATTATGTAAACAGAAATTATTTTGTTACATACACTTAATTATACCAGTATGTTGAAATATATTCATATCTAAAATATATATATCTTTGCTTTTATGAAACAAAAAAGAAATGCTCATAAAACATCACTGTGCGATATATATAAATCATATATAAATCAGGGGTCGAAGCGTCTAATACAAATCAGGGGTCGACGTGTCTAGGGGTCGAAGTGTCTGGTTTTGAGATTTGGCCTCAACGTCAACCTTATTAAACGCATTTAAAAATACACGAACAATTATATTATCTTATTTAACTTAATTAAAACGCACATATGCACACGTCGATAGTTCTAAACAAACATGATAAAGTTATCAATAAAGACTATTTATGTTTATTAATTATATCCGAATACTGTCCATCCGGAATTAATGTAACTTGCAAATGTGTACGGAGGTCAAACATTAACGTTGTAATAAAATATATTAAAGATATATTCCACAAGTTCAATTCTCATGTATGTGCAAGAAAAGACAATAACACATGAACGTACCTAAACTAAATCACGAACATCAAGTCGTGAGGATTAGAATAACGGCGGTGAGAGGACCCGGGATCAATACGGATATGACTAGAATTTACACTCTTCAAAATGGTTGACAAGTTGACACAAATCCAGATTCTATCTTGTTAGTTGTGTTTTTGCCGTTATTGGTCATCGAATGCGGTCAACATGTAAGTTTTCACGAAATTCTAATACCTTCTAAATGCACGCATTATTTGAGCATTTGTTGCATCGTCAGAAAGTAAATATTATAGTTTTGCTTCTTCAAGATTCATCTTGCGTTCTTGACGAACTAAGAGGGGTGCCGACTAAGAGTAAGAAAGCTCAAATCTCGTGAAGGAACTAACGAAGCTTGCCATGAACGTGGTTGATGCTATCTGACTAATATTTTGCATAATAAGACCAATGCATTTTATTCGTTTTGAAGTATCCATTGCAAAATTTAATCAAAATATTTTGATAAGTGTTCACCAACAGGAAGAAAAAATTAGAACATTATCAGAACTTGTAGATTTATAGCTATTATCTCGGATAAATAAACCATGGCTTGGTATGACACATGAAGAGCGCCGTAGCCACACTGAGGCACACCGAGGCAGCTGCCTCAGTTAAAATTTGAAGGACGCACTAGAGAAAAATAAATTCCTTGGAAACATGCCCCCTAGACTGCCTTGGTTTAAACATGCCTCTGCAATGCTACGGCACTGTTGTATATGCCTGTAGTGATGTGGGGTTAGACAGCCATCCGGTTAGCTCAGTTGGTAGAGTGCCGTACTAGTGTTTAGGGGGTCATGGGTTCGAGCACCACATCAGGCGCACTTTTTCCCCTTGATTTACTTTAATTAATGGTGGCAGCAGTGTTTGACGGCCCATGGTGGTTGAGCCTCAAATGCTGGAAGGGGAACGAGTGTAGTGATGTGCAGTTAGACAGCCGCCTGGTTAGCTCATGTTTAGGGGGTCGTTGGTTCAAGCCCCACATCAGGCGCACCTTTTCCCCTTGATTTACTTTATGCCGTAAAAATAAATGTCATTAACACTTAGTCGAAAAGGCTGATTTATCATCAGTTTATGAGCCAGTAATTTCTACCCAACAAAAATTTCTACTCTTGGTTAAATAATAAATACCTAAATTAAATATGATATAAATTATAATATACTGGGGCCTCATATTTCAGTGGTAGTTAAAGTATTCAGCTTAAGATATCATTTTTGTTTTACTAGCTACAATGAAATAATATTTATTCACCAAAGTGTCAACAATATTTCCCCGCTTGTGTCTATTTATCAATGATCATTGTTCATTTTTCATGAAGAAGGAACGACAAATGTTAACACTTTGTGATGCCATGTTTTTAATAGTTGTTAACCATATACACGTAATCGACTTTTACTTCAAGTGATTTACTGCGGTTAACAACCTGTAGCCATTATTACATAAATAATGATGTCAAAAAAGATGCAATCACTCATCTGTGAGTGAGATCAAGATGTGTTTTTAGCAAAGTTTTATGTTAGCAACAATTTTGTTAAGATCAAGATGTAATTTTGTACAATCAGCCGTGTGTTCGGTTAAGGCTAACACTCGCACGAGTTAAGAAACTGTGCATGCATTTTGCAACCGAACGCTCTGTTTGCCAAAAAGTACGCGCCCACTGTGCGCCCACTCCGAGGTAGCTAGCGAAGGGCGCATACTTTTTGGCAAACAGAGCATTTGGTTGCAAAATGCATGCGTGCACAGTTTCTTAACTCGTGCAAGTGTTAGCCTTAACCGAACGCACGGCTGGGCTCAACATTAACGGTAGTCCGACTGTCCATGACAACCAAAACTTTGGTCATGACAAGTAAAATCTGAAGGCAATAGTCCGACAGGACAAATTGATTTCAAACAACTTCAGTCTAAAAATATATCTGAAATACTATAATGCTTAAAAAAATCGAATGAAAACGATCCAGGTAATATAATTGCATTGGTCCACTTTGTTCAGATTTTACCGAAAGTTGGGGAAGCAGGTGCACTGTCAACGAAAATGAGCCGTAAATATTTTTTTCATCATACTGAATAAGCCCCTCCCCTTTTTATAAAACATGTGCGAGATTTACATCTCATATACATTTTTTGTTTAGAATAAATTATTGTGAACAACACATGATTTGTGTTTTATAACTTTTACTATTGTGATAAATCACTTATACTAAATTAATGAATTTAAGCAAAAGGAGGTTGATTGGTCAGGACAAGTGCAGTTTTGGTCAGGACAAGTAGACTCAAAAGTTAATGTCGAGCCCGACAATGATCTAATCTGTAGTATATCACTATTTTTTCTGTGTTTAATTAAAGGCGAAAAAATTTGAACAAAAAGGTGGAGGACATTTTGTAGATGAAGCCCTTAAGCTGTTTACAATGGAAATTGTGAGTGCCGCGAGAATATTGGTACTGTGGATATATTAGGAGCAACTATACCTATGTTGTTGCTACATTTTTATTTTCTTACGTTACAGAATCAATGGTTATAATGGATGATATTGAGATACAGAAATGTGGAGTGAAGTTTGATCCTCCTGGAATTATTGTGGTGTACAACGACAAAGGCTCAAAGAAACACAGACAGAGGACTATGCCTCTTAGAGACTTTACGAAAAACACAAATGTGGAAAAAGCTACACAAGATTTATTGACAAATCCTAGACATGGAAAATATGTTTCATTAATTACAAAAGCTCAATTAGTCAGACTTGTTACTATAATTAGAGACAAACTAAATGGTATGAGCCTTGAAGCAAGTTTAGCAAGGAATGATGCTTTAGATCAAATTGATCCCGAGGAAAACCTGAATACTGTGGATGAAGAGACTTTAAAAAGAAAAAAAGCTGTGATGGACAAAACTTTTGAAAAACATCAAGTAAAGTCAAATGATCCAGAGTTTAAATATGATGTAGAGGTGGACTTTGACGAGCAAAATGCGATAGAGTCTGGCTGGGATTCAAATGCAGATTCTGACATGGAATTTTAGTTGGCAAATCAATCAGCTATGTTTCAGTTGAAATCCAGTTTCTTCCTCATCCTGACATTAATGCAAGTGATTTTATGAGAACGATATTAGTTGTTTTTCTGGTTTTTTTTCATAGTGGTCTTAATATTTTTGCTTGTTAGATGCTTCCTTAAAAATTGACATAGTTGTAGAAATACAAAACTGTGTAAGAAATTTAAAACCAAGCCAGATGAATACATTGAACCATTGATTGGAAACTTGCTGATATCCGTGAAATGATAGCAAGAAATAATTTACCCACAATCCTTAGCACACGCTCAGTAAGTAGTGTGAATTTCCGCCACTTTATCGTTCAGCGATAGACAGTATTATCTGAATTCCTATACAACACAATTTGAGACTGAAAAAGCGCAATCAATGTAAACACAAAAATATAAACGCCAACAAAGAAATATATACTAGTAGCTGTTGTAGATATGACAATTAGAGTGGATCAAAATGTCAACTTCTCTTGGAACCAAGACAGCTGACATCGCATGTTTTATCTCCTCACTACTCCCATCAGTTCAAACAAATCTATAAAGATATAGTAGGAAGTTTCCAGTCCATGGCGTGTATGTCCGTGAATACATTATCAAATTTATTGTGAAATGTCAGCATTTAAGTGTAACTCTTTTTCAGTTACGTGTTATACACAGTTTGTTTTGGCTTTGATTTGTAGTGTTGCTTTCATCTACTTAGTAGTAAGTCTTACTCATTTCTACATTTCACTACAAAATGTAGTATGAGTAAGTGAATCATGGTTTGACTGTGCCTCCCCTCCCCCTCCCCTCCAAGACAAGGGTGCTCATGCTTGTAGCTCAGTCTCAGTTTCCTATTACTAAGAATTCCTGGGCGACCTGGGTGTGTGATGGTCAAATTTCATATGATCATTGCTTGTGGACAGTAGATGACCCTACTTTTGTTTTGCAGGTCTGTAGTTCAAAGGTTATAATGACCTGAAAGCTGAAAATTACTGTCAAACATCATAGTTTAGAGTGGTTGTGTATGGACAGTAGGTGACACCATTTACTCGGGCCACTACCGGTAGGTCAGTGGTCAGAAGATTGAAAACTGGTTTTTGATCTATAATTCTTTTAAGATATATATCCTCTCACTTGACAGGCTGTAGTGGGGGGGGGGGCATATGTTTTGGTTTGGAGTTTCTATTGCTGTGATTTGTAGTTGATTCCAATATGTTTCATAATCATATTTATTCTTCTGTGACTCATTGCTTTTATGCTGTGTGGTCTGATATATTTAATTATTAGGTACAAACATTTCTGATAAAAGTGTTTTCAAGCTGTAATGTATTTTTAAACAGTGTATTCATGACTGCCTACCAAACATATTTAGTTTACGTACTCTCTTTGATAGAAAAGATTGATTTATTGGTAAACTAGGTAAAAATATTTCAGAAAATATATCTTGTTTTCATTGCACAATGCTTTCAACTATGATTAATAGTTCAACTCTATTTGTAAGGATGTGATTTACTATTAGAACAAATTGTAATCTATGTTATACTACATGTACATAGTGTTATATATTTGAGTTATTCCACGACAAAACCTGTGTTAGTGTCCAAATCTATTTTCATGTATTTTTGTTACATTTTCTGACATTTTCTAGTTCCTTTTAATACCAAAATTATTGAAATGGAACATCTACGTTTCTTTTTATGGCAAATCAAATATTACGTGCAAAGTGCAAAAGTGAACTACAAATTGACGTCGCGTCAGAAACACTTTTCCCAAATGTACATTAACTCTTAAAAAATATTCTGTTTTTTAAATGGAATAAAAACAAAATGTGATGTGTATAAACATTTTATGGTCATTTATTTCTATATAAATCATGATTAAGCGACCAAACACACTAATGAGGAGGTGTTTAGTTTGTGACTTCAAATTTCATTGGGAATACTCAACTTCATATCCAACGCCACTAATGCAGGTTTTGTAACTTGGAAGTGTCCATAATATTATACATGTAAACTTTTTTATCATGCTACCTGACTCTCTATATACATACGTGTGTGTAGTTTTGTACATGTAGTTTTGCAATATGCAGGAATCTTAGTTCTTGTAGTTACATATTATTTCATATTATTCGGTGCATATTGATACACACTACCGTATCAGTATACTTGTTTCTAGGGTATTTGAATGCTGGTGATGATTGCGATACGACTTAATTGTAGCAATGAAAAATCTTAAACTGGTCTGACTGTAATAGACATCTGTATTATAATTATGATATCGCAGCAAAATATTAATCAGGGATCAATTTTACTGTATTTGTTAGTTACATGTTTTATGTTCTACTGTTACTGTTATTGTATGTTCGTGTTGTTGTCAATGTGTAGAATTTATGAAGGAATTGATTTTTAATTGGTAAGACTTATTTTGTGGGTATAGTAAACAATCAGATGTGATAGTTCTGTCATCATTGAACCACTGCTGTAATGTGTTTGAATGCATTTTGATCCCAGCAGACATCCAGCTGGTTACTATGCTGTCAGAGTCAAAAAGGAAAGTGTATGTGGGATAAAATGGACATTTTTCGGTACCATGGGAGCTAAATATAGACATATTGGTACCTACTGAAAAACAAATTATCCCATGCATCTTTCTTTTCTTGACTCGGAATAGTTGGGTTCCAAAGTGCATTGATTGGATTGGATATTATGATAGCTTTGCAAACACATAATCATTATTCTGTTTGACCACTGTATACATTGTGAGGTATACTGTGGAGACCAGTGTTTACATTGGTGCAAGCTTACATTACTTGTTCTCTTATATAATTGCATGTAAATATTTTATTGCATTATTAACAAACTATTGCTTGTCTTAAATACATTCTTAGGCTTTATAGAGAAGTATTGAGATTATACAGAAAGTGATCAGCTTCTATTTGAGCCATGTTTTTATGTTACATGTAAGCATGATTATTTAGGTGAATTCAAGGTTTGCACAACTAACCAATTAGGTTATGAACATAATTAAAGGTTTTGCACAACTAACCAGCTAGGTTATGAACATAATTAAAGGTCTGCACAACTAACCAATTATTTTATGAACATACAAAATGTATTTCAAGGTTTGCACAACTAATCAATTATGTTATGAACATAATTCAAGGTTTGCACAACTAAACAAATAGGTTATGAACATAATAAAAGATTTGCACAACTAACCAGCTAGGTTATGAAGATAATTAAAGGTTTACACAACTAACCAGCTAGGTTATGAACATAGTTAAAGGTTTGCACAACTAAACAAATAGGTTATGAACATAATTAAAGGTTTGCACAACTAACCAATTAGGTTATGAACATAATTCAAGATTTGCACAACCAACCAGCTAGGTTATGAACATAAATCAAGGTTTGCAAAACAAACCTTATTACTAAGTAACAATAGACAGAGCAATGAATTTAGTATAGAGCCAGTGCACGTTTGCCGTGGATAAATAGCCGATACCGGTACATAGTTTATGTTATTTAGAGTTCACAAAATGTGCAACAGTAACATGGAAGCAAAATAAAAAATACTAATGATACTAAATATTACAAAAAATATAATTGGAAATACTTTAGGGATAGATTCAGGACCTCTTTCTTACTACAGTTTATTGTTGTTACTCTGTGTTGAATTAGTTCATGCAACAATTCTTATTGTTATCTGTACATTATAATCTCTGCTTGTTAAAATTTTTTCAATGCAAAGATGATTCTTTATACATGCAGTTTTAATGCATCTTGTTAAGTGAAACGTACTGGGACAGATACTCGTTGGCGATTGATTCAGGTTCCTAATGTATGGTACCAAACCTATTATCTATAGCAATAAGATTGTGTATTTGTAGTGTAATGTTTTGTTGAAAGATAATGTGTTCGTTAAGTTATTTAGTATAATGCCATGTGTTCTTGTATGTATTGTAGTTCTGTTTTATACTTTATATAATACTTCACTGCTTATAGATTCCTAATTATACTCAAGGTTATTCAGTAGTAATTGAATACTTTTATTATGATGTAGAGTTGTAACAATTTTCTGTGTCAGGAGCAAGTATAATCATTAACAAAGTCAAGTGAGTATCTCAGACACACTTAAACACCGTTACTAATTTTGCGCACAGCTACCAGAACTGGCCGTTTTTACAAGTTATTGCCCAAAGATGGAGGAAATCAGGTGAAAAGTAGTAGTTTCAACTCCCAAAGTGTCCGTCCATGTTTTTTACATATTAAATTCTCTTATTTGTGTCAGGAATATGTAGTGTCAGTTTTAGATTTCCAGCAAAATAGTTTGTGGTTCTTTAATGCTGAAATTTGGACATACATTGCCCTGTGAATAGATTTCCATGTTTCATGGCATTACATGTACAGTGGTTGTGAAATATGGCAGCTGATACCTAACTGTTGGGCTAAACTTGTGAGTTATTTCGTATTTATTACATAAGCATAATAATCATGATTTATTGTGAAGACTAGCTAGATGACTTGCAAAATTTACAGGTACTAATGCACCTATCAATATTTTGCCCCAGGGGGGGGGGGGGGGCAGATTGACCCAGGGTAAATAGACAATATATCTTTTTGTGGGTATAAAACCCCATCATAGAGCCAAGAATTTTGTCCAAATCGTCACAGTGGTAGATGTTTATTTCCCCACTTCCAAGGTCTATTAAATATCCAGCCAAAGTCTATTTCCCCGGACCTGGAATCATTTGGGGTGTCAATTCCCATCTGTTGGGATTCATCTTCTGTCTTAAGTCCGGTGTATCCCCACGAGGGAAAACTTGATAATTGCATAAAGGATATTTCAGTTCAGTTATTAAGACAATTATAAGTTTAGTTTGATATTTGTTTGAAAACATCTCACTTGAAGTTTTTGAGCTCGACTAAAAAAGTGAAAAATACACTCTAAAAGTGTCACTACTTAAACAAATTATAAGTTCATCTTACATACCAGAAGTGTGGAAGCTGTTCATATTTAAGAGACAAAGATGTACACAATCATTGTTAACATTTGTTACATTTCATTTAATAGCTTCAAATGATTATCTTATTGTGTAAGATCAAGTTAATAATATTTATTATCATTGATGTATAAATTCATTTGAATTCTACAATGTTTTGTTATTTATTTACACCTGGCTGTAGTCTCTGTCCACCCAGATGCTCTTGTTTGGATCAAATGTACCTATTTACAGAGATTTGTCTCAATTTATAACGCATACCAAGTGTGTTAATATGTTACATACCACTGCAGTTTCTTCTTCATCGGACATTCAGTGAATGATGAGAGATATTCAAATCTAGGCAACTAAATACAATTTTCTTTTGGAATTGGAGCATCTTTCGTAAATCCTCTCCACAGCAACACAAGAGGAGAAGTTAAGAGCTTTGTTATTCTGGAGAACTTAATTAGTAGTAAATTTTTACTGTGGGAAATTTGGTAATGGTGTTACAGAATGGCTCTGGGAAACAGTTCCAAGCACAGGAGATTGTCACGAATTCTCTCCCTTTATCCCTATTGAGTTCTCTCCCGAGGTACTATATAAACATACACAACAGAAGTGATAAAGGGAGAGAACTCTAGAACGGGTAATGGGAGATAATTCATGACAATCTCTTGTGGTTACTAAAACCTCAACCATGTATCACCATGACAACTGAAATGCAGTTTTCAGTTTATTGCAGAGTGACATGAATCAAATAGCAATCTATACATATTTACTACAGATAAGAATTGGTACAAACTGGCATCACATTGTATTAGACACAAAATCCAACAAACTCGGACACCACATGTATAACATTTCCTTATCTAGCAGTTTATGTCCTTTCTTGGTCACTTGTCATACTATCAAACATGCTCCTGTATCCGACTTCCTCACACGGACATGTAAAGAAATATCATACAACACTCGCAATAGGCATCATAATTTCTTTCATGTTCACGATGAGTTTAAACTTCAAACGACAGTTTCTTGAAGTCTCATAAGTTGAGGACAGACTTACAAATCCACATTTGCAACAACTTCCACTATTTCTCGAACAAGATTTTTGTCCGTGTTATAATGTCACATCAATGGTGATAATTCATCAAGTGTTGCTTTCTGATTTAATTACTGAGACTTGCGTCTGTAGCTGGTCCCCGCTTGTGAACACAGATTTCATACCAACATCACTAATCGCACCTTGTACTTCATGTATTGTCTGGGAACCAGCTATAGACTGAGGTAAAGACATGACAACAATCTTCTGTCCAGGTGTTGAAGCCTGTGATATACCACTCTGAACAACACCACTGGCTTGTACTCCAGGTAACATTTTAACGAGAGAAGTTCCACTTGACTGAACAGGTGTACCTGGTCTTTGTTGCATGATTATAAACTTTTGTGCCGGGTTTCCGGGAATATTTGGAGTTGACGGTGTACGAGGGATACCTATACCAGCTTGCTGTATCTTAGTTGTTGGTGTTTGAGGAGCGGAACCAGGTATAGAGGTTTGACCAATGACAAGCTGCGGTCTTCCCTGAAATTATGAAATGCAACATCATTTATTACGTACTAAGGCCGGTGCTAGTTTTCAAAAGTTAGTGACCAGAACAGATAAATAAGTAATCAATTTGATAAATTTAAGCAATTTTATAAACAATTTAGTTATTTTGAGACAGTTTTAGCAGCCAGGTTGGACATGATAGAGCAAACAGGCATACCTACTGACTAGTGCTTGTTTAGCATAATAAGATGAAATGAGAATCATGACACTTTAAAGAAATATTCAAAATAAATTCAACTGATGCTATATTTATGCTGATGCTGATATGATTTCGCAAGTTGTAACAGCTGAGAACATGTGGACAATATGCAGACAAAAAACATTGTAGAGTAAAACCTCACTTAAAGACCCCCTCAATAATAAGACCACCTCGAAATTAAGAATGCCATTTTCAAGTCCAGTTTTACGGTTTTGCTCTTTATGCAACCTCAATATTAAGACCACCTCAATAAGAAGACCAGCTTACAAGGGTCCCAATGATGGTCGTATTATTGAGGTTTTACTGTAGTAGCAAACATTTCTAGGTTTATAGCAGAAAGGCAAGTAAAGAATTAATGAAACAGAGGTAGAGGTATTACAAACATCATGGTAGCCTGTAAAACTACAATGTATACCTGTGTGAGTTGTATTGTTGGTTTTTGTTGAATACTCAGACTGGACGTAGATGCAGCTCGTTCCTTAGCAACAGCAGCTTGTAGTAACGGTCCAAGGTAACCATACTCATTCATGTAATCCTCTACAGTCTCAGTACCTGGACGATGAGACTTCAAAACAGGAGGCAAGTATTTCTACAAATAAAAGGTACACCATTAAATTCACAAGTACCACTGTTATTGCGCATGTATTGGGCTTTACATCCAATATTTTTTCAGTGATACTGAGCTATTACTCATGTCAAATATTTTCTCCGTATACATACACACAACTACTGCAGTGAACATTCAAATTATAGCAAGATATTACTAATCTTGAACCTCTTTTCATAGTTAGATACTTAATTCAAAACAGTCTGAAACTAGATGCGTCCATGGGTGGGACACGGATGGGCTTTTCAGAAGAAATTTAATTTTGAAGCAATATGACTAGAACATACATCTACCCTTTGATCGGAAACCAACTTTTAAGTTGAAAAAGGGCCACAACACGTCCAAAAATGTCTGAATAAGTCATTCCAGTATAAGTTCTAAATGCTTAATACTGATCCCTTTTTTTCATATTGAACATTCAAATATGTACTTTTTGGCATAGGGAATGAAGTCGAAAAAAATGGCTATAAAATTACTGAAAAGAAACCAATAAATGATAACAATAGACAACCATCTGTTCACTCATGATAAAGCAAAACGAGAATCAAAGAGAATAATTATGCATTATACGGTAGTGATACAGGAGGGATGAACTTATTGTTTTTAATGAGACTTCCGTCACATAAACAGTCAGGGTCATGATGTTACTTTTCCTGTTAGATGGATGGTGGTAGACCCTGGGCTGCCACCTGGGTAGAACTATCAATCTTCTGTAAGCCAGCTGGATGGCTTCCTCATTTATAAATCTATATCCTGCGTGGGATTGCCACAGTAACATACACAAATAATTGCCAACTACACTTTATAAGCAGTCATAACCGGCTAAAGCAGTCTTAAATCCCTTTTTTAATTGGAAGTCAAAGGTCACATCCATGTAATAAAAGCAAACCACAAAGTACTTTCACTAACAGTAGCTATTTTCTTGATGTTCTCAGCAGCTATTCTGTCAGCACTGTTTATCATCGGTCCCTCAATAGCTAACCTTACACGTTCACTTATCATTCGTAGGTTTGGCAACACAAACGCATTTATCACCTGCAAATAACGACATTATGATACACATAATATACTCAAGAACAAAACTAATGCATTGATGTTTTTACCCTTCCATATTTTTGAAAATTTCATATCATTTAAGCAACAAATGAAGAAGCAGACAAGACTCCTAGATATTGAAATAAATGAATTCAAGTTCCAACAAGAACTGTATAGAACAAAGTAATAGAGATTTACTAAACCACTAAAATTGAATAACAGTAAGGAAAAGCTTCACACAGAGAAGGCACAAAATATCTCCATAGTGTTAACAACTTAAATGTTTGACATCTGTAGATTTCAATAAAGTGATTATCTTTCAAATGTATTCAATAACAGGAAACAGGTCAATTTGAACTTCCTGATTTTAAATAAAGGAAACTGTTCAGCAACACATTTCACCTAATCTCATTGAAAAACAGTGCCCACAGATTTTCACATGACCATTGAATTCATAGTTTTTATATGAAACATTACAAACACATGCCACATTCTAAGTCAAGGATTTGACCCAACACTTGGCACACCAATGTTTGTTTGGCATAACCATACCTACCCATAAAAATGGCCCAAACTCAATTTTTTTGAGGGATCTGAGAGGGATTTTTTGAGCAGCTTATTGATTGGATGTCAGTAATTGTAATACTGATACAAGATGTCAGAATAAATTTCAAGCAAAGAAGACCTTTGAAAGTTTAAACTATAAACACAACAAAGCACAATACCTCTGCTCCTAATTCTCCGAGCCCGCACAGTGCTCCATATATTGTAGCCAATGCTGCCTTCTCTGACCTTACAGCTTTACTGAATGTCTTAGTGATCCTAGCTTGTATATTGTTAACATTGTTGTGAAAATTTCTGAAAGAAAAAAATATATGGGTAAAGACTGAAGTCATTTCTTAACTACGGAGGCATAGTGGTCCTGAATACTTAAATAAGGAGGTATAGTGGTCCTGAATACTTAAATAAGGAGGTATAGTGGTCCTGAATACTAAAATAAGGAGGCATAGTGGTCCTGAATACTTAAATAAGGAGACATAGTGGTCCTGAATACTTAAATAAGGAGGTATAGTGGTCCTGAATACTTAAATAAGGAGACATAGTGGTCCTGAATACTTAAATAAGGAGGTATAGTGGTCCTGAATACTTAAATAAGGAGGCATAGTGGTCCTGAATACTTAAATAAGGAGGTATAGTGGTCCTGAATACTAAAATAAGGAGGCATAGTGGTCCTGAATACTTAAATAAGGAGACATAGTGGTCCTGAATACTTAAATAAGGAGGTATAGTGGTCCTGAATACTTAAATAAGGAGGCATAGTGGCCCTGAATTCTTAAATAATGAGGCATAGTGGCCCTCAATACTTAAATAAGGAGGTATAGTTGCCCTGAATACTTAAATAAGGAGACATATTGGTCCTGAATACTTAACTACGGAGGCATAGTGGCCCTCAATACTTAACTACGGAGGCATAGTGGCCCTCAATACTTAAATAAGGAGGTATTGTGGCCCTGAATACTTAAATAAGGAGGTATAGTGGCCCTGAATACTTAAATAAGGAGGCATAGTGGTCCTGAATACTAAAATTAGGAGGTATAGTGGCCCTGAATACTTAAATAAGGAGGTATAGTGGCCCTGAATACTTAAATAAGGAGGTATAGTGGTCCTGAATACTTAACTACGGAGGCATAGTGGCCCTCAATACTTAACTACGGAGGCATAGTGGCCCTTAATACTTAAATAAGGAGGCATAGTGGCCCTGAATACTTAAATAAGGGGACATAGTGGTCCTGAATACTCAAATAAGGAGACATAGTGGTCCTGAATACTTAAATAAGGAGACATAGTGGTCCTGAATACTTAAATAAGGGGACATAGTGGTCCTGAATACTCAAATAAGGAGACATAGTGGTCCTGAATACTTAAATAAGGAGACATAGTGGTCCTGAATACTAAAATAAGGAGGTATAGTGGCCCTGAATACTTAAATAAGGAGGTATAGTGGCCCTGAATACTTAACTACGGAGGCATAGTGGCCCTCAATACTTAACTACGGAGGCATAGTGGCCCTTAATACTTAAATAAGGAGGCATAGTGGCCCTGAATACTTAAATAAGGGGACATAGTGGTCCTGAATACTCAAATAAGGGACATAGTGGTCCTGAATACTTAAATAAGGAGACATAGTGGTCCTGAATACTTAAAGTATGAGGCATAGTGGTCCTGAATACTTAAATAAGGAGACATAGTGGTCCTGAATACTCAAATAAGGAGACATAGTGGTCCTGAATACTTAAATAAGGAGGTATAGTGGCCCTGAATACTTAAATAAGGAGGCATAGTGGTCCTGAATACTTAAATAAGGAGACATAGTGGTCCTGAATACTTAAATAAGGAGGTATAGTGGCCCTGAATACTTAAATAAGGAGGCATAGTGGTCCTGAATACTAAAATAAGGAGGTATAGTGGCCCTGAATACTTAAATAAGGAGGTATAGTGGCCCTGAATACTTAACTACGGAGGCATAGTGGCCCTCAATACTTAACTACGGAGGCATAGTGGCCCTTAATACTTAAATAAGGAGGCATAGTGGCCCTGAATACTTAAATAAGGGGACATAGTGGTCCTGAATACTCAAATAAGGGACATAGTGGTCCTGAATACTTAAATAAGGAGACATAGTGGTCCTGAATACTTAAAGTATGAGGCATAGTGGTCCTGAATACTCAAATAAGGAGGCATAGTGGTCCTGAATACTTAAATAAGGAGGTATAGTGGTCCTGAATACTTAAATAAGGAGGTATAGTGGTCCTGAATACTTAAATAAGGAGGTATAGTGGTCCTGAATACTTAAATAAGGGAACATAGTGGGCCTGAATACTTAAATAAGGAGGTATAGTGGCCCTGAATACTTAAATAAGGAGGTATAGTGGTCCTGAATACTTAACTACGGAGGCATAGTGGCCCTCAATACTTAACTACGGAGGCATAGTGGCCCTTAATACTTAAATAAGGAGGCATAGTGGCCCTGAATACTTAAATAAGGGGACATAGTGGTCCTGAATACTCAAATAAGGAGACATAGTGATCCTGAATACTTAAATAAGGGGACAAAGTGGTCCTGAATACTCAAATAAGGAGACATAGTGGTCCTGAATACTTAAATAAGGAGACATAGTGGTCCTGAATACTTAAATAAGGAGACATAGTGGTCCTGAATACTCAAATAAGGAGACATAGTGGTCCTGAATACTTAAATAAGGGGACATAGTGGTCCTGAATACTTAAATAAGGAGGTATAGTGGTCCTGAATACTTAAATAAGGAGGTATAGTGGTCCTGAATACTTAAATAAGGAGGTATAGTGGTCCTGAATACTTAAATAAGGAGGCATAGTGGTCCTGAATACTTAAATAAGGAGACATAGTGGTCCTGAATACTTAAATAAGGAGGCATAGTGGTCCTGAATACTTAAATAAGGAGACAAAGTGGTCCTGAATACTTAAATAAGGAGACATAGTGGTCCTGAATACTTAAATAAGGAGACATAGTGGTCCTGAATACTTAAATAAGGAGACATAGTGGTCCTGAATACTTAAATAAGGAGACATAGTGGTCCTGAATACTTAAATAAGGAGACATAGTGGTCCTGAATACTTAAATAAGGAGACATAGTGGTCCTGAATACTTAAATAAGGAGACATAGTGGTCCTGAAGAAAAGTGTGAGACTCTTGATGCCAGGTTTTGAGTTCAAATATTGTCACAGGGAAAATTTCTTCTTGGTGTTTATAACCCCACCTTTAGGTGCAAATACAGACTAGTATCCCAGTAAGAAGTCTTTAAAAATATGAAGTTGTAACAACAGAAGTAAATAAATAAGTTTTAACTAAACAGTACATAGAAACACTTTGTGTAAATCGACAGAAACAATAATTTTCGAAACAAAATCAATTTCACATTCTTTTTATAGCTTGAGATCTGTGGTACCTCATACAGTCTCGGAGTACATATTGTATCAGCATCTTTCAGTTACTTGACATTTATGTAAACAAACAGCTTCTTACTTGCATATTTGAGCATTCAGTCTTGCAGCAAAATCTCTGAGAGCCCAATGATTGTCCACGTCTGGTCTCATACACAACTGTTTACTTACTATACAGGAGACAACACCAGGGATGAACTCGTGTAACTGTATATAAAAAAGAACGGATTTACCAAGCTGTAAACCTAAATAGCCATCAATGTTGTTCAAAGTACAAGTAATATCATTTTTAATGATAAGGAAGTACAGAGGTGCGTTTTTTAGAGGTAGGAAAGGTAGAATTCTACCTAGCGCTACGTAGAAAAGTAGCGGCGCCGTTTCTTAGACGTAGGAAAAGTAGCCCCTATCTTTAGATAGGTAGCGTGTTTTGACAGTGCTAGCTTTGCTAAACAAAATGGCGTCCATGCGGAACAGTGTTGTCTGGTCTGGCAGGCGCCATTTTATAGCTAACGAAGCGTTGAAGCGTTTTTTAGTCACCTACCTTTTCTACATTGGCTAACTTTTCTCGCTTACTTCCACTACCTCTAACAAACGCACCTCTGATTAATGACCAATCTCCAAAAGTAATGTATAAATCCGAGTATTATCGGCCATGCAGTGTGACTAGATGTGACTGCATAATGTACTGGTCTCCAAGTATCAGCTACACAGTTCACAGGCAAAAATATCCATTGGTAAAATTTACACTGTGGATGATGTTGCCGAACTTTGTTTTTTCGTGAAAAAAAAATCCACCTCTCAAACTTTACCAAATATATATGTTGCAGACAAATTTGGCCATACATAAACTACTGGAAAATTGAAGACTGAATTATAGAATATATACTTATAAAAAAAAACTGTTACACTAACAATCTAAAATGATATCAAACAAATCTGTGATTAGAAAATAATGCGCTAACTTACATCATAAAGGTTACTGGCAATACTGTACGGTCTGGGCAATTTGCAATATATTTGTTTTTCAGTAGAATTAAAGACAAGTAGCTATGACTTCAGTTTCAAACTGTGTGCAAAAGTTCATCTGAATAGAGAAACACAGAACTTACATATTTTTCCAGATAGATCGTATGGTTCTCCATCAACGCTTTCATCATTCTCATCAGATAAATCAATAATGCCAAATTGTTTTGTACTACGTTCACTTTTACCTTTAATATCAAACATGGCAATTAGAAAAACTTCAAAATCAACGTTAATTTTCAGGAAAAATAATGACCTTGTTAAATACAATGGTATTCACAGATAAACAATTTATTTGTTGAAATTATGTTATCTGAAAATCGAAATGTTATTCTCAATCTTTCTATATTTAAAAAAGTTTAAATTATGAGATGCAGAATATTATGTGAGACTCGTACCACTCGTCTCCCAACTGTAATGAAACATTTAGTTTTGAGTTTATGTACTATTTGTGAACTCATATATGTGTTATGTATTTTTCTAGCAGTAAAGCCTTCTATTTGGTCATGTCTACGATAATTGATGCAATAATTTTCATGACTAAATAGAAATATTTCATGCTAAATCTTATACATCTGTCATTTAATATATCAACACTACTGGAATTGAAACTGTGTCATGTATGTATGTATATGAATATGTATGTGTATACATGTATATATATATGTATTTACTTGATCCTGTGAAATCATGGGCATAATGCCTTTATTTCTTAAAAAAAACTATCTATCTTTGTTTCAGAGTTCAAGCAAAGCAAGACGTTTTAAGACTTAATAAGCTTATCTATAGGCAAAACACAACAGACATTAAACATATTGCAATGAAACACATTCATTAGCAATATAAGATATGTATATATATCTACACTGAAGCATTTCTCGTATTGTTCAACTGATATTTCTGACGCTAAACAATGGCTGTTTCTTATCTAACTTCTCACTAGTTGATGATTTGTATGCAGTTTGTTCATTGTAACATTTGCAGTTTAAAAATCAGACCATTCAATACATCTACGTTGGACTGGTTTAAGTATGGGGTTTTCCCTCTAATCCTGTGGTACAAAGAACAATATTCCGTTAACATCATGCTCAAATCGCAATGAAAACAAAAACAAGATTGAACGTCGGACTGAACTTCGAGAGATCTGAAAAATTAATTTTATTTGTATCGCAGATAAAAACCCATTTTTGAAAATTCCAGATTGCATCTTCTGTGATATAGGTCAACGTGAAATGCAAGAAATTTGGTAGCTCATTCATTACCTAGCAACAACCATCACTTAGGAAGACAAAGAAATGACTTACTCCCTCAGATATGAAGCTGGTAAAGTGAGGCAACATTTGATGTAATCCTGGATCAGTGGCCAAGCTTTGTAAGGCTTCGGATCGTTTAATCTCATCAGAACCAACGCAGGCTTCAGTAATCTCTTTGTAATACAGTTGTTGTTCCTAAAATAAGATGACACATGTGTGGATATGTTCCACTTGGAACAGCTAACTGCATGCTTCTAATTTTGTAAAGTTTGTTTATGAAGACATACACCAAACTTTATAATATAAATTAATTGTTGTGTACATCAATTTAATGGTAGTCCGTAAAATAATCCAGAACGTTCTCAAAGAAGTTTTACAAACTTGGGTCTCAAATGCAATAGCATATTTCTATTAATTCGGTCTAATATAGACAGTCAACTTTGCTACTTGACAATACAAGCTATTGTTCATCATTGACTAGATCTGCATTTTTTCTCAAAATCTGTGCATGCTATAAAACAGATATAATCCATAGGGATCAATGGAAATTTACTATGAGCTTTAAAACAAGAGTTATAGATATTTTAAGAGTTAATTTATAACCAATTAAACATTTTTTTAATCAAGTATTGACAAAATGATTACGAAAATAAATTATTGTGTATTGTCACGAACAGCAGGTTACCAAACGATACACAGTATTTGGACAAATCAGTAAATTTGGACACTTGTACTCCTCATGCTATTAAGACAGGATAAAATACTTTAAGTTCTAATAAAATGAGCCACTAATGAACAGGTTCCACCTGAACACATTGTATTAGAAATACGAAAAAGAATAGTAAGAAATCAAATTTGAGAGTTGTGACCTGTCAATTAATTTTCATTTGACAGTTTTGTATTACAACTCTTAATAAGAGACCGTTTTATGAACAGACCATATTCAGCCATTTTCCTTGGGTGGTCCCTTACTACAAGTTTGACTGAATACTGTGAGCCTAAAACAAAATCTTACCACAGACAATTCATGTACACTCAACTCCTTCATCTTTACAAGATCTGACACGCCCTTAGGCTTATGTGGTAATCTTCCTGTTGCACCATTCGGACCCTTGGCAGGCTTATGACTTTTATCTATCATAGCTTTCACAGATGTATCTAGAATCTCCATTTTCTGCTGATCCTTTGTAGCGGGTGGGGGATTCTCTGGTATCGCTGGCTGCTCTCCATCAATGCATAACCAGTGAGCTGTTTTCATTAAAAGAAAAATAACGCTAGAATTGTCAACCCCACAAAGTCAAACTAAGGCTCGAACCCCGGATCTCATGGTTATATAGCAATCACTCTACCCTGATTGAGCTGGGTTGCTTACACACCTCATGCTCTTACAAGGCACTGTGACATACTTCACCTCAAATCTGGAATCTATCCAAAATATTCATATATAGGTAAACAAAACATTTCATACAGGGCTGTTAAACAACAATAGTCTGTATTCATCCAACGATCGTTACCATTTGTCACAGACACAAGAAATGTGCGGCCAAACCAGGGCTCGAACCCGGGACTTCTTACACCATTATCTTGTCCCATACATGGCATGTTCAGGCAGGTTGACACCTTCCAAGCATCAGACTGCCAGCTTACATATCAGTCACTTGAAAAAACATTTCACAGCCTGTTTACCTTTCATTGATACTTCAAGGGGAACTTTGGGCAAGGATGAATTGATGACTTCTTGTAAATCTAGTTCTTTATCTTCTGTAAAATGAAGCTCTCGACCGCCACCACTAGCATATCTAAATGGTATCAAGTCTGGTGTGTGAAAGCCATACAGTGGCTGAAAATAAAGAAAACAAAATTACCAACAATTATCCTATTGTACGAAACAAAAGTTATTACAGATAATGGTACATGTATTGTTAAATCAATATTAAGCACAAATATACAGGTAACCCATTTAAATTAAAAAATCCAATTTTAGAATTTTACATTTTCTAACAGATATATTTTCCTAGTTTTATCTCAATACTACAAATATTAAAATCAGACATCTACTTTTCTTTTTAAAGCGATTTAAATATTAACGATAAAATAGAAAAGTAAACTACAAAATGATGATGTCGTCTCAGAAACGTTTTACTCATATGTACGTTTAATTTAATTATTAATATTATTCAATTATTCCGCAAAAAAATCACGCCATTTATAAACATTTTCACGTTCATTAATTCTACATTAAGCCACCAAAGCAGAGCGCTATTTATTGTGACGTCAGAAGTTTCATTGGGAAATACTCGTCATAACCTATGTCACGAAAGCAGATTTTGTCATAGAATCGCTCAAATGTATATGATTAAAGCAGTATGCATGTATTATGAAGCAGTGAAACGGTGTTGTTTTTGTCGTTGGATGTCCGCGGTGGTTTTGTAACTGTATAAGCCGCTCCCTGGATGATGCCGATGTCTAAAAGCTACCACCGCTGTTGTTAACATTTAAATGAACACAAAGTTCTAAGTAATTAGAGACGTTTTATTTTCGTCCAATAACAATTATATTGATTTGTTCACAAAGATAGTAAATACTTATTCACAAAGTTAATTATGTACACAAAGTACAAATGTATTCTTTTAGATATTTTAACACAAAGTAAATTCACACAAAGTGATATTATTATTATTTGTACACAAAGTACAAATTCTAAATTCAAATTTCTTATTATTTCTTAAGTTTCATTTTTATACTAAACTGTCCAAGACTTATATACCTAGTCAAGATACTTTGACATATTGAGTAAGTCTTGCCTTAGGAAGTGACTGTCAACTCTAAATAATTATGTTAAGGTTTCAAACCTTGATTACTAAACAATAAGTGATGATATCACAAAGAAAGTTTGTCACATGCCATGAAAAATATGGCTTCATATGAAATTGATAAAATCTTAACATATGGGAATTACAAGCATGAAACTAAATGCTCATTATTTAAATTGACATATGTCAGCTATAGAACAGATATTTTAGCAAAATTATATTAAAAGTCAAATTTTAAACAATAACAATAACATTTGGTTATGTAAGAATTATTATGATCAAATAACAATGAAATATGCATCATAATACATGTTACTCTTCTCCAGCATTGCAGACTTATTCCAAAATACAGCAACCTCTCCAAAACAACTCGCTCTTGAGCAAAACCCTCTCTTCAACCAAACTATCAATATTTCCAGTAGTAAGAATTTACTATCAATTTAATCTCTCTAGAGAAACAACCTGTCAACAACAGCTTACATGTGGTACATATCCCACAGGGTGTTGGTCTGGAGAGGTTGCACAGTGTACATATCCCACAGGGTGTTGGTCTGGACAGGTTGCACGGTACATATCCCACAGGGTGTTGGTCTGGACAGGTTGCACTGTACATATCCCACAGGGTGTTGGTCTGTAGGTTGCACTGTATCTCAACAACCACTCTGTGATTTTTAACTTCTTACACAGCTGGTATTTCTATCTTCAGACAGATAAACCAATATTCATCAGTATCCTATCAGGAAGTCACTTAAAACAGCAAGTGTGTGTCCAATAACTTAATTCAAACACTTAGTTCAAATATAAATAACTGATTGCACAAACTGGAATCTTATAGGTTTTAGTAATGGATACTATTTTAGTTAAAAAATTGTTTGTTTGTAGTTACACGAACAACTCATGACAAATACCACGACTCAGTTTATTTTTTCAGGTTCATTGATGAAATTTTTTACGATCTTTTAGCCATTACAACTTTAAAAAATCCTAACTACCTACGCACTGTTAAAATTACAGGCCGCGAATCGCAATTCTTTTTAAGAATGACCTTATTTAAAATAGTAAGCAGCATATATAGATTCTACTAAAGCAGCTGATAACAAATCTATAAGAGCAGGGTCATAATGAAAAATATTACCTCAACATTTGCAACTCTCAGAGCGTTATCAAAGTCTGTACAAGTTAATTTGCTTCTTTTCCCATGATACATCAGCTTCATTGCTTCCTGGAAATTAATTTTTAAATTTAAACCAACATCTCAAATAAGTGCAGTTGAGCTATAATAAAGCAACTATACAATAGACTTTCAGTATGAACTGCAATACAGTTACAACAGTTCATAAAACCTTCAATGTTTGTATTCCACATAAAAAAAATAAACAATTTACAACATGGTGAAACTGTTACTTTAAACAACACACAGGGTTTATTTTCAGCTGTTTTTATAGCCGTTCTTCGGCTATATTCCCAATGCCATAAAGTATATATTTTACCCAATTTGAATGTAAAAATTCCCAATAAACCTGAAGAAAACATTTTGGTTCAATTTAGCCAAAAAGTGACAAAGTTAGAGGCTTTTCTCTCACCGGTATTTTATAGAAATAGAAATTGTCCATTAATTAATCACTGCATCCTTTACTTTTATTCCTAATATTTTGTTGTAATTGCTAGTCTTTTTCCCAATTTCTAAGTTTAATGTGCAAAAATTCCCAATTTGAAGGGTATGGGTCATCGTCCCAAAATAGCCAAAAAAAAATCCTGAGAAGTTATCGATAGAACAAATGGATGCTCACCGTGTACATGAGGAAAGGACCACAAGTATGTGAAAAATTATCAAACCAGAACATGCCAACATGCACATCTCCTTTTGGTAATGAAGCTTTCCATAAAGTCAGTGGGAGCTGAGAAATAGTGCAGACATGAATGCGGGACTAATGCACAGACAGATGGAGCTGCAGCTATATCATACGCCCCTCTTTTGGGAAGCATAATAAATCAGCCAGTATAATACATAATACGGATACATACCTGAACTATCTGTTTCAGTCTGTATGTACAGTCCTCAGCCAAGTAAGTAGTTGCAGGGTCTGGAAGTCCACCTATGCCAATTGACTCGGCAACAACGCGGACAGACTCACCAGTTAGATGGCCATTTAGTTTTCCTTCTTTCTCCTGTTTCTCGGCCATAACTTTCCAGTATTACCTGATAAAAAAGAGAAATTATTTTCATTGCTACAGTTAGCCAGCCAAATTGTTTTTCATAATTTTCATTTATATCAGCAGCACACTGCAACACTTAGATAAAAACCAGACTTCTTTTACTTTCGTACTCAGTTTCTGGTTGAAATAAATCTATCTATCTATTGATAATACATCAATTTGTAACAGTATGTATGAAATTTAAATCTCAAAATTTGTTTAAACACACTTAATGATCTATAAGAGGCTGCATACTGAACTGACATATATGCACCAGTCAATCTATTGATTATCATACATCTTTCTAAACTGTTTTTTACTTGGTCGTTACAAGTAATATACCTTAAATATAATATGTCCTATGTGTATACATGTATATACACTACTGAATTTTTGATAAGGACCACATTTTCATACAAGACAGAGTAATATTTTATTTCATTTTGACCCATGTGATTCTAAATGAAATTTAAATAATTAATAAATAGCCCCACACTAATGAAATATGCTTGTAGTTTGACAACAACACACATATATATATGTATTACTGTTGCGCAAAGTAGGAAAAATATTTGGCTCAACTGTCATCTTGAGTAGCTGAGTCTGTCGACAGTCTAGTCCTATAAATAAGACCCTACATAACTTATTCTACATATTGACATTTCCCTGCTTTGTAGTATCTTATTGGATTCCTATCAATATCATGTTGCACTTTCCTTCATGATTCATTGTCGCTCAAATTTACCATTATTTAAAACTATCGAACGTGAAAACCCCAGATTCCAAACCAGGCATAGTTTTAAGCAGGACAGGAGTTCCATTAGGGGCTGAATCTCAAGTGTCATTTTGATAATTATTTACTGGATATTATCATTCTAAAGCCAAAATACCTATAATTTAAAGAAAAATTGACCCTGGACAAAGTGTTGGAAATATATAACTATGAACATTAAAATGATTAAGCATTTAAATGTAATATTCATCAAGTTATCACTACAAAATTACTTCCAAGTTCAACAGTACTTTTAACTTATTCTACGTCAGTAAGTTATATAATTCTCAGATTTGAAAATGCTACATCATAATTCAATGCGACAATGCTCCAGAGTGAGCCCCGCATTTTACTTGAAAGAAGATCAGATTGCATAAGGGCCCTGGCACCTAAATGTTACAAGCAAAGTGAAAGTAAAATAACCAAAATAAGTTTATGGTAAAATGGGCATGTACAGGTTTTAATATTTTGGACCACTGACATTTTCGCCCTTTGTCTTTGAGCACAATGATAAAAGCTTCAACATAATGAATTCAGTCTATATAAGCAATATATAAGGCATTAAAAATATTCATTGTCTCGGGGTTAAGAGAGCTATTCACCACAAAATCATAAAAAGAGGCTCAGTTTAACTGCAACTACTACTATTCATCATGTCCTTAGTTGTGTGGGGTTCAACAGCCGTCTGGTTAGCTCAGTCAGTAGAGCGCTGTACTAGTATGCATTTAGGTAGTCCTACACATATATAACTCCAAGCATTTGTATTCTTCACGGTTTACCTTCATTTTTGATGATATTTTACATTTTACGTTTTCTGTCAAATGCGGAGTCATATATATGGGATATTAATATTTTCCCGTAGCACTTTTTATATAGGGGCCAATTGAAATTTGGTCAGTACGATTTTATGCATATAAAATAAAATATTTCACCAATAAAACTTACGATACAATAATCAATTAATTTATGGTACAGTTGCAACAAAAAACACGACAAAAACACTCGCCTTGATAATGCAAATTGAGTTTAAATACGATAGGTAGTCGAATAAACATCTCTATGTAATGGCGGGCGGTGACATACAGCGTGTTGTTTACATCGTGATAATTGCCATGTTTTTCATTGGTGTTATGCATGTAACTAAATCAGATTTTGGCAGCATTGACATATCTATCCGAAAAACATACATGTGATAAAACAATATATAATCCAAGTGTTTAAATTTGTGCTGAGACTGACTTTGCTACACGTTTTTGATGAGATGCTTTTAGACTCCATGCTTGGCAAATGAAGGTAAAATATGGAAAATAAAAAACAAATATTGAAAAATGAAGGTATGATGGTTGTCTTATACACCCATTAACAGTTTCAAATGGCATTACACTCCCCCCATTTTTATCGATTTTTTGCGAGTAAATATTACTGACTGCTTATCTCTTCTTATGACTAGTATGTCAAATTCCCGATATGTGGTCAAGTATAACAATTGATTCCATGATGGTGGTTACTTGAAATATATTTAATTGTATATTTTTGGAAAATTTAGAAATTAGATTGTAAACTTTCCAATGGTCTATTATATTAGAAAATCGAAGAAGAAACAATGTTATATATGGACAATTCAAAAACCAGCATTTTCTATAAAAGTTTAGCATAGCACATCAGCTTTACTCGCAATTCAGGTTAGGTTACTCCTGGTTTCACTCGATACGGTTCTCGAATATTTACGCTGTACAGTGTCGACACTGTTAACAGCGCTGCGTTCAGTTACGGCTAACAGTTGCGAACGTTTTGTATTGTATCCCTTGCCCATCATATCACATTGACTGCACACGGGGAACCAAATTGCAAAACGTTACGAAATGCCTTTACTGAACGCAGTGCAGGTGTATTGTTTGGACTAGCATTTAGGGGGACGTGGTTTTCGAGCCCCACATTGCGCACACTTTTCACCATTGATTTATTTAAATGGTGCGAGCGATGTTTGACGGCCCATTGGTGGTGGTGCCTCAAATGGCGTTCATGCCCCACATCGGAAGCACTTATCCCCTTGATTTACTTCATGACGGGAAGATATCAATCGCGAAAACATATGACAACTTCGAAATTCATCATTAAACGAAATCAAACATGATATTAATTAGACACAACATGAGAAAATACCGTTCGTAAATCATATGCAGAGAAAAATATCCATGCATTAAAGCCTGGTACAGCCAAAATGACAATTAAAGAAAAATACCGGTAAATAAACAATTTCTATACAGAGCTGAGCTAATTTTACGAGACGTATGTGCGAATCCAATAAAAAATATATTTTATGCCAAATATAAGCACAAGATCATAATAAAAACTCATTTTTTATTTTTAGTAATTAAATATGCACTAAAAGATTTAAAGTATTGATACATGATAAATACGAACATACCGCTAATCATTTGGATGTTTCGCTTTTTATCCTTTCGTTAGATACATGTAAACAACGGGTACGCCTAGTTTCCATAGTTCACAAAAACTAGTTTCCATATTCCATCGGTTACATACCACTAAATTGGGGAAGTGTAAAAGGCGGCGGCACCGTACTTTACAACCAATATAGAATGAATCACGGCGGTAGACATTAACTTTTTTAATATGTGACACAATAATAAGATTGGTATCAAGTGAAAGGTAATGCTCCCAGCGATGATGTGGTGTAGGTGTTTATTATTATATAAATTGACCTTCAAATAATTCCATATATGTTAAAGATACGTGAACTATGGCACAGTAAATTGACCTTCAAATAACCCCATATATGATTCCGATAAGTGAACTATGGCCGCAGTAAATTGTCCTTCAAATAATTCCATATATGATTTCGATAAGTGAACTATGGCCACAGTAAAATGACCTTCAAATAATTCCATATATGATTTCGATAAGTGAACTATGGCCACAGTAAATTGACCATATAATTCCATATATGTTAAAGATACGTGAACTATGGCCACAGTAAATTGACCTTCAAATAACCCCATATATGATTCCGATAAGTGAACTATGGCCGCAGTAAATTGACCTTCAAATAATTCCATATATAATTTCGATAAGTGAACTATGGCCACAGTAAATTGACCTTCAAATAACCCCATATATGATTCCGATAAGTGAACTATGGCCGCAGTAAATTGACCTTCAAATAATTCCATATATGATTTCGATAAGTGAACTATGGCGTCAGTAAATTGACCTTCAAATGATTCCATATATGTTACAGATAAGTGAAATATGGCCACAGTAAATTGACCTTCAAATAACCCCATATATGACTCCGATCAGTGAACTATGGCCACAGTAAATTGACCTTCAAATAATTCCCTATATGATTTTGATAAGTGAACTATGGCCACAGTAAATTGACCTTCAAATAATTCCATATATGTTAAAGATACGTGAACTATGGCCACAGTAAATTGACCTTCAAATAACCCCATATATGATTCCGATAAGTGAACTATAGCCGCAGTAAATTGACCTTCAAATAATTCCATATATAATTTCGATAAGTGAACTATGGCCACAGTAAATTGACCTTCAAATAACCCCATATATGATTCCGATAAGTGAACTATGGCCGCAGTAAATTGACCTTCAAATAATTCCAATAATTATTTCGATAAGTGAACTATGGCCACAGTAAATTGACCTTCAAATAATTCCATATATGTTACAGATACGTGAACTATGGCCACAGTAAATTGACATTCAAATAATTCCATATATGATTTCGATAAGTGAACTATGGCCGCAGTAAATTGACCTTCAAATAATTCCATATATAATTTCGATAAGTGAACTATGGCCACAGTAAATTGACCTTCAAATAACCCCATATATGATTCCGATAAGTGAACTATGGCCGCAGTAAATTGACCTTCAAATAATTCCAATAATTATTTCGATAAGTGAACTATGGCCACAGTAAATTGACCTTAAAATAATTCCATATATGTTACAGATAAGTGAACTATGGCCACACTAAATTGACCTTCAAATAATTCCATATATGTTACAGATAAGTGAACTATGGCCACAGTAAATTGACCTTCAAATAATTCCATATATGATTTCGATAAGTGAACTATGGCCGCAGTAAATTGACCTTCAAATAATTCCATATATGTTAAAGATACGTGAACTATGGCCACAGTAAATTGACCTTCAAATAACCCCATATATGATTCCGATAAGTGAACTATGGCCGCAGTAAAGTGACGTTCAAATAATTCCATATATGATTTCTATTAGTGAACTATGGCCACAGTAAATTGACCTTCAAATGATTCCATATATGTTACAGATAAGTGAACTATGGCCACAGTAAATTGACCTTCAAATATCCCCATATATGATTCCGATAAGTGAACTATGGCCGCAGTAAATTGACCTTCAAATAACCTCATATAAGATTCCGATAAGTGAACTATGGCCTTAGTAACTTGACCTTCAAATAACCCCATATATGATTCCGATAAGTGAACTATGGCCGCAGTAAATTGACCTTCAAATAATTCCAATAATTATTTCGATAAGTGAACTATGGCCACAGTAAATTGACCTTCAAGTAATTCCATATATGTTACAGATACGTGAACTATGGCCGCAGTAAAGTGACGTTCAAATAATTCCATATATGATTTCTATTAGTGAACTATGGCCACAGTAAATTGACCTTCAAATGATTCCATATATGTTACAGATAAATGAACTATGGCCACAGTAAATTGACCTTCAAATATCCCCATATATGATTCCGATAAGTGAACTATGGCCGCAGTAAATTGACCTTCAAATAACCTCATATAAGATTCCGATAAGTGAATTATGGCCACAGTAAATTGACCTTCAAATAACCCCATATATGATTCCGATAAGTGAACTATGGCCGCAGTAAATTGACCTTCAATTAATTCCAATAATTATTTCGATAAGTGAACTATGGCCACAGTAAATTGACCTTCAAATAATTCCATATATGATTTCGATAAGTGAACTATGGCCGCAGTAAATTGACCTTCAAATAATTCCAATAATTATTTCGATAAGTGAACTATGGCCACAGTAAATTGACCTTCAAATAATTCCATATATGTTACAGATACGTGAACTATGGCCACAGTAAAGTGACGTTCAAATAATTCCATATATGATTTCTATTAGTGAACTATGGCCACAGTAAATTGACCTTCAAATGATTCCATATATGTTACAGATAATTAACTATGGCCACAGTAAATTGACCTTCAAATGATTCCATATATGTTGCAGATAAGTGAACTATGGCCACAGTAAATTGACCTTCAAATAACCAAATATATGATTCCGATAAGTGAACTATGGCCGCAGTAAATTGACCTTCAAATAACCTCATATAAGATTCCGATAAGTGAACTATGGCCACAGTAAATTGACCTTCAAATAACCCCATATATGATTCTGATAAGTGAACTATGGCCGCAGTAAATTGACCTTCAAATAATTCCATATATGTTAAAGATATGTGAACTATGGCCACAGTAAATTGACCTTCAAATAACCAAATATATGATTCCGATAAGTGAACTATGGCCGCAGTAAATTGTCCTTCAAATAATTCCATATATGATTTCGATAAGTGAACTATGGCCTCAGTAAATTGACCTTCAAATGATTCCATATATGTTAGAGATAAGTGAAATATGGCCACAGTAAATTGACCTTCAAATAACCCCATATATGATTCCGATCAGTGAACTATGGCCACAGTAAATTGACCTTCAAATAATTCCCTATATGATTTTGATAAGTGAACTATGGCCACAGTAAATTGACCTTCAAATAATTCCATATATGTTAAAGATACGCGAACTATGGCCACAGTAAATTGACCTTCAAATAACCCCATATATGATTTCGATAAGTGAACTATGGCCGCAGTAAATTGACCTTCAATTAACTATATATAATTTCGATAAGTGAAATATGGCCATAGTAAATTGATTTTCAAATAACCCCATATATGATTCCGATAAGTGAACTATGGCCGCAGTAAATTGACCTTCAAATAGTTCCAATAATTATTTCGATAAGTGAACTATGGCCACAGTAAATTGACCTTCAAATAATTCCATATATGTTACAGATACGTGAACTATGGCCACAGTAAAGTGACGTTCAAATAATTCCATATATGATTTCTATTAGTGAACTATGGCCACAGTAAATTGACCTTCAAATGATTCCATATATGATTCCAATAAGTGAACTATGGCCGCAGTAAATTGACCTTCAAATAATTCCATATATGATTTCGATAAGTGAACTAAGGCCACAGTAAATTGACCTTCAAATAATTCCAATAATTATTTCGATAAGTGAACTATGGCCACAGTAAATTGACCTTCAAATAATTCCATATATGTTACAGATACGTGAACTATGGCCACAGTAAAGTGACGTTCAAATAATTCCATATATGATTTCTATTAGTGAACTATGGCCACAGTAAATTGACCTTCAAATGATTCCATATATGTTACAGATAAGTGAACTATGGCCACAGTAAATTGACCTTCAAATGATTCCATATATGTTGCAGATAAGTGAACTATGGCCGCAGTAAATTGACCTTCAAATATCCCCATATATGATTCCGATAAGTGAACTATGGCCGCAGTAAATTGACCTTCAAATAACCTCATATAAGATTCCGATAAGTGAACTATGGCCACAGTAAATTGACCTTCAAATAACCCCATATATGATTCTGATAAGTGAACTATGGCCGCAGTAAATTGACCTTCAAATGATTCTATATATGTTACAGATACGTGAACTATGGCCACAGTAAAGTGACGTTCAAATAATTCCATATATGATTTCTATTAGTGAACTATGGCCACAGTAAATTGACCTTCAAATGATTCCATATATGTTACAGATAAGTGAACTATGGCCACAGTAAATTGACCTTCAAATGATTCCATATATGTTGCAGATAAGTGAACTATGGCCGCAGTAAATTGACCTTCAAATAATTCCATATATGATTTCGATAAGTGAACTATGGCCACAGTAAATTGACCTTCAAATAACCTCATATAAGATTTCGATAAGTGAACTATGGCCACAGTAAATTGACCTTCAAATAATTCCATATATGTTACAGATACGTGAACTATGGCCACAGTAAAGTGACGTTCAAATAATTCCATATATGATTTCTATTAGTGAACTATGGCCACAGTAAATTGACCTTCAAATGATTCCATATATGTAACAGATAAGTGAACTATGGCCACAGTAAATTGACCTTCAAATGATTCCATATATGTTGCAGATAAGTGAACTATGGCCGCAGTAAATTGACCTTCAAATATCCCCATATATGATTCCGATAAGTGAACTATGGCCGCAGTAAATTGACCTTCAAATAACCTCATATAAGATTCCGATAAGTGAACTATGGCCACAGTAAATTGACCTTCAAATAACCCCATATATGATTCTGATAAGTGAACTATGGCCGCAGTAAATTGACCTTCAAATAATTCCATATATGTTAAAGATATGTGAACTATGGCCACAGTAAATTGACCTTCAAATAACCAAATATATGATTCCGATAAGTGAACTATGGCCGCAGTAAATTGTCCTTCAAATAATTCCATATATGATTTCGATAAGTGAACTATGGCCTCAGTAAATTGACCTTCAAATGATTCCATATATGTTAGAGATAAGTGAAATATGGCCACAGTAAACTGACCTTCAAATAACCCCATATATGATTCCGATCAGTGAACTATGGCCACAGTAAATTGACCTTCAAATAATTCCCTATATGATTTTGATAAGTGAACTATGGCCACAGTAAATTGACCTTCAAATAATTCCATATATGTTAAAGATACGTGAACTATGGCCACAGTAAATTGACCTTCAAATAACCCCATATATGATTTCGATAAGTGAACTATGGCCACAGTAAATTGACCTTCAAATAATTCCATATATAATTTCGATAAGTGAACTATGGCCACAGTAAATTGATTTTCAAATAACCCCATATATGATTCCGATAAGTGAACTATGGCCGCAGTAAATTGACCTTCAAATAATTCCAATAATTATTTCGACAAGTGAACTATGGCCACAAAAAATGGACCTTCAAATAATTCCATATATGTTACAGATACGTGAACTATGGCCACAGTAAAGTGATGTTCAAATAATTCCATATATGATTTCTATTAGTGAACTATGGCCACAGTAAATTGACCTTCAAATGATTCCATATATGTTACAGATAAGTGAACTATGGCCACAGTAAATTGACCTTCAAATATCCCCATATATGATTCCGATAAGTGAACTATGGCCGCAGTAAATTGACCTTCAAATAACCTCATATAAGATTCCGATAAGTGAACTATGGCCACAGTAAATTGACCTTCAAATAACCCCATATATAATTCCGATAAGTGAACTATGGCCTTAGTAAATTGACCTTCAAATAATTCCAATAATTATTTCGATAAGTGAACTATGGCCACAGTAAATTGACCTTCAAATGATTCCATATATGATTCCAATAAGTGAACTATGGCCGCAGTAAATTGACCTTCAAATAATTCCATATATGATTTCGATAAGTGAACTATGGCCACAGTAAATTGACCTTCAAATAATTCCATATGATTTCGATAAGTGAACTATGGCCGCAGTAAATTGACCTTCATATAATTCCAATAATTATTTCGATAAGTGAACTATGGCCACAGTAAATTGACCTACAAATAATTCCATATATGTTACAGATACGTGAACTATGGCCACAGTAAAGTGACGTTCAAATAATTCCATATATGATTTCTATTAGTGAACTATGGCCACAGTAAATTGACCTTCAAATGATTCCATATATGTTACAGATAAGTGAACTATGGCCACAGTAAATTGACCTTCAAATAACCTCATATAAGATTCCGATAAGTGAACTATGGCCACAGTAAATTGACCTTCAAATAACCCCATATATGATTCCGATGAGTGAACTATGGCCGCAGTAAATTGACCTTCAAATAATTCCAATAATAATTTCGATAAGTGAACTATGGCCACAGTAAATTGACCTTCAAATGATTCCATATATGTTACAGATAAGTGAACTGTGGCCTTAGTAAATTGACCTTCAAATAATTCCATATATGATTCCGATAAGTGAACTATGGCCGCAGTAAATTGACCTTCAAATAATTCCATATATAATTTCGATAAGTGAACTATGGCCACAGTAAATTGACCTTCAAATAACCCCATATATGATTCCGATAAGTGAACTATGGCCGCAGTAAATTGACCTTCAAATAATTTCAATAGTTATTTCGATAAGTGAACTATGGCCACAGTAAATTGACCTTCAAATAATTCCATATATGTTACAGATAAGTGATCTATGGCCACAGTAAATTGACCTTCAAATAATTCCATATATGATTTCGATAAGTGAACTATGGCCACAGTAAATTGACCTTCAAATAATTCCATATACATGTATGTTGCAGATAAGTGAACTATGGCCGCAGTAAATTGACCTTCAAATAATTCCGTATATGATTTCGATAAGTGAACTATGACCACAGTAAATTGACCTTCAAATAACCCCATATTATGAAAAGGTGTTTTATTGAAGAACAAGAGCTGTCGCTGTAAGTGACGAATGCCCTCGAAGTTGATTTCGATGTATGATGGAAAGGTCAATAATTAAGTGAAGGAAATGATTATTAAATGTGGCTTGACTTTGAGGTAGGGACTTGGTTCTTGCATGTGACGTACAGACGGATTTTAAAATAACTTAGCATATGCAGCATTCCATAATGATCAAACTGTGACTTCGAGATTTGGGGTAGGGACGTGGGTCTTGCATGCGACATGTTACTTTTATATGTCAAATGTGCTAAGTTATTTTAAATTCCACCAGTATATGACAAAGGTACAGCCCGGACACGACCACCTATCATCTGTGTGTATGTATACATCATTCAATAATGATCAAACTCTCAGTGTGACATTGACTTTTGAGGTAGGGACATGGGTCTTGCACGCGACACGTCACCTTTATATGCTAAACACAATGTGCCATGTTATTTTAAAATCTGTCAGTTCATGACGAAGTTACAGCCCAGACACGAAAAATCAGAACGGACGGACGGTGCGTTTGACCCCCAAATTCGGGGGGCGGATAAAATACTCAATCTGGTCCTATCTTAAGTATATATTACTGTTCTATAGAAAGTAGAAATGTCAATTAGAGCATATAGAACAATTATAGAGTAACAATTATATACTTAGTTGGGAGATATTTATGTCATCCAATTAAAATAGTATATTTATATAAGCTATTTTGAAATCCGTCAGTACGAAGTTACAGCCCAGACACAGAAAATCAGAACGGACGGTGCGTCTTGATATGCCCACATTCAGGTGGGGGGGGGGGGGATACAATACTCAATCTAGTCCTATCTTAAGTATATATTACTGTTCTATAGAATGTAGAAATGTCAATTAGAGCCTATAGAACAGTTATAGATTTAACACTTATATACTAAGTGGGATATATATACTTATGTCATCCAATTAAAATAGTATATTTTTGATTAACGTATACAGTTAAATTCGACATCAAATTATTTTTTTAGTAAAAGTATTTCTGTATTTTGACTAAACTGAATATTAACTGAAAGTTAAAGTACGGAAAAAGTTACAATAGCATCTTGGATAAGATCTCCCCAGATGTTCTGCATTAGCTCAGATTTCAAGAGCTGGGTCATAAATTCACTGTGGTCAGTTAGCCTGTCATTGATAATGAGATAACATGCTGGGCAGCAAAACCAAGAAATTCTGTGAAAATGACCAAGATTCCTAGGACTGATACAGAGGATTACAACATTTTATGGAAGATGAGACTTTTTCAAGCAAATAAAGTATTGTATTCATAATTATTTTGGATAATACAGTGCAACCTTTCCACAGCGGCCCTCTATAATTTTAGCTGTAGAAAGAATTTACTATCAATTCAACCCCTGTATTACAACAACCTCTAGAAAACAGCCAACATCTGCATCTCCAAAAGGGTGTTAGGGAGACGATGTGAGGCAAAAACTGAAGCAACCACATAAACGTTAAAACTGGCGAGATACGATTTGTCCACAGAATAATGCATTTAATGTCAGAAGGAGACAGTATTGTCCCCGTTACAGTGTGCATTAACATGAACTCTTTTCGCTCACTTTTTATATCAATTATAATAAGTAACGGACGATATGGGGAAATCAGAATTTGAGAAGTTCTGTGAACCTCGGGGCCAGTACAGCAGTGTAACATTACGCCTGCAGTAAACAAGAAATATCTTGAAAAAAGATGGTCGGCGCTATTTGATTGTTTGCAGCATAAAAATACTGAGATATAACGATTGCTGGTTACTGATCCTAAATGGATGTGAGTAAATTCACCGAAATTCAGTGGATTTCGGTAAGGTTACGTAACATTTATCGAAAGGTTTACCAATCCGCGTCAATGTTACTGACGTTGTTCGGGTGAAGAGAATTTGCGTTAAGTGGTTAACGTAAGACATGATTGGTTTACAACACTGATATGCAAATAGTAAAACCTTGATAGTACGGCTGCGCCGAAAAAATGTTGAATCCATATCACGGTTGAATTTTGTCAGCATATTTGTATTATAGTGAGTATACTGTCTCACTTTACAAAGTCAAACTATAAGTTAAAACCGTGCTGCTCCAATCATAACATATTCATATCTAACATCCGAATGTGAGTAAGTTGTATTGTTCAGTCTACGTCACAATGCAAGTATCATCAGGCCACATGTATGCAGTACGGTTTGCATTACGATGCAGGTAACATCAGATTGTAATTACTACATCCTTCACACCCCATCACGATGGTAACATCAAATTGTGAGTACTACATCCTACAGACCACATCACAATGGTAACATCAGATTGTGATTACTACATCCTACAGACCACATCACAATGGTAACATCAGATTGTGAGTACTACATTGTACACACCACGTCACAATGGTAACATCAGATTGTGAGTACTACGTCCTACAGACCACATCGCGATGCAGGTAACATCAGAGTACATACCATGTCCAAACGACTGTGACATCAGAACGTGAGTACTACACTTTTAGACCATGTCACAGCACGGGTAACATCAATAAAAATGCGCGTTCTACATTGTTCAATTTACATTACAACGTGGGTAACGTCAGAATATAGGTATTACGTTGTTGAGTCCACGTCACATCGATGGTAACATAGCTGAGTACTACATTGTTTAGTCCTCGTCACAATGCGGAGAATGTCAGCACAAATACTTCATTGTTCCGTCCACGTCATAATGTGTACTGTATCACACAAGTTAATATATACGGAGAACTCTGTTACTGATTTCTGACTAAAATAAAAGAGCCACTCATGTGTCAGATGCTGTTTTCAAAGCACACATGTGTGCATTGGTTTGCATACTTGGTGTAGTAGTGCTTAAACAATATGTGCTGTATAAAACATTAGGTTAGAGGTTAGATATCAGGGAAACATCTGCATGCCGTCAGAATGTAAAAACCAGAGTACACCATAGGATTGCTGAACAAATTGGTGCCTGCCAAGACACCGTATGTCCCTATTGCCACGTTTTTAACAAAATGGAACACTCGGGACAACCGATGGCATGGACAACTGCAAGTAAGGTCAAAACAACTGGATTACCTGTACCAATTTTGACTAACGCATCTCCGCAAACCCTTTCAACCAGCGAAACAGCATTGCTGGACTCCTGCCAATCAAGGCCAGGTCTGTTTGCATCAGTTTGCGCAAGTTTAATATCCACCCATACCGTCCTGCTACCAAATAATTTTGAACCAACATCATCATAACACCAGGTTGGTATGTTGTTATATGAAATTATGTACGCTGATGAGTCCCGGATTCACATTGGCAGTTCTAACGGGTACACAGGAGAGTGATTGCCTGTAAGGGCCAACTTAGGACCCTAGGCAGGAACAGTATGATGATGAAAGGAAGTAGTTCGTCGCTTGATAAGAGCTGTACTGTTATTGCTAACAACTGCCTGACAGGTGTAAGGTATCTTAACTTCATCACTCACACACCCTACTTAGCGACCACATGTTTTTCAGGATTCTACACTATTTATGTGGTGGTTAGAATTGAGTAATGTCCCTCTGTAGGAAGTGTGACATGTTCTTCACAGAAATAGAAACCAATATAGGTTTACTTGAAGTAAAGTTGCCCATATGTAATCTCAATGTGGACAGAAGAAGAAAAACTGTTTGAACAGTTTGAGATGCCCCTAGGGCATTAACGAAGCAGTTTGACCCATTAAATGGTCATATAATTAATCAGTAATTATTGTATTTAAAGCGAAAATAATACATGTATTAAGCGCCACTGAATACAACTGTAGTCTTATAATTATTTAAATAGCATAATTCAGTTATGGCTTAACTGATGCACATTTGTACATAATACTCATGTGCTCCATAATAATAGAGTTAACATGTAATATTAGTTTTTGTTAAAAAAACACTTTTAATAAAGAATCACAAAAATAATTGATGCAAGACGTGCAACATTATGTTGTCTTTGTATTTTTGTTTCGACAAGGTCACAAGTATTATGGCTTAACAGTAGTTTCTGTAGTATTACTAATTAATTATTATGTTTTACTGTAAAAAAATCAAATGTGGACACTGTGTGTGGAAAGAAACCCTGTGTACTTTATTAAAAGTATACATATTAAAATTAGTCATATGGCCTGTATGAGCGCAGTATCAATGAAGTTTCGTATAGTCACGCGATTTTGGCAAATATTTCTACTGTTTCTTCAAACATTCAAGAAACCAGAGGCATTCATCAGAGAAAACAATAAAGAGTACACCTTTTTCTCGAATGTTTGGAGAAAGTGTAGTATTACAGGGCTACAAATGAACAAGTTTTGTGAACACGCTCAATCATTATTTTTCAAAAATATTGCATTAAATGCTGTGAATACCGGACTTTTCCGTACACTGTGTCCACGATGAATAAGCTGTAAAATAAAATCAAGTTAACAAACAAAACCCGAAATCTCATTCTGTTCATTTCTTACCTCACCTGCTGATATCTTATCTGGCCACAGGTCATATATCATGCTGGGGGAGAACAGTTATCTGACTGCTGACATTTTAATTATGAATTACATGCTGTATTACAGTGTGGCTTTACTTGAAAAAGTAAAATGCTGGGCATGGTCGCTATACTGTATTGTTCGCGATCCTTAATAAATCAAAGACTGACTTTCATCTGTTTGGACCCCTCTCTGAAAAAGGAGGGGGGGGGGGCATATAGATTTGCCCTTGTCCGTCCGTCTGTCCGTCCGTCACAAAATTTTGTGTCACTCATATCTCTAAAACAATATGAGCCGGAGTCATTAAACTTTACAAGAATGTTCACCAGCATGTGAAGTTGTGCACCTAGGGGTTTCATGTTTGGCTGTGCCCTGTAAGTGCAGAGTTATGGTCCTTGACTTAGTTAAAATATAGCCTACAGATTATGCAATCTTGTGTCACTCATATCTTCAAAAGTATATGAGCCAGATTCATTACACTTTGCAGGAATGTTCACCAGCCTGTGTAGTTGTGCACCTGGGGATTCATGTTTGGCTGTGCCCAGTAAGTGCAAAGTTATGACCATTGACTTAGTTAAAATATAGCCTACAGAGTATGCAATATTGTGTCGCACATATCTCCAAAAGTATATGAGCCAGAGTTATAAGACTTCACAGAAATGTTTACATGCATGTGTTATATTGCACCTGGGGATTCATAATTCGGTGAGCCTACTAAGTGATTCATTGAAAATATAGCATACAGAGCGTGCACTTTTGTGTCGCGCATATCTCAGATAGTATATCAGCTACACTCACCAAACTGTACAGGAATGTTCACCAACCTGTATAGTTGTGCACCTGGGGTTTCGTATTTGCCTGTGTCCAGTAAGTGCAAAGTTATGGCCCTTGACTTACCACCATAATCAGTTCAATTGTTCACTTGGTAATTTTGATATCCATTCACTATGAGCAGAATAATAGCATTTGCTTTTGTGACAAAGGCTGCAAGTGGGGGCATCTGTGTCTAGTTGTTAATGAAATAGCTTATTTTGTGACACTATTCGAATATAAGGGCGTGTTTCAAGTAACATAATGGTCAAGTATTTTGTTTTACGATTATATCATGCGATAGTGTTTGTAAAAGATAAAAGCAATACCTGTTTTAGAAATGTTTATGATAGGAATGTAAATATATCGGGTTTAATTTTTATAAACACCCCATATGGTACACTTAAAATAAAGTTTCGATTCATTATTGATGATACAGTAGATCTTCGAAACCTCGAACAGTTTTGACTCGAACACAGTAGATATCCCGAACAGGTTCTTAAGTCCCTGCGAAATCCCTTCTTAATTCATATGATCTAACAGTAGATAACTCGAACAGAGATTGGTCGAACACTCGAACAGAGATTGATCGAACACTCGAACAGAGATTGGTCGAACACTCGAACACGATTCTCGGTCCCTAGCTACCATTTCATTCATTGTTCACCATAGATAGGCCGAACAATACAATAATTCACACCTTTATTTGAACATTTGATATGCTTTTGTTTGTTGACGGGTAAGATTGGCATGTTATTCACATTGTACTAAATGCAGTCAATTCACTTTTTGTTTTCCTCTAATTTCTTTTTAATTAATATAACTATGATTAATGAAAGGACTATCAAGCGACGTGCATTCAGTATGAAAACACAAACAACACACGAATGCCTAGTGTTCAGCATGCTTAGTACACTTGTACCGGGAACAGCCAGTTCGTACATACACACGTATACCGTAGATGCCTCGAACAGTAGATGGCTCGAACCAATTGCTGGGTCAAACGGCAGTTCTAGGTTTCAAAGTTTTACTCTATATGTAAGGAATATTAACCGATTTACCTCGTAATGTAATGTACAAGACTGTATTGCTCGATGACGCTGTTGAATATGACATATATGGCGTAATTTGAAAGTCAATTTACTGTAACCATAGTTCACCAATCTAGAACATATATGGTGTTATTTGAAGACCAATTTACTGCGGCCATAGTTCACTTATCGAAATCGTATATGGAATTATTTGAAGGTCAATTTACTGTGGCCATAGTTCACTTATCGGAATCATATATGGTGTTATTTGAAGGTCAATTTACTATGGCCATAGTTCACTTATCGAAATCATATATGGGGTTATTTGAAGGTCAATTTACTGTGGCCATAGTTCACTTATCGAAATCATATATGGAATTATTTGAAGGTCAATTTACTGTGGCCATAGCTCACTTATTGGAATCATATATGGAATTATTTGAAGGTCAATTTACTGCGGCCATAGTTCACTTATTGGAATCATATATGGGGTTATTTGAAGGTCAATTTACTGCGGCCATAGTTCACTTATCGGAATCATATATGGGGTTATTTGAAGGTCAATTTACTGTGGCCATAGTATACTTATCGAAATCATATATGGAATTATTTGAAGGTCAATTTACTGCGGCCATAGTTCACTTATTGGAATCATATATGGGGTTATTTGAAGGTCAATTTACTGCGGCCATAGTTCACTTATCGGAATCATATATGGAATTATTTGAAGGTCAATTTACTGTGGCCATAGTTCACTTATCGAAATCATATATGGAATTATTTGAAGGTCAATTTACTGCGGCCATAGTTCACTTATTGGAATCATATATGGGGTTATTTGAAGGTCAATTTACCGCGGCCATAGTTCACTTATCGAAATCATATATGGAATTATTTGAAGGTGAATTTACTGCGGCCATAGTTCTTTTATCGGAATCATATGTGGGGTTATTTGAAGGTCACTTTACTGCGGCCATAGTTCACTTATCGGAATCATATATGGGGTTATTTGAAGGTCAATTTACTGTGGCCATAGTTCACTTATCAAAATCATATAGGGAATTATTTGAAGGTCAATTTACTGTGGCCATAGTTCACTTATCTGTAACATATATGGAATTATGTGAAGGTCAATTTACTGCGGCCATAGTTCACTTATCGGAATCATATATGGAATTATTTGAAGGTCAATTTACTGCGGCCATAGTTCACTTATTGGAATCATATATGGGGTTATTTGAAGGTCAATTTACTGTGGCCATAGTTCACTTATCGAAATCATATATGGAATTATTTGAAGGTCAATTTACTGCGGCCATAGTTCACTTATTGGAATCATATATGGGGTTATTTGAAGGTCAATTTACTGTGGCCATAGTTCACTTATCTGTAACATATATGGAATTATTTGAAGGTCAATTTACTGTGGCCATAGTTCACTTATCGAAATCATATATGGAATTATTTGAAGGTCAATTTACTGTGGCCATAGTTCACTTATCGAAATCATATATGGAATTATTTGAAGGTCAATTTACTGCGGCCATAGTTCACTTATTGGAATCATATATGGGGTTATTTGAAGGTCAATTTACTGCGGCCATAGTTCACTTATCGGAATCATATATGGGGTTATTTGAAGGTGAATTTACTGTGGCCATAGTTCACTTATCTGTAACATATATGGAATTATTTGAAGGTCAATTTACTGTGGCCATAGTTCACTTATCGAAATCATATATGGAATTATTTGAAGGTCAATTTACTGCGGCCATAGTTCACTTATTGGTATCATATATGGGGTTATTTGAAGGTCAATTTACTGTGGCCATAGTTCACTTATCGAAATCATATATGGAATTATTTGAAGGTCAATTTACTGTGGCCATAGTTCACTTATCTGTAACATATATGGAATTATGTGAAGGTCAATTTACTGCGGCTATAGTTCACTTATCGGAATCATATATGGAATTATTTGAAGGTCAATTTACTGTGGCCATAGTTCACTTATCGAAATCATATATGGAATTATTTGAAGGTCAATTTACTGCGGCCATAGTTCACTTATTGGAATCATATATGGGGTTATTTGAAGGTCAATTTACTGTGGCCATAGTTCACTTATCTGTAACATATATGGAATTATTTGAAGGTCAATTTACTGTGGCCATAGTTCACTTATCGAAATCATATATGGAATTATTTGAAGGTGAATTTACTGCGGCCATAGTTCTTTTATCGGAATCATATGTGGGGTTATTTGAAGGTCACTTTACTGCGGCCATAGTTCACTTATCGGAATCATATATGGGGTTATTTGAAGGTCAATTTACTGTGGCCATAGTTCACTTATCAAAATCATATAGGGAATTATTTGAAGGTCAATTTACTGTGGCCATAGTTCACTTATCTGTAACATATATGTAATTATTTGAACTTCAATTTACTGCGGCCATAGTTCACTTATCGGAATCATATATGGGGTTATTTGAAGGTGAATTTACTGTGGCCATAGTTCACTTATCTGTAACATATATGGAATTATTTGAAGGTCAATTTACTGTGGCCATAGTTCACTTATCGAAATCATATATGGAATTATTTGAAGGTGAATTTACTGCGGCCATAGTTCTTTTATCAGAATCATATGTGGGGTTATTTGAAGGTCACTTTACTGCGGCCATAGTTCACTTATCGGAATCATATATGGGGTTATTTGAAGGTCAATTTACTGTGGCCATAGTTCACTTATCTGTAACATATATGGAATTATTTGAAGGTCAATTTACTGTGGCCATAGTTCACTTATCGAAATCATATATGGAATTATTTGAAGGTGAATTTACTGCGGCCATAGTTCTTTTATCAGAATCATATGTGGGGTTATTTGAAGGTCACTTTACTGCGGCCATAGTTCACTTATCGGAATCATATATGGGGTTATTTGAAGGTCAATTTACTGTGGCCATAGTTCACTTATCTGTAACATATATGGAATTATTTGAAGGTCAATTTACTGTGGCCATAGTTCACTTATCGAAATCATATATGGAATTATTTGAAGGTGAATTTACTGCGGCCATAGTTCTTTTATCGGAATCATATGTGGTGTTATTTGAAGGTCAATTTACTGTGGCCAAATTATTTTAAATATAAATCCTGGTCTTAAATTGTAGAATCCACTACATTAAAATCAAACATTATATAACGTCAAACAATTTTTTTTATAAATATATACATAGTCAGAAAATATCATTTCTTCTTATATATCCTTTGTTTCAGTAAATATTATATTTGATAATAATAAACAAGTACACCATAACATCGCTGGGACCATTACCTTTCACTTGATTATTATTGTGTCACATATTAAAAAAGTTAAAGCCTACCGCCGTAATTCATTCTATATTGGTTGTAAATTACGGAGTCGCCGCGTTTTACACTTTCCCAATTTAGTGGTATGTAACCTCGACTATGGCCGATGGAATATGGAAACTAGTATTTCCCGTAAACAACTACCTGTCTGTTCTCTTAATTAGATTTAATTGGTTTGTTATTTGATACTGGCACGTTTTTATTGGATTAGAAAGTTGAAATCGGTAAGTTGATACATGTTGAAAATTATTGGTAACGATGTTTATTCACATTTATGGCATTGCTACGATTTAATCCAAGTCACTTGACATGCATGCATGTACAGTCAGTATACAGTACTTGATTCACTAAATCACCTCTTGACCAAATGTGTCCGTTGGAGATTTATACAACTTTGACCATGATGTTTCATTTGTAATGAATTGATTTATCTTCAGTTAGTGAGTTTATGTTTGTTTTCAATACATGAAATATATATGCTGCAGTACTGTTCGTCAATAAAATTCTCTACAACAATTATATAATGATAGGGTAAAAAAATCCCCCCCCATTAAAACTATCAGTATAATAATGATACAAATTAAGCATCTTCAATGTTGCAATTAGCAGTCTTAGTTTAGAGCCTCAGTCACACCTGATCGTACATTTTCTGGATCGTGCGATTGGTGGCAATTTGGCAATGTTTGCTACGATCTCCATTTGCGATCGCATACTGCGATTTCTCTTAAGACTGGTGGTAGGTCATTGTATTGGACCATACTGTCACCAACGATTGGAGAAGATCGATCGACTGCAACCAGAGGTCGCACGATTAATTACGATTGATCTTGCGATCGATCTTCTCCAATCGTTGGTGATAGCAAGAACACGCGCATCGCTGATCGTGCGATGACCTACCACCAATCTTAAGAGCAATCGATAGCTGGCAGCACCAATCGTCAGGTGGCAGGACCGGTAGCACGATCAATCGTGCGACTACTTGACCCACGATCATGCACGACTGGTGGTGCGTCTATGCGCGACTGGTGGTACGACCATGTAAGACCTGTCTGCGACCTCTTATGATTTGGAATCGCAGGTCAGAAGTTTTCAACACGACCATCGACCTTGCTGTGACAGATTTTGCTCGGGCGTTCACCAACAACCTCTGCGACCAGTCATGCGCTCTATCCACGATTTGCCCACGATTCCAAATTTTTTTGATCGCAGTTAGGTAGGTACCTGGTCGCCTGCCCGTTGTGACTGAGCCCTTACCTAACCATTCACAAAAAGCAAAAACAAAATACTGTATATTTATGAAAAGAAACATTTCGTCAAAAATTGATGTCAAGCTGAAATGAGCTGTGTTATAAACTTGCCCATGGTGAATAATGAGAAAGATTTCAATTATTTATATTTCCAATAATTACTGCAAACAAGTTCCTTCAGGACATGATGTCTGGGATCAATATAAAAATTAATTCCAGATGAAATGAATGGGAAAAAAACACAAATATGGTCAACTACTAGTATGTATGTATTACCTGTTGGGACTGATTCTCTTTTTAACTATTGTTTATATTGTTTAAAATTGATGTCTCTATCTCTCAGATATAATGAAATGTTATTAATGTTGTGATGGCAAGAGAAATACAGTAATATTCAGTCATTTAAAGCACTTAATTTATCATTGGCTTTCAGTTATGCTGTTTGCTTGAACCTGTATGAATAATTAATGTATTGATGTAAATCCTGGTACTTTGATTGGTATAACTTTAATCAGAGAAATTATTGTTCTTTGTCATTTTTCCCTTTACATGCTTTTACTGGAAGTTCTAGTTTATTGAAATTGGAAAATGATACTGTACACAATGTACAATGCATTTTTGCTGCATTTTTTTTAAAATCCACATTTGATTTCATCTCAGCACAATCTGGTCAAAATTATTTTTTGCATTGATTCATCTAACAAAACATGACAACTAATGTTATCTCCTTTTATCTGGATTATTTCATTATTAGAAGTACAGTTACACCTGAATGCTTGTAGTTTATCTATAGTTGTTATTACTTAGGATAAATCTTCCTTTTTGGGCATTTACCTAAATGTCAGTGGTCATATTTTAATGTATATTGGTTTATTGAGGCTTAACACCGAACAACTCTTTCATTACTGTAAAATCAAATAATTTCTCAAGGCCAATATTTCAAGAATTGATGTTGTCAGTTTGTTTCTCAAAGTTAAAGAATGTATCTGGCGCATCAGAACATGAAATGTTTGAATTGGCTTCATTCAGTTGTTACATCGGCTAAAACATATCTAATAAGAACCATTGCAATGTTTAACCAATTGAAAAAATATTTTTTTACCATATTAATGACAGACACAACTTGTAAAATAGCCTGATTGATAAAAAGTTTCTTTTTAAATTTTATGACGCACAAACATCTTTCTTCAACACGGATCACTACATTATGAGATCATTCTTTGTTAATGCATGTTTATTGATGTTTTAACTATAGGAAATATATTTTTCATGTTTGTTTAGGTAAATAAATGAACAAACAATGAGCATAATATTACTTTAAATGTTTGCAAGTTTTCAATTTTGTCATAAAATTAATACAATGATATTTAAGCATGCATTTATTTATGGGAATATAAAGGTATTGTGAAAATAGTGAATATTAATCCCTTGTGAAAATTTCTGATTTTACAGTCTTGTGGTACAATTTATTTGCAACATTGTTGGCTAAGCAGCAATGTTTGCAGATCTTACAATTATTAAAAAAGCTTTTAGAGATAACCTCTATCTATACAACATTATTAATTTTGATCTCTCTTAGTTACTGAGTAAATAAGCCATAAATGCTGTGTGTATATTGATAACAGTCTGAACAAATGTGGTTCAGTGTGGCTTGTTGTTGAAATCTTAATCTCTTAATTTATGTGTGCTACATTAGTATACTTTTGACAAATGTATTTTACCAATTTAAGAAATGTAAAAAAAAACAAGTGAGTTTACATTTGTAACTTAGTTTAGCGTTGTAATTTGATATGTCAAAATGAATACTAAAAGTTATAGTTTATAAACATTTGAATGATTCTCAAAGACAGGAGTACCTGAGTCACACATTTTGGGTTTAAAGTATGATCAAGCTGATATAACTCACTTAAATGTGTGATCCAGTTTATCTTTGTAAAATGAAAATAATATTTGCTGACTTACATTTCCCACCGTTATAAATTATACACTCTATCTATTCTCTATATCAATTTGGTGTTTAATTTCATATTTCATTTTAAAAATGAATGCATAAGCAAATAGATTTTCCTGTATGGATACTTAAAGCACTATTGAAGACTTTCAATAGTAAAAAATATATATAAAACATCATAAATGTTTCTGTATGGAAGAGTTGTAACAATTAGTTGCCATGTAAAATGTATTTAAATATTCAAAACTGTCTACTGATAAATAAGGTCATGTACAATGTATATATAATCTGTAAAACAGTAAAAGATAGTTTTGCTTCAGCTAGTTTAAAGCTTTAATGCTGGTGTTTAGTTTCTCTGTACATAATAGTGACATGTACATGTATATATACTGATAGTTATATTACAATCTGTCCCTTAATTACTTTGCTTATATTGTATTGTTTGGTTAAAACAATTACATGGCGCATTAAATGGATTCAATTGAATTCAATAACTCATGTAGAAAGATATTTTGATAACTGTGTAATTAATTTGTTATGTAATCTACGAACACTATTAGGAACAAATAGTAATTTAATTATGTCTGGCATGTGTATGCATTTGTAATCATTACTGCAGCATGCTAAAATCTATGCCTTTTGTCACAAGTATTTTGTATAATTGCTATAAAACATGTTAATATGTTTTTAATGCAATAAACTATTTGTAGTTGTAATTTTTTTTTTTTAAACCTTGTATGTATTTCCTGCACAATTTGGTTCAGGCCCATATCTATTGTGAAGTATAATTGGTGCTGGAAACTGTGATGCAGTCTTATTTAATTAATGGATGTAAAAAACTTGTTATTACATACTTGTATAGGAATGGGCCGTCATTGGGGATTTTTTATATTTTTTATTTCACTGAATTATAATTAATTTGCAAGAAATAAGATGTGCAACTTACAACCAGAATACACTTTGATCTAAGCATTACCTGTTGAATGTGACAATCTCTGAAATGAACACACATGAACAATGTTTTTTGATGTACTTAATTGTATATTGCTAAATGACATCTAATATGATTGCCAATTTGTATGAATTTCTACATATAATTATAAAATTGTTTTGATGTCTAAAATTGGCTACTTTTGGTACACAAATGTGTCAATATCAAACTAATAGAAAGTGATTTTGTAGAAGAAAATGCAATTCGAGTGGTTTGAAAAGACGATGTATGTAGCTATCAGACACGAAATGAAAACAATGTTGTGCTGCTTTAAGTGGGTGTGACAAATTACAAGAAGCAGGAATAAATTAATTAGACAATGTGAAACATTATATTCAAGCTACATAACCAACAGAAAGGGTAGACCAGCAAATCTGCTTATGAATGTGTCTATTTTATTTCAGTTGATGGAAAATTGTTTGTCTTCAAGTAATGCACAACAGTCATTTGCTTTGCAGAATAAGTTACAAATGTATAAGCTGGAATGCTGGTTTAGGTTGATAGCTGCCACATAACTGAAATACGATGTACTTGTAACATGGTACAAAACTCATTTATTTTATGACTGCAGGATAATCTGAAGGTACTCAAGCCATGGTTTTATTTCACAATGTGAATGTAGGACAAAGAGTTGAGGTGAACATTGGTTGGGGAAATGTCCGTGGTACAGTTCTGTACAAAGGTTGCCTCAGTGGAAAACAGGGTGACTGGGTAGGAATACATCTTGAAGACAGAGGTAAGATTGTGTTTGTGGTATACATTGTTACATGTTAACTGTGATCTTTCAAACATAGACAATTTACTCATATATGTGTGCTTGGTGAGGCGAGTTGTAATTTATAAAAAGAGTATCAAAGCACTCAACTGTTAATGTTTTTGCTTCATATTCTCCTGTAAACTACCTTTACTACAAATATGAAATAAAGTAAAAGATTCAATGTTATTGCAAATGAATTTAGATAGTCTATAATGAATAATTGAAATGAATGAAAGATGGTACATGTATAGTTCTTATAAAGTAATTAATATTTCAACTGTTTCTATAAGTGCAGTTCCATTGATCTGTCAAGTGTGTTTGATATATCAATGTTTTTGTGTTTATCTTAGTTTCATATCAAAAGTTTGGTTCAAAGTTATTGTTCTTTGTGGAGACGCTTGTTACAAATTTCAACAGATTTCAGCCAAACTGTTAAATTCACTCTAACCCGGAATTAATTTATACAATAACATCCCTTATGAAAACAGAAAGTTTGCAGCAAATTTGCTGCAACTTTGCAGCAAATTAGCCGCAAACTTTTTTAGTCACAGTAAGGTTTGCAAGAAGTTCGCAGGACTTCGCGGCTAGCGGTGAAGTTACTGCGACTTTGCTGCAAATTCGCAGAAAGTTCGCGGCTAGCCGCAACTTTGCAAGAAGTTTGCGGCAAACTTGAATAAAATAATTTGTGTTGCAAGAAGTTCGCAAGAATCTTTAATGCAAAAAATCATGTTGCAAGAAGTTTGCGGGAAACATTGGCATTTCAACTATTTTTTTATGTGTGCAAATACAGTAGTGTTTAATATTACATCTTTGTAACAATTATAACATGAAAACTAGTTTTTATTATTGTGGAAAAAATATATATGTTATCATCGGTCCAATGTTGGCCAGAGTTAAATCAAAACAAATGTCAGCCCAATATCTGCTCTTCCATTATTTGTTTGACATTTTTTCTTTTGTTAGTTTGACACTTTGTAGCAATGTTATTTTAATGCCAAACTAATCCATTTGCCAAGTCTAATTGCAATGTAATGGAAAAATATTGATACACGTTTTTTAACATCTAAGCACGTATATATTTTTAACTTATCCGCACTGTAAACGTGCTTAAATTGTATCCGTGAGATAAACGCGCCAATTAAGCGTCATGCAAGCGTCTGCCAGGAACGGTAAAGGGTCATCTCGGCCCACTTACAGTCTCGGCCCGGCCCCTCTAGATTTGGATGATTCTGACAGTGATATTGATGAAGATAATGACCCCTGTTGTGTTTGCAACAAAAACTTTCCTCCCCAACTTAGAGGAACATGTCAGTGACCATTGTAAAATGGGGTCAATGTGATTTTTGTGAACATTGGGTCCACTTAACACACTGCTCTAACGTCAATGTGTTGAGGAGGGGTAGTGTATTCAGATGTGTCCACTGTCCAGAATAATAATATATTGACAGTGTTTAACAAAATGTGTTCAAGTTTATCACTTAAATTGTTTAAAGTTTATATTTACATTTGATTTACATTGTAAACGACAGTTGTGCAGAATACAGATCAATTTAGTAATCTGACGCCTATACTTCATCTATTTTTAGAACATTATTGAAATACCGCGAGAATAGTGATGACGTCAGCCATTAAATATGGCGGTGACCCCATGTACATTTTTAACATTTTTTACGAATTTGTGACATTTTAACAATAATATTTTGCTGTTTGGTGTTTGGATATGATTGCAATTCATGATAGTGTGCAGATTTTTGATGGTAAGTTAACTATTTCTTATTTATTCTTCATTATTCATTAAGTACCGCGAGAATACAGATATGCACTGTATGACTTGATTTACCTTGGATAACCCCCCTTATCATACGACTTACTAGACAAAGGGACAAACTATACAAAAAGATTAAGAAATGCTCTGCAGATCGAAAGTTACAATCCCAATACAAAGCCATTAAATCAACAATCCAGAAACAAATTAGAATTTCGTATTGGAAATATCTGGAAACAGTTATCTTTGAGGGCGACTCCCAGCCAGGTCGAAACAAAAAGTTCTACAGCTTTATCAAACATAGTAACAATGAAAATTTTGGAGTATCGCCCCTCAAGTCTGAGGGTATCACCCATACGGACCCTGTAGACAAGGCCAACATTCTTAATAGACAATTTGAGTCAGTATTTTCTAAACCCCAACCTCTTAGCCTCAAAAAGATCTGCAGCAGCCTTATTAAACCAAAAAGCCCAGCTATGGACCCAATTAACATTACAGTGCAAGGTGTTGACAAACTCCTGTGCAGTCTCAGCCCAAATAAAGCTTCTGGCCCAGATCAAATATCCCCAAGAGTACTAAAGGAACTTCACACCGAGCTGGCACCAATACTATGCAAGATATTTCAATTGTCCCTTAGCACTGGTATTGTTCCATCAGACTGGAAAACTGCCACTATAGCCCCAGTCTTTAAAAAGGGTGCAAGGTCAAAGCCCAGTAACTACCGACCCATATCTCTAACTTGTATCGCCTCCAAAATGATGGAACACATAATCACATCCAACCTTATGAGACATTTTGACAAGCACCAACTTCTTACCCCCCTCCAACATGGTTTCAGGTCAAACCGTAGCTGTGAAACCCAGCTCACTAGTTTCTGTACTGAGGCGTATGATTCGCTAGAAAAAGGACAACAGACAGACGTAGCAGTAATGGACTTTTCCAAAGCTTTTGACAAAGTAGATCACCACAAGCTGATCCATAAGTTGTCGCAGATTGGGGTTCACACTGAGGCGAACACCTGGATAAAATCATTCCTAGACAACAGGTCACAACGAGTGGCAGTGGAGGGCCATATGTCAGATGAACTCCCTGTCCTATCCGGGGTCCCTCAAGGCTCTGTCCTTGGCCCATGCCTATTCCTAACCTACATTAATGACCTACCGGACAGTATTAAAAGTAAAGCCCGATTATTTGCTGACGACACAATAGTATATCTGACAATCAAATCTCAACAAGACTGTGCTTCCCTACAAAATGACCTCTACAGACTTGAACAGTGGGAACGTGATTGGGCCATGCAATTTAATCCTGACAAGTGCGAGATCCTAAGGATATCTCGTAAAAGGTCTCCGATCATCCATCCGTACACCCTCCATAACACCGTTCTAAAAACAACTGAAAATGCCAAGTATCTCGGTGTCACTATCACGAGAGATCTAAGCTGGTCCAATCACATCAACAACGTCGTCTCAAAATCAAAAAATTCCCTTAGATTCATCAAAAGAAACGTTAAGACAAACAACAGACAAGTCAAAGAGACAGCCTACCAGACATACGTACGTCCACAACTTGAGTACTGCTCAGTTGTGTGGCACCCTTGGCAAAAACACCTTACAAATAAGCTAGAAAGCGTTCAAAGATCAGCAGCCCGCTATGTCCTTAACGATTACTCGCCCTACAGCAGTGTCACATCTATGCTCAACTCTCTCCAATGGAACACTCTATCCTACCGCAGAATTCATACTTCCCTCATTGTACTTTACAAAATCCACCATCAACTAATATATGTAGACCACAATCATCTTATACCCACCAGAAATCTGAACTTCTTAATCCCTCAGTCCCGAACCCAGTACCACATGAACTCATTTTTCCCACGGACAGTAAGGTACTGGAACAGCCTTCCCCACCTGGTCAAATCTAGCCCAAGCCTCGATGCATTCAAGGAGGGACTGGGCTCGGTCAACTTCTAGACTGACGATGACGCTTTTATCAATTTTTAAAAATTAACCATTGCACACTGTATACTTTCTCTGATTTTACTCTTGTACTTGTACTATATCTTTTAAGATGCACCTAATTATTTAATTACTAACACTGCTTTCCAGACAAGCGCAACTTCCAATAATATTCATTTATGAATGCTCGGGAGAAAAACTTAGATGTAGATGTAGAGATGTGTGAATTTCGTTGTAAAATGGGTGGGTGGGGAGTGGTGATCGAATATTTAGAATTGCTAAATTGCATTAACATGCTTAAAGGCATAGTTTAATCTTCTTATAAGGTTTCTTCTACAAAATAACCAATCCATAATAAATCCAAATTCATTATTACTGACGTTGTTTCACTGTGCTGACCCGTATACGAATGGCACTAAATATCGGTGCACACTGTCACTGAACCGGTGGAAACCGAAAATGTCCGATTACTATGCTAGTTTGGTCGCACATTTTTTACATCATATAGTATTAAGCATTTTTTAGTTTGTCCAGTCGAAAATGAGTTGTATTTGAAAACAAGGTAAAAGTTCAGTAGACCTTTACCTCTTTTTCTGTGGTATGTGTAAGTTTGTTTTAAAAGCACCTTCGCTTATATTGCAATTTTGAATCATACAGTTTCACACGGTCACAAAGTAACTTGATCATGATTTTACATACTTCTTTCATGTGGTTAAATCCTTAACAACATCTATGTATGTCAACCTTTCATTGCTTACTTGTTGCAGCTCAGAGGAGGATATTATGGGAGCAGCGAACATACATCGGGTCTGATGCGGATGTGGGTTTTTCCAACATTATTGAAAAAAAAACCTTTCATGGGCAACAAGAAGTTTGTAAGTATGACAGCCTAATGGGATACATACATTGATTGTCAAACACTGGTTTTGTCTGAGATTCTGTTAATAAATTAATGTTCTTAATATAAAATATCACTTGTATAACTTATACTAACTGAGTATCATTGTGAAATAATATTCTGTACAGAAAAAGGAAAGTTTTAATACTGCTATCATTACTAGTTACCCGAGTCCCATGATTACTTACATACAAGTTGGTTTCTTAGCATGATCGATCTGTATACATATTTATATTTAAAGAAAGTTCTTAAAAAGGTTTAAAATTCCTTTAGTGATTTATATTGGATTTAAGTCATAGATATATTGGAGAGAAATAATTTTTTGAGACAAGTCGTGACATAGTCTTGAAAAGTTGATCTTTGAGACATGTGGGTAGCGGTTGCTACTGTCAAGGCCCACTATGAACCTTCACTATTTTTCAGACTGAGAAAGAGTTCTTCCTTATGAGGCCTTCGCTGTCCAGTGCCTTTATCTCAGGCAACTGGGCCAGTTCCCTGGACAAACTTTGTGAACTATTGGAGTTCTCATTCTCACCCTGTCTCCCAACCTGTCACACCCCACTCTGACCATCTCCCTACCTGTCACACCCACTCTCAACTGTCTCACACCACTCTCACTGTCTCCCTACCTGTAACACCCCTGTCTCACTACCTGTAAGTTGTAACTACCCACTCTAACCCTGTCTCCCTACCTGTCACACCCCACCCTCAGCCTGTCTCCCTACCTGTCACACCCTACTCTAACCCTGTCTCCCAACCTGTCACATCCCAACCTCATCCTGTCTCCCTACCTAACACAACTCACTGTCTCCCTACCCATCACACCCCACTCTCATCGTCTCACTGTAACACCCCACTCTAACCCTGTCTCCCAACCTGTCACATACCACTCTCACCCTGTCTCCCTACCTGTCCCAATCTACTCTCACAGTCTCCCTACCTGTCGCACCCCACTCTGACCATCTCCCTACCTGTCACACCCACTCTCACCGTCTCACTGTAACACCCCACTCTCACCCTGTCTCCCTACCCATCACACCCCACTCTCACCGTCTCACTGTAACACCCCACTCTAACCCTGTCTCCCAACCTGTCACATACCACTCTCACCCTGTCTCCCTACCTGTCCCAATCTACTCTCACAGTCTCCCTACCTGTGGCACCCCACTCTGATAATCTCCCTAACTGTCACACCCACTCTCAACTGTCACACCCCACTCTCACTGTCTCCCTACCTGTCACACCCCACTCTCGGTCTCCCTACCTGTCACACCCCACTCTGACTGTCTCCAACCTGTCACACCCACTCTGACTGTCTCCTGCCTGTCACACCCCACTCTCATCCTCTCCCAATCTGTCACAACCCACTCTTACCGTCTCCAAACATGTCACACGCCACTCTCACTGTCTACCAACCTGTCACACCTCAGCCTCTCCCAACCTGTCACACCCCACTCTCACACTGTCACTCACTCATTAACCCAATTCCTGTATTTACCATAGACATTTAAAAGGTATTTTGATCACTTAGTCTTTAAATAAAAGATGTTAAAGGTTTTCTTGTAATTGTTACAGCGGTCAGCCTATGCAGTGGAAGTACTTAAGATGGACAAAAGCTGAATTGTGAAGGCGTTCACACCCTCCTGAGAGCACAGAAAAAAATGGAACAGCTGATCTACCATTCCAAGACACAATGTCGAAACTTTAGTAGTCATACAATAATGGACTTATTCAGAACTGATCCAGAGGTGGAGAAAGTTATTATGGGCCTGAGACCAAGTCAGACAATGATCTTTCAAGTAAAGGGTGACATGATTTACATGTAATAGTGCAGATCATGAGACTGAGTCTGGGGTGCAGCAGGCAATCAAAATGGTCGTGTTAGTGCCCTCTGAGACCATCTCCATTATTCTGAACAACCAGTAGATTATTGCCATTATTCTGTATGATACAGGATCATTGATTTATAGACAGACTGAAGAAGATTTGAATTTATTTTAAAATATAAGTTTTGTGTAATTGCTGTTTTATTCTTTTAATGAGTACAGGCGTTTATGCAGTATTGTCAAATTAAGTTATTAAGATAAACCAAGATGGACATAGGTAAAAAAGTAGTATTTTATTAATAAATTGCAAAGACAGATGAATTAATAAAAAGACTAGTGTTGAAATTAAAATTATCAAGTACAGTCAATCCACATGTCTTATCCGACCATATGCAGTAAACGTCATCTTTGAAAAATTCCCGACAATTTTCACTATATCTTTATGTTTTGCTAAGCGACTTTTGTTTAACGTAACTGGTCGTCACTCAAAGTTTTTTCAGTCATTTTTTTCCTTTCTTTAAACGACCGCTAATTCATAATAGACAGATTATATAAGATTTCATAAGATCTGGTGAATATTTTTTTATTACAAATAAAAGAATAAAACTGTTTGTTTTGTACATTGTATTTTTAACATGTTGAAGCACATTTTAAGTACAAATGTATGTTTAGTAGCAGACTAGAAAATATTGAAACCTGATATCTTATCTGGATCCAAGCTTTGTATTAAAAGTCTGTTTCATTAAGAGACCACTTTTTGTCTGACCCTTTGGTGGTCTCTTAAGACAAGATTGACTGTATCTAATATAACGTCTTTTAAATATTAAAAGACATAATTATTCACATACATGTATTACTAAAAATGCAAATATATTATTTTTCAATGCATATTTATTATGTGTTCTTTTTGTGCATATTGTTTTTTTAGCTCACGAGAGCTAAAGTCGTGCTATTGTGATCGCCCTGTGTCCGTCATATGTTATGAACAATATGTTTCAAACAACTTCTCCTAAACCTCTTGATGGATTTTTACTAAACTTCCTTAGAATCCACCTTAACAACCATGACTCTTCTTAGCAACCATGTACATGTGCTTCCATAGTAACTAATGAGTTTTATAACTCGCCTGTTATGCATATGATAGTCATTCCACTCGGGTGAGTGTGATATAGTGCCATCTTGTTGTTTGATTATTATAAATCATGTTTCTACTTCATTGACTTGTATGAAAATAATTTGTGATCAAACCATTTTGAACTTTATAATGACAACTAATTCATATCTTGTTGCCTCTCTTACCCGCTAGTTATATTCCAGTTGTTAAATATTTTTCTGTGTGAGTTCAAAATCTAGGTTAATCTTGACAGTTATATTGATCATAATAAATGTTTCTGTTAATTTGAATAAATTGTTATTGTGTTACATTGTTTAGTAAATGTCTGTATATTGTGGAAGTTTGCGGTAACTTCGCAGGAAGTTTGCGGCAACTTTGCAGCAACTTCGCAGGAAGCTTGCGGTAACTTTGCAGGAAGATCGCGGTAACTTTGCAGGAAGTTCGCAGTAGGCGGAGTCCTGTTATAGTTGCTGTGAACTTCCTGCAACAAAATTGTTTGCAGCAAATTTGCAGCAAACTTTTACCATGCAAATGAGGTTTGCTGCAAATTTGCTGCAAACTTCATTTGCATAATTTTGGTTGTGGCAAATTTGCAGCAAACCTCATTTGCATGATAAAAGTTTGCAACAAAACAGTTTGCAGCAAATTTGCTGCAACTTTGCTGCAAATTCGCAAGAAAGTTTGCAGGAGGCTTGTTTTTTTCATAAGGGATGTACATGTGTGTATTTGTATTTGATGAAAATTTTTCTTTGATGATAATGTTCACATTTTTTCCACTTTACCCCCCCCCCTTTGGAAACAATGATGAATAATGTTTTATTTTCTTACTCTTTACTTATCAGTGGGAAATTGTGATGGAATGGTGAATGGAAGAAGATATTTTCAATGTCCAAGAGATTGTGGTTTATTTGTGAGAGCAAACAGAATCAGATTCATTCCCATACAGAGATGGTAAGTAGAGGATATTTTCTGTCAATAATACAATGTATCTGAAGAGACCTAATTCAAAACACAGGAGATTGTCACAAGTTCTCTCCCTTTGTCCCTTCTAAAGTTCTCTCCCTTTATCCCTTCTAAAGTTCTCTCCCTTTGTCCCTTCTATATAGTATAGTATGATAAATACAAATACTATAGAAGGGATAAAGGGAGAGAACTCTACAAGGGATAAAGGGAGAGAACTCATGACGATCTCCATTGATTTGAAATATCATGTGAATGTAACAGCATAGACTGTGTCAACTACTGGCATGGTTTCAGTCTGTTTGCCACTTCTGCACTGTAGGGGTCAATGATCTGTATAGATTATGCCTCATAAACTGAATTGTTCTTATTGATTTATTTGGTCTGAAATTATGTTTGTATACCACGTGTACAATCAGGGAGCTTGAACATTAACTTTTTTATATTTTTAAGTTTGGAAATTTGCTTTAATTGGGTAAAGATATTTCGGTCCCAATTACACAAAAGAATTGAAAAAATCTCACAAACTCATATGGTCAAAATCTGATATTAACTGAGTTATAGATGTACAAAATGTACATTAGAGGTCGTTACACGTGTTCCTCAATCAATAGCAAGACCGTTTGTTGTATAATTTCTCTCCTGCAAATGTATGAAATATTTTCCATACAGTTGGGGGGGGGGGGAGTAAACTATAGATAGGGTTACTGATGGTGGATATCCCTTTTTTCCGGGGGTTTTGGTGTCGCTAAAAGCACTTTCTTGCTGAATCTCAAGAAAAATGTACCAAATGTTGCTCAATGTATCCCTTTAAATGCTTAATGTTATATTATATGGCGAAAGGATAGGACACAAAAGTGCTAATTAAACCAACTTGCCAGGTGTTGGGGGTGTTGACGTCGCCACCCCCCCCCCCCCCCCCCCCCCCCCCCTTCATCTTTACATTGCATATTACATACATGTATATTCATACCTCAGTACTGTTAATTTTTCATAAGATCAAATATTTTCAGTAATGTGAATATCTCTTTATATTTGTTTGTTTTAAACTTTTCAGTCTCTATAATAAGTACCACAGAGTTAGTAATGCTTCATTTGTAGAGGAGCCCCTGTTTGGACAAACTCCAAGTAAGTATAGTCACAGCTAATAGTGAATTTATGTTTGCTACTACCATATTAACAAAGTGATCTTATCAGTTGCTAAAATGAGTCCGATGCAAGATGTTCTCCCAATTTGATTGGTAGATTTGTGCATATTGAATTTGCAGTTGATATTCTTTACTGGTTTTATCATTTCTGGACGACAATGTGTTTTCATTCAGATCTCATTTGGACATAAACTTTCCTTAAGTATTTCATTTATTCATAGTGTCTTTCAAAAACTAATTAAAGCAATATAATTATGTTTTATGTAGCTTGCAGATGTGGTGTAATTTTAAATTGAGAACTTTAAGTGTGAAAGGATAGCAAGCATAGAACTGTCAACAGTTTAACCTGAGGTCTTATGCAGCTTTCTACTCCTCATACAAGTCACTGACAGTGTTCGTATTTCATGTGAATTAATAATACTACAGTGAAACCCCAACAGAAGAAGTTAAAATACCGAAGAAAAATTTAAAACCTTGTAAATGAAAATATGTTCTGGTCAATGAAAACATTGCCTTTATTTCAATTTAAACATGGCCAGATCAATGTTAACATGGCCTTATTAATGTAAACATGGCATGGCCAATGAAAACATGGTCTGATGAATGAGGTGGTCTTTAAAAGGAGGCTTTACTGTATTTACCTTATATAAGCATACAATATTTACTTTAACTTTATATGCTTTTTCCTCCACAGAGCCAGAGGTAGATAACGGTCCGTATGACCCAATTAAGATCTCAACTCGATATCATGATAAAGTTGCTGTTGGTTCCAGCTATGACGGTATGTGTAGTGAGAGTGTTGTATCAACCTTAATGATTTATTGGTAAAAAAAGCATTTCAATGAAAATTCCGTTGTCCCATATAAAGTATAAACTGTTGAAATATTTGCAATAGACAAACTTCAGGCTGGTTACTGATAAGTGTATGTTAAAGTTAAGTTGATATTTCAAGTCTATGATAAAATATGCCTTAAGCATAGATGTTTGTAACAAGAATTGTAATACATATTTTTCACCTCTTACATTGACTTTGATTGTGTTAATTTATCTTGATTTCTTTGTCTCATATTTTTCAAATTTTACACATTTTGCTGTCATGATCTTGATAATCAGAATTTTATTGTTGATGTGATTGAAAGTTACTGCAGCCCTTTTAAACTATAAATTTACTTCAGTGCCTTAACACTTAAGAAGTAAGAAGGCAGCCAGAATCGTTGTGCATTGAATCCTGGGTATATCTATGGAAATGAATGTGATGTGATTATAAAAGTGATGAAGTATTAATTCTGCTTTTACCTTTTATTTCAGATGATGATATCTTCAGAAAAAAGTACCATCCTTTGAAACATTTGATAAGTAACACAATGCCAGCAGCTACCATGACGCGACCTAGATCAGTGACCTTGACCTATACTTCAAAACCAATACATGGCGACTACGATATAGAGAACGCTTATATATCCAGCCCGTCAATACCGAAGACACACATGCCGTACACAGCTCTCAAACGTCAGATTAAACGAGGATGGGAGAATTCTCACTACGTACGTGAAATGTCCGTACCAACTGGACGTGAAAGCATGAAATATACACAATGGAATGATGTATCTGCTTAAACATTATACCTTGTTTGGTAACATTGCGCTTAGTCTGCTTACATTTACTTTGGTAGTTTCGGTCAGACAGTAGTCAAAATTTGAAATGATTATGATTGGTCCATAGATATTGGCATTGTCATCATAGTCACATTGATGTTCCTGTAGAAGAGACTTTAATGTATTCAGTTTTGTGTGCTTTTGGCGACCATGTTTACACAACTGATGAAACCGAACTCATTTTATTGTGCAAATTTGTGTTTAAAATGGAAATTGGCTGAAGAGAGGAAGATTAATACTCTTTATTCCTGTATCAGTCATCCTGACATAGGATTGCAACTAAAACTGCATAATTGTACCTCATGATGCATTGCAACATACCGTATCATATGACGAACATAATTAACTTATGTTATAATTTATTTTGTATACATGTATATGTTTGGTATACGGTTTTCTATGTTATGCATTATAATTTAATTAACCCATTATGATCATACTGCATATTTTATTCATGACTGGGATTAAAATACCTAGAGATTGCATAATTTCATTCATGTGGATATGAACAAGTTGTGAACCTGGTACCATTGTTTTCCATTTATAGACCTTGGCGCTCAAAACTACTTTTAAGTAGGAAAGTTCTTGAAGTTAGTGTAATGGGATGACATACATGAAAAATGTCAATTTCTATGTTGTAGTAGTTTTTTGGGAAAATATCACAAAACGATAATTGGTGAAGAATTTGTTTTTATGGTGCAAGTAATTGTCATTTAAACACAAGCCAGTTACCAAACATGTCACCAATCTTAAACTGCTGTACACTTGATGGCCCCTTTCCATGTAAACATTGTTAATGAATTGTTATGATTTAATGCATAAACACTGGACCATGGTTTGTCCAATAAATGGCATTCATTACTTGTTAGTATTAGACAATTATCATATTATAACAAAATTTCCTTGCATTCAAATTAATTTCTGGATTAATGTTCATGAAATCAGCCCTGTTTATCAATTGAAATGGACATCATTACCTAAAAATATTAAATAATTGACATGAAGTAAGCACATACCGTATATCAGTTTATGCAGGTTTTATACCACCCACAGTTCATGTCATCAAGGGGGTATATGACTTACTATTGTACCCAGTATATAATTCAGGTTTTGTCTATAGCACGCCTCTATGTGTGAGATAAAGTCTGATCATTTTTCATATTAACGAGTACTTTTATACAGCCTTAACTTATCGATACGTTGTCACATGACTAGGAACTTGGGCACCTGCCCTTGTGTCGTCCCTAAATGGCATGATGATTTGACTACCGTGATACAAAAGTCAAGCTCATGTGTTAGAACCATTTATCTCATAATAATACTGTGATACTGTGATACCGTGACACTGTGATATTACTGTTGTTTGAAAGCTTAACTTGTACTGATTACTCTCAAGGACTGCCTTCTGGTTTACTGACCAGTACTTTCGTCAAGTTCAGGAATTGTGAGGTTCATGATTAAACCCTGCGGATCAGGAGTTGGGCGCTTTTTACTCCTTGACTGCTACGTCTGTTTGTCATCTTCTATGTATGTATGGTCTACATGTACATTTTTATTCTTGTATGTTTGTAAAAGACTGAATTAAGTTATTTGTAATTATTTTATTTCATGCCTCCTTGTGGTTTACCGCAGAATAACAGTGACTTGATATCCCATAATTCACAGTGAAATTATGAAAGCATTAATGACATCATGTAAAATATTAATGCATTCAATGGGGCTTATCAAATCACTTGATGTAATTAATGACTAAGAAGTGAAAAAATACCAAAATGAAGCATGAAACAAATAGAATATTAATTTTGTAAGTTTCCGTGTAAGATCCATTAAATTGTTCACCTCGTGAGCATCTGACTTACAGTTTCACTTGTGTGTATGCCACTCATGAAAATATTCCGTCTGCTGCTCACTTGGGGAAATAACTTTCGATCTTACACCGGAACACACAAATATCCTCTATATAATTGTATTGTGATATTACATTGGTGTTTTATAGGCACCAGGTACATCACTTCAATTTATCTATTATAATTATACATTGTATAATAATTCTATACTAAGTACATATGTAAATACTAATGTTAACTTTTACTGTATCATGTTTCATCATTGTCAGGTGAGCATTCAGTGTTGTTTGAAAAATGATTGAGGTTGTTGGCATGATTATATATTACTGTTTTTGTTTCTTTTTGCTGTGGTTATTACATGACAGACCATCGAAAGGGTGAAAGCAAGACGAGTCTAACTGCTTCTTTATCAACGTGCAGTTAGACTAGTTTTGCTTTCATTCTTGGACACACATAATTCTTTATCTAGTCTTTCATTTTATTCTGTGATATCTTAGACAGCAGAAAATACTGTACTTTAGTATAACATAACATACGGTGTAGACTGTTTATAACACCCATGTATTATTTTCGATATTTCACTAGTGAAATAACAACTCACGTGCATGTAACGTCACAACAAAACAAGCGTGATGTAGACGCGCTCAAATGATGTTGACGTTGTTAAACATTTATTTTAAACGAAGTATGAAATTTTATTTCATTGAAAATTCACGTCTAATTAATTTGAATATGATATGTGATAAAATCATTTGAATTCGTATCTAGTGGCTGAAAATTAAAAAGAAAATTGTCGGAACTACTTTTTGAAACGTCAGCTTTTGTTTACCAAAGACCGAATTACACACGTCATACTTTGCTTGCATATAAGGCAATGAAATGTTTTGGCGAAAACCAGCTTTTTCTACCGTTATGTCATAAATCGAATCTTACATTTGTATTCATTTTTATTGAAATTTTTAAACTCGTCCTCTAAAACCGATTAAAACTCGACAATGCCTCGTTTTTTATTGTTTTTAGAAGACTCGTTTAATAAATTCAATGAATAATGACCAATCATGTAAGATCCTCTATATATGGAACTAAATGACCTTGACATTGCTGAAACATGTTATTTGTTTCTTTCCATTTGAAAAACATTTGACTGAAGCGTTTCTGACGTGACGACATTTTGTAGTTTACTTTTGCATTTTGTTCTTGATATTTAAATTGTTATAAAAAGAAAAGTAGACGTCTGTTTGCTACATTATTGGTTGGTATGAAATAAAACTAGAAAAATATGACTGTTAGAAAATGTAAAAACCTGAAATGTATTTTTTGGTCACTAATACTATTGTCTGGGAACAGTTGATATATTCGTGATTTCAAACCTAGAATCCATAACCTTGAATTTATCCTTTTTTATGGTTTTCATGACATACTAGTTTACCAAACCTATTGTTAAAATTGTCTTCATTTGAATTTTTGGTAATATATGTAGTAGGAAAATAAGTTGAGTACATGCTTTCTTTCAGATCAGTTAAAGTGAAGATTTACCTGTCAATTTTATTTAGGTGTTTTTTTATAAAATATTATGTCATTTCATTACCTTAGGAACAAAATAATTAAACGAGTATGGAATATATATTTTATTGTGGAATCCCTTCTAGATAACTCTCCCTTTATTCCTTCTGTAGTTTATGTGTATATATATACCATATACGGGAATAAAGGGAGAGAACTCAAGAAGGGATAAAGGGAAAGAGCTTGTGAAATCTCCCGTGTTCATACAAAGAAATAAAGAAGCAGACGGACTCATGTTGCATTCACTCCTCCACTTGCGAACAAAATATGTGTACTTTATAGTTTATCATTTTTTAGTGATTTGTTATGTTGTAGTCTATTTTATATTAAGTTTACATTAGAGCTGTTTTTGATTTTTAGGGTCATACATAGATCAGTATATTTTGATCTGTTTGGTAATAGTTATACACAAATATATTTAATACAATATTTTGAACAGATTAGTTTTGTTTGTATACAAATGTCCTTGAATGTGGGAGGGAATAAGAGTTGTAAGTTAACCTTACTCCAGTCGCTGACAATGGCTGGTTGCATACTATACATTGCTATTACAGCCATTCACTGGTTGTGTACTATACATTGCTATAACAGCCATTCACTGGTTGCGTACTATACATTGCTATTACAGCCATTCACTGGTTGCATACTATACATTGCTATTACAGCCATTCACTGGTTGCATACTATACATTGCTATTACAACCATTCACTGGTTGCGTACTATACATTGCTATAACAACCATTCACTGGTTGCGTACTATACATTCCTATAACAACCATTCACTGGTTGCATACTATACATTGCTATTACAGCCATTCACTGGTTGCGTACTATACATTGCTATTACAACCATTTACTGGTTGCGTACTATACATTGCTATAACAACCATTCACTGGTTGTGTACTATACATTGCTATAACAGCCATTCACTGGTTGCGTACTATACATTGCTACAACAGCCATTCACTGGTTGCGTACTATACATTGCTATAACAGCCATTCACTGGTTGCATACTATACATTGCTACAACAGCCATTCACTGGTTGCATACTATACATTGCTACAACAGCCATTCACTGGTTGCATACTATACATTGCTACAACAACCATTCACTGGTTGCATACTATACATTGCTACAACAGCCATTCACTGGTTGCATACTATACATTGCTACAACAGCCATTCACTGGTTGCATACTATACATTGCTACAACAGCCATTCACTGGTTGCATACTATACATTGCTACAACAGCCATTCACTGGTTGCGTACTATACATTGCTACAACAGCCATTCACTGGTTGCGTACTATACATTGCTATAACAGCCATTCACTGGTTGCGTACTATACATTGCTATTACAACCATTCACTGGTTGCGTACTATACATTGCTATAACAGCCATTCACTGGTTGCGTACTATACATTGCTTTTACAACCATTCACTGGTTGCGTACTATACATTGCTATTACAACCATTCACTGGTTGCGTACTATACATTGCTATTACAACCATTCACTGGTTGCGTACTATACATTGCCATTACAACCATTCACTAGTTGCGTACTATACATTGCTATTACAACCATTCACTGGTTGCGTACTATACATTGCTATTACAACCATTCACTGGTTGCGTACTATACATTGCTATTACAATCATTCACTGGTTGCGTACTATACATTGCTATTACAACCATTCACTGGTTGCGTACTATACATTGCTATTACAACCATTCACTGGTTGCGTACTATACATTGCTATTACAACCATTCACTGGTTGCGTACTATACATTGCTATAACAACCATTCACTGGTTGCGTACTATACATTGCTATTACAACCATTCACTGGTTGCGTACTATACATTGCTACAACAGCCATTCACTGGTTGCGTACTATACATTGCTATTACAACCATTCACTGGTTGCATACTATGCATTGTTATAACAACCATTCACTGGTTGCGTACTATACATTGCTACAACAGCCATTCACTGGTTGCATACTATACATTGCTATAACAACCATTCACTGGTTGCATACTATACATTGCTACAACAGCCATTCACTGGTTGCATACTATACATTGCTATAACAACCATTCACTGGTTGCATACTATACATTGCTACAACAGCCATTCACTGGTTGCATACTATACATTCCTACAACAGCCATTCACTGGTTGCATACTATACATTGCTATTACAACCATTCACTGGTTGCATACTATACATTGCTACAACAGCCATTCACTGGTTGCATACTATACATTGCTACTGCAGCCATTCACTGGTTGCGTACTATACATTGCTACAACAGCCATTCACTGGTTGCATACTATACATTGCTACAACAGCCATTCACTGGTTGCATACTATACATTGCTACAACAGCCATTCACTGGTTGCATACTATACATTGCTACAACAGCCATTCACTGGTTGCATACTATACATTGCTACAACAGCCATTCACTGGTTGCATACTATACATTGCTACAACAGCCATTCACTGGTTGCATACTATACATTGCTACAACAGCCATTCACTGGTTGCATACTATACATTGCTACAACAGCCATTCACTGGTTGCGTACTATACATTGCTACAACAGCCATTCACTGGTTGCATACTATACATTGCTATTACAACCATTCACTGGTTGCATACTATACATTGCTATAACAGCCATTCACTGGTTGCATACTATACATTGCTATAACAGCCATTCACTGGTTGCGTACTATACATTGCTATAACAGCCATTCACTGGTTGCATACTATACATTGCTACAACAGCCATTCACTGGTTGCGTACTATACATTGCTACAACAGCCATTCACTGGTTGCATACTATACATTGCTATTACAACCATTCACTGGTTGCGTACTATACATTGCTACAACAGCCATTCACTGGTTGCATACTATACATTGCTACAACAGCCATTCACTGGTTGCGTACTATACATTGCTATAACAACCATTCACTGGTTGCGTACTATACATTGCTATTACAACCATTCACTGGTTGCGTACTATACATTGCTACAACAGCCATTCACTGGTTGCATACTATACATTGCTATAACAACCATTCACTGGTTGCGTACTATACATTGCTATAACAGCCATTCACTGGTTGCGTACTATACATTGCTTTTACAACCATTCACTGGTTGCGTACTATACATTGCTATTACAACCATTCACTGGTTGCGTACTATACATTGCTATTACAACCATTCACTGGTTGCGTACTATACATTGCCATTACAACCATTCACTAGTTGCGTACTATACATTGCTATTACAACCATTCACTGGTTGCGTACTATACATTGCTATTACAACCATTCACTGGTTGCGTACTATACATTGCTATTACAACCATTCACTGGTTGCGTACTATACATTGCTATTACAACCATTCACTGGTTGCGTACTATACATTGCTATTACAACCATTCACTGGTTGCGTACTATACATTGCTATTACAACCATTCACTGGTTGCGTACTATACATTGCTATAACAACCATTCACTGGTTGCGTACTATACATTGCTATTACAACCATTCACTGGTTGCGTACTATACATTGCTACAACAGCCATTCACTGGTTGCGTACTATACATTGCTATTACAACCATTCACTGGTTGCATACTATGCATTGTTATAACAACCATTCACTGGTTGCGTACTATACATTGCTACAACAGCCATTCACTGGTTGCATACTATACATTGCTACAACAGCCATTCACTGGTTGCATACTATACATTGCTACAACAGCCATTCACTGGTTGCATACTATACATTGCTACAACAGCCATTCACTGGTTGCATACTATACATTGCTACAACAGCCATTCACTGGTTGCATACTATACATTGCTACAACAGCCATTCACTGGTTGCATACTATACATTGCTACAACAGCCATTCACTGGTTGCATACTATACATTGCTACAACAGCCATTCACTGGTTGCGTACTATACATTGCTACAACAGCCATTCACTGGTTGCATACTATACATTGCTATTACAACCATTCACTGGTTGCATACTATACATTGCTACAACAGCCATTCACTGGTTGCATACTATACATTGCTATAACAACCATTCACTGGTTGCATACTATACATTGCTACAACAGCCATTCACTGGTTGCATACTATACATTCCTACAACAGCCATTCACTGGTTGCATACTATACATTGCTATTACAACCATTCACTGGTTGCATACTATACATTGCTACAACAGCCATTCACTGGTTGCATACTATACATTGCTACTGCAGCCATTCACTGGTTGCGTACTATACATTGCTACAACAGCCATTCACTGGTTGCATACTATACATTGCTACAACAGCCATTCACTGGTTGCATACTATACATTGCTACAACAGCCATTCACTGGTTGCATACTATACATTGCTACAACAACCATTCACTGGTTGCATACTATACATTGCTACAACAGCCATTCACTGGTTGCATACTATACATTGCTACAACAGCCATTCACTGGTTGCGTACTATACATTGCTATAACAACCATTCACTGGTTGCTTACTATACATTGCTATAACAACCATTCACTGGTTGCGTACTATACATTGCTATTACAACCATTCACTGGTTGCGTACTATACATTGCTACAACAGCCATTCACTGGTTGCGTACTATACATTGCTATTACAACCATTCACTGGTTGCATACTATGCATTGTTATAACAACCATTCACTGGTTGCGTACTATACATTGCTACAACAGCCATTCACTGGTTGCATACTATACATTGCTACAACAACCATTCACTGGTTGCATACTATACATTGCTATAACAACCATTCACTGGTTGCATACTATACATTGCTACAACAGCCATTCACTGGTTTCATACTATACATTGCTATAACAACCATTCACTGGTTGCATACTATACATTGCTACAACAGCCATTCACTGGTTGCATACTATACATTCCTACAACAGCCATTCACTGGTTGCATACTATACATTGCTATTACAACCATTCACTGGTTGCATACTATACATTGCTACAACAGCCATTCACTGGTTGCATACTATACATTGCTACTGCAGCCATTCACTGGTTGCGTACTATACATTGCTACAACAGCCATTCACTGGTTGCATACTATACATTGCTACAACAGCCATTCACTGGTTGCGTACTATACATTGCTACAACAGCCATTCACTGGTTGCATACTATACATTGCTATTACAACCATTCACTGGTTGCATACTATACATTGCTATAACAGCCATTCACTGGTTGCATACTATACATTGCTATAACAGCCATTCACTGGTTGCGTACTATACATTGCTATAACAGCCATTCACTGGTTGCATACTATACATTGCTACAACAGCCATTCACTGGTTGCGTACTATACATTGCTACAACAGCCATTCAATGGTTGCATACTATACATTGCTATTACAACCATTCACTGGTTGCGTACTATACATTGCTACAACAGCCATTCACTGGTTGCATACTATACATTGCTACAACAGCCATTCACTGGTTGCGTACTATACATTGCTATAACAGCCATTCACTGGTTGCGTACTATACATTGCTATTACAACCATTCACTGGTTGCGTACTATACATTGCTACAACAGCCATTCACTGGTTGCATACTATACATTGCTATAACAACCATTCACTGGTTGCGTACTATACATTGCTATAACAGCCATTCACTGGTTGCGTACTATACATTGCTTTTACAACCATTCACTGGTTGCGTACTATACATTGCTATACCAACCATTCACTGGTTGCGTACTATACATTGCCATTACAACCATTCACTGGTTGCGTACTATACATTGCTATAACAGCCATTCACTGGTTGCATACTATACATTGCTACAACAGCCATTCACTGGTTGCGTACTATACATTGCTACAACAGCCATTCAATGGTTGCATACTATACATTGCTATTACAACCATTCACTGGTTGCGTACTATACATTGCTACAACAGCCATTCACTGGTTGCATACTATACATTGCTACAACAGCCATTCACTGGTTGCGTACTATACATTGCTATAACAGCCATTCACTGGTTGCGTACTATACATTGCTATTACAACCATTCACTGGTTGCGTACTATACATTGCTACAACAGCCATTCACTGGTTGCATACTATACATTGCTATAACAACCATTCACTGGTTGCGTACTATACATTGCTATAACAGCCATTCACTGGTTGCGTACTATACATTGCTTTTACAACCATTCACTGGTTGCGTACTATACATTGCTATTACAACCATTCACTGGTTGCGTACTATACATTGCCATTACAACCATTCACTGGTTGCGTACTATACATTGCCATTACAACCATTCACTAGTTGCGTACTATACATTGCTATTACAACCATTCACTGGTTGCGTACTATACATTGCTATTACAACCATTCACTGGTTGCGTACTATACATTGCTATTACAACCATTCACTGGTTGCGTACTATACATTGCTATTACAACCATTCACTGGTTGCGTACTATACATTGCTATTACAACCATTCACTGGTTGCGTACTATACATTGCTATTACAACCATTCACTGGTTGCGTACTATACATTGCTATAACAACCATTCACTGGTTGCGTACTATACATTGCTACAACAGCCATTCACTGGTTGCGTACTATACATTGCTATTACAACCATTCACTGGTTGCATACTATGCATTGTTATAACAACCATTCACTGGTTGCGTACTATACATTGCTACAACAGCCATTCACTGGTTGCATACTATACATTGCTACAACAACCATTCACTGGTTGCATACTATACATTGCTATAACAACCATTCACTGGTTGCATACTATACATTGCTACAACAACCATTCACTGGTTGCATACTATACATTGCTACAACAGCCATTCATTGGTTGCGTACTATACATTGCTACAACAGCCATTCACTGGTTGCATACTATACATTGCTACAACAGCCATTCACTGGTTGCGTACTGTACATTGCTATAACAGCCATTCACTGGTTGCGTACTATACATTGCTACAACAGCCATTCACTGGTTGCGTACTATACATTGCTACAACAGCCATTCACTGGTTGCGTACTATACATTGCTACAACAGCCATTCACTGGTTGCATACTATACATTGCTATTACAACCATTCACTGGTTGCGTACTATACATTGCTATAACAACCATTCACTGGTTGCGTACTATACATTGCTACAACAGCCATTCACTGGTTGCATACTATACATTGCTACAGCAGCCATTCACTGGTTGCGTACTATACATTGCTATTACAACCATTCACTGGTTGCGTACTATACATTGCTATAACAGCCATTCACTGGTTGCGTACTATACATTGCTACAACAGCCATTCACTGTTTGCGTACTATACATTGCTATTACAACCATTCACTGGTTGCGTACTATACATTGCTACAACAGCCATTCACTGGTTGCATACTATACATTGCTATAACAACCATTCACTGGTTGCGTACTATACATTGCTATAACAGCCATTCACTGGTTGCATACTATACATTGCTATTACAACCATTCACTGGTTGCGTACTATACATTGCTATAACAGCCATTCACTGGTTGCGTACTATACATTGCTACAACAGCCATTCACTGGTTGCATACTATACATTGCTATAACAACCATTCACTGGTTGCGTACTATACATTGCTATAACAGCCATTCACTGGTTGCGTACTATACATTGCTTTTACAACCATTCACTGGTTGCGTACTATACATTGCTATTACAACCATTCACTGGTTGCGTACTATACATTGCTATTACAACCATTCACTGGTTGCGTACTATACATTGCCATTACAACCATTCACTAGTTGCGTACTATACATTGCTATTACAACCATTCACTGGTTGCGTACTATACATTGCTATAACAGCCATTCACTGGTTGCGTACTATACATTGCTATAACAGCCATTCACTGGTTGCATACTATACATTGCTACAACAGCCATTCACTGGTTGCGTACTATACATTGCTACAACAGCCATTCACTGGTTGCATACTATACATTGCTATTACAACCATTCACTGGTTGCGTACTATACATTGCTACAACAGCCATTCACTGGTTGCATACTATACATTGCTACAACAGCCATTCACTGGTTGCGTACTATACATTGCTATAACAGCCATTCACTGGTTGCGTACTATACATTGCTATTACAGCCATTCACTGGTTGCGTACTATACATTGCTACAACAGCCATTCACTGGTTGCATACTATACATTGCTATAACAACCATTCACTGGTTGCGTACTATACATTGCTATAACAGCCATTCACTGGTTGCGTACTATACATTGCTTTTACAACCATTCACTGGTTGCGTACTATACATTGCTATTACAGCCATTCACTGGTTGCGTACTATACATTGCTATTACAACCATTCACTGGTTGCGTACTATACATTGCCATTACAACCATTCACTAGTTGCGTACTATACATTGCTATTACAACCATTCACTGGTTGCGTACTATACATTGCTATTACAACCATTCACTGGTTGCGTACTATACATTGCTATTACAACCATTCACTGGTTGCGTACTATACATTGCTATTACAACCATTCACTGGTTGCGTACTATACATTGCTATTACAACCATTCACTGGTTGCGTACTATACATTGCTATTACAACCATTCACTGGTTGCGTACTATACATTGCTATAACAACCATTCACTGGTTGCGTACTATACATTGCTATTACAACCATTCACTGGTTGCGTACTATACATTGCTACAACAGCCATTCACTGGTTGCGTACTATACATTGCTATTACAACCATTCACTGGTTGCATACTATGCATTGTTATAACAACCATTCACTGGTTGCGTACTATACATTGCTACAACAGCCATTCACTGGTTGCATACTATACATTGCTACAACAACCATTCACTGGTTGCATACTATACATTGCTATAACAACCATTCACTGGTTGCATACTATACATTGCTACAACAGCCATTCACTGGTTGCATACTGTACATTGCTATAACAACCATTCACTGGTTGCATACTATACATTGCTACAACAGCCATTCACTGGTTGCATACTATACATTCCTACAACAGCCATTCACTGGTTGCATACTATACATTGCTATTACAACCATTCACTGGTTGCATACTATACATTGCTACAACAGCCATTCACTGGTTGCATACTATACATTGCTACTGCAGCCATTCACTGGTTGCGTACTATACATTGCTACAACAGCCATTCACTGGTTGCATACTATACATTGCTACAACAGCCATTCACTGGTTGCATACTATACATTGCTACAACAGCCATTCACTGGTTGGATACTATACATTGCTACAACAACCATTCACTGGTTGCATACTATACATTGCTACAACAGCCATTCACTGGTTGCATACTATACATTGCTACAACAGCCATTCACTGGTTGCATACTATACATTGCTACAACAGCCATTCACTGGTTGCATACTATACATTGCTACAACAGCCATTCACTGGTTGCGTACTATACATTGCTACAACAGCCATTCACTGGTTGCATACTATACATTGCTATTACAACCATTCACTGGTTGCATACTATACATTGCTATAACAGCCATTCACTGGTTGCATACTATACATTGCTATAACAGCCATTCACTGGTTGCGTACTATACATTGCTATAACAGCCATTCACTGGTTGCATACTATACATTGCTACAACAGCCATTCACTGGTTGCGTACTATACATTGCTACAACAGCCATTCACTGGTTGCATACTATACATTGCTATTACAACCATTCACTGGTTGCGTACTATACATTGCTACAACAGCCATTCACTGGTTGCGTACTATACATTGCTATAACAGCCATTCACTGGTTGCGTACTATACATTGCTACAACAGCCATTCACTGGTTGCGTACTATACATTGCTACAACAGCCATTCACTGGTTGCGTACTATACATTGCTATAACAACCATTCACTGGTTGCGTACTATACATTGCTACAACAGCCATTCACTGGTTGCATACTATACATTGCTACAACAGCCATTCACTGGTTGCATACTATACATTGCTACAACAACCATTCACTGGTTGCATACTATACATTGCTACAACAGCCATTCACTGGTTGCATACTATACATTGCTACAACAGCCATTCACTGGTTGCGTACTATACATTGCTACAACAGCCATTCACTGGTTGCATACTATACATTGCTACAACAGCCATTCACTGGTTGCATACTATACATTGCTATAACAGCCATTCACTGGTTGCGTACTATACATTGCTATAACAGCCATTCACTGGTTGCATACTATACAATGCTACAACAGCCATTCACTGGTTGCATACTATACATTGCTATAACAGCCATTCACTGGTTGCATACTATACATTGCTATAACAGCCATTCACTGGTTGCATACTATACATTGCTATAACAGCCATTCACTGGTTGCGTACTATACATTGCTACAACAGCCATTCACTGGTTGCATACTATACATTGCTATAACAGCCATTCACTGGTTGCATACTATACATTGCTATTACAACCATTCACTGGTTGCGTACTATACATTGCTACAACAGCCATTCACTGGTTGCATACTATACATTGCTATAACAACCATTCACTGGTTGCGTACTATACATTGCTACAACAGCCATTCACTGGTTGCGTACTATACATTGCTACAACAGCCATTCACTGGTTGCATACTATACATTGCTATTACAACCATTCACTGGTTGCGTACTATACATTGCTATAACAACCATTCACTGGTTGCGTACTATACATTGCTATAACAACCATTCACTGGTTGCGTACTATACATTGCTACAACAGCCATTCACTGGTTGCATACTATACATTGCTACAACAGCCATTCACTGGTTGCGTACTATACATTGCTACAACAGCCATTCACTGGTTGCATACTATACATTGCTACAACAGCCATTCACTGGTTGCGTACTATACATTGCTACAACAGCCATTCACTGGTTGCATACTATACATTGCTATAACAACCATTCACTGGTTGCATACTATACATTGCTACAACAGCCATTCACTGGTTGCGTACTATACATTGCTATTACAACCATTCACTGGTTGCATACTATACATTGCTACAACAGCCATTCACTGGTTGCGTACTATACATTGCTACAACAGCCATTCACTGGTTTCATACTATACATTGCTACAACAGCCATTCACTGGTTGCGTACTATACATTGCTACAACAGCCATTCACTGGTTGCGTACTATACATTGCTACAACAGCCATTCACTGGTTGCGTACTATACATTGCTACAACAGCCATTCACTGGTTGCATACTATACATTGCTATTACAACCATTCACTGGTTGCGTACTATACATTGCTATTACAACCATTCACTGGTTGCGTACTACACATTGCTATAACAGCCATTCACTGGTTGCGTACTATACATTGCTACAACAGCCATTCACTGGTTGCATACTATACATTGCTACAACAGCCATTCACTGGTTGCATACTATACATTGCTACAACAGCCATTCACTGGTTGCATACTTTACATTGCTATAACAGCCATTCACTGGTTGCATACTATACATTGCTATTACAACCATTCACTGGTTGCGTACTATACATTGCTATAACAGCCATTCAATGGTTGCATACTATACATTGCTATTACAACCATTCACTGGTTGCGTACTATACATTGCTATAACAACCATTCACTGGTTGCATACTATACATTGCTACAACAGCCATTCACTGGTTGCAAACTAGTTCATAGCTGCAACAATCGTTCACTGGTCAATGCGTACTTTACATAGCCATTAAAATCATTCGCCTATTGATTTATACCACGCATTACTATCATACATAAAATTGTTCATGTTCAGAAGTGTAGCCAGTGCTAGTAGTAGATGTATGCAAGCAATGTGCAAGTTCTACCTGGAACATTTGTGGTGCAATCCACTGATTAGTGAATTGTTTTACTTGGCTGTCTGATGTAACTGCTTATTTTGCATACAGGTATCTAAGCACCTGATGTTGCTTATTTAAAACTAGCTATATGAAAACAGAATATGCCTTTGTAAACAGTAGTCTTGCTATTGTTGTACCGTAATGTCAGGTACTGAACAAACGTGAGTCCAGCATTCAACCAACTGAGCAAGCCAGGCAGTCGGGTATTGAACTCACAACACCTAAAATGGTAAGTCTTGCTAGCTATGTAATGAACTAACAACCTCTAAATGACAGTCTGCATTCTGCAAACAGAGCTAGCAAACAGTCGGTATTAAACTCGGTGCCTGCAACATTGCACTCTTGAACTATTCTTCCAGAGCTAGCTTGACAAACAGGTTATGAAAAAAGTGCCATGTACTGACAAAATCAAGAATTTATACATTAAAATGGGTTTATTTCTCTCGAAGAATTCATACAAAGCAACATTTCATTAAATCAAAATATACATACACAATAAAGGAAAGAAACATATTCATAAATAACACATTCACAATCATGTTTCATATATTATTAAGAAGTGTTCCAAATGATAATTCATTACATCAACATATATATCAAACAATACAGAAAACAGAGTTGAAAATCACTACACAAGATTCTTTCAACCTCGATATCTATGTCATATAAATTCAAGGCGAGTCAATATAGTTCCAATTGTGCAAAATGCATAACCACATATGGTATTTTGTATCACTAACAAAAAATAAAGTATTCAAACACATTGATTTTGAATCGAAAATACTCTTAAAAAATGTTATATTGAACTATACATACACATCACATAAAATGCTTATTGGTTGCTTCGCGTGCAGAGCAAAATATATCAATACACAGGTCAAGTCATTATGAAACAACATGTAGACATAGTCCTAACAAATTGAATGAATCTACACATGTGTACTGAAAATTAAAATTTGTAGATACTAAAATATTCCAAAAGATGTATTTTTTAGACATTAGTATCCATTAGTTCCCATTTTTTTACAAAAAATAAAAAAACACGCAAGTCAGCTGGAAAAAAATATTTTATTACTTCCTGATTTATTGGCAACAATCAACAATAAGATACAAAAACAATAACAATTGTGGTTTCTATACCACAGATGCCCCAAGCTATATACCCCGGTAAGGTATTATATATAGTGAAACACAGTACTCCTTATTATGGCAGTTTGGCAAATGTATCCCTTCTCCTTACAGCCTTAGAATTTTCAGTAAATATCGTGTTATAATTTTTTACATACTAAATTGTAAGAGAATTAGAAAACTGCTAACGCCGCGAGGACTTCAACTCGAAAATGCCAAGAACCATAAGGAGAAATCTGAACACCTCAGTATCTTTTATGAGGCATACGTTATAGTCAATGATGCATCAGTCTTTATAAAACATACCATAAATAAGACATTCAAAAGATCCATTCTCACAAGCAATGTCATTTCTATGTTCATACATTAGAAAACACAAACTTCCTAATATTAAGACAAAAGTTACAATTTGTGAAGTTACCAGTGCACATATTTACAAACTTTATGCATCATTTGCCAAATAAGACTAGAAATGAATTGACAGGACACAGGTGACCCCACTTTACTGTTTCAATATAAGGAGAAGTTTGGATACAATGCAAAGGGAGATTGATTTACAAAACAGCGTTATTATCTATAAATACAGATGTGTTCAAAAGGACATAATGGCCATAGATCACTATTGTTTTACAGCACAAACACGTATAAAACAATATCATATATATGCCTATAATTATAAAATTCAATGTCAAATTTACAGAGAACAATATCACCAGATTTAAGGAACACGACACCAGGTCTCAACCTAGGATAGTCTTGATACAAAAAGCAAATAAAGTAACTATAATTAAAGTCTATAGTTAAAACCTGTGTTTGAAAAGACTTGTCACAGGGTTAATAAAATAAAACCTCAGATTAGAAAACTTCATATGATGACTTATATCCTCATGATGTTTTGTTACTCAATGTCATATATATATATGCACAATGCAAACTTCGGATGGACAGACTGACAAAGGTAAATCCTAATGTCCCCCATTTTAATATGGGACATAAATATATATATCAATAAATTGAATGAAGCCAAGTCCAGGCTTTGATCTCTCATTTTACATGCAGAAACACCCCACTCATACTCTCACCCAACATGAATGACATGTGCTAGTCAATAAACATTGTATCAGGTATGTGCAAGTACAGTACATATACATTAACATATGGTCAGTTTTTTTTATCGGGCTATGCCAGATTTAGAACATCAAAGAACACAAGTCATGTTTAAAATGAAACAAAATACTAAAAAATCTGAAAACCAACATATCTATGGTGGCTCCACACATGCAAATTTTACATGAAAAATGACTAGTTTCTGCATATAGACTTACAGTGCGAAAACTTGGGCCAAGTATCAACTGGAGTTGACCCTTCGACACCTGGATTTTCCAAAAGGCCACATTTGGACCCTTGGATTCTGGCTGAAGGATCAATTTATAGATCTCTAAATCATAGGTATTTTGGATAAGAAATGGTAAGTAACATTTGGTCAAAAATTAACAACATGACCCTTGAGATTCAGCACCTAGTGAATATAGTGACTGTGTATATGTAGAAAATGACAAGCACACTTGTTTAGCACAATCAAAGACAAATCATAGGCTAGATGGTTGTTTTTGAAACAAAAAATATATTTCTCCCCATAGCAGTTTGTCAGTCATTGTAGTACTGATAAAAGGATGGGTAAAATGGGTATGGAGAAGAAGACAAATGAAATAATGAACTTTTTAATGGAGCAAACAAGAAATAGGGTCATATGACCTTTGATCTGTGTGACCTTGACACAAGCTGGTTGAAACATGCACTCTGCACATCTTCTCAATATGAACATTTGTGCCAAGTTATTTCAAAATCCTTCAAGGGGTTCATGAGATGTGGAGCAGACGTCAAAATATAGTCATTTGACCTTGTCTGACCATGACCTTCAACTGAGCTGGCCGAAACATGCGTCCTGCACATCGTCTCAATATGTTGAACATTTGTAGCATGTTATTTAAAAATTCTTCAAGCGTTTCAAAAGTTATGGAGCAGCCACAATTTGTGAATGACAGACAGCCTGAGCAAAAACAATATGTCTCCCACCATTATATGAGGGAGACATAATTAGTAGATCATCATTTAAAAACCTGGCAAAGCATCATCACTTTCATACAGGAGGCATTATCATTCAAAACAATGTTTCATGTATCATTAATAATTTATTCAAGATAAGACTTGTGTAATCTCGATTGTCATTATACAATGTATTTCTATACTTACCTGATTTGCTAAAATCTCCCCTTTTTAAGGAAGGTTTACTTTAATTGTAACAATCATTTGTAAACCAATCTACTCAACAATAGCAGACACGACGGAGACAAATCTTCCATACAATTGAACACATAAATTCTACACAGGTCATAAAATTAGCCTACAACTTTACTTCATACTTCCATTCAATGAACCCAGTCACACGTTCAAGTCATGAGGACATTCGATAAATACAAAAAAACACTACATGTATCACAAATTGAAGCACAAATAAAATTTGGGAATGAATTGTGTGCAGAAAAAATTGTATCTTTTCATAAATAAATTTTGTATACCATTTCAACCAAAAATATTAAACATTTGAACAAAAACTAACCACTTTCTTTCTAAACCTTTTTCAAAGTCTTTGGTCAGGTATAGCTAGGTAAAGACACAAGACTCACTAAATGCAATACACTAATGGCATGAACTTGCCAGAAATGAACCCACTGTATTCCTCATTCTTTAAATACTAGATATATACTCACCTGCTTCCAGTGGAGTTTTAGAAAGTATAACTTCACTTACCAAATACTGCAACAATGATTGACAGAGAGACATTTCAGTTATCATGAACATAATACTAACTGAAGTTACTTAAATTGTAGTCATCTTCATAAAGGTTTTAACCTCTTAATTTAATGATAATGACAATACATTAATTACACCTCAGATTAAGTTAACTAAAATAAAAAATCTGAGTCCTTGAATTTCATTTGTATCCGTAACAGAAACCACAACATACGTCATTCAGGAAGATTTATCACACAACTATTTAGTAAATGCACCTATAGTAGTTCTTGAACTTAAAGTCTCATCAATGAGTTTCAACCCCAATGAACAATCTACCCCAATGAGCAAACTTCCAACTCAAAACAAAAGTTGAGACCATCAGTCAATTGAAATATCAACAGTGCCAAAGGCTTATACATAAGTCAAGAGTATACAGTTGTTAGTGATGTATCCCTGATAATGTTTCATAATATAAAAACCCAGTAGGCATATCTCACCCCTGAGAAGATTAATTCATCTACATAACCCTCTAGATACCCCCATCCATCCCCACCCCTCAATTGCCTCCTGTGAATGATGTTCCCACACTTTCTGTCTCCCTGATAGTGTTGATGGTAATATTATATCTAAGTTATAGGCACAAGGGTCATGTTCCGTTATGTGAAAAGATTCTACAACTTAAATACTGACACAGCTAAGAGCTAACCATATGTAGACTCACTAAGACTCGCCTACAATCACTGTCACTGTTATCACTGACACATGCACATACAAATGTGTGTGTCTGGCAATCATGGCAGTAACTGATAATCTAAACATTACAGTCAATGTTACAAGCACCTGCTGGATTTCTGCATCAAGAATTACTATTTCCTCCACAAACCAACAGCTTGTATATCACGTGAACTGTGTTAAGATCGATGATAAATTATAATTTCACAAGTGAGAACCTTTCGTTCTCAATCAACTATTACACAGCTGCCACTTTTTCCACTTAAGTGATAAATGAATAGACTCCTTAGTATACGTCACATGGATCATCTACCACCTATACTGAAAGACAATTTTGGACGTGCGTTCTTCTTGTTGAGTATAACTTCCTGTTCTCTTTTTGTTTCATGGCGCTGCTTTTCTTCCAGTTTTTGTTTCTCTTCAAGCATTTTGCGTTGTTCTTCAACCAGTTTCAACTGCTCTTCAGCCTGAATTAAATCAAACATTGACACATACATGTACATTGCCCACTTCTACTTCTTTCTACGGCTAGATTAGGTCATTATTTATGAAGACAAACAACAAATCATGAACTAGAAATATATCAGTTGCTTTTGATCTGCAGACAACTGGAAAGCTTTTTATTTAAAGTCTGTTATTAAATACTTGGGACTTCCATAACTTAACAGGACATAACTGATTGGTCCCAATCTTACCTAAATTTAGAATGGCATCATATGATGAAGAATAGCCCTGTTATGAAACTGGCCAGTATATTAAGTGAACTTTAAATTGGTTCACCCTATTTAAATGCAGCATTGAATGTAGAGGATAAAAGATTATGAATAAATGTCAGACTGGATTAGATTTTTCTAGAGGATGTATCTCAACCAACACAAATTTCAATGTCTTAGACATTGACAAAGCACAGTCAAGAATTTTACACAGGCATTTCTGCCCTCATTTCAACAGGTACAGTTTTGTGCTGGAACTTCCTAAGTCAGTTGCGTAAACATACCAATTTTCTTTGAGCAGCTTCTATTTTTCTGTTGTTCTCTTCCATAATCTTTTCCAACTCCAGTCGCTTCTGTCGTTCTTCCTCCTAAAAAATAGGTTTACTGTGTTATATGGTGTCAGATGTTGAAGATACATATCATATATGCCAGAGAAACTAACTGCCATGATCATCATATTCATTACAATCCATTATAATGTTGTGTTAAGTTATAGAAGTAATAAAACATAATAGAAATGATACAATATGGGGTGATAATGTCCTGTCGGCTGAAAATGGTATGCAGAGAATAAATGCAAATGATTTGGGTGAAGTGTTGCAGTCAGTTTCACTGGCAATAGTACATCACAACTTTCTATAAAATGCATGGTAAAAGCAGAGAATTGAAACAAAACTGTACTACATGTCAAGTTGTTCGTACCAACACGCCACGTAGAAATTTCGTCTACCTAGTGAAAATTTAGCAAGTAAACTTTAAACGCTTCATGCTGTCAGTGACAATTTTAACAGCCTTTCGCATATGAATAGTAGTTAAAATGTAATCATTTAAGTTTCCGATACATGAAATATAGCGCCTAGTTATTAATAACAACAAGAAAATAAAGAATTTCCATTTGCATAAAATGGAAACTCTTTTTATTGTACTATACTTACTCACAGTCCATCGCAAGTCAATTGAAAAACCCCAAAAGCAGTCAAATAAAGGCATGAGCAATTTGCATAATTTGAGAGAATTTTTCGGATGGACAAATGCTGCATGTCATCAAGCCGGAAAAATTACTTTACCCAAAAGTACATTACCTACAATGTCCTTGCATCACCAAATCTGTTCCTCGTTAATTCTTCAATATATTTCTGCATGCGATAAAGAGCTATGTACATCCAGACAATTTTATACGTACGAAAAGTCAAGTTAGCATTTTAAAAGTCAATGAATGATTTAAAAATTTGAAAAATACTTGCAGACATTTTCCATAAACCTAAAGAAATGGGAAAATGCCTATCTTTGTTCTTCTACCGAAGGAAATATCCAAAACTAAGCTGTAAAAAAAAGATTAGGGCACACAGCTAAACAGAAGATAAATGTAATCTATCAAGTGTACAACCAGGTATAAAATAGGGCACAAGTGTAAAATGGAACAGAACATTGTACAGGGTATATACATGCTCTAATTATCTTTCTATTACAAAAATGTTAATAACGACCAAGCACCTACTGGTACTTGACATTAAATATAAAGTAGCATTTATTTTGTGGTAGATTCTATCATAATCATTCTAATAAGACATTCAAATTAATCACCTGCATCTTATGCCCCATTTTGCCTATTAGAGTACACACAATGATGGTGTATACGTAAGCCACAAGTAAAATTGTACTTACAATTTCTGGGGTTTTAAGACAAACTTTCAGGTGCACTTAGTGAAAACAAAACAATCAATTAGCAGTGTTATTTTTTGTACATTTGCTTATTTACTCTTAAACAAAGAAACCCCAAAACCAAGCAAGATTGTTAGCTTTCTCCTTACAGGCATAGAAAAAATGACATTATCACACATCACAAAATAAAAAGGGAACTGACTACAAAAAGTATGTTTGTATATAATAATCGTTTACAGATATATTATGGAATGCTTCAGCTATGTCCAAACAAAAATGAGTTCTTTCAAATAAATGAAGCAGACTGCGCATCATCGAGTGAGTTAGCATTGTATGCAGATTTTTTCTAATGGAACTCATTTGAACTTGGCATATCAAGTTTTCCTTGCAACAAATTCAAGTAGTTTATCCCAGATGGCTCACAAATTTATTTGGCCGCAAACAACAATTTTAAATTCTATAGCAAAACTTTAAGTGCAAAATAAAAAACACATCACTTCACAGAATCGAAATTCTGAATTTAAATAATAGCTACTATAAAATTAAATAATTATTCCCCATTTAATGAAACTGAGCCACTTTTATTGGAAACTGACAAATTTATGAAAGCCATCCAAGTCCTTCCAATATGGCAAATGAAAGATTGTAACTTTTTTAATTTACCAATCCCAAACCTAAACAAACACAAAAATACTAGAATAACTTTTACATACATGTCACTAAACAAGGAAAATCATTTGCTAGGCTTTAAACTTGAAGGAAAAGCAATATATTTACAACCACTAAGGCAGTAAGAAATTTGGCATCTTTAATAGACATCAAACAGAAAAAGATACACATATTGATATATCAGTAAGCTTTTGAGAAATTTACAGCAGATGATTTCAGGAGAATGATTAAAGGTAAAATGAAGTTAAATTTATCTTCAACCAAGTAATCCTTCATTTGCCAAGCATGATGAGCTCATTTGTGGATAAATGAGCAAGTTAACATTGACTTTCTGACCCTATATGTCAGATAAAGTTTATTCCGTGTCCAAAGAATAACCCGTAAGTCAGCCATCTTTGGACAACAAAGAAAAGATGCCAACTAAAATGAGTGTATACCTCCTTTCTTTTTTGTGACTCTATTTCAGCTGCCCTTTGTTGCTCCAGTTCCTGTAGCATTTGTTTCTCCATTATTTGCTTTGCCTCTTCAACACGACGCCTCACCTCGGCCTCAATCTCATCTTTGCGTTTCTCCAGCTCTTCAGCAACACGCTTTGCAACGAGTTCTTCAACTCTTCGTGCAACTTCTTCTTCAATCAATTTCTCCTCCAGCTCCTTCTGTTTCCTAAATAGGAATAAATCCAATCAAATAATGAGTTTATTTAACAAAGAGATATATGTGTAGCAATTTACAGTTAAAACAAATTACACTTGTACAGTAAAACCTCACCTAAAGACCACCTCAATAATAAGACCACCTCAAAATTTAGACCACAAGTGTCAAGTCCATTTTCACTGTTTCGCTCTTTATTCAACCTCAATATTAAGACCACCTCAATAATAAGACCAGTTGTCAAGGGTCCCAACGGTGGTCTTATTATCGAGGTTTGACTGTAACAGCTTCCCTTAATTAATGTCCCCCCGGCTAGCTCAGTCGGAACAGCACTCAACTGCTGATATACAGGTCATGTATTTGAAACCCAGACGAGGTGTATGTCCTTCAGTGACAGCTTGATTGAAGATAATGCATCCAAAGTCATTTGTCCTCCACCTCTGAACTTTGATTTAAGTGGAGAAGTTGTCAGTTGCTTGCAGAGGAGCAGGTTTGTATTGGTTGGTAACCAATCCTGTAACTGTATCAAAGACATACATTTACTATAAATTATATAATTAATTATATTATGTTTATTTAAAATACCTCAGAATCTGTTGATCTGTATATAAAAATTTGATACCCTGACCTACATTTGTTGACATACAATACAGTACTTACTGAAGACGCTGCCTTTCCGTTTCAAGTTTTTTCTCTTCTTCCTCACGTCGCTTGGCACGTAAAATAAGGTCATCATCACTGCTTGAACTACTAGATGATATTGAACGATGCCTGAAAGATACACAAAAGTTCATAATCACTGTCAAGCCAAATAACAATGTGTGTCTACATCCTGTAAGTGTAACAGCAATGAATGATGTCACTAAACATCTTTCCACCTCATTTAATCAATATATTGTTGTAAACATCTAACAATCATGATTAATTCAATAATTGTCATTTTAGAGCTATTAAACTGGATTAAAGTGTGGTGTATGCCGTCTTTTCTCTCCTATAAACTTCAGTCAGATAATGTTATCGATATCATCAAATGGAGGTGAATGCACTAACTGTGAACACTGGACACACAAGAATATGTCTTTTAGAGGGATTGCACATTTACCTGCCCTCAGTCAATAGTGTTTTAACTTTAAGGCATTGACATCACATTGAAATTTGCTATTTCTTCTGTGATATGTGTTAGTTTTTTAACACCACTTACTAGTGATGGATAATCAGACTAATTTCATAATCGATTATTGGATAGGTTTGAAAACTCATAATAGATAATCGAATCTGAAATAATAAAAATATTTAGTTTTTTTTAGTAAAAGTGTAATGCTGACAGTTAATTAAAACTGTTAATTTCATTTATTTAAGTTTTTCATCTCTTTGTAACTAAATTTATCACATAACTTGCACTCCAGGAGTGGCATAAAGCAGTGACATAAATATCATATGTAACTAGTTACATAAATAGCCAGTGTGACGTCACTTATGACGTCATAAATGGCCAGTGTGACGTCACTTTAAATGACAGCATATTGTTTACAATTGTTCTGAATTTCGGCATTTATTAAAAATATTGTTGAAAGAGAATAAATCTCGATAAATGAAATGTTATAAGTGCCTTGTTGCTAATTTTGTATAAAATCAAAAGGTTATTGATAGGGACTACTTTTTACAGTGGAAGTATGCATTAGAACTTCTAGGTGAACTTCGGTCACTGTGTATATGAGGACGAAGAAAGATCTGTCTATTTAAAGATTGAAAACAATCTATTTATGGTGTTATGTGATAAATAGAATCTTACATTCATGCTTATTTGATATTGTTTTTATGAAACGAGTCGCCTGAAATAATATAACGCGAGGCTCTGCCGAGCGTCATATTCGTTTCAGTCGACGAGTTAATAACATATAAGCACTCATGTAAGATCCATTATTTAACATCTATGGGGTTTTACATTACTCTCATATAATAAGACTTTTTTATCATTCAATAAATTAATTTTGTTTTTCAAAATTTTCAATTATAATCGATTATTGTAGTTCAGAATCCACTGTCGCCGATGTCGGATGTCTAGCGATTATTATTCAATAATCACGCCATCACTAAACTTACATTGTAGATTTAAACTTTCAGAAAATTACTTGGATCAACATTTTCTATACTGCTTGTGCTAGCAAAACATCCCAAAGATGTGCAACCCAGTATCAAGTAGAAATTACAATATATGACTTTTTACCTTTACACCGGTTTTTGAACAAATGTAAATAACAATGGGGACAAGTGGTAGGCTTGATTGAAAGGAAATATGGATTTAATTACAAGTTAAGTGTAAAGTTCATTTGCAGAAATGATTTAGTGTTTAAGATGAATTGTTTACATGTACATTTTTGATGTTTTTATGTGAAATGCATTGGTTGAAAACTTAACGCATAGGTAATCAGGACAACCAGTATACTAGTGTTAACTTAAGGGGAGTCGAGCGTGAGTCCCACATTGGTGCACTTTTCCCATTAATTTAATACAAGTTACAATGGTGGTTAATTGCCCAATGGGCAATGTATGGTTAAAGTCCCACCTGATGTTAAAATGTGCATGTTACAGAATGAAATCAATTGATTTCTTTTAAATGAGAGTACATACATTCTTTAATTATATTTAATTTAATGAATTGACAGAAAATAATAATAAATCAATAGTTTTCATTCCGTAAAACGAACATTTAAACATCAGGTGGGACTATAACCAGACATTGCAACCTGATTTGGGGCTCGAACCCTCAACCCCCTTAAGAGTACTGACTACTGAGTAGTACAGTGCTTTACTGACTGACATAATCTTCAGCTGTCTAACCCAACACAACTATTGTAGCTTTGATGTGTGACACTGTGATTCAATGTGTACAGTGCTTTACTGACTGACATAATAGTCAGTCGTCTAACCCAACACAACTACTGTGGCTTTGATGCGTGAGACTGTAATTGTGTACAGTGCTTTACTGACAGACATAATAGTCAGTCGTCTAACCCAACACAACTATTGTAGCTTTGATGCGTGAGACTGTGATTGTGTACAGTGCTTTACTGACAGACATAATAGTCAGTCGTCTAACCCAACACAACTACTGTGGCTTTGATGCGTGAGACTGTAATTGTGTACAGTGCTTTACTGACAGACATAATAGTCAGTCGTCTAACCCAACACAACTATTGTAGCTTTGATGCGTGAGACTGTGATTGTGTACAGTGCTTTACTGACAGACATAATAGTCAGTCGTCTAACCCAACACAACTATTGTGGCTTTGATGCGTGAGACTGTGATTGTGTACAGTGCTTTACTGACAGACATAATAGTCAGTCGTCTAACCCAACACAACTATTGTAGCTTTGATGCGTGAGACTGTGATTGTGTACAGTGCTTTACTGACAGACATAATAGTCAGTCGTCTAACCCAACACAACTATTGTGGCTTTGATGCGTGAGACTGTGATTGTGTACAGTGCTTTACTGACAGACATAATAGTCAGTCGTCTAACCCAACACAACTATTGTGGCTTTGATGTGCGAGAGTGTGACTGTGTACAGCACTCAAGCATCAATTAATGGAAATTGGAGCAGTAGTGCAGGGTTACATAGCAACCAAAGTAGCTCAGGAGTTGTTGTGTTGTGTTCGAACCACGCATCCGGACGCATCCCCCCCAAACACTTCAATGAATGCTCACAGGACACAGGAGTTTGAGGCATGGCTTTAATTTGAGAGGCTTATCCTTCATCTAAAATGTGACTGAACAACCATTGCAGTTAAACAAGTACCAACACTTTACAGTAACGTGACAGCAAAACCAAGTTACCTGCGTTTCCTTTCCCTGTCTCGAGATCGTGATCTGACTCGACTGTGTCGGTGATTTTTGTCCCGGGACGTCGAGCGTGATCTGGTTCTGCGTTTCTTGTGTTTACTTCTATGTTTTGATGAAGATTTACTTGCCCTGCTAGCAGACCGACTTCTGCTACGCGATCTTCCCATCTTTAACTTTTTCAGCTCAATTTCTGCTCGTCTACAGAAACAATCGCACTAAGTATGAAATAAAATGGCCGACAGTAAGTGACGTCATGGGCAAACAAAACCATAAAATAATTTGCGGTTAGACACCATCAAAATATCTTTCTGAGTACGTACTGATGGCTCCTAGTCATTTCGACCTCTAGTCACTTCGACCCCCACGACACTTCGATCTCCAAGACATTTCGCCCCCTGGGACATGTCGACCTCTGATTTGTATTAGACGTTTCGACCCCTGATTTTTATTACACAGAACTTTTTGTTTTATGGATGATAGACATTTTGTCTGTGATTATGTATTAGTATTTTCTTATGATGTAAATAAGGTTTATTGCTTTAAAAGTTTTATTGGTGTTTTTGTAGTTTTTAGACGTATGTCGAATATTTAAGGGAGCTAATCATTTTCTCAAGAGAAAAGTTGATATATATTATATAAACATTATTTCCGGCTCGTTACCAAGGATGATCAAGAAGGGTTTTACATTACCAAATTAGTTGTATCAAATTTATCTTTACTAATGATAGTGTAATAAGATTTTCAACAATCATTCTGATATGTGCACGTGCGCACTCATTGAATTTTGTCTTTTATTGGAATAAAATTTGGGTAAATTTGTTCGATGTTTCTACAGGATATTTGATCGTCTGAACGACCACCTGGTATAAAGGCATGCAGAACATTGTCTGAAGTAGGCCTATAGAGAGCTAGAACTGGACGAAAACAATGGACATGTGGGTTCTGCATGCCTATATGCCAGATGGTCAATGACTTCTACATAAATATCGAAGTCACTCACGCTCGCAATAATTGCACAGATATGTTTTCATATTCATTCTGGAAAAAATGAAGATTTTATAAGTAATTGCGATGTTGTTATTTTTGTATGCTGGTTTGCTTTAACTGGACAACATGTTGAGTTGCAAAAGAGAATTCAGTTTTTGTACCATGACGTGTACAAAAAAGGGGATGTAATTATATCGAAATATCTAGATAAATCACTGAAAGTACACCGACCCACTTCAGATATTATATGGAGAACATCTAGAAGAAATTCTATGGATACATTCGATCACTTCATAAGTGCTCGTGACATTTCTGGTTGAACCGAAAGACTATCAATAATGTATATCAATGAATCGCAAACGTGCATGGCCTCGAAGAATGCCTTTTATTATTCGTTGGTGATTAACACTAAATCTTCTAAACATTCCATGCTTTATCAGTTTATAAAAACGATTAGAAAAGCAAAAATCCGTAAACGTTATCCGTACTTGTCTCTCCTCAGCCGGCTACGTCATCAATGCAAAATACCCTCTACGGTTAACGTTATCATATTTGTACATACCAGGGACTCTTTGGAAGATCAAACGCCGGTTTTAGAGCACCGACAGACTTGCAAAATTGTTCGTAAATGATATATGTTTTGATATATGGAGCAATTCTATCGCAAAACGATTAAAATCGAGCAGTTGAAGGCTACTTTTACATTTTTTCTATATGTTAAATTTAAACGGACGATACAAGCTTTATTCCGCAACGATATCGCTTTTCATTGCTTTTTATAGTAAATTTAGAAATTCGCCGTCGTTCAGACGATAACAGATCCTATAAAAAACATCGAAATTACGAATTATTGGTCATAAAATGAACACCACTGCTCACCTGTCTGGAAAGCTTCCCTCTGTCGAAGACAAATCACTCGACGGAATACACATCGGGTTATACACTGTGAATCACATATTTTTTTCTTTTGTGTAATATAGTCAATTGGAATTTTATGCCGGGCAGGTGTAAAAGGCGGCGGCGCCGTACTTTACAACACATATAGAATGTAAAACACGGCGGTAGGCATTTACTTTTTAAATATTTGACATTCAATAATAAATCTGGTATCAAATTAAAGGTAATACTCCCATATTTCCAACGACATAAACATATTGAACATCGGGGAATGTTTTGTTGTTCTAATTTGACTCTGAAAATGGGCATTATTCCGTGAAATAAATTTCAATATGTTTTGGTTCGAAAAACACGGCGGTAGGTATTAACAATATCATTATTTACATTATGTGCATAAAGTTGGTACAAAATAAAAGACAATTTTTTCAGATTTCCAAAAATACAAGATTATTGAAAATCGGTGGATTTTCTGCATCAGAAAATGACTTTGAAAATGAGCTCATATTACGAAAAATTATTTTCAATTTGGTTAGGTTCGAAAAACACGGCGGTGTAATTCGTATTAATATCAACTTATGTGCATAATGTTGGTACCAAATGAAAGATAATGCTCCCAGATTTCTAATAATGTCAAGTATTGAAAATTGGGGAATTTGCATTGAAATGTGCAGTTTTTCTGAAAATGATTTTCAAATTGTTTTGATTCGGAAACCACCGCAGTGGGTATTAAATTCGTATTATTTGACGTATACGGATATATTTTGTTTCGGATGAAAACCGATGTTAATAATTTTACAACCATATTACAAAATTGATGAAATTTGTGTAGCATTTTTGTATATGAATGATTTTTCTTCATCAATAATGTTCTATATTTTCCTTGCTCCATGTTATAATTTCCAAAAGCATACGCAGCAATAATGACTATAAAAAAACAAAAGCAAATTGTCATCATCATCGTCATCGACATCATCGCCATCATTAGCTACAACAGCAACACGTAAAACAACAACACCGGAATTATCGATACCTGATAAATCATTCCGTGATTATTGTAATCATTGTGTAATACGTCAGCACATACATGTATATATGATTATTCTGCCTCATGTAGTTTCCCTTTCAAACAAATTATAAAAACCGAGCATTTCACTTGATTACAGTCTATGCCTTGTGAGTCAGGTTTAACCCATTCTGTGATATCCATGATCTTGTGTAATGCATCAATAGTAATAGTTACCATGTACATCTATCTAACAAAGACAACACCGTGAAATGTTTAATTGTGCTTTATTTATCTTATTTTAGTTTTACATTTAGCATTAAAATATACGTATTCAGCATTTATTAGAGTGTCATTCATACACACACATATTAAGACACAGCAGTATATAAATACATAAAAAACTATCGAGGAATAACACTCAACAATATTCTGTCAAAAATATACTCCAAGTTGTTAGTTAATAGACTTACTAAATGGGCGGATAGACATGATAGATTTATTGATAATCATTTTTTAAAAAATAAATCAACCACAGATTGTATCTTCATTCTTGCTATAATTGCGAACACGTTATCAACTAAAAAATATATGTAGCATTTTAGACTGGGGAAAATGTTTGACAGAATTGACAGAATGCTTTTGTGGGGAAAAATAAATTAACACTAAGCGAAGTACGTATACTTTTTAAAACTTATACAATGCTTAAGAATGATGTTGATAATGGCCTATCATACAATGGGAGTAATTGGGCATATTATATAAAGAACATTTCAAAATCCAATATCTATGTACAGGTTCAACTTGTCAACACCAAATTATATATAAAATATAAGAACAATTCAACATTTTAACATATATCATATGTTCAGTATTTCTGATCCTCAAACACCGGATAAAACTAAGGCCTATTGTAGGAAAAAAGTAAAGTGTGAAAGGATTGACTAGCCATGTACTACCTATCGAGTTTTAATTCGTGTAAGGATCCCCAACCCATGGAAGTTTATTTCTTTTATACCCACCACCCGAAGAATTTTAATACTTATGATAGTTTTATTCCTGTCTGCTTAGACTGTTTACACATTCACATGTTTGACAGCAATGGTAGGCACCATTTTTAACCTGCGCAGCTTGGAGCGTGAAATAAAGCGTATGTTGCATAACACCAATGTTTATCATGACATATGATGTTAATGTTAGATCTCAGTCCAAGAATTAAAACAATCAGAAACCTTTTGACATTTAAATTTACACATTGTGCAGCATGTCTTATTGTTTTGTTTTTTTCTAGAGAAAAGCAACTACAACAGCCAAAATTGAAATGCATTTTTGCCAAAACCAAGATAATCTAAATGAAGTAATATCCCCTTACCTATAAAATAAAAATAGCTAGTAGATCCTACCCTCCCATGCATATTTATAATTTTCCTGGAACAGCCCCAAGTGGAAAATATGGATTTTTACTTACAGTATAAAGATTATTGCAGTCATAGGCTATCATGTCAATATGTAAGGGATTTAAATGGAAGTCCTACAAACAATATTCATATTCTTGTACATATAAGAGAAAACATACCTGATTTAGATATGAAACATATTATAATACTTATGTAAATAATCATGGGTTTATTAATTAGATTTATTTAACAATTGACCATTCTGTTTCACTATGCATTATAAATTTTACATAATATCAATATGCTGAAACTTTTCAGTTGATAATAAGAGCATTGGAACAGTGTATGGCCTTAGCTTAGAACTAATGGTGCTAAGTAAATAATAAATATACAATTGCAACTCACAATGAATGAGATCAGTGTATGCTGCATGCAATAAAATAGCTCACACATTTCATAAATGTCTCAAAATTCCCCAAGTGATCAAACAAATATACATTCATCAATCAATTTATAAAAACTTGCATGTTACTGTATTGTACCTAAAGTTGGACTAAGTTACTGATAGTTTCATTTCTTTTTAACAAAGTCAATAAGTCACTGTGAACACAATACATCAACAGAGATTGCTTTCTCTTTTGATTGACAGTGTTAAGTTTGTTGCCATAAGGAGGAATTTCAGAAACCTGTTTTGAAGCAGTTGGTTTGGGGCAGCAAATGTCTTTGGCACTTGTATAGGAATAGTTACCTCGGATCTGCTCATACATATACCACAGCCTCTAAGGATCTTGTCCTGATTGTGGAATTGGCTCGGGCAGTGCTGGAGTTAAAACTTCACCCTTCCGTTGACATCTACTGGTGGGGAGCCAGTCAGAACTTTACACCGAACTACTCCTGGTCTGTCTGATCGCATGGTGAAATGATGAAACTAACACAGATTTTTCAGTTGGACACTGGGATAAGTAAATTTTCCACTGCAGAAACAAAACTGGCTTCTGTTCATCACTGACCAGTTAAGGGATGTTGTGGCCTTTCCGTAATGAATCCCTCACAGTCTGTGCGAAATGACCCATTGTCTCTGCATTCGAGTTATGCCATCTAAAATATTGATAATTTAAACAATACATAAACAGTTGCCTAAATAAGGAAAAAAATAAAGTATTTCCAAATAATTTAAGAGTACCTGCTAGACTTTATAGGCCAGTCAAAATAAAAAAATTGGGGAAAAAAATGCACAGAAATAATTTTTGTGGATTTGTGTCATATAAGGCATCACATTAAATATACTAAAAGTAAAGGACAATCACACGGTGCAAAATGTGATTTTTGGGGTAAAATGGTTGAAAATTTAAATAAGAATGGGAATTTCTGGAATTTGCCAATAACTATGTCAAATTTTGCAATAAAACTACCAGAATTACTGTATTTAATAGATATTGCATAAAGTACAAAATAACTTAAGTATAGAAACATTGAACTGTGTTAAATGTGATTTTTGGGGTAAAATTTAAAAAAATCACAAAAAATGAGCATTTCTGGGATTTGCCTATAACTATGTCAATTTTTCCAATAAAACTACCAGAACTGCTTTATTGAATAGATATTTTATTACAGTACATAATACATAAAGTATAGAAACATTGTACCGTGTAAAATGTGATTTTTGGGGTAAAACCTTTAAAAAAGTAACCAAAAACATGGGAATTTTTTGAATTTGCTAATAACTTTGTCACATTTTGCAATAAAACTACCAAAATTACTATATTTAATATATATTGTATAACAGTACATAATACCTAAAGTATAGATACATTGTAACAAGTGAAATGTGATTTTTGGGGTAAAACCTTAAAAAAAATGACCAAAAACATGGGAAATTTATGGAATTTGCCAATAACCATGTCAAATTTTGCAATAAAACTACCAGAATTACTTTATGTAATAGATATTATATTACAGTACATAATACTTATAGTATAGAAACATTGTACCGTGTGAAATATGATTTTTTGGGTAAAACCTTCAAAAAAATAACAAAAACATGGGAATTTTTGGAATTTGCCAATAACTATGTCAAATTTTGCAATAAAACCACCAGAATTACTTGATGTGATAGATATTATATTACAGTTTAAAATACCTAAAGTATAGATACATTGTATTGTGTGAAATGTGATTTTTGGGGTAAAACTTAAAAAAATAACCAAAAAATGGGAATTTTTGGAATTTGCCAATAACTAAGTCAAATTTTGTAATAAAACTACCAGAATTACTTGATGTGATAGATATCATATTACAGTTAAAAATACCAAAAGTATAGATACATTGTATCGAGTGAAATGTGATTTTTGGGGTAAAACTTAAAAAAATAACAAAAAATGGGAATTTTTGGAATTTGCCAATAACTAACTCAAATTTTGCAATAAAACTACCAGAAATACTGTATTTAATAGATATTATAATACAGTTCAAACTACCTAAAGTATAGAAACATTGTATCGTGTGAAATGTGATTTTTGGGACAAAACTTAAAAAAATAACAAAAAATGGGAATTTTTGGAATCTGTTAATATCCCGTTCATTTTAACTATAAAGTTTTCAGAATAGTTATTTTTAACTCATGTTATATTGCAAAATCCATACTTTAAATCATAGAAATAGTTTATAATGCGGAATGTAATATTTATTTGAAAAATATATCAAAAAAGAAATAACTAAAAGTTGCAATTTCTGGTATATTTTGCCTATTCCTGGATTAAAAAAAACAAAACAATGAAAGTCACAGAAATGACATAAGCTATGTGTTATCTCTCAATATAACATATGATAACATAATGCTATCAAATCAAACAAGAAATGTGGTTTTGAGGTAAAAGTTCTGAAAACATAAACGAAAATGCTATTTTCCGGAAGCCATATGAATTTGATCACACAATTATATGATTATAATAGAAGCAATGTCGGTGTCTTAATGCAGCATAAGATATGCACAATGTATTAGTCAAATGCCAAATCTGGGCTGATGGCAATCTCACAGCTGACTCCTTTGCATGTGAATCAGGCTGAACTACATTCAAATCCAACATTATTGTAGCTACATGCTACTGTACGGCAGCCAGTTTGACAAGTGTACCGTACAACTATCATTATGTGAGCACGAGCTGGCGCTCTTCCAGTTGACACTGGATATAGTTTGTTACCTACTAGTTCCCAACCCCCATTCTAGCGGGTCCAAATCATCATGTCCTTCCCAGTCCTGTATTTTAGAGATACTCACAAACTATTGTACATAGATGCATCAGACGTAGGTGGTAGTTTGTTTGGGGTCCACATAAATTGATGTTATTGCAACCTTTTCAACAAACGTAAAAAAGCATACGATGTTCAAACTTTGCCTCGACTCCCTTTCATATATGCAAACTAATGCTTGTTCCTTGACCGTGTTCTGGCCTCCTTAGAAACTACTTCTGGACTCGGATGAAAGTTGTGTGAAAAATATTATATTCCATCATGCAATTCTTGGATGTGACACTACATCAAAATTGTATGGTTTGAACATTGTATGCTACATCTACGTGTGTTGAAAAGGTTGCCAAGACCTCAATTTATGTGGATTTATGTTACAAATATATATTACATTCCCCATCATAAACTGTTTCTATAATTTATATTATTGATTTTGCAATATAACATTTGGTGAAAATTACAGTTTTTAAACTTTTACAGTGAAAATGAAAGGAAAATTATCCGATTCCAAAATTTCCTTTTTTTTTTAGTTTTACCCCAAAAATCACATTTCACACGATACAATGTTTCTGTAATTAAGTATTTTGTAACGCAATATGATTTATATTAAATACAGTAATTCTGGTAGTTTTGTTGCAAAATTTGACATAGTAATAGACAAATTCCAAAAATTCCCATTCTTTTTTTTTTTTTTAAAGTTTTACTCCAAAAATCACATTTCACACGGTACTATGTTTCTATACCCTAGGTATTATGTACTGTAATATAATATATATTAAATACAGTAATTTTGGTAGTATTATTGCACAAATTGACATAGTTTTGGGCAAATTCCAAAAAATCCCATTTTTATTTAAATTTTCAACCATTTTACCCCAAAAATAACATTTTTAACAGTGTGATAGTTTTATACTGATAGTATATTAAATGTGGTGCTTTATATGACACAAATCCATCAAAAGTTTGTCTGTGCATATTTTCCCTCCTATTTTTCCACTGGTCTAATATATGTTTGGCAAATTCCAGAAATTCTCACTTTCATTTATATTTTTACTATTTTACCAAAAAAAATCACCTTTTTCACTGTATGATATTCTGAACCTGAGGTATTTTGTAGAGCAGTTTAATATCTATTAAATACAGTTATTGAGGTAAATTTATAGCTAAATTTCGTCGAGTTATTGACAAACTCCAGAAATTCCCACTTTAATTTGTTGTTTTTTTCATCATTTTACCCCCAAAATCACTGTTCACAACATATGATGTGTCATTACTTAAGGTATGTTATGGTGCAACATAATGTCTATTAAAAACAGTTATTTTGGATTTTTTATAGCTAAATCTGATTTTGATATAGTCAAATTCCAGAAATTCATACTTTTTTTACCTTTTAGTACATTTTACCCCCAAAAAAGCATTTTGCACCGTAGGATTTTCCTATACTTTTTTTTCCTTACACGGCAGATATTAAACAATACATTTATGCCAAATCATTTCTGTGCATTTTTTCCCTTTATTTGCCTTTTTTTCAGTAGATTGACTGGACTATTACTATAATAATTTATATATAATTTAATAAAATAGTATTATGCATGTACTATGGATTGTGTACTACAGTACTGTGATTTCTAACCTAATGTGACAATCTCAAATATTCGCCACCAGTCAATCACATGAAAAAAGTAATGACTGTCAAATGCAAAGTGGTTATTGATTAGATAGATACGTACGATACACGTGCTTACACTTAAAGTCCTAACAATCATCAGTTAACCTACATAATAATCAAATGTATTTGCAACATTTTACAATTTTGTAACACCACTGAAATTCCTACAATTTTAACAAAACCCGCATTATATATATGTTTGGATTGTTATTCTATTCAAAATACATTGTATCATGTCGTCGTGGACAAATCCACAGAAAGATGAGATTTTGTACTGCGTGATGTTTTGTATAGAAATGTTCAAACATTGGGTTATTATGTGATAATACCTAAAATTGCGACTTTTTATACAATTTATCAATTGGACACTTACTGCCATAAAATCAAGCATGTGAACAAATTATACTCTCTTTTGTCAGACATATGAAGACATCCAAATACAGCGTTCCCTTTGTCGCGACTTACACACAACAACTTTAAATACTGAAAATATAAGTCAAATACATGTATACCATTTTGAGTTTATGAAGCACTCTACCAATGAAACAACAGTACATACAACAGTATAAAGACTATTAGCTATACGTAAATATATGTATATATGAACAACTGTATGCTTACCCATACATATAATATACGTACATGTATTAGATACATAATTATGACACAGAGTTATTGTTTATGTACTGTAGTCTACACTTCAATGCCTGCTGTCACTTTTTGTAAATATAATTTCATATACGATACATATCTCAATTATGTCTCTTTCTCACGGACTCTTTCCTTCTAACAGAATTCGGTTCTTCCGTAACTTGTCATATTACAACGTATATGTTTTCGGCTGCACACTTAACGCATAGAAACACTTTAATCGTTTATACCTGTCATGGCCAACCATCCTACCACGTTTTAGGAACCTAGGCCAGACCATTCTATATTATTAATCAGACAAATTATTTTGCATTAAAGGTAACTGTGACCATGACCTTTGACCTGTTGATCTTAAAATCAATACGGTTCCTCTACTTGTCATGGCCAACCACCCTATTTAGTTTGAGGAACCTATGTCAAACCATTCTCTAGTTATTGATCGGGCAAGGTTTGGTCTACCGACAGACCGACCGACCGGCCGAAGGGGGGCATACTAAATAAACCAGTGTTAACGTTACAATTGTCGCCAAGGCACAGCAACAAACATCAGGCAATCACAATAAGTGCTCAGGTAAACTTGAAATATGGCTAAAATGGCAAAATACCCATGCAATTTAAAATAAAGATTGTATTTACAAGTGTGTCATATATAACAAAGTGTATACCCCCTAATGATAACTTTACACTATTGCAATCATTCACAAGGCCATCAATTTGAAAATATTTCAAACTTTTACTTTTGCACTTACTCTGGGAGTTGTCACTGATGCCCAGTGCAGTATTTAGTTCTCACAATTCCTCTCATGAGGACAGGTCATCATGTGCCTAAAATATATGTGAAAGAAATAAGGAAACATATACAACTCTTTGTAGAAATATGAGGGATCAAAATGCTTATAATTAGTAAATGCAGTACTGGTACACCAGGAGTAAAGTACTTGTAGCTCAGAGGACATAATACAACTGAAACACATTTGTATGTACTTGGAAGATGAAACTGAGGAAGGCACATGAAAATAAAGAAAAATAATACAGTCATGTACAAATCAAGTGCTCCTCCCAATTGATTTCTAATAGCATACCATTATTAGTAACACAATAACACATTTCACAGAATTATGTTTGTCTGGTAATAGCCAACCCCAAAATTTATCCCATATAAGACATAGTGTTCAGTCAAGGATTTAGACGATTCCGCAGAATTTTGTATCAACCATTGGCATCACGAAAATATGTGAACAATCAGTAGGCTTTTGATAGGAGCATTTGTGGTACTTGCAGAGTTTCTTTTTCACACTTACTCAACATATGTATTATATACTTAAAGTCATTTACAAAATATGTTTATGTACAATAGTTAAAACTGCAATTGGTTAAACTTTTGAAATTCATGTTAAAACAGAACAAAAAGAACATACTGATTTAAGAAAATAAAATTTAGGGATTCAATACTTTTAATTTTGATACTTAGGGATAAAGGAGTATGTTTAATACTTTATACTATATGTATGGATGTAATATTAACCTAAACATGTTTAGAACTACCTTAAATCTGTACATATTTATTGTTCTAGAATAGGCGACTTATAGGTCAGTCAGGATGTTTGTTTGATGTTTCTTGTATATTTAATTACTATTGGATAATGTATGTACATACATGTTACTAAAATATTACTTACTTAGTAATTTAAGTACACAAGAAGAATGTTTAAAGGTTTGCACATAAAAACAGTCAATAAAAGCTCCCAGAAAAGACAGATTTCAAGTGACTTACTACAATGATTACTTATCACATTTATTACGTACAATTATTTACAAATACATACCTTCATTTTAGTGTGGTGGTTCATCTTACAGGATGGCTTCTGACATTATCGAAGTTCTGTCCAACTGCATTAGAAGACTGTTCCACCAGCTTTTCATTGGTGAATGTTGCAATATGGTACATTTGTATTTTAGTTCTGACATCATGTACTTTAAAGACTTTCAATTTGGAAATAATACATTTATTATTTGTTCACTAGCTTCAGCCAGAGACATGTCTTTGTGTAAACCTTTAACTTGCTGCCCTCCACCGTGTGCGGTGGTCATGACTTTATATTTATTGTTGGCGACCAATTGCGTCCACCCTACGCGCACCCTTCCTGTGGTCTTTAGCGAATGTTGGTTCCTTAGAGTGAGATATTTTTTTGCTCTTTGTCTTTGTTGAAATTCCATATACTTAGATACTGCTGGCGTTGTAACTGGTTTCCTCTGCTTACATGGTACACCTTGGGACAACATAACAACAGTGTTTGATGTGGGCCGGTATCGTTTCGAGTTGGTTGTGTATTATCAGATCACTCGCAAGGCGGAGCCAAGAGTGTGATCCAAGAAACCACAACCAATGAGAAACTATACGGCCCCCGCAGACCACTTGCCCGGTCGCCTATGATGACAGGTACGACAAGCTGTTGTAGTGGACCTAATTCTAACCCTGGCAACCTATGTTGGTATGAATATAAATAATTAGTTCATTTTACTCCACGTTTACGAGTTGCAAATGTCGCCCTTGTCCTCTTGCCTATGACGACCACTAGGGGAGAGGAAAGAGAAAGATAGTCAAGCTGACAGAAGAAGGAAGAGGTTGACAATACAATATTTGTTGGGGGGACTATAATCCCCCTGCACCCCCAGAAACAATTGGCAAAATTCTAACGCCCCTGGGAACATTGAGTCACCTTTAACCACATGCTATGGTTGGGCACAGAAGACCTCTTCTAGAAGAGTTACCTCTGGGCCCACACGGGGCCACGGCATTTCGCTGCGCTTGGATAATTAAGGTTCTTTCTTTTGATTCATTGTTATTGTGTAATGAAGTTCTTAAATTAACTTTTTTCTGTAAGTTACATACCTTCTAGGACTGCTCTGTTTATTTTTTTTCGGTTCTCAATGGCAGATATACCAAGTTTGTCAAAGTCAGCATCACTCAACTCTTTTACTTCATTGAAGGTAAACTGGAAAACAAATAGATGCATAAGGTCTTGTCTGACCAACATTAGTTTGTTGGTTTATAATTTAAATAGTTTTACAGTAGTTTGAGCCAGCTGTTTCTTTCAGTTTATATCAGGCTATATCTAATTAAAATGTGAGTAAAGTCTTCTCACAAACTTACATTACCACTACAAGTATGTTGCAGCTAACCAGTTACTGACATCAGCTTTATCATTTGAAGGAATGCAATTATGTATATTTTGTGCATGTCACATGCAGAAAAGAGTCCTTTAAACTAAAGAAACTAGCATTATAAAGTTCTCAGAGCAAGAAAATGCTCAAATTTACCTCCAGTGTCTTCTATGCTACCGAAACTGTTGACTGTATATATATATATATATTCGGAACACTTGGATTTCTTCATTATCATGCGTCGCTCAATGGCTGCATTAGTCTCGCTCATATCTGTAGATCTTCAGCGGTCCGTCGATTACCGTATAACACCAGTAAACACACGACAATACAACGACATTTGCGCGATATAGTGTCGTGTGTCGAGTCGAATAGCGTATGTGGCCCTTGGACCGCGACACACGATATACTGCAGCATTTCGTGTTACAGACGCGAATAACAGTGCAATAACGCAACACTCCTGTGTTCAATTGTCGTCCATCGCATCACATGTCGTGAGTCATATCGTGGGTCGCTTCGCATGCCGTGTGTTGTATCGAGTGTCGCGTACAAATGTCGTGTGACGCTTTCGTATGTGCGGTAAAAGCACGAAACACGACATGCATTGTGAAACTAACCGGATTCCGTAAAAAAATATAACATCATTTATAATGCGAACTATTTAAACCATCTTAAATCCAAATGAAACGTTGATTGTCGGAAATAGCATGTCTATCATTGTTATCATATACACGTGTAAATGAATATAAAAAAATATGTGTTTGCAACATTGATCGCAATATTGGCGATTGTCAGGCAGGGCTAGGAGGCTGTGAGTGTGCATGATTCAACTAATCGCAATTAAATGACATAAATAGATGTTTCCGTACCTTTCTCTGGAGGAGAATCATCAACAAAAATGTCTAAGTGTTCAATGTTGATAAGCTTGGCTTTATTTGTAGCTTTGATTGTAAAATAGTAATTTCTGTTATGGTTTCCTATGTTAATTCTGTTGTTTACAAGCCTGGTCAGGGAAATACTGTAGTTGAATACCTCGCATGTACCAACGTCCGGGCAATAGCAATTCTTGACGCTGTCTGGGCAATGTCCTCTCTAAAAATATATTACAGAATAACAGTGTTATTTATTTTACCACAGCACATTCATTTCATTCACGTAAAGATATTTTGATTATTGAATAAACACGTATTACGACTGATACGAAACATACATAACTGTACAACATAAACATTTAAAATTTTAAGTTTTAATTATATTAAGAAAATTATATTAAATGAACATTATTCATGCTCAAATAAAGACGTCATTTTAGGATGCATGTCTTCTTTTTGAAACAGTTTCAATCAATTCATTGTATTTACCTCATCTAAAGTCTTAGACGGTACAATTCCGGTGCCAAGAACACCATAGGTTTCTGCCGTGCCGAAAATCCATTCAACATTCAGGATACCACTATGTGGATCTAATACTTCAAAACTTATCTTCATCTTTGCTAGATCACTTTCGCCATGAGCGAGCAATCGCCTTATTCCATACTTTTCCAAGCCTATGTTGTTGATATGTGGAGCACTTCTGTCGATATGGATAGTTCGATTTTCCACAAAAGTGTTATTTACTATATCAGTGGACTTGATATTTAGAACGTATGTTTGGCCATCTTTCAAAGGCAGTTTATGACAGTACGTCTGATTTAGAAAATTAGAAACCCCTGTTTCTGATGACAACGTTCCATTATCAACAGTCCATGAAAATGAATATGACGTTATACCGTACACATTAGGTGTACCGTTAATCGGCAGTACACCTGTTGTCTGTTCATAAATACCATGTATATATTCGTCTGGTTTTATTTTACCTAACAAGGAATTTGCTTTGTAAAATGCATTATAAAAGTAATCTTTCCAGTCCAAACAAACGTCGTTATGGTGTGTTTGCCATTTATGATTTGTTTCTGTTGCTGCGGAAGTGACCACAAACGCATGCCCATAGTCTGTTTCTATGTTAGTAGTTTGGTCAAATAACACAAAACGCCTCGCTTGCCTTAGATTGTCCGCAACATCCTTGACCTCCAATCTTAAGCAGTACAGTCTAGGTTTGCCATCCGCCGATGTGAGGTTCAGTGCAACAGATAACTGTGATGCATTCAGTGTGGTTTCTGATATCTTTGTGGTGCTAACCAGACCATCAGCCACCTCGTTCACTGTAATAGTGTATAATTCGATGCCTGAAGCATGCTCTGGTGTACCTCCAACTGGGATTGGATCAAACCAACCGTCCAGACCCACTTGTAGCATTGAGTATCGTATTATTCTGGACTGGATTTGGATTGGTTCAGTCAATGACTTGATGCAAGTATTGGTTTTAAGACAGTGATGTGGTGGGGCATAGTCATAACGATAACATATTACTTTTGTTGTAACTGTTTTGTCATATGGTTCTGCATCTATAATTGTGTTTGAACGGAAGTCGCGTCCCTTGACATAACCACCTCCCTTCGCTTCGTATTGTATACATAATCTGGAGGTACAAAGTAGACAGAGATATCAAATATACTAGGGATGTCAACGAATATTCGGATATTCGAATACTCATTTGTACGTCCGAATATTCGAATACTGATTCGGCATTCGAATATTCAATAAAATATATATGTTCAATATAAAAGCTGAATGCAAGTGTATTAAATTTAAATGATGAGCATTATTGCATTGAATGACAATTTTCGCGCGAAAATAATATATACAGGTGTTAATTGACATGTCATGTTTTATATTTAGGGGTAAGAGAGATATAACACTCCGGTGATGACACTTAGGCCCTGAAATTATTAGTAATCGTGGGGATTGACCAGTTTAATACACCAAATTGATAAACATAAACTCTAAGTTCGAATTTCAAATGTATTATTATTAAATAAGAAGGTCGCATGTTCGAATATTCGATTAACAAAATTGCCATTCGTTGAAATCACTATAATATACCTCATATTTACTATGTTTCATTGTACATGTACATGTATTACCACAAAGGACCTGGGTTAATGAAATACTAGCTCATGTTCTAATTTTGTAATAGAATATAACAATATACAGCAGCACTCTTTAAACCACGTACGTAACTCTAAGATTACTGTAAGCATCTAAATGTGCCTAGAAAAGCAGACATTCGTACCTTTCTCCATCTGTTAGATGGTGCTGTGTCAGAAGAACTTCTACGCCAGTGTTGTAAACTACGGAGTTAACATTTTCACTTTTACCACTGTCCTTCTTTTGTTGATGAGTACTTAACAGTCGTTCAGTACCTGTTTCATAAAAACAGTAAATAAACAACATAATATAAATGTAATCGATGAATAATATAATGTGTAGAACGCGACATTAAATTAAGAGTTGATGGTCAAGTTCATGCACACTGATAACTGTACAAATGTGAAGTTTAAGGGAGGGCTGTCCGAAAATTTCGTGGACTGCTCTTCAATCTCTATTTGACATCATATTTTCAAAAAATGATGAAGATCTACATGTGTATAGCAGCTTCCATTTATTCGATGCATTTTATTTGTTTACGTTAATTATTAAAACACGTACGTTATCAAAGCAACACCATGTCAGACCGCACCGATCAGTTCCAAAACGCAAGAAAACAACGCTAGAATAGCAGACACGGACATTGAGAACACTCTTTACCATCAAGTTAATGGGTGTGTAGATACTCTCATGACAATTGACTTTCTCGGATTGACCATGCACCATATAGTCTAGACTTAGCCCCTAATGGACGGTTTTTCCAAGGTATAAGTCTGATATGCGTGGACAAAGGTATGAATTTTTATTGTAGCTGCGCCTGGCCGTACGTACATCTGCATCTAGGTACACGAGGTGCTGGTATGCAGACATTTACAAACAATGAAGTGTTTATCGTCATAAAAATGTATCAATTCAGGTGGTGAATATTTTGAAAAACTATAGACTTGTGTGACGTTGGCGTCTGTGCAGCTCCGTGAAAGTCGGTATGTCTGTTTATATAGGTTTATTAAGTGTGATATTGTTATTACTTTTCAATAAAAAATTTCACATGTAATTACAATCATACATGATACCGAAGTTTATATTTTGATAATTTCGCTCCTAATTTCCTCAGTCCATGGACAGTCCTCGTACGTAGTGTGTCATAGGGGCTTAAAGTAAATACCGTTGATATCATTTGCATTATTAATTTTAGCCTTGGTGGTAAAAATGTGGTTAATTGGTAGTCCTAAATACCGAACTGATAAAACGTTTCTTAATCTTACCGGATACTGGTTTTCGTTTGATGTAAATAGTTGTATCAGTAACACCAAAGTTGCTCTCATATATGTATTGTGTCATGTATGGGGTGCTTATAGTAAGTTCCGAAGTCATGGCGAATTCTAGTATAGTCGGTTGGAATTTTCCGTAGAAATCTCGTAAATCAACACAGGTCCCCCCTGGAGTTCTCTTCTTATCTCCTGATTTGCCAATTCCGCCATATAAAATGGTTTGACAGCTGACGATGTCTGGTTTCGTGGTTGATTCAACTGTAAATTAGTTGCAAAGTACACCATTGTGGTACAGGCAACATTTTATCATAATCCACATTATGGAAATATCGCGCAAAATCAAAACAACTGAAACAAGAAATATCTTGAAGAAAGATGGTCGGCGCAATTTGAAGGTTAAGATTTGTTGTACAGCATGAAACAATGCCGAGAAGTTACGATTGCTGGTCACAAATGGATTTCGGTAATGTAACGTATCCTTTATCGAAAGGTTAACCAATCCGCATCAAGGGTTACAAACGTTGTTCGGTTGAAGAGAAATTGCCATGGTGGTTAACGTAAGATTTGATTGGTCTACACTACACTGGTATGAAAATAGCAAAACCATGTTAGTACGGCTGCATCTAATATCAAGTTAAACTTAAACCGATTTATAAATAATTACGAAAGGAATTCTCAATTTTAACGTTTCGAAGCTCAATTGAGTGTAAGTTTTATTTCTCAACCTCACAACCAAGAGACGTTTTTAAAGTCTTATATGTAAAATGTTTCTATTTCAAAGAACGAAGAGTGACATAAATAAACTAGTACATGTGCAAGAGCATGTGTACTTACGAAGACACTTAGTGCCATGTCTTCGAAATCCAGGTGCACACCGGCAACTTGAGGTCAGTTCATTTGAACATGAACCTGGCCAACAGTTGTTCACATCAAAGGAACACATACCTATCAATACATATACAGTAACTACATTAAGTAAAAGTTTCATCCAAGCACGTATACCCGCTTGTTGACCATCATTATAATTGTAGTTTAATATACAAAATACCTGGGTAGTTTTATAAAAAGATGTTATCAGTGCGTTCAATGAGTGCAAAGATATATGATAAAAATACTTGTGGAACGTTGCTTGTTTCAAATATTGACAAAAAACGTATTCTTATCTGAACATTTGAATCTCATTGTTATATAAACGTTCAATGGCCCATATACATAGTGTTTAAATGTAACGGTTAAATTGGATCTGTTGAGCCAAAGAATACGTTATCTTCACTGAATTGGATAGCTCTACCTATAACGTACCCCATGTATATGGTTATTTATGGAAAGACACACACAAGTAAACTTATATTTACGTTCGCATTTGGTACTGGAATGTGTTCGTTTGTAGAAGACGTTGTCGTCATAGCAATTATCACACACCACGTCATGCACATTGGAACAATGTCGGTTTTTACAATGTTGAATCTGTGCGCATTCTAGAAAAGGAAATACTTTAATTAGATCTATGACATGCTTGTTTATAAACATAAAACAAAAATAATATGTGTTAGAGATACTCTACAAAGATTATCACGCATGAGACATAAAAGGATCATAATCATCTAAGTAAAAAGGTAAATGGCTAATTGATAAGGTAACGAACACACTTGTATGTTTAAGTGGGTCGCCTTATGATATGTGTTGTGAGACTTTAATAAAACATGTTTTCTTTATACAAATATTTTATGTCGCTGTTACTCCTAATGTTTAGTGGACGTTTCTTTAACGTTATTAAAGTAAATATAAAGTTAATATTATTCATAAAAAGGTACTTTATTGGATATATTTATTTTTTCTTGTTCCCAATATTTCTCGCTGATTTTTATGATTTGACTTTATAAGCAAGTATAATTTATCGACATACGTATGTTGTATACATACAAAAAATTTGGTCTAGAAATGTTTTCCTTTCTCAGTAGTGTTACACAAACATGCAACAATCTCATTCATGTATATACTAGTACTGCAAGATTTTTACAATATTTGTGTGTCTGTAAATACGTTGTTATAAATAAAATATTGGATCGATAATGTAAATGAAAACAAGAGCATTACCTAAACAACCACGCGCAAATCCTCCACTGTAGTAAGGCACAATGCAACTCGAGCATCTGATATTGTCGGGAGAACCGCCACATGTAGTCATTCCATAGTTGCAATTTGAAATGCGATAATCATTTCTACAACCTGAAAGTGTTAAATAACGTCATGTCCAACGGCTGCAAAATTATTCTAACATACAGTCGGACCTCGTTTATTCGACAACATTTTATCCGAATACTTGGTATCATCCGAAATAAACATCAGGTCCCGATGTATCTTCTTAGGCATTTCAAATTGAAAAAGGCTATTCGAAACTATATATGTATTATTCGACATAAAATTCGAATGGGTGAGCTACGACTGAATAAATCACCAGATTGACTCATAACTGTGAATAGTAACAAACGCCAATTTCGTGGCAAGAAATTGACATTGGAACTTTACTCCGTCAGAAGATCATCAGTAGCTGAACTGACCCTGCGAGACGACAACCATACTCAGCTTCCGAATTGAGAAAAGTGTTTTATAGCAACTGACATCCCATTGAGGAGCACGTTTAATTAAATACTATTACATTAACATTTAATTTAACTACATCTTAATTTCGATTTCCCCACTTGTTATAAAACATTTTTATTTAAATTATATATCGCCGTTTTCAGAGATTATCCAATTGGAAATCCTAAATAATTACTTCAAAAACTGCAATAGCCGTTGAAATTCACGAATAATTGTTAGCAATAATTCACTACGGCAGCGTATTCGGCATAGTAAAAATAGAGTATTAATGTTGTCTACTCCGAAACAGATTATCCAGACAAAAATCGCATGAAAGAATTCAGTTAGATGTGTATCTGTTGTCCCAGCAAACAGGTGCAACCCGGGTTATTACATACCAGTAAATAATATAAATTTATTTGTCAACTAAACTGATGTAACATCAAATTTATAATTTTAATAACAGTTTCAGAAGATCAAATATCTACAGAGTTATACAGGCATTAATTACAATTTTCTACCTTCACAACATATGCCAGTCCGCCAAGGTTTACAATGGCATCCACCGTTGTATGTCCCGCCATTGTAACAAACTTCATTACAATTACCAATATGCGATAGTACATCATTCTTCATACATGAATACTTAAGCCGTCGACGAGTCCCGCCTCCACATGGTTGTGTACAGCTTTCCCAGGAATGCCAATCGCCGTATGTGAAAGGCGTACACCACGCGTGCACTAAAATCACAATACATATCTTCCGATTTGGTACTTAACAAATTTATTGTCTTAAAGAACGCAAACGGGTTTTAGAAGTACACAGAATCAGTACAAACGTGAATATCATCAGTTGTGTTATGCTCAAGCATCTAAATAAAAATGTATTTAACATGTCTTTGTACTGTCAATGTGCCTACATAGTGACCGTGGTGCATTTTCCAAAATGTAGGATATCAGCCAAATATGGGATACAAATTGAGGAATCTTTAAAATGATATTTGATTATATGAATCATTATAAAACATCAGATGTTGTTCTAATCACGGGAGATAGGAATGGTCATTTTGGATTACTATTAGTTAGTGAAATGTTCCCGACATACACTTAAGAAGAACCTAAATAGTTAAACTACATGATACACTAGGACTGCAATAATTAGGTGTATGTATGTCGACTGGAATGCGTATTTGTAAATTACCCTGGCAACCAGATCGTCATAGCAATAAACCGATGACGGAAATTATTGATTACTAATCCGGGCTCTAGAAAGCCACTAGCCCAATTTCCCAGACAAGTCTAATAGCTGATTCGGGCTATCAACGTTGAATTGGATTTAGTCCAGAAAAGTCTGTTTTAACAGCTTGGGCTAAACTCTAGATAACTGTTCTAGAGTGCTAATTAATACCGACACTTGTTGGAAACATACTTTCAAAATATGTTACTTTCAAAATATGTTACATTACGGAACAAGAATTCAGAACATGTTTAAGTATGAGTATTATAACTTATGTGCATTAATTATTTTGTACGTTTTAACGCCTATAAAAATTCGCAGATAATTACTGCTTATACAGCCGACGATTCTTTTGAATGAAATAAATTTATTTCAGTGATGAACAAAGTCTCATTTGTAAGCCAAAAAACTGCCAGCCCGACATAATTTTACCAGACTTAATCTGGTTTGAATAACCATGGACAACGCTTGCTTGACAACGAACGTTAGTATAGCAATTAACTTCTGATTTACCATCTTAAACAAGGGTATGGTGTTCATAAAACGTCTGAAATACCATTAGAAAATTATAATCTTTTGTCATAATTTTTCACAAAGTTTGGGCCAAGACAAATACAAACAGTCCATTGATAATCGTCAGCATCGTTGTCACATAAACTAGGTGATATATAATGATGAAAATGGTACTACGATGTAAAGATTGAACATAAGCATGTGATACAAATAAAAAAAAATGTATAATCAGATTTTTTTTAATAGAAAACATACCGACAGTGACAGCCACTGATAACGCGACGAATATCCGTAAATAAAACATCTCAACTTTACTCCTCAGTGGAGACATTCAAACTATCAAATGCCGTGTTTTTAATTATTTCGAAGATTAAAAATAAACTATGTTAAAGAAATGATACTTGAGTTTTATAATACGAAGTTTAGATAAGGACTGAATAAAGAGTAACCATTGGTTCAAACCAAAACGCGTCATGAGTATGTGTATCTGTATTAATGCATCGTACCGATTAATTAGAATTTATCTTCGATAATAGAAAAAACGGATTATTTAAATCTTTACCAAACCCTTCAAAGTTACTGATAATAAACAGCAAATGCGTACAGGTTCATGGAAAGATAATAGGTACGGAGTACAGTGACAAGCCTAATCATATCTAATCATATCTAATCTGTGGAAGTTATTGAAGTAAACATGCTAACTAGTGAGCTCTGTCATGGGAGAGACTAGGAATAGTCAAATAATATGCTGATAAGATTCAAGTGTAAATTATACGCTGAAAATGTATCTGTTTTTTAATATATTCCTAATAGTTAATGGAGCCCGCTCGGTTATCTCAGTTGGTAAAGCACTGTGTGAGGTCAACAGTGAGGTCCTGTGCAGTGCATGCTATCTTCGTATGTTGCATTTGGCTACGGTCATGTATCCTACCCCAGCGACTCGTAGTCAGCTGCTTGCGAAGGACAAATTTGTTCTGGTATATAATTGATTTCTAGGAAAGTGCTTAGGTCAACCGACCCGCGGCCATGAATAGCTGCCATGTTGAAAACCTGTTGAAAAAAGCTATAAGCCCACAAAAAACAAACATAAATTATAGCATAGTCCCATTACTATCTGGATTCAAATATAATCGTTCACCTAGATTACTGTTATGCAAAAATCTGCTACAAAATAACAAATTTTAAACAACCAACGTTATTTTACGAAACATGACCAAGCATCTTATGTAATAATGGTCCAATATTGGAGAGTGATTGAAAGCTCTAACAATGAAGATTTTATCTAAGTTTTGAATCATTGCTACCCAGGAATCTATTAACTGCCCTGAAAGTATATTGCAAATAAATTAATATCAAGTTTAAGGAAGTGAAATTGTGAATTTTGTGTGGCTTATCGAAGTTATATTCTTATCGTCGTTATACATTTGTATTTGAATACCAAATAAACATCTAAGTCTACACCTAGCGAGTGTATGTCAGGTGATAAAAGATATTTCCGTCTTTTTGTCATATTGTTCGCCCGCCCACGAAGTCATTAAACTGCGCATGCCCTGTCGTTTCGAATTTTGTTGAGAACACCGTTATTGTGTACGCAATGTTTATAGGTCAATATTTTCAAAACGTGTTTTCATTGGCTGACCACCTCAACGTTTGTTTACAAGCATTCTCAAGTAATCCTCATTCGCACTGTAGCCATGCCCACCTTAGCAACTGGTGCTCGTTGTAACTACGTTAGACAAGCGCTTTACAAAATGGCGACCGAAAATAATAAACGTAATGTAATTTTGGAGTGTCTTCCACGCGATTTTGCGTTGAATTATCTTCGTGATCAAACTTTGACTCTGCATTTTACGCCTGCCTGGTTTCCTGATAAGAAATTAGTACTCAAAACCGTTTGTGTCAGACCAAAAATGATCAAAGAAAAATCAACATCATATAGCTAAGCGTCTTATTGGAATGGAAATATTTTATACTACAGCCACAAAAAATGCACAAAATTGACATCTTTTGTTATTTGTTATTTGTTAAAAGTCCATGTGGAAAATATTTTGCTTTGAAATGGACAAAATGGTATGTTTAATAAATAATTTAGAGAGTGGACAGACCTTACAATATCAGGATTATTTCTCAAATCATCAATAAATCATTCGACACATATTTCTAAAAATTCCAGAAATTATAATATTACGCAATAAACAATATTGTCCCCTGTGTGCACTATCTAGATATCAATCTTGTCCAGACCCCTTATCAGCATTTCTCTTTGTCTGCCCCAGTTGGAATCCAATATACATCCGATCAGTGTTTCCTGTCACCATCTGACACATATATATAGTAGAGTTGAGAACAGAAGTGTCAAATATGTTTATAGACTTTAACTGAAAGACCATTGATCAGGTCGAGATCTGTGTTGAATGTTCTAAAATGCGTTTATTAATTCAACATAGGTGTGATTTTAAAGGTTTAAACATGATTTATTACTAATTTCTGTCCTATCATAAACTATTAACATCAGTGTAAATGAAATAATGAAGAAATCAGAAATTGTCTAACTCTTATAAATTACGTTTGAAAGAATAGTCCTACTCAACAGTGAGTAACCAATACCAGTAAATCACCTGTATTTTCATTTTTTCACTAGTATTAACAAAAATAAAAAGATTTGTTCTGCATATATGTTTATGGCTATACTATTTTTTAATCTCAATAATTATTGAATTAATAATTGATTCTGAGCATTTTATTTTACAAATTAGGCCTTTATAACTAATTTATAAAGTAATGTCCACCCTAAGCAAACATAATATCCAAATATTTACCTCAATGTTGGTAAAAGTCAAATATTGTAGTTTATCAAAGTAATATAATGTTCATTCAACCTGCAGATATATTGATCATATCAGACATTTATATAAATTGCAACTTATTAAAACCAGAAGATGAGAAGGATACTTTGGCGAAATAAACCTTCACCGCTTTCTAATTATTGATTCGAATGACATAATTAAGCAAGAATTTAGCTATTCAATGTAAAATTGTTTAACAGTATGTTGTTGCATGCATACGTATGTAAAACAAACATATTTTAAGTTGTAACATTGTGTTTCTTCATCTTCTAGGGCTTTACTTTTTAATTAATGTCTAATGTCTGAACACTCCCAGTAAAGCCGATATAAACAAATATTTCATTTTTTCTAGTCTCTCCGGATATCTGCTGTCCGAATAATACAATCCGTAGCTGCATCTTTTCACCATTGTCACATATTAACATAATATAATATAATCACAATGCAATCATCATCAGAAATCTATTCAACCTTTTTTTATCCCGCGGTAATCTCTTCCTGTTTGTCTAAGGTTTGTCTAAGGTAAGCGAGCTGCTGGGATTGGCCAATCGGCCTGTCAATCAAATATCTGAGGAAGGGTCAATTTTAAACGGACTACCACTTATAAACCCAATTCGATAAGGCTTTCATTATCGATTAATCCATTATATTGGGTATAGGGTTAGAAGGTTGTTTAAATCCTGTGATATCATTTTAACTCGCAGTAAATAGGCTGTATACAGCACCCCTTTTATCGATATTTAGGTAAACACGATACTCAGGGGTAGATCCAGGATTTGGTCGTAGGGGGCGTAACGTTTTGGTCATTTTTTGGTTTGATCAAGCCCTTTAAAACGGCTATGAGTTAGGTATAAACATCATCATGATAGAATATAATGCTACAATAAATCAGAATCGCTTATACTCAGGCATACATGTAAGGTTGGGGTATTTTAGGGGAGGGGGGGGGGGGTGATAATGAAAGAAATAGTGAATTTGAGTTATACTTGGTGGTATTTATAAGCACTCAATCACCGATCACTCTCTCACTTGCTTCTTGAACAATGATTGAAGTATTAAGAAGTTGGTAGATATATGCATCCACCTTAATTGTGAAGTGTTTCAAATATTGTCGCTAAATGTTTATACATGTATATGTATTTGCAAAAATGATTGATTTGACATCGACGAAATTCTGTTCAAAACTTCCTTGTCCCATGAGTAAACATAGGTTTAAAATTATTTCAATGAACTGTAATCCTTTCGTTGACAGTTACGGCGCAACCAAATCGTTGGTTTGAAATGAATCCCTGTGTAACTTATCCGTATGTAAATTTGCTTATACAAATGACTGAAAGTTCAATATACAATATATATACAAAACTTCCTAAAAGTGTTAAATTAATCACCGTTGTGTTCAATATCCGATATTATCTATTTTGGTGTGGATAATGTATTAGGTCTACTTGTTCACCATTTGAGATGACTAATAAGAGAAATCCACCCAGTGGTGAAACCAAGTCAAAATAAAATGCACGTTGTCCCTTGACAACTGGTCTTATTATTGAGGTGGTCTTAATATTGAGGTTGAATAAGGAGCAAAACAGTGAAAATGGACTTGAAAGAATTGCACGTTGGGAAAGGTGGTATGCAGTAAATTGATGTATTTGTCACTTGTGTCCGTTTTTGCCTTTAAATGTAAATATATGTATGGCAATACAATTTGTTAATGACATCTCCTGCTTCACTTTCTCATTCAATTGCACGATTGTATCTTGCAAACCGATTCATTACTATTGATATTACAGCATTATTAGTATCGGAAAATATTTTGGCGTATTCTAATTATAAGTAGCATACATTAATTATGAAATAGACATTTGGTAAATAGAATAGTGTAGTTGATAAAAGAGTACACACTGCTTTAACTTACTGGTAAATTCATAACATTGATTTATACATTGTTTTTGTTTTAAAGAATAAATACTTATCATCATATCGTTTGTTTTTATAACAATTTGTATAATGAAAACATCTTGAAAGAAGTATTTTATTAACTGTGTGAAATCATTGTGAACTATGTAAGCAAGTAATTATATAGATTGATCAATTTGGTCTAGTTGAGTACGCGTACATATTGACCAATACTGTCCAGTAAATACATATACACAATGACCAATGTAGTCAAACACAGGTCATACATTGGCCCACGTAATCCAGTACAGTTCATATACAGTTTGACCAACGCAAATTCCAATCACTGATCGTATATTCCAATCAATGAGCGTATATTCCAATCAGTGAGCGTACAGTTCAAATAAGTGGGCGCATACAGAATCTTCTTCTTTAGTATATTGTACATATCACACTCTGGGGCATCGTCGTACAAGGTGTATTACCAAAGGAGTTGTGCGGCGTTAACACGTGCAGATAAAAAGAAACGATAAAACAGAATAAAACAGTATATCTCTTCAGTTTTAGTTACACACAGTAATACCCCTCTTGAGGGTCTCCAGACTGTCAATTGTGGCCAATTGCTCTGGTAGCTGGTTCCACATTTTTACTCGCCGAATGAAAAAATAAGTACTTCTTGACATCGGTTCGGCAAAATGTTAGGTAGGTAAAATCTGTGTCCGTAACCATGCCCACCCAGTGTCAGTTGGTGGGAAAATTGGGCTGTTGGTATGTCAATGAGGCTGTGTGCGATGCGATACACCATTATCAGCTTGGCGTTGGATTGGCGTTACTGTAGGGTCTGTCATTCAAGGTTACTGATCATTTGACAGATACAGCTTGTCGACTTGTATAGTCTCCCGGCGAAACGGGCTGCGCGTCGCTATACTGGTTCAAGCTGATTTATGTTGGTCCTTGTGTACATATCCCATACTGTGCTAGCATACTCAAGGATTGATCTAACAAGCGTCTGGTATGACTGGGCCCTGATGTCCTGAGGGCAGCTCGCTAGATTTCTCCTGAGGAACGCCAGGGAGTTACTTGCCCTCTTGGTTGTGATCTCAATGTTGTGTGATATGGTGACACCGAGATATTTACCACCTTTCACTTTGCGCAAATTTGACCATGTATGTTGTATGTGTGTTGTACAGGGTTCTCCCTTCTTGTGATGCGGATCACCTCACATTTGCAGGGATTAAATGACATCATCCATTTCCTTTTCCATTCCTGCAATCGGTTCAGGTCCTCTTGTAGAGTCGTATCTTCCGATTAACCAGGCTATCATCAGCAAAGAGGCGACTAGTTGAAGTGACGTTGTGGAAGTTCATTTATATATATCAGCAAAAAGGAGGAGTCCAAGTACAGACCCTTGTGGGGAACCCCAGAGGTGACCGGTGGTGTTGTTTTTCGACATTCACACTGCTGTTCCTTCTATGGGTTCCTGTAGGTTTGAATGTCGCTGTCTGACCCAGTCAAACTTGCCCTTCTGTAGGCTCTCTTTTTGTGTCTGGATCTCGATCCCTGATTTCAAGACACTTCGACCCCTACCGGTTGGACGTTTCGATACCTACTTTATAATAGTGTATTATGTAACTGAAATTAATTATATATATATAAATGGAAATTATTTTGTTTAAAAACGATGTGATTTTGTTATTATCAAATTAAAAACATAACACTTGCACATTTAAATATTATTGAAATCAATATAACTTTCACAAATGCATTTGCAATGTACATATTTTGGTTCAAATCATTTCAACAGGTCACTTAGCGAGCCTGGTCTGTCACTGACTGTGGTGGAGGATCAGGGCGAGGTCGTGTATGATGTCATAGAAGAGGGCACCACACGACAGATGGGGAAGCTGGTGTCGTCCGATTGGTATTCTTACTGATATAAGGTATGCGTATCTCATATACCTCAAAGAATCATATACTGTGTACTAAGTCGTTTCATTGATATACTTAATATATTACTTTGAAGAAGCGTTTAAAACATAATCCGTCAATAATTTTGTTGAGTATGTATACAACCATGTTTGACTCAGAGACAAGCCAAGTGCAGCGTTCAGTGGCGATGCAGCGTCAGGCGAATAGGTGACATCTGCTATGTGAACGTCACGCACCATGGGGACATTTTCAGCCGAGGTACAGCGCCCAACAATCATCCTGCTGATGAAGAAGAAGGTGGTCCTGAAAAGAAACGTAATATATACATGTATACATGCTTGTAAGAATAACATTTCAATTATTTAATATTTATATATCAACGCGTACGTGATCGAACCTACAACTATTCAGATAAAAACTGTTCTTAGTAACAGATTGGTTTCAGTACCGGGATCGACAACAGACATGTTTAAAAAATGTATTTCAAGGATAATCGTTTTATTACATGTATACATTATTACAAGTATATAACAAGATCAAATTGTAATATTTCCGAAAGAAATGTTATTCGTAACAGATTGGTTTCAGTACCGGGATCGAGATATGTTATAAAAAATATGTTCATAAAAAATGTGTTTCCATGATAATCGTTTAATACAGATCAGACAAGGAGCCGCCCGTTATGACAGTGTATAATCCGATTTGTACTCCGCCGTGTGATGCGTCTTCGACAGAGGGAATCGTTCCAGACATGTGAGTAGCGGTGTTCATTTTCTGACCTATAATTCGTAATATCGATGTTTCTGTAGGATCTTGTGTCGTCTGAACGACGGCGAATGTCTAAATTTACTATACAAACAATACAAAGCAATATCATTGCGGAATAAAAGATCCTAGATCAGTGTCTACCGCCAGCCAGTACGGACCAACAATGACACAGAGTCTTAGTCAGAGTGCAAATCACATTTTTATCTCATTTTAATCTATTATTTATCTCTGATAAGAATAGTTACTCGATCAAACGTACCAATGATATTCATCATATATATATACATGTATGTATAGTTCTGATTTAGGTATTATTATTTATCCAATATTATTTTTCAGAATATATTATTTTTATATCCTTGATAAATATGTTTTTTTAACAAACGGAGAGAAATTGACATTTTATTTATTGGTACAATCTGCACATACAGGGAAAGCCACATACACAAGACAATGCCTCCCCACGCAGATCTCCGGAAAAACAACAATCCACAAAACATAAGGCACTAAAGGAGGTCAAACGGTACACATATTAAGGAACTGAGGCGCAAGGAGACACATAATATAATATATATGATTATGTGTTCGTGTAATTTTAGGATGGCATAGGCGTTTAAATTATAAGGCTGGTCGGGAGTCGCTGCAGCTGTACGTGCCGAGTTATACATTGTGTAACATATGTGGTATATTTCCAGTGTTGTTTCAATGAACAGTTTTCATGTATTTGTTTAATTTATATGGTTGAATATATCTTGTTTGTTTATATTTCTTTAGTTATTGTGTCGTGTTTTATTATGTTTTACATTTATATTTTGTTTAATACATTATTCATTGGCACAAATTCTTGTTTTAAGGAACACGAAAAATCGGTCAATGGCGCTACCGGGATTCGAACCCGGGTCTACGGATTGCCGGTCAAAGTCAACCGTACAAAAGTTATTAGCACATTTTCACAGTTGATTACTTGTATATATTGATCACATGAATTTATTTGACACAACTGTGTTATAAATCAGGGGTCGAAACGTCCAATACAAATCAGGGGTCGAAATTTCTAAAGGGTCGAAGTGTTTTATGGGTCGAAGTGTCGTGGGGTCGAAGTATTTAGGGGTCGAAGTGTCTAGGAGCCGAAGTGTCGAGAGGTTGCGATTGCCATAATGATCTCTATGCGATTCTGACGGCACCGTTACAAAATGGCGGGCAATGAAATGTTGATCGATATTGAAAATATAACGCTTTATTTTGTACGAAAAAGGTCTCTAAAATCTCAGTTTGACATTTGTGAGGAGCAAAATGAAATTCCTTATTATATTGGCCAATTAGTTCATGTGCTTTTGCGTTGCAAATTATCCGAAGATGCTTTGAAAAGATTTAATTTAAAACGATCGATTCTCCAGGGACACCCAGCTTCCCCAAACCTGTTAGCTAACATTAAACGCCAAATATGCTCATCGTGCGATGTCACATGTTCAGTGAATATAGGTTTGGATGCAAAAGGGCAGGATAAGAAAACGGAATCGAATGATAATGATGTGATTTCCACATGTACCAGTTCTGAATTCACCAATGAAACAAAATCGGAATATGTAAGAATAGTAATATATATATACTAATTAATATAATACTTTGACCAAATCTGTTTTTTCATGCGGATAAGAAAACTGAATGGGCTCAAAAAATAACAAGTCAAGTCCAACTTTATTTATTGTTGGATAGTTTACATAGTAAATAACTTGAGCTATATAGTTAACTATCCGAGTACCCGAATAATCGCGAGTCAAAGCAAAATATCCGACACAAGTACTCGCTAATGCCGAGATCGCTGGATCACGATTCAATTGCAAAATTTTATCAAAGAATGAAACAAAATGATTTAATTCAATGCCAGCAAATATTGCAATCTTTTTAACATAAATAATAATTAATGCATTGTTTATCCGAAATGTTCGAAAATCATTACACTGTTGCAACCAGAAGTCGATTCATGCAGAGCAAGCATTCAAATAGTTGTGCGGTGTTCAAATGAAGAATGCTGTCTCTGAAGGTTTTGACGATTTATAATGTTTTAAAAATTATACACATTTAGAAATTAGAAATAAAATGTCAGAGCACATAAGAAATTATAGAATTTAGAAAGAAGAACTATGCTATTAAATGAAAATGCAAAATTTCATGTAGAGCTATCATAAATTATCGTCTGCATTAAATGTCAACATGGCATCATCATCAACAAAAACATCAAATCCAGGGTATAGAAATGCCCCAGCAACGTATACTTCTAAAATCTGGAAATATTTCGGGTTTGCTCTTCATTTACTTCCAGAATGTGTATTGCTTTATACCTAGTGAATCGTGAAACGATTCGTGGATCGCTAGGCAAAGATCGCGATTTGAATCGGATCGCCTTTTGTCTGGTGATACACAGCCCTATTTACTGACGTACATAAATAGGTTAAATAACACATTAGAAGCAATAACTCATTAGAAGCAACTGCTATTCTACCAAATTGGCATTTTATAGTTGCAGTTTAACAGAGAGAACTATGATCATACTCATAGACATTCCTGTTCAATTCTGTTTTTCAGACCTTACTTTCTATTCAGTTTCTTTTACTGACTGTATTTGGTTATTCTAGGAATAAAATTGATGTTTTCAAAATCTGTGACGGCCAAAAAGAAAGTAACTATATAGAAGATATCAAATGATTTGTATTACTATTGTATTACTATTACACAATAGCAGGACTATTGTTGCATTGTCCAATGACCTTTCAGAGATCATAAATCACCATTTATGTAGTGTTTTTTTAAAAGCATGTTCATTAATACAGTCTTCACAATATTTTGTTGAAGGACTTGCCCATTCGGGCCGACAGCTTGCAATTTCCACTTGCCCGAATTCACTTTCACTTGTCTGAAAAGAATAAAATTAACAGCACTGTCAAAATAACAAAGAAACATGATGTTTTGATGGTTGTTTTGATTTGTAAAATCGGAAACCAAGACTGATAACCATAGCTGACAAAAAATGAAAACTAGTCAAACTATTGCGTACGTACTACGTCATCAATTTTTGTGACAGCCTGGATAAAAGCTAGTCAGACCGGACCACAAACACGACTTGCCATTTTGGATAGACAAAATGGATTTTTTACTTGTCCGACAGTAATTTTACTTGTCCCGGGCTTCGGGCAAGTGGGTTATCGTGAAGACTGTTAATACAACTAAAAAAGGGGACAGAAATTCATAGAATCAAATCATATTTTGCATAATATAATTATTATATAATTAATACATTCTGATTTTCTTTGTTATAGAATGATGAGCATTACTTGTCTGAAGACAAACAGTTTTACAACATTTTTCTGTCAGTTAGAATTCCCCATGTATCGACATGTTGTAAAAAGGCAGAAATTTGTGTTAACATCAAACCAACAAACAAGTTGGCTCCTCGCTGGCTCAGTAGTCCAACTAAGCAAGGACCCATGGAGTTGGAAGATAATATTATTCATCCTCGAATGAAAGGAAACACAGGTTGTATATACTTGCAGATTAGGCCTAGAAAATTATATTAAGTCCCAAATCAGTTACAGTAAAACCTCACTTAAAGACCAGCTCAAATAAGAACAGAATTTTCAAGTCCAATTTCTCTGTTTAGCTCTTTAATCAAGCTCTATAAAATACCAGTTTTCAAGATTCCCAAGGGTGGTCTTATTATAGAGGTTTTGCTGCATGTCACCTGATTATTGAGACATTGCAGTCTGTTTGGTTCTCCAGCCAGTCTCGTCAGTCCTTAATCAGATTGTTTAGTATTTCCTTTTTTATATCTTTAACTTCAATTTCTATACCTGACTAAATATTTGGAGAACCTATCAGGTGTTCAAACATATTTGGTAAATTTTGGCATTTTATTCTGTTTTAAATTTCCACACCATTTAGTTATTTACTATTCTGTACATATTACATAGCTTCTTTCTGATTATATCTAGAAGTTTACAATTTAACCAAGGTTTACATGATTCCTTATCTTCATATTTGCATTGTGTGTATACATTTATATTTCAGTTTCTAAGATGGTGACCTTGTTGCATCCTCCGCGACTTTCAGCCTCTCAGAATAGTGTTGGAAATGGAGAATTTGTGTTTCTTAAATGTTTGTATTCGTATTTATTGACTTATTAACAATTACATGATCATTATGTGTCATTTCTTAGCCACACCTGAGCTTCATTTTACAATTAATTTAGAAAAAAAACTATACTAAGGCCATCCTTGTTTGCAGTTACCCGACCGACTCGTGAAAAATGTTGCGTCTCCATTTATTTTTATCATTGATGAAAAAAATATTTTTTCGGTCTATTTTTCCTTGTGCGTAGAAAAATCATAGAATGTTACTACAATTGAAGATGAGACAAAATTGAATGAACACTTTATATTCCTTTTATATGGAAATAAATGGATAAGCCACAACATGGGAGGAAATGATACATACAATACATCAATACAGAAGGATAAAGTGATGTAGATCCCATTGGTATCTTTGGGGTTTTACCAATTTTTTCGAGAGTATTTCACTCAATCCAGCTTGTTGACCAAGTCACGAAAGAATGTTCGCTTGCTTTCCAATGAAATTTGTATGTAATCCACTACAACTTGTTTATCAGTGTGTGGAATCTTCCACTTTCAGCTCATTCCACCTTTTAAACACAAATGTCTATTATAAAACTTGTGCCAATGTATCAGATAAGTGTGAAATGTGAAATTTACTATATTGAGTAATTGAGTGCTAGGCTATTCTCTGTTTTTAACATGTCGTCCTTTAGTTCCCAGCAACCTTATTCATAAACATTATAAGACTGAAAATCAGACTTAGACTTCAAACTCTTTAAAGTTCTTTTTGTTCCATCATTTTTATAACCATGCAGATTTTAATAAAAATTGGCCAAAGCGTGCACTGGGTAACAACACTTATTCAAACAAAATTTCATTTGTTTAGACAAAATGAAAACAAAATGCTGGTAGATAGAACTGTTGCAGTGTAAGTCTGAGTTTGTGAATAAGATCCCTGTGGTTTCTAGTCCTGTGATGCCAGCATATTAGTTTGTGTTGTGATTTGTGAATCAGACATGAGTTCTGTACATTTTCAGTGCAGAATACAACTTCACGTCCTGTAAGATTGGATGAGTGTTTAGTGCACCCTGATTCTTGTCCCAAAGGTTTGCCAGGAAGTCAACTATGTAGTAGTACTGTGAAAAAAGGGTAACTATTAGTTATGTTATCGCTGTGTTGCTTTTCAATGATTTACTGGTTTAAATGGTTCAAGCAGCTTTCATCATCTATAATTATATTGTTATGACTATAAGCAGTGAGTGAACACGACATCAGTAAATGTCACATAGTTCTAGAAAAATGCAGGAGTTCATGTGAATCAATTATAGTAATGTTCATATCCAAACACAACATTTTGAACCACATGATTCTGGCTGAATGGTTTCTCTAAATTATAGGTAATTTGGCTATAAAATCAGTAAATTCCGGTCCAAAAGTATCAAAATGACGCTTGAGATTACTTAGTAGAACCCCTGTAATATTATTTTGCATGTAAAGACTTATGTATAGTATCCGAATACCTATCCATGGTTGATGGTTTACCAACTAGTAAGAACCTGATCTTCTGCAAGCAACTTACAACCTTCCCAAATGAATCAGAAGACAAATGACTTACATTGGATATCGTCTGTCAAATTGTCATGGAGTACACATACCTTTCCCGGGGTTCAAATCTCCATCCCCCAGATTGGCAGGTGTGTGCTATACCCACTGAGCTAACTGGGCCGGCTGTCATCTGAATTCTGTTATAGCAATGTTTATGTATAAAAATGATTAAAACTTTGGTTTGACTCTTTGAATTCAGTCATTATACCAACAATAGATTTGGCAAAGAGGCAAATTTTAAAGTACAAAATATTGTTAACTTGTTAATAATCTATAACTCAAATATAGCTACATAATACTTGCTAAATGTTTGAATTTGTATCTACTATTTTAAAGGGGTTTATGTGAATCGCACAGGAACATGATGTCTGTCTTAGCAAGTGATACTGCAATAATGCCAGTGACGTTGTGGCCGGGAGAATGTGCAGCATTTTGTTACTCCATAAATGTTTCAGTTTGTGAACAGAGTTATACAAAAGAGGTAAACAAAAACTGTGTTATTTTTATGCCCCCTAGTACTTTGTCATGTACTGACAGGTTTTAACATAACATGTGTTTGGCTCATAAAGGCGACGTGTCCTTAATGCAATACTCACGTCCCTACCTCAAAAGTCAAGGTCACACTTAGAGTTTGATCATTATGGAATGCTGTATATATGTTCATAGTGTATAGGTGGTCGTATCCGGGCTGTACTGAGGGATTTAAAATAACTTCGCGCATGCGTTCATCACATATTCACTAGTAAAATAACACATGACGTGATGTCACAAATATGTTGCACTAATGGCTGCTTCTTGTATGCACAAAAAGTTGTTTTAGCATTAAGGTGTTTATTTGTAGTTTGTGATACAAATGAAATATTTTTACAAAACAGATTTTTCTGTTATGACATTACATTTTGTAATCATTTTTCTCTGAATGGTGTATGTTTCAGTGTAACCTTATGTCACTGAATACACATACTTATAATGATGCAATGTTCTGTTATTACGTATGGGTTATTGTTCTGATTACTTTTCAATTATAGGACATAGCTGTTGTTGCTACTTTGAAATGGACTGCTCCAAGTTTCCAAGGTAACGAGGACACCTCATCATTGACTACTGTGTATAGGTACGGATAAGGCTCTGTGTATTCAGCAATAATTGAGAAGTCATCTTGTTGTTAAATTTCCAAAGAAGTGCTGGGTTAAGTTGTTCTGGTATTATTATATTTAGGTGTTTGATACTTGAGTGTAGTACAATGTATATGTTTTGATATTTTTCTTCATTTGATTATTTTTTATGAAATAAGGTTTTAAAAGAGAAGGAACAAGTTGCAACAGGGAACACCACAAGTTTAATTGTATTTGTTAAAGTCATGTTGAGAGTTTAAAGATGTTCAACATGGCACAAAACTGCTTAACTTAAAAACTAAATAATATGATCAATTAAATAACTATGCTAGAAAGGAATAAATTTATATACATATATAAAGATGTATCACCAAAATTAAGGAGCAAATAGAAATACGCAGTTTAAAATTAACCAATGTGCCCCTTCTAGTTTTATTTACACAAAGGTGGGCACATAGGTAGAACCACTGACCTTCTGTAAGCCAGCTAGATAGCTTCTTCATGCACAGATTTTGCATCTTAGGTGGGGTACGTACGGCAGCGGTGAGGGGCAAGTGGTTTGAAGTTGGCAACCATAACAACTGTACCCTCCCCCTCTTTTAATTTTAACAAATGATATAAAGATATTTAAATTGATTATTGATATATCTGTTAATCCAGTTATGAAATATTGAAGAACAAATGATCAGCGTACCTTGTTCAATGGCTTTCAGAGTACATAATGTGAAGTTGAGAAGAGGTCTGTTTGTTGTGTCGGCTGCATGTGAGGAAAAGTCGGTGAAAAAAGGCAAAAGGTGAGGGTCATGGTTTTTATTACTAAAACATGTGCTTTTGTTAACAATTATGTTAATATACATTTAGCTCATAATTGACTGAAGGAAGATAGCGTATTTTGTATAAAAAAAAGAAGGGGAGTATACTGGAGTCGCTCAGTTACTTGGTTTGGTTGGTTGGTCGGTCAATGAGTTGGTTGGTCAGTAAGTGGGTAGGTTTTTAGGTGAGTGTTGTGGATTTGGTTGATTCATAAAAAGACTTGAGGAGCAAACTACTTTTACAATCTTCCATGAAATTTCACACAAATAATCTACATGATGAGGTCTAGTGTGAGACATATTTTCTTATCACATTCAAGATGGCTGACCAGTGGCCATCTTGTATTGCCTAAAAAATGTCTGACAGAGTTGTATTGTGGGGGTAGTAATCACCTTCAGTGATAGCTCTAGTTTTACTTGATGTGTATAATCTGGTTTGATCGAGATTATTGTTGATCAAATGAGGTATAATAGTTTTCACATTATTCCTTCACCAAAGAGCTTTTTTCATTGCAGTTTTACCGTGACCTACACAATACATAATGCATTGCAAGACTTTTTGTCTGTAAAACTTCACTGGAAGCCAGCCATTCAAGGTAAACAACTGTTTTCAAAGTTTGTATGTTTTAGATATTACCACGAACAACCTTTACTTACAGTATTAAAACATTTATCTTGTCTTTAACCTTATTTCAGAACTGACTATTTCAGATACAGAAATTCCCTCTTTGTCGGCAATATTTAAAAAAAATATGTATCAAATATTATTATCAATAAAATCAAATAATTTGGAATATGAGGCCAAACTTCAGAAATGACAAAAACGTTTCTGAGATTTAATTTGCCTCATTAATGGATTAGACTACTTAACTAATTTTTGTTTTGCTATACAGTGCTTATACGTTATAGTTATATTTTATTCAGTTTTTCAAATAATGACATATATTAGGGAAACCATCCTCGGTACCCAGGCTATTCATAACATATATGATACCCTGGGCAAATTGGCTAGCTAAACTTCGTAATGCATGAACATTCATTAGCATTTCACTGCCAATGAAATGGACGATAACATTAAAAAAGGAATCTCCTTTTTAAAGAGCTATTGATGTCCTGCCTAACACAATTTGAAAGCTGCGTTCTCATTGGATCGCTCAGAACACCAATTTCATCCGTAACTCCTCATCAATTTCCGTATCGCATGAGGTGTGTGTCATTTGGCCACTCAAGCGGCTGGATTTCACCTAATTTATTATGAGTACAAGATTTTTACATTCAGTTTGCCCAGGGTATCATACATGTTATGAATAGCCTGGGTACCAAGGGAAACATGCTTTCCTCTTTTCTCATTTTCATTGCTGAGTAAATATATGTATACATTTAAACAGGGGAATGTAATGAAGCATCTCGGAGAAATTTTGAGAAGTTAGAAAATCATTTGATATGTGAAGATCCGTGTATTCAACTTGGGTAAAAAGAAAATGAACAGTGTTGTAAAGCTATGTCTACTTGTGATTTAGTTCACATTTTGTAGTGTTACATTGTAGTAAGTTTTATCTTCTGTTTTCTTTGATTTAGTTTCTCACTGTCTTTAGTTTCACAAAATTTCTTAAGTTGAGAAAAATTGTCAAATTTAATTTTCATTATTGCTCATTTCAATTTTTGTATGACACAAATGTTATTCAACAAACAGTGAGCAAATGATAAGGGTGCTTGCAATACTATTCCTGTTTTATGCCCCCCCCCCCCGATACATGGAGGCACATGAAGAGTTGCTTCTGTCCGTGTGTGTGTGTATGTGTGCGTGCACACGATTTCAAAATAACTTGGCACATGTTATGAACATAAATAAGATGATGTGTTGCGCCTCCTAGATTCAAGGTCACTGTTATTAAATAGAATTTTCTTGTCTGGTCTATAACTTCATTATTAACTAAGTCTGAGTTTCAGTCTTCAAATGTTTGTGAATAAGGCTCCAGGTCAAGTTTGATTTTATTTTCAATCCACAAATTTTTGGAGGAGTTTTGGCTATTTTTTGACTTGAAAGTGCATAGTGAGGACATCCATGTCGTATAGACACATCTAGTTTAATTTAATCTTTTGATTGTCACAGCATTCATTTACTCAAAATGTAAGTTCTTGAAGTTGTGAGTATTAGACAAATCTTGAGAAATTTTGTGAAGTTGGGACATAATTTTATAGTTAGCTTGTCATTTACTGCTGTGAGACCTAGATTGCGATAAACACTTGCCGGTGGGGGGGGGGGGGGATTTGGTGGAGATGATCTGTGGGTGACATTTGATTTGTCAAAGACATGGCCGCCAAGGGTTGTTTGACTTGAAAAGCACAATGCAACATACAGTAGAACATTTTTTTGTGATTTTGGCCCAAAACAATATATTATTTGCTATTTAATTTTAAATTCTATGCAGTCATAAAGATATAGCAACCACAAAAAAACATTATACAGTGTGTGGGATCAGGTTACAATCATGGAGCCTTCTGTTTGTTGTAAAGTTTTAGCTTTTTTGTGCTTTAGTTCTTTTTCTGTGTCATTTATTTCTTACAGTAACAGACTTGTTATCTTTTGTCGTGTGTTGTGTGTCATCAACAATTAGCTTGTTAACTCTCTAGAGGTCACATCTTTTATCTGATCTGCATGAACCTTAGTCAGAATATTTTTCTCAATGAAATCTGGGTCAAGTTTAAACTGGTTCAAAAAGTAGGTCATTAGGTTCCAGTATAGAAAAACCTTGTTAACACTCCAGAGGGCACATTTTTTACTTTATCTATATCAGTCTTGGTAAAATGCTTGTCTCAATGTTTTAATTGGGTCTTCTGGGGTCAAAGATAAGGTCACTCGGTTATAATTATGGGAAAATCTTGTTAACATTCTGGAGGTCACATTTTGTCATTTATATGTATGAGACTTGATGAAAATGTATGTTGTCTAAATAAACTCTAGGTCAGGTTTTAGCTTGGTCATCTGGGGTCAAAAGTAGGTAAACTCATAGAAACTTCTTGTTGCCTTTGTAGAGGTCACATTTTATACCTGAACTACATGAAACTTGATTTAAATGTTTGTCTAAATGAAATACAAATCAAGATCAATGCTGGGATGCAGGGGGTCAAAAAGTAGGTCACCCTGCTTAAACATAAAAAATCCTCGTGGACATTCCAGTAGACATAATTTAAATGTTTGTCTTAATGACATTCAAGTCCAGTTTGGTACCGAGTCACCTGGGGTAAAAAACTAGGTCACAGGGTCAAATCATAGAATGTCCTCGTGGACACAAGATTCGACATTTTCATTCTGAACATGAAATCTCATCAAAATGTTTGTAGTAATGAAAGGCAGTCATTACCTTACTTAGACAATATACATTACTGTGTTTCTCCTCTTATCATTACCTTATTTAGACAAAGTGCTTAGCATCAGAAATCCCTGCTCAGGTTGTATAAATGGTAAGAGATATCTCGACCACTTTATCTTGCATTTGCTGTTGTGTCATCATTTCTTATCAGTGTTGATATCCTTTGAATGTGTTTTCCTATCTACTTTACTAACTAATGCTTTGTGACTCAGGTGAGCAATCTAGGGCCATGTTGGCCCACATGTTTATGCTTATTATACCTCTGCAAATAGTAAGTAAAAAGTGGGAGTATATTCCAGTCATCTTTTGATCAGACATACAGCTGGTCAGTCTGTTAATGAAAGTGCTACAAACTACTTACACACCTTTAAAGGGAGTCCAATGTAACTTTATACAAATGGTCACTATAGGAATGGATGTGCATGGATTTATCCGGGTCAGTCCAATCACTGCGGAGTTAAGTACCTTGAGACTAAAGTCACTTGGAGAAACAGTGTACACTGCCATTATTGGTATAGTCTGTTTATATTTACTTGAGAATGGTTGTAAACAAACTTTGAGGTGGTCAGCCAATGAAAACATGTTTTACAAAATATTGACCTATAGACATCTTGTACACAATTACAGTATTCTCCACTAATTTTGAATTGATAGTACATGGGAGTACCATGTTTCAACTTGTTGGCGTTATATGCATTATTTACCTGTAATATGATGCATCATTGACAGCTCTTATTTCTTCTCACCAATGTATCCCTTCTCCTTCTTCCCTGCCACTTTCTGTCTTTGGAACAAGCTACCAGAACATGTAGTTGTGGCTACCATGCTGGACTCATTCCAGTCCCTCAACCAAGTCTGCATTATGTTTTTATCCTGTTTTTAATCTGCATGTTAGCCACACACTGCACGTACATAGTCACAGGTGTGACAATGCTCCTGAGGGATATAGAACTTTACTGGAGGAAGATGAAGAAGTGGTATTGCTGGGAACTTGGTCACATCCTGTGATAGTTCTAGTTTGTCTTGTAATCAATATTAAGCATTTTATAATTTGTAGATAAATTGATACATTGATTACTGTGAAATAAGGTTTTTGTTTTTTCAGAGTGTGTCAGTATGGGGATGTAGTTCAAGCCAAGATATCGTTCTGTGCATTGTCAACTGGATTGTACGAGGTTTGCTCATTATTATATTGATAACTTGTGCCACATCTGCTGATATTGTTCTGTATGCAGCGACCTTCACCATTATTGTTTGGATAATCACAGAATCTTCAGATCTATCTAGGTTCATGCAAATGTCAATGTAATATTTTTCCCAGTTCAGTTGAATTGAAATCATATTCCAAATGAAAAAGACCATTATTAGTATGTACAGTGGTGTTTTGTAGCTTAAGACAGACCAGGACCCAGGTGCACGAAAAATTTATGTTTCTGCTCACACTCGACTTCAAATTGTTTTTTACCATTTCGAAAGAATTGTTGGAATTTTGTTTTCATTTTAAATGTTTAGCATTAATTTATATTGATATAAGATTGTCCAAAATTGTACAGTGCAGTAAACTATTCTGTAGACAGTAATTAAAAAATAAAAGTTGAACTTAGTATGAATACAAACTTAAGTTCTTCTGTGTCCCAAGGGCCAGTAGTACATTTTGTCGGCATTTTTTATAGATATTTTATGGTATAATATTTGCCACTTCGGTTACTATATAGTTTTTTTTCACTTGAGCAGGTTTGCAAGCATCTGAAGATTAATCTGCGATATTTGATCCCTGGCTCAGACAACACATCACTGGCCAGTCCCGCTAGTCTGTGCTCTTCTGTCTCAGGTAAATATTTCTTGCTTAAACATTATCAATATTTTGTACAGGTTTAGGTTTTCATACTGGTTAAGGCATCCGCCTTGAGAGCGGGAGGTCGAAGGTTGGAATCCTGGTAGGGGTCCATTCTTATATGGACGGTTGGTGAGCCGCCAGCTAGTTAAATAATGGTTACAGTGTGCCTACCTGCCTGGTGTCTGGCATTAAAGGATAGGAACCGGGTAGTAAATGTGCTCAGAAAGTTGGTGTCTCATACATCAGAAATGACTGGCCCTTTAAGTAGGGGTGACACTATTATAAATACAGACTTTCCTAAATAAACATTAGGAAGCAGCTTACAGTTGTGTGGTTGGTCAGTATGATGTGTGGTTGGTCAGTATGATGTGTGGTTGGTCAGTATGATGTGTGGTTGGTCAGTATGATGTGTGGTTGGTCAGTATGATGTGTGGTTGGTCAGTATGTTGCAAAGTGCCCTTGGTTTTAGACAAAATGAGTGACTGGCATAACTACTTTCTTGTCTTAATGCAGATTCCAATGAAATGATATATTTGTGATAAAAAAATTGTACATAAATAATACTTAAATATTTTTCAGGTAAGTCTAAGTGTTTCATTGATAAGAGCTTTTGAACTAAAGCAGAATCTGTATGCTGGCATTGTTGGATTGTCTGGTCTGAACTGCTTACACATTTTAAAATGAAATACAATACAACTACAAACTCAGGGGCTCCACTAGGTGCTGATCTCAAAGGTCATTTTGATAATTATTGACATGATTTTGCCAAATTGTCTATAATGTAGGGAAAAGTTGACCCTTAAGTCAGAATACTGAGGGTCAAAATGTGGCTTTTTGGAAATTCTTGGGTTCAAAGGGTCAACTCCAGGGTCAAGTTGAACCCCTGAAACTCATGATCACCTTAAAGTGTTGATGTGTATGACCAATTTTATAGGTCAGTTGTCACATTGCTGTGTAAAGTGCACTTTGATCATACCAAGGTGTGTCCTGCATTGTGGTGTGAATAATTTTCATATTTTAAACAAATTCCAGTAAACTGCATATATGAAATTATGTCTGCTTAAGTACTTACCGTTTTCACAGGTAGTTCTAGTTTTTGAACTCTGATGCCAATTTAAATGTATGAGCATGAAAGGGTCAATATGCTATTTTATAATTTAGTTTAACTGTATAATTTAAATGTCAATAATTTGGAGAGATTTAATCTTTCATTATTTTCCAAGCTTTAAATACATTGCAACGTCTCAGAGCGGCCCTCTCATCAACAACATTTTCAAGTCTTTCCGTAGTTAACATTTCTGTCATTGTAACCTCTAGAGCAACAACTCCTTAATTACAGAATGAGATATATATGATGATAACGGTACATAGTCGTATATTTTCATCAAAATATGGTCAGTCATAAATATGAGAAAATTGGAGATAATTCCATTCATACAGATGTACTCTACATCACTGCATTGTCACTTTTCTTACATGTTCTCGAAACCTTTATATACAGTATACAGAATACAGTGTTTCCCACCTAACATAGTACTGGAATGTAACCAGGAAAGTACTGGTTAGGTGCCAGGAAAATGGTAACTGTACGATAGGTCTCATTGGCACTGTGCAGTAACCGTCTTTGGCTTCAAAAATTGTCTGTTTGATCTATACTGCTATACTGGCAGGTAAATTTCCCCCTTCGGTTTCAAAAAGTATATTTATGGTGTGCGGGGGACATACCGGGTCGACCAAAATACCATAAAGTGCATTATAAAATGTGCGCGTCGACGGGCGACCTCATAAACAGTAATACCAAACCAACCAGTAGTCTGATACAGGTATTTTCAATTCTTACCTATGTGCCGAGTTATCACAGGAAATACCTGTATATCAGACTTATGTTTTGCAGTTCCATGAAACTTTTAAAAATGTTATAATGCAGTGTTTTAGAGTACATCTGTATGAAGGCATCAACTCAAAATTATAACTTTTTATATTTTGACAAAAAAACCTACCTTTATATACTTGATAGATGATCACTTTGGATTGAGTACAGAGTATCCGTTGCGACCTCGCAGTGAAAGTGGTTCTTCATTCAGTGATACACGTCACTATACTACGGAAGAGAAAAGATTATCAAATAAATCTTTCAACTTTGGAGATCTTCAAGATCGATCACCATCGGAAACAGAACTATTTGTTAAACCTAGGTTAGTGATTATTTAGGGTAACATTATGATTGTTTAACCTTCCAGTGTGTTTGCCGAATCTATCCTGCTGTTGTATCTTTTGTATCCCCCTGCCATTTGAAGTGGCTAAGGGCCATTAATAGGTTCCCTTGTCTGTCCACTGGTCCGTGTGTCAGAAAAATTGGTTTCCAATCAATAACTCTTGAAAAGATGGATTTTGATCAATAACTCTTGAATGGAGTTATGGCCCTTTTTCGACTATAAATTTGGTTAACAATTATCATTGGTTGAAAAGTGCATAGCGGGAGGATGCATGTCCTATAGACACATCTTCTTAAAGACAGACTTACAAAATCATTTAAGACAGGAGCACTTACAACTCAGTTGTAATATAAATAGATGCTTCTGCAAGTCCACCTGTGAACGTAGCGGATCAGTGGTCCAGTGGTAAAACGCTGGACTTGTAATCCAGGGATCGCTGGTTCGATTCCCCGCTCCATCACTGACCGTACTAACAGTCTTTCGGACGAGACTTTAAAAACCGAGGTCCCGTGTATGATGCTTTACATCGAGCACGTAAAAGAACCAGGGGTGCTTCTGGAACTGGGGCATCTTCTGTATCATGCACTATCCTCCAAATCTAATATGACTAACATTCTTCCGGAGGCGTCGCCCATGTGGGAAACCGGTGGCGACGATAAATAAAAGCATATACAACATCCACCTGTGTGAAAACTGTACTTGTTCTAGTCAATTTATATCTGGTATAACATACTGTTCTATTACCAGTGGAGGCATTTGTAATGTCTTGGAGTACATTTGATTATGCAAGTTTTATAATCCATTTTATAAATATAGATATGGCGAATGGTTGGATTTATGTTTGTCTTATTTCAGACCTAAAAAAAAGAGTTGATGTTATTTTGATAAATTGTAGAATTGTGGAAAGTATCTTCAGTTATTTAAGAGAACAACAACAAAATGTTGTCATCCATCAGGTACTTATTGATGTTATCTTAATGTTTTTCAGGCTGGACAAATCACCTGTTTTGCCTAGAAGAGACCCCAAACTTGGAATGATGTCGGCAGCAAAATATGAACAAATGTTACTTAGTCCCGGAAATTTCATAAAAAATAGTTGTCTTGTTCGAGTTGAATGAACAGTGTAAAGAAAATGTTGTGTATACTTAACTACATGTACTTACTGTACACATAGAATATCAATGTTTTCTCTTGTGCAAACATCTTCAAATGTATGTAACTATTATATGGAGTACATCTTACAACAGTTCTGGTTGAAAGAGTTCACTCAAAATTTTGTACTTATAGAATCTTCACTACATTATGATGAAGTCATCTGAAATGATGAACGTCATATTTGAATCATATATGTTATAGCTTTCTGCAATAACAATACTACAGAAGATGCATCAGGTAGCTTTTTTAGAAATTATTGTACTGTTGGGTAAGCTCTTGTTTGGACATGATGATATTTTTGGGACTTTACATGTTGATTTGTTTTTAACCAGGTTTTCAGTCGGTCGTGCGGGCGTCAAACTGGGGGTTCCGGCGAATAACTTGGTTATTAATAACTAGGTTGCCCATTTCTTGTTATTGAATTAAATAGTTATAAATACAGTCGGACCTCGTTTATTTAACAACCTTCTATCGGAATGCTTGGTATTTTCCGAAATAAATATCAGGCCTCGATGTGTCTTCTTATGCACGTCGAATTGAAATGGGCTTTTCAAAACCCTGTATTATTCGAAATAAAATTTCCGACACGATGAATTTGAATGGACGAGGTCCGACTGTAGTTAGTTTTTTGCTGTTGCAATGTCTTGTGTATAGTTTTATTATCTTCACTGTTTTCACATACATTTAATATATAACATGTTTTTGAATCATTGTTGTATGTGACGTATGTAGCCGAGGCTTTGGTTGTGTGTCTCTCCTATGTATTCACCCTTCCACATTCATATTCATGATGTATCTTCATAATTGTTGCTCATATTGAACTGAATATTTTTGATTGTTTGTATTCAATCACAGTTGCTTTTGTTAAATGTTGTAAAAATCAGTCTGGTAACTTATTTCATACTTACCACTTTTCAAGCTCCTACTGTATTTCTATAGACATGCACAGATGAAGAGGCGGGACCCCCTGACATATTGGCAAAATAAGGTTGTCCATATCTTATCCTAGGTCAGGGGGTCCCAAATCCAAGGGCCTCACTGTCCAAAGGCCGACTTAGATCTGCCCGACCAGGAACATAAATTGCTGGATCCACACATGATAGATACAACTTTTCACGTCTGTGACATATATGCCTGTATAGGACTTTACAGACCTCTGACTTTCTGTGGTACATTTATTCAATTTTCTGGTAAAAATATTGTGGCACATTTTGTGGGGATAATATTTTATTGATTTTTTTTGTTTGTTATACAAGATTAATGGTTCTAAATCTAATGTAATGTAAGGTATACATCATTAGTAAACTGAATAAAACTGATTATACTTACTTCTATTGTTTATAATTCTTATTTGCTCAACATGGTTGATTGTTTTCCTGATTTTTGCATGGAAACTTTTTCGAAACTGAATCTTCACGAACTAATGCTTTATGTGAAATGAGTTAGAGAATTAAATGCAATAAACTCCTTTCCAGGGAGACACAGTGGTCTATGGGGAGCTCCTGATCCAAAGGTCGTGAGTTCTATCCCTGCGATGAGCGGTGATTTTTCACAAGCTTCACAATCCTTCAATTTGGTATGAGTACTGATTAGCAACCCAGGAAGCAGTCATCGAGAGTGAAATGGATAAGTTGTAAGAACTTGTTTCACAATCAAAGTAAAATAAATAAGTTTAAACTATTGTAAAATGCTAGCCTCTAAAATAGACTGACGGAAAGTAATCTGGTTTTAGAATGTTTAAATGTGCTGTTACATTTATTCACCCTGCCATTCTGTGTCAGTCAGTTTGTGAAAGGATTGCTCGTCTGTCCTCTGGTCAGTCTGTTTTCATTTTGTTGTTCCCGCTGTAACCTCCTAATGCAAGGGTATATTTTCAAATAAATTGGCACAAATATACCATATCAAGAGTGTATGTATGTTCTGTAATGTTCGTTTGCAAGAAACGATTTTCAAATACCTTTGCTCAAATGTTAACGACATCATGGCGACGGTCATAGGCTAAGGTACGTTAGGGTTAACCTTTCATGTCAAATGTCACTTATGCGGTGTATATTTAGGTTCATAGCTTTGAGGTTTAGGTCACTCTGTTACTTTGCATGTTTGGGACTTCGAGTCTTTGAAAACAGTTATCAAACCCTGATAAAGCGAAATAACATGTGTATGCTTATGAAACATTGAACTTTGAGTCTTGGGTAAATCGTAACCGCATATTAATAACACACACAAGCGTAAATGCACACATATATTTTCTACATATAGTATATCAAATCATACGATATAATGTGTCATATAAACAATGCAGAAACAAATTCTTGTTTTTGTTCGACACATTACAGCAGAGATATTTACTATCATCCCAGTATCATATTGAATACTTGTTTTGCATGTCTCTGACATCACATGAAGTATGTATAATACTCGTATGTGTAGCACTGGCTGATAGCATTGCACGTCACGTTGTTTCCATTTGTGTCGTAATAATACAGATGACACCGTTTACTTATGAAGTTGTATGTGGCCAAAAGACAAGTATTTTTCACCCCACAAGCTTTACCTAGTTGATTCGTGCACATGCGAATACATTTTATGTTATTAACGTCAGTTGCAGTCTGCAAGAGTGAGAACCCCAGTATCACGTCTGAGTTTGACTTCACCATTACCATCGACCGTGGAGACTCTAGGAATGTCTGACATCCTTGAAATTCTGATCATAGAAACATGAAAAAAACATGTTTTAATCATACATAATTGACATGACATACGTTTTCTTGAATATAATGAAGTATGCGGGCTCTGTATACCTTTGAACTAACTAATCTGATTACACCAAAATCTGAACGCTTATTGACGAATTTTATTGAAATCTTACACAGATAGCATGTCAATTGTAAATACATAATTTGAAGCAATATCTAACCCTCGGTGGTGTTTTATTTCTGTAGGACCGCTTATAATGTGTAAGTCGAGGTATTCCAGTACAAAGAATGCTTGTTGGAGACAAAAATGTCTAGTGAACGCGGATTGGAATATCTGGAATTACTCTGACCGCAAACTCGTTATCTTGGACCCGAACCTCTATACAACACAGTTCACTAGACTTTGCAATAATGTTTAAAATTGCTAATAAATCAAGAGCCAACGAGAGAAGCGAATCCCCTTAACCCATTAACCCCTCTTAAATCCAATGTAAATGCATCGGGCATTACGGATTATGCAATGATTATCATACACTGGGTTTCCCCACTACAACAGTAACGATTGTTATTAGTAATAACTAGATTAATGCCTTCCTCAATGCATTTGATTAAAACAATAATGTAGTGAAACACAAAACAAACTCATTGTATGTATTGCATCTCTAAATACAGTGCCCGTTCATTTCAGCCATTGACAATAACGAGGAAGACATTTAGCAACAACTCTCTCATTTATGTTTTGAAATCGAGCCGTCATGGTACTATATACACCCCTATGCAACAACTGATTAAGTAATAACCACACATATGCCTGTGGAAACACTGCCTTCATCGTTGATCTCCATTACTTCAAATATAAATGACACAAACATAGCATTAAACAAATTACCGACTAGGTCACATGTAGGTGCCACTGCGTCCCAATACCCGTTCGCACCACAAGTAGTTGTACTTGCTCCATTGAGCGTGTATCCAGGATAACACGAATAAGTCGCTTGGTCACTATACAATGTGCTGGACGGCAGATTAAACATTCCATACGCGGGATTTGAAAGACCACCACAGTCGACAAGGTTACATACAGGAGTAGCATTACTCCACAAACCAGTTGCACCACAAGTTGATGTCGCCGACCCGGACATGACGTACCCAGCGTTACATGAATATGTTGCAATAGCCCCTACCAATGTGCCGCTTGGATAATCGACCAAACCATTTGTCGGGGGAGTTAAAGAAGAGCCACAGTCGGCAATGACACAAATTGGAGCAGAACTGTTCCACGAACCACCTGCACCACAAGTTGATGTCGCCGACCCGGATATAATGTATCCAGCGTCACATGAATATGTTGCCATATCGCCCGTTGTTGGTGTAACAGGAACATTGACTGAACCATTTGTTGGGTGTAGTAGTGGGTCACAACCTAACGATTAAAACATGTTATTATCCCATAATATTTCAAACATGACATAATACGATAATACAAAATACATTTACCATACAAATGAAATCATTCTAAAAGTTGACTGAAATACAAAAGCATGTAAATTAAACAGCGCATCCTTACTATTCATAATTAGGTTGACACATACAATTTTATGCCCTGTTGCTGTTGTTTAACTTAAAGCCTAGCATGCCAAGATAGCCATTAAACCTTAATCGATCTAAGAAATATATTTCCATATAATGAGAGGGCTTTAATATATCATTAATTGAAATTCACTTGTACAAAATGTATTACCCCAGGTAGTACACGAGAATACCACGACAACACCAGGGTCTGTGGGATCAGTAGAACAACTTCCGCCACAATTTGTCTGATAGACGGAACATTCACCAGGTCCATCAAGGAAGTCTCTGTCATCAGCAATATATGATATGGCACATCCGGTGCTGTTTGATACGGGTATGCAGTAATCTAGGCATGCTATCTTATTAATATCTGATTCCTGCGTGGTCTCCGGATTATTTGACTGTATTTTTCTATAATTTGTTTCTGTCGTTGTATAAGCACCGCAGACTAAAAATAGATCAAAGACAAACAACTACAAGTATTTCATTGTTGAGCAAATCAGAATTCCATAAATATTTGGCATTTAGTTTCACTTTTAATTAAAAATGAAGTTGTTACAGGGAACGCAACATACACAAGACAGTGATTCCTCACACTGACCCCGGGACAACCACGGAAACTTTAAGGGGGGCAACAGAAATGTAACCCAATTACAATACGCTGTTTACAATAACAACCAACTGCGTTTGATAGCCCTTGACTGTTTTCAGTCTGAGTCGTTAATCGGTTAGTGTCTGTGAAGCAATTCCAGACTTGTGTCGACGAATCGTACAAACGGGTTTCTTATGATGCGTAGGAAGCTTCCGCAGAGAGAGAGGTAGAACTAGTTACGAAGAAATGAATATGAGGAAAAGGCAATGACCAAATAGGCTGGACTGTATCCCGAATGACGTAGCTCGGCGATTACAATTTGGAGATATGATTTCTGATTACAAAAATAAAACACAAGAAACAAGAGGGACATGATGACACTGAATCGCTCATCTGGGCGACTGAAACATCTGGTATTATAAAACTGTGTCACAGGGTGCAAACTTTCGTTGAAGTTAAGATTCTCATAAAATTTTGATTTCCAACATGTTAAGAGTAATCACTATGTAGTGTACAAATATCGGGAAGTGACCCGCTCCGACTGGCCGCCATGTTTTTTTAATGAATCACACAATTTTAATCTTGGTAGAGGATCATCAATGGAACATTCGTGTGAAAATATATCGAAATTGGGTCAAACGTTTTTTTCTTTATTTACTTATTTAAGTGTTTACAGTCCACCATACTTTTGATGAATTCACGTATTGTACTCATTGAACAAATTCATATAAGGTTCAGTAATGTCATACTATAATTGATTCCAATAGTTTGTGTAATGTTTTTTGACTTAAGTGTTGTGTTTTTTAGTTGATGACGAACACAACATAATGGTAGAACAAAATCCGAATCATCGTGAGCAAGAATAACTATGTAGATAAAAACCTAAGCAGTCACATCATTGAAATCTGTATCGACTGGAACAGCAACAAATGTTTTGTCATTGAATTACCCGGATGAGTGTCATCAATAACCCGGTGCAAGTATCATTTAAAACTCATAGAAATCAAACAATTCATATTGACAGTTAAACTGTTAAAACAAAAAAGTACAAATGTACTCCAATTGAATCTGTCTGCTAATGGAGTTCACAGGTACTGCCAATATTTTCATGCAATTCATATTCAGCAAATAAATTCGCGGAGACAAACTTAAAACATACCATTACGCCAGCTCCGAGCGTAAAATTGACAAACGATGGTATTTGGCGCCGCCTTTAGGCGGGGCCTTTAATGGAATCACGAAATTTTTGAGACTATGGTAGGAATATTACACGTTACTTTTTGTATTTTTATGATTTAGAAATAAAATATTTTTAATGCATTTGTATTGTCGAATAAATGTCTTTTACAAAGTTAAAACGATATGTTTATGATAAATACTTGCTGATCCCCGAAAAATAGGACGATTCTACATAAACAGCATGTGTGTTAGGTGTCGAAGATAAAATAATAAAAACATAATTATAAAAATCTTCATTTTCACTTTACTTAAATCAATATTAACACAGTGGTACTTGTAACGTGGATATTCATGCAAGTTACGGAGTTAAAAAAGGAAATACACACCAATGAAAGTGTGACAATGGACTATTCCAAAACGGACGATTCTACATAAACAGCATGTGTGGTAGGTTTCGAAGATAAAATAAAAAATAGTTAATTATAAAAAACTTCATTTTCAATTTACTTATATCAATATTAACACATTGGTACTTGTAACGTGGATAATTATGCAAGTTACGGTGTTTAAAAGGAAACATACGCCAATGATAGTATGAAAATGGACTATTCCAAAACATTTTCCCGCCATTACGCTATTCCAAACCATTGTGCACCAGTTTTGCGGCGCCCTTGGATGCTTTGCATCAATACATTTCTTGTATTGTTTTGAACAATGAAATCAATGTCCTGAAAATGATAATCTCTATTTTTTACGAACAGCGAAAGTAACGTTCGAGAAAGTAGTTCCAAAATGGCTGCAGAAAGTGAATGTATACATGTAGTCTCTGTGGACAGCATGTCGACGATCTTTTCTATATTAATAATATGAAACATGCAAAAGATTTAGATAATGTTGAATTGTGTTTGATGATGTCTGATGTCGTGTAGTTGACATTTACGAAAACCGCATCACCGTGATTTTAGGTGTAGTTATACACGTACATTGAGGTCCCTTTTCGAACTGTTACGAAAATTGCCGAGATGTTGCGATTGTGACTTCTCAGAAATATGATTGGCTTCAGCCATAGGAATTCAGACCTTCTAAATGTATTACCGCATACACAATTTTCACTAAATTTCTCAAGTTTTGCAATCTATTTGCAGTAAGAACTGTCGAGCTATGTGCAAGTTTGTTAAGTTCTACCTGTTGAATTGCTAACGTCGAAGGTGCGTTTTTAGAGGCTGGAAAATAGAATTCTACCTAGCGCTACGTAGGGAAAGTAGCGGTGTCATTTCTTAAACGCAAGAAACGTAGTCCCTATCTTTAGATGACAGTGGTAGCTTTTGAAAACAAAATTACGTCCATTTGGAACAATAACATCTGGTACGGTGGACGCCATTTTGTTGCTAGTAAGCGTTAAAGCATTTTTATATACGTACCTTTTCTTCCTTAGCTTACTTTCCTCGCTTACTTCCCCTACTTCTAAAGAACGCGCCTCAGATATTTCCAAATGAACGACACAACAAATGGATTAATTCGTGCGAACTCTCAAAGAGACGGAACAGTGTTGTTTTTATTTTTGGAATAAAGATCTTGAAACTTCAAAATGATACTTCATAAAATATATAAAACACTAAATACAAAGGCAGAATAGACTATTCTCGGATTTTCATTTGCGTATACTATGCTCATATTTTGTTCATTTGTTTAATTAACCAAACATGAAAAATATATTTCCTATGGTTAAATCATCACTAATCATGCATTTATAAAGAATGATTTCATAATGTATTAATCCGTATTTGTTGAAGAAAGATGTTTGTACATCATAAAACTTAAAAAAACTTCCAGTTTTTTTAACAATCAGGCTATTTTCAATTGGTTTTACATTGCAATGGCTCTTATTAGAGATGTTTTAGCCAATGTAACAACAATACTGGATAAAGCCAATTCAAACATTTTATGTTCAGATGAGCCAGATACATCTTTAAACAATTAAACATATCAACTCTGAAATTAATCTAAGATGTATGCTTCATCCAAAAAATCTCCTGACATATTTCCGAGCAAGAGATAGACTTTTTATATGATACGCTAAAAACTAAAAAAACATTAGTAAAAGAGAATTTAAGTTGTCACAGTTAACGCCAGATAAAACAATGCCTCCCTACACAGACCTCAGGGTAACAGCAGTCTACAAAACATTAGGGGCTCAGTAGTTGCAAGGGTAAACATGTATGGGACGAGGGGTGCAAGGAATGGTCTGGTCGACCATCAAACCACTATAGAGAATTTAGGAGGACAACAAGGGGGGTGTTTGCTTGTGTGAGTTGTGTGAGACTTTCCAAAATCAAAGCCTGGTATCACAAAAGATCTCAATCACGGATGATCAGTCTAATTCTCCACTTTTGCATACCTTATACCACTTACTTACACCAATTGCAGACTCGTAGCAGAGATGTTGTGTTATGTACAGCATTTTCATTACACAAGAAATGAAATATTACACGTATAATACATGTATCTCAATTTGAAAGGAGTGAAGCTGGTGTCAGATAGGTACAAACATAATTGTATCAAAATTGATTTAAGACCTGTGCAAACCAAAAGTTAAAAGATGTCCAACCGATGTTCCTTTCCAGTAATTAATGAGACGGTTAAACGAAGCTGAAGGTTAACATTGGGTGATTTTATCAAATTAAAAGTACTCAGTAGAACACGCTGATAACAAATTTTTGGGGATCTGGAAATTTACGTCCTAATTATGCGAACTTTGCCATATCGATACAGCTAAATTTCGTCATAATTGTATGGATATAACAAATTTCGTTTTACCGTCCATTACTGTTGACTCGCATTTTGTTTACACCTGAACTATATGTGTGTGTAATGATACAGAACATGCATTGCATGTCTTTTATTAATAAATGGAATAAAAAAAAATAATTGTTGTATCATTTCTAGCGTTATAACTTTTCGTTTATTTTTCACTCACGAACTGTAGATGTATTAATAATGCGGTGTTTTAAACAATTAAACAATCCGAAAACTGTTTCCGCCAGTACAGAATAGTACTAAAAACCTTTTGCCTAATTATAAATATGTACAGAGAGCGTTTAATGGTATATATTACTAACATGTAAATTACAAACCTGTTTTTTGATTTCTGAAAGTTAACTGCAGTCAAATTTGATGCATGTTTACATAATCCAGTGCAAATATCGCGACACTTGACCAGTGCAAACATGACCAATTACCCAGTTGGCCAATCACATGTTTTCACACCAAAAACTATCAACATTTTGTGTTACCTCAAAACGAATATTTTTGCTTTAAAATATAGGGGACGCACAAGTTACGTTATATACAAATTTTCGCTTTATTCAAATTTATTATAACCGTGTAGTTATACAACAAAATACAGAAGTGTTTGGTTGATGAATAAAATATGCTACGTACCATCCGAAGTTTTGTTATAACAGAGCACGTTATCAGTGTGTTCCACTGTATACTAAAAATTAAAACATGGCTCACTAATGTTTCTTTTCAGAAATGTCCAGATACATCAATTCTCTGATCCATGACGTCCACAACCAGTGCATTGCGTCAATAATATATGCATTGTGGCCATAACGTGTGTATTGTGACCATAAAATATACATTGTGGCCACAACATGTGCATGGCGACGACAACAAGTGCATTGCTACTAGAACGTGTGCATTGCGACCATAACATGAGCATTGCGACCATAACATGTGTATTGTGACAACAACTTGTGCATTGTGACGACATCGTGTGGATGGCGACGACAACAAGTACATTGCCACCACAACTAAGTGCATTGCAACAACAACAAGTGCATTGGCACTAGAACGTATACATTGCGACCACAACAAGTGCATTGGCACCAGAACGTGTACATTACCACCAGAACGTGTGCATTGCGACCACAACAAGTGCATTGGCACCAGAACGTGTACATTACCACCAGAACGTGTGCATTGCGACCACAACAAGTGCATTGGCACCAGAACGTATACATTGCGACCACAACAAGTGCATGGCGACAACAACATGTGCATTGCGACCAGAACGTGTACATTGCCATCAGAACGTGTGCATTGCGTCCATAACATTAGCATTGCGACCGTTACATGTGCATTTCGAATACAACATGCTCACTGCGACCACAACGTGTGCATGGCGACGACAACGTGTGCATGGCGACGACAACGTGTGCATGGCGACGACAACAAGGGCATTGCTACCAAAATCAGTGCATTGCGACCATAACATGAGCAATGCGACCGTAAAATGTGCATTGCGAATACAACATACTCACTGCGACCACAACATATGCATTGCGACCGTAACATGTGCATTGCGACAACAACGTGTACATCACGACGACAACAAGTACATTGTCACCAGAATGTGTGCATGCGACTATAGCATGTGCATTGCGACCACAACATGAACATTACGACTATAACATGTGCATTGCGACCTCAACATGAGCATTACGACTATAACATGTGCATTGCGACCACAACGTGTGCATTGCAACCGTAACATGTGTATTACGACCAAAATGTGTGCATAACGCCATTGGGAACGTTACATGTACATTGCGACCACAGCATGTGCATTGTGACTACGACGTTTTCATAACAAGGAATATAGTAATAAAACGAACCCTGAATGTTCATAGCGAAGCACCCATTTGTCAATAACACTGCTGCATGTTAAACTGAACCCTATATAACGATGATACATGACATGGTATCTCTGATTTTGACATTACAAACATTGAGCTGGTACATACACGGACAGTTCGATCACATTCAAAATTAAGCCGGGAAATATTTGTGTGGAACAACAAACCACGTTCTTATAGATTCGTGCCATAAAGTATCCACTAAATAAAACCAAAAGGTCATTCTACCATCCATCTTCCATCTGACCACATTTGAAGTCACATTGAGGCGTTTTCAACAAATAACATTTAACTGTTGTGTCGGCAATGATTACCAAGAGAAAATGCGACAAATGTACGTGAAAATTGTACATATTTAATGTCTAGTCCATCCTTTGAAAAAACCCGAAGCTTTTATTGTTTTGGTAATTTGGAATACAAAATTGTTATGCATATACATGTAGACACGAATCCTTTTGTCGGCATTATGTATTGCAAATCTGGTCTTACCAGAGAATAACACAGGCATGGTTTTACTGTTTAGCCCTTTACAGTTGAAGAATGGGACGCTATTCATACGTACATGTCTGTGCCACGGTGTCAGAACTGGTCTAACATACTAAGAAACTCGAGCTAACATTACACGCTCACACAGTCTGTTGATGATAGTTTGAGTACAGATATAGCGCTCATGGTTGTCTACAGTTGTTGCAACATTTCCAGAAGCATGGAACTAGCAGTTATACCGGCTTATCATTTTGAGTGTTTTTGGTGGATCTCTATTGTAGCATAGCAAGTTCTGTACTTGAATTCATAGGTGGAACTTCAGTCGTCACTGTTTTCCTCGGTAAACTTGTACTCATTGGTGTAATGAAGTATATATAAATTGAACAGGGAATACCACAAAATTTGTGCGCGAAAACCCCGAAACCACTAGAGGCATGAAATATATTTTTATACACACATGTAAACAATTACATAGGTAGAAGGGGACGTAAGAGAGATAAAACTCAAGACAGTTCCTCCCTCACAGACCCCCGGGAAAAAAACAGTCTACAAAACATTGGGCAATGAGGAAGTGCAAGGGTAAACATGTATGGGAATAGAGTGCAAGGAATGGTCTGGCCAAAACAAGTAAGAAGAATTTAGGGGGACAACAACGGGGAAAATGTTAATGGATGGAATATATTATGGACCAAGTCAAGAAAGTCAGTTATAATTGGCCGAAAGGGGGAGAAAAGGACTATTATTTCGCGTAAAGAACTGCACATGGAGAAAAAGGAATTTAACAAACATCTAAAAAGTAAATAGAAATAATAAACACACATCAATTTACAGCCTTTGAACTGTTAATAAAATACACAAACATATAAATTGTACTATCGTAATATTCTTGCATTTCATAAGCACTTCACGCGTGATACACGCCTGATACGTAAATGATCAAGTCATGTGATACATTCATGCGATTGCGGTATATTGATATCAAGGACATATAAACATTATCATAGTCCATTTGATATATCTTTTTTTTTCAACCCAAATTGTAAAAAAACCCGATTGCTTGGTCCAAGTATCATAACCAGAGCGCTATTTCATAGTTTGCCATAAATATACAATGTTTCATGCACTAATACTGTAACGTTTAACATAGCATTCAACTCGATCATAAGCAATCCATAATATCTTAATATATATCTATATATTCGAATGCCAAAATCAGTATTCGAATAATCGGACATGCAAACGTGTACTCATGCTGATTAATCGGAGGAATCAAACTTGTAAAAATGTTTATGTACATCCAATGAGGTGTAGTAAGAATGTGGCGGAACAAATCCGCGATGTGTTGACTGTTAATGAAACTGTTCTCCTTTTTAGAATTTTAGCACGCTATAAATGTTTTTTTTTGTAGAAAAATACGTCTTTGTAGAGGAAACTAGAAAAAACGCATACGGCAAGCATTTATTGAAACAAGTGAAAAATATCGCAATATGTAAGCTAACAAAAATCACCGGCGTTCAAATAATTTCAACGTCTGATTATAAAGTATACTTACAAGCTTCTGTATAGCAAACTTGCAAAAGTCCGATTGACCACAAAAGTAGATAAAATCCCATGTTGTTTAACTGCAATAAAGGCACTGATATGAAATAATTTAATTAAGTATTATCAGTTAATAAAACGACTATAGCTTCTTCAGTTAAATACTAGTCTTAAAACATTTTACAACAAAAGTAAATATGTTCCCTTGTAAACAACTATTGTATCGATAGCACTGAGAAAGAACAATTTTAAAAAAGTAATTTAAAACCTAACAAAGGTTTTTTTATTTGATTATTTATAAGTAGTCTGAGATTCTGTAATATGAAAATGTTTCAGTTACATATACACAGATCCTTAACTAAACTGATTTGTATGTGGACTGTTTGTACTATCAAACTATATTCCTCAGCATTTGCGCCGCTTACTTTTATCGACTTACCACTAGCTTTCTCCGCCTCTTCACTTCCGATCACCAAAGAGAACATGAACGCAAGAGATCAAGGTCAGAAACTTGTCTATGAGAAAAGTGTACCCCAAGTACGATGGCGTGTATTTGCAATCTGATCAAAATGGTTTTGCACAACTGCCACCACTTATCAATTTAATCCTCTAGGTTTTCAATACAGTACTATCAGACAATATTCGTAATAAGATATTTATCTGGGATGAAAATGTATCACGATATGTAGTTAACTAGTTTCTTTATCGTGATAACCACATAATGTTATAGTTAATTATGTAGTTAACTGGTGGCAGAGGTATGCCATCATATAATGTTTACAATAGTTGAATGAAACTAGATTTGATCTTTGTCCTGATCCAGAAAATGCAATATTTGTGAACCTAGGGCCTGTTGTATGTGTAGTTTTTTCCAAACAACTCGGTTATCTTTGAAACGCACCCGTGTGATTACTTACAGCAAACGAAGGACATCCACTTGACTTGTTCGGGAAATACGGAGACAAGACAAGATAACTGATTGAAATAATGATTATCAAATTCACTGTATAATATTACTGCGACCAGTAACGAGGTTGATTATAGTAATTAATACAAATGTCAGGTGCGAGTTCGCAAATAATTAGTTTTCAGTGTCAAGATCAAATACAATATCTTCTAAACTTAGTATTTTTTTGGCAAAGCTAAAACATTTCAACACATTGTGATAGATATTAAATTTTGCAAATGTGTTAAGAATTTAAATTCCATCTCTTGTCACTTTAGAAAAAGATGTGACAATATAACACAAAAAGTAATATAACTGAACAGTCAAGCACATCTAGCTATAGTAGCACGTCATCATACGACAATGGCGCATATCACAGTGTATAACCCGAATTGTATTCCGCCGATGCATCTTCGAAGAGGGAAGCGTTCAAGACAGATGAGTAGAGGTGTACATTTTCAGACCAATAATTCGTAATTTCGATGTTTCTGTAGGATCTTTTATCGTCTGAACGACGGTGAATGTCTAAATTAAATATAAAAAACAGTACTCTGCGATATCTTTGCGGAATAAGTTTTGCGTTGGAATTGAATAGTTTTACTCCATATACTCATCTGTCTGGAACGCTTCCCTCTGTCGAAGACGCATCACTCGGCGGAATACAAATCGGGTTATACACTGTGTATATTATGGTCTTATTCGAAATATCAAAATAAATAACTGCGTGATGTATTTGTGTTTTTCTCATTTCGGAGCGCTCATACGTGCATTTCTCGGTCAAGTGTTTATCGATGCTTGATGATTTCAAAATCAAAGTTGTCAATCAAAGTAAAGTATTCAGAACGGTCAAACGGATGAGCTTTCCGAATTGAGAAACACAAATACTTCCGTTTCATCGACTAGTATTTACATATACTGATGTTATGTTTTTCAATAAATAGAAAATGTCGCCAATGAGAGCGCGATCATCTCTTTGTCTGCTAGATGAAACAAAAGTGACAATGCTTTCGTCGGTTCTGGAACTGCTTGAAGTAAGTTACAGAAAACAATTGTTGCCGCCTTTTGTTACAAACATCCGCATGTGATATTTACATAATTAATATGAAGACACAATGTACAAGTAATAAGTAGATTCTGACTGCGGGTTTTAACCGAGTTTATTTGGAGTGTGATGACAACATACACTCGTTATTTGAATCAATTCTGATACAACTTCCGGGAGTGCGAGAAACAAACATTGGTACATTATATGTCGGCTTGAGCATGAGTCCATTCGTATTCTATTCGTAGAATGTAAACATCATTTGTTGGTTTTGAGGTTTCAATAATGGAACAGCATTGAACATAGTCAATGGTTTTTTCCGGGCATTTCAAATGATAAAGACAGGTTAAAGACAAAATGTCAGTCTATGCATTTTTAATTAATAGGATAAGGTTTGTTTGTGATAAATGCTTGTCAACAATTGCGTTGTCTGTCAAGAATTGTATGAAAGGACATTTCCGGCGTACCGACTTAATTCACAGTACACAATAGTGGTTCTCCTATATCCTCATGCAAGTTGTTCTAAAGCTTTCCATAGAGAACTCTCTCATTGATTTGGCAACGGAAAAGCCAATATTTTAAAAGATATTTATTTCAGAAACTACAGGCCCGAATAATAATACACGTACATGGTATTTCACAGAAATGTGCCTCGAGTCACTACCACTATTTACAAGCTGTTTTTCATTATTTAACAATATGTTTTCCCGGGAATGGGCGACGTCTTCACGACATTCACAACATCGTCAAAACCACCGGCCCATCTTTTAATAATATTTTACAGGATGATCTTTGGGTCGTCCTAAAACCAAATATTTATACTGAATTAGATAGGGGACAAACAGTGGTTGTCACGGCAACGGGAGCCAAACCTGTAAATCTCTTTTATAATAGTTCCTAGTTACAAATGTTTCTTTGTGTCCCTCTACCGAAACAATAAATTGTGACCAACCACCCATAAAACACATGGATACATACTTTATGACCACATCTTGGCATGCAGATATATTCTACCATTATAATTATCACGTAGATAAGATGGACATTTCTTAATTTAACTTAAAACATTTGTCCCAAATTAATCTGGTATCATTTACACTAAATTGAATATTTACAATAGTTTAACATAGTCAAGTATATTAATATTGTACAATGTAGGTTCAAGACCTTTTACAATACTACCACTGAATTATATTTGCATGTCTCTTACATCACATGAAGTATGTATAATATTCGTATGTGTAGCACTGGCTGGTTGCGTTACACGTTACGTTGTTTCCATTTGTGTCAGAGTAATACATATCACAAGTTTCACTGATGACGTCATATTTGGCCAAAAGACAAGCATTTGGCTGTTCACAAGTGTCTTGTAGTTGATTCATGCACATGCGCACGCATCTCATGCTATTAACGACAGTTGCAGTCTGCAGGAGTGAGAACTCCGGTAACACATCTGAGTATGACTTCACCATTACCATCGACCGTGGAGACTGTAGGAAAGCCTGGCATTGTATTGATCCTAGAAGCATGATGAAATCAAGAGTTAAAATTCGTAGACTTTTGTGATAACATTTGTGCAGCATAGTCTCACCTTAAAAAATTATATAAATTTTCAATTCCAAGTACAGTTCGGTTTTGACCCTTTGACCTACAGGTGAGAGATTTGGATTAGGTAAACTGTGATGACCTTCTATAGATAAACCACAAGCATTCGGATAAAACTACTTTTAATAATGAAATAATCCAGGCACAAGTGGTGTGTATTTACTATATAAAATTATTCAATAACACATATTTACACTGTTATGTTTTATTGGCCCCGTAGCGCAGTTGGCTAAACTGCCATTCGTATACTTCGTGTGATAAGTTGACGTGTGTTCGAATCCCGGGATTTTTAAAAGCACATTTGGTTTTAATTTCGCTTTATCTAAATACACAAAGCAGTGCATAAATGACTTTATGTTGTGTAAATGCCATTGAAGAAAAATGGCTAAACTTGTCTACAGGTATAGTTGCCCAATTCGATAGTGCGCGATTAATAAACGTCACGTTGTTTCCATTTGCGTCAGAGGAATACGTCTCATTTCCGACAGTGTTTAATCTTGGAAAGAATGAACAAAAACTACGTCTTAAATATGGGTTGTTTCAGTAATTGTTGTACACTTCGAAACGCTAAGGTTAAGTGTCACATGGTAGTTGCGAATTTCTATTTATGACTATTTTTCATTTGATAAAGGAATAATTGTTACAGATGATAGTCGTAGATTGGTAACAGTGGTCAAACTGGGACTTTGAATACAACATTTAAAACTGCAGCAAGAATAGCATGATATAATACACAATTAGATTCAACTACAGCGGTATCCCGTGCAAACTGTGGAATTCGTCCATTTAATGTAATACTAAATTGTTTATTCATTTGACCGGTAAGCATAATGATAAAAAAATACAATGCAGTTTATAACTATCTAACTGGAACGGAGATGTTTGTAAAACGACATAGCTCAGTTATATATATAACCGGAACGGAGATGTTTGTAAAACGACATAGCTCAGTTATATATATAACCGGAACGGAGATGTTTGTAAAACGACATAGCTCAGTTATATATATAACCGGAACAGAGATGTTTGTAAAACGACATAGCTCAGTTATATATATAACTGGAACGGAGATGTTTGTAAAACGGCATAGCTCAGTTATATATATAACCGGAACAGAGATGTTTGTAAAACGACATAGCTCAGTTATATATATAACCGGAACAGAGATGTTTGTAAAACGGCATAGCTCAGTTATATATATAACCGGAACAGAGATGTTTGTAAAACGGCATAGCTCAGTTATATATATAACCGGAACAGAGATGTTTGTAAAACGGCATAGCTCAGTTATATATATAACCGGAACAGAGATGTTTGTAAAACGGCATAGCTCAGTTATATATATAACCGGAACAGAGATGTTTGTAAAACGACATAGCTCAGTTATATATATAACCGGAACAGAGATGTTTGTAAAACGGCATAGCTCAGTTATATATATAACCGGAACAGAGATGTTTGTAAACGGCATAGCTCAGTTATATATATAACTGGAACGGAGATGTTTGTAAAACGGCATAGGTCATCACTATGCCTGGGAAGAGCAAATTTGTCTCGCAATGTACTTATTCAGATATAAATTGTTCACTTCCATTAGCTGTTCTGGGGGGCGCGCACCCGGCGAAGTACGAAAATACACAGATTTAAATGTTTTGTAGCATTATATTTCATAGAGATGATGTAATAATATCCCGTCGTTTTTTAAGGCTTGCGCAAAACCAAAAATGACCAATTAGTTACGTCCCCTCCCCTTAGCCTAAATCCTGGATCCGTCCCTGACTTCTGTCTGGACTGGACCTACATTTACACGTACAGTGGTCGTTACGCATTAAATTGTTATTCATTCATTATTCATGCCTCATTAGGAACAAACATACTCGCACTACAGTACATAAGTAGTAAAGAGCTATTCCCCTTAGTAAGAAAGCAATTTAGGGACGATATTTTGACAGCTGTAACACCTCGAAATCTATAACTTGTCAGACATAAACATACCAACTATGACACATGTAGGTTCCGGTGCATCCCAAATCCCGTTCGCGACACAAGTATTTTCACTTGCTCCATTAAGCATGTATCCATCGTCACACGAATAAGTCGCTTGGGCACCATACACTGTGCTGGACGGCAGGGTTACCATTCCATGTTCTGGATTTGAAAGACCACCACCACAGTCGACTAGGTTACATACAGGAGAAGCATTACTCCACGAACCAGTTGCATCACAAGTTGATGTCGCCGACCCGGATATGGCGTAGCCAGGGTTACATGAATATGTTGCAACATCGTTCGTTATTGGTGTACCAGTAACATTGACCAATCCATTTACCGGAGATGATAGTGAGTCGCAGGCTAACAAATGAAATATCATACATGTTCTATATTATGATACTTAGAATATCGCATAAAAATACATTACTATAGTTCAGTGATTTACTCAAATTATCTTGAAAAGAAAGGAATCGCTTGAAATGAAATACTCACTAACACAGTCGCAGTATACTCTTACATAAATTGTTTAAGTTTAGATGTTTATTCGTTCCGTTTCTCCTTTTTCATCGTGTAAAGTATAATCCATCAAACATATTTCAAATGTCAGTGCTCTGATGTGCTATATTTGAAAATTGAAATGAATTAATAATTACCTAATGCAGTACACGAGAACTTCACGACAATACCCGGGATTGTGGGCTCAGTAGAACATCCTCCACCACAATTATCGGTATAATATGAACATTCTCCAGGACCATCAGGAGAACCCACGTCATCAGGAATGTATGATATAACACAGTCAGTGTTTTCGAGTTGAGATATACAGTAATCTTGACAAGCTGACATCATAATGTCGCCTACATTGTCGGTATCGGCATGATTTGAGTGTACTTTTACATCATTTGTTGGTGTGGTTGAATAATTACCACAGACTGGAAAATAGACAAAACGAATGGTTCAAGTTAATAGCAGTACATGTATATTTATATATAATATATATTAAACCTCCTTCTCCGTTCCATCTTGTTTTGTCCCCAATTTTAAGTACCTCCTTTTCCATTCCATCTTGTTTTTGTCCCGTCTTTTAAGTACATCCTTGTGCGTTCCGTCTTGTTTTTGTGTCCGCGTTTTTAGTAACTCTGTCCATTTGGTCGCGCTTTTGTTCGCTACATGCATGTATCCTATTCCTTGTCTTTTTCTGGATTTGTTTCAATCAGTTCTGGGTTGTATGTTGCATTCCCTGCTCTGAACTTATGTTTAAAAATACTAAAATAGAGAGAATAAGTTGCTACAGGGAACGCCACATACATAAGACAACGCCTCCCCACACAGACCTCCGGGAAACCAACACTCCGTAAAATATAAAGCACTTGAGGAGGTTAAATGGTACACACCTTAAGGAACAGAGGCGCAAGGAATAGCCTGGCAGACCATAAGAAATAACTAGGAAGTGGATGTTTAATATGGGTCTGTTCACTCGTTTGTTGTTACGATATAAAAAAAATCTTTTCTTACAGAAAGATGCCGAGCATTAGTTTGTCCGGGTTATCTTACTCCAGCTTTGATTCAGGAAAGCGTGTAGACATATCCCTAATGGTCTCTACCAGAAAGCGGCTCTCGAAAAGATTATAATAAATGCTTAAAAATCCCTTCATGTCAGTCATACTATAAGGATTGCAACCATAAACATATACATTTGTAACATCAAATGCAAACAAAACAGGGGATGGTTCATTGTAAATGTATTACAAGTAGAAGAATAAAAATGTGTAAGTTTCTTCGCTCTGAAAAAGTAATGCTACTTTAATTACTTTTACTTTGTACATGCCCTTCTAACTTCAGCACTCGCTTCATTTTTTGTATTTCTTATATTGCCAAGTATTTGTGTACTAATATACAGTCATACTTAAACAAAGTAAACACATGTACCGGGATCTTAAAGTATATCTTCTTTTCCGAAACATTTATAAGGAAAAAATAGAATTTAACCCGTAATACGATGTACATTAAATCATCATCTAAGATGCATCCTTATCATTGTATATGACATCTGAATGTAAAATATTTGAATGGGCTTCATCCAGTGTTTTTGCAAACAATTGGCTCAAACATCTTTAATTCGAACGATTGCCTTGTAATACCCGTTCAAAAGTCTTGTTTTATCATGCATTCCACTGTATTTGTGGAAAATAGAAGTTATATTATTATAAAATAAAATAAAAAATCCAGTTTTTAACAAGCGTCTTTAACAAGTTTTGTCCATTAGTAATATAATAAAACAATAATTTTAATCGGTAATATATTGCAATGGCTCTTATTAATGCTGTTTACAATGCTGTAATACTGGTTGGAGCCAATCTAAATGTTTACGTTCAGATGAGCCAGATACATAAACAACGACGTTCCTTTTTTGATCTTAAAATTGATTTAGCATTGTAAAATATTCATGCTTTATTGTTTTCAAAGAGGCATTCATTGCAATAAAACATAATGCACTAATAATGTGTTCCTATGAATGTTTCGAAAAAAGCATCACTTTGTGAGAGACACATTACATCATTTAATGCCTTATCAACAACATATTTTAGATAATTTCTTACAAGGAACTAGTTACTAAGTTCATTAATAGATTCCTGAAATTCGTTATCATCAGAATAAATACGTCTGTATCTCGTAGTCTGGCTATATGGTATCCTGTCCTTACATGTTTTAGGATGACATGAATTATAATGTACATATTGGTGAACATTTGTGGGTTTAACATGAACACTGGTTTTCCGTTGATTTGTGTAATCAATCTCAATATTAACATCCAAAAATAAAACACATTTTTCAAAAATATCATTTTCAGCGGTTTTGACAAGTTTTGATCGTGCGTAACACGAAAAGCAGTTTGATTTAATAAATGACTCTGTTTTTTTATTATTTTTATGTTTTAAGAAAAAAGTTCTTAAAATAATAATATATATCTTTTATTCAATTTTTACCTAAACACACAGGAAAAAATATATTTCATATAGTCAAAACATTCATAAATATGCAATATATAAATTCACGCATATTTTATTTCTTAGCAGAGTTTGTCAAACCTTTCGTTTGTTTTAACTAACTGGTTTCAAACTAAAACAAGTTTCTGTATTTGTTAATAACAAATCTTAAACTGGTTAATCAAACTGACCAAACTACATCCAAGTGTGGTTTGTCTGGTTTGATTTATCCGAATAATCGTATACTAGTTAAACAAAATGGTGGACTGATATTATGGCGGGTGACCGTGCCACTCATATGTGGGACAATGTTTAAAAAAAATGTTTCTTTGCTACATGGGAACCTGGCTTTAAAATTTGTTCAGTCTGTTACGTTGCAAAACAGACGTTTTAAAGTTATTGACTCTGATTTTCTTATCACGAACCAATCTGTCTGCAATCTCGCACAATCAAAATCACGTGGGCCATTTTTCATTGACTAAACCATCTGTTTGTTTGCAGACCAATCTTAATCTTAACTGGTTTAAGTTTTTCAACCAAACTACAACAAAACTGAAACCTCAAACCTGAACCAGGTTTTGCAAAACAAATTCGCCCTTAATATAAATTAGTTTCAATTATTAAAGGGACCAATCGCTACAGTCCCATTAAATGCTACAATAATGTAATTTTTTCATACTTCTACTTTGTGCTAAAGGGAATAGTGTGGGTTTTCTGAGCAACTATTCCAAATCCAGGAAAACAGACAAAAACGCATACGATACCAATATCACCGGCGTTCAAATTATAACCAATTAATTCAACATCTGATTATAAAGCTTTGACGGAAACTATACTTACTTGCTTCATTATAGCACACTTGCAAAAGTCCGATTGTCCACAAAAGAAGATAATATCCCATGTTGTTAAATGGCACTGAATTGAAATAATTTTATTTCATAGTATCAGTATATGAAAATCTATATGTATAGCTTCTTCAGCTGCATACTGGCCTTAAAACCTTTAACAATAAAAGTAAATATTTTCCCTTGTAAACATCTATTGTATCGATAGCACTGAGAAAGAATAATTTCAAAAAGTAATCTAAAGCGTTCCAAACGTATTTATATTTGATTATTTATATCAGTCCGAGATTATGTATATTGTAGGTTTGTAGTATTAAACTATATTCATCTGTATTTACGCCGCTTTCTTTTCATCGACTAACGCTAGCGTTCTACGCCTTATCACTTCCGATCATCAAAGAGATCAAAGCACTGAAGGTGATGTGGGACGGTACTACTTGTCTCTGTGGTGAAGCTGGCAACTTGTTGCATACTTCAGTTTTGTAACAAAACACATTTATAATATCAAAGTATGTGTAAATACTTCAGATTGTTTGATGGAATATGAAATAAAACAAACATATAAGGCAGACATGCGAAAAGAATTAAAAAAATATAGAAACAATAGTAAAAAAATTTCCGAGGGATTTTCGATCAGACTTGTTCTAGAAATGCCAGATTTTCAAACCGAAATAAAAAAAGAATGGTCAGTAATGATAGCAGTACCTTAAATCTGTAAAACTAGTGAAACGTTTGTCACTATTGTAAATAAATGAAATATAAAAATATACTTTATGTGACGTGTGTGGATATTTAGTGATAAAAAGACACATTAAATTTTATCAGCACTAAATAAGAGTTAAATCAATATGCCCATGCCTGAAGTAATGATAGCATTGCCACTAAAAATGTATATGACAAAATCACAAGTCACTTTTTGTTTACACAGATAGGTATGTGTCAAAATTCAAAGAATTTAAAGCAGAATTAGAAAAATGATTTATCAGTACATGGTTCATTAAAGAAACGAATATCTTTATCTCTACTAGACATTCAGGGTACTGAAATAGAAATGATAAACCTTGTTATAGTAATAGTAGAGGGGCCTTTAAAATCTAAGAACAAGTACTAGTAAAATTTTGGTCAAATGAAATCCAAAGTTTGTCAATTTAAGATGAAATATGGCCTCCCTCCTTAAATCCTTCTCTTAACTAGAACAGCTTCCCAAGAATGTTGAGTCTAACAATGTTTTGGACTGGTAAAAAGGCCGAAGAGTTTTTGCCTCTTGGTATGACTTGTGTAGAAAATAAAAACAAATCATATACAGGAGTGTTGTTAGCTGTCTTTTGCATATAGCTTTAAACTGATCATAGTCATAATATTTAATAATATTTTCTTCAGAAATTGTTTCTTTCTTGATTTATATGCAGATTTATGTAGGCCTAATGAACTTTGGTAGTGAAGATTATGTAATGTTTTTCTTAGATACTTTGTCTGTACATTTAAATGAACATATCATTTAATGTTATATCAAGAAAATGGCAATATATAGTACAGATGCTATATTAGAAGTTGATTTCGGTGCTGGAAAATGGATTTCGGTAAGTGGATTTTGGTAAAGTAACATGTAGCGCCTACAGTAACACATTCTGATTGGCTGATTTGCATTTTGTCTCGTTATATAGTAATTAATAACCATAATGCATGAATATTATGATGTCAAGTAAGTTCATGAATAGTTACAACACATAAATCGGTTTCACATTTAGACAAAACACAAATCATGGACTATAATGATATATAACCAAGGACAATGCAAAATATAAAAAATACACAACATATGTATGTTATAACATTTCAATATATATTTAAAAACATCTTCAGCAACAGTCGTATTTATCTCTCCATGAAAAAGTAAGAGGTGGTAGGTTGGACAATAATATTATTTTATTTAAATCTTTATTTGGAAATTTTCTTAAGAATAATGTTGACAGTTCTTCATAGAGTTAAAGAGTAAAATAAAATAAAAACAAGTCTTATTTCCTTCCTTCAAGAAACGTTTAATCTATTTAAATATTTTCAGTAACAGAAAATATGTTCAGAATCATTAAAACAAATTAGGGTTGGTGTGAAAAATCTTGGGTAGGTCGGGTTACCTGAACCACATGTATTTTTCTATTTTAACCTTACAACTTAAAAAGTCACAAGGATGTGTAATCACACGCTTAGTTGAGGTTACTTGTGGTTTACCAAATACTTTTTCAGACAGCAGTTTTGCAAGGCCATTAACGGCCACACAGTGTAGAAGGCAGTTTCAGATGAGACATCGGAAATCCACTTTACACATCTTTTGGTGCCATTTGTTTAGTGACAGATCTTCACAATTAATGAGAATGTCACTGTGTGAGAGGGAAATGAACCCGGGCGACATCCGAGCAGTCTATCACCTTAGCTAACCAAGCGGGCTTGGAATTATACAAATACCTATTAGGCTGTATGATTCCTTATCTACACCATTGTTATGAAATCTATTAAGTTTACATGATCAGATAAAATAGCGATTCTCAGGCGAGCAATTTAGGAACGGGCATATTCCGTGGGTTAATGTTTAAGCAGATTTATTTTACTGAATTATAACTGGATGTGTGGTATCACTGATATTCACAAAATCAAACCATTTCCGACAGAAAACTTAGCTGATGCTTCAAATAAACCATCTTGCGTTGCTTCGATGTGTTTAATGTTGTGTCGCATTTTATCATTCCATAATGTTTTAAGGTATTCCACCCCTAAATGGACAGTTCTCCAAAGGCAAATGAAACTTGTATTAATTCAAGTATTACTATAATGCGGATAAGTTCTCAAAAAAGTTTTTTTCTTTGTTAACTTCCTTACTGAAAAACGTTAGTCGTTCAAAACTGACCAGTAAATGAAAAAATAAGATTTTACTTTTCAATTTGTATCATTTGTTGTTTAGGAAAGGATCTTTGTACTAATCAGATATGTAGAATGAAGTAAGGTAAGAAACAGCTGCAAGAAATTCAAATAAAATGTTTGTTTTTTACATTTATGCAAATAGCATTTAAAAAATGGGCAATTTTCCTTTCAAATGACATAAACTAAATTGATGTATCAATGGGGCATCAACTTGTCTGTAATAAAAAATATTTACTTTATCTAACACAGAATATATCAATCTTTCAGAGACAAAATGACGTGCACATTTCTCTGAGAAAAAGTAACACTTCTAAGGGGATTTGTTTGCTTTTTCGAACGAATGAACGAATTTCGGTATTTTTGCCTTGCTGCTTTTACCTGGCTGTCTTACACTAAATTTCCTTTTCTAATTGTGTTGTTATGTATTACAGTCGTTAAAAACATTATGTTTTGAGTGAAAATGGTCCAAAAGAAATATGGGAGGGCCATTTGTCCACTAAAATGATTGAAAATAGCATACCCTTTTACAATTGTGGCTAAAATTGCATTTCCTGTATGACTAGAAGTAAATATTTTGTACTCCTAAAGATAATCAATTGAATTTAACAAAGGCGTTATTTATGTAAGCTTGTTACACGAGATTTCCACGTGGATCCAAGTTAAAATTGAAAATTAAAAGACTGGAAGTGGAAACGGAAGTGTCCGCGCCCTTCGTCTCGACACCAGTAAAGGGGACACACAGGTGCCTAGCACACGCTCAGTAATTAATTTCATAGAGCACATTTCTTTGTTTTATAGCATACGAAATTGAACTTTTATTAAAATTATTACTTATTTTTTCTGTAAAATTTTAAACACGTTTATTTGCTAAAACTTATTCAAGCACTTCTTTTTGTTATCTGTGTGATCTCATTGTGTTTTTTTTCTACTACAATGACTATGAATTTCCAACCTCTCGTTCGTCTATGCGTTAGAACTTTGGGTGAGTGTATTGTATAGTTCGAAATTCCACAAAAAAATAACTACGTGCATTTTCTCGGTCAAGTGTTTATCGATGCTTGATGATTTCAAAATCAAAGCTGTCAATTAATATAGTTTCGCTTTAAATGTATTCAGACATGTCAAACGGATGAGCACTCCGAACAGAGAAAACAAAAATACTTCCGTTTCATCGAATAACGTTTACATATACTGATGTCGTGCTTTTCAATAAATAGAAAATGTCGCCATTCATAGCGCGATTACCTCTTTGTCTGTAAGATAATACAAAAGTGACAATGAATTTGTCGATTCTAGAACTATTTTAAGTAAGTCACCGACATCCGCACGTGATATTTACATCACTACTTCAAGCATTATGAACACGTATTAAGTCGATTCTGATTGCGGGTTTTAACCTAGTTTATTTGGATTGTGATGACAACATACACTCGTTATTTGAATCAATTCTGATACAGCTTCCGGGAGTGCGAGAAACAACCATTGGTACATTATGTCTCGGCTTAAGCACATTGAGTACATTCGTATTCTATTCGTACTAAGTAAACACCATTTGTTGGTTTTGAAGTTTCAATAAAAGTTGCCTGACGATCCTTTGATGTAAATCATCGTCATCCAAGTGCTGTTATTGTCTCTGTCACAAAGTCTTCTCTACAAAGGCTGACATGCTCAATACCCTGCATGAATATGTAAATGGACATTGACAGATTGATTTAATTGAATAAATACGAATAATAAAAAAATTTAAGAACCGAAACAAGCGTTTTACACAAATCGGTAGCAATCCAGGTAATATCAACTGTATATAACAAATTCAGCAAATCCCTGCATTCTGATTTGCTGAGCCGAGGCGTTCACGCACGCATGAACACTGACACTTCATTGATCATTGAACGTTAACACAATGACGGACAAGTCGAGTAAATATAAATCGAGCTACTATCATATTGTGTATTTATTTGCAAATTCACCACATGTGAAACATGTTTAAATCTAGGTATTATTAGCAACATAGTCATTTATGGAAAAATGACTTGCATGACAGACGATGGTCACGGGCATGCAGAAATTGATCCAATGATTCAAGAAGTCCATTTAAATATTCCTCATAGCAGCCCTACTCTAATTCTGAATCCTTCCCTTTAGTATCAAATATACTGCTAGCGTTAGCACACGTAGCTTGTTGTGGCATGATTTACTTCTCAAAGAGAGATTAAGTTCTTACGGGGTACGCCACTTACAGAAAACATTGCCTACCCACTTCCATGGTAATTTTTTAATGACATACATACGTTTTTGTAAGTTTTGTGTAAATTATCACATTACGCAAAACTTACGGAAAACGTAAGAGCGTTATTTTTTCAACTTCGTATTAACTCTGAGGAGGGGTTATGTTACGTATTAATACAAGAGAGCTTAGCGTGTAAACACATGTGATAGTGATACGTAAACTGTACAACTTAGCGTCACTTACCTCCGTCATCGCTGAGATAGGATGGCTCTTGTTCGTACGCGGCTTAATGTCAGTGACTATTAAATTAAATACGACGCCGATGAGTTCACGTGGCAATTTGTATTTTTCCTTCATTTCAAGATCTGACAACGCGTCTTACATGTCAGGCCTTGCTTTAAAGTGTCTAGCGCTTCGAAAATTCCTACGGTCGGCCATTTTTACGCAACACGTTGAGATTTACGGCCGGTGATTTCGCTCAAACTTACGCAAATATCTACGTAATATTAGTGAAAATGTGTACGCACTTAAAAAAATCTTTGACTTACTTAATGGTACAGAGGGAATCAACATCCTACGAAACATTAGTGACTTGGGAGGAACAAAGGTAAACATGTGGAACATAGAGCAATAAATGGCCTTGCCGACCATCAAAACAACTATTGATAATTTAAGGCGACAACAAAGGGGGGGGGGGCGAGTAAACAATAAAATATTACGTAACTCAGCTAGCATTAAAACTATTCTTAGTCCTATTAATTCGCCACCATTTTTGTCGGTTTCACAAAACGTGTAATCAACAATCTGAAACAGCACCCCTTATATATTTTCTAAGAAGCATGTATTCCATGTTTATACGGAATCCGATGTGTGTACCAGTTTATCTTTCGTAGTTTCTGTTTGATTTTTCCATTCATCGAGTTTTTAACGTGAGAATTCCATCCGATGCTCGCTCACCGGACATGTTTTATCTTCAAGCGCGACCTTGAATAGCACCTCATTATATGGGATAAATAATTGTCGTAGAATAATAACTGTTACGCACATTTCATTACTTCTATACTCAATGTCGAATATAGTCCATGTAAAGATCTGAAAGAAATATTTTCATAGAGTGGTTTGCCTGTTTAAATCCTATTACTATTTTTGTTTGTATTCATGCGCTCATTCAATTGATGCAGTGTGAGGTTACGATGTGTATCGACTACATAAACATCGTTCGGAGGCTCGTTTCAAAAGTCGATTTGAAATTATGGATTAAAAGATCAGGTTTGGTGTTCGCGCACGTGTAAACCCTGATCAGAAAGCAAACATTAACAATTGAGTAAAGTGGGTGCGGCAATCGTACATCGTACATCAACAATGAATACCGACCCAGATTGAATACAGAGCTAGCACTGACATCGTAAGTCGACTTATATTTTTGAATACATATCTTAAATCGAACACAGAGCTAGCACTGACATCAACATTCGAAACAGGTCCGCAGCGAATACATATCTGGAGTCTAATAACGAGCCAGCTCGTACATAGTTATTCGAGTTTTCTAATTATTTGAATGCCGGCCTAGTAGCAAACCCAGAGCTAGCACTGACATCAATATTCGAACTTGTCCGCGGAGATGAATATAGAACCAGGTCGTACATCGTTATCCGAGTTTTCTAAATATTTGAATACAGACCTGGTAGCAAATCCAGAGCTAGCACTGACATCAACATTCGAAAAGGCTCCGTGGCGAATACATATCTGTAGTCGAATAACGAGTGAGATCACTCTAAAATAAAATAAAATAAAATAAGTCGGTAAGAGAGACTTCCCTTTATAATCAGGGGAGTAAACTCTGAAAAACTTATAATCAGGGGAGGTCACTCTGAATAACTTAAAATTAAGTCGGAAGAGTGACGTCCCTTTATAGACAGGGGAGTAAACTCTGAAAATTTTAAAATATAAGTCTGAAGAGTGACATCCCTTTATAATCAGGGGAGTAAACTCTGAAAAACGTAAAATTAAGTCTGAAGAGTGACGTCCCTTTATAATCAGGGGAGTTAACTCTGATTTTTTTTAAATTTAAGTCGGAAGAGTGACTTCCCTTTATAAACAGGGGAGGTTACTATGAAATACTTAAAATTTAAGTCGAATAATCAGGGAACGTCACTCTGAAAAACTTAAAATTACGGAGATATCAGACTCGGGCATATCATTACGGACGTATCATGACCGTGCGACCATATACACGTATCATGCGGTATTCGTCTCTATAAGAAACGAACAGAAATAAGTCTACAATGGCACTGAAAACTTGACGGCTGCTCCTTATACAATTAATTAATATAAGGAAACAAACCGAGCAAGATCCGCGCGAAGCAGAAATGAGCAATACGCTTCATTGATAAGTGAACAAATACCAAAACACATATATACGAGTGCTTAATAACTTTATAACGGCTTTCGCAGAAATAGGTCTGACGATATTCAGGTGCATTTCTATGTCCAATAAATTTAAATAAGCATTAAATGCAATAGCGTTTCTGAGAAAAGCTGTCGTTTGAATTTAACAACTTTGTTGTTTATATTGCGTTAAAATCTACAGCTAAATGAAATAGATATTAGCAAACGTATAATATCAAAGTTCAGGATTTTACGCATCTACATTTAATGTTTGTGCCCCGGAGGCATATGCAAACTACATAAAACCTTTCTCTCACCTGTAACAATATACGTAACATAACCGTAATGGAAATATATTTCATTACTGTCCAATTGTTTTCAAGCTGTTTGTAACACAGTCGTTATACTGGCATATTTTCCCATGGCAAATATTCTGCCCAAATTTAATGGGCATATTTCTAAAGCCAATGTCAAAAAAACAAAAGATAAATAAAAAAGATAAATATCATGTTTTGATAATGCGTCATGATCTGAAACATGTTTCAACCAGTTTTGGCATGCTATGTTGCTTAATATTGTACATTTTATTAATATGTAGAAGTCTGGGGTGACACTGTAAACATTCATTGCCTTCATCAACAGTGTGTTTTAGTCTTTTATGCTCCAATTACCATATTTAATTGGATGTAAGACCAACATTTAGTTCAGTCCCTTAGACAAATGCATACAAACATACGAACGTCAATGCTTTCAAATCTTCCTTCCCTATAGACTCCCACTAAGTTTCAAACAGACTTATAGCGTATTCTATACTCACTAGATGATCAAAATCTGTTTTAACCCGATTTTTTTCTTGTTGTTACAATTTTTATACTGCACTGTTTACTTTTGACGTATTTCTGTAATTATTGTAACACCTCGCTCTCTCTATAGTTCTCTCCGATGTGTGTGTGGATAAATGTTCCAATGATATATGCGGTAGCGTGACTAGGGACAGGAACAAGGTGTTCTGACAGAAATATCTATTTGACCAATAAACTCTTAAGTTCTACAGTAATACACAAGGCGTCGTAACGTTTCAACCAGACTTAATAGATCTAAGACAATTAAATAGCACACGAAATATTCATGTAATATTCTGATAAGCCTGGCGGGTGATGCCGGTCGTTTTCACGGGAAAGGGATAAGTCGAATCACAAATAAAAATAGATCTAAATAGATCTAACAATCTACAATAATTAATAATATTTACCAATAATGGTTATGATAATGTAGATGTAGAATCTGTGGTAAATATACTCTATATATGGAAACTGTATAGCAACTCTATACTATGGAACTGTCGGAAGCCAGTCGTGGAGTGAGGTGAGGAAACGCGGAGACCTCTGTATTTATACGGAACGTTTCCTCACAGTTCCTCACTGAGCACCAAAAGTTACTCACGGAAAATACCGAGTATAAACCACGTTAAATTATTATGTTGGAAACTTAGCGGTACATCACCCGTAAAACTAGTCAAATAACAGGACAAGAAACAAAAAATAATTTCAATATGAAAATAACGACTTGTATTCACACACGAGAATTAGGTCAAGTGAGACAAAACGTCATCGCGCATGCGCTCGATGTACGTCAAAGAATGGCGGCTGCTAGACACATTTGAATGAATGAAGTACACAATTCTGGATATCCTGTATTAAGTAAAGTAATATGAATTGATTCATCGGTCCAGACAGACAACTACGGTAGAATTCTAAGTGCCGACGTCGGTAAATATGATTGACATAGTTTGACATGTTTGTTTTTAAGACATAAATGTAATGACCTAATTCTCAGATTGTCAAAACATAACGATGCATATAAATATCCCAGCAAGTTAAGAATGATAAATTTACACAATAAATCAAACGACATGTTCAACAATTGCTGGTGTAAACTGTATATAACAAGCTAACCCCCCTAATTGTGAAATGAAGAATTTACTATTTTAATTTAATTTCTAACGGTTGCTTAACATGCATAAAGAGAACACAACAAAGATCTAGCTAGCATGGTTATGCCAAGCATTACATTATTTTATACTTTTATCTTGCAATGACACGCACCTGCTATAAAACATCCGAAAGGGGAGTCAGGTCGTACAAAACAGATATATAGATACAATGCATCGTGTTCTACTTAAAAACTTAAAGTTTCAACAAATGTACAGATTCACAGATTCAAAATTTTCACAGTCAACATTTATGTGATTTGTATGCAATAATTATCATGTTCTGAACAGCATTCTCAAGGCAATTGGAAAAAAATCAAATATTTAATCTGGCATTGCTGCCAGGATTACGGATGACGAGACAACATTCAATTACATTGCGTAAATCAAATTCAAAACACAGATGTCATGGAATTTGCAGAAACATTGAAGTCAGTGCTAGCTCTGGGTTCGCTACAAGGTCCTTTCAAATACATGTATGTAGAAAATTTGAGTAACAACAAGAGAAAGTTGATGCAAGGCATCAATGTCGCCGAAAAAAGTGTATCACAAACATAAGTTTTCCAATATTGAACATGTAACATTAACATGTAAGAAATGTACATGTACATAAACGTGTACAGTATTGATGTTAATATGACAAAGGGCAAAATCATCAATTTCTTTGGAAAAAAATGTCATAAACAGCTTTTGAATACAAATTTAATGCGCATAAGTCTACTAATACAACAATCAAGCCTTTGTATGTGTTAAATTTTTAAGGAAAATTACACCAGGTACTAAAACCCGAGACGCAATATTTTGAAAGGTGTTTGAATACAAATGAAACGATCCGTTTACCAACTAGCAGACGGAATGTTTCGTAGGTTTCGAACGCTGATCTGAATTTAAAGACAAACAATTTAGAGCTATAACAATTGATATTTTTATCTATGCTGGTTCACATCATGTTAACATTAAACGTTATTACACACTGCATTGTATTGTTTAATAAACCGTTTTCTTTCTGTATCTTAAGTCATTTTCTTTTATTGGTTTGTACATTTCTTACCCGTGACTGCATGCCAAATCTCCTCGCAGAAATTTGACTGGTTCATTGAATAGCTGAAATAATAACTAAACTACTTCTACACGCAAAGGGAGGTACCTGCTGCAAGCAGTTTAGTTACGACTGCCACAATTTTAGTAGATCTGTTCAGGGATAGGCTATTTTAGCACAGGTTTTAAATCTAGAGAAAAGATGCATAAAAGCTACATTTTCAATGAAATGTTAAACTCTTCTTAGAAACTGTATGCATGAAATTGTGTTGAAACCCAATTCGGTTGTTTTTATTATGTAATAGTTCACTTTTAAAAAATGAAAAATGAATAATAATATAGACTCGCCACCTTATGGCTGGCGACTAACAATATGAAAACACAATCACACAGAAATGTTCATTTCTCGTTTTTTTATGTCACAATGAAACAAATGAACAAGCTGTGTTTGTGTATAGGTATGATAAAGAACAATGCGCCTATTCATTTAAGGCTTCTGGTGGCGTAAGGTGAGTTTATGCATTTGTAAATGTGAGCCTATTCCTTTTGTGTTTCTGAAGTCATTTTATGATAGTAATTCTAGAAAACGTGATAAGGTCGTAATACTAACGTTTTTCCTCCGTTTTTTATAAGTAATTGTATAATAGAAGGAATGAGAAAATCTCCCGAGTCTAAAATATAACGGACTTTATTACTGTCATTATAAAAAAAAAAATCATATCCGCACCAACCAAAGTTGCTTAAGATGTGAATATTGTTCTTTTTTTTGCTGATTACCATGGCAGCAGACACAGCCTACAATTATCTGCTTGTCTAATTAGCGTAATTACTTAATATAAAGCGTGATGTTGGCCTTCATGATTTTGACATGTTCATTTATTTCATTACTAATAGGTAAAAACTACTTTCCGGTCGATAATTAATTAGCAATATGCATTATTAGAAATAAAGCTATCAAAGGCTTTCGATTAACTTGTTTTTTACGTTTGTATAAATGTCAATCAATAATATGGTTTATTCGCTAAATTTATAAATCATGCTATTAGCTATATTTAATGTGTTTTTGTATCTTTATGATTAATAATTTTGTTGGCTTGTAATGGAATCCGTAAAATGTTAATAGTTCGACACTGTATTCCACTGGTTTGGCATCAACAAAAACCGTAACCAGCATTATTGTGCTGCAATTCTACGTAGTATTTCCACAGCATTGTAGTTATGTGCGATGGTCAGTCGACCTAACCAGTGTTCGTGGATAACCACAAAGACTCACTCAGGGTTCGAACCTATGACTTTTAGTTTAGCTGTGAAGTGTACTACCAGCTGAGGTACTCAGGAGGTGGTCATGCGCTATGAAGGTTAAAGCCATATGGTAAAGATGAATATTGACGGTTTGGGGGCTAGACTGTTGTTGATACAGTCTGAGCTACATCAGTCTCTCGACAATACCTAGTTAGATAAGACTTCAATTACTGTAAAACCTCAATATTGAGACCACCATTGGGACACTTGGAAACTGGTCTTCGTATTAAACTGGTCTTAATATTGAACAAAACAGTGAAAATGGATTTGAATATTGAATTCTTAATTTCGTAGAGGTCATGGTATTGAGGTGGTCTTTAAAGGAGGTTTCATAGTATTAAAAATTATATCCACGGTTTAGTGAATTGAAGATAGACTTTATGGCTCCACCAGCTCAAGATGAATGAAACTGTAATATCAAACTGATTGCGCAATATTTGTAATATGTTCGTTACGCTTGATTTAGTGTAATTAATTGTTACATAATTATATAACCGATACAGTGCAACCTCTCCAGAGCATCCCACTTAAGGACTCACCAACTTTGGCTGTTGTTGAGAGGTTGTTGCTCTAGGGAGGTTAAATGGATGATTTATTACTAGTGGATATAATGACAATCTAAATGGGGGAGAGTGGTTGCTCAAGAGGTAAATGCTATGGAGAGGTGTAGTGTCTGGTCTAAAAAATAACAAACCCGAAAAATACAAAGGCACAGAAAATAAAATGAAACGGACTCTATAAGTGTTGCAGGTTATGAAGTGAAGAACTTTGAGTTCAAGTTATGAAACATTGAAGGTTTTGGAGTTTAGTCTTGCTGTTCTTGAGTATACCTGATTGTTTCTGAACTAGTTCACTGTTACATATGATCTCAATCAAGATTGACACTGTAAGTAGTATTTATAATTTAATTGAAAAAATATAAACACTTTTTTCCCGTAGATTCTGATATGCATCTCAAGCATGAAATGCAAAGACATTTTGGCATATTTGTCATACCTTGCAGTGACACTTATCATTGAAAGTAGACTGAAAAGCCATTTTCCGAAAACCACAAAGGTTTTTATTTGATAAATCTAGTCATGTACTTAGTACACATTATTGTTATGTATTCTGGTGTATTCTATGTTATATCTTGTTGCTCAAATTCCTTGTTTTGTCATGGAAAAATGTTATAGATGACATATATATTTTTTATCGACACATCGTTAGTTATTTTGTGAAAAATGAACCTGACGCTAAATATAGATTCAATTTAGTATGGCCTAATGCTGGAAAGGGCACACGGGGTCTTAATCCATAGTATATATGATAAGACAGTAATAAACAAGTGTATATACATGGAATTACAGTTAAACCTCACTTAAAGACCTACCCAAGAATAAGTTCACCTCGAAATTAAGAACACGATTTTCAGATCCATGTTCACTGGTTTACTCTTTATTCGACCTCAATATTAAGACCATCTCAATAAAAATACCAGTTTTTAATAGTCCCATAGGTGGTCTAATTATCGAGGTTTTACTGTATATGTACAAGCATATTGAAATTCTCTCCACAGCAAACTACGTATCAGTACAGGATATGGAAATTAATCGGAATTTGACAATATAGTTCTGTATTATTACTTGTATTATACATCTGTACATGTTTCATCATTGTAAGATATTTATTACTAATATATTCGTACTGAATGCAGTAATCTCTCATTGTTTGAACAATAATGAAAAACTGTTCTGCGCTTTTGTAGATTTCAAGAAAGCTTTTGATTTCATAGTAAGAGATATTCTGTGGTTCAAATTAATTAAGTATGGTGTACAAGGTAATATTCTAAAGGTCATTCAATCTATGTACAAGAAAATCATTGATGCAAAGCATCAAAGGTCGCCGCTAAAAGAATTGAACAAGAGCAAAGGAAATGTAGTATGATAGTTTGTTATTTACATTCTTTTGTACAAAAACATGTAACTAAAGCATTACAATCCATTTTAGTAGTATCAAACATGTAAACAAAAAATATTAATCTGTTTACAGACCCAGTTCCAACTTCTCTGTATATAGCAAGGTCTTTGTTCACAAAAATAATAATATTTAAAATTACATTCTTTGAATCTTTTACATAAATTCTCATTAAGTTTCTAAATAATTATCTCAGACTATCATGACACTCTAAATGTATCAGACATAGATTCGTTTTGAGAAATCAACTGTGTAAGGCAAGTCAAACGTATATATATGTCATCTCATTTCTCGAAAATCTAAAAATAACTGACCTCTACATTTATTTCAACCTTTCAAGTGTTAATATGAATGTTTTCTGAAAATCATCTTAACTGTACAAGCAAAGCAATCTTCTCATTTCTGGAAAATACAAAATAGACCCTTGACCATTTGAAATTGTGCACCACATGAGAGAATCTAAAAATAAACTTTCCGTAGACTGGTGTCAAATATTTTATGTCAAAATAGATCTTGACCATTTGAAATCGTGCACCACATGAGGGAATAAATTAAAAGATTAAAAAAAAACACAAACAAACTAAATATTACAAATACTTTTTCTGTAAAACTTTATTGTCAGTGGGTAAAATTATCTTGCATCGAATAATCTTGAAAAAAAATTAAGTCACGTGCCCTCCACGTACAAAAAAACATCCCATTCCAGACAGTACGCCGCACTTCAGTGCGGCGACAATGAACGAGCTACCTCGTTATTCGACTCCAGATATGTATTCGCCGCGGTCAAGTTCGAATGTTCATGTCAGTGCTAGCTCTGGGTTTGCTAATATGTCTGTATTCAAATAATTGGAAATCTCGAAGTACAATGTACGAGCTAGCTCGTTATTCGACTTCAGATATGTATTCGCCGCGGTCAAGTTCGAATGTTGATGTCGGTGCTAGCTCTGGATTCGCTACTAGGTATGTATTCAAATATGTAGAAAACTCGAATTACGATGTACCAGCTCGCTCGTTATTCGACTCCAGATATGTAATTCGCCGCGGACCCATTTCGAATGTTGATGTCAGTGCTAGCTCTGTGTTCGCTTTAAGGTAAGCAGTCCATCATTGACATAATGTCTGCGATAAATGAAGCAGTTGTTGTTTCAATCTATATAATAATGCGGATATAATTTGAAAATTTTATAATTTTTTACCCGTCCACAAAATAATAATGGCCTGTTTTGTTCTCTGAAAAAACTTAATCCTTTAAAATAAACCGATAAATGGAACATCACATTTATTTTCTTATTTCTTCCTATTTTCATATAGTGAAACCACCTTTGCACTAATAAACAGACTTGCAAATTTAAGAAAGTCAGAAATATTCGAAAAAAAATCAAAACAAAATTTTTGGGCAGCACGTTTGTGTCAGAAAATATTTAAAATAAGAAATATATCATGCGAACATCAAAATATTGACTATGTCAAAAAACAAATATCAGTTGGCCGTCATATTGTCTTCAATGAAAAATTATTTGTAATGTATAGCATCAACTATATCCAAATTTCAGAGACATTTACCGTCTGGTTTTTGCAAAATTTCATTTTGAACATATTGCTGCCTAAATTTTACATACACATCATTTAACTGGAATTCGCAATTTTGCTTATTTCTTTCAAAAGTATGATTTATTTATGGCAAATGAAGTTTATTGTAGTTGTAAAACATAAGAAAATTGACATTGTTGCCAAATTATGTCACTTCCAAGACTTAAACTAACATTTTTTAATATTTTGAAGTATTTTGGTAAATTATCTCCCTTTATAAAAAATTACATACTTTTTAAAAAAAATCCAATTAAAACACAATTAAAAAAAAAAATAAGTGAAGGACTGCCTAGTTTCTCATGACTTGCAACCGCTGTGAAATTAAATTTAACATACATTATGCAATTAAAAGATCATTTAATTTATTTAGTTACCATATATACATAAGAAAATTACTAAAACCATTGATTTCCCGGTGACGAGGGTAAATAAACTCAAATCCACAAACCATTGATGGACTGCTTACCTTAAGATATGTATTGAAAAACATAATATAAGTCGAATAACGACGCAAGTGCTGGCTCTGTATTTATTCTGGGTCGGTATTCAATGTTGATGTACGATGTACAATTGCTGCGCAAACTTCACTTAACTAACATTTACCATTTGGGTTTTTGCTAATGCTCGCCTTCTGATCAGGGTTTACACGTACGCGAACATATTCAAGGCGCTTTAATAAAAATATAAAGCAGAAAAACTTGATTCTGTAATATCTTAATCAACTAAAAGATGCAATTGTATGGGGCTGATCTTTTAATAACTTAAAACATATTACACAACATTATGTTATGTGTCATTTCCCACTTTTCTTCTTTATATAAATGAATGGAATGTAACGTGGTAAATAATGTAATAAATTAAATATATTTAGTCTATGTTATTTACATTTTACAATATTTCATACGTAAATCATTCAATTGAAAGCCAAAGTGAACTAAAGAAGTGATATTAGACATATGTGGTTGACAAGAATACACATTAAGGAGGCAATGTTCATACTATTATATCTCATGTAAAAAAAGCAGACCTCTCACCATTACATTGAACAAAACCTTTCGGGAAACCATGCTTAAGATCAATAACAGTCCAAAATGAAATTGTACAACACCATTTCATGGTTTCATAACTCATATTTCCAAGGGAAAATACTCCATCTTAGGTGTTATGTCAAAATGGCTGAGTAAATATGTGCTTACATATTTGCCACATGTTACCAAAATATGTTGAAGCTTTTACCAACTGTTGAAAAGTATTGTTTCATTTTGGTTGCCAAGACAAACAGTTGTGAGGGAAATAATTTTGACAAGCGACTTAATTTCTAATTGGAAACACAAGTGCCATACCTATAAAGTTTGGATGACAAAAACATAGAGCATTTCTAGAAAAGATTGCATATGAAGCCAAATGATGAATGACATACCAATAAGATATACCAATAGCTGGATCGATGTTTTTTTGTACCTTTTTATTTTTCATACAGCATAGCAAATAACATTTGTACATTCTTTTTTAAAAGAACATAACATTGTATAACCAAAAAACAATCTCCAAAAATAATAACAGGGAATTAAAATGTTTGGCTGAAATGCAAAATTCGGCAAAAAATAAAGACATTTTGCTGGCTTCGAATATCTGTAGCGGCATTGACTGATTTTTCGTGTTCCTCAAAACTTGACTTTATTCCATTGACAACTACTTTTTAAGAGGATTGTTGAATATAAAGTGTAAATAAATATTATATGATTGTTAGGTTTACATGAAAATATAGTACAGTTGTAAAATATTACACTAGATTATTAATGTATATGTAAAAAGGTGTTGAGCACTTTGTTATTGCTATATATTATATAGTGCTTTATATTATGATTACTAAAATGTCAGACAAGAAAGAATGTACAAGTACATTATATAGTACCAAATGTGACAACACGATTAAACATTATACAATTCACAAAAAAAAAACAGTCTTAATTAGAAGTGTTATTTTGTTTTTGCTTATCTGTAACAATATCTTATAATTATTACATTACAATAAAAAAACAAGAATATCAAACGGTGGGTGTCCAAAAATGAAGGTAAGTATATTATTAATTGGATTGTGACAGTTCCTTCCCTTGAATAATATGTTTGCTGAACTGCAAAAAGGAAATTACATAGTTTAATAAATGTTGAGTAAAGCATTGCTGTGCACAAGAAAAATTTACATGTTAATAGAAAATATATTGGGAGATGAGAAAGAAGGTCAATAAAAAGAAAAGGTAAAGAAAAAGGAGAAAAAGAAAGAAAAATAGGTACAAGATGCGTTCGCGTGGATGTTCCATCAGCAAATAATTGGGGGAAAACACTACTTAGAAGAGATATCATTCCGATAAAGCATGAATACACGGAAAATGTGAAAAAACTAAATTTCTGCAAGAAAATATTGTATATCTGAATGCATTATTCTTGGTCAGGTCGTTGGTGGTCAATCCTCCAGATAGCTGCAAAACCTGTTTTCATAATTTTGTTCATGGAGCCTGATTGAATAGATTGACAGTTTAGTGTAAAATATATGTTTTAAACTTTTCCTTAAATGTTTGTATATTTGGAAGAGATTTATCCATTTTACTTTTAGATATATGTTGTTTTGCAACTAAAAACATGACATTTAAAGCAGTTTGTAGTCTCATAATTCCAAGAATAATATCACACTTAGACCAGTTTGTAAAGATATCATAAATGTTTTGGTTTATCCAAATTTTCAGTTGGCCCCAAAAGGCTTATGCATATCTACACTCCCAAAATAAATGTAAAATACTCTCTGAGTGGTCATGGCAGAATGTACACTCTCCAGAAATAACTAGCCCCATTTAGCTGGATCCATGTAATCATTTATTATCAAAGATCCACTTAGACAAATGCATGACTTCATGTTGAAAAGCTTTTTATATTAGCAGGATTCATCTTTTTATTATGCTTGTCATTGTGCAGAAATTATGGACAATAGAACGTCCGGTTATCGGTTATCATAGCAACACAACGAAAATATGTGTTGATACTTCCTTTGCAAATCACAAATATTGTCAACAACTTTTGTATATTTGTAGTGAACATTCCTGTGTAAAACTGTATTTTTTTATAGTTTTCATGACGAATATTAAACGGTCGTCATGGTAATAAAATGATATCTTAGTTACTGCCTACTTAGTAAATGTATATGTTGGAAATCAATGATATTCATATAGCGGTTAAGTGTGAGGTTAGCTAACTGTTAAATCGATTTACCTCCCGCGGTATTTTTACTGATAGTTCCAAGGCTGCAAATCGCTGTATGGTTATTAGTTCTATTTATGTTTTAGATGTATGCAAATTTCCCCATTGCCATATGTAGTTCTTTCACTTGATATAACATTCATGTTACCTCCCCCTTTCGGCCTATTATTGCTGACTTTCTTGATTGTTTTCGTGATGTATTCAATCCATTAAATAATCCCCCCTTGTTGTCCCTATACTTTTCCTTAGCTGTTCTTAGTAGTCGGACAGACCATTCCTTGCCCACCTATACTCATACATGTTTACCCTTGCACCCATATTCCCATACGTGTTTTCAGAGCCTGGTGTTTTGTATGCTGTTGTTTTATTGAGGGTCTATATGCATGCGGCGTTACCTGGAACAATTTAATCTCTCTTACGGATTGGAATCAACCGATTACCTACGCGGGCTGTCAGATGTAAGGTTTCTGTCGAAGTTTAGACGGACTTTACGTCAAACATGGGGACAGTTTTTCATATTGGCAAGTACAGTTCGGTGTTTTTTCAGTTCTTTGATATTTACTCTAGTATTGATATGTGCGTTCTTGAAAAACATATCACGGACCTCTTTTAACAAATTTACCTTCACTATTATTTCCAAAAACATACAGGTGCTTATTGGCACAGTTAATTTTAATCGTCATTATCATATCAAGATATTATCAACTCAACTCAAGTTTATTGGCATATCGACAATAAGCATTGTCATTGGCCTAAACAATACAATATATACAACAGCACATGCAAAACATGGCTACAATATTCTCAAAGAGAATACATACATATACATGTATACACAATTATTAGTGCAATTCAATAATATTACATTAACAATTTAACTACTTTCATCGTACATACATACATATACAATTTTAATTACATTAAAATATCATTGTGCAGACAGATAGAATAGGCAAAAATAATTCATACATACAGTACATCAAATTTCTCCGTTGTTTCGAATTTTAAATGCGTTTTTTATAAATTTTGCTAAAGTCAATTGAACTTTTTTAGATTTAGAATTCAATAAATTAACAAATTTGTTTACCGTTGGAAAGTTTCCACAATGTTTTAGAAAAATGGATCGTATATTTTGGTACTTAGGACAGATCATTAAAAAATGAAATTCTGTTTCAACTTGTTTATTATTGCAATATAAACATAGTCTGTCCTCTCTTTGTATATTACTAAATCGTCCTGTTTCAATACCTAGCATATGTGAACTAAGGCGTATTCTAGTTAAGCATTTTCTAAGTAGATCATTTTGGATGTTTTGAAGATATGGCTCGAAACTGTGTGAATCTTTAAGTTGACAATAATAATTAAGCCGACTACAATTATTAATATTTGCTCTCCACGTTTGAATATATTGGTCAATTAATCTTTGTTTTATTCGTGGATACAAAACTTTTGGATTATTTGCAACCCTATAATCGGAAAGTCCTAAATTGTCTAATGTAGATTTTAACTATAAAGCATCTTGAACGGCTGGAATGTTGCAGTTACATACTTGGGTCCAATATTTTAAGGATCTAAAAGAGAGAGAATACGCAACTACAGGGAAAGCCACATACATAAGACAATGCCTCCCCACGCAGATCACCGGAAAAAACAACACTCCACAAAACATAAGGTACTAAAGGAGGTCAAACGGTACACATATTAAGGAACTGAGGCGTAAGGAATGGTCCAGCAGGCCACAAGGAATAACTAGGAGAATCAAAGTGGATAGTAAGGGCAGGGGAAGTGGGAATTAATGGATGGAAAAGATCACAGGACAAGTCAAGACAACTGGCCTTAATAGGCCAAAAATGGACAGGAAACAATCTAAACACTGTATAAGGTAACATATTTGCATAGGTGAAAGGGAAATACAAAACACATTCATAACATAAACAGAAATCACAATCATATAGCGAATTACAGCCTTGGAACTGTCAGCATAAAATGCTGGGGGTTTAAATCGATTTAACAGCTAGCTAACCTCACACCTTATCGCTATATGGTCATTGATTTCCAACATATATACATAAATTGACTAAGTAGGCAGTAACTAATCATTAAAAAACAACCGACCATCACGTACACAACAACAGACACTGTAATTAATCCAGTAAGACATGCAATTAAAGAAAGAGGGAGTCTACCCAGTTCTCCTAACACTGCATTATTAACTGTACGTTTACTGACACCCAGTATTATTTTACAGAATTTTATCTGCAATTTATCAACTTCATCAAAATTGTATATACCCCAAACTTGGGAACCATACAATATAATAGGACATACTAATTTATCAAATAATGATACTTTTGTTTTAACATCAACATTTATTCGTTCAAAAAGTGCGAGTAAGTTATTCATTGCTTTAGTGGCTTGTTCGTTTAAAGTTTTCACAGCTATTCTAAGATTTCCGTTCTTATTGAATTTAATGCCTAAATAGACAAAACTATAGACTATTTCGATGATTTCATTTTTGATACATAATTCAAAATTATTCCTTTGCGATCTTTTCTCAAAAATACAAATTTTGGTCTTGTTTACATTTATTGTTAATCCCCATTGGTGTGAGTACATATAAATAGCATCAAGTTGAGATTGTAAACTGTTTTTATCGGTTGTAAAAATGGCAATGTCATCAGCAAACATCAATAAATATAATGATAGTTGATTTAGATCATTTTCAGTCAACTTGTTAAAATCTAGTGATTCATTTATGTCATTTACAAATAATATTAATAACAACGGTGAGAGTGGCTCTCCTTGTTTTAGACCCAGCGCAATATCGAAGTAATCCGATAGATTTTTAGCGAATCGAACACAGGCGGAAATACGAGAATATATAGCTTTAAGCATAGTTAAAAATTTACCGCTGATGCCTTCCTGTACTAACTTAATCCATAGTGCGTTCACGGGTATAGTATCGAAACATGACTTATAGTCAATAAAAGCAAAATACAGTCTATTATTATTGGATAAAACTCTTTGTATAATACTGTGTAAAATGAATACACAATCTACCGTACTTCTTTTATCACGGAAACCAAATTGCGAATCATTGAATTTGTTTTCATGTTCACACCAGGAATTTAATCTGTTCCGTTAACATATGGAAAATATTTTTGCCATGGAATTAATTAGAGAAATACCGCGATAATTACCCGGATTAGTTTTATCTCCTTTTTTAAAAACAGGGACAATGATGGCTTTTGACCAAGATTCAGGGTAGATGCCAGACATAAATATTTTGTTAAAAATTTGAACAAGATACGGAGTTATGAAATCCTTTGCGTCTATAAAAAAATCCGGATTTATATTATCACAACCACTGCTTTTGTTACGAGACAATGATGACAGGGTTGTTAACATTTCATCTTCCGAGAAAGGTTTATCAAGGCATTCAATATCAATTCTATTTGCTGCATCATCAGCCGATATATCGTCTGAGAATAAATTTCCTATAATAATATAGTGACTTATTATTACGACATTCACAACATCGTCAAAACCACCGGCCCATCTTTTAATCATATTTTACAGGAATAATCTTCGGGTCGTCCTAAAACCAAATAGCTGTATTGAATTTGATAGGGGACAAACTCTGGTTGTCATGGCAGCGGGAGCCAAACCTTTAAATCTCTTTTATAATAGTACATAGTAACAAATGTTTTTTTGTGTCCCTCTACCGAAACAATAAATAGTGACCAACCACCCATAAACACATGGAGACATACTTTATGACCACATCTCGTAATGCAGAGACATTCTACCATTATAATTATCACGTAGATAAGATGGACATTTCTTAATTTAGCTTAAAACATTTGTCCCAAATTAATCTGGTATCATTTACACTAAATTGAATATTTAACATAACCATAGTCTAGTATATTAATATTATAACATTAGAGTTTTGGCAATTTAATGTGGAAGATAAAAGGTTAGTACTGTCTCAATTATGTGTTCAAAACAGATCTGAACTGTGCCACAACAATACTGTATTAGTGACCAAAAAGTCCATTTATCAAAATTATTAAAATCGGACGTGTACTATTCCTTCAATAGGATTTTAAATATTTAGAACAATATGCAAAGGTAAGCTACAATACGATGACGGCTCGTCAGATTGTACATAATTCTACTCTTCAAATGGAAAGAAATAATTATGCAATACTATAAATATTTCGTCGTTTCTTTCATTCTACAAATCACAATTAAGCCTCCAAAACATCTTTGGACAAAGCACTTAGCGTCATAAACGTCATAACCAACGTCACTAATACAAGTGTTGTCATGGAAGCGCTCATTTTTTATTAGAACACATACTCTCAAGCGACTTTAGGTGAACAAGTGCAACATAGTTATACCATTTCAAATTCAAGTCTAAAATAATGTAACATATTTACATGTCTAGATAGTTAAGTAACAATTACAAGTGTGAATGCACGGATATATGTTCTGTATATACGATAAATAAATGTGACACATCACTCATGTAGGACAATGTTTGTGTTAGTTCAAGACCTTTTACAATACTACCACTGAATTATATTTGCATGTCTGTTACATCACATGAAGTATGTATAATACTCATATGTGTAGCACTGGCTGGTTGCGTTACACGTCACGTTGTTTCCATTTGTGTCAGAGTAATACATATCACAAGTTTCACTTATAACGTCATATTTGGCCAATAGACAAGCATTTGGCTGTTCACAAGCGTCTTGTAGTTGATTCATGCACATGCGCACGCATCTCATGATATTAGCGACAGTTGCAGTCTGCAGGAGTGAGAACCCCGGTAACACATCTGAGTATGACTTCACCATCACCTTCGACCGTGGAGACTGAAGGAAAGCCTGGCATTGTATTGATCCTAGAAGCATGATGAAATCAGGAGTTAAAATTCGTAGACTTGTGTGTAAAGATTTGTGCAGCAACGTCTCACCTTAACACTATATATAAATTCTCAATTTCAAGTACAGTTCGGTTTTGACCATTTGACCTCCAGGTGAGAGGTCTATCGTGATGACCTTCTATAGATAAACCACAAGCAGGCGGGTGAAATTCCTTTTAATAATGAAATAAAACAGGTAAACGGGTTGTGTAGTTACCAATCAATATAAAACACATATTTAAAACGTTATGTTCGATTGGCCCCCATATTATTATTTGGCATGTGTTCGAATCCGGGGTATTTTTTAAGCATATTTGTTTTAATTTCGCTTGATCTAAATACACAAAGCAGAACATTAATGACTTTATGTTGTGTACATGCCATTGAAACAAATGTCTTTTAAACTCAAAGTATACGTACTTATGTGGGTGCAGTTCGGGGGAGAGCCATCCCATGTGCTATCTGCTAAACAAGTTCTTGTTTTTGAACCCAGTAACACATACCCAGGCATGCAAGAATACAAAGCCGTCCTACTAAAAGTAGTTCCAGACCATACGGCAATGCTTCCATTGTTTGGCGCCGAAAGTGGACCACAATCAACAGGGTGACAATTAGGAGGGCTACCACTCCATGAACCATCGGCCTGACACACACGTAAGTTTGTGCCGATCATATTGTATCCTGTAGCACAGGCGTACACAGCATTTTCCTGATACGTTGTTTCTAATGTGGTTAACACCTGCCCATTTATAGGGGCTACACCAGGACTACCACAATCTGTGTAACAATAAATATAAGCAATGTAAGTTGTTAAATAAATCAATATCAAGTGTCTTTATGTGTAATGTGTATATTATGAGTGTATGTTATATGTATAAATAAGTAGACAACGATAAAATGGCGTCAGTAGATAAATAAATATAGCAATGCCTATCCATACATTGTAGTTTAAATTATTTCTCACTGCTAATCCTTGATAGATGTAAGTACACATGTACTTAATTTTGTTAACAATGTTTGGTTTTCAGAATTTATAAGTTCTATAAATTTGAACATGTTCGGAAGTCTCCAGGAATAACGTTTATATTTATAGAGAATAATTGTCACACATTATGTACAAAATGTAGCATATAGTGTTATTGTATAATTATTATATGTACATAAGTATATTGCAAATATGCATTTCTATCTTTAGTATACTAGTACGGAAGTAATAGTACTAATTTAGAAGAAAGGCAATAATAATGAAACTTAAAACTTTACCGCTTGCAACCTTGTCTTCCATTGTCTTAAAGATAAATATTATAGAAAAATTAAACAAATTACCGACTATGTCGCATGTTGGTGCCACTGTGTCCCACGACCCATCCAAATCACAAGTAGTTGTACTTGCTCCATTGAGTGTGTATCCTATATCACACGAATAAGACGCTAGGTCACCATATACTGTACCGAACGACAGGGTAACACTTCCATTTACTGGATTTGAAAGACTACCACAGTCGATGATGTTACAAACAGTAGCAGCATTACTCCACAACCCATTTGTTCCACAAGTTGATGTCGCCGATCCAGATATGACGTATCCAACGTCACATGAATAGGATGCTGTAGACCCTGCATATGTGCTTGAATAAGTGACTACACCATTTGCCTGGGATGTTAAAGAACCACAATCTGACAAACACAAACAAAGTACTTTTGAATAAGGTAAAAAGTATCGGGTAGAGAAAAAATAATTCCGGAGTTAGACTTTACATAGTATCTGTGAAGTGTTTTAATTCGACCGTTGTGTTTCTCCCCATGCTACATCTTTGTTCAGTGTTGTCTCCTGGATAAGTTCTTGTTTTTGTCTCTTCTTCATCTTAATTAATTGCCAAAGTTTTGGTCATGTTGACCAAGTATATGAAACCAAAATTGCCATTCGTTGAGAAATGTATATACGCATTAATGTGTTAATGGTGTGTTGCAATACCGTTCTTGATTAATTATATTTCATTTCCCGCCGTAAAAGCCGGATATAACAATGCCAGTTGCGATCCGTCAGTTTGGATTGAATACCGCTGAAAATCTGGAGTTAAATGTCTGATTTTAAATTTCGTGAAATAAAGACAGTTTCGTCGGCCAGCTTGTCATTCCTTACAAAATATGCCATAAAATAGGTTTATATGCATTAATTACATAAAGTATGCAATACAGCCTTCAGAATATTCATAAAGTTTAATATAATGTCTAATAGAGCGTCTCAGGTTGGCTTACATGATTTATCAGTTTGTTATTTTCATTGTTTCGCTACGTCAACAACAGTCGCAGTATCTAACACATATATTTAGTTTATAAGTTAACCGTCCTCTAATCCAGTGTTTCTATTTTAACATCATGCAAATAATCATTCAATATACAGCTTTACATAGTTCATCACAAAGTAAATATGTATTTTTATTGAGCAGAACCTGACGATCGAGCGCCGACGACTTGATGACGCTGTTTAATCTTTGTAAAGAAGGAAAATATTATGGATTGTTTACGTAACCTTTTAACACTTGGAAACGCCAAGGTTAAGTGTCACATGCTGGTTTCGCGTTTCTATTTTGGACCTTTTATTTAATAAAGGAATAATGTTTAACAATTGCTAGTCGTAGATTTGTAACAGAGGTCAAAACTGGGACTTTGAATACAGTATTAACAACTGCAGCAACACAAACATGACAGCCGTATACCCGGGCATACTGTCGGATGCGTCCTTTTAATGTAAACCGACAAAATAGTACACACATTCATTGACCGGTTAACATAATGATGAAAAAGATATCTCAGCACTATGTCTGGAACGGACGTGTTTGTAACAAGACATATTTCCGCACTTTGTCTGGAACGGACATGTTTGTTAAACGACATAGTTCCCATTATGCCTGGAACGGACATGTTTGTAAACGAGAGAGAATAAGTTGCTACGGGGAACACAGACCTCCGTAAACATAAGGCATTTAAGGAGGCTCAAGGATACATACGTAAGGGCACAGAGGCGCAAGGAATGACCTGGCCGACCATAAAGTAACTAGGAGAATCAAAGAGGACACACATAGGGGGCGTTAATGGATGGAAAAGGACAAAGGACAAGGCAAGACAGCTTGCAATAATAGGCCGAAATTGGGCAGAAAATAACATGAACACTATATATAGTGAAAGAATTGCACAGGGGGTAATAACAACTCTATTTAATATATTATAGTAAGTTTCATATTTGGTAGTACAAAGAAATAACTAACAGGCGTTACGTATTGCATACATGTATATTAATTATATGAGTTAACAAAACTTTATCAAAATTTTTATTGCAAAAAGGATTGTTTAAAATGCTTTTTTGATTTTGAAAAAGAAGTACGGGATATTAATTATTGATATAGAACAAAAATATCATTAAAATATCGCTTGAGTTTGTCGATTAAATCATTTACAAGCATAGTATAGTTATATTGAAAAGTTTAAACAAACAACTTTAAACAAACAACTTTAGTCAAATAATTAAGCGGAGCGATTTTAGCACTGACACGGCTCAATGAGCGGACTTTATCTGTACATGAGCAATTTCTTTTTTCCTTTAGAACGTATGTATAGTGCTGTTAGATTGACCGCGAACAGGTGTATGAACTTTCGGGACCGATCCATGTCAATTTAGGTAAGGAAATTCTCTCGTGCGTATAACTATATATTCTGTTGCTTTACACAACCGCGGCTTTTTCTCAGTCAAGCTTACGGACAAACACAAACATTTCAATACACCTATTTTGAAATGTAATTGTCCAGGTATTTTATTCATGCGTTCGCGGTTAATACAACCGCACAATAGACAAACTGCAAGGCGATGAGTCGTTCAAAACATATTTAGGAAAATGTTGCGCATTAGCCGTAGTGTGAGCAGTTTGCTCAATTAATTGTTCGGTGTCAACACATGTGAGTCCCGCTGTAACGCCTACTATCGATTAGCTATATTGTGGTTATGGATTATCTTTGAGTTATACCAACTCCAAGCAGTTCTCTGTGATGTAAACAATACGTAGAAATGAATTATATAAACTAATTGGATAACATTACATGAACCACTAAACATTGCTGACTTGGAGATCGAACTCTACTCTCTTGACACTGGTAACAAAACGTGGCCCAATCCTAATTTGATAAAATGCGACTCGCAGTTTTTGTTGAACAGTACAAATGATTGTAACATACTGCCTCCCAATGTACTTATTGAGATATAAATTGTTCACGACTTCCTCAGAGACTTTGATGTTTCCAGTAGCGGTTCCGGGGGGCGCACCCGGCGTAATACGAAAATACACATATTCTGATTGTTTGTAGCATTATATTTCATAGTGACCATGTTATAATATCCCGACGTTTTATAAGGCTTGCGCGAAACCAAAAAATGACCAATAAGTTACGCTCCACGCCTAAGCCTAAATTCTGGACCCGCCCCAGGTTCCTGTCTGGACTGGACCTACATTTACACGTACAGTGGTCGTGTTCCCTACATTACAAAAAACCGTCACAGTATTCGATTGGTGCACTTAAACAATATTTTAATACATTCAGTTAATGTTATTCATTAATTATTCATGGCTCAGTGGGAACAACCATACACGCACTACAGTACATAAAGACTTACTACAGAGCTGCGCGTTAGAACTGAAATGAAATGTTTCAATGTACTGAGTGCGTTACTCTTTCATTTGTCACGTTTTTTATGACACGTTATGTAAGACTGTCCTTAAATACGATTAAATACTTTTTGAAAGCAAATGACTTGTATTCTGTAATATAGACCTTGTTATGGTAAAGGCTTATCAAATAAGCATTGTTTCTGTGATATAGGTCTTGTGTCTGTGACATTTCCCTTGCTTCGGTGATAATGAAAACTTAAATCATCATAGCCTGTGTATTATATGCCTTTTTGTGTGACATAGATCTTGTGTCTATGATATTTGCCTTTTGTCTTCGATATTTGCCATGTGTCTGAGAAAGTTGTCTTGTTTCTGGGATTTTAGCCTTGTTGCTGTGAAATGGGATATGCTTCTGTGAAACATGCATTGCTTCTGATATTGTAGAATCTGCCACTAAGATTATAGCCTTGTTCCTGTGATACTGTGTCTGAGATATGGGTCTTGTTTCTAAGAGTATAGCATTGTTCCTGTGATACTGTGTCTGAGATATGGTTCTTGTTTCTAAGAGTATAGCATTGTTCCTGTGATACTGTGTCTGAGATACATTATGCGTACTTTATTAACTTTATGACAGAACTGGCATTTATGCATCCACATATTTACTGCAGTGGATTGGTTGTACACGATACGTTTTTTGGAACAGATCATGGATTACAGATTCCTATTACATGTAGTAAGAAAGCAAATTAGGGACAATATTTCGACAGCTGTAACACAACGAAATCTATAACTTTATCCAAATCGCCTTACAGAACAAATTAAACATACCGGCTATAGCACACGTAGGTTCCGGTGCATCCCAAATCCCGTTCGCACTACAAGTAATTATACTTGCTCCATTAAGTATGTATCCATTGTCACATGAATAATTCGCTTGGGCACCATACAATGTGCTGGACGGCAGGATTACCATTCCATTTACTGGATTTGAAAGACCACCACCACAGTCGACTAGGTTACATACAGGAGCAGCATTACTCCACGAGCCAGTTGCATCACACGTTGATGTCGCCGAACCGGATATGACGTAGCCAGTGTTACATGAATATGTTGCAACATCGCCCGTTATTGGTGTACCAATTATATTGACCAAACCATTTACCGGAGATGACAGTGAGTCGCAGGCTAACAAATGAAATAGTATACATGTACTGTACTATAATACTTAGAATATCGCACTAAACTACATTACTATAGTTCAGTGATTTACTCAAATTACCTTTAAAAAAAGGAATCGCTTGAAATGAAATCTCACTAACACAGTTGCAGTATACTCAAATATATATTAAATGTCAGTGCACTGATGTGCTTTATTTGAAAAATGAAATAAATTAATAATTACCTAAGGCAGTACACGAGAACTTCACGACAATACCCGGGCTTGTGGGCTCAGTAGAACATCCTCCAGCACAATTATCGGTATAATATGAACATTCTCCAGGACCATCAGGGGAACTCACGTCATTAGGAATATATGATATAACACAGTCAGTGTTTACGAGTTGAGATATACAGTAATCTTGACAAGCTGACATCATAATGTCGGCTACTTTTGCAGTCTCGGCATGATTTGATGGTACTTTTACATCGTTTGTTGGTGTGGTGGAATAATCACCACAGACTGGAAAATAGACAAAACGTATGATCCAGGTTAATAGTAGTACATGTATATTTATCATTTATCATTCATAGTTGGGTTTTATTCTAAACTAAACTTACAAGATGAAATAGACACTGGCGCAACAGGTCGTAGGGTTGACGAAACGTTGCGTAATATATTTGAAAAATGTTGGGTGTCCGATGAATACAAGTTTAAAAATGTATCTCATGGATAATATGCCGTTCAATGAAGGTCTTTAAAATTACCCACAGAATCGCGTGCGTCCGTTGGTCTTCGATCGCTCTAAAATGTTGCATAGTGAATTGCTATAGCGGTAGTACTTCTCAATAATAAGAAATATAATTTTTATATCAAGTCTGTATTTGACCGAATGCCCGGCTTCCGCAAACATCTGTGGATGTTTCATTAAACTGTCAATCATTTGTTTTGATCTACTTATTCGTTATTGCTTAGACTAAAGCTGATTCAGGTTCTCGGATAACGACATTATTCATAATCAAAGTGATCAAGTAGTAAATAACTTATCAAATGCAGAATTTAAACAACACAATGTCTGAAGCCGTCAAATCACGCGAGCTGAAACACTGCAGGTAAACGACAGTGAACGGAGCAGGATGCATTTACACATGCTGGATTATCAGTGGGGTAAGTATGTTCGTGTTTTAAATATGTAGAAACCTATAATCGGACAATATAACCCGCTTGATAGATCATGTTTTGAATGAAGAGTCTAAAACTGGTGTTCGATCTTTAAGGGAAACGGCTATGTTAAATGTTCAACTCTCGGAAAAATTGGCAATCATGAGGTTTACAGGTGTTATTCTTGCAGAATATCTCGTCACCAAACTGTATTCATCATAATTTATATTGAGGAATCAATCCTCTGTCATCCTTGCAAACCACGGTGCATAAAGCGAATATGTTGAAATTTGAAAAAGACCATGTATAAACAATAAAGTGGTGCTTGGCGCGGGACGAAAAAAATTAGGCGTGTTCAACAAAATATGTAGTCTGTCATAGTTAATTGTTTTTCAAAGATGCAGAAGTAAACTATTTCATACACAATAGTGTTGCATTTTGGCGGTTTGAATTGTTAAAAGTGACCCTTATTGGTCCTTTACTGGCCCATCTGAATATTAAATATTTGAACGGGCTTTGTGCAGTGTTGTTGCTTTATTGACTCAATCTTCTTTAATTCGAACGATTGCCATTTAATACCCGTTCAAAAAGTCTTGTTTTATCATATATTCCGCTGTATTTGTGAAAAAAAAACGTTTGGATTATTATAAAATTAAAAACATTTCCAGTTTTAACAAGCGTTTTTACAAGTTTTGTCCATTAGTAATGTGATACAACAATATAATTATTATTGTAATATATTGCAATGGTTCTTATTAATGATGTTTTATCCAGTGTAACAACAGTACCGGTTAAGGTCCATTTACATGTTTAGGTTCAGATGAGCCAGATACATCTTTAAACACCGACGTTTCCTTTCTACATCTTTAAATGACATTTAGCATTGTTAAATATTCTTGATATATTGTTTTCAAAGAGGAATTATTGCAATAAAGCATTAATAAATAGTAAGAAATAGAGATTAAGTCGAATTGTTGTTTCATGCTACGCACGATCAACACTTGTAAAAACCACCGCGCTGAACATCATAGGATAATACAAACTTATTTTTTTCGAAATATACATAGGCATTACCTTATTAGTGTATTCTTTGATAATTAATGCATATTCATTGATGTTTGACTGTATGAAATATATATATTTCTTTCATATTTGTTTAAGTAAAATAAACGAAAATGAGCATACTATTATACTTATCGACAATAAGCATTGTCATTGGCCTAAACAATACAATATATACAACAGCACATGCAAAACATGGCTACAATATTCTCAAAGAGAATGCATATATATATACACAATTATTAGTGCAATTCAATAATATTACATTAACAATTTAACTACTTTCATCGTACATACATACATATACAATTTTAATTACATTAAAATATCATTGTGCAGACAGATAGAATAGGTAAAAATAATTCATACATACAGTACATCAAATTTCTCCGTTGTTTCTAATGTTAAATGCGTTTTTTATAAATTTTGCTAAAGTCAATTGAACTTTTTTAGATTTAGAATTCAATAAATTAACAAATTTGTTTATCGTTGGAAAGTTTCCACAATGTTTTAGAAAAATGGATCGTATATTTTGGTATTTAATGCTATATAATTATGTTACACTTTTTGTTTGTGATGAGAATACTGTGGGTTTTCAAACAAACTGTTCCAAATCCGGAATTTGCAAAAGGTGTAGGTAAAAATATATTTGACCAAAAACCTATGTATATTTAGTTCTTTGCTTTAACGAAAGCATACTCACGTGCAACAGTATAGCAAACACGTAAAAGTCCGATTGTCCACAAAGCTAGGTAATACGCCATGTTTAACTGAAATAATATTTGTAGACGTTTAGGATTTGAATTGATCTAATCAGTATTTAAATGTTAACAGCCCTCACGCTTTCCAGCATACCGGAATGTGTGAACACTTCGCGTGCAGTTCCTGGGCTTTTTATGTTGCATCGTTTACGCATTCACGCGACATAAATTATTATCATGAATTATTAATGATTCATTGGCCTAGAATAAAGACGAAAATTCACCTGTTTTCAGATCATGTTGCACTATTTGAACATGTGCCATTGTTATTGTGCATGCACAACTTGATAAAACTTGTCCAAGAAATCATAGGCGTAGATACAAGTTAAATATGCCCTCTATGTTTGGGACCATGCAGGTATATGGTTTGCACTTTTGCTCTTGCCAATATAATTGTTGAATAACAGGCCACGTTTTTGGTCTGCCCCAGTGACATACTGTACGCGACCCTGTAACTTTCTGAAAGTATTGACACAAGGTGAACTCCAGGCGTATTCTCACACTCGTGTACTGTTTACAAAATAGTTGGGCTTGGGAAGATGTATTGTTAAGACACAGCCGCTTGAACTATACGTACTCTCCAATTACAGTGGCGGAAATTGATTTTTTTTTCAGAGAAAATACGCATTCGCTTTAAATCATCAAAACAAGTAGAAAACTCAATGTTTATTATATTCATCAAATACTTAGCGAATCACAGGAACGTTACGCTTGATTTATCGTTATACGTTCTTAAAGAGTTTGCAGATATTAGAATTTTCTGTCTCACGTTTGGTAAAATATCCATTATCTTTTTTTTTTGTATGAGGACAGAGATAAAAGTGAAAAATGCCGATGAAAACATGTGTTTAGAAAAGGTTCAAGATGAACAAAAACCTACTGTTTAACCCCCCCCCCCCCAAATTTGGATTGCATGTTGCTTGGACGTCACGTAAAATGTTGTTCCATTACTGAAAATGGGCTATCCTAGATGTTAAACCAATGATTTTGGTTAAATTACTCCTCAACCGAGTATAATACAAGTGAGAGTAATGAGATTGATATCAGGAAACAGTAGACCAGTCAAGCATAGCTGCCAGCAAGATGGTTGAGGTTTACAGTAGCCGTAAGTGTGAGTACATTGAAAGCAATCTTCATGTAGTTCTCTGTTGCTGGTATGTGCGTGTGTGACATGGATTGGTATGGTGGGGACAATGTTTTTGAATGAATTGGAAATGTTGGGAGGAGACGAGGTTTATTGACGTAAATGATAACCATTGACGATTACACCAAAAGTCACGAGAAAAAGTATGACTAACTGGAGTCGGATTTCAAGACATCAAACAGTTTTCTTTAAATGAAAACATGTTCTCAAAACGTGCAATTTGTAACCTTGCCGAGAAAGTCGAAACTGTAATTATCTATTTATATCCACACCTTCCATGTAACCAATTCATGGACAGTTCGCTTTACAATTATAGATATTGAGGCCCGAATACATTTTATATTATGAATACAATTTATTATTTATTACTGTCTAATGACTAAAGACATATATACACCTTACAGGTAGGTAGTTTAAGTAATGCTAGCAGATAGAAGCCGAGAAGACGATTTCAAAAGTTGATATATCTTTGTAATATTACTACCGCTGCACACAAATCATTGAGTGTTAATCAAGCTGACTTAAATCACTCAGAATTTATCTCTACAGCTCGCTTGTCTGCAGACACTGGTGATTATTTTGTATTACAGAACAAATACCTAATTTGTCTCGCGCAGCAGTCAACACTTGCAAACCTTTCGACTGGACATGTTGAAACAATTGATAAATATATTTAAGACAGTTACTGACTTCATACTTACGTTTGTTAGACTACGTAAACTTAAGTTTCATACATGTACATGTATGTTAGTTTAGTACATTTGATGAATAGTGTCTTGCTTATTACTTCGCTTTAAGAGCTGGTGTGCAAAGAGCGAAGCCTGGTGCCGATTTGACCCAGTTTTACGCAAATGCTTATACTATTAATATACTTAAGTACAGTAAGTTGCTTAGTATCACACTTCATATTTCATGAAAAATGTCTTACTTATCTGTTCGCTTTAAGGAGTTGATATTCTATGCAAAAAAATAGATAGAAGGATAGTCATTGTATAACAAATTGTAAGTGGTCACCCATTGAAAACACCCTATTAATGACCAATAGACATAGTGTACACAACAACGATATTCTTAACTACTTTTGAAGCGACCGTATAGTGTTGTTTTATTAACCGCGAACAGAAGAGCATATTGCTGGACCATTGCATTTTATAATAGGTGTATTGAAATGTTCGTGTTTGTCTGAAAGCTTGACGGTTGCGTTTTGATAGAAAAGTAAACAAACAGCATTTATTGTTTTTCGCACGAGAGATTTCCCTTACCTAAATTGACATGGATCGATCCTTAAAGTTCATACATATGTTCACGTTCAATCTAACAGCACTATAATTATGTATGTGACAATTAGGGTTTGGTCAATTCTGAGTGTGTGCTTTGAAAGTTGCGAGGTCTATTGTGAAAAGGGAAACGGTCAAAATGGATGCCTGAATGTGATGTACAGCCGTGCAGAAATTACTATCTTAACCTGCTCAGCCAGTCACACATGGATATATAATTCTGATTATATTAATATCACAATGCAACCGATGCATGGCCTCAGTTTAACGTGAACGTTACCTACTGAGCTGTCAAAATCGATCATTTCAGTCACACTGTAGGCCTTCAGTGATTAAACGAGACAAAGTGAGGTTATTGAATAATGGACAAAAAAAACACCAGAAATAGTTATGTTTATTCGTTGTTGAGAACACGCGTATTAGTTTTTAACATTGTATTTTGCTCAACTACATCAAGTATAAGGAATGCTTTTGTAGTCGCCATTATATTACCGGGTCACAGTATTTAGGCACGTGTCTTAGTTTCACTATACCTTCAGATCTCTTTGAGCTTTGATCATCAAACGTTGTATGTAGATTGACATGTGTCATGTTATTGGTATGGTGCCAATGTTGCCTAACATTTATTACATGCTGAATGCAAACTGTCTGTTGGCAAATAACCATATTTGGCTAGTCTAATATATTTATGTAAGTATCCGACAATAAATAAAATTGTATATACTGACCTTCGTAAAACGTTTAGCAGCAACTATATAGTCTTCATTTTATACTTGATTAAAATTGTAGAAGCTTAACATCTGTTGGATATATGTGCATACTACTTTCGTTGTACTGACATTTCTTCTGTTTTCGACTGCGCTGTTCATCCTATAGTTTTTAATGCAATTTATTTGCACCAGAATGGCCTTATATGACTACTGTACGGATTCTTTTATCAAGAAAAAAATTACCCATCTAACATGATATTATATCGTATTGGTTTATTTTGTGATTTCATTTTACCTCAGTGCTTCCAGTATATATCATTTAAAAAAATACTTTTCCACGAAGGAAACACGTAAAGACAACAGAAGAGACACTCATTTAATATGTGACCTTCAAATTTGAAAACAAAAACAATCATGTTGTCGACCTTGGCGAATGTAGAGAACTATATTTAATTAATGGGCGTTGTCAATAATGTTTAATATTGGGTCTTGTACATTATTGGCAACGCCCATGAGGGTGGCGTCTTTAATGAAATACTAGAATGATTCTGTGTATAGGAGAAGCGGTCATTCAATCAATGTTTTAGTGCGTCATATTTAACTCATGGCAATATAAAAGTGTTCTGTAGTGATAGCGAGATAGACTGCTGAGTACATTTATGTTTGCAACCATTTTATAGCTTGCGGTTTATAGCTTGCGGTTCAAGATCGGTGGTAAGCTATGTGTTATACACATTGATTTCCCGTTACAATGTACAAGTGACCCCGGAAATGTCAACTTTCTCACTACAGAGACCTGTCCGTATGTGACTCCGGACCATGGCCCTTATGGTCAGTTTTCCACGTTTTCTTTTTCTTGCGTTACCGCCTCCATTGCTTAGTGTTAAGGTCACTGACCTGTATCAACAAAACCTATCACCGCTTTACAGTCATGGGTTCGAGTCCCAGTACCGACCTGCCTCTTTATGTGAGATAGTTGACATTTTCTTACGGAGGATCAAAGCCCTGTACTGTACATTCTCAGGAGCGATGGAAAGGTTAACTGTCTGAACTGAACAGCAATAGTGTTAACATTATTGTCGGAACCAATCTTCAACGTTTCAGCGTATAAATTGTGTAGTATTTCATTTAAGTTTATCCATTCACTTATAGTGAAACCGTCATGGATTTTCATGAATGACTAAGTCCTTGAATTAACAGTATACGAGAGATTAAGTTGTTATACTTAAGACAATGCCTTCCAAAACAGACCCCAGGGAAACAACAGTCTACAAAACATTAGTGCAAGGGTAAACTTGTATGGGAAAAGAGAGCAAGGAATGGTGTGACCGATCATCAAACATTTAGGGGGGACAGCAAGGAGGAAAAGGTTGAATGAATGGAACACATCACGACACGAGCCATGTCTGTCATCATAGGTTGAATGAATGGAACACATCACGGCACAAGCCCAGTCAGTCATCATAGGTTGAATGAATGGAACACATCACGACACAAGCCCAGTCAGTCATCATAGGTTGAATGAATGGAACACATCACGACACAAGCCAAGTCAGTCATCATAGGTTGAATGAATGGAACACATCACGACACAAGCCCAGTCAGTCATCATAGGTTGAATGAATGGAACACATCACGACACAAGCCCAGTCAGTCATCATAGAGGTTGAATGAATGGAACACATCACGACACAAGCCAAGTCAGTCATCATAGGTTGAATGAATGGAACACATCACGACACAAGCCAAGTCAGTCATCATAGTTTGAATGCATGGAACACATCACGACACAAGCCAAGTCAGTCATCATAGGTTGAATGCATGGAACACAACACGACACGAGCCAAGTCAGTCATCATAGGTTGAATGCACGGAACACAACACGACACAAGCCAAGTCAGTCATCATAGGTTGAATGCATGGAACACAACACGACACAAGCCAAGTCAGTCATCATAGGTTGAATGCATGGAACACAACACGACACAAGCCAAGTCAGTCATCATAGGTTGAATGCATGGAACACAACACGACACAAGCCAAGTCAGTCATCATAGGTTGAATGCATGGAACACAACACGACACAAGCCAAGTCAGTCATCATAGGTTGAATGCATGGAACACAACACGACACAAGCCAAGTCAGTCATCATAGGTTGAATGCACGGAACACAACACGACACAAGCCAAGTCAGTCATCATAGGTTGAATGCATGGAACACAACACGACACAAGCCAAGTCAGTCATCATAGGTTGAATGAATGGAACACAACACGACACAAGCCAAGTCAGTCATCATAGGTTGAATGCATGGAACACAACACGACACAAGCCAAGTCAGTCATCATAGGTTGAATGAATGGAACACAACACGACACAAGCCAAGTCAGTCATCATAGGTTGAATGCATGGAACACAACACGACACAAGCCAAGTCAGTCATCATAGGTTGAATGAATGGAACACAACACGACACAAGCCAAGTCAGTCATCATAGGTTGAATGAATGGAACACAACACGACACAAGCCAAGTCATTCATCATAGGTTGAATGCATGGAACACAACACGACACAAGCCAAGTCATTCATCATAGGTTGAATGCATGGAACACAACACGACACAAGCCAAGTCAGTCATCATAGGTTGAACGGTCGGTGGAGAAAAGAACATGAATGTTATATCAAGTAAAACCCTGCACATTGAGAACTTAACATACATCTAAAAACATTAAAATGCCCAATGTTTTGTTCATTTCCTACCTAAACAATCATCAATATAGTGCTGTTAGGTTGACCGCGAACAGGTGTATGATCTTTCATGACCGCTCAATGTCTGGTAAGGAAATGCACTCGTGCGTAGAGCAATAACTGCTGTTTAAGGCGATACATGCCCTGGCAAATAGCCATATTTGCTTTTAGCAATAGTTTTGAAAATACATATGATAGCAAGATGAAATGTACACTGTTGTATCGCTAAACTGTCCTTCAACTAATACTGCTATAATTTTGTAAACATGTTTAACAGTAATAAAGTTATTTGAACTTTTGGAACTGTCAAAGTGTACACGTTGTCCTGTACATCAGGCTAATTGCACAAGCGTTAGTTTTGCAAAAGAAACACATGTTTACAAAGATAATTATCAGATCTACCTCATGCTATCGAGATTTAAAAAAAAATTAAGTTTGTAAACCAAAATAACAACATCAGCAACAAGGGGTGAGTACGGAAAATCTAGTATTCATATTTTTATCGATGTAATTTTTAAAAAACACTCGAAAACATAAGCTAGTATTCATTCTCTCCTTTCCAAAATACTTTTGATATTAAAAATACTTAATAGAATTGTGTGTGGATTTTCCGGAATATTTATAAAACATCATCAAAAGTCATTCTACATGATGTACACATTTACTATACAGTGTATAGAGTTAATCCATAAATATGTGTATTGATAAACTTGTCAAAACACATTCCAAGGCTGTCGCCAGAATTTACTTTTCTATCAAAACAGAACCGCGGCTTTTTCTCCGTAATGCTTTCGGACAAATACGTACATTTCAATAAACATATATGGAAATGTAATCGTCCAACTAATATATTCATACGTTCTCGGTAAACAAAACCGCACTATACAAACAAAATGTTAATGTATTTTATAGATCTATTGATGTTCAGTTTGACGAGTCTGTTTTCATAGCAATTCGAGAATGATGTTGACGTTATAGTGTTGTTTGTATTATACCCCAGAATTATTGGGAAGCCCCCATATTTATACCAACCCGGAGTATATCTATTGAACTTTTCTTCATGTTTTTTACTGCATCCATTATAACTGAAATCTATTTGCCAAAGGAAAAAATGTCTTCATGGTTTACTGAACACCGTTTAGACAGACAACCAGTTCTGCATGTGGAAATTACTAAAGTTATGTGCCTACAAATGTGGTGGTCGGTATCTCCTTTCCACAGGGGATTGACATAAGTTCTCTCCCCTTCTATTATCCCTTCTGTATAGTATATGTAAATATAGAAGATAATTTGTGACAATATCCTGTGCTCCTTTCCCACTCACATCAGAATTAAATTTAAAACTAGACATAACCTTCCATGATTATGTCAAAATTGAAGATCGCGGCTGTGCTGTAGGAATGTTTAACGCAGCGCATTGTACAGACAGGATCCCTTCAAATCCACTACGTGCAGTCAAGCATGACGGTGGGAGAAGTACCAAAACGACAGGTAATTAGAGTTTGATAAGTATTTGAATTGATGTCGACGCTTTAAATAACGTCCAATTGCAAACACAATCCATTAGAAATTTGTTGGTACATACCAACGTACAAGTCATGTATAGGAATACTGGTCTGTACATACCAACGTACAGTCATGTATAGGAATACTGGTCGGTACATAGCAACGTACAGTCATGTATAGGAATACTGGTCGGTACATAGCAACGTACAGTCATGTATAGGAATACTGGTCGGTACGGACCAACGTACAGTCATGTATATGAATACTGGTCGGTACATAGCAACGTACAGTCATGTATAGGAATACTGGTCGGTACATACCAACGTACAGTCATGTATAGGAATACTGGACGGTACATACCAACGTACAGTCATGTATAGGAATATTGGTCGGTACATACCAACGTACAGTCATGTATAGGAATACTGGTCGGTACATACCAACGTACAGTCATGTATAGGAATACTGGTCGGTACATATCAAAGTACACTCATGTATAGGAATACTGGTAGGTACATACCAACGTACAGTCATGTATAGGAATACTGGTCGGTACATACCAACATACAGTCATGTATAGGAATACTGGTCGGTACATACCAACATACAGTCATGTATAGGAATACTGGTCGGTACATACCAACATACAGTCATGTATAGGAATACTGGTCGGTACATACCAACATACAGTCATGTATAGGAATACTGGTCGGTACATACCAACATACAGTCATGTATAGGAATACTGGTCGGTACATACCAACATACAGTCATGTATAGGAATACTGGTCGGTACATACCAACGTACAGTCATGTATAGGAATACTGGTCGGTACATACCAACATACAGTCATGTATAGGAATACTGGTCGGTACATACCAACGTACAGTCATGTATAGGAATACTGGTCGGTACATACCAACGTACAGTCATGTATAGGAATACTGGTCGGTACGGACGAACGTTCAGTCATGTATAGGAATACTGGTCGGTATAGACCACCGACAAGTCATGTATAGGAATACGGTTCGGTATAGACCACCGATCAGTCATGTATAGAACTACTGTTCGGTAAAGACCACCGATTAGTTACGTATATAAATACTATTTGGTATAGACCACCGATCAGTCATGTATAGAACTACTGTTCGGTATAGACCACCGATCAGTTACGTATAGAAATACTATTTGGTATAGACCACCGATCAGTCATGTATAGGAATACTGTTCGGTATAGACCACCGATCAGTCATGTATAGGAATACTGTTCGGTATAGACCACCGATCAGTTACGTATAGAAATACTATTTGGTATAGACCACCGATCAGTTACGTATAGAAATACTATATGGTATAGACCACCGATCAGTCATGTATAGGAATACTGTTCGGTAAAGACCACCGATTAGTTACGTATATAAATACTATTTGGTATAGACCACCGATCAGTCATGTATAGAACTACTGTTCGGTATAGACCACCGATCAGTTACGTATAGAAATACTATTTGGTATAGACCACCGATCAGTCATGTATAGGAATACTGTTCGGTATAGACCACCGATCAGTCATGTATAGGAATACGGTTCGGTATAGACCACATATCAGTCAAGTATAGGAATACGGTTCGGTATAGACCACCGATCAGTCATGAATAGGAATACGGTTCGGTATAGACCACCGATCAGTCATGTATAGAACTACTGTTCGGTAAAGACCACCGATTAGTTACGTATATAAATACTATTTGGTATAGACCACCGATCAGTCATGTATAGGAATACTGTTCGGTATAGACCACCGATCAGTCATGTATAGAACTACTGTTCGGTATAGACCACCGATCAGTTACGTATAGAAATACTATTTGGTATAGACCACTGATCCGTCATGTATAGGAATACTGTTCGGTATAGACCATCGATCAGTCATGTATAGGAATACGGTTCGGTATAGACCACATATCAGTCAAGTATAGGAATACGGTTCGGTATGGACCACCGACAAGTCATGTATAGGAATACTGTTCGATAAAGACCACCGATTAGTCATGTATAGGAATACTGTTCGATAAAGACCACCGATTAGTTACGTATATAAATACTATTTGGTATAGACCACTGATCAGTCATGTATAGGAATATTGGGGGGTATAGACCATCAACGAGCTATGTATAGAAAAACTGCTTGGTATAGACCACCGATCAGTCATGTATAGAAATACTGTTTGTTATAGACTAGGTACCCCGAACTATCTCGTAACTTATAGTGTATAAGCTGTAACTGCCATTGTGTCCCAATATCATGATGTCACTACAATATTTACCTTTCTTAATATGCAGATGGTTGCTTTTCTCATGAAGATTTTGTCTCTTTGTCACACAAGTGCATATTCTCAAAAATCATACAAACAATAAAGCAATAATACTATAATAAGTTTACTCGTTTATTAAATAAAACTCGGGTAATGTATATATGACAGAATGAGTGCAAAATATGTATGTGACTTCTATAGCTTAGTAAGGTCAGTAACCAAGCATTAGTCCTTTGATGAAGTAACGGGTTCGAGTCGCATTTTCTTCGTTTTTATGTTTCTTTTTGATGGTAGCCGTATTTTTTTTTCTTCATGTTACATCCAATCACGTAAACAATCGATTGTACCTTTGTGTTCTACATTTGTACTTTTACAAAAATTGACAAATTGCAGTAACGTGCTAACTTTGACATGGACTGAATCAACATATGACGTTTTGTGACGTCAGTGTGCCTTTACATCGTTACCTTAGCATTGTTACATTAATGATCATGCTGTTCAATATGAATTATTGTAGTGTGTACAATCAATTTTATCAATTGGTTTTGTATTTGTACTTTTACACAGAAACAAACATGACAAATTAATGGCCGTGACTATCCTTGACATGGGCTGACTCAATAAATGACGTTTAGTGACGTCGTTGTGTATTCACATCGTTGCCTTGGCGTTATTTTGTTTATGATCATGCTGTTCAATATTAATGATGTTGACGTACGACTGAAATTCAAAAACAACTAAATTCCTATAGAATGTACCTATACTACAGTCCTAATTTATCTCTCGGACCGATGTCGTGCAAACTCGCCGTTTTACATTTTGTTTTACTTTCAGAAACTAATTGCATTACAAACAATTTGCAATACAATATTCATACGTCATAAAATCGTGAGAACAAAAGTGATCTTCAACAAGGAACACCAATTAGTCTTATCTGACATCTTATCTAATTATTTTAATTTATGCTGGTATTCATTTTGTCGGTTGAACAAATACTACATGACACGCAATAAGACAAAAATCATTATTTTCTTTATTTTGTTACTTTTCATCGATCTGTATCTGTAATTTGTGTGCCCAAGGTTGTTTGATAGGATCGATAAAGTCTGACGTGAGCAATAGTGATTCAGGAACAGAACAGAACAGACATTTAAATTAGGATTTAAACAATATGTCTCTCATACAATACACATATACGTATTACTACATTCAATGTTCAGGTGATATTTTACATATTTTACAGACACTGTGTATGCATCCAAATCACGAATCCCCTTGTAAAACACAATTCATTAGAAATATGCTTCATTGATCGACTGTATTTCACTCATAATGTAAAATTGAGCAGTTCTAATTATTTTAGGCTCATTCTCAGTAAAATGTGTCATTTGATGTTCCCAGAAATATCCGCTTAACTAAAAGGGTTTCTTGTACTATTTATATTTTTACATCATATTTTTATTTTATTGATTTTGGCAAGCAGGGACACGGTCAGTTATTTTATTATGCTCTGTCCGATTTACGCAAAATAATCGAAAGTACCCTAACATGTAACATACGTAACTGTCGCCACCTTAATTTTCCAACTTTTAGGCATTACAACAATTTCGATTTAAAAAATGTCCCTTTGATAAAAATGCTTACTCTGTCCTGCGCAAAAACCTAGCTACCTTAACACACGAAGTCGTTTCGAAAAACCGCAAAGCCAGTAATTAATCTTATAATGAGGTAAACATGATAAAAATACAATGTATAACTAAACAATTTGTTTTTATAAAACATTAGAAGTCTAAAAGACGCACCGACTAGTGTTCACTGGCTAGTTTCAAACAGGATTGTTAACAAATAATTACAAAAAACATTTTTTGACTGCCTATGATCCCATTCAACTGACTCAACATTTCCCCCCAAAGTTGGCGTGTATGTATTTTTACTCACATAGCTCAAAACCTAGGCGCTCGCGGACGCTTAACAAATAAGATATAAAATGGCATGGCCTAATTGCAGTTTAATTTGTGGTCATGAAAATACCCAACAAGAAAGTGAAATGGATTATCGAAGCAGTAACCATGAAATTACTTATTAAGTTTATGATGCCATTGACATTGTCCGTCATTCAGACGTGTAATTTTTAAGTTTTTAATTAATAATTATTTGCAACTCCTCGGTGCCTAATGTTGTGTAGACTGTTGTTTAGACCACCGGGGTCTATGTGTGTGTTAGAGTGCCATTATATAGATATCAGATCCCATGGGGGGGGGGGGTGATATCATTTGATATTAACCAGAGAAAGTTAATGTGAACCTAGTGTTCGAGGGTTAACATTATATGATATCACCCTCCGTGGGATCTGATATTTATTTTATTATACCGAAGAAATATTTTGATATTAAAATGTAAAACAATAATGTCAATGCGAAACAGAAACAATAAAGTGCTTGCAGAGTCTATGGATTTGTTTAAGCAATTTATGTGAAAGAACTGAATTTGTCAAAGCTGTTTTATCAATATCAAAGAACCAACCAACTCTTTTCAACATACATAGAAATACAAATGGTTTGTTCTGAAGTTGGTTTTCCTTACTTGTGGTGATCTTATAGAAAATCATTTCAAGTTTGAAAGTTTGTTAAAGTATAATTGATAGCTATTAGATTTTAGTCAAATGTTGAATGATTAAATATTTTATAAATTATAGTGTACAGCATACTAATTATTATTGCCGCGTAGTTAAGTTTACAGAGAAAATCGTTTATATTATTAAACAACTTTTATATTACATAAATGTTCATGTACATCTTTTTATCTTTTAAGTTCTTTTTGTAGAAAAAAGTGTCAGAAAATCTAGTCATTCAAATTAGCATTGTTTCGTACTTAAAGATATATAACGCTTATTTTTTGTTCATTTGTCTACCTAAACAAACATGAAAAATATACTTTATCAAGTTAAAACTTTAATAAATATGCATAATCACAGAAAACATTTATAATGCTTTTCTCTGTATTTGTCGAAAAAATACGTTTGAATTATCATAAAATTAAAAAAACTTTTTTACTAGTTTTGTCTGTTAGTAATATGATTAAACAAGATTATTTTAAACGGTTATACATGGCAATGGTTCTTATCAATAATGTTTTAGACTATGTAACAACAATACTGGATGAAACACATTAAAACATTTTAGGTTAAGATGAGCCAGATACATCTTTAACTCATGCAAGGACTTTTAATCCTGGTACAAGTGTTCTTAGTTCCGTGCATATAAAACTCTAGCCCTGTTACTTCATGAACATTCAATACGGTGTATCGATTCATATTCTTGAATTGCTCTTATGATATAGGTTAAAATATAATCGTGAGTATTGATTTGCACTAAAGAAACTATAGAGCAAAACCTGTCACTACCAGCAGTCTTTTCAAGAAGAATGAAAACTATTCAGCTTTGAGTGCTACCATTCTTTTAAAAGTTATAGTATGTTCACTTTTTGGTTTGCCTAAACACACATGACACATATATTACATATAGTAAAACGATAAAGAAATATGCATTATCAAATAATTCACTAAAACACGATTGTCTTAATCGCTTATACACTGCAATGGTTCTTATTTAAGGATGATAGTCATATTTTTTGACAAATTAAATATCGTTCGTCCTAAATATGAGAAAATCGGTGGTAATCGCCTACAAAACTGTATAGTCATTTTTTCTACATGTTTCTCAAAATCACAAAAACAGGTATTGCCTATCCTTCAATGATGTGTTAGCCATTGTAACGACACTACTGGTTGAAGTCCGCTCAAAACAAGTCAAACATATTTGCCACACAAGTAAGACTTACTTAATATACATGTATTAAACGTGTGTCAAGGAATCCCGTCTTGCGAAACCTAACCGATAATTAGAATTGGACCAACCTGTTGTCATGAACGTGAGAATAGTTCTTAATTCCTCAATACAGGAATTACTTCACAATAGTCATTTCATTCCAGAGGGAAAACGTATCCACTAAATACAATGTATGAAGGGTCTATGGAATCCTGCAAGCTCAAGTATCCCAAATAGTTTCTCTAATAAATTCATTTTTGAGTTCGATGACGATGCTTTATTGGTTGGATTCATTGTCCTTGTATCTCCCTGTATGTTGGTCCCTGGTCCGTTCGTCCTTCTCATGTCGGTATCGTTTGTCTCTCCCTGTATGTTTTCCCCTAGTCCGTTCGTCCTTTTTATTTCGGTATCGTTTGTCTCTCCCTGTATGACTGTGTGCCCCTGGTCCGTTCGTCCTTGTCATGTCGGTATCGTTTGTCTCTCCCTGTATGACTGTGTGCCCCTGGTCCGTTCGTTCTTGTCATATCGGTATCGTGTTGTCTCACCCTGTATGACTATGTGCCCCTGGTCCGTTCGTCCTTGTCATATCGGTATCGTGTTGTCTCACCCTGTATGACTATGTGCCCCTGGTCCGTTCGTCCTTGTCATGTCGGTATCGTGTTGTCTCACCCTGTATGACTGTGTGCCCCTGGTCCGTTCGTCCTTGTCATGTCGGTATCGTGTTGTCTCACCCTGTATGACTGTGTGCCCCTGGTCCGTTCGTCCTTGTCATATCGGTATCGTGTTGTCTCACCCTGTATGAATGTGTGCCCCTGGTCCGTTCGTCCTTGTCATGCCGGTATCGTTTTGTCCCAACCTGTATGCCTGTGTGTCCCTGGTCCGTTCGTCCTTGTCATGTCGGTATCATGTCTCACCCTGTATGCCTGTGTGCCCCTGGTCCGTTTGTCATTGTCTTTTCGGTATCGTTCTTTGGTCGTCCACATTTCCCTCCTTTATGTTCCAATAAACTCGCTGTCTACATCATCACTGCCATTCTGATTTTATCTTTTGCGCTTATACTCCACATGGCAGTACGTGAATAATCAAAATGCTGATGGTGGTCATTATATTGTACATGTACAACTAAAACAAACGTTGATTGGTTTGTATTTTATCCTAGCTTATTATTCCGCAGCTGATGTTGTTGATGATGATGCTGAGTATGGTGATGATTGTAGCTGACGATGAAGATTGACATGTTATGTATCAATGCACAACATGTATATACCAAGGAATGTTCATATACGTATATCGTTTAATTTTTAGCAAGCCATCGACCAATAGCGGACAAAAACAACCTTCGCGTAGAAATTTGACTGGTTACGAGCATATAACGCAAAGGGAAGTAACTGCTGCGAGGAGTTTTGGAAGGGAACTTAGTTGTCGGTCGAGTTATTGCTACAGTAAATGGTACAATAGCTCTTAATTCACATACTCTAGATTCTTTATGTAGATAGTAATTTACATTCTCCAGTGAAGTGAAAAATCAGCTCTTTACCAGTTAAGTGGTGTGGGATGTCCGCTAAGCTAAAGTGTTGAAGCTTCTTGCAAGGGTTGAGAAGGTAGTGGATTGGGCCTTCCCCATAGTTTAATGTGGCATTGTCTGACGGTATGATTTAGCTTCAAAAAACTATTTCAAGACGTGAACAAAGCATGATTTGAATTTGTCTTTTTCAATATTGAAAACGTTCACATGAATCTCCAGCGATAAGGATTCAACGGCCGACAACACGACGGTCAAAGATGTCCATTGAACTACTGAAATCAAAGCACTGCGAGTTCAGATGGGAAGTTTCATTATACGAATGATTTGAAGTAATTTGCGGCGATTGCTTCCAAATGAAAATCGTGAAAGTATCAGGTGTTTTTCAAAATTGTTGTATCATAAATATACTCTATCGTTTAACGGTATCCACGTTTTATTCTTCTTGACTGCTAGAACATTCACTTTAAAGTATGTTTACGTAGAACAGTATGACGGCTCGCCTTAATGAAGAATGATTTTCATAACACGGTGGCTCCTAGCCTGGCTTAGGTCATACCAAATTGAATTCTATGTTTAAGGTCCTCGGGCGGGTAGGTTTTCGATTGTCTGAAAGAACCAGAGGACCAAAATATAACAAAGTGAATCTATTGATATTTCATGAAAGCAGGTGGCAACCATTTATATTTGTAACAATTCAATACAAATTTGCATCCTTGGTATTTGAGTGAATAATAATTCCCATGAAACATATTTTGACCTGGATATGTTACAATAGATGACGTCACATGTTGTTAGAATGATACAGATTCGGTGATTATAGACCATAAACAGATTATAAGCAATTGTCCACTCTTTTATGAAGCACTAGTACCAAAGATATAACATTTTAAAGAATATTCGCTATACGTAAATTTACATGAAAAAACTGTATGTTGACCTATTCATATAATGTACATGTACCTGAATTACATACACAATTATCTATGTTACTTACATTCATGCGTTTCTGTGTGAGAAATAATGCCATACTTCGTATTTTATCAACAGTGTAACATATTTCTGTATAAACTCATAAAATGAAACATCAACATACGAACAATCAGATGAACGTTACTTCGTACATAACAAGTATATATAGATATACGCCTGACAACAATGGTCATTTACTATGCTTAAAGTGTACTTGTACCAGTCCGATACATGATTCAATAGTACAGTTCATCTCAAAAACCTTCTATGCAATTCAAAGCATGCATAACGTGGGTTGCGATAGCCATTTTACATAGACAGTGAATTCAACGAAGATTACTTCTTATTTAATTGTATGTGTTCTTGTATATGTCTAAAACTTGTCCCTGACGAGATTGGGCTGACCTAACAGCTGACCTAAGTTAATAATGAAAAATAGCGCAAACTGTGCAAGCTATCGTGTTCCTTGAGAACAACTTGATATCAATTGTGGGTAAACAAAATTCTTCTTATCGTTTCACCGATATCAGCATTTTCGAATCCATGGTTTATAAAAGTATGTCCGTGGTATTATGTTAATGTATTAGAGATAACTGCTATTGTCTTATGTATGTCATACAATAATCATCTGAGTTACTTTGGGTTAGAGGCTAGTACTGGAATAAAAGAGCATTGGACATTCAATGGTGTTTGTTCTGTTGTTCTTTATATCTAACACATCAGCTACGAGCTGGGACATTATTACACGAGTTTCTAAAGATGTAAAAATAGTATTATAAGTACATGTAGGTTGTCTGGAAATATCAATTTACACCAAAATACTAATTAAAGATATCTGTATAAACAGCTGTTTACATTTCACTATAAAATCTAGGACCCATACTTACATTGATTCAAGATAAAATGAACTAAATTACATCATTTTGGTGTATTTCGGTATTTCCATACACCGATACAAGTATATTTATTTGTAAATTGAAAAACGCGAAAATTCCCGGCCGCGAATTTCTTCAAAGTTTAATGAGCTCGAAAAACACGGGGCCATCATTATAATATGTTACATCATTGGAAATAGCACGTTCACTAAATGTGTAAAAAGATATTTGAAATAACTTTAGTAATAGGGAATAACATTTATTTGAAAAGAGCGGAATCTTCCGGCCAGTCATACGGTGGTGTACAATTAAACGTAGTTGATAACTGTCTTGCAGTAGTATTTGGCTCGAAACGACGATTTAATTATAACATATAGATGACGGTTGGGAAATCGTTAAAAGCAATGAATGTGCATTTTATAATACAAAATACTTTAACTTTACACCCAAGAATATGCTTAGTCTGTGCGACTCATTTGTGGTATCAATACTTAACTATTCCGCGGTAGTCTGGGGTAATACTAAATGTAAAGAAATTGAGAGAATTCATTTAAACTTTTTGTAAACGTTAACTCATGAGTCTATGGAGAATTGGGACGCTATCCACTTTTTATCAGTAGACCTTTCAGAATAGTTAAGTATTTGCGTAAAATGATCAATAGTAATAATTCTGTTGTATTCGATTATGTTAAAAATTGCACAAAATGGTAAAACTAATTTGGCTACTAATATTAGAGACATCCTATACTCATATGGTTTGGGGTATGTGTGGGAAAGCCCTGCCGTATTTATTGCAAATGTTTTGTTTTATTATTTAACCAACGATTCAATGTCCACAAGTGCGTTCGTTTTTTTCAAGTCTAGTTTGTCCATATCTGCCTGTTTCAATCCTTAATTTATGCGTACATAATCTAAATTTTGTCAATAATTGCCTATACATCTTATTTCCAATGATGTTAAGGTATGGTTCATATTCTAAATCGATTTTCAAATGTGTATATACAATAAGTACTTTATTAATTATCAATTAGTCGTTGCTTAAATAATAAAACAAAAGAGTTACAATTAACATGGTAGGGGTTTTCCCATACATACCCAAAACCATATGAGTACAGGATTTCTCTAACATTAGTTGCCCAATTGGATTTACCATTTTGAGCATCTTTTAACATAATGGAATACGACGTTACCAAAACACAATTATTAGTATTGACAATCTTACGCCAATATTTAACTATTCTGACAAGTCTACTGATATAAAGTGGATAGCGTCCCAATTCTCCACAGACTCCAGAGTTACTGGTTGATTGTTTCACATTTAAAATACGTTTACAAAAAGTTTAAATGAATTCTCTCAATTTCTTTACATTTAGTATAACCCCAGACTACCGCGGAATAGTTAAGTATTGATACCACAAATTTCGCGGGTAGGCGGGTATGCGGGTAGAGTTTGTTTCCTCCAAGTTGGAGAGCAGAACAGTAGATAAAGTTATAACAAAACAAAACAAACATTATTTACAAATACACCCCCTCTTTTACGACGGGAGTCGGAGGAAAAAAAATGTTCAAATCATCGTACATATAAGAAGTGCTTGTAATACAAGCGAATTAACGCACCAGCTTCCGAAGTGCATTAGTAATGGCAACATTAATAAAACGTATTTTGTCATTACACACGGCGATTCCCAGAACAATACCACACTGATCAATTGTTTGGTTACGGGCAAAACGTGCAAAACAATAGAATGAGAATCGCTCATAATCAATCAATGCATCCCAAAGTTTTCGACGATCCATACTTCTAACCAAGCAAAAACAAATAACATGCTTTCAACATTCGATTTACTAATTGTCACTTGGTAGTTGGCCTGGTGAACAGTAAATGTCTCTATTTCGTTAGCATCAAGAGCAAAAAATGTAGTTCTTGTATTTCTATCATATTGGCTTTACCCCGTTGTTCCCATCATCAGACATTTCTAACTCACTTGTGGTAAAATCACCGAGAAAATAGTCTAAAATCGTTTTTCCGTAAGCCTTTCTAATGTAAGAAAGTAAATATCAGTCAAAGATAACGATGTTACGGGTCTCACACTGCTACCTAATGTTTTGTTTTCCACACGTGTTTATAATAACCAAAAATAGTAATTTCAAATACTAGTAGCGTACTTTAAAAATAACCAACGTGCCAAACACTTGCGAAAATTACATGCTAGATATGTGAACATTACCAATTACGGTTTAAAACGTCCAGAATAGTCAATGATTGTCGCCGTACTGTCTGGAACGGGATATTTATTTGTACGTGGAGGGGCACGTGACTTAATTTTTTTCCAAGATTATTCGATTCAAGATAATTTTACCCACTGACAATAAAGTTTTACAGAAAAAGGATTTGTAATATTTTTTTATTGCTTTATTTTTTATTTTTTTTAATCTTTTAGTTTATTCCCTCATGTGGTGCACGATTTCAAATGGTCAAGGTCTATTTTGACTGATAAAATATTTGAAACCAGTCTACGGAAAGTTTATTTTTAGATTCCCTCATGTGGTGCACGATTTCAAATGGTCAAGGTCTATGTTGACTGATACAATATTTGAAACCAGTCTACGGAAAGTTTATTTTTAGAAAGTTGAAAATAGTAAAATCCCGCGGAAATCCAGCACATTGGTTGGATTTCTTCAATAACATGACAGAACTAGCGATATTAACATTACTAAATGAACACACATAAACAGTTGAACTCTAGTCACCATGTACCTATAATTAGAGGTTGTTATTTGATTATTGACTAGGTTGCATGTTTAGTGACCATGACACTTTAGTGGACCAATCAAGTAAAAATCAATTACAGTAGTTAATCTGTTTATAGTTCCAACTTCTCTGTATAAAGCAAAACAATAATTTTTAAAATTGCATTCTTTGAATCTTATACATAACAAATTATAACAAATAGAAGTGATGCGTTAACTGTATGAAATAAATATTTAGATAAAAGTAGTGCTTATTCTAAGCTTATTTTTTACGTTCGTATGGATCAGAAAAGACAATGTGTTCCTGTGATAAATTTTGAGTGTCATGATAGTCTGAGATAATTATTTAGAAACTTAATGAGAATTTATGTAAAAGAGTCAAAGAATGTAATTTTAAATATTATTATTATTGTGAACAAAGACCTTGCTATATACAGAGAAGTTGGAACTGGGTCTGTAAACAGATTAATATTTTTTGTTTACGTGTTTGATACTACTAAAATGGAGTGTAATGCTTTAGTTACATGTTTTTTGTACAGAAGAAAGTAAATAACAAAATATCATTCAATTCTTTGCATCAATGATTTTCTTATATATGTTACACATGAACTTTTATTAACCTAATACTACGATAAGCTCGTTCTCGTCCACCTTTACCTGGACTACCGACAGTTAAACCCACCGCTATCGACTTTCATGTCGCGTTATAGTGTGTCTCAGGATAAACACAAATTAGATCGGAGAAAAATAACTTATGTGTTAACAACATTTGCTGAACAATTAATTAAATTTCCTAGAAGAAGACGATGAAAATTCAAAAAGGTAAGAACATAAACACTTTTTTTTGTCATTTGTAAAAAAATAAATTGTTGCATACTCAACGTTCGTGTCACTCTAGTCCGACCAGCTTATTATGCATACATGTGGAATTGTTGATGGAAAATATCTTCAAACCGCGTTAAATCAAAATATGTTTAAGGTATATTTCGTGTGCAAACAATTGTTAGAGATCAAACTGTTGAATAAATTATATACTATATTTCTGTTATTTCTTCTTGGTCTTTTTGAGGTTTTTAAGATCACTGTTTTTTACAGAAATAAGAAGGGACTAAAACAATATCTCTGAATATAAATAATAATAATAGCTTTATTTTCAGAAGGTTAACACAAAATACAGTAAGCTGTACATTAATACATATAAGAACATAAATATAACAAATACAAAACACGTCTTATTTCCATGTGGCCTTCCATAAATCATTATAAAAAAGGTTAAACTGGTGAGAGCTACAATTTTTTCTTAAAGTTATAATTAATTGATTATATATGAAACATACTACATTCATGTAGAACTAATATTAACAGTTTAGACAACATGCGTTAAATATCTAAACTTGAAGAAACAACATTAAAATGATGTCAATCCATACTGTCATGCCAAATTATAAAAATGAATTTCGTTCAACTAAATCCGTTATAAGAACTACATGTTTAATGTCATTTTTCTTTGACAGATTTTAAGCTGAATTCCAGCGTTTCACCCCCAAGACCTTTCCTCCCAAGACGTTTCACTACCAATTTTAATAGACCCTAGACTTTTCACCACCGCGTTTTTATATAATCATATTTGTGTGATTCAAATAAAATTGATAAGTTGTAGTTTAAAAAACCTTTACCTTCATATTTAATAATATTAACACATATATCACACTGATTTAATTAACACCCTTTGACTGTGTAGTAATGCTGTGATTTAATCAACACCAATTAGACTGAAAGTAATTGAACACTTGTTATCAGCATATGCGTGTACATTTATTTTAAAGACAACATCTTTTTCTAAGGCTGTTTATTTAATTGAATATTATTAGCGAAACTCCTCAATAAATATTTTAGGATATCAAGATCATTGTAAAATGCAAGTAAGGCTGATATATTCGAAACAAAAGTGTTCATCCAAAACTAACGGACTAAATGCATCAATATCTTTTAAACAGAAATAATTTAACTAATATTTTTAACTTTTTTAAAATGCATTTATAACATTATTAAATTAGGTAAAAAACTAAATGGCATACAGCTTTCCTAGTTGATTAGTTTATATAACTAACATAGCAGCATTGACATAAATTAAATAAAAAGTTTTAATTTTTATTTGGAATTCAAAAATACACTGACATTTCCAAATTATTAAAAGATTTTATGTTAATAATATGTCAGTAAATTTTTGAATTCCAAATATAAGTATCATCTAAGCAAATTTTCACGTATTTTAAAAGCACAGTGAACAAATTTAGACATATTTATTAAAGCTATATCAGCTATATGTATACATGTATTTCATTTTTTAGCTTACATCGAATGCTGGCACATGTAGTTCAGCATATTTGTTATTATTATTTCATCGACTGTCCATACGTCTCATTCACGTCAAACACATAAAACTGAATATATTAAAGATTAATGGTATAAAACATTCCATACTGCCATGGAATAGCAAAATAAATAGTACATAACCTCGTATTTAGTAACCACCGTTGCTTTGTATTATTTCACGATTGAGAATCTATTCCGTTATATCTACAAAGATACAAAGGAATTAAGAGCTAAAACATTTATAAAAGTTAAAGGGTATCAGTTTTCATGCACTTGCTGAGACAAGTTTTCGTTGTTTTCAATATTTGAGCTATTTTGGTCGACGGGAAAGGCTATAAGATATTTAGGGCCACTGTCTGAAGGCAATATCATATTGACAAAATTCAATTGCCTGGGTCAGTCCGTATCAAATTGCAGATTAGTTCGATGATGATAATCATCTATCATCTTGACACTTTTTGAAAGAGTGTTTTAATTCTACAAGGTATTCAGGTGACAAATTTAAAACATACGAATATTGGTCGTTACGGTTTATGGCTACAACGAAAAATCAGCCAAACTATGGCTTGTTATAATAGCCCGCATTGCCATTTTGAAGGATTTCCAAGTGGAACATGTATACACAAGTACAAGTGGCCAAACGTGTTTTCTCTTCATTTTTTTCACACATGTATAGTGCGAATATCACTGTAGATTTAGAAAATTTATAACAGAGAATATGCCACGACTATCAGAACGTCAGTGTATTGACGCCTTAATGATGATGGTCATCTTCTCTGTCTCTTCAGTTTTACGGGCACCTAACTGCCATATAAATACAATAATCAAGTTACGTGATATGTTTATGCAAACGGTTACTGTTGCCGACCGTCCCCGATCCGGCAGGCCACGCGTGACTGGCGTCAGAATGGACCGTCACATTGAGTTGACGCAATTGACACGTCGGTATCAAACCGCCTCTGCTACAGAGTTATTAGACGGAATTGCTATCATACCAGATATTAATTTTTTGCAACAAATTACAGTTAATCTACGCAAGAAAACATCACTTTGGCTATTTGTGTATTTTTGATTTTGGCCCCTACTGCATGTAGACGCGTCGTACGTTTTAACGAAATTCAAAATAAAAAAATAAACACATTGGTTAGAATGGTAATTGAATAAGCTAAAAACGATACCACACATGATAATATTCCATTATTGGATTTTCAGAAAATAAAAAAATAAAAAGCGCACACTTTCTTTTGCGTTTGAGTAGATATAGCTTAATGGATAAGCGTCATAATCTCAACGTAGACTATCAGTGTTCGAAGCCAAACATTCTCTGTTTTCATCAATATATTTTGTTGCGCGAAAGTAGCATGCTTTTCATAAAGTGCGTGTAGACGTATCACTGAAAACTAGATAAATGTGTAAGCTGTGAACTATTTTGGCAGAAAATATGCAAAAGCGTAAACAAGTAGTTCTCTCGCGGCAAGACTGAGAACATATTTAACAAAACACACGAGTCTAATGATTTCGATGATGCGGAAGACAATATAAGTGACGATGTCTAGCACATACTCTGCAATTGAAATGTGACTCCATTCGGAAAACCTCGGCTAACTACGTCCAGTGCCTCGGATGGTAGTAAGGCATTACTTTCAGAAATACCATTCGATTATCATGAAAACAATATGGCGGCGTGACCGCTTGAGTGCTGATGAAGTGGAATTAAAATCTAATATTTAAGCTATATGAAGACTGAAATACGTTAGATTTTAATTAGAAATGACAACGATAATCCATTTCTTATGTGAATTTATCGAAGTTATTGAGGATATAAATCCGTTTTACGAGAACTTTTTGACCCCACAAAATGTTGAAATGTGCCACATAGTGCTCCGCCTGACATACACTAGAGGACGTTCGTAGAGTAACGAAGTGGTATGGAAATATCCGAGAGCTGTCGAGAATGACGTGACTCGTCAATAAACACTACGTTCTGCCAACGCTGACCGCGATCGTTGCATGCCCAAATGAGACGTTGGTGACGATGACGTCGCGTAAGAACTACTGACGTTAGACGCGGTCTACCTGAACGTGGCCTATCGGCAAACTTTCTGCGTCTCTGACACATCGAATGAGACGTAATATTGTTGAACGAGAGACGTTAAAACGTCGAGCGCCTTGGTCTCGCGTTCGCCCACATGGCCAAAACTCAGGCCCTCTCTTCAAAATTTAGCCTCGGCATTATCAGAAACTGGATTATTGTCAGGAAAGATTCTGAAAATATGGTTGTATGTCGACTAACACATGCACGGATTGCACGAGTTAATTGTAAGCAGGTACATGAATTTAACAATGGGCTGAATAAAATCGTACGAGTTTTGGTTGGTTGGAATTGTCGGTCAGAGTACATGTGCATTTCTGACGTTTCCGCCCAAATTTAAACTTGCATACGAAATTAACGCTAATGTTCGATGAGGCGTTTCTTTTTCTCGTCAGTATATATTCTTCAAATGAATTAAATCAATATTGCCATATTTTAGTTATTGGTTTGATTGCTCAAAATAAATCGAAGATTTGAATGCTGATCACAAAAGACAATACTAATTGTGAATGAAAATAAAATAAATAAAAACTTTTGCAAATATGTACCAAAATGAAAAAAAATAACACTGTGAATAAATTTTAAAACACATATCTGAGACTGTAACCTGTAAACAATACCCTGGTCACATTTACCCTACGAGCTCCTTACGAGTAGGTTTTCAGCCGAAATTTGCAGAATTGCACGGAGTCCGTACGGACATCGTTGACTCTTGCGAGCATCGTACGGATTTTTTGAACTCGTAGAGGACTCGGGGACTCGGTGAGAATGTTTTACTGAGCTCCCGAGCTCTCGCAGAGCTCGTAGAAATTTTCGAAATCGTGAGAAACTCGCAAGGGCCTCGTACGTGCACCGCAAGGGTCCCGGCAGATTTGGAACACCGCGAAGCCCGTAAGAGTTTGCCGGTAATCGCACGACAATCGCAGGGTGGTCGCACGGTCAACGTACGATGTCCGTACGATACTACGGACACCGGGCGGGGAACTTGCGATGACCGTACGAAACCCGCAGGGCCTTACGTTGGCCGTACGGACTCCGTACGACATCCTTGACGATTGAAGGTGGTATAAAACCAGGAATATCCAGGCGCCGTATGAACACACGTGTATCGTACGAGGTACGTCCGAGCTCCTTGTGAGCTCCGCACGACTTGTCTGCGATGTCCGTACGGATATCCTACGATTGCATCCCCCAAAAGATCGTACGGGGCCCGAAGGCATGTGACCAGAAGCTACGATTGTACGGAGACCGTACGGATTTTAAAAGTTGGTGGAATCGTGCGATTTTATAAATCGTACGGACACCGTACGGATATGTGACGTTCTAAGGGAAAATGCCCAAATTTCGGAGATATTTCTAAGAGAAACTGAGCAAAAACCTTAGAACGTTCTTAGAGAAAATAAACAAAATACCTTAGAACGTTCTAAGAGAAATTTACCAAAACCTTAGAAAGTTGTAAGAGAATTTGACCAAATATCTGAGTTCGTTCTCAGGGAAAAGGACCCAAAAACTTTAGAATGTTCTAAGAGAAAATGACCAGAAACCTTAAACGTTCTAAGAGAAATGACCAAAAACCTTAAAACGTTCTAAGAGAAAATGGCTAAAAACTTTAAAACGTTCTAAGAGAAAATGGCTAAAAACTTTAAAACGTTCTAAGAGAAATTGGCTAAAAACTTTAAAACGTTCTAAGAGAAATTGGCTAAAAACTTTAAAACGTTCTAAGAGAAATTGGCTAAAAACTTTAAAACGTTCTAAGAGAAAATGGCTAAAACTATGTTAGAAACGTTTTGAATAAAACATACTTAAAAATCATGTCATGAAGTGTAATTTGACAAATAATTAACACCACATGTAAAAGCATCTCAAAAGATATTATATAACATGACATATATACTTATCACCATGAAAAACGCAACTGTTTTAATTAGGCTTCATTTTGTACATGGTGTTAAAAGCTACCAACTATTAACAATGTTTAAAATATTGTTCAACGAGTATTGAAACTATGGACCAATAATGCATATATCATGATTCAATAAGTTTATGAAATTACGTTAGGGTATTAATATAGAATTATTTCTTCTTTATGATATTTTTTGAAGCAGACAATGTTCGGTTGCGTTTTTAAGTATATATCAAAACTTTGCAGGAGATATTGCAGAATACTATAATACAAAAACTATGAAGAATATTTAACAGATATTAAACAATTCACAAAACTATACAGCAAATATCAATACTATCAACACACCTGGGGCCTTATTCACAAACAATTTCAGACTGAAACTCAGACTTAGACTTTAAAATTTAAAATGTTCTTTTTGCTCCAATGCTGTTATGAAAGTATATTTTTTATAAAACTGTATCAAAATGTAGAGTGAATAATAACAAATATTTAGACAAAATGTCATTCGTTTAGAATGAATGAAAACGAACGGCTGGTCAATTAAACTTTTGCAATATTGAAGTCTGTTCCAGTCTGAATGATAAACCAGTGCTTACGGTAACTCATAGTCTTCGAATAGAATACAGGACATTATCTGTTTGCGTTAGTTTAAGTAATTCAAATAAAAATGATAACACACAATGATGAAGCATAACAATTTTATGCAAACATTACAAACTGAAAATGTATAGATCTGTCAACTTCAGCCTCGTGCTGAATTGTTGATAATCGCGCGACTTTTACCACAGGGACTATAATCATATTACTATCTGGCTGCGCGCGTAAAATAAGTAAATATATTTGCTCGATTGTATCGAGTATGGCATAAAATGATTTTTTGGAATATAAATAATTCATCAACAAAAATTACAGACAGTCTACAAGCGTTGCTATAACTCTATTGTAAATCGATTGATTTAGGTTATGAGTTTGTTTAAAAGTGTGCCTATGTTTAAACCTGCATTTTTACCAAATACCAAGACACAACCTAGAATAAAAGTCGCAATGCAAGAATGTAAATTTAATTATTTTCAATTTGCCAAACAAATGTTGTAGCAAAGCGTTACGTATACACTATAAGTATATAAGTTGTATTGCCCATTCATGCAGTCACATAATAACATAAATTACATTAAGTATTTGATTCATACTTGTTTATATATGCTTAACTATTCAGCATATATAAGAATGTACTTGATATGACAAGATATATGAAAAAGTATTAGTAAGATCCATACAACGATCGGGTTGACATTAGATTATTACACAGATAATTCATTATTATTTTAATGAAAACATAGTTTTAAGTATTGCGAAACAGTACACTTACGTGCAATGTAGAGCTTGGAAAGCCACAGAGATTTCCAACATAATCATGTTAAGGAATCTGGTCGGCAAATAAATCTACCTAGTCATTCGCTAACACATCTGCAAACTGAATATTGAACAATGACACTCATTAAGAAACTTACACTTATGTTTATCATTGAGAATTTTCTGTGTCGGCGACCCTTCCTTTGATGTGTTTGGTCCTCCCGATCCTTATCTCGGTCGATGTCCACTATCAGTCACAGTCCAGTGGATAGTTGGCGCGAAATATACGCTCGGAGTCCTTCTGTTTTCTTCCCTACAATTTGGCGCGTGTTTTGAGGGATTGGCGAATCATAAATGGACACAAACTAAGGATAGAGACAAAATATTTGTTCATGTGGAAGACAAGAAGATAATTGTTAAAAAAACGTTCACCATCATCTGCGTGCCATGTATTAGAGGTAAGTACCATAAATGTTTTTTTGTTTTACTTCCGTATAAAACTAACAAGTTGTAGTCGAAATTTCGCACTCTGAGTTATATTACACAGACACGTGTCAACTGTTGTACTAATCTAAGATATTTTGATATAGTACTGATTTATTTGGTTAAAATGATATGTTACATAATATTATATATATGCATCATACATCAAATATGTAGCTGTTGCTAATAACATTTCAAAATATATTTTGATATAGTACTGATTTATTTGGTTAAAATGATATGTTACATAATATTATATATATGCATCATACATAAAATATGTAGCTGTTGCTAATAACATTTCAAAATATTGTATTTCTTTGTCGCCATTGCTGAATGGTTTGTGTGTAATGGATTAATATACTTCTAATACAATTTTAATGTAATTATCAAATGAATGAATTCTATTGTATTTATACGCAATGGCTATTAAACTTTTGCTTTTCTTGCTGAAAATGGATTATCACAGACATATAGGGCCCGTTTTATCAATATTCGTACGAACGACTACTGTATCAGCTAGTATGTATGAAATCATCTTATACTTAGAAGATAACAATAAATACTTATTAATATATTTATTTAATTTTTTCAGAAATGCCAGACAATTTCATGTGATATGAAGTAGATGAATTGATAAAAAAGTTCATAACTGTTGTTGATTAATGTGAAATGTTATATAATTTTTGTTACGAACGTTACGAATGCCTATAATCGTTCGTAGCATTTTCGTTAAAACTTACGAATTCGTAACGACTGCATGCGTACGAAAATTTGATAAAACGCTCTTGAGATCGTAAGAACGTCGTAAGAAAATCTTACGGAAATTTCGTGCGTAAGAACGTTGATAAAACGGGCCCATAAAGTTTATATGTCCATGTCACCGACACTAATTGTTTTACAATTTGTTGCCATAACCGGAACAGTTTACGGTGTAAGTGCGCATGCGTATCTTAAAATGCTTTTTTGTCACGCTGATTATCGCAAATAAAACATTTTGACAAATTAATCATGTTGCTATGTCAGATTTGATGTAGACTTCTATATCTGTCACCATTTTTGTTGACGGAATTAGATTCATTTTAAATTGTGGCATAATATGTGACTTTCTTTAATTATGACGACAACGATATCATTTAATATATACATTGCAACATAGTTTCCAGTCGGAAAACCTCGATAACATTTTTTAAGAGTTATATTTGCGAACTGTACGGAAATATTCTTTTGAAATAGCTGAGATGATCCGACTGTAGTTTTCCATACTCGTCGGCGATAATAATTTGTCGGATCACCTCGGCTATTAAAAAATAGACTATTTCCGAACTGTACGGAAATTGCCGAGACTACTTGCAGTATAGAACATGCTTGACAATGCGAAGATAAATAGTCAATTCTCTAAGTTTCTGTCTTGTATATCATGATGTCTGTGGATTTATCCTAGCGAATACAGTTCTACACACAAGCAATACATTGTAAATGATTTCTGGTAGTTAGTATGCCACAGACATCAACTACACAGTGTGTGCATGATCTTCAAAATGATAACAAGGCTAAATTTAGCACTTGCTAACTTTCTTTATGCAAGTTGTGTTTGAAAAATTGAAAGTAATTATTCCAGTCACTTGACTTTTTCTGCAGTGGCGTTTAAAAGTAAGATTGAACTGCTTCTGTCAGGTGAACTCTTAGGTCTAAGATTTTAAGTAGTATGTATGCATACTTCATTTAGTGTTACATATTTCTCAATGAAATGAAATGATATACATACCACATACATATGTGAATAGTCTAATCAGAGTTATCATGCAAAACTTGTCAGTACCATCTTTCAAAAATAATGTTAAGCGGAACTCCAATTCAGCAAGTGAAAATACTGGCTATTGGTTACCTAGTAATTATCGACGTTGGATTTGTGCAATTAGGTATTGGAAAAAATTAGTCTACTTAGACGATAATCGTTTACTGAAACGTGTATTTAACATGGATTATGAAAGCTGTACAAACAACTGGTGCAGTGATTTAAAATCAATACTGACTACGATAAGTCTAACAAATTATTTTGAAAACAAAACCGCTATAAATATTAGCATGGCGAAAGAAAGACTAAGACAACACTACTCAGACACGTGGTATATCAGTGTTAGAAATATGACAAAATTGAGAACTTATGTTATTTTTAAAAACACGTTCAATGCAGAACAATATGTTAATTTGAATTTACTCAAGTATGAAAGATCTTTACTTGCACAATTTAGGTGCGGCATTCTACCACTAAGATTAGAAACTGGACGCTATGTAGGAGAAGCCGCAAATCAAAGACTGTGTAAACATTGTAATATGCAAATGATCGAAGATGAAATCCATTTTTTAATTGTTTGCCCATTCTATAATTATATAAGAAATGAAATATTTATTGACATCTTTTCAGAAAACTACTACGAATTGTCTACAGAAATTAAACTCAGAACATTGATCAACGATTACCCGAGACAAGTTGCAAAGTATTTGGTTAAAGCTTATCTTAAACATAAAAAATCGTCTTATATTTAAAAACAAATAAAACAAAATAAAAATTAATATATACCGTCGGAAACAATACTTATGTTCATAAGAAACGCTGTGTATTACCTCCCAATTACAAAACTATGAAATACGAGTGCAAATGTTTGTCAAATTATTATGCTTGTAACATTTCGTATATAGAATTATCGTTTTTGTCAGAGGAATGTTAATTTTACTGTATTTAATATGTTATTCATTTATTTAATTTCATGTCATATCAAACTGTATACTCTATGTTAAACAGTGACTTATAGGTCCATTGGGCCGGGTGTATTTGTTGTATGTTATATATTTATTGTCTTGTAACTTCATACACATGTCACTTTAATAAACAATTTACTTACTTACTTACTTACTGGCCTAATAACGCAAGTGAGAAAATGTTAAAGACCCCTGCGATAATAGATTATGTTTGTATCTACTGTGATTATGTTTGTATAATAAATACAGACAGATGTATACACATGTATACTTAACTTTATGTTATTGAATTTATGTTTTTTTATCAGCAAGGCGAGCATTAGAACAAGTTAATTCATATAAGAAGAGAAAACTATAAAGCTCCAAAGAGGTAATATATTGTTATTAGATAAAGATTAAACTTTAAAATTTTCAAGAAATTTTCATGTTTGCTTACTTATACGTACATATACTGAGATATATAAAGATGATAGTTTCATAATAATGTACTTACTGTTCCTTCAAGTAAGCCTTCATTTGAACCATAAGACAGGAGGATGTCTATTTATTTACTGATAATGTGATGTGTTTTACAGATTATATTCAGTATGATTTATGATTTCCTATAGGAATTTGTATTTATATTCAACCACTCACATTTACATTCAATAGGAATTTTGAGTTAAATAAAGTCACTAACAATTTCTTTTGCCCGTTCGGCAGTCTATACGGAGATTAACGGAGATTACCGAACTTTCGAAATTTCCGTCAGCGTTCGGACTAGTGTTCTATTTAGTCGGATGTGTCATCATTGTATTGCCCTTTAAGATACTATGTATGCGTTGCAGTTGTTTAATGAAGAAAATTCGGAATCAGTGTAATATTAGTAAAACTAAACAAATGATGATTGAAAATTAGATGTCCCAATTAGTATTTTAAAGGCTTACTTTACAAGTTTAAGATTAAATATCGAATCAGTTATGGTGGTACACATGTATACATAAGTTTCACATGCATTTTATATTTATAGACAGCGGTTGTTTAAAATGATAAATAAAACAGGTAGGAAATTGCAGTTTTCATAGTGGCCATACACACGTTTTGGAATATAGTTAAGAGCTGGCTATATTATTAGGTGTTCGTTTCCTATTGGGATGGATCACACTTTTCATTGTAATTCCAATCCTTGGTATTATGAATTATAACTGGGTCCAATAACAATTTACATGGCCGAGCATAAATGAGAATAATCGACATGATTTATCTGCACGATAGATTTCAGTCTAACTACACATTATAACTTCGATCGTAATTAAATATAATGATATTGTTGGCCGAATGATTTCTATTTCGTAAAAAATCCGAACTTAAGTATAAAATGAATATCCAGGCCCGTAGCTGGGCATACGCATGTACGCCCGTGCGTATCATCATTTTTAAAAGTTGAAAAACTAATAGCTCTAAATCAGCATTATAAATCGAAGGCTGAGGGAGGTGAAGGGTTACAGCCTAGCTAATATTCACAGCTTAGAATTTTCATTGACGATACGTCCAATCAATATCTCGAAAAATGTCCTTCCTTACGTCTACGCGCACTGTACATAGTAAAAAGACAGTATACACAACACGTAGCGTCGAGGGGACATCAATCGATCATTTTATATTGTGTTCCTTCTTTTATTCAGGATTTGAACGTGCCTAAGCTACAATCATTTATTGTATACGGCTTTAGTTTTATTGAGGGTAAACATATGCCGTTATACATGTAATGTATTATTTAAGTTTAAATAGAAAAACATGTACAAACAAACTACATTGTATATGTTTCTGTTATCTTTAGTCGCTCTGTTCCATAATGCAATGTTTAATTGAGGAAGTGAATATTGAAGACACTATTTGCGTCAGTTTATACTGACTTTACTATAATGCTATGCAAAAATGTTTGACGGTCGCTGTATTTTTAAAAAATAAATGGTCCATATAATAAATAAAAACTAACTATATTAATAACCTTAATCGGGTTTTGGTGAAAAATTCCTGTGGATATCCAAAACACATTCAGAGTTCACCATTTGTGTTCGTCTATTCAAAATATTTCCGGGGAGGACCCCCGTAACCCCGCTATACAAACGAGGGGGACACCCCTCCTTGTACCTCCCCCAGTCGTGCGTATCATCTAAAACAGCCCTGATATCAAATATCATGCTTTTAAATTTTGTTTATTTGTTATGTTAGTTATTTGCTTAAAAACTAGTAACATCTGTATCATCTGCTATCATTATTACAATAAGATCACATTCTGTATTAAGAGTTAAACAATTACATAGCCTTTTTATTTATTACATATAAGTTTTATTTCACCTCGGACATATGTCCGTGATTTCACGTATTCACAGATTAAAAGTCAAGCTATTGTCATTCGATATATAACCGCACCAATATTTCACCTCAATGCTATTCTATAAAATGCCATATTTTCCCCCAAATTATTGACTAAAAGCGACCTCGATGTTAATTAAAACAGTTTGTATATTTGCTGTATCCGGTTTTATTACTTCAATCTGGGACCGTATATTTTACTTTATGAGAAAAACATTTGCCTACCACATTGGTTAATTTTCAATAATAAAATACTCTCATGTTTCATCAACAAAATCGAACTCCAGTAGTTTTCTCTTTATGTGCATAAAACCAAAGACCTAAACACCAGTATTTAAATGTACATGTACTTAGGTCTTTGATAAAACAATGTTTTAAGCGTTTATCGGATACATAGATCTAAGATAGCCCGAGGCTACATTAGCCTGGGGTCCTGGCTCACTGATTGCTAACGCTGTCAGTATTTACCGACGCGGAGCAATAAGAGGTTTGGCCAGGATTCCAGGCTAGAGGCTACATGTTATTGTGTCATACCAGTAATCAATCGGAGATCATCGGAACATTTACGATTACTTACGGAAACTACCGACAGACAAATTGACTGCTGACCAGTAGCCCATCGATATCGATCTGCATCGGCCGGATTTATCTGATAAGCGATATTGTAGTGTATGTTTTCGGGTGCACACATTGTTTACAGCACTTTCTGTTTGAGGTCTATTTCTACTAATATTACATTCAATGCCTTAAACGTATTATGACAACGAATAAAACAGTATTTGCTGCTGATAATCCTCTTGAAATATATTGTTTCTTAGATTCAAGTTGGTGACGGTGTGGATGCCAAGTGGTTGAATGGAGGTGCTTATGAGGCATCGTTAAAAATAGAAATGAGTATGTATCATTCATGTTATAATTTCTATAATGTATGATTCACTATGTGAGTGCACAGAATAGTTGAATCGTGGGGGAGTTGTGGTTAATTTATTCAGTGATATTGTACTTTTATCTCGTTTGTAATAAAGTGATATGTTTTCACTAATTTGATTACAATGAAGTCAGCTAAGGTACTACTGCATCATGTCTGTTTTGTTCTGTAGCCACATTTCTAATCATAATAATGTATGTCTTGAAGCGTAGGACCTATTCTGTTTTTCATGTTTCTTACAAAACAATTAAAAATGGACATCTGAAAAAAACAAAAACATGATTAAAAGATGCCTATGCTATTTTTCTCTGTATACTCTCCTAATACGCCTTCTTAATACGATCATGTACAATAAAACACTGGGCTTATCACAATGTAGTTTTACTTTATCATTTCATCAATGTTTAGCCTAGTTCATGCAAATTATGTTTCGATGACCGCATCATGGGTATCTCAACAGTACTGACACTGCCTTCTAATGCTTGGGTTGTGAAGTTCAGGGTTAAACCTCGCCGCAGGCATGATTCGTGGTTAAATTATACAACTCATGAGTAAAGAGTTCTACCAATCGATCTTTATGTCTACCACAAACATTAGTTAGACTATGTCTTCGTAATTCGTAATGTAAGAAAATATATTTGTATAGCACTTCGATGATTTTTCAGTGTATCATGTGGAGTCAGATTAAAAATCACGGAGGAAAATGTCAGTTTTGTTCATCAGGAAGCTGCACTGGAATTGACTATGTTCCTCACTACAGTGGAACTAAGCTCATAATTCGACGAATGGCGTTTGTTACATAGTGCAATGACTTTGAACGAAAAGAAGTACGGCATCAACTACAAAAGTTAACATTATATACAGTTATTGTTCAAATGTAGAATAGTATCTACCAGTCCAGTGTTCCATTTATTTAAAGGATGCATATGCTGTGACATAAGAGATGTGATCAAACAGTTTCTATATAAACCGAGTAAATCAATTATTCGTATTTCCAGATGAGGTTTTTTTAATTAGTATGTTTATTGAGATTGTGTGTTAATACTTGTTTTATTATATTTTGCCTTCATGTGCATTTTACTACTATTGTTGCATGTACTAAAACGTTTATTATAATGTTTATTTGAGATAACAAGAGTTTATTATAAATTTAGGTTTCTTTACAACATTTACGTCATTTTATATAAACTGACTGTAGTATCTCCGTGAACATTTCATCGTATGTTTAGTCAACTTCTTAACATGTATTGAGAGATGATTTCTTTCTTTATAATGTTTCTTAAACGATTTATGCAACATTTTTTCTTAGAAAGTTGTTTGATGTTATAGCCACTTTTTCTTAGAACGTTCTAAGAATCTTGGTCATTTTCTCTTAGAACGTTCTAAGGATTTTAGCCAATTTCTCTTAGAACGTTCTAAGGTTTTTGGGCTTTTTCTCTTAGAACGTTCTAAGGTTTTTTGGTCATTTTCTCTTTGAGGTATCTCAGATATTTGGCTATTTTCTCTTAGAACGTTCTAAAGTTTCTGGGCAATTTCTCTTAGAACGTTCTAAAGTTTTTAGCCAATTTCTCTTTGAACTATCTCAGATATTTGGCCATTTTTTCTTAGAACGTTCTAAGGTTTTTATCCAATTTCTCTAAGAAAGTTCTAAGGTTTTTGGTCATATTATCTTAGAATGTTCTAAGGTTTTTGGGTCGTTTTCTCTTAGAACGTTCTAAGGTTTTTTGGGCATTTTCTCTTAGAACTTTCTAAGGTTTTTGGGTCATTTTCTCTTAGAACGATCTCAGATATTTGGTCAAATTCTCTTATAACGTTCTAAGGTTTTTGAGTCAATTTCTCTTAGAACATTCTAAGGGTCATTTTTTCTTAGAACGATCTCAGATATGTGAGTAGAGGAAAAAGGAGAGGAGCAATGACCACAATTGTGGCACCTTGCTCATTGTGGAACCTTGCTCATTGTGGCACCTTGCTCATTGTGGAACCTTGCTCATTGTGGAACCTTGCTCATTGTGGTGCCTTGCGCATTGCGGTATCATACTAGTTCGCAGCAACTCTGATGATAGAACAATTGTTCGCATCCTCACAAAGCCTATACGCGTCAAATGCGGTTGATTCGGAACATAATACAGGGGAAGTAACTACCGCGAAACTAGTCGTTGTTATCGCTACAGTTATACATCTTGTCATCGGGTTTTTCAGATAAGACATCGTACTGTTAAACTGCAAGAACATAATATAAAACGCTTTTGCCATATAAAGAAGTTCATTTTGTTCGATATCAGTAATCGCGTTAGCTCGTGCATTAGAGGAGATTAAATATTCGCGGAAATATGGAGGATGAAGAGAAAAAACAAATATTACAACGTTATTATTTCAACGAGAAAAACCCTGCAGCTTATGCAGGTCCTCGGAAACTATTTAGTGTACTCGAAAAGAAATATCCGGAGATATTTACTATCGACTTTGTAAAACAATGGTTGAATGATCAAGATGCATATTCCCTTCAGAAGCCGCGAAAGCATAGATTTAAGACGACTAACGTGCGAGTAACAGGAATTGGTGAACAGCTAGACATTGATCTACTGTCCATGGCTAACCTCGCGGATGATAATGATGGGACGCGATTTTTGCTTTGCGCTATTGACATACTATCGAGGAAACTGTGGGTCAGATCGTTGAAAAACAAGACCGCTAAAGTGGTATTGAGCGCTATGAAAGACATCCTGAATGACATTTCTCCGATGAAAATTACTACTACGAAACTAGTCGTTGTTGTCGCTACAGTTATACATCTTGACATCGGGTTTTTGAGATAAGTCATCGTACTGTTAAACAAGCTTCATGTGGGCCAGTTTAGACCACAACGCATTCGATGACCCCTTCTTATTCTATATAAAGCCACCATCTTGAAATGAGGGAATTTTCAGATCCATTCTTGCGTAATGTATCTATTTATAAATATGACAGTGTGTTGTGTAATACATAAGTAATATTCCAGCAGACGACGCGTTTAGCATCACATTCAAATTATATTGAATTAATAACCGTTGCATCCATCTTCATTCTATTTGACGATTTAGTGGTGATTTAAACTACCTACAACCACTGTTAAATCTTTCTGAATTAAAATCACTCTTGTTACTTAAGACATATATAGTGACTTGTTCATGACTTGATCTTTACATCAAGTTTTTTAGACAAGTCATCGTACTGTTAAACAAGCTTCACAGCTTATATTAGTCTTTTCAACCACTCATTTTGTTGAATTAAAATCTTCATTCTTTAATGTATTACTTATTTCAGTGTCTAACCGTGAATCTACATTTTATAATAGGTAGCAGTCACTTGACAACATTTTTAATAGTACTTTACCATTACGTTTATCTCGAGTCATTCACCTGTTAGTAAAGAGGGTGTCTAAATTAAAAATGATAGTAGTACAACAGTTTCATTGATGGGATGATAATGGGATTCTTGATATGAATGGGATTCTTGATATATATAGAACTTGTCGCAAAAATGATAATGAAAATAGTTTCTATTACATACTGAATATAATCTTTCTTTCAGTTTTCTAAGTCCCTACTGACAAAATGTAACACATAAAAAGAGGATTATTTTCTGTAGATATAAAGCAAGTTTATTTACTGTTAATTTTTATAGTTAAGTTTTTACAAAAATAGAAATCATAGGACAGCTTTTAAATAAACCAGTTTCCTTGTATTACAGAACAGATACTCACCATCCCATCTTTCTAGAACATTTACTCATATTTTGTATGGCTTAAATTGATATAAAACACAGGTTTTGCAATTACCAATTATTACATGTCTCTAGACAAAATAGAAAACATTAAATGTTTAATCATAAGATAGATGGATACATGTTAAGAGTTTGTGTTTTTACATGGAATAATTCTATTATAAACAGCCGATGGATTATTTATGCATTTGGGATTATTCTGTTACAAAATACAGAATATGAATTAATTTTGAAATTATCCTATTTTTACAAAACACAGAAACATTCATAAAATGAATCAGAGTTACGTGTTTAGAGTGAAATATTTTCATAGATTTCAAATAACTACCTATAGCTATTTCAAAATAATCTCATGATTGGTGAGAGAATAAGTTAAAGAGGAGTTAACAGAGTGCAACACTTGCTTCACGATTCAAAAACAATTGTGTATTTATCTCATATGGCGGTGCATTCTGTTGGTGACTGAAAACTAAAGTCATTTTTAATTAAATAGCATTTAAGTATTTTTTGCAAATGTCATTCTTGATTCCCCCTCTTTTAAGATGTTCAAGTAGTAATTGTAAACCACATGACTCTACACTTTTAAGCTTGATTATGTTCGCATTGTAATAGTTTAAGGAAGGATGATATACACAATTGTATTTAATAGGGAAACTTTAACCACGCTTCTATTGATAAGACCAGTGACTTTATTAAATGTTTGTTGGTTTATAAAGTAGGACCATTAAAATCGTCATGACATCATGAAGAAGCTTTAGTTAGTTGAGTATAAACTTACATATACCTACAATCCTAAATAATCCAGGTGAAAAAATACAAAGAAAATAGAGAAGTCACAAAGCAACACCTTTGTTTATTAGATACATTTATTTTTGCCATCTGGATAGAACAATAAAAAATGTGTCTATTTTATTAAAACTCATGCTTTTATATTAAAGAAATGTACTTATCTGTAGATGATTTAGAGAAAAAATAAATGTATCTAATAAACAAAGGTGTTGCTTTGTGACTTCTCTTTCTCGATCGTTTTTCCAATAGATGGTGTTTACCATTTAACTAAGAGTATATAAAAAAGTCTAGAAACAAGCAAGAGTCTTACATTCAAGACACAACAATTTAAATATCAAATTTGTTAAGTAAATGTTAAGAATACGAGCATACATATAAGTCGTAGGTTTTTATAATACGTTTAAACAAATTGAGCTGTAAGTGTTACAAAATTGTACACAATGTTGCTATGACTATTCAAAAAGTCTATAAACACATTTTTAGAAAACGGAATGCCTGACCACAGTAGCGACGTATCACTGTATTGTTGTAATTTTAAAGCAACGCTGACTCAAAACCATTTCAACAAGTTTGTCGCATTATCATATAACATTCTTTAGTTAACATATTGTTAACGTTTGACTTATCGTTAGATAAAATTGTATGTCAATTGTTGTCATGGTAAAGGTTTTACTGTATTGCAAATGCTCTTCAAATACGTTAATACGTTAATCTAATACTCCAATATGTTTACATAATGATCATCATTTCTGTTGACCACAGTTTATCAATAAATGTATTTTTTCACCTGGATTATTTAGGATTGTAGGTATATGTAAGTTTATACTCAACTAACTAAAGCTTCTTCATGATGTCATGACGATTTTAATGGTCCTACTTTATAAACCAACAAACATTTAATAAAGTCACTGGTCTTATCAATAGAAGCGTGGTTAAAGTTTCCCTATTAAATACAATTGTGTATATCATCCTTCCTTAAACTATTACAATGCGAACATAATCAAGCTTAAAAGTGTAGAGTCATGTGGTTTACAATTACTACTTGAACATCTTAAAAGAGGGGGAATCAAGAATGACATTTGCAAAAAATACTTAAATGCTATTTAATTAAAAATGACTTTAGTTTTCAGTCACCAACAGAATGCACCGCCATATGAGATAAATACACAATTGTTTTTGAATCGTGAAGCAAGTGTTGCACTCTGTTAACTCCTCTTTAACTTATTCTCTCACCAATCATGAGATTATTTTGAAATAGCTATAGGTAGTTATTTGAAATCTATGAAAATATTTCACTCTAAACACGTAACTCTGATTCATTTTATGAATGTTTCTGTGTTTTGTAAAAATAGGATAATTTCAAAATTAATTCATATTCTGTATTTTGTAACAGAATAATTCCAAATGCATAAATAATCCATCGGCTGTTTATAATAGAATTATTCCATGTAAAAACACAAACTCTTAACATGTATCCATCTATCTTATGATTAAACATTTAATGTTTTCTATTTTGTCTAGAGACATGTAATAATTGGTAATTGCAAAACCTGTGTTTTATATCAATTTAAGCCATACAAAATATGAGTAAATGTTCTAGAAAGATGGGATGGTGAGTATCTGTTCTGTAATACAAGGAAAAGGGTTTATTTAAAAGCTGTCCTATGATTTCTATTTTTGTAAAAACTTAACTATAAAAATTAACAGTAAATAAACTTGCTTTATATCTACAAAAAATAATCCTCTTTTTATGTGTTACATTTTGTCAGTAGGGACTTAGAAAACTGAAAGAAAGATTATATTCAGTATGTAATAGAAACTATTTTCATTATCATTTTTGCGACAAGTTCTATATATATCAAGAATCCCATTCATATCAAGAATCCCATTATCATCCCATCAATGAAACTGTTGTACTACTATCATTTTTAATTTAGACACCCTCTTTACTAACAGGTGAATGACTCGAGATAAACGTAATGGTAAAGTACTATTAAAAATGTTGTCAAGTGACTGCTACCTATTATAAAATGTAGATTCACGGTTAGACACTGAAATAAGTAATACATTAAAGAATGAAGATTTTAATTCAACAAAATGAGTGGTTGAAAAGACTAATATAAGCTGTGAAGCTTGTTTAACAGTACGATGACTTGTCTAAAAAACTTGATGTAAAGATCAAGTCATGAACAAGTCACTATATATGTCTTAAGTAACAAGAGTGATTTTAATTCAGAAAGATTTAACAGTGGTTGTAGGTAGTTTAAATCACCACTAAATCGTCAAATAGAATGAAGATGGATGCAACGGTTATTAATTCAATATAATTTGAATGTGATGCTAAACGCGTCGTCTGCTGGAATATTACTTATGTATTACACAACACACTGTCATATTTATAAATAGATACATTACGCAAGAATGGATCTGAAAATTCCCTCATTTCAAGATGGTGGCTTTATATAGAATAAGAAGGGGTCATCGAATGCGTTGTGGTCTAAACTGGCCCACATGAAGCTTGTTTAACAGTACGATGACTTGTCTCAAAAACCCGATGTCAAGATGTATAACTGTAGCGACAACAACGACTAGTTTCGTAGTAGTAATTTTCATCGGAGAAAAGTCATTCAGGATGTCTTTCATAGCGCTCAATACCACTTTAGCGGTCTTGTTTTTCAACGATCTGACCCACAGTTTCCTCGATAGTATGTCAATAGCGCAAAGCAAAAATCGCGTCCCATCATTATCATCCGCGAGGTTAGCCATGGACAGTAGATCAATGTCTAGCTGTTCACCAATTCCTGTTACTCGCACGTTAGTCGTCTTAAATCTATGCTTTCGCGGCTTCTGAAGGGAATATGCATCTTGATCATTCAACCATTGTTTTACAAAGTCGATAGTAAATATCTCCGGATATTTCTTTTCGAGTACACTAAATAGTTTACGAGGACCTGCATAAGCTGCAGGGTTTTTCTCGTTGAAATAATAACGTTGTAAAATTTGTTTTTTCTCTTCATCCTCCATATTTCCGCGAATATTTAATCTCCTCTAATGCACGAGCTAACGCGAGTACTGATATCGAACAAAATGAACTTCTTTATATGGCAAACGCGTTTTATATTATGTTCTTGCAGTTTAACAGTACGATGTCTTATCTGAAAAACCCGATTACAAGATGTATAACTGTAGCGATAACAACGACTAGTTTCGCGGTAGTTACTTCCCCTGTATTATGTTCCGAATCAACCGCATTTGACGCGTATAGGCTTTGTGAGGATGCGAACAATTGTTCTATCATCAGAGTTGCTGCGAACTAGTATGATACCGCAATGAGCAAGGCACCACAATGAGCAAGGTTCCACAATGAGCAAGGTTCCACAATGAGCAAGGTGCCACAATGAGCAAGGTTCCACAATGAGCAAGGTGCCACAATGAGCAAGGTTCCACAATGAGCAAGGTGCCACAATTGTGGTCATTGCTCCTCTCCTTTTTCCTCTACTTATGTGGTCATTTTCTCTTAGAACGTTCTAAGGTTTTTGATCATTTTCTCTCAGAACGATCTCAGATATTTGGTCAAATTCTCTTAGAACGTTCTAAGGTTTTGGGGTCAATTTCTCTTAGAACGTTCTAAGGTTTTTGAATATTTTCTCTTAGAACGATCTCACTCAGGTATTTGGTCAATTTCTCTGAGAACGATCTCACTCAGATATTTGGTCAATTTCTCTTAGAACGTTCTAAGGTTTTTGGGACATTTTCTCTTAGAACGTTCTAAGGTTTTAGCCAATTTCTCTTAGAACGTTCTAAGATATTGCCTGCTTGTGTGTTTTGATAATGAAATTATGTGTACTTTTACTGAAAATATTTTGAAAATAAAGAGAGTATGTACTTTTTCGTCTTCATTTTTTATATGCATACTACACCGTGAAAAAGCCTTGAAATAGGCGGCAAAACTGGGAGTAGTGTACGAAGTCCCTTTTTAAAATATAACGAGTTCTAGGTGATCAAATCATGTTAACATTGCATGACGTCACACTCAACTTTTCGTGGTATACTAAGTATGTCAATACGTATTTGATACAAACCATAGACTTCCGTTGTACCATTGCGCATGCTCACTCTGTTATTTTCCCCATGTCATCATTATATTACCACTATATATCGATATTTCAATACTTCATCAAACATGTCAATATTTCAATGGCATAGCATATTCATTTATCATTATGTTTAATTTTAGGATTATTTCTGGCTTTGCTTGTCTTCGCTACGATAATCCTGAGCTGCTTGATTTACTGGATAAGCGACGTTATGCGTAAAGACATACAGCTTACTCATCAAGATACTGAAGATAAAACGAACACGAAGACGGTCGACCACGATGGATGGTCCGAACACCGTTCTGGTACAGGAAAAAGAAAACAACCACATGTTTTATTCATAATTACGGACGATCAAGGCTACAACACTGTTGGCTATAACGGAGTTACAAATATCAAAACACCAGTTATTGACAATCTAGCGAAAACGGGTTTAATCTTAGATAATTATTATGTTCAACCTATCTGTACTCCAACACGTGGTCAACTTTTCTCTGGGAGACACCAAGTGAGTAAAACATACACATGCTACCTGTTAAATCAAATTTTGTATATTTGCTATTGGCTACGTGTAGATCATCATTCTCGGGTCGAATTTATCGGTTTAAATAAAACGATGCTTCGAGTCCGGGTAGGCAAACGTGCTATTAGACTCTTTCCAATCAACCATATCATCTTTGAATGGGAGCTGCAGTACTGATTGTTTCGCATCATTACATTTATTGATTTTATTTGTTCAGTCTAAAGATTTATGACATGAAATACATAAAATAATATGCCATGTATGTACGCTATATTTGTTAAAAAAAATCAGCAAGATAGTATTGAGTTTTTTAAGTTTATAATAAGATAATAAACAGGGGATTATGTACGTGAGAGTCTTTCATACGTGTGATATGAACTGTGTGGAATCTGAATCACATTTTCTACTTGGGTGTAATCAAGAAGACTGCCTAATATATTTTGCCTGCATTTTGTATGATTGTTGTTTCTGTTTATGTTATGAATGTGTTTTTTAGTATTTCCCTTTCCCCTATGCAATTCTGTCACTTTATACAGTGTTCAGATTGTTTCCTGCCCATTGTTGGCCTATTAAGGCCAGTTATATTGACTTGTCCAGTGATATTTTCCATCCATTAATTCCCACCTCCCCTTCCCTTACTGTCCTCTTTGATTCTCCTAGTTATTCCTTGTGGTCTGCTGGGCCATTCCTTACGCCTCAGTTCCTTAATATGTGTACCGTTTGACCTCCATTTGTGGCTTATGTTTTGTGGATTGTTGTTTTTCCGAAGATCTGCGTGGGGAGGCATTGTCTTATGTATGTGGCTTTCCCTGTAGTTACGTATTCTCTCTCTTTAACAGTCGATTTGATTTATATAATTTAATTTACACATAAAATACCCTATATTTTGTTTTATTGTATGTGATAATAATATATTTACTTATGCTTTGATTTAAATGTGTTATATAACATGAAATAAGAAGGGATTCGACCGGGATGTAAGAACCTGTTAGAGGTATCTACTGTGTTCGAGTAAATAAAAGTTGAGGTTTCAAAGTTCTACTGTAATATCTATTATCGCATTGACGGATATAAAACGACGGATAATAAGTAAATTGAATATTTTTACTTCCAGATCCACACCGGCTTAACGACTGTCATTTTTCCGGGAGTACGCACCGCGTTGCCACTTGATACCCCCACTATAGCAGACAAACTGAAATAAGCGGGATATTCCACAAATTTAGTTGGTAAATGGCATCTGGGATATTACACTCAGGAACATTTACCTACACGGCGTGGATTTGATAGATTCTTTGGTATATAAATAATTAATTCAATAAGCACTCCAATAGTATTTAGCTCCGATACTTCGAAGCGAATTGAATATTCAAATTAACAAGAAATTAATTTTGAATGAAATAAAATGTAATACTTCTTACAAAATAAATATTTAACAACGTCAACAGGTATTTATGGTGAGTTAGGTCGTTATCCTTTGTTTATTACAAGATACGTACCTATTATCAAATATTGGTTGAAAGTGTTATCTACTGATAATACTATCATCAAACATGTATACTTGCAATCATTAAATGACTGTTAACACAATAAAGTCAACTGGGTGTATAGTGTAAAAAAGTTATTGTGTGAATATGGTTTTGCCATGTATGGCAACGACCTGATTTACATTGTACACGTCGAAAAAAATATTATGTTCTGTTATGTTCTGTTCTGTTCATATCTTTTGAGCGCGCCTACGTCACGCTTCTTCTGTTGTGACGTCACGCAATGGAGTTGATATTTCATTAGTGAATTATCCAAAATAATACATGGGTGTTATTACCACTATACACAGCGTGTTATGTTATAAATAATATTACTTTATGTAGGTGTACTGAATGGACATATCGGCCATTTTAATTACATCACTGTCTCAAATATTGGGAATGGCTATGATCTGTATGATGGCGAAAACCCAGCAAACATGAAAAGCTATAGCGGCACATATTCAACAACATTGTTCGCAGACCAAGCAATAAAGATGATTAAAACACACGATACCAGAAAGGTAAGATTTGTTATCGTGATGTGATTTAAGCTGATTGTTGCTTATTCTTAGCATGTTTTATTAATTTTAAGATTTGTCTGCTTTGGTCCCAGTTTCTTGTTCTTAATAAATCTGCATAAGGGTTTTTTCTTATAATATTGCATAAATTATACTTTTATGTGTTTCTAAATCTATTATATTGCTAGTTAATATTATTCAAACACAGTCAACAAGATGTGACAATATGACAAAAAGGTTTGTATGTAGAAGAGACAGATTCAGACACAGGTAAAACCTTTCATCTGAGTTTATGCTTGTCATTGTAACTGTCTTGCCGACTTAAAATAACTGTTATCTTGGAAAGAATCGCAAACACATTTGAAACACTGCGTCAAATGTTTTCCCATTTGGCTATAATTTATCATGTTTTATTAATTTTAAGATTTGTCTGCTTTGGTCCCAGTTTCTTGTTCTTAATAAATCTGCATATAAGGGTTTTTCTTATAATATTGCATAAATTATACTTGTGTAATTTAAAATTCTTTTTTATTTTATAGTTTATTTCTTTTTTTAAACGTACGTCAAATAAGAGATAACGCATATCCATGTACATATAAATGCATAATAAACGTGGTAGTTGTTTAAAGATATACTACATTTTATGTGTTTCTATATCTATTATATTGCTAGTAAATATTATTCAAACACAGTCAACAAGATGTGACAATATGGCAAAAAGGTTTGTATGTAGAAAAGACAGATCCAGACACAGGTAAAACCTCTCATCTGAGTTTATGCTTGTCATTGTAACTGTCTTGCCGACTTAAAATAACTGTTATCTTGGAAAGAATCGCAAACACATTTGAAACACTGCGTCAAATGTTTTCCCATTTGGCTATAATTTATCATGTTTTATTAATTTTAAGATTTGTCTGCTTTGGTCCCAGTTTCTTGTTATTAATAAATCTGCATATAAGGGTTTTTCTTATAATATTGCATACATGATACTTGTGTAATTTAAAATTCTTTTTTATTTTATAGTTTGTCTTTTTTAAACGTACGTCAAATAAGAGATAACGCATATCCATGTACATATAAATGCATAATAAACGTGGTAGTTTATTAAAGATATACTACATTTTATGTGTTTCTATATCTATTATATTGCTAGTAAATATTATTCAAACACAGTCAAAAAGATGTGACAATATGACAAAAAGGTTTGTATATAGAAAAGACAGATCCAGACACACCTTTGATGTAATCTAGTCTAGTGTCCTATTACAGTATGACAGCGAAAAGAGATTAGATCGTTTCGATTAGTGGTTAAAACCAAAGAGGTCTGTAACAATTTCTACTTTCACTTTCACTTTGTGTTCGTCTATACTGTAATATATTTACATAACAGTATACAAGTGAAAGTAGAAATTGTTACAGACCCCTTTGGTTAAAACGGTTGTCGAAAAATCAACGAGGAATGCGTACAGTATAAGCATTGATAAATTACGAAAATGGTCGTTGTGTTAGATAAGATTTTTTATGAGATTAAAGGCAGGTGTTTGTTAAAGATTGTTAAAAAACGTAATTTAAAATTCTATTCCATGTATTATCTTATAATTCATATAACCATGATTTAAATGTTGTGATATGTATCTATTTATCTGTATGTGATATTCTAATAATCTGTTATACACTTGCTGACATTTACCATTGTACTTATTTTATAGTCGGTCGTAGTTTAGATGTTTGTTATGCTGTGATCTCCAATACTTTCAGCCATTATTTCTCGTGGTGAGTTTCACGGCACCACATGGACCTCTTGATGTTCCAGAAAAATACAGCAAGCCTTATGTTGACGCATCTGGAAACGCTACCAATGAACAGAAATATGCTGGTATGTAAGATGTCAATAAAGGAGATTATTAAATTTAATATTATTTACAAACGCGATTCCTTTCCTCTTTTCTGACTAAGGGAATATCAGTCTTTCATATGTAGATCAAGCATTCTTAGAAACAATTTTCAGAAAATCCTAAATTATGTGTAAGTAATGTTTGAAACCGTTACACTTTGAGCTGAGCATTAAGTAAGTTTCTCTCTTAATCTCAGATAAAGTTTATAGATAGTTCCTACATTTATAATATTTATCTCCCTTGTTCTTAATCATCAGCCATTCTGATAGGCAAAACTGATAAGTACTTATAGGAGTAATTTCCAAATAGATGATAATTGAGAAAATAGCAATAGAATTAGCACGTGACAACCACTTTTCTTCAACTTCTTAAGCCATGTGCCCATATGAGTATAACGAATATGTTATTTTTATATGTCTGATTGTGTGTTTCCATCATTTACATTACATACTTTATAAACTCTATGGAAATTTGCCTATCAATATGGCCGACTATTCAGAACAAGGGAGGTCAATTTTGTAAATGTGGGAACTATCTATAAAATAGAAGAAAAAAACATTCGGCGAGATTGCTTTGGTATTGCATTGCACATTCTAATCTCTATACTGGAACTGATGAAAGTAAAGTTTGCGTCCTGGGCCCGGAATTATAACGGATAGTTAATCTCAGAACAAAAATCACAATATTAGTGACTTTTTTGAATACTGATAGTGGCTCATATTGAGTGTGAAAAAGGATCTTATGTCAAAAATGAGCGCTGAATATTCTTTTTTGTATATTTTGTATTCTTATAATTACCATAATATCCCCCCCAAAAAGAATATTCAACACTCATTTGGCATTTTCATGTATTTCTACACTCAAATATTCAGTATCAGACCAATACGAGTTAAGTTTGTCATTTGAGTGCTGAGTGTAAGTGTCCGTTATAACCCCGGGCCAAGAAACTGCATTCACTTACATTTTAAGACTGAAACTCAATCATCATACTTACTGTCTTTTTGTTTCATTATATCTTTACAAATGAAATTGTGTCTAATAACTGTTCTTACCCAATGTACAATTTGCTTAAATTTTTTGTTATTTCAACATCATCTAGGAGCAAAAAGAAAATTTGACATTTAATAAGTCGAAGTCTTAGTTTCAGTTTTAATATATTAATGGACAAGGTCCATGAACGTGGCTGATTGCTGCTAAATGGAAAATCAGTGTTCATGTGTGGATACGTTAACAAGTTTTGGGACAGCTACAGTAGAAGAATTAATAAAGTTCAAAATTGGACCGGATTCGGGAAGCGTAGATATCTAGACAGGATCAATAGTATTTTAAACAAACTTATATACTGTATTTTCATGTCAGGAATGATATCTTGCATTGATGAAGCTGTCGGTAATATCACAGACGCATTTAAGAGAAAGGGACTGTGAAATGACACTCTGATGATATACACCTCAGGTATATTTTATACGCCCGTTCATACTCTCCTTTAGCATCGGGAGCTTATTCCGATACCTTCATATTATAAATGCAAAATATCAATGTGTTGGCAGGACTAGATTGCAAGGGTGTGTCGGAAGTGGAGCAGTCCGTTAAGCCCGGAAGCATGCCGACGTCGTGATCGCGACAAAATTTAATGAAATGTCCGCTGCTTGACTTATTCGATAAACTCGTGATTTCGCAACAATTTGTTTTCACCGACTTCGATAAAACACGAGGTACTCGTTTGTTTTGTATGAAACAACACAATACTTTCACAGATGTCCAGCTCGTTACATCTTGATGACATTAATGATCATGATCATGAAAATTTTCCTAACAAGCCTCGTTCTTATCACTCTGAAACAGCCAATTTTAAATCGATAATGTTATATAGCTCTCGAGGACATAAAATTAGAATACAATAAAATCTCAATAATAAAACCGTAGAAAAGTTGTCTTCTTATCGAGGTGGTCTTAATATTGAGGTTGTTAAGAGCAGAATGGTGAAAACAGACTTGAGAATAGTGTTTTTAATTTTGAGGTTGGATTTTACTGTAAATTAATTTTGAATACATGTATATTACAGACAACGGAGGAATGCAAAAAATTCGTAACGTAAATTATCCACTTCGCGGACAAAAAGCTAATTTATATGAAGGAGGAATCAAGGTACCTGGCTTTGTACATAGTGTCTTTTTAAATGACAGCGTAAAGGGAACAATCTCAAAGGAACTACTGCACGTGACGGACTGGTTTCCTACCCTAGCTAGTCTGGGTCAAGCGAATGTGGACAACACGAAAGATCTATATGGTTATGATGTTCGGGAAACAATTTTGTAAGTGAAACTATATTTGTATATTGATATTAGTCAGGAAATATCCTCTTGTTCATGTTATTTTCTTTGGTGCCCCTTTCGGCCTACTGTTGCTAGCTATCTTGACTTGTCCTGTGGAGTATTCCATTCATTAAACTCCCTTCTTTTTATTAAGTATCCTTAGTTGTCTTTTATGGTAGGTCAGGCCATTCCTTGCGCCCCTATTCCCTTGCGTATAATTAACCCTTGTACCTCCTCAAATGCCTGATGTTTTATGAATTGTTGTTTTCCCGGAGGTCTGTTTGCGGAGGCATTGTCTTATGTATGTGGCGTTCCGTGTAGCAACTTATTCTCTCTTCAGTTATGACTGGTATCTTGATATAATTTCAGTATTTCAGTACTGTGTTTAAGTGGGTAAGTGATTATAGTGGTGGGCACTATCAGACAATTTTTCGTGTTAAGATATTTATCTGGTATGAAAATTTATCACGATACTTATCTAGTTAACCAGATAATTATCTAGTCAATAAAGTAGTTAACTGGTGGCAGAAATATGCCACCATAGTAATTACTAGGTTTTATCTTAATTTTTATACATGTGTATATGCAGAAACAGAAGCGATTCTTATTTTATTTGCAGTTATGAAACGGGACAAAAATGCTTTAGATAATGTATATTTTCGGGTAACAATTAGATATCCTACGTAATTTGTAAATCTTGCAGAATCGAGTACGCATTAATAATAATAATAATAAACTTTATTTATTGAAGGTAACTCCTTAAGCTATGAACATAAAAACATACATACATAAACTTATCTAACAAGAGGCCTTCATACATACATAAATTATTACAATATGAAGAGAACACAAAGAATATAAGCATTTTTATAATGCTAAACCAATAAATCATAACTCATTTTCAAAATCTGCATTAACAATATGTATGAAAGAGAGATTAAATAATTACAGGGGACGCCGCATGCACAATACATTGTCTCCCCACACAGACTCCCGGGAAATCATATTAGGCAGCGATGTGGTGCTTGGGTAGACTTGGGTGCAAGGAATGGTCTGTACGACCATAAAGAACTACTAAGGAGAATTTAGTGGGACAAAAGGGGGGAAATCATTATTGATTGGAATATATCATTTAACAATTCAAGATAATCAGTAATAATAGGACGAAATGGGGGAAAGAACATGGAGCATATGATACATGTATAATCATGAGCGATGAAAGAAGATCTAATGCGGAAAGGGGAACTTACATCTAAAACTTAAATAGAAATAGAAAATTAGAAATAATAACCATACAACGATTCACAGCCTTGGAACTGTCAGGTACAATATCGGGGGTGTAGGTCGATTTAACGGCTAGTTTACATCGCTATTAATCGCTATATGATCATTAATTTTTATTAAATGAAATAATTTTAGATTAAAAGAGAAAATTGCCATCATATAATATAATACATGGGGAAGTAAATAACGTCTATACTATAGACACATAAATATTGCGTGAAACAGTCATCAAGATAGAAATTGAGCAGAACTTTCATACATAGTACTTATTTTTCTGTAATTTATAATACGTTATCCTGATTAAGTGATGATGATTCGCCATTTGTACTTATATACAATAATGTAAAGAAAGCAAATTTAAACGCATTCAAAGATTGCTTCTGTCTAATTTCTACGGGAATTTCATTCTATACCTCCATACCAGAATAACCGAACGTGCGTTTCAAATATTGCGTACGTGGTATTTTACATGTTAAATTTGTATATGTTTCAGATCGTAGTTTATATGTATTGTTTTTAGATTTTTGTATTAAATTACAAAAATATTCTGGGGCAAGGGTATTTACAGCTTTATATATTAGAATTCCTATCTGATATTTGTATCTTATTGTAAATGGAAGCCATGATAACACCAGGAACATGTTGTGGGGTTGAGTTTTCATTGGTAGTTGAAGTATTGTCCTTGCTGAACGCTTTTGCAATTTAGAAACTTTGTATATATTAGTTTGGCTACATGTCCCCCAAATTGTTACACAGTAATCAAATAGTGGTAGGATATATGCATTGTAGTATACATTTTTCATTTCATGTGTTAAATAGTTTGAAATTCTTTTCAATAAATTTATTACAGCTATTCATTTCGTTCAAAAAAAAGTGTATGTAACGTTGATCTAATTTTTATGTATTTTCGAATGGGTTATTTATGTGACCTTTGAGTGACCTTTGCCAAGAGTATTGGTGAAGTCAGATTGTGTATTGCTGGGTTATATGCTCCTGACTCAGGGTAGCCTTTTATTCCCTTGTTTTGAATTAAATTTGTTTTAATACTTAAAAAATGATTCCATGAGATAGCTCTCTTCTAGATTAATTCCAACAGTTTGAAAATCTCATACTATCCTTAAATCTGGACATGGAACACCTGTAGAGGCGAGCTTCAAAGTTTTTGGTAAGATACTGCTTTTAATGAGCCACTATCATTGTAGATTTCATTTACAGAAATGGCCAAAAAAGCCCTCGGAATGAGATTTTACATGATATACATATAAAAAAGATGCGTGAGGGTGATCCATTGTTTAATGATACATTTGATACACGTATAACAGCATCCCTCCGTGTAGGCGACTGGAAAATATTGACCGGATATCCAGGTATGCCAACAATTTTATCATTTATGTTTTATTTCAAACTATTCAAATATATATGAAGACATACGAGCTGCTTATGTTTACTCTGTCATGTCATACATGTATGTTTGTTGCTTCTGTTCTGGCTACTTACAGCAATATGTAACACGATCTAGTTTGTACAATCATATCGAATAATAAATACATTTTAATTATTGTTTAGTATATAATACTTATTTATCTGCCAAAGTAGTGAACAATTCAACCGAAGCAGAGCGTGCTTTATCACACCACAACATAATAAGCATTAATAGTACAGCACACAGCTACATCGTAACACAGTGCAATTTATCACAGAAAAACATCATAATGAAGTTTAACACATGACATCATATGAAGATACAATACACTCGTTGCAGTACATGATGGCATATAATAATACAATACACTCGGTGCAGCACATGATAACATATGACAATACAATACACTCTTTGCAGCACATGATGGCATATGCCAATACAATACAATATGTGCAGCACATGACATCATATGACAATACAATACACTCTGTGCAGCTCATGATGGCATATGCCAATACAATTTACTCGGTGCAGCACATCTTGGCATATGACAATACAATACACTCTGTGCAGCACATGCTGGCATATGACAATACGAGGGTCATGCAAAAAGTTCTGTCACTAATGGGCATCTGTAGTTTTATCCCAAGTATTTTTTAAAACGCTTCATTGCACTTGAATGGTGTGTCCAATAGCTAACGATATTCGTTTATTTTGTGCAAATTGCTTTTCAAATGACCGAGTTATTTCAAATTGAAATACATGCAGTCATATACACTGACCAATTTACTTTTCACATTGTAAAATGGACGAAAAGACTGAAATTCGTAGCTATATTAAATGCCGCATTAAGCTTGATATATATATTTGATGAATTGTGTGGTATATATGGACCTCAGGCCATTTCAATGCGCACAGTTTTTAGGTGGGTTAAAGCTTTTAAAGCTGGGAAATTATCTGTCGAAGATGATACCCGTTCTAGTAGGCCTAAAACCTCTGTTTCCAAGGCAAACATCGCTGCTGTAAAAGTTGTGGTCGAACAGGATGCACGATTGTCGGTGAAAGATATAGCCTTGTCCATCTGGTCATACAGTCACTGGACGATTCTACAAGAACTCTGTACTGAAGAAAGTGAAAGAGTTTTACAATAAGAAACGTCCTAGCAAAGGATGGTTAGGAGTCCATCTTATACACGACAACGCCTCCTCTCACAAGTGCGAGATTGTTAAGTCTTTTTTGGCTTCTGAAAAGGTGGAAGTTGTAAACCATTCGCCTTATTCACCTGACCTGAGTCCCTGTGACTTTCTTTTATTTCAAAGGCTTAAGAAAATGCTTTCTGGAAAGAAATATAAGTCCAGAAGTTCTCCTGGCAGCGCCATTTATCAGTGTCTCCAACAGATACCAAAAGAAGACTATTTATCTGCTTTTCGCGATTGGGTAAAAAGGTTATAAAAATGTGTTTCGGTAAAGGGGGAATACTTTGAAGGTTTGTAATAAAAATAGTTTTGATAAAACGTAGCACTTAAGAAATCCGAACCCAGTGACAGAACTTTTTGCATGACCCTCGTACAATACACTCGGTGCAGCACATGACATCATATGACAATACAATACACTCGGTGCAGCACATGGTGGCATATGACAATACAATACACTATGTGCAGCACTTGACATCATATGACAATACAATACACTCTGTGCATCACATGACATCATATGACAATACAATACACTATGTGCAGCACATGATGACATAAGACAATATATCAAACCAGGTGCAGCACATGATGTCATAAGACAATACATCACACCCGGTGCGATGTATCACATAATCACGTAGCAGCACATGCTGGCATTTCACAATGTATCACAAAATCACGGAGCAGCACATGCTGACATTTTACAATGTATCACTACATAACGGAGCAGCACATGCTGACATTAAACAATGTATCACTACATCACGGAGCAGCACATGCTGACATTTTACAATGTATCACTACATAACGGAGCAGCACATGCTGACATTTAACAATGTATCACTACATCACGGAGCAGCATATGCTGACATTTAACAATGTATCACTACATCACGGAGCAGCACATGCTGACATTTTACAATGTATCACTACATAACGGAGCAGCACATGCTGACATTTAACAATGCATCACAACATCACGGCGCAGCACATGCTGACATTTAACAATGTATCACTACATCACGGAGCAGCACATGCTGACATTTAACAATGTATCACCACATCACGGAGCAGCACATGCTGGCATTTAAATACATCACATCATCACGGAGCAGAACATGATGGCATATAACAATGTATCACTACATCACGGAGCAGCATATGCTGACATTTAAAAATCCATCACAACATCACGGATCAGCACATGCTAACATTTAACAATGTATCACTACATCACGAAGCAGCACATGCTGACATTTAACAATGTATCACTACATCACGGAGCAACAAAATGATGACATTTAACAATGTATCACATAATCACGGAGCAGCACATGATGACAATTACCAATGTATCACACCATCACGGAGCAGCACATGATGACATATGACAATATATCACTCCAACACGGTACAGTTCGCGATGACGTATTACAATTTATTATACATCACGTGACTTTGCCCTGTTAAATTTCCATATTTACTCGTTATGAGACATTCCGTACTATTACCTGACAGTACGTTTTTTCACCGGGTAGTATACTATCACATGGCTGAAAATAGACAATTCAGGTTTCTCAAGTTCATGATGGTTGACGCATATTGAAATACGTTGTAAATCAGTTACTTCCTGTGCTTGCAATTATTCCAAACGACAAAATAACGACAAATGTAAACAAACGGTTTGTAGTGTTGCAATTGTTTCATTTATATTTCGTTCGATATAATACACTAGATATCAGATGGCTTCCCAGTGTGACAGTACATATATATAAATACTATTACCCTCATGTTGACAATATATCCATACCAGATGGCTTCCTGTGTGACAGTACATATATGTACAATAATCAGCTTACTCAGAAATGTAAACACAAAGCATCAACTCAGCGCAGAACAGTAAAGCATATCACAATACAACTTTAAACGCAAATCAGTACATAATGACCTAGCACAGGCCAATACACCACGCACATAGAAACACAGAACAGCATAGCAAATAATTTTCATAATACAACATGTACATGTACTATGTTTAACACCCCAACATAACAGGCAACAAACATTCGATAAAACCCCAGTTTGTATTTTTGTTCAGTTCTTTTAGTCATATTCACGACACTCTCTTTGGTCAAAGGTACAGTAAAACCTCAATAATACGACCATCTTTGGTACACTTGAAAACTGGTCTTATTATTGAGGTGGTCTTAATATTGAGGTTGAATAAAAAGCAAAATGGGGAAAATTGACTTGAAAATTGTGTTCTTTAAATTTTGAGTTGGTCTTATAATTGAGGTGATCTGTAAGTGAGGTTTTACTGTATAACTAAGTTTGGAGACTAATTTCAAATTGTTTCTGAGTACAGTCTGAGAATTGACTTTGCTGCCGTGAAATGCAGTTGGTTACCTTAGGTTCAGGCAACGATTTATGCAATATACATGTACTAACCATTGTTAAGCATTATGAATCGAGAATGAAAATACATTAGAGATCCTGTGAAATGTAAATTATCTCAAACTACAATGAACATTTGTCTCGTTCACAGACAGTATGATTAAACAAAATTGTTAATATGTTATTACTGTTGTTTTCAGGGCCCTATCCAAAGTCTAACAAGACGGGAAATCGGGAGCACTTGCAGCTTTACAACATTCATAATGACCCGCGTGAGAATCATGATCTTTCATTATCTCGTCTTGATATAGTTAAGTCAATGCTAGACAGATTAGAGTTCCATAGAAAAACTGCGGTACCTGGCTTGAAGTACGAACTTGACAAGCGTGCTTCACCTAAGTATCATAATGGCTTTTGGGGACCATGGATGTGAATGTAGTGTTTTGGTGGTACATACGCGTATGGAAGCAAGTCTTGAAGACGTTATTTTGGAAAGCAGTTTGTACATTCTATCTGATATGTGTGATTGTCAGCAATTTGTCAGATGCTGGTGATGTCAGATGGACTGACTAATGATAAGAGTACTGATTAATACAATGTTTATTGTCTTCAACGGCACTAATAAACAAAATACAACATTCTGCATGTACATGTGTGTAAGTAGATCGAGTAAAATTGAAATGTCACATATGCAGGATTAGTTAAACTAATGAACCGATTCAACAAAGAACTATCGTTAATATTCTGGCAGACAACCCAGATAGCTTAAAGTTGGGCCAACACAAACCGCCAACATTGGGTCAATGTCATTCTTGCTAATTGGAACACGTGTAATATTATCTGAACAAACTGGAGAAGAACAAACACTTAAGATGAATCTGATCAGTGCCTCAAATTGTTTTCAGTATTAGAAAATGTTTGTACACGCGTAACGTGATAGCCATATCTGCGCATAGATGATAATTAAAGCCAGAGCTTCATATTTAAGAAACATGATACATTTGTCATAACCATCCTGAGTGTGTGTCCATTAATTTTAAGTGTCGTCTCAAAAGTGTTTTGAAAGAGTTACATTAATTTTCATCAGTGATTAAAGTTGAGTTGATTTATTTATAAGACGTCTCGGTAAAGTAATTGTATCACCTTTTATGTATACCAATACACCATGTCCCCGTTTACATTTTATCTCCCTCAAGTCAAAAATGAAATTTGATATTTTACTAGCTGGATGATTAATATCAGTCAAAAGGAAAGTCTCTACTCAACCGAGAATATTACTTATATTTTAAGCCTTTATTTCATTTAAATCCCCGTTGAGTGCCCCGAATGCAGTTAGTTCTCCCCCTTTGTTTAAATTGTAAGTAAAGCAGCATTGTCTCCCTTCTCAGTTTATTTTCAGTCTTCAATTGGCGAATTGAAAAGGTACGTTGAGTATATGGATTTAACGATACTTGCCACAACATTATGATCCAGAGTGAGAAATATTCCATTGTGAACACAATTAATTTCAAAACTTCAATTTCGTTTCACACGTTGTTTGTTAGATTCAAATTATTTGTGGCTGATTTTTGAATGGTGTTTTTCTTACATGATGTAGAAATGTAGATTCAGTATTTAGCCTAAAATCTATGCTCCGATATGTCTGTCTGGTTACTGTCAATATTTGACGGAAATAGGAGGCACAGTGGTCGAGGGATAGAGCGTCTGATTCCGAGTGTCGTAGGCTCGCGCCCCGCGATAAGCGCCCGGTTTGATCTCGAGCTTCACGATCCCTATATGTGGCGCGAGTACTGGTTGGTAGGCAGTAAACAGTCATCGAGTGTGACTAGTATAAGTTGTAAGAACTTGCTTCACAATAGATGTAAAATAAATAAATAAGTTTGATTTTACGGAAATTGAATATTTGATACTTCCGTCATTCTTTAATATTATTGGACACATTTAATTATGTTCAAAATGTTTCGTTTCTCTTTTTCATTTTTTCTGTTTGCTTTTAATTATTAACACTTTTCACTTTAATATTTATTTTTAGATTATTTTAACGTTCTTTGTTGTGCATACATTCGTTTGCGTTTGAGTATATATAACACTCCAGTTAACACTTTTGTGTTTGGTTCCATTTGAAATTCTTAAGAAACGGGTCGGTAATTATTCTTTGTACATATTGTTTGCATTCTCATTCTTTGTATATATCAATGTAGTATATTATCTGAATGTTACTTATTTGATAGACTATAGATTTAGGTAGTTCCATTGCGCATGCTCATACTGTTCATGTTTGGACGCTTTCTTGGCTTTGAATAAAAGTAGAACAACACATTTTTGTTCGTCTCATTAATTAAGAGCATTTGCAGTTCAACTTCTTTAACTTGAAATAATATTCCTATTCCCCCATCCCTTGTTGCCTCCCCACTAAATTATCATTGGTTGTTCTTTGTGGTCGGCCAGACCATTCATTGCACCCCTATTTCCATACCTGTGTACCCTTGCATCGCCTCAGTGCCTTATGTTTTGTAGACTAGTTTTGCCGGTATATGTGGGTGATGCTTTGTCTTGTGTATGTGGCGTTCCTGTAACAACTTAAACTATCTCTTTGTTTATAGTCAAGTCGTCACATTATTACAATATGGTGCCAGATGTTGGTGTTTAACGTTATTTGAATTGGTGAAATTATTAGTTATCAACTTTGAATGACAATGTACATGTATTATATGTGGATTAATTTATGTATTTAAATTGACAAAACGATTGAATAATGTAATATTACGGATATAGGAACGATTTGAAAGACACGTAGGTCTAACATTTAGTGGCATACGTTGGACAAAGTATGAGGAAGAAAGAATCTCCGACATTCTGATATGGGTAGGGGACAAAGGGTGAGATATTAGACAGTCTTGGGGTTTTAAAGACGATCAAAACAGTTTGAAACCCCACTATGACTGTTTTATGCAACATGTTCAGTCAAAGCTTAATCAAATATTTGCAAGGTTCCGCTACAACAACGAAACTCAGGGAACTGACCGTATTGGCAAATTTGTCACGCGCCTACGCTTTTAAGAGATAGAGACTGCACATACACCCTAATAAAAGACATGATAGTATTTGGAAACAATAGTCAAAGAGTGCGCGAAGATCTCAATACTTTCGGTGAAAATTGACTTTGTGCAAGGCAAACCAAACTACGAGTACTGCCAGAAACAAATGTGAACTATGTACATTCAAGAAAATAGACCTGCTGACGCCGTGAGACGTAATATAGGTAGAAAACTGGTAACAAGAACACGCAGAAATGTAACCAACAACAACGAAAAGCTATGTTGTCGATGCGGATTCTATCACGAACCTTTAAAACAGCATATGGGAACACTCGCATGAAGTGTGAAAGAGAGAGAATGAGTTGCTACAAGGAATACCACATACATTATGACAGTGCCTCCCCACTAAGACATCCGGGAAAACAACAATCCATAAAACATAAGGCACTTGAGGAGGTTAAAGGGTACATAGGCGCAACGAATGGCCCGGCAGACCATAAGGAACAACCAGGAGAACCAAAGAGATCAAACAGTGAAGGAGGGTGGATCAACGGATGGAAAGATCACAGGACAAGCCAAGACAGCTGGCAACAACAGGCCAAGACAGCTGGCAACAACAGGCCAAAACCGGGCAGAAAATAACCTGAACACCATACTTGTAAAACGACAGAATTGTACAGGCGAAAGAGAAGTACAACACAAAGACCCACTTCGTATAAAGTTCAACATTTAGGGCGAAGTGATTTTCACGTTGATGCTCTTTTAAATTAATTGAGTTTACTCAATACATTTTAAATAGAAATTAAAAGCCGTTTTTGATCATTTAAAAATAAAAATCAATACAAGATGTGAAAGTGACGGAATATTTCGACCGATTCGCAAACTTATCATTACTGTGCCACTTCTGGAAAAAGTAATAGAAAGGTGCATGCGACCGGATAACTGCATGCAACACTAAACTTCGAGCACGTATTTATTCAACTAGTGTCTTAGTAGTTTTGCAGCAAAAAACTTCACGGCGGTAAACGCGAGGGATTAAAGTCACGCGACACAAATAAGCCAATTGTGTCATTTGATTTTGCTATAATGCTATTTATAGAACGAATGCATCCACCAAGGATCTAATAATAGATCGGTGCACCCATTAGATCCGTGCCAATTTTAGTTTTTCAAAGTAAGAAAGAAAGGACAAGAAAAAGTACTGTAAAACCTCACCACCTCAATAAGAAAACCACCTCAAAATTAAGAACACACTTCAAGTCCATTTTCACTGTTTTGCTCTTTATTCAACCTCAATATTAAGACCATCTCAATAAGAAGATCCGTTTTAAGGGTCCCACGTGTGGTCTTATTTGTAAGGTTTTAAACTGTATATCTTAGAAGTTGAAACATTTGTGTACTGAGACATGGGTTGTGATTTGTTTGCGTCATATTTTTAAAGAATCTAAAACAGATGTATTTAGTAATGAAGTCAAAAAGTAAAGTAAAATGCTTATTCATCTTCCTTATTCTTTTTCACCTTTGCATGATTGCCCTTGCCTAAGTACGTACATACGTTCCGAAAATATTGTGGCATGCGATGTTTCTATACCAATTGACCCACCAAATTGAGTCACCAAACTTCACACAAATGTTAATTTAGCACGAGAAGTGGTGCACCTGGTTTTACATCAGACAAGTATAACCAAAGTTTTGGCCCTTGACTTATTCAAAATTATGGCATTCTATACGGCAAGTTTGTAGCACACACTGCTCCCTACCTATTTGACATACAGTCACCAAGCTTCACACATTTGTTAATTGGGATGAAAAGTAGAGCACCTGATGAAAGAGAGATCTGATAGTTCAGCTAACGACGCAGTGTTAATAGAATTATAGCTATCTTCAAATCAATTACGGATAAGTACGCATTTGTTAGAATTCGAGATGACTACAAATCATTTGTTGCACACAATAATTGAATTAGAGCTCTCTTCAATTAATCTATAGAGCTATTTAATTCAATTGATGAGAATGAATTGTTGCTAGAAATAATTATATAAGGAAAGCAAAGAATAAAATGGTATTTTTTACCCTTTAAAATTATTTAGTATGTTTTTTACCACGTTCGGAAATGTTCGGAAGACCATCCGAGTATGACCGAGTATGACCGAAGTTTTATGGCACTTGATCTCTGGATGGTCACACAAGGGGTCCAGCAGCGATTATACAAACTGTTACTTAACAATAAGTGCGCTTTATAGGGAATAATTTGGGGGAAAATGTGACTTTTTATATGGAGCCTTGAAATAAATATTGGTGTGGTTCATTATAGGATGACAATAGATTGACTTTTCATTATGTAAAGGTGTGAAATTTAAAACGGTATAATTCGACTACAATAATTTTATTTTAATGTGATATTGTTTAACTTTATATTTAAAAGTGAAAATTATGATAGTAATGCTATTAATATTGTAAAAAATGTCACAATTATTTAGCCAAATGGTCTGCATAACTTATATCAAAGACCTAAATACCGCAGTTGCGCTACTCGGCCAGATATCGTAAAATCTCTCGGAAAATAAAATCTCACGAGAGCAGGTGAACGTAAATCAAATAATGGACAAGTAATTTGGTTAGATTACAAAGGATTACACTAAGGAAAGTATAAAGCTAAAACAAGTCTTTGACATAGGACAATAATACATCATGTACAATTATAAGTACATGGTTATATACCGAATTTGAAGACTCCTAAGTAAGCAGCAATTTGATTATTAGAACGGAAAATCTCACACGATGAACTACAAATGAAACTGATATCAGAAGTAACAACGCGTCAAAGACAAATGACATGATTCATAATGTAATTATGTAGCGATTATCTTCCATATACCCGTTCCACTGCAAAATATCATGTATTCAATCGTCTTTGTTTGATCAACTGTATGAGGTTTTTGAATGACATTGAGAGTACATAATTATACCCATACAGAACATAAACTTCTTGAGATAGAGATCAATGTGGAATCGATTCAGTTTGATCAAATATATTATATGTATTTGAATGGCATTGAGGGTACCTATTGACAGACATGAACATCTGATACCAGATCTGTAATCTATAATTGGCGTCAAACAATTATGATGTACAGAACAGAACAACATATTTCTTATTTTTCAAATACAGATTGCAAAACATTATATTTTCCAATAACCTGTGAACATCTTGATAAATGTTGGCACAATGACGGACATTTGTAAACATAAAGATTTGGGTGTGGGGATAGTGATCAAACTTTATTATAGTCAGTCGAATGAATTAACCTGATCTTGACCTTCTTGAAATGAATGTATTATTTAAAGATTTGCCGACTATGTCTGTTTCTGTAAGCTAGGCGGACATTATCACCCCCTTCTTCTTAAAATTAACCCGTCAAAGCCGAAACTAGTACTAGTAGTACTTCCATATAGCAAATTGTCTCTGGAGGTAGATTTTGTTTTCATTTCAATATTATATATTGCGTTGGTCATCTACAGTTGTACTTACACGACTTATACTAATTAATGTTTGCTCGAATATCATTAATTAAAAACATTGTATAACATGTCTATTTTAAGCTATTCACTAATAACGATATGGTTTCATTACACAAAAATATTGCGTGTTCAATATTTGCAAAATTCAGTTTGTGTTATTAAGTCACTTTTTTTTACTTTCTACATATTCCCTTCAAATATTTCACAACAATTATTTTGCTAAACATTTCCCCGGCGACTTTGATGCCTTGCATCAACTTTCTCTTGTTATATATCATTGAAAGCTTCTTTCAGTGAATAATGGTTTGAAAACTGTCTATACTATGTTTTGAAATGCAATACAAAATGGCGCCGACTAGCAGCTTTTCCAAATCTCGCGTATCGGTATCGTTTATCGCGCGTCAAGAGATCGAGCGAGACTTCATTCAATGGTCCATGTTAGTTGCGCATCTATGGTATATAGATCTGAAATAAATTTCAAATTATATGGTTTGATATTTTATAAGTTTTATATCGTTTTTTGCAAGATAGATAAGTCCATGAATAATATACATTTGATACTTATTCACTTCAATAGTATGACAGATTAGTTGATTTGTTTGCAAAAAAATGATAAAACTTATCATTTATGTCTCTGGTAATATTTGAAACATGTGGCAGAATTCTCATCATCCGATAATCGATACCGCGCAAAAATGCCTATATAGAACTATGAAGGATTTTAGCTTTAAATTAGTATAAATTTTTATCCATTAAAGATATCAAATAAATGCAAACGGTTTTGTAATGTTTAGATATTCCCCATTCATTCAAATATTTTACCTTTCATTTAAAATAAAAGTAAAATGGTCTTTTTTAAACTTTAAAACAGTTACCAGTGCTATATAGAATATATAGGCGAAAATAATTTACTCTGAAATTAACTTAATGTCATTTAAAAACGGTTAATGATATTAACAAAATGCAAATTGTCTCATATACCATAATTATTTCTCTGTCAGTCGGTATTTATTTTGTGAAAATATTTAAAAAGGAAAATGGTCTTTTTCACACTTTAAAATTATATAGTATGTTTTCTACCATGTTCGGAAATGTTCGAAAGACCATCCGAGTATGACCGGTTATGGCCGAAGTTTTATGGCACATGTCTCTGGACGGTCACACTAGGGGTCCAGCAGAGATTATACAAGCTGTTAATAAACATTTAGTGCGCTTTATAGGGAAGAATTTAGGGGAAATGTGACTTTTTATAGAATAGCCTTGAAATGAAATATTGGTGTGGTTCATTATAGGGTGACAATAGATTGACTTTTTATTCTGTAAAGATGTGAAATTTAAAACAGTATAATTCGATTACAATTAATATATTTTTATATGATATTGTTTAACTTTATATCTAAAAGTGAAAATTATTTAGACAAGTAGTTGCATAAATTATATAAAATCAATTTCAAAGTATTAGGTTTGACATTTTATAAGTTTTATATCGTTTTCTGCAAGATAGATCATTTCATGAATAATATACATTTGATACTTATTCACTTCACTGTATGACAGATTAGCTTGATTTGTTTGCTAAAAAATGATAAAACTTATCATTTATGTCTCTGGTAATATTTGAAAATTAATGCGTCCAGATTTTATTCCTAAATCATAGACTAGTCGGGATCCGACTATAGTGTCCAAAACCTGCTTTTTAATTGAATGTTTATTTGCAAATATATTAAACAAATACCCGAATATAGACATCTGGTTTATATGTCCGTGGTACAAATAATTGCACTCCATCATCAAAAATACAAGATGATGTTTTTAATTGCAACAGACGAACTAAGTGTCATTATAATTTCTATTGAAAAGAGACATATATATGTTTGCAATGCTAGATAGCTAAGTAGCTACCACTATACAGCCTACCTAGCCGAAACAAAGGGCGAATTTGTTTGTACCAAACCGGTTTGAATCCAAAACTGGTTTATCAAACCTTTCATTTGTTTTTACCAACTGGGTTTCAACTAAAACAAGTTTCTGTATTTGTTTATAACAAATCTTAAACTGGTTAATCAAACTGACCGAACTACCTTCAGGTGTGGTTTGTCTGGTTTGATTTATCCGAATAATCGCATACTAGTTGAACAAAATGGTGGACTGATTTTATGCCGGGTGACAGTACCGCTCATATGTAGGGCCACGTTTAATCAAAGCGCTGTTCAGTAAAAATGTATATCACTACTCAACTTGAGTTATAAGAGACTACATTAAAAATAAACACACACATTATTTAACCATTCAAATAATAACATACAGTAAAACTTCGAAACCTCGAACAGTTTTGGCTCGAACACAGTAGATACCTCAAACAGTTTCTTAAGTCCCGGCGAAACCCCTTCTTATTTCATATTATCTAACAGTAGATCACTCGAATAGAGATAGGTCGAACACTCGAACAGAATTTATGGTTCCTAGCTATCATTTCATTCATTGTTCACCACAGATAGGTCGAACATTACAATAATTCACACCTTTCATTGACCGCTTAATATACTATTATTTGTTGACGGGTTAGATTGGCGACATATGGTATTCGCACTTCGTGATATTTACATGCCAGTTGTACATGTACAGTGGAAACTCCCTAATCCGAGCACCCCTCGGATGTTTGCGTTATCGCGATGTAATATATAACGTCTGAATGCATTCTTTTATTCGACTTTGCAGAGTAATTTAAGCTACAATAGTATACAACAGTTATGTAAAATTGAAAATTTAATGTATAGCCCAAAATCATAAGTTATAAGAGACCAACATATTTATGCTCCTTTCATAAAAGGAAGATTTGCAATGCGATATGCAAAATACGTGCTTTGTTAAATATTGGTTGATATTTGAATTCTTTAATAAATTGTCATTATAATTTGTTTAGTCGTTATAGAAAGTGTAGAAATTCAGAATATGCACCGCTATAGACGCCTCTCGTTTAATTAAAACTTGATGAAAGCATTGAATAAAATTAACTTAAGATTTTGACCTACAGTTCATTCTTAAATAGATGTAGCAATAACAGCAAACTGTGCTGAAAATGTATAACATATTTTATTTTGATCATTTCACTGCATGAGGTGGATATATCAATCTCAAGCAAGTATTTCAATGAATTATTCAACATGTCAAATAATTTCAAACGTAGCTGAAATTAAGTATGAGTGTTTTGCGACGTTATACCGTCCATAACACCTGACAAGCTATGCACATAGTACGATGTATTTTCAAAACGCCATACCTGAAAACTATGCACCACAGCTTCATTTTAAAAGATTTTTCGTAGAGGAAAATAATGATCTAGGGTAAAAAATTGTGATTCGTGTACCTAATGGGCCTTTTCTGCGCTTTGACTGTCAGTTAGGACATATAGGCGTATACCGTAGATACCTCGAACAATAGATTGCTCGAACTTATTGCTAGGTCCGACGGCAGTTCGAGGTTTCGAAGTTTTACTGTAACTCTTAAAAACATAATAATATGTCATACAATATATAAATATATCTTGCACGCACCTACTATCTACACATATAAAACCAAGGAGCAGTCGTTAATCTTTATTGTAAAAACGAATTAAATGCAGATAATAAAAAAACTGAATTTCAAAACAGGTACTAATGCACGATTAAGAAACCGTAGATGAACTGATTAACAGCTGCTCCTTGTATGAATATAAAACTTATTAACTATAAAAATAATTCGGACATTATTTACATAGGTAAAGTGTTCTACTATTTAAAATATCATGACAGGTTTTGGCACACATTCTAATGACTGTTTGATTGGTATCATGCTAATGTCCGCATGTGCTAGGGGCTAATGTCCGTCTACCATGTATAATACATTCTGATCAATTAGTACTGCCCAGGGCAATTTCATTATGTATGCTAAACACAGCGGGGTGGCTAATTAAGTCGCGAACGATAATGATCATGAAATCATATCATAAAGCGGTAAATCACGGTGGCTTCCGAGTATTTCCGACCACCGTGCCCACTGATTTGCGACACTCTCATCGATAACTATCGGCTAATCTGATGATGAAGATTCTTCGGTATGATTAATGGGTCCAGATTTTACTCCTAAATCATAGACTAGTCAGGATCCGATTATATTGCCCAAACTCTGCTTTTTAATTGAATGTTTATTTGCAAATATATTAAACAAATACCCGAATATAAACAATGCAAATCTGCACAGAACAGAATATAATCCGAGACTTCTCTGACCCTATAGCCTTTTTTTATTATTTTTATTTTGCGGCTTAGGGTCAGAGGAACTCCTATAGTAAAAACCCGGGGATTACTGAAAACCACCCAGTCGTGTACAGTCGTGTACTTTCAACGGTGTATGTGGCGTTTGGTCTCATTTTAACGGAAAGTTAGCCGAACAAATCGGTAAATTGATATTTAATTTACCAATCTGCATCGATCACGTGACAGCCAGGTGCTTTGACCCAAATACATATTTACATGAAGAAAATTATTTTTTTAGCTTACTCTGAAAAGGATTGACCGTTACAACGTATTAAAGGTTTTCAAAACAAATGTTACGGTTCAGATAGGTTAATTAATATATTGATAATAGAAGTATATGCTTGAAATGTTAATCCAATGAATGTTTACATAGATATATTGATTTAAAGTTCCTCTCCCGCGCGGGAGAGGAAATCCCCGGGTTTTTACTATAGGAGTTCCTCTGACCCTAACCAGCAACATGAAATATCAAAAATCGTAAAAGGGGCTGGTTTAGGGACAGAGAAGGCTCGGATTAAACAGAATACTGCATTCAAACTACAGGCTTAAGTGTTATACTTATTATCCGGCGTACACAATTGTTTATAATATATCACAAATAAATTTGTATTTACTATCAATTAGACACAATTACCAATGCACCTATGACGATGGTATAAACACGGACACGGATATATGTCCGTGGTATAAATAATTGCATCCCATCATCAAAAATACAAGATCATGCTTTTAATTGTAACAGACAAAATAAGTGTCATTATAATTTCTGTTGAGAAGAGACAAATGTATGTTTGCGATGCTAGAAAGCTAAGTAGCTACCATTATACACAGCCTACCTTGCCGAAATAAAGTACAAGGCAAAACTTTATGATGCACAAAGAAATCAAATCCAACGTTATGTAAGATTTTGTTTACGTTGTACTTTAAATGATTTAGAAAATGAATTTCACGTCACGCGCATATGTCCTTGTTTCGAACTTTTACGTATGAAATATATTAAGACTTATTATTTCAAAAAACCTATGTTTAAATTTTTAGAATTACTTCAATCAAATGAGAAAAAAACTTTATACACCCTGGCCTTATTCAGTAAATACGAATGTCATACTTAATGTTAGAATTAATTGAGTTTATTCCCATTTCTTTTGTTTTGTTATTATCTGTTTATACAATCACTTGTAATAATCATCTTTATGTATGAAATGGGTAATTTAAGAACAAATATTACAATGCTATTGATGTAATTCATTAATATATGTATGAATTTTTTTCACGATGATGTATTTGTGTACATAATTTGCTAACGATGATGAGCTGTAATCGCTCAAGTCGATATTAAACTTTATGTTCTGTTCTGTTCATAATTCATCCCCAGTTGGAGGGGGGGGCTAGAATTCACCAGCTGTCGCACTACAGAGGGGTAAGACCCCCCCCCCACTGTGCCTGCCCGTTTGCCGTGGGCTGCTACCCGTGTCGCCTGATGAGAGGATCCTGGTAGTTGAGCGGGTTCTGAGTTGGCAATTTATACTTGGTTCTCTCAATACACTGCTTTGGCCTTTAGTTGGGCTAAACGGGAGGTCTGGAAGGCCCGTCCAGATCAATCGGCTAGTCATGCCAAGCCCCACGATATATTGTACCCCCATGTCTATTTATATTTGCTTATTTTATAAATACATACATTATCTTGTTGACGACTTTCATGATTTACCTTTTACTTATTTGTATCTTGGAAGGCGGTAGCCCATGGGCCAATCGGATACTTGTTTGGCCTTTAACTGACATTCGAAATCTCCCAAAGTATGTTTAAAGCTTGTAAAATGTTCTGAGGGAACTCATTTGTCCAGTTTAACCCTTTTATCACGAGTATATCATTGATGTATCCCTGTCATGGCCAGTGTTGGATATCCCCTGGTCATGACCCCTTGTTGGACTCCGTGGCGGGTGGGGAGCATCAGTGATGAACTAATTCAATCAGCATGGCAACCCCAAAAAAAGCCAAGCGAACATTCTCAGAGTCAGACTCTGAGACAGACTTATCCAACATGACCCCCCAAAATTTCTCTCGTTTCATTATTATAAAATCTACAAATTCTGAAAAACCAATTACCAAACTTTCCCCCTTTGTCATACAAAAAACTTTACAATCTATTCTCGGAACTCCAAAATCCGTAAAGAAATTAAAAGTTGAAACGTTGCTGGTGGAATGCAGTAGTGCTAGCTATGCCAACAAAGCTGCCCCTTTGGCGAACATCCCTCCTTGTCACTCTTGTAGTGAACTTATCAAAATTTTGATAGAAAAGTATCCTCAGATTGCAGAGGACTTTAAAGGTCTGGCCCCCTCATCTGTACAGACACAGAGACAGCCTGCCCCAATGGTTCCTCCACCTGCACCAAAATAACCTGTTATTCTAGAAAAGCCCAAATCTATTCCTCCAAAAACCAAATCACCAGCCCCTCCTACTACCAAGAAACCAAAATCCACTCCATCTAAGGCCACATCGCCTGCCCCTACTACTACCAAACCTAAGGTGAAATCTGCACCAGTAAACACAAATAACAACAAACCCACTTCCCAACCTCCTAAAGAAAAACCTGCAGGTCACAAATCTTCACCACCATCACCCACACCAAAACCATGTAAAACAAAAAATTATGAAACCCCCCTCAACAACAAGTTTGAATGTCTTAGTGACATGGAGGATGACAGTGATGGAATCTCTGTCTCAGGGGGTGAGAGCATGCTCTCTGATGAAGAAACTTAGTCTTTTATTTTATTTTTAACTTATTTTTAATAAATCTGGACTGTATTCCATGAAATACGCCTTTCACAGTACATTTTTTCTCGTTGGCTGTGTTGACCTTCAACCAGTCCGCTAACTATTTAACATTTACAAGTATATCACGTTACCTTTTTTAGTTTCACATAATTTCACATTTCTTGCGCGCTAAATGACCAAAGCTGTCGATGCGCCATAAAACAACATGATAATAATAATAAGTGTTCATAATTCAATATATTTATTTCGAAAGAGCCTACAATAAGTATCATGAATGTATAATACATTCTGATAAATTAGTACTGCCCGGTGCAATTTCATTATGCTGGCTAAACACAGCGGGAAGGCTAATTAAGTCGCGAACGATAATGATCATGAAATCATATCATAAATCGGTAAATCACGGAGGCTTCCGAGTGTTTCCGAATGTTTCCGACCACCGTGTCCACTGATTAGCACACACGCATCGATAACTATCGGCTAATCTGATGATGAAGATTCTTCGGTATTCCTGTAGTTGTTAAAGATGGAAACCGATGTAGGCTTACTTGAACTGAGGTTGACCGTTTGTGACTACTCCTTGCGCCTTAATGAGGACGTGTGACACCCTATAACCGAGTATCCACGAAATGGCGGAGACCTGTTATTGTTAAAGATGGAAACCAATATAGGCTAACTTGAACTGAATTTGACCGTTTGTGACATCAAAAGGTACACAAGATAGGATAAAAGTCCAACAATAATGACGCTTTTGGGACTACACCTAGCGCCTTAACGAGGAAGTGAGCACCCTAAAACCGGGTATCCACAAAATGGGGGTTACATATGTACATGTACTTTTCAAATATAGAAACCAATATCGGCCAACTTGAACTGAAGCTGACCGTTTGTGACCTCCAAGTGGACGCAAGCTAGAAAAAAATATTTTTTCTTCTAATCGTTTCACCGCTATCAGCCTGTTTCGAATCAATGGTTTATACGTCAGTGGTATTGTGTTAATGCATGGGAGATAACTGCTATTGTCTTATGTATGTCATGTTAAACTTATAATAATTATCTGTGTTACTTTGGGTGGGTTAGTACTGGAATAAAAGAGCATGGGACATTCAATGGTGTTTGTTCTGTTGTTTCTTTATATCTTATCAGCTACGAGCTGGGACATTATTACACTAGTTTCTAATGATGAAAAAATATTTGGATTAACTTATAAGTACATGTAGGTTGTCTGGAAATACCGAAATGCACCGAAATACACCGAAATACACCAAAATACACCAAAATACACCAAAATACACCAAAATGCACCAAAATACACCAAAATACACCAAAATACAAATTAAAGATATATGTTTAAACAGCTGTTTACATTTTCAATATAAAATCTGGGACCAACATTTATTTGAAAAGAGCGGAATTTTCCGGCCATACATACGGTGGTGTACCAATAAACGTAGTTGATAACTTTAACTATCTTGGAGTAGCATTTGGCTTGAATGGACGATTTAATTATAACATACAGATGACGGTTGGGAAATCGTTAATAGCAATGAATGTGCTTTTTATTATACAAAAGACTGTAACTTTACACCCAATACTATGCTTAGTCTGTTTGACTCATTTGTGGTATCCTTAACTAATCTGAGGACGTTTGTGGTAATACTAAAAGTAAAGAAATTGAGAGAATTCATAAAAAAATTGTAAACGTATTTTAAATGTGAAACAATCAATCAGTAATTCTGGAGTCTATGGATAATTGGGACGCTTTCCACTTTATATCGGTAGACTTGTGTCACAGGTTGAATTTTAATATGTATCGGGTTCGAGTTTTACACCCACCCTGTACCTACCTTTTACATACTTTTACGATCGCTAGTTGTAGTTATTAGTGTAGTTGTAGTTAGTGTTCATCTAGTACAGTCTTGACTGTAAGACCATGTCACGTAGGCCACGTTCACTACTTTTAATTACACACTCTTTCTAACACCTTGCGCACGTGACCATATAATTCTTTTGTCATGGTAATCGCCCACGGAGAATGACCAACCGATGTCGGGGCATCAATTAGAACTTGTGTTACAATTGGTGTCTACGCATCGATTGTGTCGATTCTTTGAAATTAAATGCTAATTTGCTTATTAAATATATTGTTGTAATATATTTACAGGTAATTATCATGACAATTCACTTATTATACTAGGGTTAAGAATTTGATATGTTTAAATAATAAGTAAAACTAATATTTGTATGTTTATTCCGTGTTTTTCATTATAGTCTGTAATTGTCCGTCATTGTCATTGTCGCCATTTTGCATGGTGATATTTATTTTATATTAAACTTTTGTACATGTATTATTGCTTTGAATTAGAACTTGTGTTACAATTGGTGTCTACGCATCGATTGTGTCGATTCTTTGAAATTAAATGCTAATTTGCTTATTAAATATATTGTTGTAATATATTTACAGTTTATATTGTCTTGACAATACATGAATGCGGTGAGAACTCACGTACACAGGCTGTAGTGGTGTATTATTATATACAGAGCAACGTCAGAGTACAATACCTGACACCCACACGGCAACCACGTGTGATCACTTGTGACACCACTTGTGACCCCTCTGTGACCCCCTGTGACACTGGCACCCAACATAACCATCGCAGATCATTATTGTAGACCAATTTGGACTTATCATGGAATTAACCGTTTAGCAGATAGCTAGCACTTGTGATTGTGGACTGTTTAAGTCATTAGAGTGTTGTTTACCCGGGAACAACAATTGCATGGGAGTAGGAAATAGTTCGGCAGACCCTAGGACCAGGTGACTGACAGTGGAGAATTCTTTAGTGGGTACCCTATTTGGATGGATACATCTTGTGAAGATTGTGGATATTATATAGTGCCATTCTAAGTGGACACTGTTCGACAATGATTGGATTAGGATATAGTGTTTAATTAATGTTTAGTTTATTAATTTAGTGTTATTAGGAATTTGGATATAGATTTATACTAGTATTTTGGTAAGCTGTTTTATTTGTTTGTTTTGTATACATCAGCCTGACGTGTTTAACTGTACCTGTAATTTTATTGTTTATAAGTGAGTGTTACAACTTACACGTTCCAATTGTGTATATCGCGTTAGACGGTTGTAAATTTAAACCTTGCACGGGATTTTTGATTTCGTACACTGGGTTACCGGTGATATTTGTCAGTCTGTTGTATACGGGTGAACGCTTTTTGTCGTATGATTAATGTGTTAAATATGTGTATTTAGGTACATTTGTTCCAAACCAATTAATGAATTAATTATCTAGGCCATAATTACTTATTTTGCACAATAATCCAAAATTTACCCTTTTCCCTGTTCTAATAACTGCTTATTCCTCTTTCACTTTATACCAGTAAAATGACATGGTCTTTGCCGTAGCGTAGAATATTGTTGTAGTGTAGTAGTCTATAAAACAAGTATTTCAGGATCTTTGAGAACGATATATAGAGAAAAGGCCTGATCATCCTTTCTCTCTTGGTTGTTACAGAGACATATAATACATAGGTTTATAGGTCTCTGTTTATTGTGAACAAAATTGAAATACATCAATAACAAAATATTTATTCAATGTTATACTATGTACAACATTTAATAAGATTCTGTTTATTGTAAAACTGTTTACTGTCATCGAAACGGGTATTTTGTTTGGAAAATATTGAGAAAAAATCAATGTCGCGTGGTGTTAAATTTTAGCTGTAGGTAGCAAATAGACATCTCTAAAACTATTGAGCGGTAATAGCGCAGTCGGTTGAAGGGTTGGAATTGACAGTCAGTTTTGTGGTGTAAAGGCCACTGGTTCGAAGCTTCGTGAAACTTTTTATTTTTTTTAAATTATTAAATAAGTTGAATAAAATATACATAAACGGTATAAACAACATTTAGTTAATGTAATTTAAAATCAATTTACTCAAATAAATAAATTAAAGCATTAATTAATTGAATATAAAATTAAGAAAATAATAGTAGTTCTCTATAATAATTTAATTAAGTCAATAAATCAATTTTAAATTATAAAAATTTAAAATCATAACTTTCAGTTAAATTAGATATCAAATTAAATTAATTTAATATAAACTAATTGGTGAGTTGTTTGGTACTGTGTTTAATTCAGTGATTTGTGAAGACGGAATTTTTTTTATTATTAAGTATTTGTCTTTGGTGCGGAGTAATTCAGAGTGTGAACGAATTAGCATAAAATAACCAGTGAAGCGTTAGTCGGAAGTTTGCGTAATTGTAGCCTGTATACAATAGAGGCTATTTAAATCACGTTCGTATAGTTGGCTTAGTCGGTTAGCGCGCAGGGCTGTAATCTACTTTCATTCTTCAGGTGTGAGTTCGAATCGCACTGATGGAAATTATTTTTATTTTTATTTTTTTTTATTTAGGATAAATTGACAATATTTATTGCGGTGCAATAAATAAGTATTGAAATAAATAATTAAATTGATAAACATATATAGGCTAGTAGTAGACGTACGTTGTGGGTTGTTAAGTGAATACATCATTACTTTGAAGTGATAATTGGTTTTGTTGTATTGTGGCTAAATTCGGGACGAATTTTTGTTGTTGCGGGTGAGCAGCATAGCAAAGCTACTTATTCGGTAACTATTTTGATTTTGTTTTGCCATTGATATTGTACAGTATATTGTCTACTGTGTGTGAAATGTCAAGTAGTATGGTGTATTGTATTATTTGTGCCATACTAATTTGACTGGAACTTGTGTTGAATTTGAATGTGTGTATAGTTGAAGTTCAACTATACAGAACTTTAATCTACGGTGTACGTGACGTGCCACGGTTGAATATTAACTTCGAGTTGTGCGGTTTTAACTGAATTGAGTGTTATACTTCAGTTGAATAGTATAGACGGGTAGTGTTTTCACAGCTAGGAGTTGAATGTGAATGAAATTGAATTGTATACCGTGAATTAGTGCTATAGTGAAGTGTGAGCGACATCGTGTAAAGAACGAATATGGCTTCAGGAGGATCTAGTGAAAGACAGGAGAGATTGGATAAGAGGAATATGGATAAGGAAATAGATAGGATCAACCAGCAAAGAAACTTAATCATTAAACAGATTAGGAAATCTGCAAAGATTGGACCAAGTATTGACCAGGGTCTTACAGAAAAGGCTGATGATGACAGCATGAGCAAGGAAGCTGAGATGTTTCCAAGATTAGATAGTTCATTAAGATTATTAAGAAGAAAGATCAGCTTTATGGAGTCGACGAGAAATAGAACCCCGGATAGAACATATATGGATAGCGAGGAGAGAAACGTTAGTGAGGCAAAGCGGATAACAGGTGGAGCTAAGGAGACAAAGGAACATAATACATTAAACGAACAGATAGCGGAGTTAAGTCAAAAGTTAAGAGATATTGAAACTAGTCGGATTGAAAGTGAAATAGAAAGTAAAGAATCAGAAAGACGGTTAAGAGAATTCGAAGAAAGGGAACGGAATGAAAAGGAGGAGCGAGATATGATGAAGGTGATTCTACAGGAGAGGGAGCTGGAAATTAGTAATAGAGAAGTGGTGATAAGAGAGAAAGAAACAGCACTTGAAAAGAAAATAGCAGAAGCGGATAGAAACATGAAAGGATACGAGGAAAGGATTATGGACATGGAAAGGACAATGCTTCAGAAGTTTGGAGATATGGAAAGGAGTATGCACGTACGAGAGCAGGAAACTGATAGGAAAGAAGCAGAGTTAAAGGAAAGACTAGAAACTGTGGAAAGGAATGATACTGAAAGGAATAGAGAAATAGACGGGACTAATAAGACATATACAGAAAGCGACCATTTGATATATAGACAAGATGAAGTGAAGGAGAAGGAAGTTGCCGAACATGGATACGTTATGCACGGCAGAGACCGACAAACGAAGGAATTGATAGATACGGAAGAATTGTTGAGTAGCAAAGGAAAAGAAGCGAGAGATAATTTAAATATCAAACTGAACTTGACTTATTATTCTGGAGTAGAACCTAGACCTAGGAATGAAGCAACCTACGAAGAATGGAAGATGGAGGTGGAAAATGTACAATTCTCGTATGCAGAGATTGTCGTTATGCAAGCGGTAAGAAAATCGTTAAAGGGACATGCGAAGAGAATTATGCTACATCTTGGGCCAACTGCTACAGTTGACCAGGTGGTTAGTAAACTTGAGGATGCGTTTGGGAATGTTGCAAGCAAACACAGCATTCTGTGCCATTTCTTTATGACCAGCCAAGAAGAGAACGAAACTGTCGTAGAATGGGGGTTACGTTTGGAGGAGATGTTATTGCAAGCTGCAAGGAAGGCGATAATAACTGATGTAGAGAAGAATGCAATGCTGAAGAAGAGGTTCTGGAGAGGGCTTAGAAATGAACAGCTCAAGGAAGCTACACGCGTTCATTTTGAAAGTAATGTTAGCTTTGAAATGTTACGGAACAGGGTAAGATCGGAGGAGTTTGAGATAAGATTAGAGAAAGAAAGAAGTGGAACGAAGCCGAAAGCGAGACAGTATCAGCAAGGTAGAGACGAACGGGCAGAAGGTAAGAACGATTCTGATAACTTGTTAAAGACCCTGATTGAGAAAATGGATAAGTTAGAGCAAAAGGTGAATAATTTACAGCAAGATAGCAGTAGTCAAGGTAACGGGAATGGAAGAGGACGAGGGCGTTACAGAGGTAGAGGAGGAGGCAATTACCAGAGAGATCAACCATCTTTAAACGAGCCCGGTTCTCTATGAAAGGGCGATTAGAGGACAAGCAGACGAGCCCTATTGGAACAAAGAAGAAACTGTTTGACAGACTTATAGGAGCGGCTAATGAGTCTGAGATCGTTATCAATGCACGTTTAACCACTGCACTGATAGATAGTGGGTCGATGATCACTACTATCAGTGAAGGTTTTTATAACGCTATGGAACGAAAGCCACATTTACATCCTTGTGAATCGCTTGGCGATCTATTTATCACCGGAGCAGGAGGTAATGTTATACCATATATTGGTTACATTGAGGCTGACATTGAAGTTCCGAGGATCAGCCAAGACGTGTACACAGTTCCAGTACTAGTGGTTCCAAACACTGAGTACAGTCTCAGTGTTCCTGTCGTCGTGGGTACGAACGTCATAAGATTTTTGTCAGATATGGAAGAAGATAGGTTACCACCTGAATGGAGAACGGCCCTGATGTCGGTGACTAGTACACAGCCACTAGGGGTTGTTAAGTCGACCAACGTCAGAGATATAGAACTGCCACCATTTGCCACTACTACTCTTTCAGGCATGGTTCGCAAGTCTATTGAATCTGAGTCTGTAATAACTGAACCGTCTGCAGAAGCGCCAAACAGAATAGGTGTCTGTCCACGGATTGTGAAGATAGATCAGCAAGGTTCAACGGCCAGAGTTCCAGTCAGACTATTCAATATGTCAGCCAAGACCATCCTGATCAAACCAAAGACCATCTTATGCGAACTACAAGACGCCAAAGTGTTAAGATCTTGGAAGCCAGAGGAAGAACAACAGGAAGTCATACCTGAAGATAAGGAACCGTCGGACAGGGATAGTAACGAGACATTTCTGAACAACTTGAGGATTAATTTGGGACATTTACCAAAAGAGCAAAAAGATGAGCTTGAAACCCTGTTCTGTAAATGGAAAGATGTCTTTTCTCAAGGATCTCTTGATCTTGGCAGAACTGACCTTGTCAAACATGAGATTAAGTTGACTGAAGAAAGACCATTCAAGGATCCTTACAGAAGGGTGCCACCAGCCTTAATCAATGAAGTGAGAGAGCATTTACACGAAATGATTACTATGGGTGCGATACAGCCATCTAGTAGTCCATTCTCTTCGAATGTCGTAATCGTTAGGAAAAACGTTGTTCTTCGTTGTTCGCAGAATTGACGGCGAAGGCAAACAAAGGACCCTGCATAGGAACATGTTGCTGCCATTCGTTTCGTTACCTGTACCGACAAGGTCTTATGTGCCATGTGCGGAGCCCTTAGACCAACGTTTATCGTCAGCATCAAACATGTCAGCAGACGAGACATCAACGAGTAGCTGTTTGTCGTCATCTGACACATCAGATTCAGGTCGTGTAGCAGCGTATAGACCACCTCATCGGCGTCGTCCTGGTGAACCTGGAGTAAGACAACGTCGCCAACCATCATGGATGAGGACAGGTGAGTTTGTTATCGGGTAGGAATTTACCGCGATTGAACATATCATATTTATGATATTACAGGTGTAAAAGTTATATCTATACTACATGTATTTAAGATATATCGTAGTGATATTAGTTGTTTTTTATATTGTATTCCATGTTATATTACATTGGTACAATTATTACTTTATGGCATATAGTTATATGTTATTGCAATTATTATTTTGTATTACTTTATGTTGGATAATTGCAGTTTTGTTTTAGAGATTGGATACAGAGACGAATCGATGACGCCAAACTGGGACTGGAGTGATACAAGATTAAAGACAAGAGCTTGTTCATGTTCATTTTCATTGTATGATGTTATTATGAAATTCAATGTCTTGTTTATTGTATCTTATTTGATTAAAATCATACAGTTTGCTGCAATATTTCTGTTTCGTTTTATTTATAAGTATTCGCGTGAATTTATTTCTACTTGCTCATTATTGTAATGTCGAGGACGACATTTCCCGCAGGGAGGAAATATGTCACAGGTTGAATTTTAATATGTATCGGGTTCGAGTTTTACACCCACCCTGTACCTACCTTTTACATACTTTTACGATCGCTAGTTGTAGTTATTAGTGTAGTTGTAGTTAGTGTTCATCTAGTACAGTCTTGACTGTAAGACCATGTCACGTAGGCCACGTTCACTACTTTTAATTACACACTCTTTCTAACACCTTGCGCACGTGACCATATAATTCTTTTGTCATGGTAATCGCCCACGGAGAATGACCAACCGATGTCGGGGCATCAATTAGAACTTGTGTTACAATTGGTGTCTACGCATCGATTGTGTCGATTCTTTGAAATTAAATGCTAATTTGCTTATTAAATATATTGTTGTAATATATTTACAGGTAATTATCATGACAATTCACTTATTATACTAGGGTTAAGAATTTGATATGTTTAAATAATAAGTAAAACTAATATTTGTATGTTTATTCCGTGTTTTTCATTATAGTCTGTAATTGTCCGTCATTGTCATTGTCGCCATTTTGCATGGTGATATTTATTTTATATTAAACTTTTGTACATGTATTATTGCTTTGAATTAGAACTTGTGTTACAATTGGTGTCTACGCATCGATTGTGTCGATTCTTTGAAATTAAATGCTAATTTGCTTATTAAATATATTGTTGTAATATATTTACAGTTTATATTGTCTTGACAATACATGAATGCGGTGAGAACTCACGTACACAGGCTGTAGTGGTGTATTATTATATACAGAGCAACGTCAGAGTACAATACCTGACACCCACACGGCAACCACGTGTGATCACTTGTGACACCACTTGTGACCCCTCTGTGACCCCCTGTGACACTTGTCAGAATAGTTGAGGATTGGCGTAAAATGATAAATAGTAATAATTGCGTTGTATTAAAGTCGTATTTGATTATGTTAAAATATGCATAAAATGGTAAACCAATTTGGCAAACTAATGATAGAGATACTATACTCTTGTGGTTTTTGGTATGAGTGGGAGAATCCCTGTCGTGTTAATTGCAAATGTTTTGTTTTATTATTTAAACATCGATTGATTGACAATTTTATTCAGAGTTTGGAGGCATATGGTACTGCTATTTATAAGGTAGTCATACTTATTGCATGTAAACACTTGAAAAGCGAATAAGGATATGAGCCATACCTGAACTAAACTATATTATTGAAAATAAACTGTATAGACAATTATTTACAAAATTTAGAATATATGCTCATTAATTTAAGATTGAAAGTGGCAGATATGAGCAAAATAGACTCGAAAGAAATGAACGCCTTTGTGAAGTGTGTTTTAACTTGGACATAGAAGACGAAATTCATTTTATTATAATCTGTAATAAATATAGGCTTTTAGGAAAAGATACATAAATTCAGATATTTATATAAGACCAAGTATGTTTAAATTAAGATGTAGTTATTCTTAACAATTTAGCATGTTTCATAACCTATGCTATGAAAATTAGTAATAATTTACTTCAATTGAGCAATCATTATATCATTATATAATTATTAATAGTTTATGTATGATGTTTTATTTTATTTGTGATAATGCCACTCACACACACATACTAGTAATGTGAACAGTCATTATCATGTTTTCATATATGTTTCGGTTTTTATTTTATCAATACTTTACTTTACAAATTTGCTATTTATACTTTTACAGAACATTATACAAACGTTGTATGGATGAGTAGCCATGCTCAAATCCACAATAAAATTTCTGTTCTTTCTGTTCTGTTCTACAGGGAACTCCACATTCACTAGACGATGCCTCCCCTGACAGACTCACAGTTTGTGTTTATATTTTTATGCAGTAAATATATATTTTGTTTATTATTAACGTTTTTTTCAGAATAATCATAAATATGTTGTTTCAATAGCATCTCTTTGTCCAGACGTAGGAAGCCAGGTCTGACATAATCAAATAATGACTATTAATCGCTTCCTTTGATAACAAATCCTCATTTGTATATACTGTTGATTGTTTGTAATTGCCATGAAGACAAATGTCTGGCTTATACCATATTTCGGATAGTTTCGAACAAAAGCCCTTTTAGCACCTTTTTTCGGCAAAGCCTTCAGCGTCTCATATTTGGACAGATGTTGCTCAAAATTTCATTGGCTACAATTCTTGATAACATTTTGTAAAAGAGAATTTCATTGGTCTAGTCCCTTTTTGGCGCTTAGGTAAAAATTGAGCCTTTCCTCGGTAAAGTCATTCTTTATATTGACTTTACATGTGTTAGGTTGCGTTAGTAACAATAAACGAGGAAAGACCACATCTTCTTGATTATTTTTATAGGTAAGAATTTTATGTTATTTCCTTGCACAATTTTGTTAGAATTTAAAGTAAGTTAGGTGTTTTTTATATATAAGTTATTTTTCTCTTATCTTAAAGCAGATGCACTTTTCGGTAATTTATTCTTTATGTTAAAATCAGTAGTTTCGATAGATTTGTGTACTTTGGGTAAGTTTTTGAAAGCAAAAGTTTTATTCTAATTATACAATTATTCTCTGGAATCATGTGTTCATGTATTGATATTGTATTCTCGATGTATTTTGTGATTGATTTAAAGCGATAATTGTTTCAGAAACTGTCTGTTGTAAAAAATTTAAATGGTGTTATGTTGTAAGAAATCACTTCGTTAATTAATGTTTTCCTGTATTTTATTATTCATATTTACTATTCTGTATTCATGCATGTATATTTAGATTTCTTTGATTCTTTATATTGACTTTACATGTGTTAGGTTGCGTTAGTTACAATAAACGAGGAAAGGACACATCTTCTTGAATATTTTTATAGATCTCGGGAGAAACGTCCATACGTGGAAGTCACGGCACAAACATATCATTTATACAGATATTTTATTCTTTGAGAATAATCCATTCACTGAACATAACAAATACTAGATGTTTTGAAATATTTTGTTTGTAAATTAAGCGATAAATAATCGTTGTTTTATTCACTGAATAAAGGGAGATTTTATAATATTAGTTACATCTTGAAATAAATAAGACATTCTAGAGTTGTCTCTCTTGAATTATGACCATGTTTAAATATCATTTAGTATGAGCGTACTTGTAAAAATATAAATCTATGCCACACTCTATGTATTACATATTAAATTGTGCAATAGTGCGAATCCTGATTATTTGTATTACAATGTATATGTTTATATTACCAGGGACCGTATAATACATGGGAATAATGGTCCGATTTCTACAAACTACTATTGCTCAATTGAATATGTAATGCACAGTGTGTGTCATGCATTTATATTTTATAACACTGACATATAATGATAATTAATTTCATTAAATAATTATTAAAGTTCGCACCGTTTGTACAGAACATACGAAAAATTCCGGATACATTTTAGAGCGTACTAAGATTTAAATTTTATCGGACCGACAGTTAAACCCAAAGCTATCGGCTAACCATAAGATGGTTGATTTTACTTCAGTTACAAGTCCTGTTATAGTGTGTTCCAGGATAAACACGAATTAGATTGGAGTAAATAACTTAAGTGTTAACAACAGTTGCTGAAAAATTAATTGAATTTCCTAGAGGAAACGATGAGAATTCAAAAAGGTAAGAACATGAACACTTTTTTTTTTTTTTGCCATTATAATAAATAAATACATGTAGTTGCATACCCAACTTTCGTATCACTGTAGTCCGACCAACTTCTTATGCATGTAGAATTGTACAAGGAAAATATCTTCAAACCGCGTTTAATGAAAATCTGTTAAAGCTACATTTCTTGTGCAAACAAATATTAGAGATCAAACATTTCACTTTATGATGGTATACATGTTTCTGTAATTTCTTCTTCACTGTCTTTGTTGAGATTTTTAAGATAATTTTGTAACATAGAAATTAGAAGGGACTAAAACAATATCTCTGAATATAAATAATAATAGCTTTATTTTCAGAAGGTGAACACAAAAGACAGTAATCTTTACATTAATACATATAAGACATAATTATAACAAATACAAAGCACGTCTTATTTCCATGCGGCCTTCCATAAATCATTATAAGAAAGGTTAAACTGGTGAGAGTTACAAATATTTCTTAAAGTTATAATTAATTGATTATATATGAAACATATTACATTCATGTAAAATTAATATCAACAGTCAGGCCCGGATACAGAAATCCCCGACTGGGGGGGGGGGGGGCCAAACATGATGAAAATGCCCTGAACTTGAGTGCACAGCACCGAGTGGGGGTAGGTTCGGGAGGGGTTTATTCCCCTCCTTTAAGGGGGTCCGGGGGATCTCCCCGTAACATTTTTTCAAATATATGTATATGAAATGGTGGCTTTTGTTGTATTTCAGGGTCAAACTTTTAAGACTCATTCTCGAGAATTGCACAAGTATTATCTTGTAAAAAATACAGAACGTCCAAATGATACAAGTACCAACATTTTAACAAATTTCCAGGGGACAGCCCCTCCTGTACCTACCCCCAGTCAGCCTTCAGCACAAATCCTTGTCACATGTGAATAAGGGGCCATTTCGTCATAAACTCAGTGAAATAGTGTAGATATTAAAACTTTCGGGCTGATTTGGCAGAAGTTGACTATTTTTAATGTCCAAATTGAACATTAGCACACTTATAAACTGTATTAACTGGTTAAAGTATATACTTAAACTATTAACAGGTTTATGTATGCTCCCTCAAATACAGGGCGAATTTGTTTTGCAAAACCTAGTTAAGGTTTGAGGTTTCAGTTTTGTTGTAGTTTGGTTGAAAAACTTAAACCAGTTATGATTAAGATTTGCAAACAAACAGACGGTTTAGTCGAATTAAAATGACCCATATGATTTTGATTGTATACGAACTTAGTGTCAGAAGACCATAACGATTTAGTTGACACAGTCGCATCAAAATCTAATTTCATTTACTGCAGTTTTGTGATTGCAGACAGATTGGTGCTCGATAAGAAAGTCAGATTTGAGAAATTTGGCAACATTACAATGTGGACGATTTTATAGCCAGGTTCCGATTAAGCAGACATACATTTGACCTGTAGGTTCGACTGTAGGTTGGTGATTTACAATAACATACATTTACTACATTCTATACCAATCGTTGTAGAATGCGCAAAATATATATACATGCATGTTAATGTTTCAAGTGGTGTAACATAACAAAAGGAAAAATGTAATCTCCAGTACATGAATAATTTGTCGTTATTATTAACGTTAAGGTAGTTGTATTAGCTATCTCAATAACATCTAAGTAGTTATATTTCAAATTCAAATATCTCTTTCAGAAACATGACAGTTAATGTTCGGAACGCCTCTAAATAGTATTCAAACCTTCAAGTATATAGGTCCGTGGCTTGTATGAAAGGACCACAATTATGATGGTGTCTTATTACTTAATTTTTTGAATTATTTAATTTTCCTTATGACTCGGTAAAGCCGCGGTAATACGAACGTATTCAAAATACAAAGAAAACTATTGTGTGTTTAGTTTGAATACAAATTCTTTATACGATGAAAAAAATGTAATTTAAGATTTAAGCATTTTGAAATGCAATTCTAAAAAGGAAAATGTGAAAATATGAAAGAAGGCTTGTTCTAGAAAAACTAAATTATTTTATTTTGCAAAACTTTAGGCCCAAGTTTTACATTCCCTTCCATAAATTATTGAATTGTTTAAAATTATTTTAAGAAATTTTATTTTCACTGTTTCACACTAAAACAACACCACGATAGTTCTCTGTCTCTGTTACATTTGATGCTCAATAATCAGCGTTTTACAGACGCTTTCAACATGATAAGGAAATTGAAAGCGACTGTCTGATGTAGAGTGAAGAGCACAAGATTTTTCTATACGGTCTCAAGGCCGATGAGCACATCAGGGGGCCAACTTTTATTGCACTTGCTTCCGCTATACTGGTAGTATTCATGAGGAAATCGACCATAAATCAATGTATTGTATTTGAAGTACTAAAAGAATAGTAACCTCAAGACCTAATCAGTGGATATAATTTTATATTAGGAATAGAAAAAGGTCACTCCACAGCCTACTGGGGGGGGGGGCAGAGCCCCCTCGCCCCCCTCCCCCCGATGGATCCGGGCCTGACAGTTATGACAACACGCGTTAAATATCTAAACTTTAAGAAACAACATTAAAAGCAATATACAATAAGACAGACACACAATTTTCACAAAAAGTGAAGAAACAATCCAATTTTTTTTGTTATTGCAAATTTAAAAGGAATGTATTATATCTTTGTTTTCATTGTGTTTTAATTTCATTCAACGAATATCTTCGGTGATGTCAATCCATACAGTCATGCCAAAATATAAAAAAGAATTTCGTTTAACTAAATCCGTTATAAAAACTACATGGTCAATGTAATTTTTCGTGACATATTTTAAGCTGAATTCCAGACGTTGCTACCCAAGTCCGTTCCTTCCCAAGTCATTTCCTCCCAAGACGTTTCATTCCCAATTTTAATAGACCCTAGACTTTTCACCCCCACTTTTTTATATAATCATATTTGTGTGATTCAAATTAAATGGATAAGTTGTAGTTTAAAAAACCTTTACCTTCATATTTAATAATATTAACACATATATCACACTGATTTAATTAACACCCTTTGACTGTGTAGAAAAGCTGTGATTTAATCAACACCAATTAGACTGACAGTAATTGAACACTTGTTATCAGCATATGCGTGTACATTTATTATAAGGACAACATCTTTTTCTAAGGCTGTTTATTTAATTGAATATTATTAGCGAAACTCCACTCAATAAATATTTTAGGATATCAAGATCATTGTAAAATGCAAGTAGGTCTGATATTTTCGAATTAAAAGTGTTCATCCAAAACTGACGGACTAAATGCATTAATATCTTTTAAACTGAAATAATTTAACTATAATTTATAACTTTTAAAAATGTATTCATAATATTAAAAAAAATGAATGGCATACGGCTTTACTAGTTGATTAGTTTATATAACTTACATACCAGCATTGACATAAATTAAATAAATAGTTCTAATATTTATTTTGAATTCATAAATATACTTACATTATATGTTTTCAAATTATTAAAAGATTTTATGTTAATGATATGTCAGTATATTGTTGAATTCCAAATATACGCCGGAGCCATTTTATTTAATGATTAACACTCCAGTATGATATTTGAGTCTGCTATTAAAAGTTGACTAATTGGAGGGTACCAAAGACGGTTTTAATTTAGTTTACATAAAATTATTTTGGAAGCTCTTTTTTGAAGAATTGTAAGCTTAGTGATATTTGATTGTTTACTCTTGCCCCATACAATACAACAGTCTAAAGCAGGTTTTATATACGAATTATCGAATAATAATTTCATATCATCAGTTATAAAGTATGAAATACATTTCAATAGCGGTAGATACTGTGTGCAGAGATATAATATATTCAAAGTATGTGCGTTCAAACGATTTAATGTGGATGCTCTATTATGCTATCATTTTTAACGATTTTTGTAATACTTTAGGATGCATAAATTCACTTCAATATTGTATCTTCAAAGTACGAATTTTTATGAAAATGATAAAACTTATCGTTTATAAATCATTCTAAAATATCTGCAAATTGATGCATCCAGATTTAAGTCCTAAATCATGAAAGAATCCGGATCCGTTCATAGTGCCCAAACCTGCTTTTTAATTGAATATTGTTTTTTAAATGTATTAAACAGACACTTAGCAATCAACAATGCAAACCTACATACAACAGAATACTTTATTCAAACTACAGACTTAAGTGCTTATTTTCAAGCGTACACAATTGTACGTAACATATATGAAATAAATTTATGTTTACTATCAATAAGATACAATCATCAATACACAAATGATGAAGATATAAAATAATTGTACTCCATCTTCAAAAATACATGTTCTTTTTTTTAAAATGTAACCGGTGAGACAAAACAAGTAGTTGTATCGGTCAGTGTCATTATAATTTCAGTTGAAAAGAGACAAATGTATGTTTTCGATGCTAGAAATTTAGAAATACAATCGATATATTGTCGATATTTCTCTTTCGATATATCAAAATCGTCGATTTGCAAAAACAATTGAATTGACAGTCCTTGCTGATGTTTCCCTTGGATCTGTGTAAGGAAGCATTGTCTTGTGACTATTGTGTTGCCGGTAAAAACTTAATCTTTACTTAACCATTAACAAAACAACTGTATGAAAGGTTGGATTAAGGGTGCTCTTGAATAAATCCACTGTAATTCCCTGCGTAGAAGTAATTGACATCAGCAATATGTATAGTTCATTCGTTAGCTTACGTCGAATGCTGGCACATGTAGTTCAGCATAAATTATTCGTTATAATTATTATTTCATCGAATGTCCCTACGTCTCATTCACGTCAAAAACTGAATATAATAATGATTAATGGTATAATTATTAAACAGCCAATACTGACATAGAATTACAAAATAAACAGTGCATAACCAAGTATTTAGTAATCACAGTTGCTATGTATTACTTCACGCTTGAGAAACTGAAGAGTGCACGAAGAGGTTAACGTATAAAAGGGCCATATTTTTTTAACTGCAAACATTTGAAATTTTGAGTTTTATATAGTAAAGATTGAATCAATAAGACCTTCATTTGCCTTAAGAGATATGTTCATTAGTATCCTCTACTTTAGACGCATGTACAGTAAAACCTCAATAATAAGACCACCCTTGGAACCCTTGAAAACATGTCTTGATATTGAGGTGGTTTTAATATTGAGGTTGAAAAAGAGCAAAACAGTGAAAATGGACTTAAAAATTGTGTTCTTAATTTCGAGGTGGTCTTATTATTGAGGTGGACTTATTATTGAGGTCGTCTTTAAGTGAGGTTTTACTTTATTATGTTTTCTTAATAAATGATTGTTCAAATTCAATGAAAAACCTTAGAGTCAGATACTAAAAATAACCAGAATGTACCCGAAACTACCCATTATATGACATGGTCTGTGAGAATGGTGAAACCTAATCAGCCCTACCTATAACAATAGTCATTGGGTACCATAAAATGTCATTGAATTTATTATATTGAATGAAACATGTATGCGTATTTATGCATAAGTAAAATAACACTGTATAGTTAAATGATGCAAAAATTATGTTTGCAGCAATTGTATGACAAGTCATTCAGATAGATACAAATGAAAGAAACAAAATAATTATTTGATTATTCACGATTGATACTGTGTTACATTCATAAGGAGAACATGTTATCTGTTATTATCTGTCAATACGTATTTGATACAAACCATAGATTTCCGTTGTACCATTGCGCATGCTCACTCTGTTATGTTCCATATGTCATCATTATATTACCACTATAGTTCGATATTTCAATACTTCATCAAACATGTCAATATTTCCATGGCATAGCATATTCATTTATCATTATGTTTAATTTTAGGATTATTTCTGGCTTTGCTTGTCTTCGCTACGATAATCCTGAGCTGCTTGATTTACTGGATAAGCGACGTTATGCGTAAAGACATACAGCTTACTCATCAAGATACTGAAGATAAAACGAACACGAAGACGGTCGACCACGATGGATGGTCCGAACACCGTTCTGGTACAGGAAAAAGAAAACAACCACATGTTTTATTCATAATTACGGACGATCAAGGCTACAACACTGTTGGCTATAACGGAGTTACAAATATCAAAACACCAGTTATTGACAGTCTAGCGAAAACGGGTTTAATCTTAGATAATTATTATGTTCAACCTATCTGTACTCCAACACGTGGTCAACTTTTCTCTGGGAGACACCAAGTGAGTAAAATATACACATGCTAGCTGTTAAATCGATTTAAACCCCCAATTTAATTGCGCAAGAAAAAGTCGATAAGTTCACACATAGTTGTTAAAATAGTATAAGTTTTGTCTATATTTCTCATTTTTTAATGAAACTAACGCCTATGAATGAAATATTACTTTAAACAACATCGTCAACTATTGAACAGCAGACGAACGCCAAAAGTCAGTGCCGGTTCTATTTTTGTTATAACGGATAAAAAACTTTATACGCAAATATATTTTTGACCAAAACAATTAAGAAAAATACAGTTTTACCTGAAATTCATCCATTGTTGTATCACATCTTATTTTTACGGCCAAAAAATCCGATATAGTGTGAGAAAGTTGCGTCCGTTCCTGTTACGGAAGTACTGGATTTCCCCAGTCTTTTCTGACGATGTAACGGTACTCTCCGAAGGCTCAAAATCGCACGACGCGGCTCAAATAGTGTTTATGTTTTTTCTACCCAGTTTCGGCCTATTGTGGCTGCCTGTCTTGACTTGTCCTGTAATCTTTTACATCCTTATGATCAACCAGGCCATTCCTTGCGCCCCTGTTTTCTTACGTATGTACCCATGAGCCTCCTCAAATGCCTTATGTTTTATGGATTATTGTTTTACCGGAAGTATGTTGGGGGAGGCACTGTCTAATGAATGCGGCGTTGCCTGTAGCAACTTAATCTCTCTCTTGATAGCGATTAAGATTAAGGTTAGCTAGCTGTTAAATGGATTCAAACCCCCGGTATTTTTACTGACAGTTCCAAGGCTATAAATCGCTGTATGGTTATTAGGCCTATTTCTGTTCATGTTTTAGATGCATGTTCTCATTTAAGAGGATTGTGTCGGATGATCCAAACGACGGTGATTGAATACTTAATTTAATGCACATATGAGCGCCGCTGCACGATTTCAAACCTCTACTTTAAGAGACGTCATTTCCAATAAACGTCACCTGTGACGTCACTATGTACTATGTTGGAGTAAATATTGTTTCCGGCTTGCAAATAGTGACATCACATATTGCGTTTTCTTGAAATGACGTCACTTACAGAATAGAAGGGGTTGTAAATCCTATTGCAGAACTCACTCTCCTAGTGATGGCGATTTTTTATTTAAATGAGACTGAAATGATAACTTTTATTATTTTATTTAATGCAATACTCGGGCGAACTTTAAATACAAATGTGCTCTTTTTTAATGTCGAAAAACTTTTTTTTTATAAACATTTATACACGAAAATATGTATATTTGCTATTGGCTACGTGTAGATCATCATTCTCGGCTCGAATATATCGGTTTAAATCCGGGTGGGCAAACATGCTATTAGAGTCTTTCCGATCATCTTTGAATGGGAGCTGCAGTACTGATTGTTTCGCATTATCACGTTATAATAAGATAATAAACAGGGAGTTATGTACGTGAGAGTCTTTCATACGTGTAATATGAACTGTGTGGAATCTGAATCACATTTTCTACTAGGATGTAATCAAGAAGACTGTCTAATATATTTTGCATGCATTACAATCGATTTATATAATTTAATTTACACATAAAATACCCTATATTTTGTTTTATTGTATGTGATAATAATATATTTACTTATGCTTTGATTTAAAGGTGTTAGATAACATGAAACAAGAAGGGATTCGACCGGGATGTAAGAACCTGTTCGAGGTATCTACTGTGTTCGAGTAAATACAATTTGAGGTTTCAAAGTTCTACTGTAAATATCTATTATCGCATTGACGGATATAAAACGACAGATAATAAGTAAATTGAATATTTTTACTTCCAGATCCACACCGGCTTAACGACTGTCATTTTTCCGGGAGTGCGCACCGCGTTGCCACTTGATACCCCCACTATAGCAGACAAACTGAAAGAAGCGGGATATTCCACAAATTTAGTTGGTAAATGGCATCTGGGATATTACACTCAGAGTCATTTACCTACACGGCGTGGATTTGATAGCTTCTTTGGTATATAAATAATTAATTCAATAAGCGCTCCAATATTGTTTAGATCTGAGACTTCGAATTTAAAGTAGTATGGTTGGTAAAACATTGTGCGTTTTTAAATGTACTGAGTATATTATAATGTTATTAATCAAGAAATTTGGTATTGGCCTTGTTATTTGGCCAATGATTGAAATTAACTATACAATATTGTACATTTTGATTAACACTAAATGTTCAATTATGAACTAAATATATAGTAATGTTCAGCATTTTGCTTTAATAAGTAAACTTGAATAAACTGGTTGAAGTTACATTTTATTCACAATACGTCATTCTCGTGTTGGCCCTGATTTCTCAGCCAATTAAATACTAAAAGAGAGAGAATACGTAACTACAGGGAATTATTGAATATTTGATTAATAAAATATGATATAAAATATACCGTAATATTATCACTATGATACAAATGTTTAACTAGTGATATTGACGTATAGAGGGCCTTACACGAGTGGTCATTAGCCTATCAATTAAATTCCTCAAAACGGTAAAAACGAAGCATTGCCGAGTTTTTATCGGTTTTAGATGACGAGTTTGATAAATTCAATAAAAATGAACACGAATGTAAGATTCTATTCATGGCATAACAGCAGAAACGGCTGGTTTTCGCAAAGACATTACCCTTACCTCCTATATATACTGAAAGGATAAAGAAACGCACGGTAACAATATGTGCTACAATTATTTAAATGCTCGGCATAAACTTATGAAAACCGACCAGACGACTATCTTGGTCTCTGGGCACTCAAATCTTGCCTAAAGTTACACAACCTTGTAATACACCGTGCACATGAAGCTCTTGCAATCATGGTACGGCTGACTGAAGTTCAGAGGGTCAGGCTATTGCATTGCTAATGCAAGGTCAAGGACAATAACAGGTTGCTATGCATTTCAGTTTGAATGGTTCCACCATTGAACATCTTGTCCATCGTCTGAGAGAAACCGGAAGGGTTGCCGACCGACCGCAATCGGGACGTCGCGACCTCAAGACAGGGTTATTCGTCTTGCCCACCTGCGTAATCGCCACGTTTCTGCCACTGAAATCGCTATTAATACGGTAGGCAATCATAATCGCCACATTCACCTCCAAACTTGTAAGGAATCGATTCCGCGAGGTTGGTTTGCGAGCACGTCGTCCGTACGTTGGTCTGCCTCTCACTCATTGTGTTTGCGGCACATACACCCACATGAGGCAATGGAGACGGGACTTTATTACAGATGAGATCCGGTTCACTCTTTTTGTCCGGACGGTCGGTGTCGTGTATACACCGACGTCGTGGGGAACGCTTCGCTGACGAGGGATAGGTTTGGGGTGGCTCGGTTATATTCTGGGGAGGGATATCTCACCGGGTAAAGTCACCGTTGATTGTGGTAGCCGGGAATTTAACCGCCGTAAGATATAGAAATTAAATCCTCGGCCCGGTTGTAGTTCCATTTGTGCAACAGCGTGGGACGAACCTGACAGGAGGATAAGATGGCGTCGGAATACACCCTCTATTCTCGACCAACTAAATACTGCATTGTTGGAAGAGTGGAACAATATCCCCATAAGAAGGATAAATGCACTGATGAGTTTTTATGCACAGGAGAATCAGGGCTGTGACAGATGCTCGATGGGGCATACGAGATACTGACGAGTCAGTCGATTTCCCTTTGCGATATTTGGGGTACCGTTAAATGTGCTTCAATTACTAATTAATTATCGGTCCAAATCTAATTAAAGTTTTGTAATTTGTTGATTAAAGATATTTTTTATATGTATATAACATCAAACACATCACTTTAAATCACCTCAAGTGATTACCCTGCGTGTCTTTATCCTTTCAGTATACAAGCAAAGTATGATGTGTCTAATTCGGTCCTTGGTAAACAAAAGCTGATGCATCGAAAAGTAGTTCCGACATTATTTGTTTCAGCCACAATAAAATTAAGATACGAGTTCAAATGATAACATCACATTTCATATTCAAATTAACAAGACATTAATTTTCAATGAAATAGAATGTGATACTTCTTACATAATAAATATTTAACAATGTCAACATCATTTGAGCGCGCCTACGTCACGCTTCTTTTGTTGTGACGTCACTCACTTGAGTGGTTATTTCATTAGTGAATTATCCAAAATAATACATGGGTGTTATTATCTCTTTTCGCCGCATGTTATGTTATAAATATCATTACTTTATGTAGGTGTACTGAATGGACATATCGGCCATTTTAATTACATCACTGTGTCAAATATTGGGAAAGGTTATGATCTGTATGATGGCGAAAACCCAGCAAACTTGAAAAGCTATAGCGGCACATATTCAACAACATTGTTCGCAGACCAAGCAATTAAGATTATTAAAAAACACGATACCGGAAAGGTAAGATTTGTTATCGAGATGTGTTATATGCTGAGTGCTGCTTATTCTTAGCATGTTTTATTAATTTTAAGATTTGTCTGCTTTGGTCCCAATTTCTTGTTCTTAATAAATCTGCATATGGGTTTTTTCTTATAATATTGCATAAATTATACTTTTATGTGTTTCTAAATCTATTATATTGCTAGTAAATATTATTCAAACACAGTCAACAAGATGTGACAATATGACAAAAAGGTTTGTATGTAGAAAAGACAGATCCAGACACAGGTAAAACCTCTCATCTGAGTTTATGCTTGTCATTGTAACTGTCTTGCCGACTTAAAATAACTATTATCTTGGAAAGAATCGCAAACACATTTGAAACACTGCGTCAAATCTTTTCCCATTTGGCTATAATTTATCATGTTTTATTAATTTTAAGATTTGTCTGCTTGGGTCCCAGTTTCTTGTTCTTAATAAATCTGCATAAGGGTTTTTCTTATAATATTGCATAAATTATACTTGTGTATTTAAAATTCTTTTTTATTTTATAGTTTATTTCTTTTTTTTAAACATACGTCAAATAAGAGATAACGCATATCCATGTACACTGTACATATAAATGCATAATAAACGTGGTAGTTGTTTAAATACATACTACATTTTATGTGTTTCTATATCTATTATATTGCTAGTGAATTTTATTCAAACACAGTCAAAAAGATGTGACAATATGACAAAAAGGTTTGTATATAGAAAAGACAGATCCAGACACACCTTTGATATAATCTAGTCTAGTGTCCTATTACAGTATGAAAGCGAAAAGAGATTAGATCGTTTCGATTAGTGGTTAAAACCAAAGGGGTCTGTAAAAACTTCTACTTTCACTTTGTGTTCGTCTATACTGTAATATATTTACATAACAGTATACAAGTGAAAGTAGAAATTGTTACAGACCCCTTTGGTTAAAACGGTTGCCGAAAAATCAAAGAGGAATGCTTACAGTATAAGCATTGATAAATTAAGAAAATGGTCAATGTGTTAGATAAGATTTTTTATGAGATTAAAGGCAGGTGTTTGTTAAAGATTGTTAAAAACGTAATTTAGAATTATATTCTATGTATTATCTTAATTCATATAACCATGATTTAAATGTTGTGATATGTATCTATTTATCTGTATGTGATATTCTAATAAGCTGTTATACACTTGTTGACATTAACCATTGTACTTATTTTATAGTCGGTTGTAGTTTAGATGTTTGTTATGATGTGATCTCCAATAATTTCAGCCATTATTTCTCGTGGTGAGTTTCACGGCCCCACATGAACCTCTTGAAGTTCCAGAAAAATACAGCAAGCCTTATGTTGACGCATCTGGAAAGTTGACCAAGGAACAGAAATATGCTGGTATGTAAGATGTCAATAAAGATATTATTAAATTTAATATTATTTACAAACGCGATTCCTTTCCTCGATTCTGATTAAGGGAATATCAGTCATATTCATATGAAGATCAAGCATACTTAGAAATAATTTTCAGAAAATCCTAAATTATGTGTAAGTAATGTTTGAAACCGTTACACTTTGAGCTGAGCATTAAGTAAGTTTCTCTTAATCTCAGATAAAGTGTATAGATAGTTCCTACATTTATAATATTTATCTCCCTTGTTCTTAATCATCAGCCATTCTGATAGGCAAAACTGATAAGGACTTGTAGGAGTAATTTCCAAATAGATGATAATTTAATACTGATAGTGGCTCATATTGAGTGTGAAAATGTATCTTAATGTCAAAAATGAGCGCTGAATATTCTTTTTTGTATATTTTGTATTCTTATAATTACCATAATATCCCCCCAAAAAATGGACAATAGAATATTCAGCACTCGAGTTAAGTTTGTCATTTGAGTGCTGAGTGTAAGTGTCCGCTATAACCCCGGGCCCAGAAACTGCATTCACTTACATTTTAAGACTGAAACTCAAACTTAGACTTTAAAATTTGCAATCATCATACTTACTGTCTTTTTGTTTCATTATATCTTAACAAATGAAATTGTGTCTAATAACTGTCCTTACCCAATGTACAATTTCCTTAAATTTTAATTTATGTTGTTACAACATCATCTAGGAGCAAAAAGCAAAATTTGACATTTATTAAGTCTAAGTCTTAGTTTCAGTTTTATTATATTAATGGATAAGGTCCATGAAAGTTGCTGATTGCTGCTTAATGGAAAATCAGTGTTCATGTGTCGGTACGTTAACAATTTTTGGGACAGCTACAGTAGAAGAATTAATAAAGTTCAACATTGGCCCGGATTTGGGAAGCGTGGATATCTAGACAGGATCAATAGTATTTTAAACAAACTTATATGCTGTACTTTCATGTCAGGAATGATATCTTGCATTGATGAAGCTGTCGGTAATATCACAGACGCATTTAAGAGAAAGGGACTGTGGAATGACACTCTGATGATATACACCTCAGGTATATTTTATACGCCCGTTCATACTCTCCTTTAGCATCGGGAGCTCATTCCGATACCTTCATATTCTAAATGCAAAACATCAATGTGTTGGCAGGACTAGATTGCAAGGGTGTGTCGGAAGTGGAGCAGTCCGTTAAGCCCGGAAGCATGCCGACGTCGTGATCGCGACAAAATTTAATGAAATGTCCGCTGATTGACTTATTCGATAAACTCGTGATTTCGCAACAATTTGTTTTCACCGACTTCGATAAAACACGAGGTACTCGTTTGTTTTGTATGAAACAACACAATACTTTCACAGATGTCCAGCTCGTTACATCTTGATGACATTAATGATCATGAAACATTTCCTAACAAGCCTCGTTCTTATCACTCTGAAACAGCCAATTTTAAATCGATAATGCTATAAAGCACTCTAGGACATAAAATTAGAATACAGTAAAATCTCAATAATAAAACCACCCTTAGGAAGTTCTCTCCTTATCGAGGTGGTCTTAATATTGAGGTTGTTAAGTGCATAATTGTGAAAATAGACTTGAGAATAGTGTTTTTAATTTTGAGGTTGGATTTTACTGTATATTAATTTTGAATACATGTATATTACAGACAACGGAGGAAAACAAAAAATTCGTAACGTAAATTATCCACTACGCGGACAAAAATCTAATTTATATGAAGGAGGAATCAAGGTACCTGGCTTTGTACATAGTGTCTTGTTAAATGACAGCGTGAAGGGAACAATCTCAAAGGAACTACTGCACGTGACGGACTGGTTTCCTACCCTAGCTAGTCTGGGTCAAGCGAATGTAGACAACACGAAAGATCTATATGGTTATGATGTTCGGAAAACAATTTTGTAAGTGAAACTATATTTGTATATTGATATTAGTCAGGAAATATCCTCTTGTTCATGTTATTTTCTTTGGTGCCCCTTTCGGCCTACTGTTGCCAGCTATCTTGACTTGTCCTATGGAGTATTTCATCCATTAAACTCCCTTCCTTTTATTAATTATCCTTAGTTGTCTCTTATGGTAGGTCAGGCCATTCCTTGCGCCCCTATTCCCTTGCGTATAATTTACCCTTGTACCTCCTCAAATGCCTGATGTTTTATGAATTGTTGTTTTCCCGGAGGTCTGTTTGCGGAGGCATTGTCTTATGTATGTGGCGTTCCGTGTAGCAACTTATTCTGTCTTCAGTTATGATTGGTATCTTGATATAATTTCAGTATTTCCGTACTGTGTTTAAGTGGGTAAGTGGTTATAGTGGTTGGCACTATCAGACAATTGTTCGTGTTAAGGTATCTGGTATGAACATTTATCACGATGCTTATCTAGTTAACCAGATAATTATCTAGTCAATTAAGTAGTTAACTGGTGGCAGAAATATGCCACCATAGTAATGACTAGGTTTTATCTTCATTTTTGGACGGTACCGCTCAGGTACCGTCTATAGTAGTGGCAATTTTGAGAGGCATACAACAATTGGTTCCCGTTTTCAAAACGCAAAACAGACTGAAGGCCGGGAAAACGTCAATTTCATACACATTGACCCAATTACTAAGTATCAAAAGTAGTTCCAAAGGTTACCAAGCTTGATAACATCACAAACGTTTCAATAGAATGAAATATTGAAAAGGTGACCTGCTAAAGTGGTTTGTGAAATAATTAGCTGTTTCTGTGGAGTTCATGAGGAGTTCAGATGGGTTTAAAGCAATATATTAATACACACTGCGTGACCCAAATGCTATCAGACTGGTACCCATCCATACTGAAATTCACAGAAATTTCCGACCATTTTACGAAATCTGTTTTCAATAACTGAAACACACTTCTAATATAACATATGGAATGCATATTATTTATTTCCTGTTATAATATTAAATAATAGGTTGATTTAAAAGTACCGACAACAATCTGTGTAAACATTGCATAAATTACGTAAAACCTAGACGATAAGCCGAGACCATATTAATCAGTCGTTATCAAGACGTTTCGACCGGGGTGAAACTGTCAGGGGTCGAAGTGTCAATTGTTTTGTTTTGGGGTCGAACAGTCTATGAGCCAATCAGCCAATCAGCGGAAGTGTACTATTTTGGATTACGCATAACCGGTAAAGGGTCATCTAGGCCCACTTACAGTCACGGCCCGGTCCGACTCGGCCCACTTTTGAAGTGCAATGAATAGGCAAAGTTGTTTACACATTCCGGTCCGACTCGGCCCATATATACAGGCATAATAAATTCTATAAAATTTGCCTTTATATTGTCATTTGTCGCGTCTGCATGTCTATCATGTTTAAAATGTTGGCACTTAATTATAATCATGATATCTAATTAGTTTTTGTGGGTATCCTGTTGTATAGTTTCTATTACCCTTTTCAGCTTCATACTGATATCATAATATACATTTTTTTTTTGATCGCCCGAATAAAAGAGTTTGAAAAAAATATATTTAATTTTTTTTTCGCTCGCCCCATTTTTGGGGGAAAAATCGGTAGAACAAAAAAATTTGGTGTGGCCCTACAACAAGATAACACCTATAGCAAGCTAGTGATATCATAACTTTATGCCCAGGTATACTGATTTTACTAGTTAGTGCTGATATAATTTAATATGTCATTATTTAATTAAATATTCACGGACATTACATAAAGGGTCTGATATCTTTATATTTAATTTATTTTCAATTGTGACAAATATTTCACTAGTTTTACAATTATAAGGTGCTACCAATATTACTGACCATTTTTCTTTATTTCGGTTTGTAAATCTAGCATTCTAGGACAAGTCAATTTGAAGATCTCTTGGAAAAAATGTTTACTATTTTTAAATATTTTTTTATTCTTTTTCGCATTTCTGTCTTATGTTTTAGTTTTGTTTCATTTTCCATGCAAACCATTTTACATACTTTGATATCATAAAACTGTCTAGTTACAAAACGGAAACTTGTATGCAACAAGTTGCCAGCATTGCTACAGAGACGTGTGGTACCGTCCCACAGCACTTTTGTATACATGTGTATATGCAGAAACAGAAGCGATTCTTATTTTATTTGCAGTTATGAAACGGGACAAAAATGCTTTAGATAATGTATATTTTCGGGTAACAATTAGACATCCTACGTAATTTGTAGATCTTGCAGAATCAAGTAACACATTACAGCTATTTATTTCGTTAGATACTGCATTTAATGAGCCACTATCATTGTAGATTTCATTTACAGAAATGGCCAAAAAAGCCCTCGGAATGAGATTTTACATGATATACATATAAAAAAGATGCGTGAGGGTGATCCATTGTTTAATGATACATTTGATACACGTATAACAGCATCCCTCCGTGTAGGCGACTGGAAAATATTGACCGGATATCCAGGTATGCCAACAATTTTATCATTTATGTTTTATTTCGAACTATTCAAATATATATGCAGACATACGAGCTGCTTATGTTTACTCTGTCATGTCATACATGTATGTTTGTTGCTTCTGTTCTGGCTACTTACAGCAATATGTAACATGATACACTCGGTGCAGCACATGACATTATATGACAATACTATAAACTATGTGCAGCACATGACATCATATGACAATACAATACACTATGTGCATCACATGATGGCATATGACAATACAATTTACTCGGTGCAGCACATCTTGGCATATGACAATACAATACACTCGGTGCAGCACATGACATCATATGACAATACCGTACACTCGGTGCAGCACATGACATTATATGACAATACAATACACTCGGTGCAGCACATGACATCATATGACAATACAATACACTCGGTGCAGCACATGATGTCATATGACAATACAATACACTCGGTGCAGCACATGCTGACATTTAAAAATCCATCACAACATCACGGAGCAGCACATGATGACATTTAACAATGTATCACCACATCACGAAGCAGCACATGATGACATTTAACAATGTATCACTACATCACGAAGCAGCACATGATGACATTTAACAATGTATCACTACATCACGGAGCAGCACATGATGACATTTAACAATGTATCACTACATCACGAAGCAGCACATGATGACATTTAACAATGTATCACCACATCACGGAGCAGCACATGATGACATTTAACAATGTATCACATAATCACGGAGCAGCATATGATGACATATGACAATATATCACTCCAACACGGTACAGTACGCGATGACATATTACAATTTATTATACATCACGTGACTTTGCCCTGTTAAATTTCCATATTTACTCGTTATGAGACATTCCGTACTATTACCTGACAGTACGTTTTTTCACCGGGTAGTATAATATCACATGGCTGAAAATAGACAATTCTGGTTTCTCAAGTTCATGATGGCTGACGCATATTGAAATACGTTGTAAATCAGTTACTTCCTGCGCTTGCAACTATTCCAAACGACAAAATAACGACAAATGTAAACAAACAGTTAGTAGTGTTGCAATTGTTTCATTTATATTTCGTTCGATATAATACACTAGATATCAGATGGCTTCCCAGTGTGACAGTACATATATATAAATACTATTACCCTCATGTTGACAATATATCCATACCAGATGGCTTCCTGTGTGACATTACATATATGTACAAAGCATCAACTCAGCGCAGAACAGTAAAGCATACCACAATAGAACTTTAAACGCAATTCATTACAGAGTGACCTAGCATGGGCCAATACAACACGCACAGAGAAACACAGAACAGCATAGCAAATAATTTTCATAATACAATATGTACATGTACTATGTTTAACACCTCAACATAACAGGCAGTAAACATTCGATAAAACCCCAGTTTGTATTTTTATTCAGTTCTTTTAGTCATATTCACGACACTCTCTTTGGTCAAAGGTACAGTAAAACCTCAATAATACGACCATCTTTGGTACACTTGAAATTGGTCTTATTATTGAGGTGGTCTTAATATTGAGGTTGAATAAAAAGCAAAATGGGGAAAATTGACTTGAAAATTGTGTTCTTAATTTTGAGTTGGTCTTATAATTGAGGTGATCTGTAAATGAGGTTTTACTGTATAACTAAGTTTGGAGACTAGTTTCAAATTGTTTCTGAGTACAGTCTGAGAATTGACTTTGCTGCCGTGAAATGCAGTTGGTTACCTAAGGTTCAGGCAACGATGTATGCAATATACATGTATTAATCATTGTTAAGCATTATGAATCGAGAACGAAAATACATTAGAGATCCTGTGAAATGTAAATTATCTCAAACTACAAAGAACATTTGTCTCGTTCACAGACAGTATGATTAAACAAAATTGTTAATATGTTATTACTGTTGTTTTCAGGGCCCTATCCAAAGTCTAACAAGACGGGGAATCGGGAGCACTTGCAGCTTTACAACATTCATAATGACCCACGTGAGAATCATGATCTTTCATTATCTCGTCTTGATATAGTTAAGTCAATGTTAGACAGATTAGAGTTCCATAGAAAAACTGCGGTACCTAGCTTGAAGTACGAACTGGACAAGCGTGCTTCGCCTAAGTATCATAATGGCTTTTGGGGACCATGGATGTGAATGTAGTGTTTTGCTGGTACATACGCGTCTGGAAGCAAGTCTTGAAGACGTTATTTTGAAAAGCAGTTCGTACATTCTGTCTGATATGTGTGATTGTCAGCAATCTGTCAGATGCTGGTTATGTCAGATGGACTGACTAATGATAAGAGTACTGATTACTACAATGTTTATTGTCTTAAACGGCACTAATAAACAAAATACAACATTCTGCATGTACATGTGTGTAAGTAGATCGAGTAAAATTGAAATGTCACATATGCAGGATTCGTTAAACTAATGAACCGATTCAACAAACAACTATCGTTAATATTCTGGCAGACAACCCAGATAGCTTAAAGTTGGGCCAACACAAACCGCCAACATTGGGTCAATGTCATTCTTGCTAATTGGAACACGTGTACTTTTATCTGAACAAACTGGAGAAGAACCAACACATAAAATGAATCTGATCAGTGCCTCAAATTGTTTGTACACGCATAACGTGATAGCCATATCTGCGCATAGATGATAATTACAGCCAGAGCTTCATATTGAAAATGTCATAACCATCCAGAATGCGTGTCAATTAATTTTAAGTGTCGTCTTGAACGTATTTGAAAGAGTTACACATCATCAAGTTGAATAGTATTTGATTAAAGATGAGTTGATTACTTTATTAGACGTCTCGGTAAAGTAATTGTATCACCTTTTATGTACACCAGTACACCATGTCCCCGTTTACATTTTATCTCGCTCAAGTCAAAAATGAAATTTGATATTTTACTAGCTGGATGATTAATAGCAGTCAAAAGGAAAGTCTCTACTCAACCGAGAATATTACTTTTTATTTACTTATTTTAAGCCCAGTATAATAAACTTTTATTTCATTTAAATCCCCGTTGAGTGCCCCGAATGCAGTTAGTTCTCCCCCTTTGTTTAAATTGTTTATGTAGTACCATTGCGCATGCTCATAATGTTCATGTATGGAGGCTTCCTTCTTTCACGTACTTCTCTTCTTGGCTTTAAATAAAAGTAGAAAAACACATTTATGTTTGTGTTCCCCTTATGTCACAGTAAAGATTCAAACACAAGTGTGGATTGTAAATGTCTGACATCTAACCAATGTCAGACGTTTTATTGATATATAACAAAATGAAATAAACACACAGCAAAGTTGTACATGTGACATGAAGTTGGACACAGCAAGTATTTATTGAACAAACAACAATAGTGAATCAACGTAAGAAGGCGGGTGGTGAGGTGGAACCGAGGAAAAAATAAAATAAAAAAGTGAAAAACTTCTCTGAGCTTTATTGCGTCTTGATAATTCAAAGCAGGCTGGAATAATGACAGCAAAGGTATGGAAGTGATCAAAAGATAATAGGTAAAAGTCCAAAGACTAAACATTAAGCAGAGTAGCCACTACCTGCCTCCTTAGCTAATTAGTATACATAATAATGTTGTACTTATAAATTGTGGTTTTATATTTGTGTTTGCAGTTCATTTATATCACAGTAAAGACATTGTGTTCGTCTCATTAATTAAGAGCATTTGCAGTTCAACATCTGTTGCCTCCACCCTAAATTATCATTGGTCGTCCTTTGTGGTCGGCCAGACCATTCATTGCACCCCTATTACCATACCTGTGTACCCTTGCACCGCCTCAGTGCCTTATGTTTTGTAGACTAGGCGTTCCTGTAATATCTTAAAGTCTCTCTTTGTTTATAGTCAAGTCGTCACAATAATACAACATGGTCTTAGAAGTTGGTGTTTAACGTTATTTGGATTTGTGAATGTATTCAACCTCGAATTACAATGTACATGTATGACCGCGGAAGTGTCTCATCCACTACGGAGGTCGGATCCACAGACCACCTTTCCACCCTGCTTTACCATCGACTTAATATATAAACAGTTTATATTCTCTGAAATGTCACTTAATCACAGTGGAATGGAAAGGACGGCTTCATTGCAATATTTAAATGAACCACGCAAAGAGAGATAAATAAACTTTATGAACAAAAGACAGTCAAAAGTTAAAGAGAAATGCAGTCAATTGAAGAACCTGAAAGGTCACAAAATACGAGGTGTGTCCAAAAATAACGCGGATAACAAAAAGATAAATATATCACTTTATTCACTAACCATTTGTAATACATTATTCAAAATACTGTGCAGTTACATGAAACTGTAAAAAATAATGCAATATTCACAATTGGCAATGTAGGATATGCGACGCACGTCGCAACGTAATCCGAGACTTCTCTGAACCTATAGCCTTTTTTTTTTTTTTTTTTGCGGCTTAGGGTCAGAGGAACTCCTATAGTAAAAACCCGGGGATTACTGAAAACCACACAGTCGTGTACAGTCGTGTACTTTCAACGGTGTATGTGGCGTTTGGTCTCATTTTAACGGAAAGTTAGCCGAACAAATCGGTAAATTGATATTTAATTTACCAATCTGCATCGATCACGTAACAGCCAGGTGCTTTGACCCAAATACATATTTACATGAAGAAAATTATTTTTTTAGCTTACTCTGAAAAGGATTGACCGTTACAACGTATTAAAGGTTTTCAAAACAAATGTTACGGTTCAGATAGGTTAATTAATATATTGATAATAGATGTATATGCTTGAAATGTTAATCCAATGAATGTTTACATAGATATATTGATTTAAAGTTCCTCTCCTGCGCGGGAGAGGAAATCCCCGGGTTTTTACTATAGGAGTTCCTCTGACCCTAACCAGCAACATGAAATATCAAAAATCGTAAAAGGGACTGGTTTAGGGACAGAGAAGGCTCGGATTAGTCGCAACGTCACATTGACGTTAACGTCACAATTCACTGATAACTTTTCAAAATAGATGCCTCCGTGTTAAAAGTTTAGAGAAGTTTAGGGACCAAGCGAGCGCCCCCTTTGTTCATTCCAAGACAGGGTGTTATTATGTTAAGCACTGTCCGTGACTAAGATCAAGGCCTTCGCTAAAATTGCAGACACACACCCTACGGTCTTCCAAAACGATTTCTCAACCGACGCGATGACTTTGACGTTAACTTTCTTCGGCCTAACCGACCTGGCATCGTCCATCTTGGATAACCGCTCGCATGAAAAATGTTGATGTCACTTATATACAAGGGAAACTGAGGAATATCCTGTTGCTCTCTGTAATGTTTCCATCGTGTCTGTGGGTGTTTAAATCAATGAAACGCGCAATTTAATAATAGTTCCCTCTTCTTCAACGTCGAAGACGCCATTTTTAAATCAAAATCAAAAATAGATACGTTTATTTCCTCCAAGTTCGAGAGCAGAACAGTATATACAGTTTTAACAAAACAAAACAAACATTGTTTACAAATATCAACGGAACAAATATGAATGTATATATGATGAATGTACACGTATTATATTCCTGAGACTAGGGATTAGTTATTTCAAACATCAATACATGCATCGATTATAAAAAAGAATGGTTTAATAGGCACATATTGTCCAAGTACTTAATAATGTAAAGTCTAGACATCTTTTGAATTAAGAATAACCAATTGGCTTACAAAAATGACTGTAAACAAACTTGTGTCTTTCCGAAAACGAAACAAAGACAGTAGTGTGACGTACAACGTGGTTGAATTGAAGCTTCAATTGATTAGAGCTTGACTGAAATGGAAAGAAGGGCAGTAACAAAACACTATCTAAACCTTAACAAGGTAAGGTACGTTAAGTGCAATGCGCATGTACATGGAATAACTATTATAATCAAAGGACTGAAGGTCCTGAGAGGCGCTTCCAGGGCACGTTTTCTATAATATTTGAAGGTGATTATTTTCAATAATCATCTTCCTATGCCATCCATCCGCTCTCTTCTTGGAATTAACCCCATCACACACTCATGCTTGATCGATATATATTTCCAGAAAATAATGTTTTTTGCATATCGCATTGCAAATCTTCCTCTTATGAAAGTTGCATAAATATGTTGGTCTCTTATAACTTATGATTTTGGGCTATAAATTGAATTTTCAAGTTTATATATATTTTGTATTTCCCTCATTAACTCAGACTGACATACAAATGCTTCTGTCTGTCTTTTTAAGCAAATCTGTCAAACTTCACTAATCATACTATAACACAAATGAAACATTGTTATCAATTTTATTAAATTATAACAGGACTTGACTGAATAAAAGAGAGTCTATACATGAAATCTTTAGTGTCCAATTGACCTTTCTGCAGATATTGATTGACAGCTCGCGTAAGCCAATCGCGTTGCAGTATTCGCGCACACCTCCGGCATTGTTTTATCGACGCCATTTTGTTAGACAAGCGCTACAGTTGTCAACAAATTTGTCTAATAGTGATAGTTTTCGGGAAAGCAAATTACAGGGTGTTTATTATTGATCTAAGACAATGGTGAAAAGGTGTAGCTTCGGGCTGTGTGATAGTGACAATAGATGTCCAGACTGATAGGTGGCGTGAAATTCTTACCTTTTACAAATCCTAAGACAAATTTTGAAAAATGCATGCGGTGGATTCAGTTGTGCGGCAGACCGCATCACGAGTTAAATCCGTGTTAAATTAACACAAACAGATATGCCCCATTGATAAAAAGATAACATTTTGTTTGGTATTTGTTATTTTTGCCTTTAAATATCAGTTTGACTGGGAGGGGACAAACATTACAAGTTAATGAAAAGTCTGGACCCTAAAACATGAAGCAACACCAATTTACAACTTAAAATGTTTTTATTTCACATAATCAGTTGCAATTTATATGTGAAAATATATCAAATCAACTATATTATATCTGTATGTTGAGGGAACATGATATTATTTTTCTAAACTTAAATAATTGTCTTATGTCAGCATTTAAGCAAGTATTTGGACGGATATTGCTTTATAAATTTGTAATAAGGCTGAGTTTGTATAACTAAAATGACCAGAATCAATTATAAAATCAATAATTATTGCGATTAAAAACATGAAACTGAAACATGTATTGCTATAAACATAATGATATACATGGAGAAAAATATCTGAATTTTGGTAATAATTGATATTGATGAAACATTTAAATACATATGATATACAGGTATTGGTTACTCACTGTACAATTTATGTACGTATAGAAATTAGCACGGACCTATATATGGTATATAGGTCCGTGAAATTAGTAATATATCTGGTTAAAAATCCTAAATATCACACCTACGAGTATGTTGATTTTGTTAAATAAATAAACCTATTTTCTAACATTCAACACAAGTCTGATCATTTATTTTTTATAAATGGTCATTTAGTTTAAGGCTATAAAAATAATTTACATTCTCAACGTTGCTGTATATATGTGTCGGATGGTGACAGCAAAAACTGATTGGATGCGTATTGGACTCCTACTGGGCCAGACTGTGAAATGCTGATTACGGGGCTGGATAAGATTTACATCTAGATAGTGCACACATGCGACATTATTGTTTGTTGCATAACATTATATAATTTGTCCAACCTATGTACAAGCCTTGTGTCTGCCTCTGTTTCTATTTTATCATCATATCTTTACAGTATGATTTCTAGAATTTGTAGAAATATATGTTGTAGGATTTGAAGATTTGAGAAATAATCCTGATATTCTAATGTCCATCCCGTTTTGTGTAATGTCCATCTCCACACAAAATAAAGGTCGTTTATGTACACAAACATAACAATACCTAAACTTGATGACTAAAACGACTTTCATTCACACTAAATAACATTATACATAAGGGGACGGACATAACAGATAACGTTTCATGTTGTTTTTTGGTAAATACTTCCCCTGTAAACCCGCAATAAACTGCAAACATGGACGTACATGGAATAATAATGATCACATGTAAATGTATTGCATAATAATTGGTTCGAAATTTATCTGATATAATGGACATTCAAATATAAAATGAAATTCGTCTTCTAAAACATTACATATATAGTTGAAATTTTCTTTCTGATCGTGGTATATAGCATTCAAGGTTTATTCCATCTTCCCGTTTCAATTTCCAGTCTATGATACTTGATACTCTAAAAAAAGTCTTAATCTAGTCAAAGCAAATCTCTATTAAGTAATAGTTATTTTGTCAGGATATGGTTTAAAGTCGAAATATCAAATAATGAGGAAAAATCCGATAGAATACTATCTACATCATCCCGTTATAGTTCTTTGTTCGACGCCATATTGGACATGGCTTGTCTAACGTGGTTACAGCGAGAACCTGTTACTAAGGGGGGCGTGGCTACGAAGCGTCTGCAGAAAGGTCAATTGATGTGAAATGTCATTTGCCGGACTGTTTACTTTAGATTGAATAAAGATTATGATGAATAGTAGTTAGCAGGTGGCAGAGTCCAGCCGCTAATATTTGCATTTTTCCTACAGGCTAGCAGGTGAACTGTCAACTTTGAGATGTTTTTTAAAAACTATACCAACCGAATCCATATTTTCACAATGTTGAGAAACTTTAAATCTCACACATTTTCATCTTTGATAAGATGACGGGTATATGTGGTTTTGGAGAACCACCACCAATGAGTGCTGAACTGAAATACTTTAAGGAGCATTTTAATGATCCTCATTACATTAGGAAGCATGTTTTTAATGCAGAAAATCTTCATAAAAAGCAACCAGTTTCTTTGTTCTACGGAACAGTAGAATCTGTGGAAAAATTAGTTAATGATACTATTGAAAGCGGTGATATTAAATGGATCTTGAATCATAATTATCTATCTTCCTGAAGAACATTATTACTAGAAAAAACCTTCAAGAACGCCATTGGCACAAACCTTGAAGGTATACCTGTAAAGTCATGTAGAGTTTTTGTAAGACATTTTGATGTTGAAGAAAAAATATGTCTTTCTAATATTGCAATAAAAACAGCGTATCCAATTTGATCCAAACCACCAACCCGAAAAACAGGCCCTAAAAAGGTAGTAAATATGTTTAATTATTTTTTATCACCGGTTACTAATACAGAAAAGGACAAAAACACTTTTTGCATAGATCTTATCAGAATTTTCAAACTGAGTTGAAAATATTGTAACTTTTGACTGCACAGTCATGGATTTACAGGTTAACATAAAGCCGCAATTATGTGATACTTCGCCAAAACCTGAGTGACTGTTAGTCGTAACTGAAAGCAAGGCATATCTTACATTACGTTTAAATATTAACAATAGCGTGTAGTCTACATCTTGTTAACAACTTTTTAACATATATCGGTTTAAATCAATTCGTGAATTACTCAATTAAAAAGCGCACTACATATAACAAAACAACAGCATTTTACACATCAATCGTATTTACATGTACATACTTTATCCTAACTCAAGGTTTAAATATCACTAAATGTGTATTAAACAACTGCGTACTACCGTAAACTTTACACGCTTCTCAACCTGAGTGTGTCCTAAATATAGCTCACCCATGTTTACAAATATCGCTCTGGAGAGTAAGGGAAGTAACACAATTTGACTGCCGTTTACCGCTCTCCGGTGTTACCTTTCTTGAAGGTTAAAATAAGAGTAAAACAAACGGTGACAAATAAACATGTAGCTTCTCGAAGGTTGTCGCTCTGCAGAGGTGCCGTTTCCGAAGATTAACTTTACTAGTAATACCAACCAATCTTTAAACTAGCATTACTCCGTTAGTTTTCATCCTAATGCTATCGAGTGTAGGTTCCTTCCAAGCCTTGTTTAAAGCTCTGTCCATTGAGTGCGTTCAACCGAAAGTGGATGGCTTTTCAGTGCAAACGTGACGTCATCTCTACGACCACGTGGTATCAAGTAATAGAGCATGGGGCTCCCGTATTTGGGGCTCCGGGGCTCCCATGTTTGGGGCTCCGGTGCTCCAGTTGGGGCTCCGGGGCTCCGATGTTTGGGGCTCCGGGGATCCGATGTTTGGGGCTCCGAGGCTCCCGTATTTGGGGCTCCGGAGCTCCGGGGCTCCGATGTTTGGGGCTCCGGGGCTCCCATGTTTGGGGCTCCGGGGCTCCAGTTGGGGCTCCGGGGCTCCGATGTTTGGGGCTCCGGGGATCCGATGTTTGGGGCTCCAGGGCTCCCGTATTTGGGGCTCCGGAGCTCCAGTTGGGGCTCCGGGCTCCGATGTTTGGGGCTCCGGGGCTCCAGTTGGGGCTCCGGGCTCCGATGTTTGGGGCTCCAGTTGGGGCTCCGGGGCTCCGATGTTTGGGGTTCCGGGGCTCCAGTTGAGACTCCGGGGCTCCGGTGTTCTAGAGAGAAGATTATAAGGGATGGACATTAGGAAGATATAAACTAACAATGGATAAAATAACGTGTTCTCGATGTTCTGAAATGTGTTGTAGTCGATATAGTAGGATGCGTCATATGCAGCGAAGACACGCTTCGGTGGACTGTCAACCCTTTGCTTTGAGCACAACAACACAGCGAGCTACAGACATTGCCTTCAACGCGCCTTCGGATATTAATAAAACAGTAGACAAGACAGACAAGTTTCACCTCAAAAGCTCAGAAACTCCTAAAAACAACGACTTTGTATTCAAACATCAATTCACGTGTATGGTCAGTGGACCTACCTCCTGCGGGAAGACCCACTTTGTGACCCAGTTACTTCAGTCTGACAAGATACAACCAGCGCCACAACGAATAATTTGGCTCTACAAAAGGTGGCAACCGTTATACGAGGTCTTACAAATAACTGTCTATCCCAGGGTAGAATTTATACAGGGACTTCCTCACCACCTGGAGGATGACGCCTATTTAAACCCCTCTGAGACCAATCTTATTATTTTGGATGACCTCATGTCAACGGCCAGCAAAGATCCGAGGATTACAGATCTCTTTACAGAGGGGTCTCACCATCGAAATCTGTCCGTCATGGCACTGAATCAAAATTTGTACTTTAGTAAGGATCCCACCCAGAGAAGAAATTGCCATTATTTAGTATTATTCAAGAATCCAATTGACCAACAACCTGTCATGACCTTAGCGCGACAAATGTATCCCGGGAAGACTGGTTATTTGATGAGTCGTTTTCAAGAAGCTACCAGTCAGCGGTACGGTTACCTTCTCGTCGATTTGAAACCAGAAACTCCAGAATCTAGTCGTTTAAGAGGTCCGATTCCCAATAGTCCGTCTGAACCTTCCGCTAGTGTAAGAGAACCAAACCTAAACCCTCCTATAAGGGGCACTCCGGTAGAGAACATTGCGAGTGATTCCAACCTCGAGTCTGATAACAGTCTAGGTATGATCGGTTGCGACGATTGCGGTATCGTGTTTGGTGACGTTCATTCTTTACAGAATCACGTTAAACGATGGTGTAATAAGCGTTCTACCGAGGGCGATCACGTGGAATCGCCACTTTTAAAACGTTGGATTTCCGATCACCAGAGCGAAGAAGATGTAGAGGACAGGGACAGTGAAGAGGACAAAGTGTTTGGTGCCATGTTTCGTAAAGCAACAGCCAATAATGAAGAATCGTGGAGAGAAAAGTTGAAAAATATGAGCGAGATGGAATGTCCATTGACGATGCCAAGAGAAAGGCAGACTCAAAAATTAAAGCGGATGACATTACAAGCGTCATACAAATGTATAGACAACTGCTTCTCTACACCTTCCAATTAGAATACGGAGTTATTCACCAACGTGTAATGGAAGATGCGCGCGAACTCGTGTCTGAGGGAATGACATTGCGACAGGCCATTAAATCGGCTGTTCAGAAACACCATTATTTAATAGAAGGTATATTGAAGTCAGAGAACGATGACAGCGACCAGAGTGATGACGAAGAATGGTTATAAGGGGGAAAGGCCTAGGAATACATGTACAAAACAAAAATGGACATAGAACGCTGAACACAACATTTTCAACAGATGGCTGAGAGAAAGCTACGACCGAATAATAAAGGGCATTATGTGGTCCGAAAAACTCAATTGGGTGGCGCGGTTAAAGGACCCGTGATTGAACTCGTGACACCGGTCACTCATGCGGTAGAAATGGCCAGATCAGAGGTAGCTATGAAAGAACAACGTAACAAGAGTGAACCTACTAGAAAGATGCCCCGATTGTACGGACCTCCTGGACAACGTGACTAAATTAATGGATATAAGGGCCGACACAGAGGGGAGCCCTATATTAACCACATCTACCACCGAACAGTGCTCAGTTTACAGTATTGTTTTACGCTATTCCTGGACGTCCCTCCTCCATCAACAGTCATTTGCTACTACTGGACTCCAGTTGGGGATCCGGGGCTCCAGTTGGGGCTCCGGGATTCTAGAGAAGATTATAAGGGATGAATCTGGATGAAAGTATTTATATCACCGTTTGTGACAGAGACAATTTTGTTATTCTGGACATAAGACGTTTTCACAACCGAACTGATTCCGAAGTGACACATGGAATAGAGCAGAACATTCGACACATTAATACAAACATGGATGTATTTGAATGCAGTGTTTGTAAATACGTGTTTTTATCACGAAGATGTTTCCTACATCATATGCGGACATGGCATACTGCAGATTACTATTCGAATAAATGCATTCATTGTTCAATTGTGTTTAATGATATATTCACATTTTTAACGCATCTAAAACAAAGTTGTTCAGTGAAATTATGAACGTTGCTAGAAAGGTGCCCCCGATTGTACGGACCTCGTGTTTTGTGATTATTGTGTATTTGTAAAATAGAATTGTAGACATAGTATTCATTTCTTTGTTTTCTTTTAATCAAGTGTAAAAATAATTATACTCAACGAATAGAACACAAAAGTACAGTTCTATATTTTATTAACCCCGCTCAATACAGTACTCCATGGATTAGGGCGGTCCCCCGAAGAACTTTACAATAGTGGTAGTTCGATAAGTACGGGTATACACACATCATACAATTGTTTCTCGGTTTTTAACCCTGTCATAAGCACACTACCGGCATGAAAACACGTAAAATGTACAGTGTCTCTAGTAAACATGGCGGCTCGAAATCGTTCCGGTTCGTAGCTCCCTCGATAGTATCTCACAATATGTGGTAAATTTATAGGTCCTTCTACTTTGAACGAGGCGGATATGGTAGATACATCTATACGTCTTAACTGGACATCCCATCCCATCTTTTGTAATAGGCGAGCGTATCGTCTCAGGCGTCGCTTAGCTTCTTTAACAGAGTTGGCCTTCCCGTTCACGATCATTTTTCCATTAGTAAATAACATACAATGCCCTTCAATCTTCTTAGATTTCCATTGAGCTCCGGAAAATGTTCTAGGGTTATATATGATACAGGAGCATTGTAATGTTAGTTCTCTTAAGTTAATATCACAATGTAGGTCCGTAGTGAGGACAACGTTGTTAATCATCTTTCTCTAGAGGGTCCAAAATATAGATCTAATATTCGTGTAAACCTATTGGCCGCTTTCCTGGCTTCGCTTCTGAGTTGTCGTAATCTCAACCACCAACACACCTCATCTATAAACCAACATACAGCGAACACGAGTCCAAACATAATGAATGTATGACGGTCAAGTTCAGTTTTTATAGTAGAGTACACTGTTTATATAGTGCTTCCTGTCTTCTGATTGGTCCAACACGATTTAGCCAATCACTGTCTCACACACATAGTTGGTTTTATTTTAGTTTCAAAGTGAAAGGGCTTTAACAAACTCCGTTTAGGCACGCCCACCATCTTTAGATATTCACATTTAGGAGACCATTTGTCGTGTTCGTTCGCGGCGTTGTCGTCCTTTTCCCAGTCTTTCAAATGTAGGTTACATCGGAAACACATGACCCTATCGGATTTTCCGGTTAAATAGAAACCGGCTTTAGCCAATTCATATCTGTCCGGCTTCATCTGTTTGGGATAGGTTTCAAAGGTGAGTAACCTATTCTCGTAATATTCCATTCCACTAACAGCAAATGGGGCTGAATCTGTTTCCATGTTTTAAGTGTAAGGATCAACACAATAATGATACTGTTAATCAAACGGCTCTCTTATATAGGGAGACTTTAAGTCACGTGATGTACATTCTATTTATAGTAAATGACATATTTTCTATTTATAGATGATCATGTTCAAACACGTTTACTGTCTGTAATGGACAGGTAGCTTAGCGCACTATGATGAGTCGTGATATCTTAATATGATGTAACCATTGTTCCACATCTAGGTTGTGATATGTTCTTAGATGTTTCACGATATATAACTTCTTATGTTGACAGACGGGACACTTAAATATATATCTGTATCCCATGGTTACCAATTGTGAAAATCACAAGGATTACATTCAGAACAGCTCAAAGCTCCTAGTTGGTTCATATGATCGTCACCCGTCCAACAGGGACGTACGGATTCTAGTTCGGGTATCACTTGTTCAATCTCAGTCTTCAGCTTCACCAAGGTGTCAAATTCATCAAATTTCAAAGCGATTCCTTTCCTGGTAGGTCGGACTTTGTTCTCTCCTCTGGGCAGCCAGAATTGACGTAGATCAATCACCTTGAAACCGCTATTGACCTGAAGGTACTGGTTCCCCCCTAAATGATTCATATAGTGAACTTCCTTTCCCTCCGTATACTCCTGGATAGCCTTCTGAATGTCTTCAATACTACAGGCAAACTGTTGGTAACGCTGTAGAGTCAATACAAACTCTTTTTCGTTCTTATAAAACACTATTTAGACTCCAGGACTGTGATCCACAATCTTCACTACCACTTTTTGTCCAAGCTCATATGTTTCTCGTACAGTGACCATGATGTCAGAATGAATTTAAGTAAGTAGCGTACACTGTTTATATAGTGCTTCCTGTATTCTGATTGGTGTTTATTTATAGTAACGAATGTCATATCTATTTATAGAACAACATGTTCGAACGTGAGCTTCCGCTACCGAGGGTGAGCAGACATTTAATGATTGTTTAGTCCCTATAGAGGGACTGTTTTAAAGTGACTGAGAATGACTTTGCTTTCTACTTAATAGGATAGGCGGAAATGACAAAGCTTTTCTCATTATTACATATGACCCTCACTTTGTGAGGACCTTGGTATATCCCAGTATACCGATAGTAACTTCCATCTCTTTTTCGAGAACAATTTGTCACAAGCCGTCTTTTCTCTATCAGGAAACTGCATACATTGCTGAATACAAGAGAGCATGACAGATTTGCTTAAAAAGACAGAAGCATTTGTATTCCGGGCTAAATGCTTTTTGGCAATGTGAGATGAGATATGTCCTGCCATCTTGAAGAGACAGTATCGTTATGAACATAGGCTATGGTGTTTTTCATTAAACATTTGGATTGATCATTTTGATTGGTTGATTAAGAAGACGCGTTTGAACTAAAAATAGATATGACGTTCGTTACTAAAAATAAACACCAATCAGAATACAATGGCTACCATTTAATAGACCCTACATTAGATTCACTCCTAGTCATGCCTTATATGCAAATGAGTTACTATAAATAGAAACTAGGTCAACAAAATGGCGCCCGTTTGTTTGCCCTTAAACCGTCCCCTATACTACTCGTATTTCGTCATTACACACGGCGAGTCCTAGAACAATACCACACTGATCAATTGGTGGGTTACGGACAAAACATGCAAACCAATAGAATCCCTCACAATCAATCAATGCATCCCACAGTTTTCGACGCTCCATACTTCTACCCAAGCAAAAACAAATAAGATGCTTTGCTATGTCATCAGTATATCGTAAACATTGTTTACAATGTTGTGGGTATTTTCTTGAAAGAAACACTGCAACAGTTCTTGCCAAGGTTCTGACCATGAAATTCAGCGACCGTGTGTTCCGTGATACGTGCCAGAGGCTCGAACAGTGGTTGACCCTTAACAGGTTTAGCGTCATTGCCCTCTGTAGTTAAATGTCGAGTCGTGTTTGCCTGTCAGGTATCATCACCATGGTAATCAATTGCTGTTTCCACTGCCCCTTGACTGGACATTTACTCGTTTGAACTAAGTTATGTAATACATGAATACGCGAGTATTTGCACATAATCCGATATATGTCTGGAATAAAGCCTGATACCTTTCTATCGCCATTACAAAATTTCGCTAGACGATGGACAAATATAGATTTTGATAGAAAATTACAAGGTAATCTGCATAAATGACCAAACAACTGTAATTTCTTATAGTCAATCAATGTTTCCATACTAACCATGTCAACAGAACAAAGAGTGTTAGATGAATTTATATCCTTGTTAACACGTTGGATGTGTTTTAAACAGCCTCTGTGTGCTTTTTCGAGCCGTTGTATGTCTTCCCAGGAGTAAGAGGTCCACAGCTCACATCCTTAGGCAGGACAACCACATTGTAGATTGTACTTAAGGTAACTGGACTAACAGATGAAGGATCTATACATCCACATATGCTATAGTAGGTTGCTCGTAGTTTACCACATGCTTCCCTGATGTTTTCTTTCGATGAAAGATGCTTGTCACAGTTAACTCCTAAATGGCAGTAGTTATTACTTTCTGTTATTGGATAAGGACCCACTGAAAATGTTCTGCCTGATGTTACAAATTTCGATTCGTTGAAGACTAAAACTTCACATTTGTTGGTGTTGTAAAAGTATCGCCATTTACTCCCAGCAAATATCAATCATACGGTCCATACCGGCTTTGGAGAATGAAACTAACACCATGTCATCTGCAACAGTAGGAGAACATGAAAAATGTTGATGTCACTTATATACAAGCTAATGGGAAACTGAGGAATATCCTGTTACGCTCTGTAATGTTTTCATCGTGACTGTGGGTGTTTCATTCATTGAAACGCGAAATTTAATAACAGTTCCCTCTTCTTCAACGTCGAAAGACGCCATTTTTAAATCAAAATAAAAAATAGGTGCGGTGCAAAATTCGTATGACTACAGCACCTTTGTACAACTGACGCAGTTAAGAATCGCAGGAAATGACGTCTCTACATTAATGACGCATATGTCAAAATCATAATTCGGCGCTCCTTATCGCTTCATAAAAATCGTGTTACTATAGGTGTTAAGAAAACAACAATTACTTAAATATCTGGACAGCGCCGGTCGGTCAAACATATAGGCTTGAAAATGTGCATAATTAGTTTATTTCATAATGTTTTTTAATTAAATCGTGCAAATTCACGGGGATTATATCAAGAAAGATATTAAGCTTTGTTACCATGATATATTGACGTTGACATTATAAACATCAAAGGTGTCCACGAACGTTTTGGACACACCTCGTATGTCCTCTCCCTAGGCTAGCAGCAGCATTATTTTTGAAGACCCACGATCAACTAGAATATCTAAATGTATACCAGCCATTTGTAGCATTATCAGTTGCCTACCCTAACTATGTTTAGTCATTTGTGGCATAGTCGGGTACCTACTCCGGCTTTGCACAATAATTTATCGGGAACCTACCCTCACCTCGTACAGTCATTTATGACATTGTGCGGTATCTACTCACACCTTGTATTTATATATAGCACTGTCGGGTACCTAAACTCGCCTTGTAAAGCATTCACTAGTATGGCATTGGCGGGTACCTACCCTAGCATTTTACCGGCTTGTATATACTCGTAGAGAAGCTGTGTACAAGTATCATGCTTGAACGAAATTTCGTAGGAAACGTTAAACGGAATATATATGTTGATGTAATTAAAGTTGGAAGTCAAAAAACACATAAATGGGTTGCCTTACGAAATCACAGCAACATAATATTTACACCATCATATAAAGTCATAGGTTTGATCTCTAACATTTGTTTGCACACGAAAGATATCGTTAACGTATTTTATTATCGCGGTTTTTTTACTTCTACAATTCTAGGCAGTTGGTCGGTTCACAGCTACACGAACATTGGGAATACTTGAGATTGGTCCCAGGCTTGAGCAAATATAAAACACTGAACAATGTTTTGGAACACGCTTCTTTTGCAGACATGAGTAACTAGAATCCAAAAGTACAGTACTCTGAGGAAATCAAAAGTATTACTAAACACTAGAAATGATAAGTGATATCATATATGTATGGAACTTATAAGATACCGATCTGATATAATTCTAAAATATATCATTAAGATAATTTATGTTGAAACAAAATGTTTAACATATATAGAAACTAATAACATAATAATCATTTTTAATACAATATCTTATAACAAAAAAGATTGGGGTCGAATCGTCCAAACGATTTGGGGGTAGAAATGTTCAAAGATTTGGGGTCGAAATGTGTTAGGGTCTAAACGTCGACTGGGGTCGAAACATCTTGGGTCGAAAGGTTCTGCTTTCCCATCACACGGATTTTAAGAATTGCTCGGAATTTCCGTCGAAAACTTGACAATTTGTGTTGATCAGTGGATAACCATCATCTAAGTGTGTAGCATAACGTACTTGAGCGATTTTCTCTATTCGAGTGTTGTATCTAGGTACGAATGTTGAAGTGTACATATATTTCGGATGTACAGCACTCGGACAAATAAACCTGTCATTTCGTCCGTTGGGTATCCCGTCTGAATTCCTTAAACACTCAATCATTTCTGTAAATGAACTTGGCAAATAACTTGTAATAATATTTGTATTTTAGGTGAAATTTCCTTTCAATTAAGCCAACCACTCGCCGCCATATTGTTATTTATTGAATATGTATTAGTACAATCCTCGATGACAGATCGAAACACTGCCTCCTGTAAATGCTAAATGACATGAAATGAAACCGATTAGCTAAATCGTCAAAATTTCAAATATCAAGGCAAAATATCAAATATACTGCGTTATAAAGCAGTGTGTGAATGTAACGGTAGTCGAATAAAATTATATCATCTATTGACATAGAATTAGTTAAAAGTACTGTAGAATGTTCAATTGTTGTTTTGTACCAATTTATAACTGGATGAAAATTACTGTTAAATGCTAAATATTATATGTTCATCAAGTAATCTTTCCGGCACTGGCCACAACATGGTAGCAAAATAATATATTATACGAAATCGACGTAAGGGTGTGGACGAATTGATTTTACACACATGTCATTTATCCCGCTGAAAACGATGCCGTGTTTTTCACTGACACAAAAAATTAATCTAATTCATATACTGACCTTGTTAATTAACCGGGCATGTTGCACAGCCATAATGCCAACGATCTGTGAAATCTGCAGTGGATGAAAACAAATGCGCATCTTCATACAATTAGCACATTATATTGGACATTCTTGACCCAATCCGCTGTAAAAAGCATCAATTGAGCTATAGAAAATGTATTTTGCCTGCTACTGACATATGATGGTGGAAAATAAACAAGGACACGTACCCTCTGCTGGCAAATGTTGCAAAGTACATGCTAGCCATACCAGCCACTTCAGTGTCAAGTGAGCGTGTTTTTTCAACAGCAGGATACATTGTTACTGCTCAGAGAGCATCACTAGACAGTAATAATGTTGATAGCCTTGTGTTTCTGAAGAAAAATATGATACCCAGTGATATTGTGTCATGATAAAAGAATACTCAGTGTCTATGTCAGTTTAAGAAAAATAACTTTAAATGCTTGCCAAGTATTGGCCAGTTCCTAAGATCATTTAGTATGTACATGAGTTGCTACTAAGTGCAAATCATTTTGCAACAATGTTAAACTGAAATATCTTACATGTCTGTTGTTAAAATTGTATCCTGACAGATTTGAAATTTGTATGTAATCCAAGTCTTTTTTTGCAGCGGGATTATCATCACGAAGCATTACTTTACTTTGTTTTCATGAAAACAAATACTCAGTAGATAACAATAACTTAAATGTGTTAACTTGCTGGTTGAAGATAAGTTTGATATCATATTGGACCATGGAAATATGTGAATAGGTTGAACTGTTTTGTTGTTGAATGTCTAAAAAGCAGTTTTTTTTGTTGTTTGAATTTTACTCTAGTTATAGAAACAAACAGAGTCTGTAAATGAATGTAACTGAAATTTGATGAACTTGCTGGTTTGAAGTCAGATTTGGGCTTTGGAGATGAGTGTATCATGTCGGTTGTTTAACTTGTTTTTGTATTTGAATGTCACAATTTACATTCCTGCAGTATACTGTCAGTTTTTTCTAGTCATTTTTGCTTTCTTGTTTATTATCAGAATTTACTGGATTTTATTTGGTCTCAGACTGTTACACATATTGTGTTCAATAGCTAATGCTTTTTGTTGGATGATAGTTTTTTGTATTGTCTTTCTCAAAATAAACTAGTATGTTGTTTACTAAATTTTACTCTTCATTTATTGAAAACGTATTGTATCGAAAAGTAGTGTATCGTCTCTTTGTATCGTGATATGTATCGTATCGTTGAAAGAGTGTATCGTTGCACCTCTAGAGGGCGGCGACAGTAAATTGTCCGCTCAATACCTTTAGCAGTATTAGTCCAATCATCAACAGATTTGGTCAGAATGTGTATGAGCATAATAAGTCGGACATGTTCGATAACCAGCTATAGCGCTCGAGTCACTCAGGTGTTATATAGCGATAAGGTGTGAGGTTAGCTAGCTGTTAAATCGATTTAAACCCCCAGTATTTTTTACTGACAGTTCCAAGGCTGTAATTCGCTATATGATTGTTGTTTCTGTTTGTGTTATGAATGTTTTATGTTTCCCTTTCCCCTATGCAATTCTGTCACTTTATACAGTGTTCAGAGTGTTTCCTGCCCAATGTTGGCCTATTGTGGCCAGTTGTCTTGAATTGTCCTGTGAGCTTTTCCATCCATTAATTCCCCCCTCCCCTCCTTTTACTGTCCACTTTGATACTCTTAATTATTCCTTATGGTCTGTTGGGCCGTTCCTTGTGCCTCTGTTCCTTAATATGTGTAACGTTTGACCTCCTTAGGTGCGTTATGTTTTGTGGATTGTTGTTTTTCCTGAGGTCTGCGTGGGGAGGTATTGTCTTGTGTATGTGGCGTTCCCCGTAGTTACGTATTCTCTCTGTTTTATCGACCTCTAATTATAGAAAGTTTTAAAGTTTTCTTATATAATCCTTTTTATACGCCCGTTTGAAAAATTTGACGTATTATGGGAACACCCGAGGCGGGCGGGTTGTGGGCGGCTGGCGGCGGGCAGCGTCCACATGTTGTCCGCTCTCTTAGTCAAAGAGTTTTCATCCGATCTTTACCAAACTTGGATAAAATGTTTGTGGGCATAACATCTCGGCCAAGTTCGATAACCAGTCACATCGCCCAGCAACTCAAGAACCCCTTGACCTATCATCCTCAGACTTGGTCCGCACAATTATCTTGGGAAGCAGAGCATCCCTATGAATTTTGGTCACGGGCTCAAAGGTCAGGGTTACACAGGGGTCAATTGTTCTCAAACCGATTCCGATCAATAACTCAAGAACCCCTACCTATCATCCTCAAACATAGTCCACACATTTAGTTTTGGTAGCTGAGAAAATCGAATAGAAGAACCAATCTGATCAGCACCTCAAATTGTTTTCAGTATTAGAAATGTTTGTACACGAATAGCGTTGACGGTCATATCTGCGCATAGTTGATTATTACAACAAGAGCTTTATATTTAAGAAACATGATGTGTGTGTGTCAATACATTTTAAGTGTCGTCTCCAAATTATTTGAAAGAGTTATAACCTTATAATAAATACAGCATCAGGTTGAGAAGTACTGATAAGTATAAGTATATTGATATTAAAGTTGATTTATTTTAGACGTCCAGTAAAATAATATTTTATTTCATTTAAATCCCCGTTGAGTGCCCCGAATAATGTTAGTTCTCTCCCTTTGTTTAAATTGTAAGTAAAGAAGCATTGTCTCCCTTCTCAGTTTATTTTTAGTTTTCAATTGGAGAATTGAAAAAGTATTTTGAGTCAATGGATTTAACGATATTTGCCACAACATTATGATCCAGAGTGAGAAATATTCCATTGTGAACACAATTAATTTGTAAACTTAAATTTCGTTTCACACGTTGTTTGTTAGATTCAAATTATTTGTGGCTGATTTTTGAATGGTGTTTTTCTTACATGATGTAGAAATGTAGATTCAGTATTTAGCCTAATTTCTATGCTCCGATATGTCTGTCTGGTTACTGTCAATATTTGACGGAAATAAGAGGCACAGTGGTCGAGGAATAGAGCGTCTGACTCCGAATGTTATGGGTTCGAGCCCCGCGATAAGCAGCCGTTTTGACGAATTTCACAATTCCTAAATTTGGCGCGAGTACTGGTTGGTAGCCAGTAAACAGTCATCGAGTGTGACTTATATAAGTTGTAAGAACTTGTTTCACAATCGATGTAAAATAAATATTTTACGGAAATTGAATATTTGATTCTTCCGTGATTTTCCAATATTAGTAGACACATTTAATTATATATCAAAATGTTCCGTTTCTCATTTTCATTTTTGTCTGTTTGCTTTTGATTAATAAGAAATTTCACTTTACTTTAATATCTATTTTTAGATTATTTTAACGTTCTTTGTTGTGCACACTTTGGTTTGCGTTTGAGTTTATACAACACTCCAGTTTACACCTTTCATGAAGTGTTTGGTTCCATTTGAAATCCTTAAGTAACTGGTCGTCAATTTTTTTATATTTTATCCTAGCTTATTATTCCACAGCTGATGTTGATGATGATGATGCTGAGTATGGCGATGATGGTGACTGACGATGATGATTGACATGTCATTTATCAATGCACTAAATGTATATACCAAGGAATGTTCATATTTATCGTATAATTTCTAGCAAGTCTCTTCGACCAATAGCGGACAAAAACAACCTCCGCGTAGAAATGTGACTGGTTACGAGCATATAACGCAAAGGGAAGTAACTGCTGCGAGGAGGTTGGGACGGGAACTTAGTTGTCGGTCGAGTTATTGCTACATGAAATGGTACAATAGCTCTTAATTCACATACTCTAGATTCGTTATGTAGATAGTAATTTACATGACAAATCAGCTTCATACCAGTGTAGTGGTGTGGGATGTCCGCTTAGCTAAGGTGTTGAAGCTTCTTGCAAGGGTTGAGAAAGTATCGGATTGGGCATTCCCCATAGTTTAATGTGGCATTGTATTACGACATGGTTGAGCTTCAAAAAACTATTTCAAAACGTTAACAAAACATTATTTGAAATTGTATTTTTCAATATTTAAAACGTTAACATGAATCTCCAGCGAAAAGGATTCAACGGCCGGCAACACCACGGTCAAAGATGTCCATTGAACTACTGAAATCAAAGCACTGCGAGTTTAGATAGGAACGGTTTCATTATACGAATTATTTGAAGTAATTTGCGGCGATTGCTTCCAAATGAAAATCGTGAAAGTATCAGGTGTTTTTCAAAATTGTTGTATCATAAATATACTCTATCGTTTAATGGTATCCACATTTTTAATTCTTCTTAAGTATGTTTACGTAGAACAACGCGGCGGCTCCTATCTTGTCTTAGGCCATACCAAATTGAATCTATGGTTAGGGTCCTCGGGTGGGTAGGTTTTCGATTATCCGAAAGAACAAGAGGACCAAAATATAACAAAGTGAATACATTGATATTTCATGAAAGCAGGTGGCAACCATTTATATTTGTAACAATTCAATACAAATTTGCATCCTTGGTATTTGAGTGAATAATAATTGACATGAAACATATTTTGACCCGGATATGTTACAATAGATGACGTCACATGTTGTTAGAACGATATAGCTTCAATGCAGAGATTTTAAGCAATTGTCCACTCTTTTATGAACCACTAGTACCAAAGATACAACATTTTAAAGAATATTAGCTATACGTTAACCTACATAAAAAAACTATGAGCGCCGCTGTACGATTTCCAACCTCTTCGCAAACTGTGCAAGCTATCGTGTTCCTTGAGAACTACTTGATATCAATACGCGACCGGTAGCGGGTGCCGTGCGAGAGCGTAGATGAATCCCGGAAGTGCGGTACTGTGTTAAATGTGGGACACTGTTGCGAAGCAATGAATGGAATTGGATAGAAATTCGAAGTGAAAATGTGTCTTTTTATTCTTGCCGATTATTTATAATATGTTTAAGACATTTAGGAGGACATAATAGTTATAATATTACCAGAAATCACATAATGACAATCGTAATAGCGAATACTACGGTGGCATAGAGGTGATATGTGTGAAATTAGTTTGATCTCGTTCCCTAGGCACGAGATATCATGTCGTGGGAACGAGATAAAAATCTGGTTTAAATAACTTTATTTCTACGCGGGAAACAAAACATACACAAACACTCATATCCTAAGTAACGAAACATTTATGATACTTTATTTTATTATAACATCTAAATATCTAATAAATAAAGTGGGCCGTTTCGTCCAGAAATCTGGGCCGTTTCGTCTTACAATCGGGCCGTTTCCTCTGTTCCTCTGTACTGGGCCGTTTTGAATGCGTGCCGTTTCAGATATGTACGGTACGGAGATTGCACATACAACAGGTGCTGAGAATAGTAACCTTTCAAAGCTTACAACAATTTGATGGACATTTGAAGCGGAAAATAACTCTACGATACTTACCGAGTGCGCACTATGGATTGTGGGTAAACAAAATTCTACTTATCGTTTCACCGATATCAGCATTTTCGAATCCATGGTTTATAAAATTATGTCCGTGGTATTATTTTAATGTATTGGAGATAACTGCTATTGTCTTATGTATGTCATACAATAATTATCTGAGTTACTTTGGGTTAGAGGCTAGTACTGGAATAAAAGAGCATTGGACATTCAATGGTGTTTGTTCTGTTGTTCTTTATATCTAACACATCAGCTACGAGCTGGGACATTATTACACGAGTTTCTAAAGATGTAAAAATAGTATTATAAGTACATGTAGAAATGCCAAAATACACCAAAATACAAATTAAAGATATCTGTATAAACAGCTGCTTACATTTCACTATAAAATCTGGGACCCATACTTACATTGATTCAAGATAAAATGAACTAAATTACATCATTTTGGTGTTTTTCGGTATTTCCATACACCGGTACATGTATATTTTATTTGTAAATTGAAAAACGCGAAAATTCCCGGCCGCGAATTTCTTCAAAGTTTAATGAGCTCGAAAAACACGGGGCCATCATTATAATATGTTATATCATTTAAAATAGCACGTTCACTCAATGTGTAAAAATATATTTGAAATAACTTTAGTAATAGTGAATAACATTTATTTGAAAAGAGCGGACTTGTCCGGCCAGTCATACAATTAAACGTAGTTAATAACTGTCTTGCAGTAGTATTTGGCTCGAAACGACGATTTAATTATTGCATATTGAATTCTGTTAGCGTCGTTTTGCAATGGACTCGGTTAAGAAAAAAATTGGGGAAAAAAGGAACAGAGCCTATTGTGCGCATGCGCAGACCGGCGGGAATCTATGTCGGGAAACGAACGATTGTGCGTTGTAACGTCATTATTGATTTTGTAGGCTACAAAAGCTAAATTAAGGTATGTGATTTTGTTGTATATTATGATTTATGTCATTAACTAATCTTTTCAACTGTATAATTATTGAATGTTATCGTTTCAACATTGTGGTTGACCCATCGCGTGGTTGACCTACATTTTATTTGTTATTGTTATGATGCAGCCAGCATTCGTCTCTGTGCTCTGTTTAATATTTGCAGTATTTTCCCTCATTCATAAGTCATGTATCGTTCAAACATGCGTGATAATTAACATGTAAACGTTTAAACTCGCAGGTTGTATTAAATACACCGATTACATGTTTTTAACCTTACAGCGATTTTCCGAAAATGTACTTTCAATTTCATTATTACATGCAGACTGAATGTCTCATAAATTAAGTACATAAGCCTCGACTCGATTTAGCATATTCCTGTATGACCTCCAATACTTGGAAATGACCCTAGCCTCGGATATGAAATTGCAATGACTTTCTATTTTAAAAGTCCACGGAAAACACTGCCAATGATAGATGGAGAATCTAAATTAAGATAATATTGTCTGATGACATCTTCAAATTGATGTCTTCAGATACACGATCAGCAAATGAATGGCTGTTTTAAAACATTATTTGATATGAAAGACAAAATGCATTATTATCCATTGGAAAGTCTAATGCAGTATTTTATTGATTTACCTTTTATTGCAGGAAGAAGCTGTATGTGCGGTACTGAGAATGTCAAAATAAAGACAATATATTTTGAAGATACAACAAACAAATGTTAGGTGGCCTTATGGTGCAAATGTGTGAATGAAACCTTTCGACCTGGAGACTTGTCATAACAGACAGTGTTACAAATACCTATAGAAATGAAGTTTCCCTTTCAACAACATCCCAGACCTTAGTCACGGTATGTCACATGGTTCTCCTACTGTATAATAAACTCACTTTAAACAGATAAAAAATAGTGACTTTGAAAGCCTTGGAAAACTCGCGTTGAAGTGTGTGTAACATTTCCTTGTATATAAGTTCATAATTTGAAGTTTAATACTTAAATGTTCATGGAAAAAGTTAATTTGAAAGACATGTTGAATGAATAAAATAGCAGTACAAATGCTGTTTTGGTCCTTGAATTTTGTGAAAATACCCTTTGAAGAGTCCTTGAATTTTTTCCTGGGAGGAGTGGGAACCCTGATTGTTGTTGTGTCTTGAACAACAGACAAATTGTGAGGTTAATTTTTGCAATTATAGGAAATAATAGATTGATATTCTGCTATACAAATTTAAATAGCAAGTTCAAATTATTGCAATCCTGTCGCCTGTTAACTTAAGCTAAAATAAAATATTGCCAAAAAATACTGAATATACTGTAGTACAGTATTTATATCATCAAAAGGGCATAAAGTTTTTTTTGTCCATTCAGACAGTTTTAGTTTAATAATTTTAGCAGCTGTCAACTGATACTTTTGAAACATATTGTTATTGGCTAATGCTGTTTAATACCATTAAATTTTACATGGAGACATTAATATGTCATGGTTATAATAAACATGTAACTAAATCCATTGTTAAAGCAGAAAAGTAAAGAAATACACAATTAAAGAACAACAAACCGTCAAAGGGTCGATATGCAGCAGCAAGATCAAAGTAATATATTTTTGTTATCATTAACACGATTCGGTCACTTATCCTCACACTCCATCAGAAAGAGCTTTAACACTAGGCGAAAGGTTCAACACCTAAATATAGCAAAAATTGTTCAGATATTTCTTAAATATGTTTCATTAATACCCTTACCTATACTATTGTATTTTAACAGAAAACAGAATTTCCAGTACAAGAAGTAATTGATGAGGTGGATAGTGTTTGTCAGGAAGAAGATGAGTTCTCCTTCTTAACAATAGATGACAAAGTAGTTGCGGTACCTGTAGGAATGGTGAAGCAGATGTTCCCAGATATGCAAGATGAACATTAGAGCTTCATATTGTTGCCTTGTGTAAACCTTAAATAAGTGTCACTTGCACTTACAAGGACAGTGATCCCTTATCTATTCGGAACAACTGACACTGCAATCAAAGTTATGCGAAAAACTAGATACTTCTAGTTCTGATATCATTCGGTATTTATTCATATCCCGGTATTGAAGGTGCTAATTTTTTTTAATTTGAAGACATGATTCCCTGTGGCATATTCAAAGTACACACCAATTTTGATAAAAAGCATGAACAATTATGCAATTGCTTACAAGTATAATTTCTTTTGCTGTTGCCAAATTATTGTTTTTTTCACATTTGATGTTATTGGCGAATGACAGAGGGAACCCTGGAAACAAAAAATGTGGATTTTATTCTTGCTTTACAACTGTTTCAGAGAGAGAAAAAAATTCCCCTCAACAACCTCTAACACACCACTTTATTATTTTCTTCATTGGTGGCTTTTAAAAATTGAAATTTACCATTAGCAGTAAATTTATTTCTGTAGGTAATGGGGTTAATATATTGCATCCTGTGGAGTGCAGTATTTTCTGGCCCTTTATTCTTAAATGTATAAAATCAGCTTGTTCATGCAATGAAATGTACTTGAGGGGCAATATTTATAATATTTGTGCATAAGCCTTGGCATGTAACCAGGAAAGTACTGGGTAGATTAAGTTAAATATGACAAAATACCACATGTAAAAAAACCCAGTCAGCACTCAAAAGTTTTAAAAAAAACCAAGCCCTCCCTTATTTTGATTTAATTTTTGCTTGGGCCTCTTGAATATATTGTACTCTGTTTTGATAGTTGACTTTGCTTGTCTTTGATACTTGTAACAGTTCTTACAATATATTAATGTGCTTTTGCAATGTTCATATCTTGTCTCAGTCTTCAGGTGTTTTATTGCTGTTTGTTTCACTTCGATATTTTTTAATTATTTAACTCATTCGAAATGACCCCCCCCCCCCCCCAGACAGACAAATTATGAATACTTTCGACACATCACTATCCCAATTGAAATATTATTATATAGGTATATTGCAATATCTCAGTAATATTCTTCACATTAATATGAACCTCATTAAGGCTTCATTTCTCTGTTTAACACTGCATATGCAATTATACATATATGTGTATATGTAAGAAATGGAACAATGTTTTTGTTGAATTAAGTATTATAGTGCAAATGTAAGTATATGTTTTTTTCTGTATCAATGTACATGTCTTTTATTAGTAGAATATTGATTTAGTAACACTTTTCAGACAAATCTGCTTGAATATTTAATTGTACGCTTACAGAAGTGTAAGCTGAATTCCATGTTTTTTGCTCACCTGAACCAAGTCACCTTTTGCCATCACTTACCATGTGTTGCCCACTGCGACAGCATTGTCGTAAACGTTTACATTCCCAAAACCACTTGGGCAATTTGAATCAAATTTGGTAGATTTGTTCATTGGAGGATTGTCCTCAAATATTGTATCACACAGTCCCACTCGGTCCCACTCAAATTCCAAAATAGTCACTAGGGCTTCTGATTGCCAGACATTTTTTCTAAAACAATCTATTTACCCTTTGACTGATTTGCTATGAACATGGCACATGATTGTACTGTACCAAAACTACATCCAACATCTGATTCGTTGACACATTTTTGATATTATATCTAAAGCTGCTAGACCAGTTTAAAACAAACCTGGTAAAAATGTTCCTTGGATAGCCCTATGCTGTGTCCCCAATCTACTTTCAACTTTTAAAAGAACTGGTCGAACATACTTTCAACATACTTTCAACATTTTTTTACAGATTAAACTCAAATGAGTTTCTTTTAAAACAAAGCTTGGATGTTTGACCTGGTTTCATGTATATACTATAAAAGATGATGTTTTTGCAATTAAGCTGCATCTGAAGTAAACAGTTTAGTAATAATATTTAACTACAATGTATAATTATAAAAATGTTGTTATTGCTTGTACATTTGTGTTCATCATGTTGTATTTATTATGTCTCCCCATGTTGTATGTTTGTCTGTCCAATTTGCCTTGTTCTCCCTTTATCTCCAAAACCCAGTGTTAGATTTTCATCAACTTGCTGGGAAGTATCAGTATGAAGTCTAGTAGTTCATATTGTAATTTGGGGTCATAATGTTAAAGGTCAAGGTCACAGGTGTCTGAAACTTGAAAACCTTGTCTGCTGTTCATCTAAAAAAAACTGTTTGATTTTAATCAATGTTGTGCATAATTAAATATTCACAAACGTTACATAAAGGGTCTGATATCTTTGTATTTCATTTATTTACAATCGTGACAAACATTTCACTTGTTTTACAGTCTAAAGGTTCTACCATTATTACTGACCATATTTTATTTATATCTTTATTTTGGATTGAAAATCTAGCATTTCTAGAACAAGTCGGATTGAAGATCTCTTTTAATTTTTTCACATTTCTGTCATATGTTTTAGTTTAATTCCATATTCCATGCAAACCTTCTTACCTATTTACCCAAACTTTGATATTATAAAACTGTTAAGTAACAAAATGGAAACTTATATGCAACGAGTTGCCAGCTTGGCTACAGAGACAAGTGGTACCGTCCCACACCCCATTTATTTTGAGTAATCGTTTTTGCTTTTTGGTCAGTATTGCATTATTTCTTTCTACTGTTAATATGTATGTGAAATATGTAAATGTGTTCTTTTTGTTTACTTCACTAGTCATTCATATGCTTAGTCTGTTAAACCAGTCTGGTATACCTATCACTTTTGTAGATTCAGGTATCATTTATAGTTTACATATACAATTACGCCATTATCCAGTCATCCACAAAGTTTATACTCATTATACATTCACACTACTTGATAACTTATCCAGTGTGTGATGCTAGCATGCGGTTGTTACGTACTGAAGTGATCTCACATTTTGACAAGGTGCTATATCATTTAGTGATTAATGTTTTTGTATTGAGTCATTGTGTTGCATTTTGGTCATTTTTGCATTATTTCTTTCCACTGTAAATATGTTTGAGATATAAGTAAATACGGTTTTATTTCTCTTTAATGATAAGAATAATAATAATCAACTTTATTTATTGAAAGTAACTCCTTCAGCTATGAACATAAAAACATACATACATAAACATCTTTGCTATGTTCTTTGCCTTATTATAATAGTCATTCATATACTACGGCCTGGTTACACTTCCTACCACTTGTTCATTCGGGTAGCATTTTATAGTTCTCTCAGGTGTCACTTTTTAGCTATCATTTACATTAAATTACACTATTTTTCTAACTTTCAAAATGTCTAAACTCATTTTACATTCACACATTGCTTGATTAATTCAGTGTGTGATGCTGAATGTCTGTTTGTCCACTGACATGTTGATTACACTGAAGTGATCTCACATTTTGACATGATATGCAAAATCATTTAGTGATTATTGTTATTTTTAATTTTTAGTAAATACTAATTATGTTAATTTGTCGGTATTTCATTATTTATTTCTACCGTGATAATGATTGTGATTTATATAAATATGTTTAAATCAATGTTTGCATTTTCAGATGCATAATGTTGTCTTAATTTACATGCATGATGTTTATTATCATGAAAGTTTTCCAGACTATCAATTTCTATTTATATTTTACTGTCCATACAAAAACTAGTCTGCTCCTTATTTAATTCCTCATAAACTACTAATAAAACTACAAATGTACTTCATATACATTAATTTATAGTTGCACATTAAAGCATAATAAACACATACTGTTAGTTCACATAAGTGTTTGTTCTATTTCATTTTGTTCACGCCGTGCACACATCTTTGCTGCATCAGGCAGCAATTTTTTACTTGTAACATATAGATGACGGTTGGGAAATCGTTAAAAGCAATGAATGTGCATTTTATAATACAAAGTACTTTAACTTTACACCCAAGACTATGCTTTGTCTGTGCGACTAATTTGTGGTATCAATACTTAACTATTCCGCGGTAGTCTGGGGTAATACTAAATGTAAAGAAATTGAGAGAATTCATTTAATATTTTTGTAAACGTTAACTCATGAGTCTATGGAGAATTGGGACGGTATCCACTTTTTATCAGTAGACTTTTCAGAATAGTTAAGTATTTGCGTAAAATGATCAATAGTAATAATTGTGTTGTATTAAAGTCGTATTCGATTATGATAAAAAATGCACAAACTGGTAAAACTAATTTGGCTACTAATGTTAGAGATATCCTATACTCATATGGTTTGGGGTATGTGTGGGAAAGCCCTGCCGTATTTATTGAAAATGTTTTGTTTTATTATTTAACCAACGATTGATTGACAATTTTATTCAGAGTTTGGAGGCTTTGTACTGCTATTAATATGGTACTTATTGCATATAAACACTTGAAAAGCGAATGCGAATATGAGCCATACCTGAACTAAACTATATTATTGAAAATAAACTGTCTGGACAATTATTTACAAAATTTAGAATATATTCCCATAAATTAAAGATTGAAAGTGGCAGATATGGGCAAAATAGACTCGAAAGAAATGAACGCCATTATGAAGTGTGTTTTAACCTAGACATAGAGAACGAAATTAATTTTATTTCAATCTGTAATAAATATCAGCTTTTTAGAAAATGAACTCATATTTTATATAAGACCAAGTATGTTTAAATTAATTCAGTTACTTTCTTCAAAAGATGTGGTTATTCTTTATAATTTAGCGAGATCATAAACTGTGCTATGTAAATTAGCAATAATTTACATAATATTGTACTTTATATATGAACTTTTATTAACCTAATACTACGATAAGCTCGTTCTCGTTCGCCTTTACCTGGACTACCGACAGTTAAACCCACCGCTATCGACTTTCCATAAGATGGTTGATTTTACTACAGTTGCAAGTCGCGTTATAGTGTGTCCCAGGATAAACACAAATTAGATCGGAGAAAAATAACTTATGTGTTAACAACATTTGCTGAACAATTAATTAAATTTCCTAGAAGAAGACGATGAAAATTAAAAAAGGTAAGAACATAAACACTTTTTTTTGTCATTTGTAAAAAAATAAATGGTTGCATACTCAACGTACGTGTCACTCTAGTCCGACCAACTTATTATGCATACATGTGGAATTGTTGAAGGAAAATATCTTCAAACCGCGTTAAATCAAAATATGTTAAAGGTATATTTCGTGTGCAAACAATTGTTAGAAATCAAACCTTTCACTTTATGATTGTTTAAATTCTATAACCGACGATTGTTTGTTGAATAAATATATACTATATTTCTGTTATTTCTTCTTGGTCTTTTTGAGGTTTTGAAGATCACTGTTTTTCACAGAAATAAGAAGGGACTAAAACAATATCTCTGAATATAGATAAAAATAATAGCTTTATTTTCAGAAGGTGCACACAAAATACAGTAAGCTGTACATTAATACATATAAGAACATAAATATAACAAATACAAAACACGTCTTATTTCCATGTGGCCTTCCATAAATCATTATAAAAAAGGTTAAACTGGTGAGAGTTACAATTTTTTTCTTAAAGTTATAATTAATTGATTATATATGAAACATACTACATTCATGTAGAACTAATATTAACAGTTTAGACAACATGCGTTAAATATCTAAACTTGAAGAAACAACATTAAAATGATGTCAATCCATACAGTCATGCCAAAATATAAAAACGAATTTCGTTCAACTAAATCCGTTATAAGAAATACATGTTCAATTTCATTTTTCTTGACAGATTTTAAGCTGAATTCCAGCGTTTCACCCCAGGCCCTTTCCTCCCAAGACGTTTCACTACCAATTTTAATAGACCCTAGACTTTTCACCACCGCGTTTTTATATAATCATATTTGTGAGATTCAAATAAAATTGATAAGTTGTAGTTTAAAAACCCTTTACCTTCATATTTAATAATATTAACACATATATCCCACTGATTTAATTAACACCCTTTGACCGTAATGCTGTGATTTAATCAACACCAGATTGACTGACAGTAAGTGAACACTTGTTATCAGCATATGCGTGTACATTTATTTTAAAGACAACATCTTTTTCTAACTTAAAGCTGTTTATTTAATTGACTATTATTAGCGAAACTCCTCAATAAATATTTTAGGATATCAAGATCATTGTAAAATGCAAGTAAGGCTGATATATTCGAAACAAAAGTGTTCATCCAAAACTAACGGACTAAATGCATCAATATCTTTTAAACAGAAATAATTTAACTATTATTTTTAACTTTTTTAAAATGCATTTATGACATGATTAGGTAAAAAACTAAATGGCATACAGCTTTCCTAGTTGATTAGTTAATATAACTAACATACCAGCATTGACATAAATTAAATAAAAAGTTCTAATATTTATTTTGAATTCATAAATATACTGACATTATATGTTTCCAAATTATTAAAAGATTTTATGTTAATGATATGTCAGTATATTGTTGAATTCCAAATATACGCCGGAGCCATTTCATTTAATGATTAACACTCCAGTATGATATTTGAGTCTGCTATTAAAAATTGACTAATTGGAGGGTACCAAAAACGGTGTTAATTTAGTTTACATAACATTATTTTGGAAGCTCTTTTTTGAAGAATTGTAAGCTTAGTGATATTTGATTGTTTACTCTTGCCCCATACAATACAACAGTCTAAAGCAGGTTTTATATACGAATTATCGAATAATAATTTCATATCATCAGTTATAAAGTATGAAATACATTTCAATAGCGGTAGATACTGTGTGCAGAGATATAATATGTTCAAAATATGTGCTTTCAAACGTACTTTTTACATTTAATGTGGATGCTCTATTATGCTATCCTTTTTAACGTTTTTTGTTATACTTTTAGTATGCATAAATTCACTTTAATATTGTATCTTCAAAGTAAGATTTTTTATGAAAATGATAAAACTTATCGTTTATAAATCATTCTAAAATATCTACAAATTGATGCATCCAGATTTTAGTCCTAAATCATGAAAGAATCCTGATCCGTTCATAGTGCCCAAACCTGCCTTTAATTGAATATTGTTTTTTAAATGTATTAAACAGACACTTGACAATCAACAATGCAAACCTACATAAAACAGAATACTTTATTCAAACTACAGACTTAAGTGCTTATTTTCCAGCGTACACAATTGTACGTAACATATATGAAATAAATTTATGTTTACTATCAATAAGATACAATCATCAATACACAAATGATGAAGATATAAAATAATTGTACATGTTCATTTTTTTAAATGTAACCGGTGAGACAAAACAAGTAGTTGTATCGGTCAGTGTCATTATAATTTCAGTTGAAAAGAGACAAATGTATGTTTTCGATGCTAGAAATTTAGAAATACAATCGATATATTGTCGATATTTCTCTTTCGATATATCAAAATCGTCGATTTGCAAAAACAATTGAATGAATGACAGTCCTAGCTGATGTTTCCCTTGGATCTGTGTAAGGAAGCATTGTCTTGTGACTATTGTGTTGCCGGTAAAAACTTAATCTTTACTTAACCATTAACAAAACAACTGTATGAAAGGTTGGATAAAGGGTGCTCTTGAATAAATCCACTGTAATTCCCTGCGTAGAAGTAATTGACATCAGCAATATGTATAGTTCATTCGTTAGCTTACGTCGAATGCTGACACGTGTAGTTCAGCATAAATTATTCGTTATAATTATTATTTCATCGAATGCCCCTACGTCTCATTCACGTCAAAAACTGAATATAATAATGATTAATGGTATAATTATTAAACAGCCAATACTGACATAGAATTACAAAATAAACAGTGCATAACCAAGTATTTAGGGCGAATTTGTTTTGCAAAACCTGGTTCAGGTTTGAGGATTCAGTTTTGTTGTAGTTTGGTTGAAAAACTTAAACCAGTTTATATTAAGATTGGTCTGCAAACAAACAGATGGTTTAGTCGATGAAAAATGGCCCACGTGATTTTGATTGTGCGAGATTGCAGACAGATTGGTGCGTGATAAGAAAATCAGAGTTAAGAACTTTAAAACGTCTGTTTTGCAACGTAACAGAGTGGACAATTTTAAAGCCAGGTTCCCATATAGCAAAGAAATATTTATTTTTAAACATTGCCCCACATATGAGTGGCCCGGTCACCCGCCATAAAATCAGTCCACGATTTTGTTTAACTAGTATACGATTATTCGGATAAATCAAACCAGACAAACCACACTTGGAGGTAGTTCGGTCAGTTTGATTAACCAGTTTAAGATTTGTTATTAACAAATACAGAAACTTGTTTAAGTTTGAAACCAATTTGTTAAAACAAATGAAAGGTTTGACAAACCAGTTTTGGATTCAAACCGGTTTGGTACAAACAAATTCGCCCTTAGTAATCACAGTTGCTTTGTATTATTTCACGCTTGAGAAACTGAAGAGTGCACGAAGAGGTTAACATATAAAAGGGCCATATTGTTTTAACTGCAAACAATTGGAATTTTGAGTTTTATATAGTAAAGATTGAATCAATAAGACTTTCATTTGCCTTAAGAGATATGTTCATTAGTATCCTCTACTTTAGACGCATGTACAGTAAAACCTCAATAATAAGACCACCCTTGGAACCCTTGAAAACATGTCTTAATATTGAGGTGGTTTTAATATTGAGGTTGAAAAAGAGCAAAACAGTGAAAATGGACTTAATTGCGAGGTGGTCTTATTATTGAGGTGGACTTATTATTGAGGTCGTCTTTAAGTGAGGTTTTACTTTATTATGTTTTCTTAATAAATGATTGTTCAAATTCAATGAAAAACCTTAGAGTCAGATACTAAAAATAACCAGAATGTACCCGAAACTACCCATTATATGACATGGTCTGTGGGAATGGTGAAACCTAATCAGCCCTACCTATAACAATAGTCATTGAGTACCATAAAATGTCATTGAATTTATTATATTGCATGAAACATGTATACGTATTTATGCATAACTAAAATAACACTGTATAGTTAAATGATGCAAAATTATGTTTGCAGCAATTGTATGGCAAGTCATTCAGATAGATACAAATGAAAGAAACAAATAATTATTTGATTATTCACGATTGATACTGTGTTACATTCATAACGAGGAAATGTTATCTGTTATTATCTGTCAATACGTATTTGATACAAACCATAGATTTCCGTTGTACCATTGCGCATGCTCACTCTGTTATTTTCCACATGTCATCATTATATTACCACTATATATCGATATTTCAATACTTCATCAAACATGTCAATATTTCAATGTCATAGCATATTCATTTATCATTATGTTTAATTTTAGGATTATTTCTGGCTTTGCTTGTCTTCGCTACGATAATCCTGAGCTGCTTGATTTACTGGATAAGCGACGTTATGCGTAAAGACATACAGCTTACTCATCAAGATACTGAAGATAAAACGAACACGAAGACGGTCGACCACGATGGATGGTCCGAACACCGTTCTGGTACAGAAAAAAGAAAACAACCACATGTTTTATTCATAATTACGGACGATCAAGGCTACAACACTGTTGGCTATAACGGAGTTACAAATATCAAAACACCAGTTATTGACAATCTAGCGAAAACGGGTTTAATCTTAGATAATTATTATGTTCAACCTATCTGTACTCCAACACGTGGTCAACTTTTCTCTGGGAGACACCAAGTGAGTAAAACATACACATGCTACCTGTTAAATCAAATTTTGTATATTTGCTATTGGCTACGTGTAGATCATCATTCTCGGGTCGAATTTATCGGTTTAAATAAAACGATGCTTCGAGTCCGGGTAGGCAAACGTGCTATTAGACTCTTTCCAATCAACCATATCATCTTTGAATGGGAGCTGCAGTACTGATTGTTTCGCATCATTACATTTGTTGATTTTATTTGTTCAGTCTAAAGATTTATGACATGAAATACATAAAATAATATGCCATGTATGTACGCTATATTTGTTAAAAAAATCAGCAAGATAGTATTGAGTTTTTTAAGTTTATAATAAGATAATAAACAGGGGATTATGTACGTGAGAGTCTTTCATACGTGTGATATGAAATGTGTGGAATCTGAATCACATTTTCTACTTGGGTGTAATCAAGAAGACTGCCTAATATATTTTGCCTGCATTTTGTATGATTGTTGTTTCTGTTTATGTTATGAATGTGTTTTTTTGTATTTCCCTTTCCCCTATGCAATTCTGTCACTTTATACAGTGTTCAGATTGTTTCCTGCCCATTGTTGGCATATTAAGGCCAGTTATATTGACTTGTCCTGTGATATTTTCCATCCATTAATTCCCACCTCCCCTTCCCTTACTGTCCACTTTGATTCTCCTAGTTATTCCTTGTGGTCTGCTGGGCCATTCCTTGCGCCTCAGTTCCTTAATATGTGTACCGTTTGACCTCCATTTGTGGCTTATGTTTTGTGGATTGTTGTTTTTCCGAAGATCTGCGTGGGGAGGCATTGTCTTATGTATGTGGCTTTCCCTGTAGTTACGTATTCTCTCTCTTTAACAATCGATTTGATTTATATAATTTAATTTACACATAAAATACCCTATATTTTGTTTTATTGTATGTGATAATAATATATTTACTTATGCTTTGATTTAAATGTGTTAGATAACATGAAATAAGAAGGGATTCGACCGGGATGTAAGAACCTGTTCGAGGTATCTACTGTGTTCGAGTAAATAAAAGTTGAGGTTTCAAAGTTCTACTGTAATATTTATTATCGCATTGACGGATATAAAACGACGGATAATAAGTAAATTGAATATTTTTACTTCCAGATCCACACCGGCTTAACGACTGTCATTTTTCCGGGAGTACGCACCGCGTTGCCACTTGATACCCCCACTATAGCAGACAAACTGAAAGAAGCGGGATATTCCACAAATTTAGTTGGTAAATGGCATCTGGGATATTACACTCAGGAACATTTACCTACACGGCGTGGATTTGATAGATTCTTTGGTATATAAATAATTAATTCAATAAGCACTCCAATAGTATTTAGCTCCGATACTTCGAAGCGAATTGAATATTCAAATTAACAAGAAATTAATTTTCAATGAAATAAAATGTAATACTTCTTACAAAATAAATATTTAACAACGTCAACAGGTATTCATGGTGAGTTAGGTCGTTAACCTTTGTTTATTACAAGATACGTACCTATTATCAAATATTGGTTGAAAGTGTTATCTACTGATAATACTACTATCAAACATGTATACTTGCAATCATTAAATGACTGTGAACACAATAAAGTCAACTGGGTGTATAGTGTAAAAAGGTTATTGTGTGAATATGGTTTTGCCATGTATGGCAACGACCTGATACTTTAACGGTTATTGTTTTATATATGTTTTTAATCAGAGGTTAATTGACTGTTTTGTTCAGGGTTGGCATGTTAGAAAAAATACAAGCCCAGTTATGATATTGTACAATAACTGTCAATCAGATTTTAATTATGAACAATACCTCGATATTATACCTAACAATTTACGATTTTTTATCACACGAATATCAGCACATAGCCTTAAAATACAAACAGGAAGATACGCTAGAAATAGAATAGATAGAAACGAAAGACTATGTATTTTTTGTGATACTAGAGATATTGAAAATGAATATCATTTTATAATCAGCTGTCCGTTGTATAATAAGGAAACAATACCTTGATCAATATTTTTTATTTTAGACCAAACATGCTTAAATTTATTCAACTAATGAAAAGCCAGGATAAAAACATTCTACTTCCGTTAGCAATTTATTGTAAAAAAACATTGATGTTGAGAAACAGTTTAGTAAATAATGTTGCTTAGTTCCTATTTATGCAGAGAATTCTAATCATAATTTTATACTTAACATAATCCTAAAAAGTGTTGATCACCTTTGACCTTTGATTTATATTTGTATTTATAAGAAACTTTGAATGTAAATGTAAATGTACATAATTACAATATATGTGTGTTTACTTTGTGTATTTATATGATGACTATTTACATTGTACACGTCGAAAAAAATATTATGTTCTGTTATGTTCTGTTCTGTTCATATCTTTTGAGCGCGCCTACGTCACGCTTCTTCTGTTGTGACGTCACGCAATGGAGTTGATATTTCATTAGTGAATTATCCAAAATAATACATGGGTGTTATTACCACTATACACAGCGTGTTATGTTATAAATAATATTACTTTATGTAGGTGTACTGAATGGACATATCGGCCATTTTAATTACGTCACTGTCTCAAATATTGGGAAAGGCTATGATCTGTATGATGGCGAAAACCCAGCAAACATGAAAAGCTATAGCGGCACATATTCAACAACATTGTTCGCAGACCAAGCAATTAAGATGATTAAAACACACGATACCAGAAAGGTAAGATTTGTTATCGTGATGTGATTTAAGCTGATTGTTGCTTATTCTTATCATGTTTTATTAATTTTAAGATTTGTCTGCTTTGGTCCCAGTTTCTTGTTCTTAATAAATCTGCATAAGGGTTTTTTCTTATAATATTGCATAAATTATACTTTTATGTGTTTCTAAATCTATTATATTGCTAGTTAATATTATTCAAACACAGTCAACAAGATGTGACAATATGACAAAAAGGTTTGTATGTAGAAAAGACAGATCCAGACACAGGTAAAACCTTTCATCTGAGTTTATGCTTGTCATTGTAACTGTCTTGCCGACTTAAAATAACTGTTATCTTGGAAAGAATCGCAAACACATTTGAAACACTGCGTCAAATGTTTTCCCATTTGGCTATAATTTATCATGTTTTATTAATTTTAAGATTTGTCTGCTTTGGTCCCAGTTTCTTGTTCTTAATAAATCTGCATATAAGGGTTTTTCTTATAATATTGCATAAATTATACTTGTGTAATTTAAAATTCTTTTTTATTTTATAGTTTATTTATTTTTTTAAACGTACGTCAAATAAGAGATAACGCATATCCATGTACATATAAATGCATAATAAACGTGGTAGTTGTTTAAAGATATACTACATTTTATGTGTTTCTATATCTATTATATTGCTAGTAAATATTATTCAAACACAGTCAACAAGATGTGACAATATGACAAAAAGGTTTGTATGTAGAAAAGACAGATCCAGACACAGGTAAAACCTCTCATCTGAGTTTATGCTTGTCATTGTAACTGTCTTGCCGACTTAAAATAACTGTTATCTTGGAAAGAATCGCAAACACATTTGAAACACTGCGTCAATTTTTTTTCCCATTTGGCTATAATTTATCATGTTTTATTAATTTTAAGATTTGTCTGCTTTGGTCCCAGTTTCTTGTTATTAATAAATCTGCATATAAGGGTTTTTCTTATAATATTGCATACATGATACTTGTGTAATTTAAAATTCTTTTTTATTTTATAGTTTGTCTTTTTTTTAAACGTACGTCAAATAAGAGATAACGCATATCCATGTACATATAAATGCATAATAAACGAGGTAGTTGTTTAAAGATATACTACATTTTATGTGTTTCTATATCTATTATATTGCTAGTAAATATTATTCAAACACAGTCAACAAGATGTGACAATATGACAAAAAGGTTTGTATGTAGAAAAGACAGATCCAGACACAGGTAAAACCTCTCATCTGAGTTTATGCTTGTCATTGTAACTGTCTTGCCGACTTAAAATAACTGTTATCTTGGAAAGAATCGCAAACACATTTGAAACACTGCGTCAATTTTTTTTCCCATTTGGCTATAATTTATCATGTTTTATTAATTTTAAGATTTGTCTGCTTTGGTCCCAGTTTCTTGTTATTAATAAATCTGCATATAAGGGTTTTTCTTATAATATTGCATACATGATACTTGTGTAATTTAAAATTCTTTTTTATTTTATAGTTTGTCTTTTTTTTAAACGTACGTCAAATAAGAGATAACGCATATCCATGTACATATAAATGCATAATAAACGAGGTAGTTGTTTAAAGATATACTACATTTTATGTGTTTCTATATCTATTATATTGCTAGTAAATATTATTCAAACACAGTCAACAAGATGTGACAATATGACAAAAAGGTTTGTATATAGAAAAGACAGATCCAGACACACCTTTGATATAATCTAGTCTAGTGTCCTATTACAGTATGAAAGCGAAAAGAGATTAGATCGTTTCGATTAGTGGTTAAAACCAAAGGGGTCTGTAACAATTTCTACTTTCACTTTCACTTTGTGTTCGTCTATACTGTAATATATATACATAACAGTATACAAGTGAAAGTAGAAATTGTTACAGACCCCTTTGGTTAAAACGGTTGTCGAAAAATCAACGAGGAATGCGTACAGTATAAGCATTGATAAATTAAGAAAATGGTCGTTGTGTTAGATAAGATTTTTTATGAGATTAAAGGCAGGTGTTTGTTAAAGATTGTTAAAAAACGTAATTTAAAATTATATTCCATGTATTATCTTATAATTCATATAACCATGATTTAAATGTTGTGATATGTATCTATTTATCTGTATGTGATATTCTAATAATCTGTTATACACTTGTTGACATTTACCATTGTACTTATTTTATAGTCGGTTGTAGTTTAGATGTTTGTTATGCTGTGATCTCCAATACTTTCAGCCATTATTTCTCGTTGTGAGTTTCACGGCACCACATGGACCTCTTGATGTTCCAGAAAAATACAGCAAGCCTTATGTTGACGCATCTGGAAACGCTACCAATGAACAGAAATATGCTGGTATGTAAGATGTCAATAAAGGAGATTATTAAATTTAATATTATTTACAAACGCGATTCCTTCCCTCTTTTCTGACTAAGGGAATATCAGTCTTTCATATGTAGATCAAGCATACTTAGAAACAATTTTCAGAAAACCCTTAATTATGTGTAAGTAATGTTTGAAACCGTTACACTTTGAGCTGAGCATTAAGTAAGTTTCTCTCTTAATCTCAGATAAAGTGTATAGATAGTTCCTACATTTATAATATTTATCTCCCTTGTTCTTAATCATCAGCCACAATAGGCAAAACTGATAAGGACTTATAGGAGTAATTTCCAAATAGATGATAATTGAGAAAATACCAATAGAATTAGCACGTGACAACCACTTTTCTTCAACTTCCTAAGCCATGTGCCCACATGAGTATAACGAATATGTTATTTTTATATGTCTGATTGTATTTTTCCATCATTTACATTATATACCTTATTAACTCTAAGGAAATTTGCCTATCAATATGGCCGACTATTCAGAACAAGGGAGGTCAATTTTGTTAATGTGGGAACTATCTATAAAATAGAAGAAAAAAACATTCGATGAGATTGCTTTGGTATTGCATTGCACATTCTGATCTCTATACTGGAACTGATGAAAGTAAAGGTTGAGTCCTGGGCCCGGAATTATAACGGATAGTTAGTCTCAGAACAAAAATCACAATATTAGTGACTTTTTTGAATACTGATAGTGGCTCATATTGAGTGTGAAAAGGGATCTTATGTCAAAAATGAGCGCTGAACATTCTTTTTTGTATATTTTGTATTCTTATAATTACCATAATATCCCCCCAAAAAGAATATTCAACACTCATTTGGCATTTTCATGTATTTCTACACTCAAATATTCAGTATCAGACCAATACGAGTTAAGTTTGTCATTTGAGTGCTGAGTGAAAGTGTCCGTTATAACCCGGGCCAAGAAACTGCATTCACTTACATTTTAAGACTGAAACTCAAACTTGGACTTTAAAATTTGCAATCATCATACTTACTGTCTTTTTGTTTCATTATATCTTAACAAATGAAATTGTGTCTAATAACTGTCCTTACCCAATGTACAATTTGCTTAAATTTTAATTTATGTTGGTACAACATCATCTAGGAGCAACAAGCAAAATTTGATATTTATTAAGTCTAAATCTTAGTTTCAGTTTTATTATATTAATGGATAAGGTCCATGAAAGTTGCTGATTGCTGCTTAATGGAAAATCAGTGTTCATGTGTCGGTACGTTAACAATTTTTGGGACAGCTACAGTAGAAGAATTAATAAAGTTCAACATTGGCCCGGATTTGGGAAGCGTGGATATCTAGACAGGATCAATAGTATTTTAAACAAACTTATATGCTGTATTTTCATGTCAGGAATGATATCTTGCATTGATGAAGCTGTCGGTAATATCACAGACGCATTTAAGAGAAAGGGACTGTGGAATGACACTCTGATGATATACACCTCAGGTATATTTTATACGCCCGTTCATACTCTCCTTTAGCATCGGGAGCTTATTCCGATACCTTCATATTCTAAATGCAAAACATCAATGTGTTGGCAGGACTAGATTGCAAGGGTGTGTCGGAAGTGGAGCAGTCCGTTAAGCCCGGAAGCATGCCGACGTCGTGATCGCGACAAAATTTAATGAAATGTCCGCTGATTGACTTATTCGATAAACTCGTGATTTCGCAACAATTTGTTTTCACCGACTTCGATAAAACACGAGGTACTCGGTTGTTTTGTATGAAACAACACAATACTTTCACAGATGTCCAGCTCGTTACATCTTGATGACATTAATGATCATGAAACATTTCCTAACAAGCCTCGTTTTATCACTCTGAAACAGCCAATTTTAAATCGATAATGCTATAAAGCACTCTAGGACATACAATTAGAATACAGTAAAATCTCAATAATAAAACCACCCTTGGGAAGTTCTCTCCTTATCGAGGTGGTCTTAATATTGAGGTTGTTAAGAGCATAATTGTGAAAATAGACTTGAGAATAGTGTTTTTAATTTTGAGGTTGGATTTTACTGTATATTAATTTTGAATACATGTATATTACAGACAACGGAGGAAAACAAAAAATTCGTAACGTAATTATCCACTTCGCGGACAAAAATCTAATTTATATGAAGGAGGAATCAAGGTACCTGGCTTTGTACATAGTGTCTTGTTAAATGACAGCGTAAAGGGAACAATCTCAAAGGAACTACTGCACGTGACGGACTGGTTTCCTACCCTAGCTAGTCTGGGTCAAGCGAATGTAGACAACACGAAAGATCTATATGGTTATGATGTTCGGGAAACAATTTTGTAAGTGAAACTATATTTGTATATTGATATTAGTCAAGAAATATCCTCTTGTTCATGTTATTTTCTTTGGTGCCCCTTTCGGCCTACTGTTGCCAGCTATCTTGACTTGTCCTGTGGGGTATTTCATCCATTAAACTCCCTTCCTTTTATTAATTATCCTTAGTTGTCTCTTATGGTAGGTCAGGCCATTCCTTGCGCCCCTATTCCCTTGCGTACAATTTACCCTTGTACCTCCTCAAATGCCTGATGTTTTATGAATTGTGGTTTTCCCGGAGGTCTGTTTGCGGAGGCATTGTCTTATGTATGTGGCGTTCCGTGTAGCAACTTATTCTGTCTTCAGTTATGATTGGTATCTTGATATAATTTCAGTATTTCCGTACTGTGTTTAAGTGGGTAAGTGGTTATAGTGGTTGGCACTATCAGACAATTGTTCGTGTTAAGGTATCTGGTATGAACATTTATCACGATGCTTATCTAGTTAACCAGATAATTATCTAGTCAATTAAGTAGTTAACTGGTGGCAGAAATATGCCACCATAGTAATGACTAGGTTTTATCTTCATTTTTGGACGGTACCGCTCAGGTACCGTCTATAGTAGTGGCAATTTTGAGAGGCATACAACAATTGGTTCCCGTTTTCAAAACGCAAAACAGACTGAAGGCCGGGAAAACGTCAAATTCATACACATTGACCCAATTACTAAGTATCAAAAGTAGTTCCAAAGTTTACCAAGGTTGTAACATCACAAACGTTTCAATAAAATGAAATATTGAAAAGGTGACCTGCTAAAGTGGTTTGTGAAATAATTAGCTGTTTCTGTGGAGTTCATGAGGAGTTCAGATGGGTTTAAAGCAATATATTAATACACACTGCGTGACCCAAATGCTATCAGACTGGTACCCATCCATACTGAAATTCACTGAAATTTCCGACCATTTTACGAAATCTGTTTTCAATAACTGAAACACACTTCTAATATAACATATGGAATGCATATTATTTATTTCCTGTTATAATATTAAATAATAGGTTGATTTAAAAGTACCGACAACAATCTGTGTAAACATTGCATAAATTACGTAAAACATAGACGATAAGCCGAGACCATATTAATCAGTCGTTATCAAGACGTTTCGACCGGGGTGAAACTGTCAGGGGTCGAAGTGTCAATTGTTTTGTTTTGGGGTCGAACAGTCTATGAGCCAATCAGCCAATCAGCGGAAGTGTACTATTTTGGATTACGCATAACCGGTAAAGGGTCATCTAGGCCCACTTACAGTCACGGCCCGGTCCGACTCGGCCCACTTTTGAAGTGCAATGAATAGGCAAAGTTGTTTACACATTCCGGTCCGACTCGGCCCATATATACAGGCATAATAAATTCTATAAAATTTGCCTTTATATTGTCATTTGTCGCGTCTGCATGTCTATCATGTTTAAAATTTTGGCACTTAATTATAATCATGATATCTAATCAGTGTTTGTGGGTATCCTGTTGTATAGTTTCTATTACCCTTTTCAGCTTCATACTGATATCATAATATACATTTTTTTTTCGCTCGCCCGAATAAAAGAGTTTGAAAAAAATATATTTAATTTTTTTTTCGCTCGCCCCATTTTGGGGGAAAAATCGGTAGAACAAAAAAATTTGGTGTGGCCCTACAACAAGATAACACCTATAGCAAGCTAGTGATATCATAACTTTATGCCCAGGTATACTGATTTTACTAGTTAGTGCTGATATAATTTAATATGTCATTTTTTAATTAAATATTCACGGACATTACATAAAGGGTCTGATATCTTTATTTTTAATTGTGACAAATATTTCACTTGTTTTACAATTATAAGGTGCTACCAATATTACTGACCATTTTTCTTTATTTCGGTTTGTAAATCTAGCATTCTAGGACAAGTCAATTTGAAGATCTCTTGGAAAAAATGTTTTCTATTTTTCAATATTTTTTTATTCTTTTTCGCATTTCTGTCTTATGTTTTGGTTTTGTTTCATTTTCCATGCAAACCATTTTACATACTTTGATATCATAAAACTGTCTAGTTACAAAACGGAAACTTGTATGCAACAAGTTGCCAGCATTGCTACAGAGACGTGTGGTACCGTCCCACAGCACTTTTGTATACATGTGTATATGCAGAAACAGAAGCGATTCTTATTTTATTTGCAGTTATGAAACGGGACAAAAATGCTTTAGATAATGTATATTTTCGGGTAACAATTAGACATCGTACGTAATTTGTAGATCTTGCAGAATCAAGTAACACATTACAGCTATTTATTTCGTTAGATACTGCATTTAATGAGCCACTATCATTGTAGATTTCATTTACAGAAATGGCCAAAAAAGCCCTCGGAATGAGATTTTACATGATATACATATAAAAAAGATGCGTGAGGGTGATCCATTGTTTAATGATACATTTGATACACGTATAACAGCATCCCTCCGTGTAGGCGACTGGAAAATATTGACCGGATATCCAGGTATGCCAACAATTTTATCATTTATGTTTTATTTCGAACTATTCAAATATATATGAAGACATACGAGCTGCTTATGTTTACTCTGTCATGTCATACATGTTTGTTTGTTGCTTCTGTTCTGGCTACTTACAGCAATATGTAACATGATACACTCGGTGCAGCACATGGCATTATATGACAATACATGTACTATAAACTATGTGCAGCACATCTTGGCATATGACAATACAATACACTATGTGCATCACATGATGGCATATGACAATACAATTTACTCGGTGCAGCACATCTTGGCATATGACAATACAATACACTCGGTGCAGCACATGACATCATATGACAATACCATACACTCGGTGCAGCACATGACATTATATGACAATATTATAAACTATGTGCAGCACATCTTGGCATATGACAATACAATACACTATGTGCAGCACATGATGGCATATGACAATACAATACATTCGGTGCAGTACATTATGGCATATGACAGTACAATACACACTGTGCATCACATGATGGCATATGACAATACAATTTACTCGGTGCAGCACATCTTGGCTTATGATAATACAATACACTCTGTGCAGCACATGACATCATATGACAATACAATACACTCGGTGCAGCACATGATGTCATATGACAATACAATACACTCTGTGCATCACATGACATCATATGACAATACAATACACTATGTGCAGCACATGATGACTTAAGACAATATATCAAACCAGGTGCAGCACATGATGTCATAAGACAATACATCACACCCGGTGCGATGTATCACATAATCACGGAGCAGCACATGATGGCATTTATATACATCACATCATCGCGGAGCAGAACATGATGGCATATAACAATGTATCACTACATCACGGAGCAGCACATGCTGACATTTAAAAATCCATCACACCATCACGGAGCAGCACATGCTGACATTTAAAAATCCATCACAACATCACGGAGCAGCACATGCTGACATTTAAAAATGTATCACTACATCACGAAGCAGCACATGCTGACATTTAAAAATCCATCACAACATCACGGAGCAGCACATGATGACATTTAACAATGTATCACCACATCACGAAGCAGCACATGATGACATTTAACAATGTATCACTACATCACGAAGCAGCACATGATGACATTTAACAATGTATCACTACATCACGGAGCAGCACATGATGACATTTAACAATGTATCACCACATCACGGAGCAGCACATGATGACATTTAACAATGTATCACATAATCACGGAGCAGCATATGATGACATATGACAATATATCACTCCAACACGGTACAGTACGCGATGACATATTACAATTTATTATACATCACGTGACTTTGCCCTGTTAAATTTCCATATTTACTCGTTATGAGACATTCCGTACTATTACCTGACAGTACGTTTTTTCACCGGGTAGTATAATATCACATGGCTGAAAATAGACAATTCTGGTTTCTCAAGTTCATGATGGCTGACGCATATTGAAATACGTTGTAAATCAGTTACTTCCTGCGCTTGCAACTATTCCAAACGACAAAATAACGACAAATGTAAACAAACGGTTTGTAGTGTTGCAATTGTTTCATTTATATTTCGTTCGATATAATACACTAGATATCAGATGGCTTCCCGGTGTGACAGTACATATATATAAATACTATTACCCTCGTGTTGACAATATATCCATACCAGATGGCATCCTGTGTGACATTACATATATGTACAAAGCATCAACTCAGCGCAGAACAGTAAAGCATACCACAATAGAACTTTAAACGCAATTCATTACAGAGTGACCTAGCATGGGCCAATACAACACGCACAGAGAAACACAGAACAGCATAGCAAATAATTTTCATAATACAATATGTACATGTACTATGTTTAACACCTCAACATAACAGGCAGTAAACATTCGATAAAACCCCAGTTTGTATTTTTATTCAGTTCTTTTAGTCATATTCACGACACTCTCTTTGGTCAAAGGTACAGGAAAACCTCAATAATAAGACCATCTTTGGTACACTTGAAATTGGTCTTATTATTGAGGTGGTCTTAATATTGAGGTTGAATAAAAAGCAAAATGGGGAAAATTGACTTGAAAATTGTGTTCTTAATTTTGAGTTGGTCTTATAATTGAGGTGATCTGTAAGTGAGGTTTTACTGTAAAACTAAGTTTGGAAACTAGTTTCAAATTGTTTCTGAGTACAGTCTGAGAATTGACTTTGCTGCCGTGAAATGCAGTTGGTTACCTAAGGTTCAGGCAACGATGTATGCAATGTACATGTACTAACCATTGTTAAGCATTATGAATCGAGAACGAAAATACATTAGAGATCCTGTGAAATGTAAATTATCTCAAACTACAATGAACATTTGTCTCTTTCACAGACAGTATGATTAAACAAAATTGTTAATATGTTATTACTGTTGTTTTCAGGGCCCTATCCAAAGTCTAACAAGACGGGAAATCGGGAGCACTTGCAGCTTTACAACATTCATAATGACCCCCGTGAGAATCATGATCTTTCATTATCTCGTCTTGATATAGTTAAGTCAATGTTAGACAGATTAGAGTTCCATAGAAAAACTGCATTACCTAGCTTGAAGTACGAACTGGACAAGCGTGCTTCGCCTAAGTATCATAATGGCTTTTGGGGACCATGGATGTGAATGTAGTGTTTTGGTGGTACATACGCGTCTGGAAGCAAGTCTTGAAGACGTTATTTTGGAAAGCAGTTCGTACATTCTGTCTGATATGTGTGATTGTCAGCAATCTGTCAGATGCTGGTTATGTCAGATGGACTGACTAATGATAAGAGTACTGAGTACTACAATGTTTATTGTCTTCAACGGCACTAATAAACAAAATACAACATTCTGCATGTACATGTGTGTAAGTAGATCGAGTAGAATTGAAATGTCACATATGCAGGATTCGTTAAACTAATGAACCGATTCAACAAACAACTATCGTTAATATTCTGGCAGACAACCCAGATAGCTTAAAGTTGGACCAACACAAACCGCCAATATTGGGTCAATGTCATTCTTGCTAATTGGAACACGTGTACTTTTATCTGAACAAACTGGAGAAGAACCAACACATAAAATGAATCTGATCAGTGCCTCAAATTGTTTGTACACGCGTTACGTGATAGCCATATCTGCGCATAGATGATAATTACAATCAGAGCTTCATATTGAAAATGTCATAACCATCCAGAATGCGTGTCAATTAATTTTAAGTGTCGTCTCGAACGTTTTTGAAAGAGTTACACATCATCAGGTTGAATAGTATTTGATTAAAGATGAGTTGATTACTTTATAAGACGTCTCGGTAAAGTAATTGTATCACCTTTTATGTATACCAATACACCATGTCCCCGTTTACATTTTATCTCCCTCAAGTCAAAAATGAAATTTGATATTTTACTAGCTGGATGATTAATATCAGTCAAAAGGAAAGTCTCTACTCAACCGAGAATATTACTTATAGTTTAAGCCCAGTATAATAAACTTGTATTTCATCTAAATCCCCGTTGAGTGCCCCGAATGCAGTTAGTTCTCCCCCTTTGTTTAAATTGTTTATGTAGTACCATTGCGCATGCTCATAATGTTCATGTATGGAGGCTTCCTTCTTTCACGTACTTCTCTTCTTGGCTTTAAATAAAAGTAGAAAAACACATTTATATTTGTGTTCCCCTGTCAATGCAGTTCATTTATGTCACAGTAAAGACTCAAACACAAGTGTGGATTGGAAATGTCTGACATCTAACCAATGTCAGACGTTTTATTGATATATAACAAAATGAAATAAACACACAGCAAAGTTGTACATGTGACATGAAGTTGGACACAGCAAGTATTTATTGAACAAACAACAATAGTGAACCAACGTAAGAAGGCGGGTGGTGAGGTGGAACCGAGGAAAAAATAAAATAAAAAAGTGAAAAACTTCTCTGAGCTTTATTGCGTCTTGTTAATTCAAAGCAGGCTGGAAAAATGACAGCAAAGGTATGGAAGTGATCAAAAGATAAAAGGTAAAAGTCCAAAGACTAAAAATTAAGCAGAGTAGCCACTACCTGCCTCCTTAGCTAATAAGTATACATAATAATGTTGCACTTATAAATTGTGGTTTTATATTTGTGTTTGCAGTTCATTTATATCACAGTAAAGACATTTTGTTCGTCTCATTAATTAAGAGCATTTGCAGTTCAACATCTTTTACTTGAAAATGATATTCCTTCCCCCAGGCCATGTTGCCTCCTCGCTAAAGTATCATTTGTCGTCCTTTGTGGTCGGCCAGACCATTCATTGCACCCCTATTACCATACCTGTGTACCCTTGCACCGCCTCAGTGCCTTATGTTTTGTAGACTAGTTTTGCCGGGGGTCTGTAGGTGATACCTTGTCTTGTTAATGAGGCGTTCCTGTAACAGCTTAAAGTCTCTCTTTGTTTATAGTCAAGTCGTCACAATAATACAACATGGTGTTAGAAGTTGGTGTATAACGTTATTTGGATTTGTGAATGTATTCAACCTCGAATTACAATGTACATGTATGACCGCGGAAGTGTCTCATCCACTACGGAGGTCGGATCCACAACCTTCGGACCGGGTGTCCGGTGTTTTCTCCCCAGACCACCTTGCCACCCTGCTTTACCATCGACTTAATATATAAACAGTTTATATTTTCTGAAATGTCACTTAATCACAGTGGAACGGAAAGGATTTAAATGAACCACGCAAAGAGAGATAAATAAACTTTATGAACAAAAGACAGTCAAAAGTTAAAGGGAAATACAGTCAATTGAAGAACCTGAAAAGTCACAAAATACGAGGTGTGTCCAAAAAGTTCGTGGACACCTTCGATTTTAAGAAAAATAACGCGGATAACAAAAAGATAAATATATCACTTTATTCACTAACCATTTGTAATACATTATTCAAAATACTGTGCAGTTACATGAAACAGTAAAAAATAATGCAATATTCACAATTGCCAATGTAGGATATGCGGCGCACGTCGCCATGTCACATTGACGTTAACGTCACAATTCACTGATAACTTTTCAAAATAGATGCCTCCGTGTTAAAAGTTTAGAGAAGTTTAGGGACCAAGCGAGCGCCCCCTTTGTTCAGACTTTGACGTTAACTTTCTTCGGCCTACCCGACCTGGTATCGTCCATCTTGGATAACCGCCCGCATGAAACATGTTGATGTCACTTATATACAAGGGAAACTGAGGAATATCCTGTTTGAAATGACGTCTCTACATTAATGACGCATATGTTAAAATCATAACTTCGGCGCTCCTTATCGCTTCATAAAAATCGTGTTACTATAGGTGTTAAGAAAACAACAATTACTTAAATATCTGGACTGCGCCGGTCGGTCAAACATATAGGCTTGAAAATGTGCATAATTAGTTTATTTCATAATGTTTTTTAATTAAATCGTGCAAATTCACGGGGATTAAGTCAAGAAAGATATTAAGCTTTGTTACCATGATATATTGACGTTGACATTATAAACATCAAAGGTGTCCACGAACTGTTTGGACACACCTCGTATGTCCTCTCCCTAGGCTAGCAGCAGCATTATTTTTGAAGACCCACGATCAACTAGAATATCTAAATGTATACCATTTTCGGGTACATACCTTCACCTTTAACAGCCATTTGTAGCATTATCAGTTGCCTACCCTAACTATGTTTAGTCATTTATGGCATCGTCGGGTACCTACCCTCACCTCGTACAGTCATTTATGACATTGTGCGGTATCTACTCACACCTTGTATTTATATATAGCATTGTCGGGTACCTAAACTCGCCTTGTAAAGCATTCACTAGTATGGCATTGGCGGGTACCTACCCTAGCATTTTACCGGCTTGTATATTATTGTAGAGAAGCTGTGTACAAGTATCATGCTTGAACGAAATTTCGTAAGAAACGTTAAACGGAATATATATGTTGATGTAATTAAAGTTGGAAGTCAAAAAACACAAATGGGTTGCCTTACGAAATCACAGCAACATAATATTTACACCATCATATAAAGTGATAGGTTTGATCTCGACGTAAGGGTGTGGACGAATTGATTTTACAAACATGTCATTTATTCCGCTGAAAACGATGCCGTGTTTTTCACTGAAACAAAAAACTAATCTAATTCATATACTGACCGTGTTAATTAACCGGGCATGTTGCACAGCCATAATGCCAACGATCTGTGAAATCTGCAGTGGATGACAACAAATGCGCATCTTCATACAATTAGCACATTATATTGGAAATTCTTGACCCAATCCGCTGTAAAAAGCATCAATTGAGCTATAGAAAATGTATTTTGCCTGCTACTGACATATGATAGTTCAAAATTAGTGGGAAAAGAGCGACAAAGAATCTTGTGGGAAAGTGCTACATGATAAAGGAAGAAGATAAGACCCTACCAGACCGGAAAATGTCAATATGTGAAATAAGTTATGTAGTCTATGGGTAATCACACAACATTTTTAGGATATTTGGTCCTGTAGGGATGCCATATAGCCCATAGTTGAAAATTAAACCTGTACAACTGCTGTGTCTCGGTCGGAAGAGACCTGGTAGTGGTCCTGAGCTTGTAGGACTTGGGGAACGTGCGGACCTATGACCCGTGGGCAGTCAGTACAATGGGAGCTTCTGTGTCTCGGTCAGATGAGACCTGCTAGTGCCCCCAAGCTTGTAGGACTTGGGGAACGTGCTGAACTTCGGCCCGTAGGCAGTCAGTACAATGTGAGCTTCTGTGTCTCGGTCAGATGAGACCTGCTAGTGGTCCCAAGCTTGTAGGATTCGGGGAATGTGCTGACCTTCGGCCCGTGGTCAGTCTGTACAATGAGAGCTTCTGTGCCTCGGTCAGATGAGACCTGCTAGTGGGCACTAGCTTGCAGGACTTTGGGAATGTGCTGACCTTTGGCCCGTGGTCAGTCTGTACAATGGGAGCTTCTGTGCCTCGGTCAGATGAGACCTGCTAGTAGTCCCAAGCTTGTAGGACTTGGGGAATGTGCTGACCTTCGGCCCGTGGGCAGTCTGTACAATGGAAGCTTCTGTGCCTCGGCCAGATGAGACCTGCTAGTTGTTCCAAGCTTGTAGGACTTGTGGAATGTGCTGACCTTCGGCCTGTGGGCAGTATGTACAATGGGAGCTTCTGCGTCTCAGTCAGGTGAGACCTAGTGGTCCAAAGCTTGTAGTTCGGCCCGTGGGCAATCTGTACAATGGGAGCGTCTGTGCCTCAATCAGATGAGACCTAGTGGTCCCAAGCTTGTAGGACTTGGGGAACATACAGACCTACGGTCTCTGGACAGTCTGTACAATGGGAGCTTCATGTGATTGAGGCATCAGGTTTGATTATGTCCGACAACTCTAAATTTGACAGATCATGTTATATTGGCCCGCTCTTTAAAAGTTCTCTTTGGCATTATGTGCAACAAATAATTTATTATTGATATGTTGTGGTGTGTGGTTAGCTCAGTCGGTAGAGTGCCATACTAGTGTTTTGGGGTCCTGCTTTTGAGCCCTATATCGAGCGCACTTTTCACCCTTGATTTACTACAGATACCTGAAATATATAAATAATTTATATATCAATAACATGAAGTGACATGGAAATTGTCTGGATAAAATAAAAAGTGCGACCGTTGAGCTTCTTGTGTGCGCCACACCGTCTCATCATGTTGAACAGTTATGTTAATTAAATTGAAAATCTCCCAAGAAATGAGTGTGATATTCTGGGCCGATTTTTATGTTTGACCACTACTTGTGACCTTGACCTTTGAGCTACGGACATGTGTTTTGTGAACAAGGCACCATTTCATCATGGATAACATGTGTACCGATTGATTTGAAAATCCCCTCATAAATGACAGTGAACTAGTATTCCGGAATTACCCATTTTTGTAGAAACGTCAAGTTTGATTGATTTCATACCAGCAGGATAAAATACAGACACTAATAAGTAATACAATGTCCTTTATATGTAAAATTATAATTATGGAAAATTGATAAATAACTTCAAACTATGTGGTTTAACGTTTATTTCCATGCAGTTTGAGATGTATGTACAAACACATGAAATACAAATGCAAGTAATAAAATCATGTTACAGTCTGACAATGACATTATCATTACTAAACATATAAGGATTAGTCAATGTCATACAATTTCACATCGATAGCAAGCTCTATTACAGTGATAATTGTCATAGCCTTGTTGTTTCCAAATTTTCAGACAATTGTTGAAATTTTATCTGACATATTTATTACTAATCATGAAAATAGTTATGACAATATTGTGATCAGAATTTTACAAGAAAAAATCAATGAACAATTATATGTTAAATATGGAAGATCTTAATGTGATATAATTTCATTCCAGTAACTTTTTCTAAAATCATATGAGAATGTCTCCGATATATTTGCGACAAGTAGACATGTGACTAGAAAAAAGAAATGGTAATGATAATTTACATGAAAACCGTCCAAGTGTTGTTTAAATAAGACTTGGAATCATAGTCATATTTTCAATACGACGAAATCAACGAAGTTTTCTTCGTCCGCAATATTTTCATTCAAATCAAACGCTGTTCCAATACAATACATACTTTCGGTTACTCCTAAATGAAATACCAATGAGACATCATTTACAAATGGTGCTTAGTGTTTCTCTACAGTCAATAAAGCCAATGAATGAAAGTTGCATCTTAAAATGATAAATTACTTACCTAATTAGAATATACATTTTAAGATTTTTTTTACAAATACAAAATGTATACAAAATATTCAATTCAACCTGTGATTTCATTTCATGCTTTTTGGTTCTTTTTATGAAATTTATCATTTAATTATATTTTGAACTGCGTTTAAAACGTGTTCTCAAAATATTAAATTCAAGCTGTGATTTCATTTCATGCTTTTTGGTTCTTTTCATGAAATTATAATTGCATTATATTTTGAACTGCGTATGTTTAAAAAAAATGAGAATGACAGCAAAAAACTAGTTCAGTATGGTTAAAGAATTAGATTGCAAAAATAATTTGTTCTTGTGAACACAAGATTTCAATTTAGATCATATAAATGTTTCGTCTGATGTACACTAGATAAAATTATCAAACAGATATTGAAACGCTAAATATAATGAGCATCATATCTAGAAAATTTCATGGCCCTTGATACAAAAGTTAAAATAATATACTATGCGGATAAATTCAAATGGCGCAGTAATACGTACAGTATGGGTTTAACATATTTATGTTGATCTCCATTTTTTACTATGAATATGTGAATTTATTTGATATTCTATACTCAGTACATTTAAAACCGCACACTTTTTTACCAGCCATATTTCTTTAATTTTCATTTTATTTTTACTTTTGAAATTCATTTTTTATGAATACACTTGTCAATGTTCATGGAATTTAGCATCCATGGTGCGTATACATGCAATACTATCGTGTCAAGTTCTTTTTTGTATCCTTAAAGTCAGTCAGTCAAAATTTAGAAATTACACACTGTGCGTTATTAAATGTACTCAGTATATTTTATTTTTTAAAAGAAAAAAGTGAATCATTGAATAAATATTGCTTTGTATAATTTCTCATATGAATCAGGAATGGCCATATGTGTGATTGACAGGCCCTTTGTGCCACAATGTAAAAGCATTTATTTGCCATTCAGGCAATTAATTTGGTTTAAGCAGTCAGTGGACAAACATGAATATGTTGTGTCAGAAGTTTTGCTCAGTACGAGTACATGTACATATCCAAAGTTTGCGCTGATGAATAAGGAAAAATAAATTACTTTCCAAGAAATATGTTTCACAGTTTGCTGGTTAAAATCAATACACAACACAAATGATGAAGATAGTTCCTCATTATTTTTGTTTTCTGAACACTTTTAAAGTGTTTAGTACTATACAGGCATATACTGCATTCATATGACAGGACAATGGTGATATCACACTATATTTATATGCACCGTTTAACTTTCCGTATAAATAAGTATGAAATATGTACTAGTCTTGTTCCACGGAGGTAGTTTGAATTCCACATGATAGTAAAACAACGCTTTCTTGTTATGAAAAAGGAAATGAACAAACAAACTGTATTACCACATACCGGTACCTGAAAGTAAAGGCAATTTAACACAAGTTTATGGTCGTATTGATACATATCATATGCAACACAAATTGAAGTATATACTGTTGCAACGTAACCGACATAAATATTGAACATTGACAATATCTGAAAAATACATATTGTCCACAGTAAATCAGCATTTAGCCTTTCTCACTCAACTAGTTAGTTGTATGATTTAATGTTTATATTAGCAGTACAATCAGTAACGAGTCAACATAAATGACACATTATTCTGGATAATCTACACATTATTCCTGTACATTACAGTAAAACCTTAATAATATATCACCCTTGGAAACTGGTCTTAATAATGAGGTTAAACTAAATAGTGGAACAGTCAAAATGGACTTGAAAAGTGTGGTATTAATTTTATGGTGGTCTTATTATTGAGGTGGTCTTTAAGGGAGGTTTTAATATATTTTCATTAGTCAATTTCGCCATTTTTTCTACATGACATTACAGAAGTATGACTGGTTATGAGATAAACTATCTGACATTGTTTATTTTCCATCCAGGGGTTCGAATATGACATTGAAGTCTTAAAATTTATATGAAACTATTAAAGTATTGTTAGAGTCATAGACAGTCGCAATGTAAACAAATAAGTAATTATAAATATATTGCAAAAAATCATGATACATCACCTAGATTAGCAACATGTCATACCATTGCTATAACAGTTGACGTTTGATGTACATGCCTGACAATAGGCTTATTATTCCACAGAACTGCAATACAATGAGTCATCCGAAATGTATTGTCATCCGAACACTAGCAATCAAACAACATTTAAGAAGTGTCTCCAGAAGACGAAGGTCCATTAGTTTTAGAATCCCAAACGGTTCAAATAACATTTGGAACAGTTCTGTAGCCGGAACTTATTCAATTTGTCCGCTATCCATAGAATGATTGGACTCACATATTCTCGAAACTAACGGACGCCAACTCGCCAATGTCACAATGACATGTTTGGCTAAATGCCGCACTAACACGAAAAAATCCGGACAATAAAGGACGAATAAGACAAGCTAACAAGGAATTTGGTATAAATTGCTTAATAATTACGTCTGTGGATCGCTATCAGCTTTATTGTGGTAATAATTCACGAAAGAGACGTCTGCTATGGCGCCATTTTTCTTTCCCGAAAATTTCCTTAATTATTCCCTTAAAAGTTAAGGTAGCATATTAGGTGCCTTAACTTTTAAGGAGAAAATCGACAAACTTAAGAGAAGAGGAGTTTTATGAATAACACTTAAGGATTTTACAATATATAAGGAAAATTCTATCAAATCTAAGGAAAATTTATAAAACTATGGGATATTTTCTCCTTATGAGATTTATTAATACGGGCCCTGGAATATTCTTGAAAAATGGCAACATTAAACTCCTAACACAATCCCATACAACATTGTTCTACTGAGGAAAGAGTGTAATCAAAATGATTCTGGGAAAGTCGCCATTTCATTAGGTATGATGGATAACTTACGATCAGTTCTGTTTTATCGAAAAGTGTGCTTTGTTCATAAGTAATTATGACAAACATGTAGTTGTGAGTATTTCTTGTATTTCCAGCAAGAGGGAAAGCATAGTAACAAGACAGAACAAGCAGCCATTACTTTCAAAGATATTGGAGAGGTTACCAAGGGAGACAACTCTACATTACTGCATTATGGAATAAATTTGAACAGGTAAGAGTGATTGCTGTTACATCCATTCAGGTATATGTATGTCTTTGTCCATGCAATATGGTTTGGTTTATAACTAAAGCTCTCTACAACAAAATACGAAATTCCGCGTTTACCCTGGTGCTGGAAAACTCTATTTGACCCCCTCTCCTGTGTAGGATGCGTCTCGTGCTGAAGACGTCACATAATGATCTGTCTTGTATGACAGGCCTGTAAATGAGTTGATTGTTTCTATAAACTGTTCTCCCTCAAAATTGATTAAATGCCTCAGTTATATGACTGTGACGAGTAATCTGTCAGACTGCCTAGGATTCCCCTGACTGGATTCCTTCATGGAGAACTTGTTCATTTTTTGTTATTTGGGATTTTTAGAACTTATTCCATGCAGACAAACACTGCTGTATGGTGTTGTTGAGATGCTGGCAGATCACACTGCTGTATGGTGATGTTGAGATGCTGGCAGATCACACTGCTGTATGGTGATGTTGAGATGCTGGCAGATCACACTGCTGTATGGTGTTGTTGAGATGCTGGCAGATCACACTGCTGTATGGTGTTGTTGAGATGCTGGCAGATCACACTGCTGTATGGTGATGTTGAGATGCTGGCAGATCACACTGATGTATGGTGTTGTTGAGATGCTGGCAGATCACACTGCTGTATGGTGTTGTTGAGATGCTGGCAGATCACACTGCTGTATGGTGTTGTTGAGATGTTGGCATATATCACATTTATGTGAAAATAATTATGAAAAGAGTTAACAAATAATGATGATGATGATGTTAAGAAAGATTGCAATAAAGACACTGATGACTATATGTATTGTAATGATGCTAACTGTACAAAGTAATGATGCAATTAACAGCTAAAATAATGAGATACCCGGACAGCGTTCTCACATTGATTTCAATAAATGAGTTCCGACAAAAGAAATCGTAAGTCCTACTGTGTAAAGTTTTTACAACGAACAGTTTGTTCTCGGAATGAAAATAGGAGTTATGTAACCTTGTTCATAAAAATTATGCGACTGGAAATACATAATTCCCACATCTACAATATTTACCTTCCTTGTTCTTAACTGTCGGCAAAAATGATAAGCCCTTATAGGAGTAATTTCCAAATATGTGATAATTGAGAAAATACCAAGATAATTTGCATGTGAACCACTTTTTTTCAACTTACTGAGCCAAATGCCCACATGAGCATAATGAATAAGTTATTTTTTATATATCACATTAGTTTATCATCGTTTACATTATATTCCTCATAAACTTTAAGGAAATTTGCCTATCAAAATGGTCGACAGTTAAGAACAAGGGAGATAATATGGTAGATGTGAGAACTATGTATTTATAGTCGCGTATTAATTTCTAATATGTGACGCATCGTGAGACTTTTAGGTCAAATGCGGTAAATGAACCGCGACTTTTCACGTGTTTATTTTTTCTAATTACCATTATTTTATTCACTTCAGTCTAAGCTACCGGCCACTGACTGATATATATCTGTATTTAAAGATACGTTTCTAACTATCCTTTCATTATTCTGTTCTGTTTTGTGGTTTCCCAATTCTAACTATAGACTAAATCAGTATGCAAATGAACCTAGGTGACCCGCGATATTGTTTGTTTGTTGAAAAATGATTGCAGACGCGCACTGGACTTGACGTCAGATTATTGTCTCCTCCGGATGAAATATACAAGAGGTAAGTGATGTGTATGTTATCATACTAATGAGAAAGTAAAATGTGCTGTTGTAAGAAATTATTGTGTAATTTGTTGTCAATTTAGACGATGATTTATAAGTGAAATACTTGACTACCACTCTATCCCAACATATGCCCAGCATGGTTTTCTGAAAAGGAGATCATGTGAGACCCAACTTCTACTCACAACCCAGGACCTAGCCAGCGCAATTGACAACAAGGGTCAGACGGATGTCATCCTGTTGGACTTTTCCAAGGCTTTCGATAAAGTTCCCCACCAACGCCTCCTTTCCAAGCTACATCACTATGGAATACGCAACAACACTCACAGTTGGATCAGCAGTTTCCTAGAGGGCCGCAGTCAACAAGTAAACCTTGATGGATGAACATCTAACCAAGCACCAGTCCATTCCGGGGTCCCACAGGGTAGCGTCCTAGTTCCACTGCTGTTCCTTCTTTATATCAACAACCTTCCTAACTACATCCACTCTGAATCAACAGCAAGACTCTTTGCCCATGCTCTCCAAAAAGATCTCGACGGCCTCCAAAGATGGGAGAAGGACTGGCTCATGGAATTTCATCCCCAGAAATGCCAGGTTCTACATGTATCTAAGACAAGAAAGCTTATCATGCATCCTTACAACATCCATGGACACATCCTTGAAGAAGTCGATTCAGTCAAATATTTAGGCATCAACATACACAAAGAGTTAAACTGGAACCAACATATCAACTCGGTCACCAAGAAAGCTAACAACACCCGATCCTTCCTCCAACGAAATATTCAACAATGCCCCAGGAAATCTAAAGAGCTCTGCTACAAAACCCTGGTGAGACCTCTGATGGAGCATGCCACAGTCATCTGGGATCCTTTCACAGACGCTAACATTCGGAAACTAGAAATGGTGCAGCGTAGGTCAGCAAGAATGGTACTCTCTGACTACAGAAAAACCGGTAGCGTCTCACCCATGTTGCAACCACTCCAGTGGCCGATCCTCCAGGAGCGCAGGGTACAGGCAAAGGTCACGATGATGTACCGTATAGTGTATAAGCTTGTAGACGTCCCATCAATTCAGGGCGGCGACAGTAAATTGTCCGATCAATACCTTTAGAAGTATTTGTCCAATCATCAACAGATTTGGTCAGAATGTGTATGAGCATAATAGCTCGGACATGTTCGATAACCAGCCATAGCGCTCGAGTCACTCAGAAGTTATCGACCTCTTATTATAGAAATTACCTTAAAGATTTCTTATATAATCCTTTTTATACGCCCGTTTGAAAAATTGGACGTATTATGGGAACACCCGTGGCGGGCGGGTGGTGGGCGGCTGGCGGCGGGCAGCGTCCACATGTTGTCCGCTCTCTTAGTCAAAGAGTTTTCATCCGATCTTTACCAAACTTGGTGAAAATGTTTGTGGGCATAACATCTCGGCCAAGTTCAATAACCAGCAACTCAAGAACCCCTTGACCTATCATCCTCAGACTTGGTCCGCACAATTATCTTGGGTAGCAGAGCATCCTTATTTATTTTGGGGTCACGGGCTCAAAGGTCAGGGTCACACAGGGGTCAATTGTTCTCAAACGGTTTCCGATCAATAACTCAAGAACCCCTTGACCTATCATCCTCACACATTCAGTTTTGGTAGCTGGTAGAGGAAATCGAATAGAAGAACCAATCTGATCAGCACCTCAAATTGTTTTCAGTATTAGAAATGTTTGTACACGAATAGCGTTGACGGTCATATCTGCGCATAGTTGATTATTACAGCAAGAGCTTTATATCTAAGAAACATGATGTGTGTGTGTCAATACATTTTAAGTGTCGTCTCAAAAGTATTTGAAAGAGTTATAACCTTATGATAAATACAGCATCAGGTTGAGAAGTACTGATAAGTATAAGTATATTGATATTAAAGTCGATTTATTTTAGACGTCCAGTAAAATAATATTTTATCCTCCGTCATTTTCCAATATTAGTAGACACATTTAATTATATATCAAAATGTTCCGTTTCTCTTTTTCATTTTTGTCTGTTTGCTTTTGATTAATAAGAAATTTCACTTTACTTTGATATTTATTTTTAGATTATTTTAACGTTCTTTGTTGTGCACACTTTCGTTTGCATTTGAGTTTATACAACACCCCAGTTAACACTTTTCATGAAGTGTTTGGTTCCATTTGAAATCCTTAAGTAATGGGTCGTCATTTTTTTTATATTTTATCCTAGCTTATTATTCCACAGCTGATGTTGATGATGATGATGCTGAGTATGGCGATGATGGTGACTGACGATGATGATTGACATGTCATTTATCAATGCACTAAATGTGTATACCAAGGAATGTTCATATTTATCGTATAATTTCTAGCAAGTCATCGACCAATAGCGGACAAAAACAACCTCCGCGTAGAAATGTGACTGGTTACGAGCATAACGCAAAGGGAAGTAACTGCTGCGAGGAGGTTGGGACGGGAACTTAGTTGTCGGTCGAGTTATTGCTCAAGTAAATGGTACAATAGCCCTTAAATCACATACTCGAGATTCGTTATGTAGATAGTAATTTACATGACAAATCAGCTTCATACCAGTGTAGTGGTGTGGGATGTCCGCTTAGCTAAGGTGTTGAAGCTTCTTGCAAGGTTTGAGAAAGTATCGGATTGGGCATTCCCCATACTTTAATGTGGCATTGTATTACGACATGGTTGAGCTTCAAAAAACGGTTTCAAAACGTTAACACAACATTATTTGAAATTGTCTTTTTCCATATTGAAAACGTTAACATGAATCACCATCGAAAGGATTCAACGGCCGACAACACCACGGTCAAAGATGTCCATTGCACTACTGAAATCAAAGCACTGCGAGTTCAGATGGGACCGGTTTCATTTTACGAATTATTGAAGTAATTTGCGAGGATTGCTTCCAAATGAAAATAGTAAAAGTATCAGGTGTTTTTCAAAATTGTTGTATCATAAATATACTCTATCGTTTAACGATATCCACATTTTTAATTCTTCTTGACTGCTCGAACAGTCACTTTTAAAGTATGTTTACGTACAACAACGCGGCGGCTCCTATCTGGTCTTAGGCCATACGAAATTGAATCTATGGTTAGGGTCCTCGGGCGGGTAGGTTTTCGATTGTCCGAAAGAACAAGAGGACCAAAATATAACAAAGTGAATCTATGGATATTTCATGAAAGCAGCTGGCAACCATTCGAATCAATGGTTTATACGGCCGTGGTATTATGTTAATGCATGGGAGATAACTGATATTGTCTTATGTATGTCATGTTAAACTTAGTATAATAATTATCTGAGTTACTCTGTGTTAGAGGTTAGTACTGGAATAAAAGAGCATGTGACATTCAATGGTGTGTGTTCTGTTCTGCTTTATATCTAACACATCAGCTACAAGCCGGGACATTATTACACTAGTTTCCAATGATGAACAAATTGGATTAACTTATAAGTACATGTAGGATGTCTGGAAATACCGAAATGCACAGAAATACACCAAAATACACCAAAATACACCAAAATACAAATTAAAGATATCTGTATAAACAGCTGTTTACATTTCACTATAAAATCTGGGACCCATACTTACATTGATTCAAGATAAAATGAACTAAATTACATCATTTTGGTGTGTTTCGGTATTTCCATACACCGGTACAAGTATATTTATTTGTAAATTGAAAAACGCGAAATTTCACGCCGCGAATTTCATTTTAATGAGCTCGAACAACACGGGGCCATCATTATAATATGTTATATCATTGGAAATAATACATTCACTAAATGTGTAAAAAGATATTTGAAATAACTTTAGTAATAGTGAAAAACATTTTTTTGAAAAGAGCGGAACTTTCCGGCCAAACATACGATGGTGTATCATTAAACGCAGTTGATAACTTTAACTATCTTGGAGTAGTATTTGGCTAGAATGGACGATTTATTTATAACATACAGACGACGGTTGGGAAATCGTTAATAGCAATGAATGTGCTTTTTTATAATACAAAAACACTTTAATTTTACACCCAAGACTATGCTTAGTCTGTGTGACTCATTTGTGGTATCAATACTATTCTGCGGTAATCTGGGGTAATAATGAATGTAAAGAAATTGAGAAATCATTTAAACTTTTTGTAAACGTATTTTAAATGTGAAACAATCAACCAGTAACTCTGGAGTCTATGGAGAATTGGGACGCTTTCCACTTTATATCGGTAGACTTGTCAGAATAGTTAAGGATTGGCGTAAAAAATCAATAGTAATAATTGTGTTGTATTAAAGCCGTATTTGATTATGTTAAAGATGCACAAAATGGTAAAACCAATTTGGCAACTAAGGTTAGAGATATCCTATACTCATATGGTTTTTGGTATGAGAGGGAGAATCCCTGTCGTGTTAATTGCAAATGTTTTGTTTTATTATTTAAACAACGATTGATTGACAATTTTTTCAGAGTTTGGAGGCATGGGACTGCTATTAATAAGGTACTTATAGCATGTTAACATTAGAAAAGCGAACAAGAATATGAGCCATACCTGAACTAAACTATATTATTGAAAATAAACTGTATAGACAATTATTTACAAAATTTAGAATATAAGTATGCCCATTAATTAAAGATTGAAAGTGGCAGATATAGATAGATAGATTTATTTCAGCATAAGATACATATATACATGGTAATTAAGACAAATATGTTTCATTTATAATATAATCTTCAATCCAAAGCCTTTTACTTTTGGGACAGAAAAAGATCCATTTTCTCTAAACCTAGTTTTATGAGAATGAATAGTATCTGTGAGGACAAAATTCTCTCCCATATAATCAGGGGCTAAACCATTTTTTATTTTAAAAACATGACAAAAGGTTATTTGTTCCACTCTCTTATTCACTTGTAACCAGTTTAGGAATTTAAAATGTTCATTTTCAATATGTGATCTTTGTTCTAAGTTCAGGACAAAACGTATTAACTTGTTCTGTGTTATTTGGAGTTTATCTTTCCATATTTTGGCTATACCATGATACCAGAAACAACAGGAGTAATCAAAATGACACTGAATAAGGGCCATAACCAAAAGCTTTTTAGTATGTTGTTAGATAAAAACGTTTCCTATAAAGAAATTTTAACCTAGTATTAGCTTTCTTTATAACAGAACGGGCCATGGGCTCACAAGATAAGTTTTGATCTAAAGTAGCACCTAGATATTTGACTGATGAAGTTTGTTCTATGAAAGTGCCATTTCAATTTATATTTAAAATGGGATCTGATCTTAACTTGGGCTTTGAACCAAACAATATAGGCTCTGTTTTACCCAAGTGTAAAGACAATTTGTTATCAACTAACCACTGACTAACTAATTCAAGATCATCTGATAACTCCTTTTCAATAATTGACTTATGACCTGCAACAAGTATACCAGAATCATCTGCATAAAGTAAAAGTTTGTTTTTGACAATCGCAGACATATCATTTACATAAATCAAAAATAGCAGTGGGCTTAAAATAGATCCTTGAGGAACACCACATGTAATATTGGAAGATGATGAAAAAATACCGTCAACACCCACAAGCTGTTGTCTATTTGATAAATATGATGTAAACCATCTGATAATATCGTGATCAAATCCTAACGCTTCCATTTTCATGAGAAGAATGGAGTGGTCAACAGTATCAAATGCTTTTTGGAGATCGAGAAGAACCATGCCCACAAAATTACCCTTATCCATTTGAAACCTTATAAAATCAGTAAGGTGTATAAGACAGGTATCTGTTGAATAACCACTTCTGAAACCAGACTGAAATTTATATAGTAAACTTTTTTCTTTAAGATACTGCTCCACCTGATCATACACAACCTTTTCAAATATCTTGGAAACAATACTAAGTATGGAAACAGGCCTATAATTTCCAACTTCAGTTTTATCACTCTTCTTGTAAAGGGGGATAACTCTTGCCGATTTCAAATCAACGGGAACAACACCTTGAATTAAAGATAAATTTATTATATGTGTAAGAGGGCACGCAATTATAGTAGCACTGTCCCTAACAAACCGGGGGGGAATACCATCTAAACCTGTAGCTTTTTTACACTTAAATTATTCAAATATTTTAAGACTCTATTCTCAGATATGAGAGAAAAAGAATAACAATTTGGTAAGACACCCTTAGCACTGTAAAGGGCAGATACAAAACTCTGTCCAAATTTATGAAAAGGTAATGGTAGTTTCTCCACAAGTTTAGAGGCCACAGTGGTATAAAACTGTGTAAAACACTGAAAATTTGCCTCAGATTTATATTTTTTATAGACATGAAAAGCTCTGTCACGCTCATTTATACTATGAAGAATATCAGCACTTATCCAGGGTTCTGTCCTTTGTTTTATTCTCATTTCTTTAACTGGGGCGATACTATTTATAGTTGATATAAAAATAGACTTGAAACAGTTCCAAGATTCAGATACATTGTTACTGGGGATAATAGAACTCCAGTCTGCAGATAACAATGGGGAAAATAGACTCGAAAGAAATGAACGCCTTTGTGAAGTGTGTTTTAATGTGGACATAGCAGACGAAAATCATTTTATTTTAATCTGTAATGAATATAAGCTTTTTAGAAAAGATACATAAATTCATATATTTATATAAGACAAGGTATGTTTACATTATGATGTGGTTATTCTTAATAATTAAGCGTGTTTCATAAACTATGCTATGAAAAATAGTAATAATTTACTTAAATCGAGCAATCATTATATCATTATATAATTATTAATAGTTTATGTATGATGTTTTATTTGATTTGTGATAATGCCACTCTCACACACATTATATTAATGTGAATCATTATCCATGTCCAACTTTTTGGCTCATCGCAAGATTCCCCAGATCTGATCCATATTGGCTCCATGCTATAACCGATTATATATACGCCACTTTAACGTCTCATGATCATTATCGTTCGCGTCTTAATTAGCACCCGCTGTGTTTAGCCAGCATAATGAAATTGCCCCGGGCTGTACTAATTTATCAGAATATATTATACATTCATGATACTTATATTGTAGCCTCTTTCGAAAAAATATATTGAATTATGCACCATAAGATTATGCCTTGTATTTTGTTTCGGCAGATCGTAGCTACTTAACTTTCCAGCATAGCAATGATACATTATTCTGTTTTCAACAGTAATTATAATGACACTGACCAATACAACTACTGATTTTGTCTGTTACATTTATAAACATGATCTTGTTTTAATTACGATGGAATGCAATTATTTATACCATCATCATATGTGCATTGGTGATAATATCTAATTGATGGTAAATATAAATTTATTTGTGATATTTTATGTACAAGTGTGTACGCCGGCCGATAAATATAACATTTAAGCCTGTAGTTTGAATAAAGTATTCTGTTCTGTTCTATGTAGTTTTACATTGTTTATATTCGGGTATTTGTTTAATATATTTGCAAACAAACATTCAATTAAAAAGCAGGTGTTGGGCAATATAATGGGATCCTGACTAGTCTATGATTTAGGAATAAAAATCTGGATGCATTAATTTTTAAATATTACCAGAGTCATAAATGCTAGTTTTATCATTTTTGCAAAAACATCTAGCTACGCTGTCTTACCTGAAGTGAAATTATGCATACGAAAAGTATTTAATGTATGAATGATATCTCTTTTCTCGAAAAACGAGATAAATTTTAAAAAAATAATATCAAACCTAGTGGTATTAAATTGATATTATATCAGTTATGCAGGCTGTTTGTCTAAATAATTGTAACATTTGTATTACAATAGTAATATCACATTTCACTTTTAAATATCAAGTTAAACAATATCATTATACAACAATATATTTATTGTAATCGAGTTATACTGTTTTAAATATTACACCTTTACATATTAAGAAGTCAATCTATAATTAACCACACCAATATTTTATTTCAAGGCTATTCTATAAAATGTCACATTTCCCCAAAAAATATTCCCTATAAAGAGCACTAATTGTTAAATAATAGCTTGTATAATCGCTGCATCCGGCTTGATCTCTTTAATCAGATGTCAAGTTCGCACCGTTTGTACAGAACATACGAAAAATTCCGGATACATTTTGGAGCGTACAAAGATTGAAATTTTATCGGACCGACTGTTAAACCCAACGCTATCGGTTTACCATAAGATGGTTGATTTAACGTCAGTTACAAGTCCTGTTATAGTGTGTTCCAGGATAAACACGAATTAGATTGGAGTAAATAACTTAAGTGTTAACAACAGTTGCTGAAAAATTAATTGAATTTCCTAGAGGAAGACGATGAGAATTCAACAAGGTAAGAACATAAACATTATTGGTCTGTTTTTTGTCATTAAAATAAATAAATAGTTGCCTACCCAACTTTCGTGTCACTGTAGTCCGACCAACTTCTTATGCATGTAGAATTGTAGAAGGAAAATATCTTTAAACCGTGTTTAATGAAAATCTGTTAAAGCTACATTTCGTGTGCAAACAAATATAAGAGATCAAACCTTTCACTTTATGATGTTGTAAATACTATGTTTCTGTAATTTCTTCTTCACTGTCTTTGTTGAGGTTTTTAAGATAATTTTTTAACATAGAAATTAGAAGGGACACAAACAATATCTCAGAATATAAATAATAATAATAATAGCTTTATTTTCAGAAGGTGAAAACAAAAGACAGTAATCTTTACATTAATACATATAAGACATAATTATAACAAATACAAAGCACGTCTTATTTCCATGCGGCCTTCCATAAATCATTATAAAAAAGGTTAAACTGGTGAGAGTTACAATTATTTATTAAAGTTATAATGAATTGATTATGTATGAAACATATTACATTCATGTAGAACTAATATTAACAATTATGACAACATGCTAAACATGATAAATATCTAAACTTGATTAAAAACATTAAAAGCAATATACAATACGACAGACACACAATTTTCACAAAAAGTCATACCCAACAATATCGCTTATCAGATAAATGCAGATCGATATCGATGGGGCTTTCGGTCAGCAGTCTGTCGGTAGTTTTCGTAAGTGATCGTAAATTTTCGGATGATCACCGATTGATAACTGGTATAACACATTAACATGTAGCCTCGGGCTATCTTAGATCTATGTATCCGATGAACGGTTAAAACATTATGTATAAATATCATAAAGAAATATCCTTTGGAGTTCGATTTTGTTGATGAAATGGGACCAATATATATGGGTCGTTCTCCAAGAAAACGGGGCTTAAATGACAAAATTTCGATTTCCAGGTTTTCATGGATGCTAGGTTCATATTTCAGAACACAGTATGAACGCAGAAAATCGTGAATCAACCATGACTTAGTGTTGGTATATTATATTATATATTGTATGCATGTATACAGGCCCGTAGCTTGAGGCAAAATTAAACCGAGGCAATGAAGGCGGGTCTGGGATTGTCCTCCTCCACGGGAATGCGTACAGAAGGACTAACCTGCGTCTTCTGGTTATTTAATGTACCAGTGAAGTGATTTATCAATTGCAATTTTGTTTTATTAAAATAGTATGAATCGAAAGCAATGGCAATTTTTGATGTCCCGGAGCGTCCTACAGCTGAAAAATGTCCAAATAGTCGATTGGCATGTTTTTGCGTGCAAACCAAACAAAGTGCTAATCCATTAAGACTATCGTCCTCCACGATTGCTTCGGAAATTTTAACAAAAGCAGCTGCCTCGGTGTGCCTCAGCATAGCTACGGACCTGGGGACCGGGTATATACAACTTTTTGTCCTCCGTTTACTGAAGAGTTACATTAAAAGGTACTTTATTATTGAACCAGTAACACCCATGCCTATAAAGACGATAATTTTCTTTAATCGTTGTTGCAGAACGATGATTGTCAAACTCATTTATATACTTAACTTACTCATAAAGAAAGAAATAAGTACCCATAACTGTAATTGGTATGTATCCGGGTTATTAAATTTAAATGAAATATAGGACCCTCTCGTCGATGATCCGTGACATTGTGATGTATCATGGAATGTCATAAAGCGGCTAATATATTTTATGTAAATAATGTATGCAAGAAGCCGTAAGGAATGACACATTTGAAGAAGAAGAATTTGATTTGTCTTTCATATAACAATTTATTCGTTGGTTATTAATTTGTTTTACTTGTTCTACAGAACTGATGTAAATTCCACTTCCGTTAGTTGTTTCCCCCATTTTTTATCGATTGCTTTAATTAATGATAAATATTTAAGAAAGTCACCATTTTCAATGGCATATACGTTCTGCATTTGATCAAAGGTTAAGAAATATTTAGTTAAGAAGTCAAAAAATGTTCGATGTATAAGCTTTCTTTTTCCAACCAATTTTTATGCATTTGTCTGCTTTATGTTTGCATTATTTCATATAGTTTCCTTAGGAAGGTTGCTTATAGAATGTTGCTTGATTGAGCACCAGGATGCAGAGAAATGTAAAATTAAATTCCAGTTTATCTGCATCTGTTTTATATGGTGGCATATTACTGCCACCAGTTAGCATGATAGCGTTCGCGAATTAATTCGTGTTAACCACTTAATTATTACGATAATTATCTAGCTATCTAGTTAATATTCGTGATAAAATTTCGGTAAGATAAATATCATACAACTAGAAACAGGCTTGAAAGTGCCCAGAACTGCCACCTCTTACCTTTTTATGATGTATTACACTAGATTTAAGTGGCAACACGAATCTTATCTAGTTGACCTCTTATTATGTTACTTAATAACTCAAATTCGCGAATTTCACTTAAGATTCGTGTTACCACTTATTTATAAATACGTTTATAAATCACTCTAAAACATCTGCAAATTAATGCATCCAGATTTTAGTCCTGAATCATGGAAGAATCCGGATCCGATCATAGTGCCCAAACCTGCTTTTTAATTGAATATTGTTTTTTTAAATGTATTAAACAGACACTTGACAATAAACCATGCAAACCTCCATAGAACAGAAAACTTTATTCAAACTACAGACTTAAGTGCTTATTTTCCGGCGTACACAATTGTACGTAACATATATTAAATAAATTTATGTTTACTATCAATTAGATACAATCATCAATACACAAATGATGAAGATATAAAATAATTGTACTCCATCTTAAAAAATAGAAGTTCATGTTTTTAAATGTAACCGATGAGACAAAACAAGTAGTTGTATCGGTCAGTGTCATTATAATTTCTGTTGAAAAGAGACAATTGTATGTTTTCGATACTAGAAATTTAGAAATACAATCGATATATTGTCGATATTTCTCTTTCGATATATCAAAATCGTCGATTTGCAAAAACAATTGAATGAATGACAGTCCTAGCTGATGTTTCCCTTGTTTCCTATTGTGTTGCTGGTAACAACTTAATCTTTACTTAACCATTAACCAAACAGCTGTATGAAAGGTTGGATTAAGGGTGCTCTCGAATAAATCCACTGTAATTCCCTGCGTAGAATTAATTGACATCAGCAATATGTATAGTTCATTCCTTAGCTTACGTCGAATGCTGGCACATGTAGTTCAGCATAAATGATTCGTTATAATTATTATTTCATCGAATGCCCCTACGTCTCATTCACGTCAAAAACTGAATATAATAATGAATAATGGTATAATTATTAAACAGCCAATACTGACATACAGTTACAAAATAAACAGTGCATAACCAAGTTAAAAAATGTATTTAGTAATCACAGTTGCTATGTATTACTTCACGCTTGAGAAACTATACCGCTACATCTACATAAGATACACAAGTAATATATGAGCTAAACACTTATAAAAGTTAAAAGTTATTAGTTTCCATGCAGTTGCTGAGACATGTTTTCGTTGTTTTCAATTTTCGAGCTATTTTGGTCGACGGGAAAGGATATAAGATGTCATAACACGTTATATTTCCCACAAGTAAAATTAGGGTCAATGGCAGTTTTCGACTGGCACTTTTCGTTGAATAACTTAGAACTGTTGAGCACGTTTTCCATTCGACAGGGTCGGCTTAATTTTAACGTTGAGTAACTTTAGTATACGTACTTAACGAATCGAATCCGCCGTTAAATCAGTCATGTGGTTAAATCAAAGTACTGAAAGTACTGACAGCCGGGCTAACTTGTTTGATTGAAGACGTAATTAAGACAAGATTTTTAATTCATATTAAACAGATATGGTTTTATTATTTTGAAACTTCATTAAGTGTTCAATAAAAAATAAATCGGTCCAGTGACTTTAGGTAAACAGGCAAAGAATTTTATATAATGTTATATGGACTTGAAGTCCCACCATAGATAACAAGACAAACTGAAAGCTGAACTAAATTGCGATCAACGAGATTTGATCTTTCTTCTGGATTTAAATTGTTCGCAAAGGCGGGATGTTTTAGCATTCATTGGTTTTATGCAAATACCTGGGACAATCATAAACTGATAAAGTACTACATAGTTTATTAGAAAGGATGTCGGGTAGAATATCTCATCATGTTGGTAGATGTGCTGTGCATGTTGTTATTTTGTAATAACGGTTGACAACAAACGGTCTAGATAGACAGGTGAGGTTTGAACACTTGTAAAATCGAGTAAACCCACCACATTTCGTGCCTGTACCAAGTCAGGCGATCTGGACCATGTGTTGTTCTTTGTTGCTTCTTAGTTTCCTTTAGCCAATGGTGGTACTTGTATTTATTTAACTACAATAACATGCCATGGACAAGTATGTTACACTTAGTTAAGTTTTGACATACTCGTGCAGCATAAGTTCAAGATCAACATACCGTATACTGGGTTAAAGATCAATTTACAGAACCAGTTACATAAGCATCTTACTGAAGTTTTCATGAAGTTTGAGTCACAGTGATATTTGATATGAAGTGATCAGAACATCGCTCATGTTGAAATGACAAGATGAACAGATATAATAATAACAATCCCGCTTCATAACTTTTATTCAGTGTTCAACATTTCAACATATGTACATTTCAAGTATTACCAGAAATTAACTATAATTGTCTTTTAAGAATATATGTCTCCCCAATATGTTGTTAAGAAGGAGAACTCATCTTCTTCCTTACATACACTTTCCACCTATTTAACATATTTATAATGCCATCTTTGAATTTGTATCAGACTCCAACCTGTACAACTATGCAGATGATAACACTCTTTCTTACAGTAGTACCTCCCATGAAGACCTTGTTTCAGTTCTTGAAAAGGACAGCTTAAGCCTAATTAACTTGTTCCATGACAACAAAAATGCATGCTAACCCTGAGAAATTCCAGGCAATATCTCTTGGAAAGAAGACCCATGACCTTAATATTAGTTTTAATTTTAATGATGTAAACATACACTGTGAACATGAAGTTGTTCTGCTTGGTGTGACCTTCGATTGTATGCTCAATTTTAACTCCCAGGTAACAAATATATGTAGAAAAGCATCAAGACAATTAAATGTAATGAAAAGGATAGGCCATAATTTAAATAGACTCTGTAAAATCACTATGTGTCAATCTTTCATACAATCCAACTTTAACTATTGCCCACTTACATGGCATTTTACCAGTGAAACTAACACTAAGAAAATGGAAAAAAATACAGGAAAGAGCATTGAGATTTATCTATGATGATTTTGTTTCAGACTATGACACTCTTCTCACCATGTCAGGTTTCCCATCCCTTAAAATAAGACGCTTGAGAATTATTGCCCAAGAACTTTTTAAAATCTTCAATAAAAGTGGACCAACTTATTTATATGATTTGGTTGATCTTAAACAACATTCTTATAACTTTAGGTATTCTAATACAGTTAAGCTACCCAAGCCAGGAACAACGAGGTATGGTATAACTCTTTCAAATTCTCAGCCGCAAAACTTTGGAATAACTTACCAAACCATTTTCGACAAATTTCATCCTTTAATTCTTTTAAATCCCTTCTAAATTATTGGAATGCAACAGACTGCTCCTGTCCGTCATGTGCAGTTACTTAAATGTGCATTCTGAGTTTTTTGGAAGAGCTTTATATGTTTATGGGTTATGTTTTTTATAGCTTTTTCATGTGCTTGCTTTGATGAAATTGTTTGTTCTGCTTTTGTTTTCTGTTTATGTGAAATGTGCTTGTTTACCATGTCCCTTTAGCTTTTATGTTCTTACTATGCTTTGTCGTGTATACCATGTCAGTACTGTTCTTGTGTTTGATATTATTATTATCTGTATACAACTATTATATATGTGAATTTCTGCTTTTAAGCTATACTGAACCACTCGCTTTTAAATTTGTTTACTTTAACAATGGATTTAGTTTCATGTTTATTACTTTCAAAAGAATCAATTGACAGCTGCTAAGATTATCAAACTAAAACTATCTGAATGGACAAAAAAACTTGACGCCTTTTTTGACGACAGTACATTCAGATTGTTTTTGCAATATTTTATTTTAGCTTAACATGCGACAGGATTGCAATAATTAATCTCACAATTTGTCTGTTGTTCAAGGCACAACAAAAATGTACATAATCTGATTATACAGTAGGAGAACCATGTGACATACTGTGATTAAGGTATTGGATGTTGTTGAAAGGGAAACTTCATTTCTGTAGGTGTTTGTAACACTGTCTGTTATGACTAGTCTCCATGTTGAAATGTTTCATTTACACATTTGCGCCATAAGGCCAACTTACATTTGTTTGTTGCATCTTCGAAATATATTGTCTTCATTTTGACATTCTCTGTACCTCACATACAGCTTCTTTCTTCAATAAAAGGTAAATTAATGAAATACTGCTATAAACTTTCCAATAGATAATAATGAATTTTGCCTTTCATCTCAAATAATGTTTTAAAACAGGAATTCAATTTGCTGTGTATCTGCATTAAAGTCATGTTTTGAGGAACACGAAAAATCGGTCAATGGATCACTACACCACAGCGACCTAACGTCATTTTCGTGTGAAGACATCAATTTGAAGTTGTCATGAGACAATTATCTTAATTTACATTCTCCATATATCTTCAGTGTTTTCCCTGAACCTTTAAAATTGAACGTCACTGCAATTTCATATCCGAGGGTCATTTCCAAATATTGAGGGTCATACAGGAATATGCTAAATCGATGTACTTACATTTTCGGAAAATCGCTGTAAGTTTCACAGAGTGCAACTTTTTCAACATTTACGCCTCTCAGCACAAGATACTTGTACGTCTTTGCTGTACGCAATTTCAAGTCTCGAAAACTGGGTCAAATTCGTTCCGATATTAAAAAACATAGGGTAAGTAATGTTCTAATGATCTTTAACAAACGCAATATTGGAGTTGAAGCTTACCATTTCTGTCTGAATCTCTTGTTTATCTCCTATCTTGGTGGATTTCAAACATTGCTGCTTACTGATTATCAAAAGTCTCATCTTCCTCCTCGCTGCTTTGTAATAGGCCCGAAAGCAGTACACCTGCCATATTGCATTAACCGGAAGTAAACAAACGCTGTTGAACACATTTCGACACGTTTCGACACGTTTCCATTCGACTGGAGCTACAACGTTGAGTACAATTTCTCTACTGCGCAGGTGGGCGGAGCTAAAAAATACTCAACGAGAAAGTGCCAGTCGAAAACTGCCAATGTCTGAAGGCAAAATGGCATTGGCAAGAGGTCATTGGTTGGATCAGTCCGTTCCCACCGTAACGGTTATGCTGTTAAACGCAATTGTTAGCGTGGCGTTCATGACGTCGTCTGTATACATGGATACGTCCGTCTTTCAGTGATTAGATATATTTTTTCAGCTGACTGCTTAGTCGTTTATTCAGCGTTGACGTCATCTTACCCACTTATTATAATATTACTCAGTCGACTATAATTGTCTAGGTGATATTTAAATTATTTCTGTAAAGTTTTCGTTTGCGTCTATTGTATTTCTTCCCATTGGTGGATTTTATTATTCTATTTCATTCTAAAGGTTGACTTTATTCATCCGCGGACTCATTTTCTTCTCCCTTGTCAAAGAGTTTGCCCTTTAATGTATCTCAATATTCTTTACGACAGATTCAAGCAAATCTTCTTTCATTTCAATTGATAACTCTTGATTTGGTTACTCTCTGACTTATCCGTCATCGTTGATTGCCAATCAAATTGTATCTGCCCTAGAAATTGTCAATTTTCTCTACCCCGTTCACATTCGAAAATTGTGTCTGTCTTAAGAAAACAGTGTAGACGTCGCAATTTGGCATGGACGTACATACATAATGGTCAAAATTATGTATTTACTAAATTTCAAAAAAGATATTTGATAGCAACAAAAAACATAACTAAACTAAATTTTGCGTTTAAAGGTTTTATGCACGAGTCCGCCTATGCTCAACATAATGCTAGAGGGAGCATATTCCACATACGGATCATTGAGGCATTTCTACAAGTAACATTTCTCAATGCTTCTTGTTTATTATGACGACATTAAATACATACATTAGCCCCCCCTCCCCCCCTGTTGTCCCCCAAAATTTTCCTTAGTTGGACTTTATGGTCGGGCAGACCATTCCTTGCGCCCATATTCCCATACATATCGCACCTCCTAAGTGTTTAATGTTTTGTAGGCTGTTGTTTTCCCGGGGGCCTGTGTGGGAAGGCATTGTTTTGTGTATGTGGTGTTCCCTTTAACAACGTAATCTCCCTGTCAACACCTAATCATTACATGTCCCTAGCTATTACTGTGACTTGGAGACCCAATAGATTCTACATGTCATTTTATCTGTCATTTTGTATGACTAATGTTTTCACGAAGAGGTTAACGTATAAAAGGGTCATAGCTTTTTAACAGCAAACATTTGAAATTTTGAGTTTTATATAGTAAAGATTGAATCAATAAGAGTTTCATTTGCCTTTAGAGATATGTTCATTAACATCCTCTACTTGAGACGCATGTACAGTAAAACCTCAATAATAAGACAACCCTTGGAAACCTTGAAAACATGTCTTAATATTGAGGTGGTTTTAATATCGAGGTTGAAAAAGAGCAAAACAGAGAAAACGGACTTGAAAATTGTGTTCTTAATTTCGAGGTAGTCTTTTTATTGAGGTGGACTTATTATTGAGGTGGTCTTTAAGTGAGGTTTTACTGTATTATGTTTTCTTAATAAATTATTGTTCAAATTCAATGAAATACCTCAGAGTCAGATACTAAAAATAAACAGAATGTACCCTTTATCAATAGTCATTGGGTACCATAAAATGCCATTGAATGTATTATATTGAATGAAACATGTATGCGTATTTATGCATAACTAAAATAACACTGTATAGTTAAATGATGCAAAAAATATGTTTGCAGCAATTGTATGGCAAGTCATTCAGATAGATACAAATGAAAGAAACAAAATAATTATTTGATTATTCACGATTGATTCTGTGTTACATTCATAACGAGGAAATGTTATCTGTTATTATCTGTCAATACGTATTTGATACAAACCATAGATTTCCGTTGTACCATTGCGCATGCTCACTCTGTTATGTTCCACATGTCATCATTATATTACCACTATAGTTCGATATTTCAATACTTCATCAAACATGTCAATATTTCAATGGCATATCATATTCATTTATCATTATGTTTAATTTTAGGATTATTTCTGGCTTTGCTTGTCTTCGCTACGATAATCCTGAGCTGCTTGATTTACTGGATAAGCGACGTTATACGTAAAGACATACAGCTTACTCATCAAGATACTGAAGATAAAACGAAGACGGTCGACCACGATGGATGGTCCGAACACAGTTCTGGTACAGGAAAAAGAAAACAACCACATGTTTTATTCATAATTACGGACGATCAAGGCTACAACACTGTTGGCTATAACGGAGTTACAAATATCAAAACACCAGTTATTGACAATCTAGCGAAAACGGGTTTAATCTTAGATAATTATTATGTTCAACCTCTCTGTACTCCAACACGTGGTCAACTTTTCTCTGGGAGACACCAAGTGAGTAAAACATACACATGCTACCTGTTAAATCGATTTAAGCCCCCAGTATTTTACTGACAGTTCCAAGGCTGTAAATCACTGTATGGCTGTTATTTCTTTTTGTGTTTTAAATGTATGTTAAATTTCCCTTTCCCCTGTGCAGTTCCTTCACTTTAAATAGTGTTTATGTTATTTTCTACCCAGTTTCGGCCTATTGTTGCTAGCTGTCTTTACTTGTCCTGTAATATTTTCCATCCATTAATCCCCCCTCCCAGATTGTCCTAGTCATCCCTTTGATCAACCAGGCCATTCCTTGCGCCCCTGTTTTCTTACGTATGTACCCATGAGCCTCCTCAAATGCCTCAAGTTTTATGGATTGTTGTTTTCCCGGAGGTCTGTGTGGAGAGGCATTGTCTTATGTATGCGGCGTTGCCTGTAGCAACTTATTCTCATTTGAATAGCAATTAAGAATAAGGTTAGCTAGGTATTTTCACTGACAGTTCCAAGGCTATAAATCGCTGTATGGTTATTAGACCTATTTCTGTTCATGTTTTAGATGTATTTTCTCATTTCGGATAATCCAAAACGACCGTCTGGTGATTCACATTTTCTATTAGGATGTAATCAGGAATACTGTCAAATATATTTCGCATGCACTACAATCAATTTATATAATTTAATTTCCACATAAATGACCCTATATTTTGTTTTATTGTATGTGATAACAATATATTGACTTATGTTTTGATTTAAAGGTGTTAGATAAAATGAAATAAGAAGGGATTCGACCGGGATGTAAGAACCGGTTCGAGGTATCTACTGTGTTCGAGTAAACAAAATTTGAGGTTTCAAAGTATTGTAATATCCATTATCGCATTGACGGATATAAAACGACAGATAATAAGTAAATTGAATATTTTTACTTCCAGATCCACACCGGCTTAACGACTGTCATTACTCCGGGAGTACGCACCGCGTTGCCACTTGATACCCCCACTATAGCAAACAAACTGAAAGAAGCGGGATATTCCACAAATTTAGTTGGTAAATGGCATCTGGGATATTACACTCAGGAACATTTACCTACACGGCGTGGATTTGATAGATTCTTTGGTATATAAATAATTAAGCTCTGAGACTTTGTCATACCAAAAAAGTAGAAAAAGTACAATACGTAACAACAAAACAGTAAAACCTCAATAATACAACCACCTTTGTTACCCTTGAAAAATGGTAAAAATGAAGTGAAAATTGAGTTCTTAATTTTGAGGCGGTCTTATTAGTGAAGTGGTACATTGAAACCAAACAACCTGCTCGGTTTAATTGATGTTCTATCACAGCTCCGAACTTTATGATAATGTGGTATTAGAACACTCACGTCGACGAAGCAGTTTCAGCTGCCATGATTTCTAACTTTTTACTCAATGTCTGTTTCAAGTCTTCTCTTCTCCAGTGTATATTTTTTATGGTCATTCCTTGCATCCCTATTCCAATACAAGTTTAACTTTGCACATCTTCGGTGCCTAATGTTTTGTAGTCTTGTGTTTCCCTAATGTATATTTTGGGAGACAATGTATTATGTATGTGGCATTCCCTGAGGCAGCTTAATCTCTCTTTGAAAGAATTTTCAACCAGGCATGTCTAATAATATACATGTATACTCAGTACATTTAAAAACGCACAGTGTAGGATTTCAGAAGTTTCATTGACTGACTTTTTAGGACACAAGAAACAAATTGACACGATATTGTATGTGTACGCAACAAGTTAGCCAAATTGCATGACAATCGACACGATATTGTATGTGTACGCAACAAGTTAGCCAAATTTCATGACAATCGACACGTATTGTATGTGTACGCAACAAGTTAGCCAAATTTCATGACAATCGACACGATATTGTATGTGTACGCAACAAGTTAGCCAAATTTCATGACAATCGACACGATATTGTATGTGTACGCAACAAGTTAGCTACATGTCATGACAATCGACACGATATTGTATGTGTACGCAACAAGTTAGCTACATGTCATGACAATCGATACGTATTTTCAAATAAAACTGAGTTACAAAAGTAATAAAATGGAATTTAAAGAAGTATGGTTGGTTAAAACATTTGCGTTTTTAAATGTACTGAGTATATTAATATAATGTTATTAATCAAGTAATTTCATATTGGCAATGTTAATTGGCCAAGGATTGAAATTAACTATACAAAATTGTACATTTTTATTAACACTAAATATTCAATTATGCACTAAATAGTAATGTTCAGCATTTTGCTGGTCCAACTTTAATAAGTAAACTTCAATAAACTGGAAGTTACATTTTATTCACAAAACGTCATTCTCGTATTGGCCCTGCTTTCTCAGCCAATCAAATGGCTTTAATTTCATGTTGGTCCTGATTTTCATAATGGCCCTGTTTCTCAGCCAATCAAATGGCTTTAATTTCATGTTGGTCCTGATTTTTATATTGGCCCTGCTTCTCGGCCAATTAAATGGCTTGATTTCGTTTCATATCAGCTGGGACAATTGTTCAATACTAAAGCCAATATTGAATAGTTGATTAATAAAATATGATATAAAATATAACGAAATGTTATCACTATGATACAAATTTTTAACCAGTGATATATTCTAATGCCATTTATGTTAATATTGACATGTAGAGGATCTTATATGAGTAGTCATTAGCCTATTAATTGAATTTCTCAAAACGGTAAATACGAGGCATTGCCGAGATTTATCGGTTTTAGACGACGAGTTTGATAAATTCAATAAAAATTAGCACGAATGTAAGATTCTATGGCATAACAGCAGAAACGGCTGATTTTCGCCAAAACATTACCTAAACCCCCTATACACAAGCAAAGTATAATGTGTGTAATTCGGTCTTTGGTAAACAAAAGCTGACGCATCGAAAAGTAGTTCCGAGATTTGTTTTCAATTTTCAGCCACAAGATACGAGCTCAAATGATTATATCACATATCATATTAAAATTAAAAAGACATTAGTTAGCAATTAAATAAAATGTGATACTTCTTACAATATAAATATTTAACAATACCGAACACAGTAGATTCCTCGAACCGGTTCTTACATCATTTGAGCGCGTCTACGTCACGCTTCTTTTGTTGTGACGTCACGCACTTCAGTGGTTATTTCACTAGTGAATTATCGAAAATAATACATGGGTGTTATTACCAATATACACCGTATGTTATATTATAAATATTATTTCTTTATGTAGGTGTACTGAATGGACATATCGGCCATTTTAATTACATCACTGCGTCATCTATTGGGAAAGGTTATGATCTATATGATGGCGAAAACCCAGCAAATTTGAAAAGCTATAGCGGCACATATTCAACAACATTGTTCGCAGACCAAGCAATTAAGATTATTAAAAAACACGATACCAGAAAGGTAAGATTTGTTATCGAGATGTGTTTTATGCTGATTGCTGCTTATTTTTAGCATCTTGTTAGTAACTTTAAGATTTGTCTGTTTGATACCAGTCTCTTGTTCTTAATAAATCTGCATAAGGGTTTAGCTTGTAATATTGCATATACTAGTGTTATTTAAAATTATTTTTTTAGTTTGTATAAGTTATTTCGTTTTTTTAAACATACATACATAACATATAAGAGATAAAACATATCCATGTACATAATATTATAAATGCTCAATGAACGTGGTAGATGTTTAAAGAAATACTAGATCTAATTTGTTTCTATATCTATTATATTGCAAACTAATATATTATTAAATGTGACAATATGACAAAAAAGTTTGTATGTAGAAAAGAAAAGAGAAAAGAGACTAGATCATTTAGATGTGTGGTTAAAACGGTTGTCGAAAAATCAACGAGGAATACTTACAGTATTTATAAGCATTGACAAATTTAGAAAATGTTCGTTGTATTAGATTATAATTTATTAGATTAAAGACAGGTGTTTATTAAAGATTGTTAAATAACGTAATTTAAAATTCTGTTCCGTGTATTATATTATAATTCATATAAACATGTTTAAATGTTGTGATATGTTTCTATTATCTATATGTGATATTCTGATCAGCTGTTATACACTTGTTGACATTAATCATTGTACTTATTTTATAGTCGGTAACATAACCTCTTACTGAGTTTATGTTTGTCAATGTAACTGTCTTGCCGTCTTGAAATGAATAATATATTATCTTATCTTACTATGGAAAGAATCGCAAACGCATTTTAAACACTGCGTCAAATTCTTTCCCATTTGGCTATAAGTTATAAATTAAAAGTAACGTTTTTGCAATTTCGGCAAATACGTTTCGAGGTAAGGAATATATAATAATTGTTTTAAAGATCTAGAGTTCAAAGCTATATTGCTAGTGTAAATCGTATTTCCTTTTTTTTACATAGAAACTGTAAAAAAGAATTTGAGAGGAAATATTCAAATTAATCAAATTAACTTGATACAGACTGCTGTGGTTACCAGGCGACGATTGTACACATAAAGTTGAAACAAATTATGTTTGTAAAGAAATAGAAATAGCTTGGTAACGCACTTAAGCCCTATACGAACGAGTAGTTTCGCATTCGAGAAAGAACCATCTAAAATGTAATGCAGTTTGTAATACTTCTGTCGTTGAACTTTGACATGCTATTGATACTTTGTTAGGGTTTTTGTGAGTTTAGATGTTTGTTATGCTATGATCTCCAATACTTTCAGCCATTATTTCTCGTAGTGAGTTTCACGGCACCACATGAACCCTTTGAAGTTCCAGAAAAATACAGCAAGCCTTATGTTGACGCATCTGGAAACGCTACCAAGGAACAGATATATGCTGGTATGTAAGATGTCAATAAAGGATATTATTAAATTTAATATTATTTACAAACGCGATTCCTTTCATCTTTTCTGACTAAGGGAATGTCAGTCATTCATATGTAGATCGAGCATTCTTAGAAACAATTTTCAGAAAATCCTAAATTATGTGTAAGTAATGTTTGAAACCGTTACACTTTGAGCTGAGCATTAAGTAGGTTTCTCTCTTAATCTCAGATAAAGTGTATAGATAGTTCCTACATTTATAATATGTATCTCCCTTGTTCTTAATCATCAGCCATTGTGATAGGCAAAACTGATAAGGACTTATAAGAGTAATTTCCAAATAGATGATAATTGAGAAAATACTAAGAGAATTAGCACGTCACAACCACTTCTTCTTCAACTTCCTAAGCCATGTGCCCACAAGAGTAAAACGAATATGTTATTTTTATATGTCTGATTGTATTTTTCCATCATTTACATTATATTCTTTATAAACTCTAAGCAAATTTGCCTACCAATATGGCCGACTATTCACAGCAAGGGAGGTCAATATTGTAAATGTGGTAAACTATCTATAAAATAGAAAAAAAAACATTCGGTAAGATTGCATTGGTATTGCATTGCACATTCTGATCTCTATGCTGGAACTGATGAAAGTACAGTTTGAGTCCTGGAACCGGGATAATATATGTTAACAAATGCAATTGTGTCTAATAACTGTTTTTACCACCAGAACCACATAAACATATTTTCACTGGCACAAACACGAATACGCCGTAGAAGATCACATGGCACTAGGATTAATGGAAATATTAAACGAAAAAGAAGACATGATATGACTATTCAGGAATTAAACAATATTCTAAAAAATTCAGGCAGACATACTATGCTAAGTAAAGCAGTAGTAGCCTCACTACCTGTTTCCTCCATTAAAAGACTGGATGAGGTTGCCGATGATATATTTACTAGATCACACTTTCTTTATGACAGAGCTACGTTAATTCAATCTTATACACGTCATTTCTTACGTCCTCATATAGATAATGAAAAAGAGCATGTGAGACATTTTTTTTAACTTTCTTTTATCAATAAAGGCATTGATTTTATTGATATACAAAGTGTATTAAGAAATAACACTGTTAAATCTTTAATTCCTTTGTACTTTAAAAAATTAGAACTACCTATTATTTCTTATAAATACAATAAACCTATACGCAATGCAGTATTTAACTACAACAATATTACTACTGATCTCAATATCTCTGATAACAATTCTGACCAATATGGAAGGAATTCTTGAGACTGTTCAAATTCTAAATATCTATATAAACCCGCAGGACATATAATCACAGGCAACCTTAAAATTATATCTGATAAAAGGGTTAGGAATTTAATTTCTAAGGGCCCCAAAAAAAGGTTCCCTAACAAGATAGATTTTTATAAATGTAAAGAACATATTATTGACTCTCTTAACAAGTATGCAAATACATGGTGTAAAAGGGAACATGCAGATATCAATGCCCTTACGTCCTGGAAGAATGAAATTATAAAAATCATGGATCTAAGAATTAAGTTTTATCAATCTAATCCTAATCTCCTACCTAAAGATCCGAAAGTGTCCTTCCGTATTTTCAAAAATAAAATTCAAGAATTATACAACTTGTGCCAGCTGATAAAGCTTCCAACAACACAGTCATTGTATGACGGTTTTATTATACGGAAGTCCTAAATAATGAACTTAACTGTACATCGTCTGCAGATGATATAATTGACAGACACAGCTCAGAATTGTCTACATTTAATGTAGAAGTGGCATACAAATGTAATAAGTTACCGACTATGTATTGGTTACCTAAACTACACAAAATACCATATAAATCTAGATTCATTGCTAATGCGAGCTTTACTACAACTACACAAATTTCGAAACTTCTCACTGGTTGTTTAACAGCTATTAAAGCTGAAGTTGTTAAATATTGCAATAAAACTTTTGAAAATTCCAGTATAAACCTTTACTGGGGCATAAACAATTCTACGGAAGTTTTAAATAAATTTCAATCTTTACATTTTAGAGCAACACGAATCTCTACCTATGATTTCTCCACTCTTTATACTTCACTTCCTCATGATTTAATTAAAACCAAACTTATACATTTAATTGAAAAAAACATTTGGTAGCAATCAACATGTATATTTGGCCAGCAATGATGAAAGGGCTTTTTTTACTTCAAATAATTACAAAAACTTTACCATCTGGACATGTGAGTACGTCTGTGAAGCTCTTATTTTTTTACTGAATAATATCTTTATTCAATTTAATAACTCAATGTACCAACAGGAAGTTGGTATTCCTATGGGTACTACTAACTGTGCTCCACTTATAGCCGACTTATTCTTATTTTGTTATGAGAGAGACTTTATGTTATCCTTATCCAAAGAAAATCAGATGGATGTAATTGAAGCTTTCAATAATACCTCCCGTTATTTAGACGATATTTTAAATATTGATAATGAGTTTTTCCCAACCATGATATATAATATATATCCAACAGAACTACACCTATCGAAAGCTAACACCTTGGATACACATGCCTCGTTTCTTAATTTGGACATTTCTATAGAAACTGGTATTATTACTACTAAAATATATGATAAACGAGATGATTATGACTTTGAGATTATAAACTTTCCCTGGCTTATTAGTGATATACCGAAAAATAACACATATGGCATATACATATCTCAACTTATTCGATTTATGAGGGGTAATATTAATCTAGAGGACTTTAATAAGCGTAACCTTCTACTAACAGGTAAACTGCTAAAACAAGGCTATCGTTATCATAAATTATGTAAGACGTTTCGTAAGTTTTGCCATAAATATACCGATATTAAGTTAAAATATGGCACTAGTGTAAAATCTATGTTAGAGAAAGGAATTACTAAACCCAAATTTTATGGAGATCTATTATATAAAATTCGCAAGATTCATAACAGTTGTTACTTTGATCAGTTATTTGTGAAATTAATTAACAAGTTCAAAAGGAAGGGTTATACTCCTGACATAATGAGAACAACTGCAGATAAGTTTTTAAGTAAATCAATACTTGATAGATTTTCACGCCTGTTTTTACTGCACGCCGGACACTAATGTTTTGAGACTAAATGAAGTTATATTTGTAAACCGTACTTGGTATGGCAGGATATGACTGATCACAAAGTCTCAGGGGATTATGTTCGGGACTTTGTAGGCATTGACTTTTGCTCTGGAACTAACATGATGTGTTCCATGGAGTATCTTAAAACTATCGACCAGCCCATTTGTGATTGTGTTGTGTCGTCTAATATATATTTTTTCGAATTTACGTTGGTGTTGTCCTTGTTTCTTGTTTTTTTGTGATGTTCTCTGTAACTACTTACTTAATTTTTTCTATTGTATATTTATCAGTTTTATAAGGCACAGTCTTGTGTAAGTAACGTTCCCTGTGGCCACATATTCTCTCTCCTTTATGACGTCATTAAAATTGTATGACGTCATAGATATTTTATTCAAGAAAACTTTTCTCTCTACAATGCAGTTTTATAACACATCTTAATATTCATTGGGTACAGACGTAATTTGTGTTTTCGTTTGATTAATAGACATATTTATTTTACTTTTGAATTCCCTATCACAAATATTTTAGAATTGTTTAATTATTAACTACATTATCGAACAGAGAGAATACGTAACTACGGGGAACGCCACATACACAAGACAATACCTCCCCACGCAGACCTCAGGAAAAACAACAATCCACAAAACATAACGCACCTAAGGAGGTCAAACGTTACACATATTAAGGAACAGAGGCACAAGGAACGGCCCAACAGACCATAAGGAATAATTAAGAGTATCAAAGTGGACAGTAAAAGGAGGGGAGGGGGGAATTAATGGATGGAAAAGCTCACGGGACAATTCAAGACAACTGGCCACAATAGGCCAACATTGGGCAGGAAACACTCTGAACACTGTATAAAGTGACAGAATTGCATAGGGGAAAGGGAAACATAAAACATTCATAACACAAACAGAAACAACAATCATATAGCGAATTACAGCCTTGGAACTGTCAGTAAAAAATACTGGGGGTTTAAATCGATTTAACAGCTAGCTAACCTCACACCTTATCGCTATATGGTCATTGATTTCCAACATATATACATAAATTGACTAAGTAGGCAGTAACTAATCATTAAAATAAACCAACCATCACGTACATTTCAACAGACATACAGTAACTAATCGAGCACGGAGGAACAAGCAGCCTTATACTGACCTTATTCCCCGTAACTAAAATAGTAACATCAGAATAGAAGTAACCTTAAAATGTCAAATCAAAGTGCAATTTAAAAAAAAAAAAAAAGTCAACTTGATAATGTGTTTACTAACAAAAATTCTTAGATATTATTGATAGGGAAATGGAATTTATAACTAAAAGAAATATGTTTAATAAGAAAATAAAACACAAAAACACGACTGCACCCAACGAATATTAAGAAAAGTTTACTTGGTAGAGTCAAATGACGTCATAAAATGTAATTCGTATTGTAGATAGAAGTTTTCTTGGTATGGTGACGTCATACAATTTTAATGACGTAATAAAAGATATAGTATACGCTGCTTAAGGAGACGTTATTTATACAAGACTGTGCCCTATAAACAGATAATATACAAGAGAAAAACAATTAAGTAAGTGGTTACAGAGAACATCACAAAACAGCAAGAAACAAGGACAACACTAATTTAAATTCAAAAAAATATGTATGTATAATACGACACAAAACATTCACAAATGGGCTGGTCGATAGTTTTAAGATACTGCATGGAACACTTCATGTTAATTCCAGAGCAAAAGTCAATGCCTACAAAGTCCCGAACATAATCCCCTAAGACATTGTGATCCGTAATATCCTGCCGTACCAAGTACGGTTTACAAATATAACTTCATTTAGTCTCAAAACATTAGTGTCCGGCGTGCAGTAAAAATAGGTGTGCAAATCTATCAAGTATTGATTTACTTAAAAATTTATCTGCAGTTGTTCTCATTATGTCAGGATTATAACCCTGCCTTTTGAACTTGTTAATTAATTTCACAAATAACTGATCAAAGTTACAACTGTTATGAATTTTGCGAATTTTATATAATAAATCGCCATAAAATTTAGGTTTAGTAATTCCTGTCTCTAACATAGATTTTGCACTAGTGCCATATTTTAAGTTAATGTCGGTATATTTATAGCAAAACTTACGAAACGTCTTACATAATTTATGATAACGATAGCCTTGCTTTAGCAGTTTACCTGTCAGTAGAAGGTTTCGCTTATTAAAGTCCTATAGATAAGTATTCGCCCGGAAATATCTAATTAATTGAGATAGGTATACGCCATATGTCGTATTTCTCGGTATATCACTAATAAGCCATGGAAAATTTATAATCTCAAAGTCATAATCATCTCGTTTATCATATATTTTAGTAGTAATAATACCAGTTTCTATAGAAATGTCCAAGTCAAGAAACGAGGCATGTGTATCCAAGATGTTAGCTTTCGATAGGTGTAGTTCTGTTGGATATATATTATATATCATGGTTGGGAAAAACTCATTATCAATATTTAAAATATCGTCTAAATAACGGGAGGTATTGTTGAAAGCTTCAATTACATCCATCTGATTTTCTTTGGATAAGGATAACATAAAGTCTCTTTCATAACAGAATAAGAATAAGTCTGCTATAAGTGGAGCACAGTTAGTTCCCATAGGAATACCAACTTCCTGTTGGTACATTGAGTTATCAAATTGAATAAATATATTATTCAGTAAAAAATTAAGAGCTTCACAGACATCCTCACATGTCCAGATGGTAAAGTTTTTGTAATTATTTGAAGTGAAAAAAGTCCTTTCATCATTGCTGGCCAAATATACATGTTGATTTCTACCAAATGTTTTTTTCAATTAAATGTGTAAGTTTTGTTTTAATTAAATCATGAGGAAGTGAAGTATAAAGAGTGGAGAAATCATAGGTAGAGATACGTGTTGCTCTATAATGTAATGATTGAAATTTATTCAAAACTTCTGTAGAATTTTTTATGCCCCAGTAAAGGTTTATATTGGAATTTTCAAAAGTTTTATTGCAATATTTAACAACTTCAGCTCTAATAGCTGTTAAACAACCAGTGAGAAGTTTCGAAATGTGTGTAGTAGTAGTGAAACTCGCATTAGCAATGAATCTAGATTTATATGGTATTTTGTGTAGCTTAGGTAACCAATACATAGTTGGTAACTTTTTACATTTATATGCGACTTCTACATTAAATTTAGACAATTCTGAGCTGTGCCTGTCAATTATATCCTCTGCAGACGATGTAATAGAACTATAAGCTGCAGTACATTTAAGTTCATTATTTAAGACTTCCGTATAATAAAACCGTCATACAATGACTGTGTTGTTAGAAGCTTTATCAGCTGGCACAAGTACAAATTTGTTGTATAATTCTTGAATTTTATTTTTGAAAATACGGAAGGACACTTTCGGATCTTTAGGTAGGAGATTAGGATTAGATTGATAAAACTTAATTCTTTGATCCATGATTTTTATAATTTCATTCTTCCAGGACGTAAGGGCATTCACATCTGCATGTTCCCTTTTACACCATTTATTTGCATAATTGTTAAGAGAGTCAATAATGTGTTCTTTACATTTATAAAAATCTATCTTATTAGGGTACCTATATTTTGGGCCCTTAGAAATTAAATTCCTAACCCTTTTATCAGATATAAGTTTAAGGTTGCCTGTGATTATATGTCCTGCCGGTTTATATAGATATTTAGAATTTGAACAGTCTCAAGAATTACTTCCATGTTGGCCAGAATTGTTATCAGAGATATTAAGATGAGTAGTAATTTTGTTATAGTTAAATACTGCATTGCGTATCGGTTTATTGTATTTATAAGAAATAATAGGTAGTTCTAAATTTTTAAAATACAAAGGAATTAAAGATTTGACTGTGTTATTTCTTAATACGCTTTGTATATCAATAAAATCAATGCCTTTATTGATAAAACATAGTTTGAAAAAATGTCTCACATGATCTTTTTCATTATCTATATGAGGACGTAAGAAATGACGTGTATAAGATTGAATTAAAGTAGCTGTGTCATAAAGAGAGTGTGATCTAGTAATTATATCATCAGCAACCTCATCCAGTTTTTTAATGGAGGAAATAGGTAGTGAGGCTAATTTGCTTAACATAGTATGTCTGCCTGAATTTTTTAGAATATTGTTTAATTCCTGAATAGTCATATAATGTCTTCTTTTTCGTTTAATATTTCCATTAACCCTAGTGCCATGTGATCTTCTACGGCGGGTTCGTGTTTGTGCCAGTGAAAATATGTCTATATTTAAATTTTGAGATATATTACCTAGTTCATAAATATTGTCATTCAGGCCCAGAGGATAGGGTGATTGTAACTTCTTAATCCATTCCAGCTCTATTAAATGACGTGTTCTATATCTTTGTGAAACTGTTTCTTTGTCTTTATAAATAATTTGTTCCAGTGGTTGAAATGTAACATAGTTAAGTGAGTGTCCAGAGATTTTAAAATGTCTATAAATAAAGTTCTTATATTTCTTATTATATCGTATTTTATATATATGTTCTCTTAAGCGTGTTTTTATTTGTCGGCCAGTCTGACCAACGTATTGTAAAACACAGTTAGGAAAAGTTCGAGTAAGTAAATAAACCATATCTTTACTAGTACATGTTATATCAGTTTTAATATTAACGTTAAAGGTTCTACCATTTACATTAGAAATAGTATTATTTTTACAAACTAAATACTTACAACATACACACCTCTTAGAACTGCACTTAGAGATAGTCGGGTAGGTCCTAAGTTTCTTAGTATATCCATAATTCATAGCACCATATTTCCCAAGTTGACCTTACTTTAAACTGCATCATTAATTTTAATTTTTAAACTGCATCATTAATTTTAAATTTTAGGGTTATTTTACATTCTTATGTTACTGGTTTAGTTACTGGGAGCAAGGTCAGACCGATGCTGCTTGTTCCTTCGTACTGGATTAGTTACAGTGTATGTTATTGTGTACGTGATGGTTGGTTGCTTTTAATGATTAGTTACTGCCTACTTAGTCAATTTATGTATATATGTTGGAAATCAAGGACCATATAGCGATTAAGGGTGATGTTAGCTAGCTGTTAAATCGATTTAAACACCCAGTATTTTTTGCTGACAGTTCCAAGGCTGTAATTGGCTATATGATTGTTGTTTCTGTTTATGTTATGAATGTGTTTTGTATTTCCCTTTCCCCTATGCAATTCTGTCACTTTATACAGTGTTCAGATTGTTTCCTGCCCATTTTTGGCCTATTAAGACCAGTTATCTTGACTTGTACTGTGATCTTTTCCATCCATTAATTCCCACATCCCCTTCCTTTACTGTCCACTTTGATTCTCCTAGTTATTCCTTGTGGTCTGCTGGGCCATTCCTTGCGCCTCAGTCCCTTAATATGTGTACCGTTTGACCTCCTTTAGTGCCTTATGTTTTGTGGATTGTTGTTTTTCCGGAGATCTGCGTGGGGAGGCATTGTCTTATGTATGTGGCTTTCCCTGTAGTTACGTATTCTCTCTCTTTTACACAATGTACAATTTGCTTAAATTTTAATTTATGTTGTTTCAACATCATCTAGGAGCAATTAGAAAATTTGACATTTATTAAGTCGGAAGTCTTAGTTTCAGTTTTAATATATTAATGGACAAGGTCCATGAAAGTTGCTGACTGCTGCTAAATGGAAAATCAGTGTTCATGTGTCGGTACGTTAACAATTTTTGGGACAGCTACAGTAGAAGAATTCAACATTGGACCGGATTCGGGAAGCGTGGATATCTAGACAGCATCAATAGTAATTTAAACAAACTTATATGCTGTATTTTCATGTCAGGAATGATATCTTGCATTGATGAAGCTGTCGGTAATATCACAGACGCATTTAAGAGAAAGGGACTGTGGAATGACACTCTGATGATATACACCTCAGGTATATTTTGTACGCCCGTTCTTACTCTCCTTTAGCATCGGGAGCTTATTCCGATACCTTCATATTCTAAATGCAAAATATCAATGTGTTAGCAGGACTAGATTGCAAGGGTGTGTCGGAAGTGGAGCAGTCCGTTAAGCCCGGAAGCATGCCGACGTCGTGATCGCGACCAAATTTAATGAAATGTCCGCTGCTTGACTTATTCGATAAACTCGTGATTTCGCAACAATTGTTTTTCACCGACTTCGATAAAACACAAGGTACTCGTTTGTTTTGTATGAAACAACACAATACTTTCACAGATGTCCAGCTCGTAACATCTTGATGACATTAATGATAATGATCATGAACAATTTCCTAACAAGCCTCGTTCTTATCACTCTGAAACAGCCAATTCTAAATCGATAATGCTATAAAGCTCTCTAGGACATAAAATTAGAATACAGTAAAATCTCAATAATAAAACCACCCTTGGGACCCTAGAAAAGTTGTCTTCTTATCGAGGTGGTCTTAATATTGAGGTTGCTAAGAGCAGAATGGTGAAAATATACTTGAGAATAGTGTTTTTAATTTTCAATACATGTATTTAACAGACAACGGAGGACATCAAAAAATTCGTAACGTAAATTATCCACTTCGCGGACAAAAATCTGATTTATATGAGGGAGGAATCAAGGTACCTGGCTTTGTACATAGTGTCTTGTTAAATGACAGCGTAAAGGGAACAATCTCAAAGGAACTACTGCACGTGACGGACTGGTTTCCTACCCTAGCTAGTCTGGGTCAAGCGAATGTGGACAACACGAAAGATCTATATGGTTATGATGTTCGGGAAACAATTTTGTAAGTGAAACTATATTTGTATATTGATATTAGTCAAGAAATATCCTCTTGTTCGCGTTATTTTCTTTGGTGCCCCTTTCGGCCTACTGTTGCCAGCTAACTTGACTTGTCCTGTGGAGTATTCCATCCATTAAACTCCCTTCCTTTTATTAATTATCCTGAGTTGTCTCTTATGTTCGGTCAGGCCATTCCTTGCGCTCCTATTCCCTTGCGTATAATTTAATCTTGTACACCCTAAAATTCCTGATGTTTTATGAATTGTTGTTTTCCCGGAGGTCTGTTTGCGGAGGCATTGTCTTATTTATGTGGCGTTCCGTGTAGAAACTTATTCTCTCTTCAGTTATGATTGGTAACGTGATATAATTTCAGTATTTCAGTACTGTGTTTAAGTGGGTAAGTGGTTATAGTGGTGGGCACTATCAGACAATTTTTCGTGTTAAGATATTTATCTTGTATGAAAATTTATCACGATACTTATCTAGTTAACCAGATAATTATCTAGTCAATAAAGTAGTTAACTGGTGGCAGAAATATGCCACCATAGTAATGACTAGGTTTTATCTTCATTTTTATACATGTGTATATGCAGAAACAGAAGCGATTCTTATTGTATTTGCAGTTATGAAACGGGACAAAAATGCTTTAGATAATGTATATTTTTGGGTAACAATTAGATATCCTACGTATTTTGTAAATCTTGCAGAATCAAGTAACGCATTACAGCTATTCATTTCGTTCAACAAATAGTGTATGTAACGTTGATCTATTTTTTATGTATTTTCGAATGGGTTATTTATGTGACCTTTGAGTGACCTTTGCCAAGAGTATTGGAGACGTCAGATTGTGTATTGCTGGGTTATATGCTCTTGACTCAGGGTAGCCTTTTTTCCATTGTTTTGAATTAAATTTGCTTTAATACTTAAAAAATGATTCCATGAGATAGCTCTCTTCTAGATTAATTCCAACAGTTTGAAAATCTCATACTGTCCTAAAATCTGGACATGGAACACCTGTAGAGGCGAGCTTCAAAGTTTTTGGTAAGATACTGCATTTAATGAGCCCACTATCATTTTAGTTTTCTTTTACAGAAATGGCCAAAAAAGCCCTCGGAATGAGATTTTACATGATGTAAATGTAAGAAAGATAAGTGAGGGTGATCCATTGTTTAATGATACATTTGATACACGTATAAGAGCATCCCTCCGTGTAGGCGACTGGAAAATATTGACCGGATATCCAGGTATGCCAACAATTTTATCATTTATGTTTTATTTCAAACTATTCAAACATATACGAAGACATACGAGCTGTTTATTTTTACTCTGTCATGTTATAATTGTATGTCTGTTCTGGCTATTTACTGCAATATGTAACACGTTATATCGAACAATGATTGTTTAGTATATAATATTTTTTTTATCTGCCAAAGTAGTGAACAATACAACCGAAGCAGAGCGTGCTATAACACACCACAACACAGAAAGCATGTATAGTACAGCACACAGCTACATCGTAAAGCAGTGCAATTTATCACAGAAAAACATCCTACTGAAGTTTAACACATGACATCATATGAAATTACAATACACTCGGTGCAGTACATGATGGCATATGACAATACAATACACTCGGTGCAGCACATGATGGCATATGACAATACAATACACTCATCGCAGCACATGCTGGCATATGACAATACAATACACTCTGTGCAGCACATGGTGGCATATGACAATACAATACACTCGGTGCAGCAGATGATGGCATATGACAATACATCACAACCTGTGCAGCACATCATGGCATATGACAATAAAATACACTCTGTGCAGCACATGATGGCATATGACAATACAATACACTCTGTGCAGCACATGATGGCATATGACAATACCATACACTCTGTGCAGCACATGATGGCATATGACAATACAATACATTATGTGCAGCACATGATGGCATATGACAATACAATACACTCTGTGCAGCACATTGTGGCATATGACAATACAATACAATGTGTGCAGCACATGGAGGCATATGACAATACATCACACCCTGTGCCGCACATGATGACATCTGACAATACAATACACTCGGTGCAGCACATGATGACCTCTGACAATACAATACACTCGGTGCAGCACATGATGACCTCTGACAATACAATACACTCGATTCGGCACATGATGGCATCTGACAGTACAATACACTCGTCACAGCACATGTTGACCTCTGACAATACAATACACTCAGTGCAGCACATGATGACATATGACAATACATTACAACCTGTTAAGCACATAATCATATCTGACAATACAGCACACCCTGTGCAGCACATGATGACATATGACAATACATCAGACCCTGTTCAGCACATGATGACATCTAACAATACATTACACCCTGTACAGCACATACTGGCATCTGATAATACATCATACCCTGTGCAGCACATGATGGCATATGACAATACATCACACCATGTGAGGCACATGATGGCATATGACTATACATCACACCCTGCGCAGCACATGATGACATCTGACAATACAATACACTCGGTGCAGCACATGATGACATCTGACAATACAATACACTCGCTGCAGCACATGATGACCTCTGACAATACAATACACTCGGTTCGGCACATGATGGCATCTGACAATACAATACACTCGGCGCAGCACATGTTGACCTCTGAGAATACAATACACTTGGTCCAGCACATGATGACCTCTGACAATACAATACACTCGGTGTAGCACATGATGACTTCTGACAATACAATACACTCGGTGCAGCACATGGTGAGAACTGACAATACAATACACTCGGTGAAGCACATGATGACCTCTGACAATACCATACACTCGGTGCAGCACATGATGACATCTGACAATACCATACACTCGGTGCTGACATTTAACAATGTATCACACCATCACGGAGCAGCACATGCTGCCATTTAACAATGTATCACACCATCACGGAGCAGCACATGCTGCCATTTAACAATGTATCACACCATCACGGAGCAGCACATGCTGACATTTAACGATGTTTCCCACCATCACGGAGCAGCACATGCTGCCATTTAACAATGTATCACACCATCACGGAGCAGCACATGCTGACATTTAACAATGTATCACACCATCACGGAGCAGCACATGCTGACATTTAGCAATGTATGACACCATCACGGAGCAGCACATGCTGACATTTAGCAATGTATGACACCATCACGGAGCAGCACATGCTGACATTTAGCAATGTATGACACCATCACGGAGCAGCACATGCTGACATTTAACAATGTATCACACCTTCACGGAGCAGCACATGCTGACATTTAGCAATATATCACACCATCACGGAGCAGCACATGCTGACATTTAGCAATGTATTACACCATCACGGAGCAGCACATGCTGACATTTAACAAAGTATCACACCATCATGGAGCAGCACATGATGACATTTAACAAAGTATCACACCATCACGGAGCAGCACATGCTGACATTTAACAATATATCACTCCAACACGATACAGTACACGGTGACATATTACAATTTATTATACATCACGTGACTTTGCCTTGTTAAATTTACATATACTCATTATGAGACATTCCGTACTATTACCCTGACAGTACGTTTTTTCACCGGGTGATAGTATACTATCACATGGCTAAAATAGACAAGTATGGTTTCATAATGGTAGACGCTTATTGAAATGCGTTGTAAATCAGTTACCTCCGGCGCTTGCAACTATTCCAAACGACAAAATAACGACAAATGTAAACAAACGGTTTGTAGTGTTGAAATTCTTTCATCTATATTTCGTTCAATATAATAAACTAGATATCAGATGGCTTCCCAGTGTGACAGTACATATTGTCAACATTCGAGAAAATATTACGTATTACCCTCATGTTGACAATATATCCATACCAGATGGCTTTCCAGTGTGACAGTACATATATATGTAAATACTATTACCCTTATGTTGACAATATATCCATACCAGATGGCTTCCTGTGTGACATTACATATATATGTAAATACTATTACCCTCATGTTGACAATATATCCATACCAGATGGCTTCCCAGTGTGACAGTACATATATATGTAAATACTATTACCCTCATGTTGACAATATATCCATACCAGATGGCTTCCTGTGTGACATTACATATATATGTAAATACTATTACCCTCATGTTGATAATATATCCATATCAGATGGCTTCCTGTGTGACCGTACATATATATAAATACTATTACCCTCATGTTGACAATATATCCATACCAGATGGCTTCCTGTGTGACAGTACATATATGTACAATAATCAGCTTACTCAGAAATGTAAACACAAAGCATCAACTCAGCGCAGAACAGTAAAGCATACCACAATACAACTTTAAACGTAATTCAGTACAGAGTGACCTAGCATGGGCCAATACAACACGCACAGAGAAACAAAGAACAGCATAGCAAATACAAACATGTACTGTGTTGAATGGCAAAATGTTTAACACCCAAACATAACAGGCCATAAATATATAATACCCCAGTTTGTATTTTTATTCAGTTCTTTTAGTCATATTCACGACACTCTCTTTAGTCAGAAGGTACAGTAAAACCTCAATAAAACGACCATCTTTGGTACACTTGAAAACAGCTCTTATTATTGAGGTGGTCTTAATACTGAAGTTGAATAAAGAGCAAATAGGGAAAATGGACTTGAACATTGTGTTCTTAATTTTGAGGTGGTCTTATAATTGAGCTGATCTGTAAATGAGGTTTTACTGTATAACTAAGTTTGGAGACTAGTTTGCAGTTGGTTACCTAAGGTTCAGGCAACGATTTATGCAATATACATGTATTAACCATTGTTAAGCATCATGAATCGAGAACGAAAATACATTAGAGATCCTGTGAAATGTAAATGATCTGAAACTGCAATGAAAACATGTCTCATTCACCGACAGTATGATTAAACAAAATTGTTAATATGTTATTACTATTGTTTTCAGGGCCCTATCCAAAGTCTAACAAGACGGGGAATCGGGAGCACTTGCAGCTTTACAACATTCATAATGACCCCCGTGAGAATCATGATCTTTCATTATCTCGTCTTGATATAGTTAAGTCAATGTTAGACAGATTAGAGTTCCATAGAAAAACTGCGGTACCTAGCTTGAAGAACGAACTTGACGAGCGTGCTTCGCCTAAGTATCGTAATGGCTTTTGGGGACCATGGATGTGAATGTAGTGTTTTGGTGGTACATACGCGTCTGGAAGCAAGTCTTGAAGACGTTATTACTGTCAATATTTGACGGAAATAGGAGGCACAGTGGTCGAGGAATAGAGCGTCTGACTCCGAATGTCGTGGGTTCGAGCCCCGCGATAAGCGGCCGGTTTGATCACGAATTTCACAATCCCTAAATTTGGCGCGAGTACTGGTTGGTAGCCAGTAAACAGTCATCGAGTGTGACTAGTATAAGTTGTAAGAACTTGTTTCACAATCGATGTAAAATAAGTTTGATTTTAAGGAAATTAAATATTTGATACTTTCGTGATTTTCCAATATTAGTAGACACATTTAATTATGTATCAAAATGTTCCGTTTCTCTTTTTCATTTGTTTCTGTTTACTTTTCATTAAAGACAATTTTCACTTTACTTTAATATTTATTTTTAGATTATTTTAACGTTCTTTGTTGTGCACACTTTCGTTTGCATTTGAGTATACATGTATATAACACTCCAGTTTACACCTTTCATGAAGTGTTTGGTTCCATTTGAAATCCTTAAGTAACGGGTCGGTAATTATTCTTTTTACATATTGTCTGCATTTTCATTCTGTGTATATATCAATGTTGTATATTATCTGAATGTTACTTATTTGATAGACTACAGATTTGGTAGTACCATTGCGCATGCTCATTCTGTTCAAGTTTGGACGCTGTCTTCTTTCATGTAATTCTCTTCTTGGCTCTAAATAAAAGTAGAACAACACATTTTTGTTCGTCTCATTAATAATGAGCATTTGCAGTTCAACTTCTTTTACTTGAAATAATATTCCTGTTCCCCCAGACCTTGCTTCATCCCCCCCCCCCCCTAAATAATCATTGGTTGTTCTTTGTGGTCGGCCAGACCATTCATTGCACCCCTTTTCCCACACACGTGTGCCCTTGCACCGCCTCAGTGCCTTATGTTTTGTAGACTAGTTTTGCCGGTATATGTGGGTGATGCTTTGTCTTGTGTATGTGGCGTTCCTGTAACCACTTTAAATCTCTCTTTGTTTATAGTCAAGTCGTCACAATAATACAACATGTTGTTAGAAGTTGGTGTTTAACGTTATTTGGATGTGCGTATGTATTCAACTTTGAATTATAATGTACATGTATTATATGTAAATTAATTACTGTATTTAAATTGACAAAACGATTGAATAATGTAATAACAGATATGGGAACGATTTCAAAGAAACGTAGGACTAATATTTAGTGGCATACACAGTTAGGAAGAAAACATCTCCTATCTTCTGATATGGGTAGGGGACAAATGGTGAGATATTAGACAGTCCCGGGGTTTTGAAGACGAGCCATCAAAACAGTTTGATACCCTTTTATGACTGCTTTATACAACATGTTCAGCCAAAGCTTAATCAAATATTTGCAAGGTTCCGCTACAACAACGAAACTCAGGGAATTGACAGTATTGACAAATTTGCCACGCGCCTACACTTAACTTGAGAGAGACTGCACATAAACCACTAATCAAAGACATGATAGTATTTGAAACCAATAGTCAAAGAGTGCGCGAAGATCTCAATAATGTGGGTGAAAATTGACTTTGTGCAAGGCAAACCAAATTACGAGTACTGCCAGAAACAAATGTGAACTATGTGCATTCAAGAAAACAGACCTGCTGACGCCGTGAGACGTAATATAGGTAGAAAACTGGTAACAAGAACACGCAGAAATATAACCAACAACAACAAAACGTTATGCGATAGATGCGGATCCTACCAAGAAGCTTTAAAACAATGCACAACATCTCGGTACACTTGCATGAAGTGTGAAAGACCCATTCACTTTGTAAAAAGAGCAACATTTAGGGCAGAGTGATTTTCACGTTGATTCTCTTTTAAATTAATTGAGTTTACTAAATACATTAAATAAAGAAATCAAAAGCCGTTTTTGAGCATTTAACAATAATCAAAGTACGGTACCAGTCATCTCTGTAGTCAAGCTGGCACTCGTTGCATACTTCCGTTTTGAAACTAAACAGTTTTATGATATCAAAGTACAAATGTATGTGTAAATATGTCAGATGGTTTGCTTGGAATATGGAATAAAACAGAAACATACATGAGACAGAAATGCGAAAAAGAATAAAAATTATTGAAAAAATAGTAGAAGGTTTTTCCAAGAGATCTTCAATCCGACTTGTTCTAGAAATGCTATATATTTTCAAACCGAAATAAAGAAAAATGGTCAGTAATAATAGTAGAACCTTAAGATTCCAAGACAAGTGAAATGTTTGTCATGATTGTAAATAAATGAAATACATAGATATCAGACCCTTTATGAAACGTTTGTGGATATTTAATTATAAAATGACAAATTAAATAATATCAGTTCTAAATTATAGTAAAATCAGTACGCCCAGGCATGAAGATATGATAACACTAGCTTGCAAGTTGCAATAGTTTATTAGTTATTTTGTTGTGGTGGGGTATTTTCCAATTAATTTTCCAAGCACAGAGAAAGATGTAAATGGAGAGATGACAACGATAATTTTCGTTGTCGTGCATAACGAGACCATATCTACTATAAATAGCAATAAAGAACAACAACAACAGCATTCACTTGTCATCGATTTATATTATTATTATATATTTTAAACGCAGTATGAACCCGAATACACTCTTCTTTGTGCGTTCGCTTAGCGAATATACCGCGTTATAGCGATGACCTGGCATTTTAAGTCTCGAAAACGCTGCATATGATCAGAATATATCCGAAAACAACTGAAGAGTCAAATACGCGTAAATCAATGGAGGTCGCTAAATGCACACCGTTTACGCATGCACACCATGTATACGCTAGCAACTATATAAAATGACGACTAACACCATACAAGTTAGGCGCTTATTGATGCATCTTTGGTTGAATGTCTGTCAAATACTGATGCACAACATTGAAGTCGGGCGCATGGATGGTCAAATACACGGTAACAACTCGATAAAATGACGCACACCATACATAATCCAGACGTAACTCCGCCTCTCCCATCCATTCTTACATGGCGAGCATGCTTAATTCAACGCGCAAAAAACAACCATCGTTACCGAAATCGTCTATAAACCCTTTGAACTTGATCAATTTTTCAACATTTATGATACTCGTATTACTTCGTTGTGAGAACTTGGGATGTTTTGTGGACGTTTTTAGCTCGTTCCCCGTTATCAGTCTTTTTGTGTTTTGAAAACGGGAACCAATTTATGTATGCCTCACACTACTATAGACGGTACCGTCCAAGAATCAATACTACATGTAGATTCGAAAGTGTTGGAATATTTTTTGTCCGATTCGCTGACTTATCATTACTGTGCCTCTTCTGGAAAAGTGACTGTAAGGCGCATGCGACCGGCTAATTTCGTGCAACACTAAACTTCGAGCACGTAGTTTATTCAACTGGTGTTTTGGTTGTAAATTTGCAGCCAAAAAACTTCAAGGCGGTAAACGCGTGGGAAGAAAGTCACGCAACACAAATAAGCCAATTGTGTCATTTGATTTTGCTATAATGCTATTTATAGAACGAGTGCATCCACCAAGGTTCTAATAATTGATCCGTGCACCCATTAGATCCATGCAAAATTTAGTTTTTCAGAGTAAGAAAGAAAGGACAAGGAAAAGTATAGTAAAACTCACTTAAAGACCTCCTCAATAAGAAGACCACCTCAAAATTAAGAACATTTTCACTGTTTTGCTCTTGGTTCAATCTCAATATTAAGACCATCTTCAATCTGACTAGTTATAGAAATGCTAGATTTTCAAACCTAAATAACGAAGAATGGTCAGTTATACTAGTAGAACCTTAAAATCGTAAAACAGGTGAAATACCTGACACTATTAAAAATCAAATCAAATCAAAGAATATCAGACACTTTATGTAACATTTGTGGACATTTAATTATTAAATGATAAATCAAAAAAATATCACCACTAAATTTGAGTAAGAAAAGTTGTATATACCAGGCTATGCTGAGGCACACTGAGGCAGCTGCGTTGGTTAAAATTTCCAAACAATAGTGGAGGACTATAATCTTAATGGTTTGGCACTTAGTTTGGTTTGGTTTGTACACAAAAACATGCCAATCGACTACTTGGACATTTTTGCAGCTGTGGGACGCTCCGGGACATCAAAAATTGCCATTGCTTTCGATTCATACGATTACAATAAAACAAAATTGCACTTGATGGAGGACACTCCCAGACCCCGCATTCATTGTCTAGGTTAAATCAGTTTTGCCTCAAGCTACGGGCCTGTATATATATATATACGAGTATACATGCGTAAAATATATAATATACCAACACTAAGTCTTGGTTGGTTCACGCCTTTTTTCTACGTTCATAAATCTACTCTGTTCTGAAATATGAACCTAGCATCCATAAAAACGTAATAATAATCATTCATGTATGACTTTATACTTTTTATTTTTGATTTTTCTACCGTTTACGTCGTTAACTATACTAATGCCTGGTACTGACATTTTAAGGATTTTATAATATTTCAAATACTGAGCAAAGCAATTTTATATATTTTAATAACTAGTAATAATTATGAAGTCATCAACACAAAGTTTTGCAAAAAATCGAGCTTCGCTCTTTTACGTTGAAGATACGATATTGAAGCGAATTGTATACTTTGAGTATTACGTGCATGTGCATTATTCACGGAACGATTTATAAAAAAATATATAAAACTTATAAAATGAATATCAATTTTAAAGCTTTTCAATTTATTTTATATAAGTTATGCAGGTGATTTGTCTAAACAATTGCAACATCTGTAATACATTAGAAATAGCATTAATATAATAGTTTAAAACAATTAAATAATGTCAACGCAAAAAATATATTTATTTGACATGCAAGGTGTCCTGTAGATAGTTTTTTTGCGTCAATGAAGAAACTTTACCACCGTACTGATTGTGACCATTGGAACAGCTTCAAAATGTTGTCTGCCACAAAGGTAGCAGTCAGATACCCAGCGTGGCAATAGCGTGATTGGAAAGCATTTCTTGCACCAATCTTCAAACCAATTCGTGGAATAAGGTACTTTTAGGTTATTTGTTTTTACCATTGGGTTTACGATGATTATGAAGTCATAATGAATAATAAAGCATGCTTGAGTAAAACCTTAATTCATAAGGATATCCTGCGTACCGATTCAAAATAAAGCAAAAATTAAACTGTGTGTATTCGAAATATATTGCCTGAATTTCTTACATTTGAGATATAGATACACTTCCATTGAACAACATATGTTTTCGAGAAATATAAAAGATAAAAAATACAAAAAATATGGTTCTAATTAACAATGTAATTACACTTAATTCTGATAATTCTGTGTGTTAATAAGTGTTGCATCAAGTTGATATCATAATTGTAAGAATCAGTTTCAAAATTTAACAACTGTTAGTACTGTGTCTATAATTGTCAGATTGTTTGTTAAAATGTCAATCTCAACACATAACAATTGATTACGATTTAATTATATTTTATATTTATAATTGTCTAATTCCCTTTCTTGTGACATTGTATTAACAGGAAAATATGAGTACTTCAGGATGTCATCAGATGAACCAGGGAGTGTAACCGTAAAAGACAACTGTAATTCCTATGAAACAACAATTAACATCCTTCGGTGTCGAGACTACAGCTTCACACAAGATGTACTCCCACTAGTTATTCAACCACATTGACGAAGCCAGGAACGAAACGAGTACTTCTACAAGCTGTAAGACCGTATGTGCGACTTGTCCAGCTCCAACAATCCAGTGATATTATTGACTGTTGTATTTTGTTTGTCTATGATTTTGTAATTTTCTCGTCATAGTAAGTTTAGTAGTGATAAATAAACATTACGCGCCTTGTTTGATTTTCTTTCATTTATTTCCTTATTGTGGATTAAATACACCTTTAAAATACTATCACTGAATACTACCCTGAACAAAATAAGTATATAAACAAAAGCTATAAGTCCATTACATCTAAAGGTATATGTTAAAACATGGGTGAAATGAAATGCCAAAATAAACCACTTCCGTCATAGAACAGTCAATGATGTTCAGATGTCGTCGCCAAAACAAAATGACATTGCTGTGAGCATGACACGTGTTGTCTTTAAAACGTTATAAAATGACAATGAAGTAGTATAGAGTCATACGGTTTTCATTTTTCAAGGTTCTTAATGTCTGAGGCAACAGAAATTGTGAAAACCTGAAAATCGAAAACTTGTCATTAAGCCCCGTTTTCTAAGAGAACGACCCATATATATTGGTCCCAGGTTTCATCAACAAAATCGAACTCCAAATGTTTTTTTCTTTATGATAATAATACATAATGTTTTAACCGTTTATCGGATAAATAGATCTAAAATAGCCCGAGGCTACATGTTAGAGTGTTATACCAGTTATCAATCGGTGATCATCGGAAAATTTACGATCATTTACGGATCTGCATCGACTGGATTTATCTGATAAGCGATATTATTGGGTATGGTACCCCCGCTATACAAACGAGGGGGACACCCCGTCCTTGTACCTCCCCAGTCGTGCGTATCATCAAAAACAGCCCAGCTACGGCACTGAGAGGTATAAAAATCCGAAGGCTTTGGAACAACTGTGATATGCAGATTTTGCCTCCTGGTATGACTTGTGTAGAAAATCAAAGACAATTCATATAAATGAGCAGGAGTGTCACTAATATTGGAACTAGCAGAAAAAATCATCCAAAATAGGCGGGGTCTGGGGGGTACTACCCTTAATTAAAATGCTCGTACAAGAAAAGTAGTCGGGCGATGATTCATAAGTTACACAGTAATTTTACCGGCTTATTCCGCTACCGGCTCTTATTGACATCCTTGCATAAGTGTTGTTAACCGTCTTTTGCATACAGCTTTAAACTGATTATATTTATAACATTAAATATTGTTTTTGCCAGAATTTTTTTCTATTTTGATTAACTCGTACATGCGACTTTTTGCACCTCCTAATGAATTTCGGCCGTGGTGATTGTATTTCAGTAAACCTAACCGTCAATAGTTTTCTTGTTATGTAGTAGTTTTCCTTAGATTTGTTGTATGTGTATTTAAATCAACATATCATTAAATATAATAGCAATACGTTAACAATATATAGTGCAAATGTTATATTAGAAGTGGATTTCAGTACAGGAAAATTATTGTAGGCGTGGTATGTTACCTTATCAAGATTTTGGCTTGGTACGGAATCGTACCGCACCTGTAATAACACATTCTGATTGGCTAAGCGCATTTGTCATGTAATTGTATGAAATTACCATAATATACTGAACAAAAAAAGAAACTTCCGCTAAGTTTGCTTGAACATAGCTGGATAAAAACAAATCAGGGTAATCATTGTTATAAATGCGTTTAAATAGTGTTAAATGATGCATCGTTTGGTGCAAAAATGATGACCAAAGGTTAACACAAAATGGGGAACATTTTGACCAAGTGAGGTAGGGTTTAAAAACAAAAATAACACTTAATAACGGATATGACCACCTCTTGAGTTACAATGTAAAAAAATGCCATTTATGACGACTAGTGGTGAACGATTACCATGGGCAATGGCTACCCAAACCATGACAGAAACCCCACCCCCGAAACGATCTCGTTCAAGAAAACAAGTCAGCATAGCGTTCATTTCTCCATGGTAGACGCCCACCTTGCCATCACCACCATGTAACAAAATCTGGATTAATCCGAAAAAAGAACGGTATTCCAGCGTCGTCGTGTCCAACGAGTATGTACACGTGCCCAATTAAGACGATTTATCCGATGACGTTGCGTGAATGTGTGGTTCAGGTAATCTGATGAAAAATGTTAGGGTTGAATTAGGTTGGACAATAATATTATTTTATTTTATATGTTCACTTCTGAAATTAGGAAATGATAATGTATAAGATTAATGGGTAAAATGAAAAAATGACTTATTTCCTTCTTTCAAGTTGCAGAAAATATTGTCAGAATCAGGAAAACAATTTAGGGTCGGCGTGCAAAAAGCTAGGGTAGCCATGATTCAGTTACCTGAAACACATGTATTTTTCTATTTTACCCTAACAACTTTATAAGTCACAAGGTTGTGTAATTACACACTTAGTTGAGGTTACTTTTGATTTACCAAGTACTTTTTCGGACAGTAGTTTTGCAAGGCCATCATGGCCACTACACGTTAAAGGATGTTTCAGATGAGACACGTGAAAACTGCTTTTCACAATTGTTGGTGCCATTTGTTTAGTAACAGATTTGTTTTCATATATTAGTCACCTAAAGTGCCTAAGTTATCATTTACTACTTTAAACCCATTTAGACTTGATAGAAACAGCTTATTAGTTCACAAACCACTTAAGCACGTCACTTTTTCAACATATCGTTTTTTCTTGAATCATTAATAATATTACTTCGTTGGGTGAACTTCGGAACTTTTTACCGGTTTTCAGCCTTTTTGTGTTTTGATAAAACGGGAACCAATTGATGTATGGCTCTCAAATTGACACAGTACAATAGGTGGTACCTGCATGAGTGGTACCGTCCAAAAAAATATATTTCCCCAAAGTCTTCCCTATAAAGCGCACTCGATGTCAATTAACAGCTTGTATAAACGCTGCATAGGGCTTTATCACTTCAATTAGATGCCATGCTGCGCGCGCACTGTTGGATACCGACCACGCGTACACCGCAGTATCTAGTATTCATAATTATAGAAAAAAAAATGATTTTTTTTAACAAAATCGTTAAAAAGGATATCATAATAGAGCACTCACATTAAATCTAAAAAGTGCGTTCGAAAGTAAACGTTTTGAATTCTAATTGATCTCTGCACCCAGTATCTACCGCTATTGGAAAGTATTTAAAATCAGAGATATTGCTTTACCCCCTTCTTATTTCTATGTTAAAAAGGTGATCTTAAAAGCCTAAAAAGGATAGTGAAGTAGAAATCACAGCAACATAATATTTACACCATCATAAATACGCTACCACACAGCGCTTTGATTCCACTATTGTTGAAGGTATCGGAATAAGCACATGATGCTAAAGGAGAGTACATCATAAAGTGATAGGTTTGATCTGGGACCAATATATGATCTTTAACATTTGTTTGCACACGAAAGATACCATTAACATATTTGATTATCGCAGTTTGAAGGTTATTTTACTTCTACAATTCTAGGAAGTTGGTCGGTTCACAGTTACACGAACATTGGGAATACTTGAGATTGGTCCCAGGCTTGAGCAAATATAAAACACTGAACAATGTTTTGGAACACGCTTCTGTTGCAAACATGAGTAACTACAATCCAAAAGTACTCTGAGGAAATCAAAAGAATTTCTAAACACTAGAAATGAATGATAACTGATATCATATATTTAACAATGACTACTACAACAAACTAAGTCTGAAAACCTTTTTAGGTATGGAACTTATAAGATACCATTCTTACATAATTCTAAAATACATCATTAAGATAATTTATGTTGAAACAAAATGTTTAAAATATATAGAAACTATTAATGTGATTATTATTTTTAATACAATATCTTATAACAAAATATATTGGGGTCAAATCGCCCAAACGATTTGGGGGTCGAAATGTCCAAAGCTTTGGGGTCGAAACGTATTGGGGTCTAAACGTCGACTGGGGTCGAAACATCTTGGGTCGAAAGATTCTGCTTTCCCATCACACGGATTTTAAGAATTGATCGGAATTTCCGTCGAAAACTTGACAATTTGTGTTTATCAGTCGATTACCATCATCTAAGTGTGTAGCTTAAAGTACTTGAGCGATTTTCTCCATTCGATTGTTGTATCTAGGTAAGAAAGTTGAAGTGTACATATATTTCGGATGTACAGTACTCGGACAAATAAACCTGTCATCTTGTCTATCTATCTATCTTCCGATAATGTCAAACCCCTAACTGGGGACTTAGACATTTGCGCGTCAAGCTGTGAGAATGTTAGTTAGAGTTATGTAGAGAAATAAGGGAAATATCAAGAGTAAAAGTTGAAAATAAGAAAGTACAAATATTTACAGGTTAGGTTTTAAAAGTAAGAGAGTTGTGATATTCTATGGAGAGACATGTTCAATCTGGCAGACTGCCTGATTGAACTGCTCCAGGGTAGGACAGGCCACAATGGCTGGTGATAGGTTATTCCAATGGATGTAGCTAGTGGAAAGAAGGAGAACTTGTAGTAATCAGTTGTGGCAGTTGGGTATCCGGTCTGATTTCCTTCACGATAATCATTCACAAAGCTGACTTGTTGAAGATTTAACCACCTAGACCCATCCTCAACAATTAATATTTTGGATTTTGTGTCAGTCACATATTAGACATGTATACTGGTTCAACTTGAACTTCAACTTGTCCTGTCAAATTACCAATGCATTAAGATTTCAACCAATGCAATTCGAAAATGTACATGTATGCAAACAATATATCGTAACAGTCAATCTTTTCTGTAAATGAACTTGGCAAATAACTTGTAATTAAAACTGTATTTTAGATGAAATTTCCTTTCAATCAAGCCAACCACTCGCCGCCATTGTTATTTACGTTTCAGTGTTTCTTTTCACTTCTAGGGGAATGGTGGCGGGGCCCTTAGATAGGGGAAAATAGCGCTGTGAGGGGAAAATAATGTGCATAAAAAAGTATACATTTCTATGTCTGTATTCACTACACTTCGTTGTTGCAGTGATGTAAATATGCTAACAGATCAGTTAGTTTCATTACAGGTCAATGTTTCTATCTTTCTGACTAAAAATATCAACAATACTGGCAACATCTCCAATTTTAAAAAAAAAAGCTGTAGGAGGGGAATTTTAACGGAGGATAGGGGAAAAAAACATACTTTTGAGTGAGGGGAATGGGTCCGAATTTCGGCCCCAAAAAAAACACTGCGTTTGTACCAAAAACTGGTGTTAAGGTCAAAAGTCATATTTTGTAGTTTCTACTGCATACTAGGTTGAACATCTTTGGGATGTTTCGCTACCTTCATAATCTACTTCTGCCATATTAGTGTCGCGCTACTGATTTTTTCTATCTTTAGACAGGCGAATCATCATGCGTCCACAGCCATTCAGCGAGGCGCTTGCAACGACTCACTACTGTCCTAACAGTTAACGTGTAAATAAAGATTATGCGACTGTTCATTGAATAAACATCTGTCACTGTCATAGAAATGGTGCTGTGACAATGTAAATTGCTAGAAAAACAAAACAAATCGAACGTAATTGACTATCATTTTGTCGGCATGCCAAAAGTATTCCGTGCCTGTATATATATGTGTAGTAATTTAAGACCATTCATACAGCTGTCAATGTAGAATCTGCATATATTTTAAAATGTGTCATCTCGTTACTCAAATTCGCCAGAATATTTGTAAAACGTATCAGTACAATCCTCGATGACAGATCGAAACACTGCCTCCTGTAAATTTTTATGCTAAATGACATGAAATAAAACCGATTAGCTAGATCGTCAAAATGACAAATATCAAATATACTGCGTTATAAAGCAGTGTGTGAATGTAACGCTAGTGGAATCAAAGCGCTGTGTGTTTGCGTTGATGTGTACATGCCCATTTAACAATAAATATTACTTATACTTTGCATGTAACATCTAAACGGGCCCTATGAAATGCGATGTAGCAATTTCAAATCCGCAAATTATACCATTTATTGACATCGAATTAGTTAAAAGTACTGTAGAATGTTCAATTGTTGTTTTGTACCGATATCTGGATGAAAATTACTGTTAAATGCTTAATATTTGATTAAATGTTCATCAAGTAATCTTTTAGGCACTGGCCACAACATGGTAGCAAAATAATATATTATACGAAATCGGCGTAAGGGTGTGGACGTAACAATTTTACACACATGTCATTTATCCCGCTGAAAACGATGCCAGGTTTCGGAATCCGTGTTTTTCACTGACACAAAAAATTCATCTAATTCTCGATTCATATACTGACGTGTTAATTAACCGGGCATGTTGCACAGCCATAATGCCAACGATCTGTGAAATCTGCAGTGGATGGAAACATTAATGCGCATCTTCATACAATTAGCACATTATATTGGAAATTCTTGACCTAATCCGCCGTAAAAAGCATCAATTGAGCTATAGAAAATGTATTTTGCCTGCTGCTGATTGTTCAGAATTAGTGGAAAAAGAGCGACAAAGAATCTTGTTGGAAAGTGCTACATTGTCAGGGTTCTCACTAGACTCCTAATTAGGCGTTTTGGACTGTTATTATTTCCCTGGGACTCCTGTTTCGGGCAAAATTTCTTTGAAATCACATTGAAGGACTGCAACTTTTTCCAAAAGCATGGTTTTGGACTCCTGTTTTCAAATCCTAGGGAGAACCCTGATTGTATAGGAAGTCGATAAGACCCTACCAGACCTGAAAATGTCAATATGTGAAATAAGTTATGTAGGGTCTTATTTATTGGACTGATGTCACATATATGCAGAATGCTGTTCCCATACATACGCATATTGTTACAAATTGTATTGTTTTGACTGCGGGAACGCTCTGCCTACCACTCGATGATTGACGGCGTCTGTAACTTCGCCAAAATTGTCGGCGAAGTCAATTTCGCTTTGATCTAGCGAATGGGCGAAGTCTCACCATTTTAGGCGACCACTTCGCTCAAGTCGCCCCCTAGTGAGAGCCCTGACAATGTTTTCAAATAGTTAATTACCAGAACAATGTACTTCTGTATTCAAAAAAGATAAAAACTGCATTCTTAATGTTGGTGAATAATCTGTTTATGATTCTCTAGATGCACTTTATGTTGTTGACAGATGCATTGTGCAAAAAGAAGGATTGGTTTTTGAAGTAACTTTATTTCAAAGTTATAATTGACCAATTTTCACTGTTTAAGAAGTGCTGTATATGTCCTATTTAACATACATGCACACATAGATGCACCCCTGCTTTTTCTGATATTGTACTTTGGTCAAGACATAAACAAGAGGGCCATGATGGCCCTGAATTGCTCACCTGAGTGCCTGAAATGTTTGATATTATGGTCCTGTGTCACAGGGTGCAACATGTCTTGAAGTAAAGTTTCTCACAAAGATTAATGAGATAGCAAACATTTTGTTTTCCAGCTTATTAAGAATATCACTATAATAATGATGTATAGTACTATACCTATCAGGAAAGTGAAAATAGTTCACAAAAATGTGTCTGCATGCAATTGATTCAATTTCAAAACTTTCACACATTCATAAATAGAACAGAAATGGTTGAAATAAAGCAATATTGCCTTGTATGCAGACCATTGATCATTTATCCAATATACAATTTCCACAACTAAATCAACAAGTCCAACATTACAACCATATAATTTTTAATGACGTTACCGGCATTAATTATAATTCACTGTCAGCATTTCATTCACTTAGTGTGATTTTTATATAACAAGTATACATGTACACTTGTCTATGGGTTATTTAAAAAGAAATGGCACCAATTAAGGCTGAAAAATTACTAAATTTTCAGCCTGTTTATATCACTTCATTTAATATTTCAACATGATGACTGTACAGTCATCAAAGTTTACAAAAATGCAATTGGCCCAGTGAAACCAACCAGCATTAATTTTTGGCAGAACTTTTAATGAACTTGATAAAGGAAAAAAATATGAATTACTTGATCAACTAACATACCAACAATTTTGAAAACTACATTAACAGTTAACAAAGATGGTTTTAGGTTTCAATAGAAGTTTTACACAATTTAACACTTCCAAAACATCAATATGTCCATTCTTGAACTAGAAATACATTTTTTTTTAAGAAATTATTTTCACAAATGTGTACATAAAAAGTAATGCATTGGTTATAAAATAGCCAGATGAAAATTTAATATCCAAACTATTTATTTGAATGACAGCCTAGTACTGTCAGAAAGTTTCAAAAGTATCCAATGCTGTTCAACTTGTTCATGAATGCAAAACTACCAAAATTACCAAAAACATAGCACTCCTGACATCACAACTGTGTTGTAATAAACAGTAAATAAATCTGTTGCACTCCTGACATCACAACTGTGTTGTAATAAACAGTAAATAAATCTGTTGCACTCCTGACATTTTTGATAGTTTTTTTTATCAAACCTATTCAAACAAAACTTTGCACAGTAGTGCAAAATATTGGTACATACATGAATCAAGGTGAAATATGCATATTGCTTATCAAGAAAAGATTATACAATAGATAAACTTCAAGGTGCCATTTTTTTTAAACTGCCCCTATGCTTTATGTTCAATGCAGCCTTGGAAGTCCAAAATGTTTATCCAAAATGTATGACGTCATGGCAGGCCTATTAATAGTACAATTTAAAAATAGTAAGAAAGTTTAATTTGTACAAGTGCCATTCACAAGTCAGTGCAAACAACATGTACTGGTGTTACCATAATCAATGCATCCAGACATCACACAATGGTTTGCATGGTCATTATTTATTATTTCTTCATTCAGACAACAAAAATGGTACAATTTTTAACCTTTTTAAAAAAAAGGTCAAAATTTGCATTTTTCGTACCCCAGTGTCTTCTGACCTAGCATGTTAAATAGGATATATACAGTATATTTCTCTTCACTACCATATTATTAACATTAAGCTGTTTTGTATTCAGTTTCATAATATTTAAAATCTTGTGATTATTATGTTTTTTTTGCAGTGTTGGAGACATGGCTGAGCCTAGCTACCCCAACCTGAACACAAACGTTGATACCACTCTTGAAGATTTGGACTTTGATAATATTAGACATGAAAGATTTGAAAGAAATCGACACTTTTTAGAGGTACAGTGTTAACTTCATTTGCTAAAATAAATGAGTGATCAAATTTAAGAGATTTGATGTTAATTTTATTACAATACAGTCGAAACCTGTTATGTCGACATTACAGGGACCTGATAAAATATGTCGACATATCCGAATGTCGACACATCCGATTCCAGTACTGGCAAACTTACTTGTCTTGTATATACGTATTTGTGCTATGGTGGTGTTGTAAAACTTACCACTTGCGTGTTTTGCTGCAGGTGTTGTAAAACTAATTGAATCGTGATATTTGGTATACTTTAAATAAAAAATATCACAGACATAATATATGTGTATGTTCGATTTTTATGTTGTTGTTCGGGTTTAATGCCCTTTTTTCAACAATATTTAATCATATACGGCGAGTGGCTGAATTTATCAGTTTTACTGAAACTGGTAAATATTCGCTGTGACACTTATCAATCATATTGCAAACTACGATGTTAATTTAAAGATCAGTTTTACAAACTGTGAACAAATTAATTGTGACACAAACAATAGGTTGAGATAAAATTGTTTATCTCTTCACGGTCAATTGACACCTTTTCAATTTCAATCACGTCGAGAGGATGTCGACACAAACAAGTACATTAAGGTGTGAAAACACTCTTTGGGCCAGAGAAATCACGTCGACATAGCCGAAATTGTCGACATAGCAATGTCGACATATAAATCATTTTCCATATACAATATATAGCGACAGAAATCGGGACTTTACAAATATGACGACAAAACCGGAATGTCGATATAACCGATGTCGACATAAAGGGGTTCAACTGTATTAACATATTGTAACATCTTTTTCAGTCATAAAATATTGAGGCTTGTAGTTGAAATTAAGAAAGTTCACTGCACAAAACTTCTTTTGCCAAATTTTTTAAGTCTAAGTTTAATGACAGAAATATTTCACAGCTGGATCATTGAATGTGGAAGTAAATTTTTATTGATAATGTAGAAGTAAAGTTTATTACTTGCAATAATTTTTCTTGAAATGAGCCCAAAACTCTCGATACATTTCCAAATTTCACAATTTACTACTTAAAAAATTACCAATTTGAACATGGGTCCTTTTTCCCAAAAACTGGAAAAAGCCCTGATGTTATTCAGTTTAATGTAAATGTTTGCATGTTCCAATGTTTCAAACTATAATGATGTAACTTAAGAAAGCAACATAGAATTAAGTATTTTTATAGTTCTGTTTCCGTATAGATTATTCATACATGTAGTAGGTCCCATCAGATATTAACCAAATTTGTGTTTTGCTCTTAAAACAGCTAGTGATTTATTGGAGAATGGATTTAACTTTAGGACTGAAATGAAATCTGGTCATATGAAACCTCTCTAATTATGCGTAGGTCACAAGTCGCTCCGGGGCACCATAACCTTGAGAGTCTGTGGCTAATCACACACATTTTTTAAGATATTAGGTCCTTTAGGGATGCCGTATAGCCCGTAGTTGAAAATTAAACCTGTACAACTTCTGTGCCTCGGTCAGATGAGACCTAGTGATCCCGAGCTCGTAGGCCTTGGGGAACGTACAGGTCCGTGGACAGTCTGTACAATGGGAGCATCATGTGGTTGAGGCATTAGGCGATATTGGTTTGATAGAAAGGAAATCCTACGCTAGTGCTGATATTTCTTGTGCCGAAAAACTAGCTAACATGAACATTTTTATTTTAAACAGGGTGTTAACCCAAAGATTGCATCAAAAGTGTTTCCTGGTCATGAGGTAAGTTAATGACTTTTTTACATTGGTTATATCTGTGATGTTCAACAAAAGTTCAATTTTAATAAACATTAGACTGTGTTGACCTGTTGAATTGTTCTACAGAGATTCAGGATATTTAATCGGTACTGACATTTTTCTTACTTAAGTATTTGGCAATTTTACCACTTGAAGTTTGAAGTTGAACCATATATAATAGGCCAGGGTTGCATTAAGTAAGAAAAGCACTGATTTCAGTAATTTTGTTTTGACATACCCTTGTTAACTCAGTAGGTAGAGCAGTGGACGGTCAGTCTAAATGTTGTAGGTTTGAACTTGGGTGAGGGTGTTCTCAGTGACAATTTGACTGAAGATGAAACATACAAGGTCTTGTTTCCTCTACCTTGGATCCATGTGGGAAAGTTGTCCGTTGCTTGCAGAAAAATTGTACTGGTTGGTATTCCAGGAACACTGGTTAGGACCATTGACTGCCATACATATCTGGAATATTCTTGAAAAATGGCAACATCAAACTTCTAACACAATCCCATACAACATTGTTCTACTGAGGAAAGAGTGTAATCAAAATGATTCTGGGAGAGTTGCCATTCCATTAGGTATTATGGGTAACCTACGATCAGTTCTGTTTTATCGAAAAGTGTGCTTTGTTCATAAGTAATTATGACAAACATGTATTTGTGAGTATTTCTTGTATTTTCAGCAAGAGGGAAAGCATAGTAACAAGACAGAACAAGCAGCCATTACTGTTCAAAGATATTGGAGAGGTTACCAAGGGAGACAACTCTACATTACTGCATTATGGAATAAATTTGAACAGGTAAGAGTGATTGCTGTTACATCCATTCAGGTATATGTATGTCTTTGTCCATACAGTATGGTTTGGTTTATAACTAAAGCTCTCTACAACACAATACGAAATCCTGCGTTTACCCTGGTGCTGGAAAACTCTATCTGACCCCCTCTTCCGTGTAGGATGTGTCTCGTGCTGAAGACGTCACATAATGACGTCACGTTACATTGAATAATAATTTGTTGAATTTGTAAAATAATACGTTACTGTAAGCAAAAATCCCTCGAAAATTTAGTTGTTTTATTCAATCTCATTCTGTACTTAAAGGTGTGAAAGAAAAGATTATTTCACTGACTTTGTTTGCGTATGGCAATATCCAGCAGTCGTGTAACTGTTTTCAGCTGTAACCCTCATGTCAGATATTTCTATTTGTGTACCGGAAGCCAGTGAAAGATTCTTAAATGATAAACTTGGGCAAAATAATTTTTTCAAAAATTGAGATAATTATGGGAAAAATTTGTAGCCATATGGGAGTGTTAATATCCAGTGGTGTGTGGCTATCCACTACCACAAGGTAAGATTCTGATGACCTCAGAGATATAGTTTGTTTTAGCCATTTTATCTTCAATGTGGGAGAAGTCTTTAAGCCATAGAACCAATGTTGCCACATGTTAAAGTGACATTTAGTCACTATGTTTTCTATCATCTCAGATGGCTATATCTCTTTGTTTAGGAAGAAGAAAAACAGAAGAAGAAAGTTCGTTATCAAATGGAGGAAGGGGAATTACTGGTTGAAAAGTGAGTTGGTTAATACTTTGATAACTTAACTTTGTGTTTCATGGTGATGGTTGTTGAGTGATTTGTAGCTGGAATTTTTTACCAAGATTTCAATAAAAACAGGGATATAAGAATGGGGTATGTCATTGGGCGGGTGGTTGACAAACTAGGGTTTTATGTTGATTTAATGTATTTATATAGGTTTGCACATGTCGGTCAGTCTGTCGGTTGGTCGGTCCGTAACCTTTTCATTTCCGATCAATAACTCAAGAACCCCTTGACCTATCATCCTCAAACTTGGTCCACACATTCATCTTGGGTTGCAGAGGAACTTTATTGATTTTGGGGTTAAGGTCAAGGTCGCAGGGGGGCATAATGTTTTACAAACATCTCTTGTTTGAGCTTCATTTATCATATTCACACAAAACTTGGTGTATAATAAAACACGTGAAGAGCTTGCGTGTTTTTATTCTGTTGGGGAGTATTTTGAAAAGGACTGAGCATGCCAATTGACACTGAATGAGTGTCAAGATGTGCGATGACATTGGGCCAAGGTACGAGAGGTGTCATTTAGTAATTCTTCATGTTATTGTATCTGAAGTGATTTGTAATTTGTTATGATTCTCGTGTGTGATATGTTGACACATACTTATGTTTAAATTTATAAAATTCTAACCAGTAATAAAAACATGACAGCTTTTTCCCTAAATGTTTTGAACACCCCTCGTATGATTTGCTTTTAGATTATTTGTATCACATTGTAGAGGACAAATATCATGGTTCCAATCTAGTGTTAAATGCATCAGGGACGTGGGGAGTCTTCTCAGGACAGACAATCCTGCTGCAATAACTTACACTACTTGTCTGATATTTTGGTCAGCTATGATTGTGTTTATCTGATTGGGGGACAATATTGATCTGTCTTGTATGGCAGGCCTGTAAATGAGTTGTTTGTTTCTATAAACTGTTCTCCCTCAAAATTGATTAAATGTCTCAGTTATATGACTGTGACGAGTAATCTGTCAGACTGCCTAGGATTCCTGTGACTGGATTCCTTCATGGAGAACTTGTTAATATTTTGTTATTTGGGATTTTTAGAACTTTGGAAATAATACCATACAGACAAACACTGCTGTATGGTGTTGTTGAGATGATGGCAGATCACACTGCTGTATGGTGTTGTTGAGATGCTGGCAGATCACACTGCTGTATGGTGTTGTTGAGATGCTGGCAGATCACACTGCTGTATGGTGTTGTTGAGATAATGGCAGATCACACTGCTGTATGGTGTTGTTGAGATGCTGGCAGATCACACTGCTGTATGGTGTTGTTGCGATGCTGGCAGATCACACTGCTGTATGGTGTTGTTGAGATGATGGCAGATCACACTGCTGTATGGTGTTGTTGAGATGCTGGCAGATCACACTGCTGTATGGTGTTGTTGAGATGCTGGCAGATCACACTGCTGTATGGTGTTGTTGAGATAATGGCAGATCACACTGCTGTATGGTGTTGTTGAGATGATGGCAGATCACACTGCTGTATGGTGTTGTTGAGATGCTGGCAGATCACACTGCTGTATGGTGTTGTTGAGATGATGGCAGATCACACTGCTGTATGGTGTTGTTGAGATGCTGGCAGATCACACTGCTGTATGGTGTTGTTGAGATGCTGGCAGATCACACTGCTGTATGGTGTTGTTGAGATGATGGCAGATCACACTGCTGTATGGTGTTGTTGAGATGATGGCAGATCACACTGCTGTATGGTGTTGTTGAGATTCTGCCATATCACACTGCTGTATGGTGTTGTTGCGATGCTGGCAGATCACACTGCTGTATGGTGTTGTTGAGATGCTGGCAGATCACACTGCTGTATGGTGTTGTTGAGATGATGGCATATCACACTGCTGTATGGTGTTGTTGAGATGCTGGCGTATCACATTTATGTGAAAATGATTATGAAAAGAGTTTACAAATAATGATGATGATGATGTTAAGAAACATTGCAATAAAGACACTGATGACTATATGTACTGTAATGATGCTAACTGTACAAAGTAATGATGAAATTAACAGCTAAAATAATGAGATACCGGGAGAGTGTTCTCTCATTGATTTCAGTAAATGTAAATTTTTTACAACAAACGGTTTGTTCTCAGAATGAAAATAGGAGTTATGTAGCCTTTTCATGAACATTATGCGACTGGAAATACAGAATTCCCACATCTACAATATTACCTCCCTTGTTCTTAACTGTCGGCAAAACTGATAAGCCCTTATATGTGTAATTTTCAAATATGTGATAATTGAGAAAATACCAAGATAATTTGCATGTGAACCACTTTTTCTTCAACTTACTGAGCCAAATGCCCACATGAGCATAATGAATAAGTTATTTTTTATATATCGGATTAGTTTTATCATCGTTTACATTATATTCCCAATAAACTTTAAGGAAATTTGCCTATCAAAATGGCCGACAATTCAGAACAAGGGAGGTAATTATTGTAGATGTGGGAACTATCTATAGACTTATACTTTAAAATGATAAATGTTCTTTATGCTCCTATGTTGTGATAACGTTGTAGATTTTAATAAAGCTTGGCCAAAGTGAACAGCTGGTAACAGCAATTATTCAAGCAAAATGCATTTGTTTAGTTTCAGTGAAGACTATAGACTGGTAAATATAACTTTTGCGAATTGAAGACTAAGTCTTAGTTTCAGTTTAAAATGTCTGTGACTAAAGCCTAAGTCGCACCATCACAACTTTTGATGGCAAATGGGTAAGAATGTAGAAATCGTGGACATTCCTCATAGGTCTTACAGGATTCTTGTTGGAGTCATGGTGATTTGGGGCAGTTTTCCTCTATTCGCGGGAGGGCCACGACAGTTTTGAAATGTTCAAAACAGTTGTGGTAAAGTCACAATTTAAGTGTGTTTGTACTGCATTCTTACAACGTTCGTATTGGCTTGTACTGGTTTGTACTGGCTTGTACTGGTTTGTACTGGTGCGTACTGGCATTCTTCCCCTATCGTAGCGATTCGTGCTGGTGGCTGTCAATCATTTGGCTCCATTCGGACAAAATTCGTAACCCGGCCACATCCTCGTCTCTAAACCTGGAGTAGATGCTCGTACTGACCAAGCTGACTCGGTAACACCCAGGGCCTCATCCAGTATCTTCTTTCAACCTGTCTCCATCTTGCAATGGCCAACTCATTTCACACCATGTCCCCGTCAAGTTGAACAAGGTTGTTCAGCAGCCGTAATCTTTTGAAATCCATTTTGTGCTTGTGTAGACTGTCCAGGAGGATGCACACCATCCAAGAACTAAGGCAGTAATGATAAACTGGCTTGGGAAGCACCAGTATTTATACTATCAGACAAACAAAATAGAGGACATTGTTCATTTCGAGTGCGTCTATAAGGGATTTTTGGGAATTCGTCTGTATTTGTATCACTTTCGTGTCGCAATTTATGACGCAATGGTTGTGGTTCATGGTGGTTCGTGGTGGTTCGTACTGATTCGTGGACATTCCTACGACTTTCTTACTGTGATTGAGTGAGTTTGTGTGGGTTCGTACTGGTTCTTCTAAATTCATGTTGGAAGCGTACCGCATTCTTACTGCTGTCTCTCTGCATTCTTGTGGCATTCGTACCAATGCGTACGGCATGCATAGGGCATGCGTAGGGAACCGTCTCCAAGGTCAGTACATGGCAAACCACTACAACTTTTTCAATCTTCCCTATTTACCGGCATTCGTGCCCAAAGTCGTGAAAGTGGGACTGGGGCTTTATGCCCCAAGACTCCATATAAGGGAATACCTGAGAACCCTCAAATTCTAAAACAGAAAAATTTGTGAAAAGAATACATTTAATGTTTTATTTCTAATCATTTCTTATACCAGTGTGGCAGGAATGGGTTTATTTCATATTATTACATGTTTTTAAACTTTCGGGAAGTCTTTTTTACTTTTGGCTGGTAATTTAAGCTTAGTTCAGGTGAGCAACATTGGACTGTATTGGCTTCTTCTTTATTCTAATGTTCCTGCAATCAATATCATGCTTTATTCCAATGTTTTGAATGCTGATATGAATCTTGACTTATGATTGAAATTATAAATTTCCATCAGTCTGTCATTGATTTCAATTAATTACAAAATGTCTTTTACTGTGGAACAAGATATAGGTATAGTCATCTGTTGTTTGCCATTTATTAAATCAATAGTTTCTTTTGTTTAGTTTAATATACTGACATCATTATTCTAGATTTGATTTCAAAGGATTTTGTCATTTTAGCCATGGCTTGAATTTCACTGTCACTTTTTATATTAGCAGTATCACTGTGAAACATGTGCGGATCAAGGGGTACAGGGGGTTGTCCATATCTAAACTTAGATTCGGAGGGGGTCCCATATTCAAGGGTCGCTGCCTGACCAGGAGCTGGACCCCCCCTGATGTAAATTGCTGGGCCCTTGCCTATGATATTGTCAGACAGAATTTGAATTTAGAACTTTGATTTATCAAAAAACAATGATTTTTATCATATATTGATAATATTCCAAATTCCTTTAAAGGAGATTTATGTTGACAAAACTAGATTACTAATTTACCTATCGTTATTAAAATTTAATATGAAATACCTTGCAGCAATTAGATTCACATCGGTGCCTATGAAACATTGATATGTTATACACAGTCCAAATCCCTACAAAATCCATTCTTAAATTTTCAAATTATAATAACAAATTCTTTAGGGGTATTAAAAGTTAGAAGTGAAGATTCAAACCCAAGAGTTATATTTTTATATCATGACCTAAAAATAATACAACTTATAAGTTGTTGGGGTGTTGACCGTCACTCATTTATCAGCAAACAGTTTGAACTAGTGGAAGCCACCCAGCAAAATGCTTCTATGAAGTATACCAGCACCTGCAGCCATGCCACCTGATGCCTGCGCCAATAAGATATCTACAGATACATGTAAAGGAATTTTAAATCGACCTTGATAAATCAGGAAAAAGTACTGTACTACCTGATGCCTGCCCATTAAGATATCTAAAGATACATGTAAAGGAATTTTAAATCCACCGTGATAAATCAGGAAAAAGTACTGTACTACCTGATGCCTGCCCATTAAGATATCTAAAGATACATGTAAAGGAATTTTAAATCCACCGTGATAAATCAGGAAAAAGTACTGTACTACCTGATGCCTGCCCATTAAGATATCTAAAGATACATGTAAAGGAATTTTAAATCAGGAAATAGTATTATCGCCTCCCACCATCTGTCTGTATTAGCTGGGACTTTCTCCTGATAAATACAGAAATACGATGGAATTTTTTTCTCCAATAATGTACCGTTGACACTCACACACACACACACACAGTGGCTGCTGTTAAAAAAGATGAACTGCATGAGAGATTGTATTGTATGAATGAGTCACCAGCGAGTCTTACGTCAAATTCCAGCGATGAGCATCACCTTTATTGGATTTTCATCAAGGAATTGTTTAAAATTGATCAGCTTCATTTATAATACTCGGTGACATGTATGGGAAGTTGAAATGCTCAGTACAATTGGCTTATAATTGGAATATACTAACCCAATATTGAGGTAAATTGATAGTATTGAATCATTGTTTGACTGTATTGTACGGCCACTTTGTCAAACGTTGACATATTTGAGCTAGATTTCGTTTAAACATATCAGTAATGTGTCTAGTTTCATGCAAGTTTGTTTGCCTGAATTGATAACTTTATTTCTTATTCAGAGACTCATGGATTAATATAATTCTGAATTTTTTAACTTTGTGTTTAATTATTTTTCATGTAAGTTTATCTAACTTGAAAGAATTTGTGTCACAACCCGAATCAATGTAAAGTAATCAGTCAACTTAGTTACTGTTACAATTGTTTGTCTTGCTCATGATATCAATGTACAGTCGGTCACCTCGTTCATTACTCAGAAACATGTATGTCTGAAACATGACTGAATATTGTCTGATCTTTTTTCGGTGCAGCAGTACTAACGCTGTTTTGCTATTTGCATATCAGTGTTGTGTTAACCAATCAAATCTTATCTTAACCATCAAGGCAATTTCTCTTCAACCTAACAAAGTTTGTAACCTGGACGCTCATTAGTTAACCTTTCGATTAAGGGTGCGTTACCTTACCGTAATCCACTGAATTTCGGTGTGAATTTACCGAATTTCTTTTTGGATCTGGAGTGACCTGCAATCGTAACTTCTCGGCAATTTTTTATGTTGCACAACAAATCTTAACCTTCAAATTCCGCTGACCATCTTTTTTCAAGATATTTCTTGTCTATGAATAATGTTTGAAACTTTACTGAATTAATGTATCAGACTAGATTCAGCTGTTGACAGTTTCAAAATATCACCCCAATTCAGCAACATTTCAGACAAAAGTCAGACTGAATTTTTTCTTGAGGGTCCAATTTCATCGGGTCTGAAATTTTATTACGAATTATACATGGTTTGGAATAACCCATTTCAATTCGCTGTGCATATAAAGATACTTTGGGACCTGATATTTATTTGGATGATACCCAGTATTCAAATAGAAGGTTGTCGGACCCAGTATTCGAATAGAAGGTTGTCGGACCCAGTATTCAAATAGAAGGTTGTCGGACCCAGTATATTCAAATAGAAGGTTGTCGGACCCAGTATTCAAATAGAAGGTTGTCGGACCCAGTATTCAAATAGAAGGTTGTCGGACCCAGTATTCAAATAGAAGGTTGTCGGATAAACGACGTTCGACTGTATAGGTGTTTGTTATGAGACCAGTGGACTTATTGCTATTCTGTATCTTCAGATTTTTTTACAATAAGGATTTTTTTACAATAAACGTTAGCGTGCCATCAGATTGGATATTATTTGTACAACTAGTGTTTTATGTCAAGTAAGATATTCAGGACAATGCCTTGGAGGTTTTTCTCTGTGCCAAGAATGAAAATTACTTTTCTACGGTCATAATAAGTATTGTTAGTGCGCCAAAGATGAGAATATTTTTGTCTTTGTCCAACATAATTATCGAACATTTTATATTAGTGAAGTCCTGCTATCAGTGATTGATGTTCAGGTCCGATGTATTGTCTATTTGCTCAAGAATGACTTGAAAATAAGACTTTCCTTTAATAATCCTTTATACTGATGTTGCTTATTTCAATTTTTAGCGGTATAGGAAGCTGGCCTGGTTAGCTCTGTTGGTAGAGCACTGGGCTGTCACCATGGAGCTCCAGGTTCGATTCCCAGGCAGGGCAGGTCAGGGCAGGTCATGTCCTCCACCCCTGATTCATGTGGGGTATTTATTGTCAGCTCATTGCAGAAGGTCAAATTAGTACTGGTTGAAAATTATTTGCTGGTGGCCTAAATCTCTAATAAATTTGTATTGTACTGTATCGTTATAAAGCAATGAATTATAAAAAATGTTCGTTCAAGTCCCTGTACTAGACTCCAATCATGTCCCTGTACTAGACTCCCATCATGTCCCTGTACTAGACTCCAATCATATCCCTGTACTGTACTCCCATTATGTTCCTGTACTAGACTGCGATCATGTCCCTGTACTAGACTGCGATCATGTCCCTGTACTAGACTTAGATCATGTCCCTGTACTAGACTTAGATCATGTCCCTGTACTAGACTGCGATCATGTCCCTGTACTAGACTTAGATCATGTCCCTGTACTAGACTGCGATCATGTCCCTGTACTAGACTGCGATCATGTCCCTGTACTAGACTTAGATCATGTCCCTGTACTAGACTGCAATCATGTCCCTGTACTAGACTGCGATCATGTCCCTGTACTAGACTTAGATCATGTCCCTGTACTAGACTGCGATCATGTCCCTGTACTAGACTGCGATCATGTCCCTGTACTAGACTTAGATCATGTCCCTGTACTAGACTGCAATCATGTCCCTGTACTAGACTGCGATCATGTCCCTGTACTAGACTGCGATCATGTCCCTGTACTAGACTGCGATCATGTCCCTGTACTAGACTGCGATCATGTCCCTGTACTAGACTTAGATCATGTCCCTGTACTAGACTTAGATCATGTCCCTGTACTAGACTGCGATCATGTCCCTGTACTAGACTGCGATCATGTCCCTGTACTAGACTGCGATCATGTCCCTGTACTAGACTGCGATCATGTCCCTGTACTAGACTGCGATCATGTCCCTGTACTAGACTGCGATCATGTCCCTGTACTAGACTGCGATCATGTCCCTGTACTAGACTGCGATAATGTCCCTGTACTAGACTTAGATCATGTCCCTGTACTAGACTCCAATCATGTCTCTGTACTATACTCCTATCATGTCTCTGTAATATACTCCCATCATGTCCCTGTACCAGAATCCTGTCATATCCCTGTACTAGAATCCTGTCATGTCCAAGTACTAGAATTCTGCCATGTCGCTGTACTAGACTCCCGTCATGTCCCTCTACTAGACTCTCATCATGTCCCTGTACTAGAATCCCATCATGTCACTGTACTAGAATCCTGTCATGTCCCTGTACTAGACTCCCATGATGTCCCTGTACCAGAATCATGTCATGTCCCTGTACTAGAATCCTGTCATATCCCAGTACTAAAATCCTGCCATGTCCCTGTACTAGAATCCTGTCATGTACCAGTACTAGAATCCTGTCATGTCCTAGTACTAGAATCCAGTCATGTCTCAGTACTAGAATCCTGTCATGTCCCTGTACTAGAATCCTGTCATGTCCCAGTACTAGAATCCTGTCATGTCCCTGTATTAGACTCCCATCATGTCCCTGTACCAGAATCTCATCATGTCCCTGTACTAGAATCCTGTCATGGCCCTGTACTAGACTCTCATGTCCCTGTACCAGAATCCTGTAATGTCCCTGTACCTGAATCCTGTCATGTTTCTGTACTAGAATCATGTCATGTCATGTCCCTGTACTAGAATCCCCTATTTTTCATGCAATTCCGTCTTATTTAACTAGTGGTGAGTCATATTGATAGATGATATTGTGAGACTGCAAGATGTCAGACACCTTTATTGAATTTTATTCTCATATTCTAGCACATAGATGACATGTCTGTGTATCAATCAATCACTCACAGCGTTGACTCACTGTAATCTAATACACTGTGCACACTTGGCTCAAAGTTATTCTATTCTGTTCAATAAATCCTAGCTCATAAGGTGTTTGTCGTCTCATAGATTTGGACATTTCCACGTTCTCTGTTTTAGTTTCACTGTATAAAGTAGTATTCTATTCAGTCTATTCTTTGGTCAATTGACTGCCATACTTAACTGATTAGCTTTTGAAACCACCATTATAATTTTTTTTAATGCTGTTAGATTGACTGCAAACTTTCAGGACTGGTCCACGTCAATTTCGGTAAGGAAATGCTCTTGATCGAATAGCTATAACTGCTGTTTGAATAACTTTCCTATAAAACAGAGCAGTGGCTTTTTCTCTGTCAAGGTTACAATCATGAACATTTCAATACACCTATTTTAAAATGTAATGGTCCAGGTTATATATTTATACATTCATGGTTAATAAAACAGTGCTATACAAATATATTAAATTCAAGATTGTTGTGGTTTAGAATAATGTTTGTCTTTCCAGCAGCAATTGCTCTATATACCTGCAGCTGAAACCTGCTAAGAAGTGTATAATTATATATCTGTAATCTGAGTCAATGTTGTATGGCTAAGGCCATAATTAAAAAAGTCTTTGTTTGCCCTTTACCGACCCTAGATTTTAGAGGTGGGTAGGTAGGTAGGAAAAATATTTTATTTTATTGTGGAAATTTTAATATGTTTTAGTCGAAATGTATTGTTCGTGTGTGGTAATTTTGGCACGTGGTACATTGGGTGGGCGGGTACAGTAAAATAATTGTAAATATTAAAAAAGATACGATTAAATGACAAAGTCATGTGGTTGTCAAAAACATGGTTAACAAGCTCGGATCAATTCAGAAAAAATTAATGTTGGTAAAATGAAAGCAAAATTGACACTTTTATGTGTACTTTAATTTTTAATACTTTATATAGCCCGTCTGTTTTAGTGAGTATGAGCACGAGGCTTCAATAATTGTGGATGAAAAATTATAAGGGCAACTATGACCATTTTTGTGTCATACTTTTTTCTAACTTTGGGTTCCAAAGTTTTTCTAAGCAAGAGGAAGTTATCATAAGGCAAACATAATGAAACAAAAATAGTCATTGTTTTGTAACTAAGAAGAACAAACTGCACACATCGTAGTGTGACATAATGGTGTATAGTCGGGTTTATTACCAAAAAAAAAAAAAAAAAAAAAAAAAAAAAAAAATTAAAATCCGAATTTTGCAATAAAATTATTTGAGTCGGCGGCCAAATCTCGGGTCGGTCGGTAAAGGGCAAACAAACCTAATTTTAATTTAAGCCTAATTAGGGTAAATTGATTCTATAAAATTTCAAAGATAAAGAAATTCTGAAGTAGTTTTACATGAGTACACATTTCTGTATCTTTTGAGGTGTAATTAAATTTCCTGTTGCTATCTACATGGTTCAGACTATGACATGTACGTTCTGTGGCACTTTTTCTTTCTGATCTTTAATTTACTTACCATAATTCAATTTGCTTAATTTGTTAATACGATATACATGTGTCTGATAGAGCCTTCATTATACCAGGATCTTGTGTGTTGCTACTACAGTCATCTAAACCTGGTTTTCATGTATAGTTATTTTACATACAGTAAAACCTCAATAATATGACCTCCCTTAGAACCCTTGAACTGGTGTTAATATTGATGTTGAATAAAGAGCTAAACAGTGAAAACAGCCTCTTGTAAATGGTGTTCTTAATGTTTAGGTGGTCTTATTACTGAGGTGGTCTTTAAGTGAGGTTTTACTGTACTTGAATTAAAATAACTGTTTGGGTTTATTGGGTTTTAAGCAATTTTTTAACAAGTTTCAGTATATACAGGTAACCAGTTTTCCTAGAATTAATTATCAGTAGCATTTCTCGTTGATTTTTCGAATGACAGCCGTTTAACCACACATCAAGTTAATCTAGCCTCATCTAGCCTCCTTAAGCTTTCATACTGTAATAGTATACTAGACTAGATCATATCAAAGATGTGCCCAGTTCTATATTTTACTCTTTTTTCATATATTGTCACATTTCAATAATGACTGTCCATGTGTAATGTATATATTTATGACTAGTAATATAATGATATGTAAAGGAACAAACTGTATGTATTTAAATAACTGTAACATACATCATGCATTTATATGTACATGTATATGCTTAATAAAATATACTTTATATAAAAAAGAATTATTTATTAGCCAGTACTAACTTAATGCACTTCCACAGCTGCAAGCAGGTGACAATGAAGGACCTGTGAACATATCCAATGTCATGACATGACCTGCTCTGAGCCCAGGAATTGAATCTGAAATTCTCGGGTGACAGTCTAATGCTGTATCAGCTGTTTGTCTGGGCTGGCAAAATAATGGTGTAAAGTTATTATGTTTTACAGTGCATGGTTAGCTACCTTAATTGTAGGCCAGTGTGATCAACTACCTTAACATAAGGTTATACAAGCATAGATGATTTTGCAGCTTCTGTAGTCTGTACTAGAGATGGGTGTACCGCAACCTTAACCAGGAGTACTATTTCCTAATTAACTGAAAATAAAACATCAAAGAAAATCAGCCTTAAGTGTTTCCTTGATTTAAGCTTACGTTCCAAGCCGGGAATGGCAAACATCTCGTAAAAGTGTCTGATTGCCGATAGTCCATGTTCTACATTGGTGTGCAAGATTGTGTTAAATAGCTCATCAATGTTCTACATTCGTATGCAAGATTGTGTTAAATAGCTCAAGTTCAAACATTTTTACTTCATGAGGATTTCTGTGTTCAGACTTATCATTATTCAATATTTAGTTTGAGTTTTACGTATATTTATTTATTTTTCATCTGATTGCTAATGGGGTTTACTGTAAATATAAATACAGGAATAATGTATCATATATGCGTAATAAGGGCGTTGGGTTGTCAAAATGTATAGCCATTCAGTAAAGGGGTCCTCAAATATTGCTTTACTTTCTAAGTATGGAATACAATGTGTATTATCAAGTAACAATAGTTGGATTGTAGTCGACAATGTGGAGTTGCTCAGGATTTTAATTGATTTATAATTAAACTGAAATAATAAGGAATAGATCTTATGTGTCGAGAAACTGGATACAGTTTTGTGTGTTTTAATTAAGCTACCTAATACTAGTGATTGTATCAAGGTTGTAACCTATACAACTACCAGCGTGGATGTATGACATTGTGGAATGATTCTAGGTTTCGATCGTCACCGATTGCAGGATTAGGGGATACAGAACTAATCATAGTACTGCATGGTAATTGATTAAAATATTATTTATTTAATGAAAATTATCTCATATGTATCAATTTACACAAATGATAATTGATTGATTTTTAGTAATCAACGTTTTTTTGTGAATTGGCCTAGTGCCTCGGCGTGAGTCATACTAGAATTCTAGATTCATAATCTATTCTCCTTTTTTGTCTTAAATTGTTTCCAATTATTTTACAGTTTGATTTTGAAAGATAATCTGCATTTTAAACATTCTCCTGCTCTACTGTAGTCAGGTCTTTCCATCATAAACTTAAAGCAGCATAACAGAAAGACTTTTGTAACCTGAAATGCAAGTTTGGCTGTTTTGAAACTACCATATAGCCATTTTGAGAACAGAGAACACTAGCGGACCCAGTGAGTGCCCCCCCCCTAAAATTCCCCAGCCCAACCCTTTAGCCCCCCTAAGATCAAATCCTGGAACCGCCTCTGCATGGAGAGAATAATTGTAATAACGGCCTGTCAATGATAAAAGTTACTTGAATTTTCAAACATACACAGTTTTGTCTGTGTGCTGTGTTAGTCATACATATTTTATCACCTAATACCATATACAAACACCCGGTATATGATGACTCATGTTAAACAATGAAATGTTTTATAGTTTTGTTCTAACACATTACAGACAATTTTCCTAATAAAATTATTATGATCGCCTTTATTTGTTTTTCATAAAATTTGAACTATCACAAATCGTCCACATTTCAAACAGGGATAAAATGAGTCATATGCTTATCCTGACCAACAGATTAATGTAATAAACTGTCGATGTGGTATAAAAGTGAAACCATAGCGATATATCATATATTTTTTTTTGTCAATTAATGATACAAAATTATAAAAAATGATACTTAATAACTTATGAATAATGAATACATGCCTGGAAACGCAATTTCACCCAAAACAAAAATGGAAAGCAAACTTGAAATCACATTTTGGTCGTAAACATTTGAACAAAGTCAGAAATCTGTCAGGCACCTGCACTTGTTAGTTTATATGTCAAAAGTTGTATAAAAATTTGGTCAAAAAGATTATCAAAGTAATACATAAACATGTAAAAGACACAACTAGAATTGAAAGTATTTGAAATGATGAACATGTAAATGGCATTTTAGTAAACAATATATTGATGTATATCTCAATATCGATATTGTCAAGATGCATTTTGCTGAATCAATGACAGTTCTAATTAACAGTTTGAAAATCAATTATCAGGTTTTGAAGAGGTTTTCTGTGTTATACAGAACAAATTCAGGGACATGTTACATGTAATATACAAAACTGATCAATGTTTCTCAGACTTACAGTCTGATTTACAGAAGCAACTTGGCAGGCTGGAGATAATTGCCACACTTGTCCGGTGCTTTGATTAATTAATCAGAAGTATACAACTATGTATTTCATAAATTGATTGCTTTTACTATGCCAAATTATCATGTCAGTAAATAAAGTATCAATTATTAAGTGCTTCACAGTTTTAAACACTACACTCAATTTACTCACCATAATAGTCTGATAGATCTCATCTGATGGATCTCATCGGATAAGTCTCATCTGATTGATCTCCTCTGATGGATCTCCTCTCATGGATCTCATCTGAAATAATCTCATCTGATGGATCTCACCTGATAGATATCATCTGATAGATTTCATGTGATAGATTTCATCTGATATATCTCCTCTGATAGATCTCGTCTGATAGATCTTGTCTGATATATCTCCTCTGATATATCTCCTCTGATAGATCTCATCTGATAGATCTTGTCTGATATATCTCTTCTGATAGATCTTATCTGATAGATCTCATCTGATAGATCTCATCTGATAGATCTTGTCTGATATATCTCATCTGATAGATCTCATCTGATAGATCTCATCTGATAGATCTTATCTGATAGATCTCATCTGATAGATCTCATCTGATAGATATCATCTGATAGATCTTGTCTGATATATCTCATCTGATAGATCTCAGCTGATAGATCTTGTCTGATATATCTCATCTGATAGATCTCTTCCAATAGGTTTCATGTTATAGATCTCGTCTCATATATCTCATCTGATATATCTCATCTGATATATCTCATCTGATAGATCTTGTCTGACAGATCTCATCTGATAGATCTCGTCTTATAGATCTAGTCTCATAGATCTCATGTGATAGATCTTATCTGATAGATCTTGTCTTATAGATCTAGTTTCATAGATCTCATGTGATAGATCTCATATGATAGATCTCATCTAATAGATCTCATCTGATAGATCACATCTTATAGATTTCATCTGATAGATCTCCCGACATGGTGTATGCCTTATATTAAAACTAAAATAAAGATGGCCCCGATGGTATTGTGCCTAAGGTCAGTCACTTAATATCACTTGCCCCTCACTACTGCCGGATGAATCCCAACAGGAATGTAGGATAAGTTTGTGTGGAATCTATTCAGCTGGCTTACAGTAGTCTGTGGTACTATACCCTGGTGCCCTCCTTATTAGTCCCAAACTATTGCAAGAAGGGTCACCTTGGGTCCGTCCCGCCGCCCAAACAGCTGGGCAAGACACCACAGGACACTTGACAGTTAATATGTAGCAGCCTGCAACAAGGCAATGGATTTTGATGTAAGTTTGTATTCCATCTACGATTGTAAGTCTTTACGGTACACGTTCCCTAATGATTCCCTGGCTTCTAATCCAAGAGTCATGACTGTTTGACGTCCATGTAGGGCAAGGGTGAGCCGTCAACTCCACATTGCCTGAGTTAGATGCAAGTAGTTAAATTAGCCTTGTCATCAAAGAGTATAATTCATAAATTTGTTTCACATTTACTGTATTCCCTTGAAAACTGGTCTTGTTATTGAGGTGGTCTTAATATTGAGGTTGAATAAAGAGCAAAACTGTGAAAATGGACTCGAAAATTGTGTTTCTTTTTTTAGGTGGTCTTATTATTGAGGTGGTCTTATTATATATTGAGGTGGTCTTATTATTGAGGTGGTCTATAAGTGAGGTTTTACTGTAATTTCAGTCACCAGTTAGAAGTATTGCTTGATGATGGTAGAACAACACGAAGGAATGCTGGGAGACGTTATCTGTCTAAAATAATCACGTAAGTTTTCAAATCTATTTTATCAATGCCAGGATAAATCCAATGTTCATAATGCAAAAGAGATGATATTATACTTTTGGACCTGGATTTGAATTCAAGAACTCAAAAGTTTTACAAATTTCCAATATCAAAATACATGTTTTAAGAATAAAACATTTGAAAGCCAATTAAACTTACTTAGAGTTTTTTGCTTAGTTCAGTCATTTTAGTGAAATTCGGGCCAGATTTATTACATGATAAGTTGATTGCACGTTATACACCCTTATACCATCAATTTCTGTTTTATGAAATTATTTTATTATATTTTAATGCTTTTATATTTTGTAAGCTTTATTTAGTTTTATTCAAAATTATAAAGATAGGTTGATATCTGTTTAAAACCAAGCATGCTCACCTCTCAGATACCTCTTACATAGGGTCAACTGTAGCAGTGCGGGTCTTGTGTAAGTGTGACTGTGTCGAGGCTCACCTCTCAGATGTCTGCTGATTCCCACTTACATAGGGTCAACTGTAGCAGTGCGGGTCTTGTGTAAGTGTGACTGTGTTGAGGCTCAGATGTCTGCTGGTTCCCACTTACATAGGGTCAACTGTAGCAGTGCGGGTCTTGTGTAAGTGTGACTGTGTCGAGGCTCAGATGTCTGCTGGTTCCCACTTACATAGGGTCAACTGTAGCAGTGCGGGTCTTGTGTAAGTGTGACTGTGTCGAGGCTCAGATGTCTGCTGGTTCCCACTTACATAGGGTCAACTGTAGCAGTGCGGGTCTTGTGTAAGTGTGACTGTGTCGAGGCTCAGATGTCTGCTGGTTCCCACTTACATAGGGTCAACTGTAGCAGTGCGGGTCTTGTGTAAGTGTGACTGTGTCGAGGCTCAGATGTCTGCTGGTTCCCACTTACATAGGGTCAACTGTAGCAGTGCGGGTCTTGTGTAAGTGTGACTGTGTCGAGGCTCAGATGTCTGCTGGTTCCCACTTACATAGGGTCAACTGTAGCAGTGCGGGTCTTGTGTAAGTGTGACTGTGTCGAGGCTCAGATGTCTGCTGGTTCCCACTTACATAGGGTCAACTGTAGCAGTGCGGGTCTTGTGTAAGTGTGACTGTGTCGAGGCTCAGATGTCTGCTGGTTCCCACTTACATAGGGTCAACTGTAGCAGTGCGGGTCTTGTGTAAGTGTGACTGTGTCGAGGCTCAGATGTCTGCTGGTTCCAACTTACATAGGGTCAACTGTAGCAGTGCGGGTCTTGTGTAAGTGTGACTGTGTCGAGGCTCAGATGTCTGCTGGTTCCCACTTACATAGGGTCAACTGTAGCAGTGCGTTCTTGTGTAAGTGTGACTGTGTCGAGGCTCAGATGTCTGCTGGTTCCCACTTACATAGGGTCAACTGTAGCAGTGCGGGTCTTGTGTAAGTGTGACTGTGTCGAGGCTCAGATGTCTGCTGGTTCCCACTTACATAGGGTCAACTGTAGCAGTGCGGGTCTTGTGTAAGTGTGACTGTGTCGAGGCTCAGATGTCTGCTGGTTCCCACTTACATAGGGTCAACTGTAGCAGTGCGGGTCTTGTGTAAGTGTGACTGTGTCGAGGCTCAGATGTCTGCTGGTTCCCACTTACATAGGGTCAACTGTAGCAGTGCGGGTCTTGTGTAAGTGTGACTGTGTCGAGGCTCAGATGTCTGCTGGTTCCCACTTACATAGGGTCAACTGTAGCAGTGCGGGTCTTGTGTAAGTGTGACTGTGTCGAGGCTCAGATGTCTGCTGGTTCCCACTTACATAGGGTCAACTGTAGCAGTGCGGGTCTTGTGTAAGTGTGACTGTGTCGAGGCTCAGATGTCTGCTGGTTCCCACTTACATAGGGTCAACTGTAGCAGTGCGGGTCTTGTGTAAGTGTGACTGTGTCGAGGCTCAGATGTCTGCTGGTTCCCACTTACATAGGGTCAACTGTAGCAGTGCGGGTCTTGTGTAAGTGTGACTGTGTCGAGGCTCAGATGTCTGCTGGTTCCCACTTACATAGGGTCAACTGTAGCAGTGCGGGTCTTGTGTAAGTGTGACTGTGTCGAGGCTCAGATGTCTGCTGGTTCCCACTTACATAGGGTCAACTGTAGCAGTGCAGGTCTTGTGTAAGTGTGACTGTGTCGAGGCTCAGATGTCTGCTGGTTCCCACTTACATAGGGTCAACTGTAGCAGTGCGGGTCTTGTGTAAGTGTGACTGTGTCGAGGCTCAGATGTCTGCTGGTTCCCACTTACATAGGGTCAACTGTAGCAGTGCGGGTCTTGTGTAAGTGTGACTGTGTCGAGGCTCAGATGTCTGCTGGTTCCCACTTACATAGGGTCAACTGTAGCAGTGCGGGTCTTGTGTAAGTGTGACTGTGTCGAGGCTCAGATGTCTGCTGGTTCCCACTTACATAGGGTCAACTGTAGCAGTGCGGGTCTTGTGTAAGTGTGACTGTGTCGAGGCATGTATGTATGTTAAGTAAATGGTTGAATCCTTAAATTGTTTTAAGTGTTCATCTTTACTGTTAATCATTCTGTCTTATATGTGGCACTATAGAGTGTCACATGGCATCTGAAGATGGACTGATAATGTCCTCAAAATAACAGTTTGATTCAGGGAGTTATATATGTGAATCAATACAAAACATTAGATACAGTTTGAGAGAAACGACTTTGTTTTAATTCTAGTATCTAGGTGGAGTATTAAGCCTAAAAGCAATACAAGGATTTTATGGTGTCAGTTGTCTGTTAATGCATTCTACAGGATATTGTCTTGCTATTGCTGTGAATGTTGTGCGAGTGTATATATATTATTCATGACATAAATACCACCTATCTACAGTCCATGTAATACAAGCATAACTTAAGTATTGATAGCCGTATCAAGTGTAACCATGGTATTGTTAAAAATATATGTTATGTGATTCACTTCCAGAATGGTTAAGGACTGTTGTCCTGTTAGCTGCCTGGCCTCTTTGTTACTTTAATATTCAGTCAGGTCGAAGGTAATATCATTGGGAAGTTATGGGTCCGTACTGTTGACCTAAAATGACACAGTCACTCTAAATATTGAAATGATCTTAGTAAGATGATTCAGCTCTAAAATTATGAACATTTTTCACTAAAATAATATGATGTCCTGATCAAAGCACTGTGTATATATATTAAACAATGCTTAGTCAGCTAAAACATAAATAAGTGTATTTTTTGTAATGTTTTAAATGATTAAGCATTGTAATACAGGCCTCTTTGGTTCTGATTGGCTGAGTAGTTAAGATCGCTTGATGTTGAATCTTTGAATTTTTGGAGGAGTTTATAATGGCCCCTTTTTCAACTTAAAAGCCCATAAGACACATCTGGTTTATACTGACATCATTACTATTTTGTTGATGCATGCATTTTAACGTAAAAATCTGTAGCGTAACACCAAAGGTAGAGGATTTTATTATTTTGATGTTGGAAGCCGAACTGTTTGACGTAAAAAAAGGGGTCAAAATCAGACTGGCCAATTACTGTATTTTTTTGTGTAACTTTAAATTGCATCCAATTATTTTGATTAAGAACTCATTAGCCAGTATTGTTTTCCGTTCATTTGAGATAGAAATCTATGTAGTCAAGTTATCCGATTTACAGCATAATGTTTGAGTTAGATGTATGTATAGTTTATGTAACATACTTGATGTGTCATACAGCAAATGTCAAAATGGGATGTTCTTTAGTAAATTCGGATGCATTAAATATTTATCCTAAATGTATCCTACCGGTTGTAAAGTGTTTTGGTGAAACATTCTTATTGTCGGAGGTTGCTATAGTTGTGCCAGGAACTATGCTCTGTAATACCTCAGGAATATATCCAGTGAATATGCAGTATAGGAAGTAGAGCTCAAATAAAACATAAACCTTGGGAAATAATGGATTTTGTTCAAGGTATGAATGTTGTATTTTTAGACTGAAATAATAATGTATTAATTGTTTTGTGATTTCAGTAGTGTCTGATATACTTGTTTCCCCTTTTGTGGGTGGAGTATCATTATTGAGGGGTTGATTGTTGTAATTGGTATTTAATGATTTTTATAGAAGTTCAACCAATCTGTTCTCAAGTAGGAAATCAATGTAAAACTATGTTAGATGTTTCAAGACCTAAAGCACTTTTGTTGAGTATGTGTTGTTATTAACAACAAGTTGTATGTTGCTATGTGTGCCAATACAACGCATGTAACAACACTTATGTGTTTTGTATTAATGCAATTTACATTCCAGTGGTGTATGTTTGACTTGAGTATGTTCTCATGTAAGACACTGATGTTGTTTACTATGTTGCTGCTTAAAACTGAAGATATAGGCCGATATGCTAGGAAAAATTATGATGCCAGAGTTATGGCCCCTTTGTAATATTTGTAATCTATTGAGGTTTAATGAACTCTATACAGAACAACTTCAGAATCTCTTCTTACATTCTAACAAATATCTAGAATATGCGTTTGTTGCATAAATTAATTTTTTTTTTTATTCAATTTTTCAAGTCTATCCCGAGTTGTTAAGGTCATGATTGAGTCCAAAAATCCAATCTTTATTGTATAACATTCAGAAACTGTTGAGTCTAGGTATGTCTATATTTATAATAACATCATTCCAAAGATAAGTATCAGGTTAATGTTTGAATTGAAGGCCATGCTTATAATGTTTATGAACTCTCCCTACTAAGGAAAATGGCCTCTTAATCTCAAAACAATTTTTGAATGGTCTGCATGGGAATGTTTTTAGCAGCACACTTACAGGGCTCTGCTCCAACTAGGTACTGAATATCAAGGGTCATTTTGATAATTCTTGACCGGATTATATAGCCAACTCACCTGTAATTTAGAGAAAAGTTTACATTTCAACCAGAATCCTGTGGGTCAAAATGTTGCATTTTGGAAATTCCAGGGGCAACAGGGTCAGTTTCTGGGTCAATGGAACCCCTGATCAACTAAAAAAAAATTGCCTACCTACCTGTAACCCACCTAAAATTTGCAGGGTAGAGTTATGTGAAAAAAACAATTTTTATGGAAGGCTGAATGCCTGTTTTACTAATGTCATACATTCCTGGTATTATAGTGCTCTAGATATATATACACCTGATATATTTGATTGGTATAAAATCACTTGTTGCCCACAGGTGAACTCTATCATAAACAGTTGGAGATGTTTTATATCACAGAATAATCTGATGATTTAAACTGATATATTTCTAAATGGCTCTTATCCTGTATGTTTGTTTCCTTGTCACAAAAACAAATCTTGGCTTAAATACATGTGTAAATATATGTTTTTTGTGGAATTTCAGAACTTTATACAAAAAATTGTATTAATTAGCTCATGCATTGGAATATTGTTGTCAGTGATGAGAAAGGGTTGGATTGGGAGCATATTGTGATTGCAGCATTAGAAATAATGTGGCCACCCTTAAAAAATGTTATTTTAGCTTAGTCTTACCTAACAATTTTTGTATGGGTACGTAGGTTTGTAATTAATTGGTATTGAATACATATCACGGTCATTCAAGTTTCTACTTATTATAGGCTGCCAAAACATTTCCCAGGCACCTAAATCTGTTTTACAATATCTAAGTGATTGGGTGTGATATCTTAGTGATTGTTTGTGATATCTTAGTGATTGGGTGTGATATCTTAGTGATTGTTTGTGATATCTTAGTGATCGGGTGTGATATCTTACAATATCTTAGTGATTGGGTGTGATATCTTAGTGATTGGGTGTGATATCTTACAATATCTTAGTGATTGGGTGTGATATCTTAGTGATTGGGTGTGATATCTTAGTGATTGGGTGAGATATCTTAGTGATTGTTTGTGATATATTAGTGATTGGGTGTGATATCTTAGTGATTGGGTGTGATATCTTAGTGATTGGGTGAGATATCTTAGTGATTGTTTGTGATATATTAGTGATTGGGTGTGATATCTTAGTGATTGAGTGTGATATCTAAGTGATTGAGTGTGATATCTAAGTGATTGAATGTGATATCTAAGTGATTGAATGTGATATCTAAGTGATTGGGTATGATATCTAAGTCACTGGGTGTGATATCTAAGTGATTGGGTATGATATACAAGTGACTATGTGTGATATCTAATGATATCTTAGTGATTGTTTGTGATATCTTAGTGATTGGGTATACTATCTTAGTGATTGTTTGTGATATTGTAGTGATTGTTTGTGATATCTTAGTGATTGGGTGTGATCTCTTTAGTGATTGGGTATACTATCTTAGAGACTGGATGCACGTTCATTTTGTGACATTTGAGCAGTCATTATATTAAATATATTCAGTTTATGTTGTTATGACACATTGTGTATAAACAAATGTATACACAATGTTTCGTTTATTACACCTAACTGAAGAAATATGGACCAAAACATAGCATTTTGTAAACATTTGGGGAAAATCTGAATGTAGATTCTTATCGTATTTGACAGACTGTAGTCAGACTGCGCCTTATTGGTTCCTATTATCACATGCAGTGATTTTTGTAAACAAATGTGAAATGTCAAACATGTTTTATGATAAAATTCTTCCTGAGACATTGAGCAGTTCGTACAAGATTTTAGATCCATGTCTACTAATCAAGTGAGAATCTGTTGGTAAATTCTGGGAATAAAAAATAATTCTATAAATTTTGTCTCCAGAAGTTGATCGATGGCCTTGAGGAAAATATTGAGATAAAATACAAGTGTATTGAAACAGGTTGCCTAAAGAGATCCTTGATGATAATTGATTTCACAGATGAATGCTTATAATGTTATGATATGATGATAACTGTCAGGAATTGGAAAACATATTATGAAGTATAAATGCTGAGGCAACTGACTCTATCACATACGGGATGTCAAAATGGAGTATTTGTTAGAAGTGAGTTATAGTTTTGATTCTTATACATAGAAGTGAGTACTTGTAGGGTGGATTATAACTGTTAGAAGTCAGAGTACTCGGGTAGAATTATTTCTTGCATATTTTTGTGTGTGGTGAACATATAAAATCTAGTTTGCTGATACTATCGTTTATTGCTTAACACATTCTACACTTTTCTCAATTTTGATCATGGGTAATTGTTCTAAAATTTTATGTTTTTTTGAATTTTTAAGGTTGTCTGTTCGAAAAAATTAAAATTGAAGATTTAATATGTCAGTACTATCATAACTGGATTTAAAACTAGAATGCTCGGATGTTATTTAAGGCCATCCTGAAAAAAGAGTTTGTTTGGCATAACCCTACCTACTCAAGAAAATGGACTTCACTCTAAATATTTTTGACGAGTTTGAGTGGGGAATGTTGATGCACATTAATAGTTGAAACTTAGATGACCATAAAAAGAAACAAATAAGAAATTAATTGCCTACCTACCTTCATATAGACCCTTCTAAATTTTGCTGTGTAGGGTTTATAATGCCAAACAAACGATGTTTGAGTATGTCCTTGAGGTAAAAACATATATATGTACATATGAGTGTTATACAGAAACCTATCAGGTGGGTGGAGTTAGAAAGAAATCTGCACAAGATACATTCTGTATATGATGAGATGGACTCTATTTAAGACAATAACCTGTAGCACTGGGCAGCTTTAATGGGAGTATAAGATAAGAAGATCATTTGTATTATAAAAAGTATGTGTTTGAGTAGGGTAGATAAGTGATGCATTGTGCTGTTTGAGATATTAATAACAGATCATGATATAGACTGGTATTGTCAATTGTTGGTTTATATTTGGTGATAACACAGGATTTAAATGGATAAAAACTGATGAATGGATGGTTTGTATGTTTGCACATATTCTCTAGTGAACTTTACAATCGTCACTGTTGTAAATGGTGACATAGTGACATACAAAACTTGTCAAATAGCCTGACAGGCAGTATCTTACATACCGGTAGACTCATCCTCTCAAACTTTGCAATGTACTTGCGCTTGGGTATTATTATGTTTTCCTATTGCATTTCTTAACACAAGATCAACTCCATTCATCCTTCATTAAACTCAAATGTTATTTTTGAAGAAACACTGTACTCAATGATGTTATTCTGATCGATTGATTTGAAGACGTGATATATTTACACTTAAACATTGATACAAATGTACAGTACTTGTATAAATAAACAATATGCTGTAAATAATTACCAGGATAAACAGTTGATAAGTTGAAAGAATACATTACTGTATAATGTAAGGTTAATTGTAATTATCTTGTTTTTATTCTGACCTCTGACATGTAGCTAATTGTAGTACTTGTTTCTAACTAATGTACCATGATAGTTGATAATTAATTGGCTGGTGTTATCAGAAAATATAAACTGTTACAGACATGGTTATCTTAGAATAGATTATGTCTATCAATTATAATGCAGGATAAAAGACTGTGGTCTATTGTGATGAAAGATTAGTTTGATGTTTTTTCTGATGGAACTTTGGTTCAGTAATGAAATGGGTTATTTTATTCATACAGGTAATGTTAGTGGTAACCTTCACTGTAAGTCATTGCATATATATACATTTATAGTCGGTACTCGTTCATTTGAATTCATCGGTCTGAAATTTAACTTGGAATAATACATGGTTTTAGGAACCCTTTTCAATCTATTTGACTATAAGAAGATACATTGGGACCTGATATTTATTTCGGATGATACTGAGTATTTGGATAGAAGGTTGTCAAATAAATGAGGTCTGACTGTGTATATGCAGGTAAATTATGTTAGTATATATATAGTACCTCCCTAGCGAAACTTTCATGATCAGAACATAGTTAAACATGTTTTAAACATATTTAGACATGATTTTTGGTCATGGTCAATGTTTTGACCATGCAATGAACATGTTTGAACATAATGAAACATGTGCGTTAAATGGCACCATGGTCAAACACAATGACACAAGATCATCATCAATCATGTTTCATAGTTAAAACAATGATGTTTCAAACATATTTAAAAATGGTTGTGAACATGATGGATCATGTTTGAACATATTTATTGGTTGTAATGAACATGTTGGAACATAATGAAACATGTGCGTTAAATGGCACCATGATCTAACACAATCACACAAGATCATGGTTAACATGTCTTTTGTGAACATGATGGATCATGTATAAACATAATGACAGGTGATCAGTATACTTATGGTATTCCACCCATTATTGAACTGGGCTGTCTCCATTGTAAATGTATTGCTCACCCAGTAGGCAAAATATAAAACTTGTTACAAAATTGATATCAAAATATTATGATTTATAATTTATTTGAATTATAAAATCATATTCAAAATTGCTTCAACACGTTTTTCTAAAAACAAATAATTGCAATAATTACAAAAACCTGAAATTTTTCATAAAGGGAGGTAATTCAGTGACAATATATTGAAAATGAATAATTAAGTTATAAAGAGACCAAAACTTACCATGTGTTGGTTGCACAGTCGATATTAATATGTTTTAAAACAACACTAAGCTAAATTTTCCAGAAATAAACTAATACTTAACATAAAAATGTATCTTTTGCAAATATGCTTAATCATGTTCAGCCTGTAACAAACACCAGCATAAATAACCAACTGTCATGTTCAAACATATTCAAACATGTTCATTATTAATTGTGAACAAACAAAGAAAAAAATGTAAATCTTAGAAATGTTCTGACAGATTTAGGGCAATTCTCACAAATGATCATGATTTATGCAATATGAACTTTATGATCATGTATTGACAGTCAAACATGTTCATGAAACATGATTAGCCAACATGATCATTGGGATAAAAAACATGTTCAAATATGTATATATAAAACATGTTTGATAATCAAACATGATATTTTTTCGCTAGGGCTTCACTGTAGGTTAAATAGTTTGTTGTAGTAAATTGAATGAGTAAACTTGTTGGCACACTTTTATTTCAATATGTAATTTATCAATTAAGAAATAATCACAGAAAAGAACATTGAAACAAGTACCTTGGAATTGAGGTATAGAATGTTACAAAAAAATTTATTTATGATGTTGGCGGTTTATTTGCAACAGATGTAACTTTTTATCTAATTCCTGATTTCAGTCTTAATTTTACAATATTTATGGAGTCTTTATATGCTTAGGATAATACATTATATTTTCTTTCAATGAATCTTTTATAGTCTGAAGAGTTTTGGTTATTTCTACATGTATTAGTTAAATGTTACAGCCATATGTTGTATATTATGTGAGTAATATGTTGTGTATTCTAGTCTCGGATGATGGCCAGGGTTGAAAGCCTAACAAATCTATCTACTTCTTTGTGTATTTGTAAATATACTTGTTTCTTTTCCACCTATTGCTCTGTGTAGACCACATTTTATTGCATTCATAATATCTATTGTTACATCCAATTTCCGTTTCTATCTTACATGAGACACAGAGGTATCAATAAGTTATTGAGATTTCACTCCCATTAAATGATATTACCATATTATCAACTACAAACTATGAAGGAATATTAAGATCAAACAATCTCTAAGGAGATGGGTGCTTATTGATGCATGAATGAGTTAAACATATCAGAACAAGCAGGCTTTGTCTTAACTGTTTCAGACACTTGCCAGCTAAACCACTAGCTTGAAATCATTCTTACTATAGCCCAAACTTATAAACAAAATGTTACACTAATTCATTAAAAGCAGAAAGTGACAGTTATGTATGTTTACAATTTGTCTCTATAATTTCTGAAATAGTAGATTTACTAAAATTAAGCACTTGCCTGATTGGGGTAGCACTCAGTAATTTCTGCTTGCCCTAACTTTAAGTTAAAAGTCGTGGACTTTGACACTGCTAGTCCGGTTACTGTAAAGACTGCATGTAGTTGTATTGAACATTCACAGCAATAATTTTTTTTTCCCTTTTCCTGATAATGATTTTATTACAATCTTATAATGCCAAAAGGCGTACGTAACACTGTATGAGTGTATTACGAAAGTTATACACTGTTTCTGTATCATTTATTCTCTTTGGAACATACCGGAAAACAAGCACTCTGCACTCAGCACTCAGAACTATAACCAATATGCAGCACTCTGCACTCAGCACTCAGAACTATAACCAATATGCAGCACTCTGCATTCAGCACTCAGAACTATAACCAATATGCAGCACTCTGCAATCAGCAATCAGAACTATAACCGATATGCAGCACTCTGCACTCAGAACTATAACCAATATGCAGCACTCTGCACCTAGCACTCAGAACTATATCCAATATGCAGCACTTTGCACTCAGAACTATAACCAATATGCAGCACTCTGCACTCAGAACTATAACCAATATGCAGCACTCTGCACTCAGAACTATAACCAATATGCAGCACTCGGCGCTCAGAACTATAACCAATATGCAGCACTCAGAACTATAACCAATATGCAGCACTTTGCACTCAGAGCTATAACCAATATGCAGCACTCTGCACTCAGAACTATAACCAATATGCAGCACTCTACACTCAGAACTATAACCAATATGCAGCACTTTGCACTCAGAACTATAACCAAAATGCAGCACTCTGCACTCAGAACTATAACCAATATGCAGCACTCTGCACTCAGAACTATAACCAATATGCAGCACTCTGCGCTCAGAACTATAACCAATATGCAGCACTCTGCACTCAGAACTATAATCAATATGCAACACTCTGCACTCAGCACTCAGAACTATAACCAATATGCAGCACTCTGCACTCAGAACTATAACCAATATGCAGCACTCTGCACTCAGAACTATAACCAATATGCAGCACTCTGCGCACAGAACTATAACCAATATGCAGCACTCTGCACTCAGAACTATAACCAATATGCAGCACTCTGCGCACAGAACTATAACCAATATGCAGCACTCTGCACTCAGAACTATAACCAATATGCAGCACTCTGCACTCAGAACTATAACCAGTATGCAGCACTCTGCGCACAGAACTATAACCAACATGCAGCACTCTGCGCACAGAACTATAACCAACATGCAGCACTCTGCACTCAGAACTATAACCAGTATGCAGCACTCTGCGCACAGAACTATAACCAATATGCAGCACTCTGCTCACAGAACTATAACCAATATGCAGCACTCTGCACTCAGAACTATAACCAATATGCAGCACTCAGAACTATAACCAATATGCAGCACTCTGCACACAGAACTATAACCAATATGCAGCACTCTGCACTCAGAACTATAACCAGTATGCAGCACTCTGCGCACAGAACTATAACCAATATGCAGCACTCTGCACTCAGAACTATAACCAGTATGCAGCACTCTGCGCACAGAACTATAACCAATATGCAGCACTCTGCACTCAGAACTATAACCAGTATGCAGCACTCTGCGCACAGAACTATAACCAACATGCAGCACTCTGCACTCAGAACTATAACCAGTATGCAGCACTCTGCGCACAGAACTATAACCAACATGCAGCACTCTGCGCACAGAACTATAACCAACATCCAGCACTCTGCACTCAGAACTATAACCAACATGCAGCACTCTGCACTCAGAACTATAACCAATATGCAGCACTCTGCACTCAGAACTATAACCAATATGCAGCACTCTGCACTCAGAACTATAACCAATATGCAACACTCCGTGGATCACAAAGAATATTCAGCACATAGAAAGCATCTTTATCCACTTAGCACTCATAAAATATCCACACTCGAACTCAGTTGAGCAAATTTTGAGTTCTGAGTGCTGAATGCAGAGTGCTGCATACTGGTTATAATTTTTGGTCCTTGACTTAAGCCACTTAGCCACTGATTGTTTGTTCTGGAATGTACCTTGTCTGGGACTCAAACATTGACACAAATATCACGTCTGATTTTGATGGATTTGGTTATTGTAGCAAATAATTGGTCTTCTGTTTTAACTCATGAATAATGTTTTTTTTGATTTTCAGAATCCAAAGAGCCTGGCGGTCTTATCTTGACAGACAGAAGTCTAAACAAATTGATAAACACTTTGGTAACCATGGCGATGTCAAAGAGGAAATTCTAACTGAACCTGACCGGAATGTGACGAAAAGGTCAAATCCATTTAATAATACATTGTCTAATTTGGAAGATAGCAGTTATCATAAACCAGACAATACCAATAATGTGATTGACACGGCATGCATGGTTAATCCACTAAGAACTGACCCGTTTCCTCATATTGATAATTTTGTGACAGACCAGAAATCATTTAAGTCACCGACTTCAAATGTGAAACTTATTAATTCTAATCTCCTGTCACCACGACAACAGAGGAAACGCAGTTTGCTATCACAGGCGAAACAATTTGTAGAATTAAAGAAATTGGATGCAAATGTTCTTCCATTCAATCTGCATATGCATTTAGATCAGAACGAAGGCACGGAATCGTTAACGTCTAATTTTGAAAAAAGTGACAGTATGTCGGAGGTTATGTCCCCATCATCGGTCAATCCAAAACTTGGGTTTGGTAGAAAACAGTGTTGGGGAGATGAGACTGAAAGTAGTGAAAAGTGTTGTGAAACTTCCAAACCTTGCATTGGAATAAATTTAAAGGGAGATAATTCAAGTATGGATATAAATTCCAAGGGAAGTAACCCTGTTAGTTGTGATAAAAATTCTTGTTCAGATTCTCAGAAAAGTAGCTGTGATATTAATACAAGTAGTGCCAGTAACAACTTAGAGACAAATACTAATATGTTCAAGGGGAGTAACTCTGATAATGTTGTTGATTCAAAGGGCAGTAACTCTGATTCAGAACAGGAAGATGCATTTGATGTATATAACATAGAGACTGCTTTACCTGATATGGATTGGAATTATTTGGAGGAAAAATTGAAAGCAGCCAGTGAGGAAGCACGGAAAATACAAGAGGTAAGTAAACGTGTATCTGTTGTATTTTTGCCACCGAGTTCACATCCAGAGTCTGCCAGAGAGGGTTTGAGTCTTTACCACACCAAAAAATACTTCCATCTTTGTATCGAAAATATCATCATTTGTAGTCCTTGAAAATGGGACAAGTCCTTGAAAAGTGCTTGAAAAGTACTTGATATTTTTTTGAGAAGTTCTGTATGAACCATGAGTTAACTACCTTGAAGCATTAAGATGAAACTTTACTGGAATCCCACCAATCAAACACATTTGGTAAGCTCATATGTCCATGTAACTAAAGTTGGAAAGTGGTGAATATCAATTTTCATTTCCTTGTCAGTATTGCCGGACAGTATTGGGATTTGATTTCCTTGTCTCCACTTTGGTGATGTTAATTTTGATAGGTATGACTTATATATAATGCAGAGTCTCCTACATTGTGGTACAGTATCACCTAGTGTATGTACAACATTCTTCTAGATGTTTGTTTGTGCCTAGTACAACATTCTTCTACAGGTTTTTCTGTGTCTGGTACAACATTCTTCTAGGGGTTTGTCTGTGCCTGGTACAACATTATTCTACAGGTTTGTATTTGCCTTGTACAACATTCTTCTAGAGGTTTGTCTGTGTCTTGTACAACATTCTTCTAGATGTTTGTCTGTGTCTTGTGCAACATTCTTCTAGAGGTTTGTCTGTGCCTTTTACAACATTCTTCTAGAGGTTTGTCTGTGCCTGGTACAACATTCTTCTAGAGGTTTGCCTGTGCCTGGTACAACATTCTTCTAGAGGTTTGTCTGTGCATGGTACAACATTCTTCTAGATGTGTGTCTGTGCCTGGTACAACATTCTTCTAGAGGTTTGTCTGTGCATGGTACAACATTCTTCTAGATGTGTGTCTGTGCCTGGTACAACATTCTTCTAGAGGTTTGTCTGTGCCTGGTACAACATTCTTCTAGAGGTTTGTCTGTGCCTGGTACAACATTCTTCTACAGGTTTGTCAGTGCCTTGTACAAAACTCCTGGCAAAATTGTTCTATCTTGATATGACTATGATACAAATGGATGCATGGTGAATTTGTTGATTTCTCACTACAGATTGATTTTAAGTTTTGTCCTGTGTTCTTGACTTTATTAAATGTACACAGGGTACCTCTGTTTCTGATTATATCCAACTTCTGAGTACAGTATATAAGGTCAGACAGTATTATTTTGTTAGTATATGAATAATAGATTTCAGAATATATATGGTTGCCTAGGAATAGTTGATTATAGTTATTTTATTCAACCATAAAATGCTATATATGGGAAACAATGCAGGCAGATAAAGTCTGGGAACTTGCTTCATCAATTCTGATAATAGAGCAGGTACTTTGTGTTAATGTCTGGCAAAATTGGAACATTGTCCCTAGATAATATAGCATGTGATGATTAAAATTGAATAATTTCTGGTTAATTTAATGTGTAATCCATTACTGTTGTTAAGTTTGCATGTGACTGGTAAGATACTGTTTACTGCCTATGTCAGTCGATTGAATTGTATTGAAATATAGAATTACTTCCCTTTGATCTTACTGCTAGAGTTATCTCCCTTTGATTACCTGCTATAGTAATAGAATCAATAGTGCTTTCTTTGATTTATTTTGTAGACTCATTAAATTCACAAATTATCTTCTCTGTTTGAATTAATATGTCTGCTATATATTTAGCAGCTGGCCTTTGTATAGGTTGAAAAGTGTGACAGGATACTGTATTGTATTGCTTTTATAGATGTTTTGCACTGTGGGGATACACAGGACTTTAGACAGAAGACAATATGAGACAGGTGGGAATGTTATTCTTAATCACAAACATAATGTGGAATACAGTGCCACAGACTGAGAGTGCCCTGTAAATGAAATTTGGAAGAAAGACATACTAGTACATGATATAATAGAATATTATGACAAATGTTCAGACACATACGTATAACATAGGATATTTTTGAGAACTGTATATTGAAATACACACTGTGTATATTGCATGTTTGTGCCTGAGTAAGGAATATATTGGACTACCAAATTGTATTTACTGTGATAGAAATGAATGAAGCATAAATAATAGACTATGATATTTTTCCTTCTTATCCAAGAAGCAATTTATTGATTGAGCCGTGGAAGGGAAATACATGCAATGGAAATACGGATAAATGGGTTATTTCAATTAAATGTTTAGTGAAAATAGCTAACTGCCTCCCCGTAGATCAATAGTTATTGAGTTTGTTTCACAGACGAATGGCAGATAAAGATGGCTGCTACAATGTAGCTGTACATTTCCCTGTCTATGTCCTTATATGGTTACAGTTAGACAGGACACCGAAGCTGTCATGTCCTCATACAATGTATCATTCTGCTTGAACGTTTCCTGTGCATCAGTTTGGATGAAGTCATTTAGCTTCTTCAGTATATAAACATGGTATTTGTCTGTCATTTGATGAAAATTGTTGTGGTCAGTTGGATTTGATATTGTGACTACTACTGAAAGATTTCGATACTCTGAACTTGTGTTTTATGAAGGGGCGTGTTATCCCTGTCCGTCTGTGTGTTCATCCATGTGAAAAAGTAGTTTCCGAAGCCTTAATTAAAAAATAGTTTGTTTGGCATAACCCTGCCTACCCAAACCTACTTACCTAACCAAGAAGGAGTGGAGTTATGGCCCTTTTTGATTTAACAATTGGTTTGCGATTACTAATGCTTGAAAAGCCCTTATTTGAGTCATTTAATTGGACTTAACAGTTGCTGTAGAGGAGTGACCAGATTGCATGACTATCATGTACATTGGAATGTATCTGTTTATGATGGCATGGATATAGATGATTTATGTGGCTGGAGTTAGGGTCAGGTCCTCAAAGGGAGACAATACCAGTATAATATGCTCACTGGTCAGTTACTAAGTTTATTCTCAGGACTCTGATGAAACTTCATACAAATGTTAAGCCTGATGAAATTTTAGTTTGGTGCACATAGATTCAGGTTTGTTGATCAAAGGTCAAGGTTGTTAGTGAGATCATTGACAGTAGGGGGCTATATTTGTCCCTTACTAGTGAAAACACTTGTTTATATTTATTTAGACTCAAAAAAACTGGTTTTCAAGAAATAAAATATTTTGACAATTCTTTCCTCATGTTATATTTACCCCACATTGTACTATTGTGATTATAGCCCATGATTCCTGTCACTTTGGAAATATTTTAGGACCTAAGTCCAGTAGTTTTATGCAAGGTTCCTGACTGAATGTCTGACAAGTTAACAAGGTACCATGTATTTAAAACCTGTACATGTCAGGCAAGACTTGTTTTGATCAGACAGTTCTTATTTGTGACCACATGTTGGGCAATTTGTGAAGCAATTTCCAAAAGTTTGCAAGGTTAATTAAAATTCCAAAGCTGTCTGGTGACACTGAGCTTGTATCCACTGTTTAAACCTGTCTGGTGACACTGAGCTTGTATCCACTGTCCTACTCTCCCACACAGCGCTTTGATTCCACTACTGTTACATTCACACGCTGCTGTATTACCCATTATATTTTGATATTTGACCTTACGAAATCACCGTCGGCACGATCACATGACTACTGAGTTAATAATAGATGGGTATTTTCCAGTGTTAAACCAATAAAATGTGTACACAATGTAGAGCCTTTCGTGTCGAAGGAAATTTTGACTATCTAGCTAATCGGTTTTATTTCATGTCATTAAAAGTTTAGCATTGACAGAAGGCAGTGTTTCGTTCTTTCATCGAGGATTGTATTACAAATAGCATGGCAAATTTGAGTAACAAGATGCCATTAGTAATGATATGTCGCATTTTAAAATAGACGCAGATTCCGCATCAACAGTTGTTTAAATGACCTTAAGCCGATGCAGCGATAGTCACTTACGTTCGATTTATTTAGTTTTTCTAGCAATTTCCATAGTTACAGCAGCATTTCTATGACAGTGATAGCAGTCTAATCAATGCACACTCGCTTTATCTTTATTTACAAATGTTACTGTCCTACATCTGGGACATAAGCAAATTGTTTTAAGCGGCTCGCTGACTGGCTGTGGACGCATGTCGACTCACCTGTCTAAATATAGAAAATATCAGTTGTGTGGGAGTTATAAAGCAGAGGGTGATTATAAAGGTATCGGAATAAGCGCCCAATGCTAAAGGAGAGTTTCACTGTCCAAACCTGTTTGGTGACACTGAGCTTGTATCCACTGTCCAAAGCTGTCTGGTGACACTGAGCTTGTATCCACTGTCCAAATCTGTCTGGTGACACTGAGCTTGTATCAACTGTCCAAACCTTTCGGTGACACTGAGCTTTTATCCACTGTCCAAACCTTTCGGTGACACTGAGCTTGTATCCACTGTCCAAACCTGTCTGGTGACACTGAGCTTGTATCCACTGTCCAAACCTGTCTGGTGACACTGAGCTTGTATCTACTGTCCAAACCTGTCTGTTGACACTGCGCTTGTATCCACTGTCCAAAGCTGTCTGGTGACACTGAGCTTGTATCCACTGTCCAAATCTGTCTGGTGACACTGAGCTTGTATCCACTGTCCAAACCTGTTCGGTGACACAGAGCTTGTATCCACTGTCCAAACCTTTTGGTGACACTGAGCTTGTATCCACTGTCCAAACCTGTCTGGTGACGCTGAGCTTGTATCCACTGTCCAAATCTGTCTGGTGACACTGAGCTTGTATCCACTGTCCAAACCTTTCGGTGACACTGAGCTTGTATCCACTGTCCAAACCTGTCTGGTGACACTGATCTTGTATTCACTGTCCAAACCTGTCTGGTGACACTGAGCTTGTATCCACTGTCCAAACCTTTCGGTGACACTGAGCTTGTATCAACTGTCCAAACCTTTCGGTGACACTGAACTTTTATCCACTGTCCAAACCTTTCGGTGACACTGAGCTTGTATCCACTGTCCAAACCTGTCTGGTGACACTGAGCTTGTATCCACTGTCCAAACCTGTCTGGTGACACTGAGCTTGTATCCACTGTCCAAACCTGTCTGGTGACACTGAGCTTGTATCCACTGGCCAAACCTGTCTGGTGACACTGCGCTTATATCCACTGTCCAAAGCTGTCTGGTGACACTGTGCTTGTATCCACTGTCCAAATCTGTCTGGTGACACTGAGCTTGTATCCACTGTAAAATATGTCTGACCAAGCAGTATTGCGGCGGGGGGGGGGGGGGGGAGATTGGGCTGGGGGGGATTAATTGCCTTCAGTGATAGCTCTAGTTAGTACAACTGTATAATATTGAGACTGCAGTTAAAATCCAGCATCCCTGGCATTCAGGTGTATTCTGTATTGATTTTTATGACAAAGAGGAACTAAATGATAGCTGTGTATAGTACTCCTCAGGTATATAGATGTGATCACTCCGGTCCTCACCTTTCTTATGTATGTTTACTATAAATAGCATTTGTCTCCAGACTGGTTGTTAATTCTATTGATTACTGAATAGAAAAGGTTTATAACAGTGACAGGAAAATTCTGGTACCAGTCTAATCATATGACTTTTGGATTTATTGTGTCTGTCGTCTGCTATTGATGTAGTTTGTTTTTTTGTGATTTATGACACTCTGTGATTACTGGAAATAGCAATTGTGATGATGTTGTTGTTTTTATATCTGATAATGTGAATAGAAACCTGGATAGTATCAGCTGTAATATTGGGATATAAAACATTCAACCTCAGTGTTTATATTTTGGTGACATTTGGTATGAGAACCTGTTATTGTATGTCTATACAGTGTTCTCGCTTATTGTGTCCAATTTTAATTATCTCAACTGGAGTTTGAATGGGATATAGTGTTGTCAGTATGTGTGCTTGTCTTTTTCATAATCACAGTTTTTGCTTTACCCAATCAATCATTGACATGTATATCAATAACTGTTGTGCATTCTATAAGGTTATTGTTGTTGGATGTGCCTCTAGCTGCCGGTTTGTTTCATGAATATTTTAAAACATTGGAAATTGATTGGTGTCCAATACTTTGTTAGCTGCTGTTATTTGATACTCTTGGGTCTGACAAATAATTCTTGCAATGTTTGACCTGCTTGGTTTTGTCCAAGTTTGGTTTTGTAGAGATGACGGGAATGTCCACCAGGAGGTCAGGGGTATGATCTGGCGGCACTAAATGTGTCCACTATGTACAGGTGGCTGTCTGGCAGCACTAAATGTGTCCACTATGTACAGGTGGCTGTCTGACAGCACTAAATATGTCCACTATGTACAGGTGGCTGTCTGGCAGCACTAAATGTGTCCACTATGTACAGGTGGCTGTCTGGCAGCACTAAATATGTCCACTATGTACAGGTGGCTGTCTGACAGCACTAAATGTGTCCACTATGTACAGGTGGCTGTCTGGCAGCACTAAATGTGTCCACTATGTACAGGTGGCTGTCTGGCAGCACTAAATGTGTCCACTATGTACAGGTGGCTGTCTGGCAGCACTAAATGTGTCCACTATGTACAGGTGGCTGTCTGGCAGCACTAAATGTGTCCACTATGTACAGGTGGCTGTCTGGCAGCACTAAATGTGTCCACTATGTACAGGTGGCTGTCTGACAGCACTAAATATGTCCACTATGTACAGGTGGCTGTCTGGCAGCACTAAATGTGTCCACTATGTACAGGTGGCTGTCTGGCAGCACTAAATATGTCCACTATGTACAGGTGGCTGTCTGACAGCACTAAATGTGTCCACTATGTACAGGTGGCTGTCTGGCAGCACTAAATGTGTCCACTATGTACATGTGGCTGTCTGGCAGCACTAAATGTGTCCACTATGTACAGGTGGCTGTCTGGCAGCACTAAATGTGTCCACTATGTACAGGTGGTTGTCTGGCGGCACTAAATGTGTCCACTATGTACAGGTGGCTGTCTGGCAGCACTAAATGTGTCCACTATGTACAGGTGGCTGTCTGACAGCACTAAATATGTCCACTATGTACAGGTGGCTGTCTGGCAGCACTAAATGTGTCCACTATATTCAGGTGGCTGTCTGGCGGCACTAAATGTGTCCACTATGTACAGGTGGCTCTCTGGTGGCAATAAATGTGTCCACTATGTACAGGTGGCTCTCTGGTGGCACTAAATGTGTCCACTATGTACAGGTGGCTCTCTGGTGGCAATAAATGTGTCCACTATGTACAGGTGGCTCTCTGGTGGCACTTAATGTGTCCACTATGTACAGGTGGCTGTCTGGTGGCACTAAATGTGTCCACTATGTACAGGTGGCTCTCTGGTGGCAATAAATGTGTCCACTATGTACAGGTGGCTGTCTGGTGGCACTAAATGTGTCCACTATGTACAGGTGGCTCTCTGGTGGCACTTAATGTGTCCACTATGTACAGGTGGCTCTCTGGTGGCACTAAATGTGTCCACTATGTACAGGTGGCTCTCTGGTGGCACTAAATGTGTCCACTATGTACAGGTGGCTGTCTGGTGGCACTAAATGTGTCCACTATGTACAGGTGGCTGTCTGGTGGCACTAAATGTGTCCACTATATACAGGTGGCTGTCTGGCAACACTAAATGTGTCCACTATGTACAGGTGGCTGTCTGGTGGCACTAAATGTGTCCACTATGTATACAGATGGCTGAAGTCACAGTCATGCACTGTTGCTGTAATTCATGATCCTAACTCATAGCTTTCAGTGAAGAATTGTCTGGTGAAAATATTAGTTCTATAAACATTTTTTGGTGAAGTGAAATATCTACCATTCATAACTATAACCAAAATTAAAAAATCAAAGGACTGAAGGGCCTGGGAGGTTCTTCCAAGGCAAGCCTGCACGTTGTCCGTATTATCATAATAGAAATTAATGGGCTACTATTCAAGTAAACTCATTTGCCAAAAATGACACAAATAATCCGGAAAAAACTTTTATATCAAGACTCCCACCATTCCACAATTAATATATCGCTGACAAAGCAGCCATAATATACTCCTTAAATCTATAATAAAATCAGAGGATTTACATGTACTATTTTCTTGAGACAATGAATATGGCAGTATATACTTTGAGTAGACCATCTAGTTGCCTACGATAGCAATGAGACACTAAAGCGCCTCAATAACAACAAAAGCAACATTTTTCTGATTTATAATAATTTCATTTAGTAACAAATCCAAGAGGACATTGTGTAGAATAAATGGGTGGGGGGGGGGTGTATCGGATGTGTTTTCATGATGCAAGAATTTCCCAGATTATCATTCCTGGTACATTTAGTTACAAGCACTGAAGTCATAGAACTTTGTATTATTTCTATTATGCTCGATGAGACTTATGGCAGGAATTCATACAATAGGTTTTAGGATAATAAATGATACATATACATTCTATTCTGTAGCCAAGATATAATATTCCATGTGGTAGAGGTATTTTATGTGTGTAATCCAATGTTTGTACATTAAAGAACTCATAAATGTTGATGATTTGGTTTATTATGGTAACAAATGATTATACTAAAACATTTCATATCTAACTTGTGGTGAAAAGTCACATTTAGGATGATGTCTGTATCTGTTTTTGGAGTCGGTTAATGAAATTGCTGTTCCCAGAATTAATTTACTTATTATGGTACTTAATGTTTGTTATTTTAAGTGCATTTAATGAAAAGTACCATAATGCTAGGGCTGTAACAAGTATCCGAGTACCCGAATAATCGCAAGTCAAAGCAAAATATCCGACACTTATACTCGCCAATGTCGAGATGGCCGGATCGCGATTTAAGTGCAAAATTTTATAAAGGAATGAAACAAAATGATTTAATTCAATGCCAGCAAATATTGCAATTTCTTAAAAATAAATTATAATGCCTTGTCTATCCGAAATGTCCGAGAAACGTTACAGTGTTGCAACCGGAAGTCGATTCATGTAGAGCTAGCATTCAAATAGTTGAGCGGTGTTCGAATGAAGAATGCTGTCTCTCAAGGTTTTGACGATTTATACTGTCTTAAAAATTATACACATTTAGAAATTAGAAATAAAATGTCAGAGCACGTAAGAAATTATAAAAAGAAGAACTACGATATTAAATAAAAATACTAAAATTTCATGTAGAGCTATCATAAACTATTGTCTGCATTAAATGTCAATATGGCATCATCATCAACATGGCATCATCATCAACAAAAATATCAAATCCAGGGTATAGAAATGCCCCAGCAACGTATGCTTCTAAAATCTGGAAATATTTCGGGTTTGCTCTGAAGTATGAAATAAAAGTGGTCTGCAAAATCTGTCCTGATGACCTGAAATATACGGGTGGGATAACCAACCTTTATACCTAGTGAATCGTGAATCGATTCGTGGATCGCAAGTCAAAGATCGCGATTCGAATTGAATTCACCTTTTGTCTGGCAATACAAAAGCCCTACATAATGCTTTAAGTTACGTTTGCTCTGAAGAGTTTGTGAATGTTTCAGCAGAAAGACGAGTATAATTAAAAGTTGTTTTGCTTATCGAAGAAATTACAGGTCTATGTGAAAAACACATTTGTTTAAAAAAGTTCTGCTAAGCAAAACAATGAACTAATTAAGAATTTGAATTGAAATATTTACATGAAATGAGGGCCCGTTTACCAGTACTCTGTTCCTAGATTTGTGTCCTTCCATTAAAGACCTTCGTATATTGTCCAGCTATATATGAAAGTAAGTTTAGATCTGTGAACAATACTAATGAATAATTTGGATAACAAATGCTAATTGAGATGTCTATCTAATGAACTGCTTCAGAATTAGGGCAAATGTACTGAAGCAATATTGTACTGCAATAAAAGAAGTATTTATTATCGGGTCACCCCTATTTAAAGGGCCAGCTATTTTTGACTTACGAGACACGTATTTTCTGAGCACATTTACTTCCGGCTTCCTATCCTTTAATGCACCAGGCACCAGACAGGTAGGCGCATGGTTACCATTATTTAGCTAGCTGGCGGCTCACCAACCGTCTGTATCAGAATGGACACCCATTGGGATTTGAACCTTCGACCCCCAACTCCCAAGGTAGATGTCTTAACCACTAGGCCACTAGACTAATATTTATTGTTTGGACTTCAGCAGAAAATAGTAATCAATGTGCAATTATGTAAGACAGTGGTGTAGTTAGTGTGGAAGGAGTTGTGTCTTTATGATGATAGTCAATTTGTTATAGATACAGTGAAACCTCATTAACAAGTCCTAAATTGTTTGTGAAGAAAGAAGGTCTTAGTTGTGAGGTGGTCTTATTATCAAGTTAAAATATGGAAGAAAATTAAAAACTGGTCCATAAACATGTGATCTTAATTTGAGGTGGTCTTTGTATAAGGTTTGGCTGTGTATCAATTCTGAGCATTTGTGTAAATGCTTACTGGTAAATATTTCGTCTTCCAAATTAAGTTGCCATGAACCACACTTCTAAACCATACAATTTCAAAAAAGCTTAACACTAGCAGAATTTGAAATTAATAAAGGGCAGGTGCCTCTTCATTTGGGTTGGGGGTAGATCCCTGTGTACTTTGAACTGTATGCTTTGAACGTTTCATATATTATAGGCTTCTATATACATGTCGGTAATAAAATATGGTTTATGTAGAAAGGTATGTGTTTGGATTTTTTGGTGAGAGAAAAAAACGTTAATAAGCAATTAACTGTTGAACATCAATCAAATCATTTCAAGGTAAAATACCTACGAGGAACAGCTAGGTAGGTAACGTATTGAGTATTATCCCATACTGATTCCCTACTGAAATGTATCCAAGAATTTTTGGAACCTCCTGATGAGTGTTTTCTCACATCAGGTAAATTTCATTCATGCTTACAGTTAGGCCTTTGAACCTGTTCTTAATTAGTTTATAATTAGGGTTATTGTAGGTGAACTATGGATTACTTTACTGACAATGTACTGATGGTGAGGGTTACCACCAGTATTCTACCTCTGTACTGATGGTGAGGGTTACCACCAGTATTCTGCCTCTGTACTGATGGTGAGGGTTACCACCAGTATTCTGCCTCTGTACTGATGGTGAGGGTTACCAGTATTCTACCTCTGTACTGATGGTGAGGGTTACCACCAGTATTCTGCCTCTGTACTGATGGTGAGGGTTACCACCAGTATTCTACCTCTGTACTGATGGTGAGGGTTACCACCAGTATTCTGCCTCTGTACTGATGGTGAGGGTTACCACCAGTATTCTGCCTCTGTACTGATGGTGAGGGTTACCACCAGTATTCTGCCTCTGTACTGATGGTGAGGGTTACCACCAGTATTCTGCCTCTGTACTGATGGTGAGGGTTACCACCAGTATTCTGCCTCTGTACTGATGGTGAGGGTTACCAGTATTCTGCCTCTGTACTGATGGTGAGGGTTACCAGTATTCTGCCTCTGTACTGATGGTGAGGGTTACCACCAGTATTCTACCTCTGTACTGATGGTGAGGGTTACCACCAGTATTCTGCCTCTGTACTGATGGTGAGGGTTACCACCAGTATTCTACCTCTGTACTGATGGTGAGGGTTACCACCAGTATTCTGCCTCTGTACTGATGGTGAGGGTTACCACCAGTATTCTGCCTCTGTACTGATGGTGAGGGTTACCAGTATTCTACCTCTGTACTGATGGTGAGGGTTACCACCAGTATTCTGCCTCTGTACTGATGGTGAGGGTTACCACCAGTATTCTACCTCTGTACTGATGGTGAGGGTTACCAGTATTCTACCTCTGTACTGATGGTGAGGGTTACCAGTATTCTGCCTCTGTACTGATGGTGAGGGTTACCACCAGTATTCTGCCTCTGTACTGATGGTGAGGGTTACCACCAGTATTCTGCCTCTGTACTGATGGTGAGGGTTACCAGTATTCTGCCTCTGTACTGATGGTGAGGGTTACCAGTATTCTGCCTCTGTACTGATGGTGAGGGTTACCACCAGTATTCTACCTCTGTACTGATGGTGAGGGTTACCAGTATTCTGCCTCTGTACTGATGGTGAGGGTTACCAGTATTCTGCCTCTGTACTGATGGTGAGGGTTACCACCAGTATTCTGCCTCTGTACTGATGGTGAGGGTTACCAGTATTCTGCCTCTGTACTGATGGTGAGGGTTACCAGTATTCTGCCTCTGTACTGATGGTGAGGGTTACCACCAGTATTCTGCCTCTGTACTGATGGTGAGGGTTACCACCAGTATTCTGCCTCTGTACTGATGGTGAGGGTTACCACCAGTATTCTGCCTCTGTACTGATGGTGAGGGTTACCACCAGTATTCTGCCTCTGTACTGATGGTGAGGGTTACCACCAGTATTCTGCCTCTGTACTGATGGTGAGGGTTACCAGTATTCTGCCTCTGTACTGATGGTGAGGGTTACCAGTATTCTGCCTCTGTACTGATGGTGAGGGTTACCAGTATTCTGCCTCTGTACTGATGGTGAGGGTTACCACCAGTATTCTGCCTCTGTACTGATGGTGAGGGTTACCACCAGTATTCTGCCTCTGTACTGATGGTGAGGGTTACCACCAGTATTCTGCCTCTGTACTGATGGTGAGGGTTACCACCAGTATTCTACCTCTGTACTGATGGTGAGGGTTACCAGTATTCTGCCTCTGTACTGATGGTGAGGGTTACCAGTATTCTACCTCTGTACTGATGGTGAGGGTTACCACCAGTATTCTGCCTCTGTACTGATGGTGAGGGTTACCACCAGTATTCTGCCTCTGTACTGATGGTGAGGGTTACCAGTATTCTGCCTCTGTACTGATGGTGAGGGTTACCAGTATTCTACCTCTGTACTGATGGTGAGGGTTACCAGTATTCTACCTCTGTACTGATGGTGAGGGTTACCACCAGTATTCTGCCTCTGTACTGATGGTGAGGGTTACCAGTATTCTGCCTCTGTACTGATGGTGAGGGTTACCAGTATTCTGCCTCTGTACTGATGGTGAGGGTTACCAGTATTCTGCCTCTGTACTGATGGTGAGGGTTACCACCAGTATTCTGCCTCTGTACTGATGGTGAGGGTTACCACCAGTATTCTGCCTCTGTACTGATGGTGAGGGTTACCACCAGTATTCTGCCTCTGTACTGATGGTGAGGGTTACCACCAGTATTCTACCTCTGTACTGATGGTGAGGGTTACCACCAGTATTCTACCTCTGTACTGATGGTGAGGGTTACCAGTATTCTGCCTCTGTACTGATGGTGAGGGTTACCAGTATTCTACCTCTGTACTGATGGTGAGGGTTACCACCAGTATTCTGCCTCTGTACTGATGGTGAGGGTTACCACCAGTATTCTGCCTCTGTACTGATGGTGAGGGTTACCAGTATTCTGCCTCTGTACTGATGGTGAGGGTTACCAGTATTCTACCTCTGTACTGATGGTGAGGGTTACCAGTATTCTACCTCTGTACTGATGGTGAGGGTTACCACCAGTATTCTGCCTCTGTACTGATGGTGAGGGTTACCACCAGTATTCTACCTCTGTACTGATGGTGAGGGTTACCAGTATTCTACCTCTGTACTGATGGTGAGGGTTACCAGTATTCTACCTCTGTACTGATGGTGAGGGTTACCACCAGTATTCTGCCTCTGTACTGATGGTGAGGGTTACCAGTATTCTGCCTCTGTACTGATGGTGAGGGTTACCACCAGTATTCTGCCTCTGTACTGATGGTGAGGGTTACCAGTATTCTGCCTCTGTACTGATGGTGAGGGTTACCACCAGTATTCTACCTCTGTACTGATGGTGAGGGTTACCAGTATTCTGCCTCTGTACTGATGGTGAGGGTTACCAGTATTCTGCCTCTGTACTGATGGTGAGGGTTACCACCAGTATTCTGCCTCTGTACTGATGGTGAGGGTTACCACCAGTATTCTACCTCTGTACTGATGGTGAGGGTTACCAGTATTCTGCCTCTGTACTGATGGTGAGGGTTACCAGTATTCTGCCTCTGTACTGATGGTGAGGGTTACCAGTATTCTGCCTCTGTACTGATGGTGAGGGTTACCAGTATTCTGCCTCTGTACTGATGGTGAGGGTTACCACCAGTATTCTGCCTCTGTACTGATGGTGAGGGTTACCAGTATTCTGCCTCTGTACTGATGGTGAGGGTTACCAGTATTCTGCCTCTGTACTGATGGTGAGGGTTACCACCAGTATTCTACCTCTGTACTGATGGTGAGGGTTACCAGTATTCTGCCTCTGTACTGATGGTGAGGGTTACCAGTATTCTGCCTCTGTACTGATGGTGAGGGTTACCACCAGTATTCTGCCTCTGTACTGATGGTGAGGGTTACCAGTATTCTGCCTCTGTACTGATGGTGAGGGTTACCACCAGTATTCTGCCTCTGTACTGATGGTGAGGGTTACCAGTATTCTGCCTCTGTACTGATGGTGAGGGTTACCAGTATTCTGCCTCTGTACTGATGGTGAGGGTTACCAGTATTCTGCCTCTGTACTGATGGTGAGGGTTACCACCAGTATTCTGCCTCTGTACTGATGGTGAGGGTTACCAGTATTCTGCCTCTGTACTGATGGTGAGGGTTACCAGTATTCTGCCTCTGTACTGATGGTGAGGGTTACCAGTATTCTGCCTCTGTACTGATGGTGAGGGTTACCACCAGTATTCTGCCTCTGTACTGATGGTGAGGGTTACCAGTATTCTGCCTCTGTACTGATGGTGAGGGTTACCACCAGTATTCTGCCTCTGTACTGATGGTGAGGGTTACCAGTATTCTGCCTCTGTACTGATGGTGAGGGTTACCAGTATTCTGCCTCTGTACTGATGGTGAGGGTTACCAGTATTCTGCCTCTGTACTGATGGTGAGGGTTACCAGTATTCTGCCTCTGTACTGATGGTGAGGGTTACCAGTATTCTGCCTCTGTACTGATGGTGAGGGTTACCACCAGTATTCTGCCTCTGTACTGATGGTGAGGGTTACCACCAGTATTCTACCTCTGTACTGATGGTGAGGGTTACCAGTATTCTGCCTCTGTACTGATGGTGAGGGTTACCACCAGTATTCTACCTCTGTACTGATGGTGAGGGTTACCAGTATTCTACCTCTGTACTGATGGTGAGGGTTACCAGTATTCTGCCTCTGTACTGATGGTGAGGGTTACCAGTATTCTGCCTCTGTACTGATGGTGAGGGTTACCACCAGTATTCTGCCTCTGTACTGATGGTGAGGGTTACCAGTATTCTGCCTCTGTACTGATGGTGAGGGTTACCAGTATTCTGCCTCTGTACTGATGGTGAGGGTTACCAGTATTCTGCCTCTGTACTGATGGTGAGGGTTACCAGTATTCTGCCTCTGTACTGATGGTGAGGGTTACCAGTATTCTACCTCTGTACTGATGGTGAGGGTTACCAGTATTCTACCTCTGTACTGATGGTGAGGGTTACCAGTATTCTGCCTCTGAATTCATACACTCTTATACCTTTGTTACCTTCACTTTTGGATGTCAATACTACAGGGGTTACGTTTGACCCTGAAGTGGACTCTTTGACCCCTGGAATTTCCAAAAAAGCCACACTTTGACGCAGGATACGGGATGAATTATATTCTTAATTATAGGTATCAAAATGACACTTGATGTTCAGCACCTTAGTGGAACCCCTGAGTAATTGGCTGAACATGTTCTTAAAAATTGCCAAGTTAAGTTGTTACAGTGAACACCACATACTCAAGACAATCCCCCCCCCTTCCATCACACACATCCCAGGGACACTTTAGGAATGGGGAATATAGGAATGGGGAAATAAGGAATTGTCTGGCTGACAACACATCTTGCACGCTTTCGCCATCCCAAAATTAATGAAAATGGGTCAGTGATGAATTAAACAATGTTGACAAATTTTACAAATTTCTCTGCTATTAAGGGAGCTCTGACATGGTAAATGTCTGATGTGCATGAATGAAGCAGCATTCACAAACTGTGCAGGCATCGTAAACTGTAAGTCATCTCATAATTCCTATTTTTCAGTTTTCTCTAAATATGTGTAAAGTAAATCATATTGATCATTTTGATGCATTTGTTGTCTTACCTAAGATACAACCCTCATTGCTGCGGAGTTTGACCACTGTGGTGTTTGACCGTATACAAAGCTCAGGAAAAACCGAAGTACCATAATGTGGCAATACTGTCCTTGACTCACTCCACTTCATAATGCAGACTGGAAAGAAATCAATAGCACTATTTGTGCTTCTTGAAAATTTATTACTTTCTTGATAGTAATAAATAATCCAGATGCTAATAGTATGACTAGTTATTTATGAAATATTCTGAAAACTCCCGAAAGTGTTTAAAATTAACAATCTGTGTGTGGAATAGGAAATTCTAAGGTATATTACTTAGAAATTGTGTATGGTTTATATTGACTTGGAATTGTGATGTACATAACTGTTAGTGTGTGAATTTCATCTTATATTGGTGAATTATTCGATGGCACGTTTTGTTTTCTTGTTAATTAATTATTAATTGAATTGTGTAGAAGTTTGTTGGAGTGGAAATATTGAAGGGTGTGAATGTGTGGGTTTAGGAAGAATGCTATGTTCATGTATAAGGATTATAATATGTAAGTGTATGCTGTATCTATGGATGTAATGTATGGACAGTAGGAAGGACATTTTGTGTGATACACACTCCAGAATCTTTTGGTTTATAGAAAATGTACTTTTTTTACTTACCTTCATGATGGCTTAAATGGGGAGGTGTAGTGGTCTAAGGGTAGAGCATCTGAATCTTGATCTGCTGGATGAGAGTTTGAACCCCGCTGGGTGGAGTTTGATCACAGACTTCACAATCCCTGATTTAGGTACCGGTACTGGTCAGTATCCCAGGAAACGAGAGTGATTATAATAAGTTGTAAGAACCTGTTTCACAATCATTGTTGACTAAATAAGTTTAAATTAAGCCTTGGTTTTTTTAATGGGGCTTTGAGTCACATAACACAGCTAGTTTTGTGAAGTGTCATTTTCCCAGCTATTTGGATGGAAGTCAGATAGCGATGGAGCCCCTTCCAGCAATATTGTTGACATAGATGGACTGGCTTGATAGAATCACTGACCTGACATAAACCAGCTAATGAAGGCAGAATCAATAAACGCAGCATGAAGGGTTTTCTTGCAGCCAGTGTTGCTTATTCAGACCTGGAAGAATGCTTTACGTAAACAGTCTGTACAGTTATATAGATATATCATAGCTTCAGGGGGAGTCCTGTCAACAGGAAAGTGCATTCACTTATGGTGCACACAATTGTTGTATTATCCATTTTGGAAATTTTGTCATTTGCACCAACTGGATGATTACATAATTGTCATATTAAAGGGGCAATTGTATGGTAGGGGAAAATTTGGGTTTTAGAAATAGATTATATGCCTGACGTTACAAGACTGTATTTTTATGAATCAGTTTTAAACTTGTCTTCCATATTTTAACTTGATAATAAGACCACCTCACAATGAAGGCCGACTTTCTACAGCACCAATGATGGTCTCAGTATTTAGGTTTCACTGATTTTTAACATTCAATTTTAATTGTTATAATAAATCCTGCCAGGCTTAGGTAAACAGGTGAGACTGTAGCTAATGTCTGCTTTTTGTATTATCTAGATTTTTATTACCTTGTGAATCTACCTGCACAATGCTTACCTTTGTGGTAAATCGTATCTTCCATCAATTAGAGCATAAAAATACTATATAAAGTTTATATATAACTGAATATTTTATTACCCACTTCTAGGGTATATTGAGGAATATTGTTTGCTGTCATAAAAGTGCCAGCTCAATTAAGATGTATACAATTCTGTGCACAGAAATATAATGTAAATTGTTTGGTAATGCAAAATTAACTGCCAATTGTAAACTAAGTTGGCATTCAGTATAATGATTCAGAAATGTTAATGATTCATGGTAAACTGTGAGATAAGTTGAAATTTAACGTAAAAATAAAATGTAAATTGTTCAGTGAGTTGAGGTAATCCCAGTGAGATGCAGTTCATGAAATCATGAACTTTTCAAAACCTTCATGAACAGTTCATGAACTGGTCTTGAACAGTTCTTCAATTGTGTTCATGAACTTTTGGACATGAACCTTCCTTGAATTATGTTCATGAACAGTTCATGAACAATTAAAGAATACTGCAAAGTCCTTGAAATGACCATGAACATTTGCCAGTGCAATCATATCCATTTCATGAACTACAATGTATTTAATGGTTCAATAAAAGTTCTTAAACAGTTTCATAATGACATTTTCAAAATTATTCAGTTTACCAAATCTGTGTCTATTTTAATGTAAAATGAAAGTTACAAGTCATAAATAGTAATGTACATGGATGGTTTGCTTTAAAGAGCCGTTGTGGTATGACCATCTTGACTAGGCTATAAGAGCTCTGACAAAAAATCTCCATAACAAAGTATGCAGCCATACCGAAAATTCTGAATTGCACTGGGTCCAAGGGTCTGATTTCAGAATGTTTCATAAATCACATACAGGCAGTTTTATATTGATGTTGAGCAAAAGTTAACAAAGGGTTGAATTATGTTAACATCAAAATTGCAAAAAGACTTAATTGTGATGACTAAACTTATCATAAAGCATGGGCACAATTTGAGCTAAACTATTAAGGGCAATTATTAGTTTCAATACTATGAAGTATAACAGTGCTTACTTTATTTGCGTACAATTAGTTGTCAGTTTATCCCCTTATTAACTGATTATCTACATGTATAAACCAGATTACAATGTTCTGTGCCCTCAGGCTAAGTCTGACTGCTCTGTACATGAAATTGGATAAATAAGTGATAATTGCTAATTTTTTAATCTCTTATTCAATGATTGCAATAAAAAGAATTTGTTGCATTTTTCCCATTTAATTGCTTTCATAAATTTTCTGATGCTCTTGTCCATAAAAAACATAAAGTAATCATGTGTCAATCGTAAAATAATCATGATTACAGCCATTTTTTCTCCGGTAATCGATTAAATTATTAATCATTAATCCTAAAAATGCTTGATTAACAATTAATGATGATTAATGGAAAATATTAATAGATTAATAATCGATTAAATTACTTTAATTGATTAATCCATGTCTGCTCCACGGCCATATGGCATCTATGCTACATTTCCGATGCTGTGCATTTGACCCAATTTTTATAGTACTCCATGATATTTATTTCATGTTTGCTCTGGAATCAATACAAAAATGGAAACACAATGTGCAATAAAAATGGCTAATATGAGATAAAATTGATATAGTTTGTACGAAAATTGATAATAGCCTATTTATATATTGTGTTTTAATAGAGTTAAAACCGATTGCTTCTCTCTACAGGGTTATTAGCGCTTGTCGAAATAGGAGATAATTTCTGTATCTTTATTTCAAGCTACTGGAAATGTCATTCAATCATAAAAAATAATCAAAACATGGTTTATTTGATATTCAGGCTTTTATCTAAATTGAACTTCGAATTGAATTTCTCATGTGAATTTCCCTTTCTGGAAAAAAATATAATTGACTCAAATTGTTGGTTGAAATATTGTGCAGCAGTGGAAACAGCGTTTCTCATCGGTTGAGCTTTAAATTGTTTGAAAACTTTGACCTCATGATACAAGCTTTTACAGAATAACGATCAATGTTTTGGTATAGAGTGAGTCAAATACAGAAAAAAGTTAGCATTTTATGGAAAGGATATAGAAAGTTGGACTAACATCAGTGTAGATTTTCTCCATCTTTGTTATGCAATATTTTGAGTGTATTATCATCGTCTGTATGATATTCTACATTCTCACTTTGCTGATTGCAAAAACTGTCCAACGAGTGAGTCACACATTGAGGGCTGTTCAAGCACGTGAAGATTTTGCACGAGATATGTTCACTCATTAACAGATGCACGTTCATGAGGAGGAAGTGTAAGATTGTGTATGTTATGTGATGATCCCCAATGTGCAATATAACATAGGTGCAAACTTCGTTGTGATATATTTGTGTTTTATGGGATTTAAATTGTATTCTCCTTGGAATCTTTACAAATCAATTCATCGACGATAAATACCAGGTTACGATCGGAACACGTTAGTGGATGATTCGTGGAATGTAAGCAGTTTATTGAATATTTAAATGTTATATTTAGAGTTGAACTTATTGCACCCACCTCTGTGAGTCTGGATGGGGGGGGGTGCATGGTGTATCATACACATGTATACTGGGTGTGAGATCAGATAGCTTATACTAGGAATGCCAGCCTAACAACTGTTGGACATTAGAAGTCCAAACTGGACATTGTTCCAAAATTATAACAATACATGTATAGCTGAATTTCTGAATTTTTCTTAGTTAACTGATCTGGTACTTTAATTAACTTTCATTTCTATCTGAATAGTTGACCTTTAAATTCTTAGCAAACTAATTGATATAGAAAATGGATTGAACATTTCTGAATTTTGTGTATTGTTTCTTGATTATATAAGTACTCTTAATTTGTCATAGTAGATTGAAGTTCTATTCGCTACTTGATGTCTTTCGAAAGCTTTTTTTTTTGGTCAGATATACGTAGAAGAGTTTGCGATATTGCCATGCCAATATATGTACAGTATAACTTTTAAAATAATTGGTTATTCAATGACTCCTTGAATATATGGAGACATAGTTTTCTACATACTGAAGGTATTTGAACCAATACGTATCCTCATATACAGATGGTACTTAGCTGAAGGTTTGCAAACTGTTTATATTGGAACCCAGAATTAGGCGGAAATATTTACATCACCTCGTGGCTTTTATTTTTCTATACTGCATATTTGTCTGCAGCAAATCTTCAATAAACAAAGAAAAGAGAGTAAAAACTATGACCTTCATTTCTGGGTCAAGGTCAGTTACAGTTTAATAATGCCTGCTGCACCTTCATTTCTGGGTCAAGGTCAGTTACAGTTTAATAATGCCTGCTGCTGCCTGTTCAATACTTTGACCTTCATTTCTGGGTCAAGGTCAATTTCTGGGTCAAGGTCAGTTACAGTTTAATAATGCCTGCTGCTGCCTGTTCAATACTTTGACCTTCATTTCTGGGTCAAGGTCAGTTACAGTTTAATAATGCCTGCTGCTGCCTGTTCAATACTGTGTAGTGATATAGTAACGTTTATTCATGTAGTTAAAAATATGTGTGTTCAATTTTTTTTCCATTTCTTACCTGAAAGCAGAATCTTGATATTAAATAAAACTATTTTGTTATAAATAGGAGCCTGTTACAGACATAAGAGATGAAATAAACCTTGTTTTAATTTCTTAGTTTGTATCGAAATGAAATAATTCAAATTTAAAAACAAAAACTCGAAGCATTTATTTTGAACCTGGGATTCAGCATATGATATGAAAACTGATCAAATCCATGAAATTCCAGTGTTGTGGATCCTTTCAGACTATTCTAATGTCGACATTTTGTCTATGGTTTATTGATGCTGGCACAACTTTCCAAGACGTTTTTGGTAAATGGATCTCTACCTCTATTGTTATAAATAATTCAATAAACACATCTTTGTATGATGATATCAATGCTTGCTTGGTCCGCATCTAAAAATACATTTCTTCCCTTGTTCGTTTCTTTTTCTCCCCAATTTTCTTCCAAAGCGCTGGTGTAGTGATGGATACATGTATCTATGGTGTTCGTTGAAATGTAATACAGTGGCGCCTGTGTTAACGAACATCAGACAGGACCTCTATGTCTTGGTCGTGTACGTTATACACAGGTTGTTCGATAAAGCTAGGTGCCTTTAGTTTGCATTTAGTTGTGTGTAATTGATTAATCTTTCCATGAGTCACAAATATATGACTTTTATGAAATTATTTATCTTGAGGTAAAAGATACTTATCCAATCCACTTATCATTTATTGTTGCCATGGTTATCATGTAATGCTTTGTGAAACTTAAGACCATCACACTGTTAGGCAATTTTGATATGCAGTCATTGGGTAGGTCAATGGTGAATTATCAAAATTAATACATGGGTGTCATTACAGGTTTGCAATAGGTCAAATTTTATAATATTAAATAAAATAATCTTGGCACAGACAGGCAATTTTACTGAAAATCACAGGAACCATGAAGGCATGAATATTGGACTATAGTTTGTTAAAATTAACTTGGAACTATTTACACTGTGTTGAACAAAGTACTCAGTTATAAACTGGTTGAAACTCACTGTGTTGAAATAAGTACTGACACATAAAACAATAGGAACAGTTTGACGGATCAGTAGATATTCAAAAACATTTTGCAAAAGTTAAAGAATAGTTGAAGTTGTGGTGTTGATAGAAATTGTACTGTTCTGTGATATTAAATTGTGACAATGGATATTCATAGTGTGTATATTGATCCATGTGGCATGGATATCTGGACCAGGCTGGACATATACTGACCATGTATACATGGGAGTCATGTTGGGATTCATACTGTGAATGGGTAAGTCTTCATTGTTATATTTTCAACTTTGTTTCATTACTGCATACATTTATGTGTTCTGTCTTCTGTATGGTTTTTGTAAATCCTTAAAATAAGGAAAAAAGAAAACAAAAAGTTTGCACTTCATGATGTATTTGAACATGTTTTACATGTAAAGTCCTTAAAATAATGGATTTGTCAACAACAACAGGTGAACTACATCTGTTGTAAATTTATTGTATTAACAGTTTTGGCTTACGCCTTCATCAGGATAGTTAGTATATGCAATCAGAAACAACGGATGTGACATAACGTCCTGAGATTGAATCAAAGCGCTGAAAGCTCTGTAGTAGTTCGGTATTGAACACTGGTTTTGTATTCACAGAAAGAACAAATCATTGTTTCCATTGTTGAACCATTAAATTTAATTGCGCAGTAAAGATTACTACCAGTATTGAGTATGTTATGCAGGTTACACTCAGATGTTGAACTATTTTTTAACCGATTCACTTACCTGCTATTCTTGCGCCACTTCCGGAAGAAAGTAGTTTTCGTAGTTAAACGATGCAAATGTCAAAATTGACATAGAACTTGTTGTTCTACCGAACAACTAAAAATGTACAGTTGCTGTTGTTCTTGCTATGAAATGCATCAAGATGCATATAAGTATATGCTTAGTGCTACATCGAATAGAAGAACACTAACATTGCCCATAGTAGAATATTATTTCAAAAAAAGCGAAAAACAAGAAGTTTGTATAAATCTCTTATGATGAAGATATTGTAATGAAGCCTCTTGTTTGCACATTTTCACCAACCAGAATTGTTATCTGGTCACCTGAGCTGAGTAAATCTTTGCTAACTTCTTGTTGAAGTTTCCCCATCTTTACACTACAGATCTCAATTTCAATTGAAGTTTTTGTCCTGAAATTAAATCTTGTTTACAGACTTGCCTAATTTATTTCACTCATACTTTTTGTCATGGGTAAGTCTTCATTGTTTCATCTTCAGAATGTTTTTGTCATGGGTCGGTCTTCATTGTTTCATCTTCAGAAAAAAAAAGATTGCTGTAGCCAAAATTTATTGTATTGCAGTATTTTCCAGAAAAGAAAGACAACTCTGGATATACCAGAAATTTCATTATTATGAGTTACTCCCCTTTGTATCATATTTTTCAATTCATGAATGTGTTCATGTTTGACTCGTTTTAAATCATGTCTGCCGTGTGAAACTAACCCTAAGGAATACAAAATGTTCAATAATGCAATGTAAACATATTTGTTTATATTACAAGTCTGACCAATCATTCCCCGTGGCCAGACACTTTGACATGACTTGATAGTTTCGGTGTGGTTGAATACATTAAATATATGGTTGTTTGGGTGTTTCCATGTATAATTAATTGAAATCTGAGATGGCTGACCTGGTACATTCATTGTACTTGTCCCGTAGGTTTGACATATCACAGGTGTTTGCTGCAGAATTGTTGTGTTCACCTTCTTTGTTTCAACTATTGGTATACAACGCAGTCTTCCTAAACTCTGTTGATTTATTATGTAGAACTGTACAAACTATAGCTTTAATGGAGAAAACTTGAAAGTACTAAAAATGGGTTTTTATGAGCAGTACAAGCAATGGTCACTTTTTGGTCCATTGAAGCGCAGTCAGATGTTAATTCCTGTCTTTATTTTTGTCACAATTCTAGCATGATTTCAATGGTATTTAGTTGTTAGTATCACTGGATTAGAGGGGAAACCCATTGTGTAGTATTCTGCAGTAGTTCTTTTCATTTACTCATTCTGTTAACATTTTTACAATGGAATGTTGCCTGGTATTATAATTATGACTCTTTGTCATTTAACAAATCATGTTTTTAATGCATGATTTCCACTTCAACAAAAACTATGACACACTATATAAGATATAGGACAATGAATTATTAGACAAAGGGATCAAAGAATTCAATACAGATAAATGAAACAGGAACAAAAACATAATTTGATTACATGAATGCTCATTTTTCTGAGTTCAATCTGCTTGTCAGCTCTTCTATTTGTACAAATATGGTAACATTACATTAATTACCATGTAGTACTTATCACAGAAGTGTCCTTGTATATGGTAAAGTTACAGATTGACATAAGTTGATAAGTAGTCTATGTGTACACTTGTCTTCTGTGTCCCTCAGGCCATTATAGCAAAATTATTGTGAAATTTATGGCCAGATAGTGACCACTGACCAGTTGAGGTCTGATAAGCTGTATGGGGTGAGCAAATCCCCTAAAATCCCTTTTATATTGATGGTTTAAAGATGTCACTATGTGGCCAATGGCCAATAAAACCATCCAATTGTTAAGCTACTTAATACTGTACAGTGTAAATATAATACAGGCATGATAAGATACTACTTATATATGGAACATATGGCTGATACATTATGTAACATATCCACAGTTTTCCACCTTCAATCTGTAATCTATATACACACTGATTGGAATTTAATTTACAAAAAATGTAGAATATTTTAGCATTTAGTGCTGGTATTAAAAATATGGTAACATTTCAAATATGTACCCTTGTAAAGTACATATTCAAAATTTTATTCTAACATGTATCCGTACATAAATTTATAATGTACTGTAAATGTTTGAAAGTTCAGTAAATGTGTTCAAATTTGTGTGTTTCTCAATTTTAAAATCAATTTGTAGATAAGTTCAGACCTCATTCATTTGAATTGGCATCGGGTCAAATTTTTTATTTCAAATAAATCATGGTTTCAAATAGCCCATTTCAATTCAATGTGCATGTTATAAGAAGATACATCGGGACCTGATATTTATTTCGGATGATACCGAGTATTGGAATAGAAGGTTGTAGAATAAACGAGGTCCAACTGTATTACCTAATTACGAGAAAAAACATCATTGTTCATTATCAGAGCCGTACTTACTTCTGGGTAATGACCTTGCAATGTGAAATAAAACATAATTAATGCATAAATAATTGCTGTTGTTCGTTTCGCTTACATTATACGGTCATGGTACATTCCTTGAGATTCTTCATTTCTTTGTTTGTGGCCAGCAATAATGTCACATTTGTTGTTGTTATAGTTGACACTGTAGCTGTCAGATTGATATAAAAGTTTTACCTGACCAGATGTCAGTGCCATTGTTATTATGTTAACCTCAACATTTGTGTTCAGTATACTGTGAGTGTCACATTGTCGGTGGAGGTATTGCTGCACATGCTTTGAATGATTGTAAGTCAGGAATAAACAGTGAACAGACAATGTTCATGAAACAGGTTTATTGTGCATTAAACACGACTGCATCTCTCTGACACAGCTGTTTTAAATATATCTGAACATTCTGTGTTTCTGAAAAACTTTGTTGAGGTGAAGAATGCAAAGAGCATTTAAGCCCCAGGACAACTTGTATTTGTAAGGGCAGATTAGGACAGTTGTCCATATGTGCGATGCCAAGGGGCTTCTGCTTGCCTTAACAAATTTGATCTAGCAGCTAATGTCCTACATTTGGTAGATGACATGAGAAATTGTCACTTGATTCTGCGTCTTAAATCTAATACAGCGGAGGTATGTGTGTGGGTAGGACTACTGGGGTCAAACATTCATACAAAAGTATTTGGGTGACTGTTAGATAAACATCAAAACATCAGTAGGTGAGCCAGCGATCTACATTTTGATTAAATGTTACACATATTTTAAACAATTTCTTGTTAAGTACAAGTTGGTACATGGGCGCATTATTAATACTTGTAATTCATTGCCACAGGGGGATAATGGCTTGTCAATCAATTGATCTAGCTACTTGGTTAAAGCTTTAAGTCCGTCACTAACATGCTGAATTATGTCAACATCATTGCTGATTTCTTTGTCATTCTCTGTCAGATGCGGCATTTAACAAGTTGTTATACGATGTCATTGCCCAACCTACTTTGTCACCCAATAGGACAGGACACATTGTACATTGAACTATAATGTTTATAGCTGTTTACAAGGTGGTCATCCCACATGTTACAGTTCTCAATAAATAAGGCCTTGCACTAAGTTATCATTGAGTCTCAGCTCCACTTATGTCCCATGTATGAGCAAGGCAGCAAGTTTGAGCATTGTTTTACACCTTAATCAGGCTTTATTTCTCGTTTGTGCCAAGAGTGGAGTCTTGTCTTTTAGTGACTGTGATACAATATACTTGTATTAGATAATGGCAATATTAATGTTGATGCACACAGTATTATATTCCTTATTTACAAATAGAATACTGACTGTACCTTCAGTTACAAATTTGACAATTGGGCAAAGCTTATAAACCAACATTAAATTAATTTAACATTTACTGGTGTGGAAAGTTTCCAAAATCATAGTAAAACTAAGAAGTATAACAATGTTGGTATGCATTGAGCGATTAAAACATTCCTCTAAATAAATTCATTGTATGATACTAATAAAAAGTTTCCATGGCATGCAGGTGTACCCACTGTGGGAATCAAACCCAGGTCACTTTAATCAACATTCTTGTAACATAATCACCCGACCACCATCTACTTGTGATGTTTGAACTATGACCGACCTCAATAATTAAGAGACAAATGTCCCAGTCACTTAAGTGACACAGTTGCTTGCACATCGTGTACAAATTTGGTCATTACTATAATAAGTATTCCAATTAAATTATCACTTTTCAAAATTAATGGTATTTGGGACGCTGTGTTGTAATTTATTGTTGCATCTATGGTCAATGCAATTTTGAGGATGTCAATGCTGTCAGTTGTTGCTGTAGTGAAATTCTTGACACCCCAGTATGGTCACAGATGTTTGCATTTGTGGTTTGAACCTTAAAACTAATGGATGAAGACTTGTAGTATATAAGTATTGAACTTAACAATGTTTGTCAAAAATTACCATATTTACCAGTGTATGTACATTTCATAAAACATACATATGTACAAACTATTTCCCTGTTTTATCTGTCTGTGTGTCTCCCGTTTCAACTGGTCATTCTAATTGTCTTGAATACAAATTGGCTATCTGTGCCTGTCTCAGGTAATTACAATTTGCTGGATTAAATAATGTTATACAGACTAAATACACAAGTATTGTATAGTTATAAGGCCATCCTTGATAAACTGTTTGTTTGGCATAACCCTACTCAGTAAAATTTAGGTTGGAAATTGATTTTTTATTTATTTTCTGACAGTCTGAGTGGGGTAGGTTTTTTAGCAGTGTATTATCAGTTAACACTAGCTAGTATTGCCATTAAAAAATACAAAACATTACCTACCTGTAATTAACCCACCTAAACTGCCGAGGTAGGGTTATGCCAAACAAACAATTTAAGTATGTTCAATAAAAATAGAAATACCAAGTAGTTAGTACTGAACAATGAACAATGTCTTCTCTTGTCTTACATAATGTAGACTTGCTTAACAATGTCAGAAATGTATAATATCTGTTTAATGTGATAGGGGTCGCGTGCACTATCGATGCTTGAAGTGTATATGGTAAATTATTTACCATTTAGTTGAAAATGTTATCATATGGTTTCTGGGGGTTCCATTTGACCCTGGAGTTGACCTGTTAACCCCTGGAATTTCCAAAAAGCTACATTTTGACACTGAAGATTCTGACTGAAGGGTCATAAATTGTAAAATGCTGTAAAAACTCAAATGACCCTTGAGATCAGCATCTAGTGGAACCCCGTAGTTTACTTATAATGAGTAAATTTGAGACTATTTAATTATATATGATTTAATAGACATTATAATATTATATACTTAAGTTAGATACTTTAGGTCAAATGAGTCACTACAAATTTTTTTTAATGTATTGTTCTCTATCCTTTTTTACCTCAATCAATTTAAATTTCGAGTTTTTTTTCCTTTAAAATCTGTTGAGGTTTATTGTAGGGCTGTACATACAATTTGTGTCATTGTGTGGGCTTTTCATTGTCAATAATTTTAGATTTTACTGTTTTGTTAATTTTATTGCCATATGCATGTTTAAGTGAAAGTAAAGTGTAATTTACCGTAAGCATCCTAAATATTGCTCGGCGATTGTTGATCAGCGTCAATTAAGTCAAAAAGTAGGATGTGAAAATTTTATTAGGATTTTTCAGCTAGGGGTCCTTGGACCCTCATGTTTGACAAATAAGGGGTCCTTAGTAAATTTGTAGGGTCCCAGATATGCAGTTTATACTTGACAAAGGTTTATTTTAGGAGTCTCAGGGATGCACACTAAGTGATAAATGGGAGTCCCTAGAAAGAACAGGGAGTCAGGGATATCCCTGCTTCATGACATTTCCCCTCTTCATGCACGGTGCAGTGTGTGAAATTCTGTGCTGTGATTTATACAGCTTGCTCCATTACAGAACTGCACCCCGTATAGCTTGTATTAATCCAATCCTCAGACCTTCATGCACCAATATATTACACAGCTATTGCGCAGAATATTTATCAATGTCCACAAGGGAATGGTGCATTATTGTTGCCTTTACATTGAGAAAATATTAACCTAAGTATGTTGTTATAGTGTTCTGTATGTATTGTTGTACTATTTCATGGGTAGAAAGCCGAAGATAAATATTGAGAAGTAGTTACTGTGACATTACGCTAAAATTAAGAGGTCAAGTTCATTTTTACGAGCTATACATGTATACATGTAAACAAAAGCTAATTTACAGACAGTTCGTTTTTGCAGACGATACAAACTTTTTATCGATGATTTAATAAATAAATTTCTATTCTTGTTTCATCTTAATCTTTTTATCAGTGATTTCGTAACATTTCATGTTATCATTCTATCTAGGTGATCTCTCAGTATGTAGGTAAATCCATTAAGTGTCTTGTATCAAGTAGTGCGGAGTTCTTTACTAAGTCCCGGTCTGTGTGTACATAGCTGAGTGCAATTATAACGTATACGGTAATACTTGGCCGGCTTACTATACTATGTATATATGTATCATATATCTGTATATGGTGAATAGTCCTTTCAAAGTCAGCGAATAGTGTGCATGTTCATGTTTATGTTCCAAATAAGGACAAAAGGTTGGATTTAGGAATAAGTTGTTTCTACATCTGACAGTTCTATTTGTTTTGTGTCATATATGAAAGTAATACATTAATTAATGTTATTGTGACCTAATTATACGTACATTATGAGAAACTGTCAATTAATATACATGGATACATATATATACATGAGACAGTGATAAATCACTGTACCATATTGAATGTGAAAGTGGAAGTTATATAGTTTTTGTATGGTATGAATGTGTGGATTTTCTTGTTTTTAATTTCCAACAATCGTGGGAGGATTTAATTATTAAATTACTTAATTGCAATGTGAAAATGAAACTGAATGTTTTTTTTTGTCATTTGAGCTTTCAGTGTCATGTTTAACTTGTGTAATGAAATATTTCATGTGTTATAGTGCAAAAATATTCATAAATCGTGATGTGGGCATAAAACCTTGAATCTAGGTTTTTATTAAACTTTGATAATCAAAGTAGCACAAAAAATATATTTTAAACATAAATTGGATTTATTTATGGCAATGAAATTGGATGGTTCACTCATTTTTATGAACGAAAACATCTACATAAGCTTACAGCAACATTGGGACGCGTTATTGGATATTCTCAAAATATTCATGAATGATCATGATTTGTCAAGGCCATGCTTAAAATATTGTTTGTTTGGCCTTACCCTACCCAGCAAAATTTAGGTGGGTAGGTTAAAGTAGGTAATGAAACTTTTTTATTTTTGAGTGTTAACTATTAGTATGCTGTTAAAAGGGGCCATTTTCATATGTAGGTCAGGTAGCCAAACAAACATGTTTTTAAATATGACCCAAGGTTTCGAATTATTATCTTTTTCTCAACATAAAACTGCTGCCATATTTCATTCTGTCACCCGTCACTTCAACAAGGTTAGATTCGATTTAGATTGGACGATAATGACTCATGTTATATTTTCATATTAATGCAAGGCTACTTAGCTATGAATATGTTTGAAGTACATATCGAGTGCTTCAAGGGGAAAACAGTGCAAAATGTATCAGATGAAAGAATCAAATAGACAGTTTTTACACGTACATTTAGAATAGAGAGATAGCTATTCAAAATATTTGTGTAGCATCCTACATTTATTAATGATTTTATTTGCTGGTGAATGTTCTCATTTAATACAAGCCAGGATATTATATATTATATGAAAGGATGAAAATTACCTTATTTGAACGTTAGAAAATTAGGCAAAATTTTCAATTAGTTTTCACTCCCAAATTGTAATGCGTACAGATGTTACATGTGAAATATGAGGGGAGGTTTTTTGGTACATACACCTTATAACTTGATTAAAGATACACCCCTCTCTGAAACCTTCATATTTGATTATGTTTATATGTGAATCGGCTGTTTTTCGTGGGTTTTCGCCAAAACAGTAACCCTCACGCGGGATATTTCTTTCCATACCAGAAGCCAGTGACAGATTCTTATAACCCTGTAAAAGTCATATAAACTTATTTGTATGATAGCATGTACTGTATAGGGCTGAGATTAAGCACAGCGTTAAAACATTATGTGCTATAAGCTTTGGAGCAAATAAAACAATGTAATAATAGGTAATCTCCATTCAAATGTCAAATAGTCCAAGATATGCACAGTACTAATAGTGTTAGGAATTCAATTTTATTAATTTACTGACCTGTGATTTGTATTGTATGTTACGGTTTTGCTGATCAATTAAGACTTGGTATTGCCTGTGGACATATTGTTCAGTCAATAATCACTTATTTCACAGGTTAACATGACAATGGAACTGTTATAAAACCTATTTTAAATTACAGTACATACAATTGTATGGTTATTTTAATTCTTTAAACAGTTTATCAGTGAAGTAAAAGTTACACTGGCATACTCAGATCAGTATGAAACTTCATATTTTATGAAGACAAAGCAGGATTGGAGCAGTGTGTTGCAGGAACGTTGCAAGCACAGGACATAATATCACAAAGTCTCTGCTCTTCTATATTCCTTCTGTAGTATATCCTAAGTATATATAGCGCAAGAAGTCTTGATGCTTTTCACACTTGACCTCTCTCCGTGACTCAAATCACACTTCACAAATCAAATTATATTCATGAAAGATTGTTTGGATATCTGGAAGAGGCCATTGAATGCGGACTAAAACATTTGTTCCTTGGAAGGACTACAGAATGAGAGATAACTGATGACAATCTCCTGTGGTTACAAGTATCAAGTCGGCTCTCTGTGTAGTGGTGTGGGGTTAGACCCCCCCCCCCAGTTAGCTCAGTTGATAGAGCGCCATACTTAAGTGTTTAGGGGTCGTAGGTTTGAGCCCCACATCAATCAGGTGCCCCTTGTCCCCTAGATTTATTTCTTAAGCATCATGAACCAGGTTACACCATCCACAATGTCTGCCAGGATCGATGGTCCTATGTCATACAGATATTAATTAGATTATAACTTTTGCATGTAAATGAAATATAAATAAGGAATCAGACTTAATAATGACAGCAATGTCTCTTGATAATGGAACTGCAGAAATTGACATTAAAAATCAATGAGATACTCAGGTATATGTGCATTTAAATGGAACAGTGTGACAATTTAGTTTCCAGCAATTCAAAGCCCTTATATCTTGATATCATATTTATATTTGAATATTGACAGAAGAATTTTAGGTCACAAAGAAGTTATAGATTTGGTACAAATATGTAATAGATCATCAATGTTTGTTTTAGCCTTGACTGTTAAAGAACTAGATTAAAAATCTGTGTACAGTCTGTGTACACAGGGCACAAGGTATTGGGTGTAATGTATGGAACAGTTTGGTTTATGAATGAGTGATGGTATTGAATGTTGACTTTTCATGAAATCCTGCTGTCAAATCTACACATTTAAATACCCAGTTATATTTGATTAAAGGTTCAGTTTGAACTCCCTAAGTAGCCTTTCAACGTCTGTAAACAGTGTGCTGAGGCCATCCTTAAAAAATGTAGGTTATATACCCTAACCAAACAATCAAGGTGGGTAAATGGTTGGTAATAACTTTTTTTATTCATTACTTTGTATGGTCATTTAAGTCTCAACTATAAATACACAGCCTCCAAAAATGTCCCTTCTCAGACACCTCGGTACATTCTGTGAGTAGGGGCCATCCCCAGTAAAAAATTCAGTGGAATACCACCGGTATACCACCGGTATACCACTGGAATACCACTGGTAATTCAGTGGAATACCGGCGGTAAATTTCTCTGGTATTCCACCAAAGTTTACCGCCGGTATTCCAGTGGAATACCGGCGGTATTCCAGTGGTATACCAGAGAAATTTACCAGTGGTATTCCAGTGGAATACCAGTGGAATACCGGCGGTAAACTTTGGTGGAATACCAGAGAAATTTACCGCCGGTATTCCACTGAATTACCAGTGGTATTCCAGAGAAATTTACCAGTGGTATTCCAGTGGAATACCGGCGGTAAACTTTCAGTGGAATACCAGATATTTTTACCGCCGGTATTCCACTGAACGTTTAATGCTGGTATTCCAGTGGTATACCAGCAGTAAATTTCTCTGGTATACCACTGGAATACCAGCGTTAAACTTTCAGTGGTATTCCACTGGAGTACCAGATAATTTACCACTGGTATACAACTGAAATATTGACAGAATCTGCAAATATTCCTAGCATAATGAGTTAAAACAACAGAACAAACTTGTGACCTGATTAATCTTGTGATTGCTTATTCAAACAACAAAAGTATACTATTTTACCCCATAGGAAGGGCAACACTTATACTATATCCATCTGTCTTCCAGAATAACAAAATAATTACATTTTAAAAATAAACTAACACATCCTCACAGGTAGTCACTTAGGACTTTTCCAGGACAATCTCCCTAGGGGTGGTAAGAATGACAACCACTTAAAATTGGTGGGGATCAAAATCTGAATACAATTCTGGTGACTGATGGTCACTTTTTTCGACTGTCATTCCTATCCAGCAGGGAGATTTTCCTCAAGGTATGAAAAAGTGACAAAACAGACTCAATAATAGAAGTAAATATTTTACATATTTGTGATAAAGCTGACTCAATATAGCATACACACATAATTATCCTAGTTAACAAAATAAGACAAATCATTGTTTAACAATTTTACCTAAAAATAATTAATTTTACACATACTTTCATATGATCAGAACGTCACAACTGGCAATTAAATATTAATCAAACTACATCATGAACAAAAATACTTGGTACTTAAAATGCAATGGTGACAATAATAAACACATTTTGTAAGAACACACCCAATGACCCATGTGACCATTACTGAAAACTGAAATTCTTAGAGAATTTAAAATGATACATTATTAAACAATAGAATTACAAATTCAAACTTGAACTATTTCCATAATTCAGTAGATCTTTCTGTGAAGTCCATCCACGCACTCCACACATTTCTTTCTTCCATGGTATAAGTTGAACAAAATTAAATGCATTGAAGAGAATGTGTGTAACCTAATGAGAGTTAAGAAACAAAGGTTTTTTGAAAGTCATTGGTGGTTTTAACATCACCACACCAACATTCTTTCATCACCACACCAACATGTTTTTGCAGTGTCATCAACGGAAAACACTATGGGTAGATGCACCAATCTCTTCCTAGCTACCACAAAACCTCCAAGACTTTAAACAACCAGGGTGTTTTTGACACATCTTTATTATTATCACCTCGTGAGTTATACAATTGTCTGAAATATAAAACATAAATTTACTTCTAACTTGAGAAGATACAAACAACATATTGAACAAATCACATTAAAACTAGCTGCCAAACCAAAGAATAAACAATTTGGTAAAAATTAACGATTTCTCTGTTAATAAATCACAACTGTAAGTAAACCTTGACAAGATCAAAAGCGGAATGCATAAAATTGCTCTACACATTAAATTATTGTCATCATAATTAATTCTCAATGTTAGGAAATAAAAGAATGACGCCAGTAACCGTTTAGGAATGCTACGGGGCGAAATGACTTGAGTACGAATCAACCATTCCTCACGTAAGTGCAGACTTAGAACACGTATTTTAAATGATTTTCTTGAAACAGGTACTGAACTTTAGCTCTTATTTACTCATGCAATCGTATGGAATTAATTACGATAAATGCCAGCAACCACAACACCCGATTCAACAGTTTTCAAGCTAGCATGAGTGATTCATTCGAAAAAATGGACGGTTACGCAGCGTTCTTTTGTCGTTTTGGTCGGGGAAATAACAGTCTGAAATTCGCCGCTGCCACCAATCTTATATATCCGACAGTGTTCAAACAAGCATACAGTTACACTTACCTGCACCATTGGTAGGTTTTATTTGTTCTGCGGAACCTTTTATTAGGTATTATCGTCGATTTTAGAACAGCCATCGGCGGGCAATTCTCCCGCTTCTCTCACCAAATGTAAACACGCAGGGTTTAAAAGTAAGTAATACCGGTCCCGACCAAATACGGTACGCAGTTCTTTGACGTACGACATATATACGCGTTTACGAGGATGAGATGTTATTCGGATCATTCTTGAGTATTAAATATAACAACTGATTATTCCACGTAAAATTTTGCAACAAATAATAAATTTAATGTCTGAAACAGTCCGTCAGTGTTTTTGAGAAATTATCATAAACGTCTGAATAGTTAATATTTAATTCAGAAATATTCAGCAAATGTACAAAAAATGTCCGTCCCGTAAAGTTTGATTCAGAAATATACAGTTTGAATACACAGGTTAACAGTTTCAAAAGGCACTACACTCCCCCCATTTTTATCAGAAAAATTCAAACAGTTTTTTTCATGAGGGATGCCATTTGGATTATTGCTTACCAGTGGTATTCCACTGGTGTTACACTGGAATTCCAGTGGATTTTTGTTTACCACTGGAATGCAGTGGTATTCCACTGGAATTCCAGTGGATTTATGTTTACCACTGGAATGCAGTGGAATTACAGTGGAATGCAGTGGAATTACAGTGGAATGCAGTGGAATTCCAGTGGAATTCCAGTGGAATTATGCTTACCACTGGAATGCAGTGGTATTCCACTGGTATTCCACTGACTTTTTTACTGGGGATTGTAAGGAGTTGGTTATGCCCAACATACAATTTTTTTAGGGATGGTCTGATAATAAGAAAAGTTACTTTTCACTCACCAGTTTAAGTTTGAACCTAGAATGGGTCCTGATAGGATTATCTACCTGGCTCAGGAAGGTCCTGGGTTCTACTTAGAACAGAGCAAATTACAGCGATTGTCTGGAATACCTTCCCTTACCATTGGGTACTAATTACGCAGGATAGTATGCAGGGAACCAGACTAATTGCTGTGTTTGTTAGGATAACACCCTTCACATATGTTTATATAATTACGTTCTAAACTTATAGCATTGTGGTTGACCCAGTAATAGTCCCCTACATACTGTATTTTAAACTGGCCTCTGGAACCTAAAGGGGAGAATATTCCTGCCAATAGAGCAGCTTACACAAATAGGCAGTTCTGAATATTGTTACCATGCCAATGAGACTCAGCACACTGTGTCCCTTTCCTGGCATCTAACCGTTTATGTTAGGTTGTAACATTTCAAAAATCATTTTTTACATGCCATGGAGGATTCATTACCCAGAACTGTAACTGACATCCATTCTGGGAGAAACACTGTAGTCTTCATCCACCTTAGCAATCGTAAAGTTGTCATATAACTCTTATTGTGACTTAAATAGTACTCTACCAAAAATGGTAGCATAAGTATATTTGCTCCATATTTCATTATCATATGTCTTTAATTTCAACTCATTTACATTTGGTACTGACCATGTTTAAAGATGCTCTAATGGTTTTAATCAACATTCCTATGTTACTGTATACACTGGTTGAGAAAGTACACAGCCTGTATGGCCATACCTGACCCCTGTGTCGCTGTTAACCTGTTGTTGTACAGGAAGGGGGAGTCACAGGATGTACAAACATACTGATTGTATTGTATATAAAGTTGTAAACTTGTGTAAAAATGTTGTTTTGCTTGGACAATGACACCAAATGTTAAATGTTTATAGCCTGGAGGGGAGATGGTTGACACTAGAAGTAACAGCTTACCAAACACATGTCCCATTTTGAGCTTTTGTGTAATTCTTTCACTTTGTATAGTGTTCAGGTTATCTGCCGAGTTTTGGCCTATTGTTGCTAGCCATCTTCACTTGTCCTGTGATATTTTCCATCCATGAATTCCACCCCCTTCACTGCTTGTCCTCTTTGATTCTGCTAGTTGTTCCTTATGGTCTACCAGGCCATTCTTTGCGCCTCTGTTCCCTAATGTATGTACCCTTTAGCCTCCTCAAGTGCCTTATGTTTAATGGATTGTTGTTTTCTCAGAGGTCTGTGCGGGGAGGCACTGTCTTTTGTATGTGGCGTTAACCCTGTAGCAAGTTATTCTCTCTCAGTGGCATTTAAGCTCTATGGGGCCGGCATTTACTGAATTAAAATATTTGAAACTAAACAAAGCCTTATATAACATATATCTTAAATATATAATTGCTTTATATATTCCACAAACCTGCAGATAAATCTGTATATGAAGTGTGTGTCAGTGCTCTGTACAGTGTAAGGTTGCTCGTTGATGGTGTGGTGTACTCAAAGTTTGTGAAAAGAAATATAAACATCATAGATTAATTGCTTTGTATTTCGCCCATGATCAGGGATTTCTCTGACACTGAAATCTTGAGTCCTTGACTCCCTTTTCTTTCTAGGGACTCCCATTTTCAACTAAGTGTGCACCCCTGGGACCCCTAAAATAATATTTTGTCAAGTATAAACTGCATATCTGGGACCTAATAAATTTACTAAGGACCCCCAATTTGTTGAACACGAGGGTCCAAGGACCTGAAAAATCCTAGGGAAAACCCTGCATGATGTAGACTATTACACTGTCAGTCCTGTCTGTAAAAACAACCCTGGGAAAATATTGCAATGTCGTCTCTCAAATCAGGATAATTTCTAAGAACTCTGGCTATATTATGTCTGTAAATTGATGTCTGTTTAACAGACTTGATAATTATAATCTCAACAGATTTTTTCGTGATTCGTTTTAGGGATATGTATGTGCTTAACAGAAACAATATGGTAAATTAGGATTTTTGAATGAAAGATATTGTAACCAGTTGTGCAAACAGCAATATCAATACCTCAACATTCTTTGTTTAATTGAAGTTATCGATCTATCGATGTTATAAAAAACAACGTACCTTTGATCAATTGGTCTTAATAGCAAATAAATGCCTGTATATACATTTGATGTGAAGATTATACCAAGCATGGGAAAGTATGTTACTGTTTATCCCACATACTATAATATACTTGTATGAAAAATAAAGAATAATACGCGATCACTATGGCCAAGTATTGATCTATATATATACATGATGTAAAATACTCAGACTGACTATCACAATTTATTTGAGCTAAACTTTCTCATCTGGAGCCTTTCATTGGAGTAATTTTTGGAAATGGTTGCTTGGTAACCATTTTTTGAGATGGGAAACAAGTGTTCTTGATGGGAAATAGATGTCACATTCATAGACTTGTATCTTCCTGTCCTCTAGATTGCTTATCACTCAACTGTTGATACCCTGTGACTGGTAATTTGACCTGCTTGGTCAAAGGTCAGGGGCAAGGTCATTAATTATTTATGATGACTATTAGTGAGTACATTAAGTTTTGACATACTTGTGATTTAAATCCTCAAACTTTTGGATGTATAATAAACATTTCCCTGCTATTACATGACTGGTTGCTATGGATACCATACATCCCAACCTGTCAGATCAGATGTTGAAAGAATTTATTTGATATCAAATTTATTTCACAGGATGTTAGATTTTGCATGCTTTTAATAAACTGTTAGTCCATACTGAACCTTGTTGGATTTGTGGAATTTGTTACAAAAAACCAAGAATGTTAAACAATGAGATGAAAAATTCAGGGCAGTAGTCAGGGGCGGATCCAGGATTTGGTCTTAGGGGGGCGTAACTTTTTGGGGTTTTGCTCAAGCCTTATAAAACGACAAAGACTGTTTCTAAACACCATAATGATAAAATATATATAATGCTACAATAAATCCGAATCGCTTATTTGAAAATCTTATAATTATAGATATCTGTGTATATTTCCGTATTCCTACTCCGACATCAGGTGCGTAGGAAGGTAGTAAGCATTGGGGCCCCAGATGGGGTTGGTGCGGGAGGGGTATCCCCTCCCGATGAGAAAAATTTAAGGAAATCCCTTTGACGGGCGCAAAATCCATCACATTTAAAATGATTTTTTTCCGAAAATTTGTTTCATATACACATACATGTAAGGTTGGGGAATTTAAGGGGGGGCGCGCACTGGGTGCGCCCCCCCCCCCCCCTGAATCCGCTAGTGGTAGTTAGAACAGATGGGGACATTCAGTTCAAAGTAATTTAAATTTTAAATACAGAATATTCAGACTTTGCCTGTTTTGTGTCTGTTTTCATTAAATTTAAGTTAGAAAAGAAATATGAGTTGCTATGGTTATAAACATACACATAAACTTCGCTTATTGCTAGTGCATGAAAAATGTTAATTTATTCATGTTGTATGGGTCAGGTAGAAAATTCAAGGATTGTAAGATTTAATGTTTATATGGTAGATATTGCCCGGTGATTCATATACAATAGTATTTTAACGGATGAGAGAGAAACAAAATAATGAATGAAAGTTGACGACAGTATGGACTGACTGTGTCGTGGGTACTGACTGTGTCGTGAAGTACATACCTACCGGTATGTGGCAATATGTGAGAACTGTCTGTACTTACAACATTAGTTTGTGGGAATATTCAACCATTAAATTTTACAAACAAAAATTGTCTAGCAATTTTGTAGATCTATTTCTTTTGCATTGAAGAAAATGGATTAAACTGATCTACAGTTTTACATTTTGTGGTTTTATGAAATTGTGTAGTGCATTATCGACACTGGGGATAAATCTTACTGGGTATTTAAAATTTTGTGAATTAAATGTAAACGGGGTATGTAATGATGTGACCATCAGGATGTTTATGGATGCTTTAATGTTCCAGGTTTGTTGGATGTTTATTGCATGCAATTCAAGGTTTCAATTTCAATTAAAGGACATAGTTGTTAAAAATTCTTATAAAAAGCATCCATACTTTATTGTCCTTCATGTTTAGTTTTACTGAGCTGGAAGTGTAGATGAGCTTTAATGTGAAAGATCTTTGTCGATCTGTCATCAGTTTCACTGTCAACATTCGGGGTTCCATGTGACCCTGGATTCCACTGTCAATATTCGGGGTTCCATGTGACCCTGGATTCCACTGTCAACATTCAGGGTTCCATGTGACCCTGGATTCCACTGTCAACATTTGGGGTTCCATGTGACCCTGGATTCCACTGTCAACATTCGGGGTTCCATGAGACCCTGGATTCCACTGTCAACATTCAGGGTTCCATGAGACCATGGATTTCACTGTCAACATTTGGGGTTCCATGTGACCCTGGATTCCACTGTCAACATTCGGGGTTCCATGACTGACCCTGGATTCCACTGTCAACATTCCTGACCCTGGATTCCACTGTCAACATTCGGGGTTCCATGTGTCCCTGGATTCCACTGTCAACATTTGGGGTTCCATGTGACCATGGATTCCACTGTCAACATTCAGGGTTCCATGTGACCCTGGATTCCACTGTCAACATTCAGGGTTCCATGTGAGCCTGGATTCCACTGTCAATATTCAGGGTTCCATGTGATCCTGGATTCCACTGTCAACATTCGGGGTTCCATGTGACACTTCATTCCACTGTCAACATTCGGGGTTCCATGTGATCCTGGATTCCACTGTCAACATTCGGGGTTCCATGTGACCCTTGATTCCACTGTCAACATATGGGGTTCCATGTGACCCTGGATTCCACTGTCAGCATTCGGGTTCCATGTGACCCTAAATTCCACTGTCAATATATGCTTTATAAATTATATCTTCTCTGACACTAGTGAGTCAGTCTTGCTCTAATTTCATAGGACTAATACTGACATGGTCCCTTACTGAACCATTAGCCATCACGGGAGGGACTTATACCAGGGTTATGTAGCATATGGAATCTGTAAAAAATATTGCACATTGAGCAACATGTGGCATTATAGGTTGAAACATTTCTAATATTATGACATTTGCTTTCATATAAACATGATAGCCTTCATCTTGAATTCTATTACAATTTAATTCAACATTCACACTGTTTAGTGATAAACTCTTATTTACTACAAGTTTAATTTTTGTGAGATAAGGGCTTCATTGATTTTCGCTTGATGTACAACTAACCTATAAATGTTCATGTTTCATTTATATCCACCAAACTTACAGTTTTATGTTTAAGCACTATGGAAACAATATGACCTGCATCAATGCTTAAAGCATTAACTGATGCAGTGACAGTTTAAGGCACATATATTGCAGTGGTTTTATGACATTAATTGCAAACATTGTATTTTGTATTATTTAGAATTAACAAGAAAAACGTGACACTGAAGTTCATTGTTCCTGTTATTTTTTTAAGGTGAATAATTCTGCCTATATAAATGATCACAATTGGATGACAGTTGTTTACAAACATGACCTAAAATCTGGAATAAAACACAGTATCAGGAGGTTGTAGACTATACATGATATGAATATACTAGAAGATACATGTAATTGTAAGTGAAGTAGTGTACATGGTGTTGTTATTATTCTCACAAATGCCGGAGTATCATTGCAATAAAATGATGAGCATTGAAAAAAATGTTGATGACCTCAATTTGGATTTCTCCGACAGAAACTGGGAAGCACAGCAAAAGAATGGCGGCAAGTTCTTGGTTGATTTCCAACTGCATGAAAGTGGTAGTGAGGCTGGATCAGATAGCGATACAAGTTTACATGAAGAGATTGACCTTGATGATGAATATTTCTTTGATAATAAAATAGATTTCAGCCATTACTTGCCTAAAGTACCTCCTAAAAAGGAGAGCTTGGATGCGGTTGACACTAAAAGACAGGAAGTTGTGGCTAAAGTTCAGGATGTTTTCTCAAATGTTGATAAACCAGTGAGAAGAACTAAATCTGTTGAAATACCAAATGGTGATTTAAATGTAGATAAAACAATCAACAAAACTATTGGTGATATTACAGACTTTTATAAAGACTGTGCTATTGATGTAAGTGAAGTTTTTGTTTTGTATTCTCTAGAATGTATTCTGGTGTGGGATTCTAACTTCAACTCTTTATCTGACACAACCCAATCTTATTTTATATGGTACTTTTATATATTGATTGTATCATTATTTGTGGCTTCCTGATAAATCAGCTTTAATGTCACATGACCTTCTTTTTGTTAAACTTCATTATTTCAAATACCTTACTCCTAGTACATTTTGTATGGTACGAAACTACATCAAATGAAAGGTGATATATGTTATACAGTATCATGTTGCCATGGTGAATTATGGACAGAGAAATATGTCCTTTTTTGCAAGGGTTAACAGTTCATGTATTTGAGTGGGGAAAGGGGGGATGACATCATTTTCTGAATCTTTGTCTAAAACAACATGAAATAAAAGTTCATATTATGGTGATGTAATTTTAAATACAAGAAGCTGCTGATTGGTTTCTGTAAGGGTTAATTCTGTGTTACTTTTACCTGATTGTTGTATTAATGCAGAAATAATGTGTTGAAAATAATCGTCTGATCTAGGAAGTTTATGTCTACCAGCTCTCCATGGATAGCTGATTAAGATAACTGATATTAAATTGCATGTGATTTACTCTGTCATGCAGTTGTACACATATTCATGATCACTATAAAGATATTTTAGATTGTAATGTAGATCTATTCATTGCTTGGAAGTTGTTTTGAGCAAGTGTCATATAGCTTTACCAGTAATCTGGCGATGATACCATTTATATATTGAATTTTTTTATCAGATTCAGAATACAAGATTTACTTCAAACTGGATGTTTCTAATAAGGAATTAAGGATTTATTTCCTTGTCTTGAAGTTACTTGTCTTTGTCTTTAGGAGTATAAGTACAGAAAATGTGTGAACAATTAATTTGTTGACAAGAGAATTATGTTTACTGTCTCAACCTGATAGACTGGGTTAATGTGTTTGTGATAAACATGAAACTATTAGTGCATTGTCTTGTTAGTTTTCTCTTAACTAGGTTATGTACATAGAACAGTGAGAATACAGTGTACTGAGCTATATTTTCACATTGTTGTTAAGGGAGGTAAATCCGTTTTTACCTTTTATCTAGGTTTTCATAATTGTCTACAGTGATGCTGTCAAGGGAAGTAACTGCATTAGTCATGTTAATCTTTTGTACCTATGTATTTCTCTCCCTTGGTAATCCATTTACATTTGCAATGAAATTTAGCACCTTTAAAAATTTCCTTTAAAGTATATAAAGTGTAAGCTTTGAACATGAAACAGCTGAAAACAACATTTTTAATCTCCCTTCAAACTAAATTTGAGTCTCAATTAAAATTGGGTTTTATATTTTAGATCTTTCTCATATTGAGATAATTATTGTATAATTACATGGGAGTCACTAATTCTTGAAGTAGCTGGGAGATCACCAATAGTAGGTGGGGGTCTGGGGGTAACCCCTTAATTATGATCATTCATACAAGAAAAGTAGGCAGATGATGATGCTTAAGTTACTGGATGATTTTACCGGCTCCCGGCTCACAGTTATTGACACCCCTGATTTACTAACTTTTATTATTGATTTTTCTTTGTTTCTTTGAAGTTTAAGTCGGAAACAATCGCTTCTTGTGTTTCAGAGTGATAAACGATCTTGAAATTAAATATTGCATGTGCTGTTTAGATTTCACTGTTTTGCTTGATAAATCAACTTTTCAATACTATTCACAAGTCTGTTACATGTTCACATATTTGGATGCAATCTGGAGGGAACCTGCGCTCCTAAGTGTATTTGTGAATCAAGAAGCTAATGCAGGTTTCTTTCACATATTGACATTTCGACACGTAGACAAGCATTATCATGACATGTACATTATAGTTGTGGCATGTTGAAAAACAGCTAAATGAATTCCACTCCCAGAGATGTCAGAGACCGAGTGCTTCAGACTTGCTTTCTCATTTGTTCTGAGACAGATTATGTGCTTGTATCCTGTAACTGGTTCTACCTTCAGTAAGTGACATTAGGGCTGTGTATCGCCAGACAAAGGGCGATCCGATTCGAATCGCGATCTTTGACTTGCTATCCACGAATCGATTCACGATTCACTAGGTATATAGCAATACACATATGAAAGTAAATGAATAAAATAAACATAAATAAAACATCATTTTTAATGTTTTATGCTACAAAATTTAAAAACAGTCTTCATTACAGAATACAGAATAAATTTCTTACATGCTCTGACATTTTATTTCTAATTTCTTAAAGCGTATACTTTTTAAAACATTATAAATCGTCAAAACCTTGAGAGACAGCATTATTCATTCGAACACCGCACAACTAATTGAATGCTAGCTCTGCATGAATCGACTTCCGGTTGCAACAGTGTAACGTTTTTCGGATATTTCTGATAAACAATGCATTATTATTTATTTTAAAACATCGCAATACTTGCTTGCATTGAATTAAATCATTTTATTTCATTCTTTAATTAAATTTTGCACTTGAATCGCGATCCAGCGATCTCGGCATTGGCGAGTATTTGTGTCGGATATTTTGCTTTGACTCGCGAGTACTCGGGTACTCGGATACTCGTTACAGCCCTAAGTGACATACAAGTTGCTTGCTTCCAACATTAAGGAACCGGTTTTCTAAGATCTGTATGTTTGTTCAAGAAACTTTATCTTTTACATCATGTCTTTATATAGGAAGGTCTATTAGCATAGCTTGAGAAAAACCTTCTTTTTATATATCGATGGACCTTGATCATTCAAATTCATCAGGTCCAAAATTCTATTTCGAATAATACACAAACAACGCCCAACTGTACAATATTTAGGCTCGTTCACACTCTTAATTTATTCTTTGAAAAAATAGTTTAAACAAAGTTTATTCCTGTCATTGAATAAATATTACATGTAAAAACAATTTTACACAAATTTTGATAACTTGCATCTTTGTTGTAGCAATTCTCCTCAATTTCTCTACTTTGTTGTTGATTATATGATTTGGTTCCGTTACTGGTTGGTCCATTCATCCAGTCTTATACTTCTATATGGTAACAAAGACTGGTTTGTTTGTTCTTGGTAATATTTATGTTGTTCTTCTGACCCAGCCTTACATTCTGAAGACTGGTTGCTTTGACACTTCTATGTACTTTTCATACAACCAGTCTAATACATTGTCAGCCTGCCCAGATAGCTAATTGGCAAGAGTTCTAGACTGTCACCCTAGAGGTCCAGGTTGGAATCTCAGACTGGGAAGGTCACGTCCTTCCGTGATAGTGGTCCTCCATATCTGATTCATGTTGAGAAGTTGTCAGCTGATTGTGGATTGGCAAATTCAGTACTAATTGATAATAAATTACGGGAAAACTAGTTAAGTCAACTGACTGCCATATATAACTGAAAAATTGTGGAAAACATTTTATCAGCATTAAACCTGATAAATTATCAGTACATTGTCCCTTAAGTAAGAGCCCCAACTGTAATGTACCTATTGTATCAATATTACTGATAGGAGTGCATAAGAAGACACATCAGAACACATCAGATGCTGATATTTATTTCGGATGATACCAAGTATTCGGATAGAAAGTTGTCAGATAAATGAGGTCCGACTGTACTGAATGTTATTATTACAGTTTGTGGCCTGAAGCTGTTTCTTCTTAAGGACTTTCGACGATACCAAATGCATATATTATTGCCTCATTCTGAGTCATTGAATGTATCAAATCCCTCCAGGAATATTGCTACATGTATTATGTAAATGAGTGAGATATATACATTGCACTCCAGTGATAACTTAGTGTAGTTCTGTTTGTTAGCAGCTAATTATTGTAGGTTTGTTTGTTTGCAGCTAATTGGTTTAATAAATAATTGCATTATCTCAGATGGATAATAGATCAAATATGACAAGAGAGCACCTTGGAGACTTTTTAGGAGACTTAGAGATAATAGGTTATACATGTATAATCATTGTAATGCAGTGTACTCCCCTTGAGCAAGTTACAGTCTCTGACTAGTAAAGCAAATAAATGTGTACAAAGTGGATGACAGGCTGATTTTTTAAGGATTTAAGTTGTTACAGGAAATGCCACTTATACAAGACAATTCCTCCCTGTACACAGATCCCAGGTAAACATCAGGCCTGTAACTCCAGGGATTGAGGAGGTGTAAGGTCAAACATCTATGGGAATGGGGAAGTAAGGAGTTGGCTGACTATCAAAAACAACCAAGGAGAATTTAAGGGGACAAAAAGGGGGATAGGGAGTAATGGATGGAATACAACACCAGGTATCTCGGAGACACAATGAATGGAATACAACACCAGGTATCTCAGAGACACAATGGATGGAATACAACACCAGGTATCTCGGAGACACAATGGATGGAATACAACACCAGGTATCTCAGAGACACAATGGATGGAATACAACACCAGGTATCTCAGAGACACAATGGATGGAATACAACACCAGGTATCTTGGAGACACAATGGATGGAATACAACACCAGGTATCTCAGAGACACAATGGATGGAATACAACACCAGGTATCTCGGAGACACAATGGATGGAATACAACACCAGGTATCTGGGAGACACAATGAATGGAATACAACACCAGGTATCTCGGAGACACAATGGATGGAATACAACACCAGGTATCTCGGAGACACAATGAATGGAATACAACACCAGGTATCTCAGAGACACAATGGATGGAATACAACACCAGGTATCTCGGAGACACAATGGATGGAATACAACACCAGGTATCTCGGAGACACAATGGATGGAATACAACACCAGGTATCTCGAAGACACAATGGATGGAATACAACACCAGCTATCTTGGAGACACAATGGATGGAATACAACACCAGGTATCTTGGAGACACAATGGATGGAATACGACACCAGGTATCTCGAAGACACAATGGATGGAATACGACACCAGGTATCTCGGAGACACAATGGATGGAATACAACACCAGCTATCTTGGAGACACAATGGATGGAATACAACACCAGCTATCTTGGAGACACAATGGATGGAATACAACACCAGCTATCTTGGAGACACAATGGATGGAATACAACACCAGCTATCTTGGAGACACAATGGATGGAATACAACACCAGGTATCTCGGAGACACAATGGATGGAATACAACACCAGGTATCTCGGAGACACAATGGATGGAATACAACACCAGGTATCTCGGAGACACAATGGATGGAATACAACACCAGGTATCTCGGAGACACAATGGATGGAATACAACACCAGCTATCTCGGAGACACAATGGATGGAATACAACACCAGGTATCTCAGAGACACAATGGATGGAATACAACACCAGCTATCTCGGAGACACAATGGATGGAATACAACACCAGCTATCTCGGAGACACAATGAATGGAATACAACACCAGGTATCTCGGAGACACAATGGATGGAATACAACACCAGGTATCAGGGAGACACAATGGATGGAATACAACACCAGGTATCTGGGAGACACAATGGATGGAATACAACACCAGGTATCTCGGAGACACAATGGATGGAATACAACACCAGGTATCTCGGAGACACAATGGATGGAATACAACACCAGGTATCTCAGAGACACAATGGATGGAATACAACACCAGGTATCTCAGAGACACAATGGATGGAATACAACACCAGGTATCTCGGAGACACAATGGATGGAATACAACACCAGCTATCTCGGAGACACAATGGATGGAATACAACACCAGGTATCTCGGAGACACAATGGATGGAATACAACACCAGGTATCTCGGAGACACAATGGATGGAATACAACACCAGGTATCTCGGAGACACAATGGGTGGAATACAACACCAGCTATCTTGGAGACACAATGGATGGAATACAACACCAGCTATCTTGGAGACACAATGGATGGAATACAACACCAGGTATCTCGGAGACACAATGGATGGAATACAACACCAGGTATCTCGGAGACACAATGGATGGAATACAACACCAGGTATCTCGGAGACACAATGGATGGAATACAACACCAGGTATCTCGGAGACACAATGGATGGAATACAACACCAGCTATCTCGGAGACACAATGGATGGAATACAACACCAGGTATCTCAGAGACACAATGGATGGAATACAACACCAGCTATCTCGGAGACACAATGGATGGAATACAACACCAGCTATCTCGGAGACACAATGGATGGAATACAACACCAGCTATCTCGGAGACACAATGGATGGAATACAACACCAGGTATCTCGGAGACACAATGAATGGAATACAACACCAGGTATCTCGGAGACACAATGGATGGAATACAACACCAGGTATCTGGGAGACACAATGGATGGAATACAACACCAGGTATCTGGGAGACACAATGGATGGAATACAACACCAGGTATCTCGGAGACACAATGGATGGAATACAACACCAGGTATCTCGGAGACACAATGGATGGAATACAACACCAGGTATCTCAGAGACACAATGGATGGAATACAACACCAGGTATCTCAGAGACACAATGGATGGAATACAACACCAGGTATCTTGGAGACACAATGGATGGAATACAACACCAGCTATCTCGGAGACACAATGGATGGAATACAACACCAGGTATCTCGGAGACACAATGGATGGAATACAACACCAGGTATCTCGGAGACACAATGGATGGAATACAACACCAGGTATCTCGGAGACACAATGGGTGGAATACAACACCAGGTATCTCGGAGACACAATGGATGGAATACAACACCAGGTATCTCGGAGACACAATGGATGGAATACAACACCAGGTATCTCGGAGACACAATGGATGGAATACAACACCAGGTATCTCGGAGACACAATGGCAAACACCCAAGGGAATGGGGATGTAAAGATAAATGTGTGACCAATATAATGAATGCTTGCAAATCATACATACATGGGTTCTATCCAATATTGTCTAAATGTGCTTTTTCGATAAATTTATATGATACTATAAATTACTAATATCAAAGCGGTTTCAACAATTGTCTTTGATACCCAATTTAATGTATGTAGAGTTTTTTGCTTAGTTAAGTTAAAACTTAAGATATTGGACTCAAAATCAAATGTCCAAGAACTCGTCTACCAAATTGTTGAATTTATAACCAAACAAAAGCTAATGTGTCAAATAGATTTAGTTGGTTGAGTAGGACTAAATGTCGCTTTTCAACAGTATTTCAGTTATGTTTGTCAATCTGTTTACCTAACCAGTTTTCCTGGAGTAGGTCCTGTACTTCAGCAAGCGACTGACAACTTGCCCTTGGGAATTAGTTTTGGACGACAAATGTCAGGATTTATTAACTTTTCTCTCAAATTGTCTGAAATTGTCATGGAGAACATACGTCTCACCACTGTTTTAAACCTACAACCCCTCAGGGTCCCAGTCTAATGCTATGCCATGTTGACTTACCTCGCAGGCTAAAAATAGACTGTCGAGACACATACACACCACTGTTAATAGTAGGAGACTATCTGAATTATCTGGCTTAAGAAAACTTGTAAGTTGCGATTTGTGAAACAGGGTTCTTGCATTATTTAAGACTGAATGAAGTCGGCTTTACTTAAAATAGTTGTTAGCTGCTAAATCTAGTCAACAGAATATCTCATCAAGTATTAGATTGTATGATGCAGGGGTGTGGAATTTTTTATTCTTTCCACTTGCCCACGGACAAGTTGGACTGAATTTTCTACTTGTCCACAGCCAAAGTTCACTTGCCCAAATAAATAGTGAAAAAAAACAGGAACATTGTATCAGGTGTTAGAAAGGCTTTATTTAACGTCATTGTTAACATAGATGATGAATCTTAACTACTACCTGTACTACATGTTTATATGTACTATACTCTTATGCAACAATAAAAGTCAACATAATAATAACTGGTTTCTTGTCTCTTGGGGCACAATGCAACATGTTGTTGCTATAGGAAGATTCTGTTAAACCTATCCCAGTTACATTAAGGCACATGGGTTACTTGGATTATCAGACATTATTTTCAGTTTCTCCCTTGCAATATCTTCCCCACCGAGTTGCTTCACAATTTCACTAAGCATGGGCTGTATGCAATCCATCTCAGAACTTGCCTGAGCTGATGTGGAGGCAACAATTTCAGAGGTCACAGGGGCTGATTTTTCTGGTGGTTTATGGCGTATGTGCCTATGACCAGACTTAAGCCATTCCTCAACAGAAGGTAAAGGGTCAAACTTGGAAAACTGTGGACCAGAGACAACAATTCTCATTTGACTTTGCAGATTTTGTTGGGTAAGGCGAGTTTGTAGGGGACTCTTGACTAGATTCATTTGAGAAAAGAGCCTCTCACAGGCAGCAGTGGAGGGGGAAATAGTGAGCAAAAGATGCAGCAAGGCACTGATGTGTTTAACAGAATCTTCCTTCCTCTGCAGCATGGATATGTATACTGCAAGGGGGTGATAGGTTCTTTGCATAGAAACCTGAACTTTCAGAGTCTGCCATTCACTGGGAATAGAGGAGACATCTTCCTCTGTTAACAGATCATTACAGTGGCCACACAGCAGTCTAATTTCCCTACAACCATATGTGCTAAGATCTGCAAGTGTAAGTGGCCAGTGTCTAAAGTCAAAAATCTGATACAGACTCAGGGGAGGGCACTCAAGATCCTTAAATCTATGTAGTACATACTGACCGATTTTATCAAACAAAGAGTGAATGTCATTATCATCTTTGAACTCACAAAGAGACCCAGTCAGTTTAAATTTACCATCAAACAGACTAGTTTCAGGATCATACAAGCTGTAGAATTTGGACAAGTGTTCACCTGGTTCATTGGTCATTGCTTGCAAATTCATGTACAGTGTATCAATAGCTTCTTTCACCTCAAACAGCAACAGATCTTTATTTTGAAACAAGACTGAGGTTTTGGTTATGGCTGTAAGCACATCTAGCATGAGATGAATGTATTTTACAAATTTTACACTTTTAAGATCAGTTAGAATTGCTTTTGCTTGTCCTAGCTCATCAGCCCTATTAGATGTTTCAAGAATATGCTCCATGTGGGTAACTGTTACATTGATATCCTGACATACTGCTTCTAATGCACGAAGCTTGGAAGAAACCCACCTAATTGCTTTGATTTCTGTGTGCATTTTTAAATTTTCATCAAGAAAAGAAGCAAGCCTCTTCAATTGTTCTCTCCTCTTGGGAGAAAATGAATAGAATTTACAGATTCTCTTTAGAGTGTCTTCAAATTTTTTCAAATACCCAACTTGCTTAACTGCATCTAAGACTCCTAACTCAAGTTTATGTGCTACACAATGAGTAACAACAACATTGTTATCAACTGCATCACTGAGTTTTTTGGCAACACCATTCTTTGCACCTAAATTGACTGCAGCTCCATCCAGATTAACACACACCAATTTTGAATTTTGATTAGACAAGTTATCAATATCAATATCACACTTCGATAGACCCCTTTTGATAGCATCAACAACACCGTCGGCGCATGCATTTTCTAGATTCTCAATACTGGCAATTGACGTGACTGGTTCATAGGTTTCAGGGTGTACATAGCGTAACAAAATGCCTTCCTGGTCAATAACAGAAGAGTCAGTGCTTGAGTCACTCATGACAGAAAAGTATCTCACATTTTTCAAGTTTGCTTTTGTTTCATTAAAGAGAACATTGGAAATAGAATTCTGGAACACCACACAGGTATCTCTTGACAAGTGGTCATTTCCTAAATCAGTCCCATTTTTCTTTTGTACTTCACAGAGAAATGTATAGTCAGTGTATGGTCGATTGTGTTTTATTACAGCATAAGCGGTATTAAACAGCTTCTTGTACCTTTCGATTTCATGCATTTCCACTTTGGATATAGATTTTTCAATTGGTCCTTGTTTATTGGGCTTTTGCTTAAACTCGTACTTGGACACGCATGACACATGTTTTGACGAAAGTTGATGGGATGTAAGAGTGTCCTTTCTTAGTAAGGTGTCAGTAGATTTCCCTATATATAGAGCTGAGGTCGTATCCGCACTTTGCGGGAACATTCTGCATACATGACAATAAAGCGTATCCGAATTATCGTCCTTTCGGAGCCAGTTAAAGTCCGCAAACCAGCTATCCTTAAACACACGCGTGCGCTTGCGATCATATTCTTTGTCTCTCTGTGCTTTTGATTTACGTTTATCTGGTTCTTTGGATGCGTCAGGCAGCTTTGAACCACCTGATCTAACAACAAATTTGTCCATTTCGTGCCGAAACAACTTTGCAACGCAGCTATTTCTACGTAACATCATATTTACCAAAGCACCGCTTGGTTGCCTCGATACGGCCAATCAGAGAGCTTATTTTTCCGATAGCAAGTGCTTCCGGCGAGAGGCCTCAAGTTTGTGCTACGAGAGTGTATTTACGCATTGTAAACGTGATTTACGCAAAACTGGTAATAAATTTAACGCTCGCGATTTGTTAAGATTAGAAATTCGGCCTTTTTCTGGCTCTGAAATTCACTTGCCGGCGGACAAATGCTACGGTAAAATCTACTTGTCCGCTGGCAAAAAGTCCCGAGTCGGACAAGTCGGGCATATGAATTCCGCACCCCTGTGATGGTGTCAGAAAATAGAAGTCTTATAATCTTACTTGCAGTGTGCTGATTCAAATCTCAGATTTTATACTGCATTGTCTGAGACGGCTATGGAAGACATCTTGACGATGCATTAATAATGCTGTTTAAGCAGTTTATTCAATGAGTGTTTGATTGAACTTCTCCTGGGATTATACTTACTGTTTCTTTGTATTCCTTCCAGGAAAATATATGTGAAAAGTACCCGTTCATGAATATTTATGAGCCTTCAATACTGAAGAGTTTCATTCTTTTTGTACTGTTGTCTAGGCAGCAAGACTGCAAAGACAGTGGCAGAAAGAGTTATTGCAGTAATCGCTCGCAATCAATAGGCTTTGAGAACAATGTACATGTTTAATGTTGAAGTCTTTGTGTATCATTCTCACATGTTTGTCAGCATCAGTCAGCGTGATGTAGTCAGCATCAGTCAGCGTGATGTAGTCAGCATCAGTCAGCTTGATGTTGTGGGCATCAGTCAGCGTGATGTTGTCAGCATCAGTCAGCGTGATGTAGTCAGCATCAGTCAGCGTGATGTAGTCAGCATCAGTCAGCGTGATGTAGTCAGCATCAGTCAGCGTGATGTAGTCGGCATCAGTCAGCGTGATGCTGTCAGCATCAGTCAGCTTGACTTAGTCAGCATCAGTCAACGTGATGTTGTCAGCATCAGTCAACGTGCTGTTATCCAGATGAAGAAATAAGCAATTCCAGTTTCTGTGCCCAACTGAATCATAGAATTCCTTGTCAACCACATTATTGCTAGCTGTAATTTGAGACGCGGCTGGAAACTTTCTCCGACACTTAATGTGTTAATCAATGTATTTTACCCGATTGTTTTACATCCAAACAGTAAGGGAAGATGTCACTTTTCTTGCAGAAGAATATGTTTAACTTATCAGAAATCCTTAAGCCTTAATATACATGTACACTGTATATTGTTAATGGTACTGTTAAATATTGTTGGCTGGTTGATGTTGCCCGTCTCCATAAAACTGTGAGCAATTGATATGCTGTTGATGTTGTTCATTGAATTTGTTTGTTTGGTTGTATGTTTTCAGTGTTACACAATTTCTCATCAGTTATTTCAGTTTTACACAGCAGTCATTATTTACCTTACCTGCTCAGAGTTGGAGGGCAAATGACTTGGGGTGCATTATCTTTCATCAAATTATTACGAAAGGAACATACGCTTCATGTGAGGTTCGAACCATGATGACCTCTTAGTCAAGCGCTATACCATCTAGTCTAACCCCTAAAGACGCATAATTGGTTTCTGATAAATTACTCTTGAAAGGATTGATGGCTTCAATTCATATTTGACATAAAAGCAGAGGACAATAAAATACAGGTGAAGTTCAGTGATGATATGCCAATTTTGGCCCTTTTCTACTTAATAAACATGGTTATGGATCAAAAACTCTTGAAAACCCATAGTAGGAGCATCTGTGTCCTATGTGGACACATCTCAAGTTCAAGCAGTAAATGAAAGTTTCTGAAAGGGAAGCAGAATAATTAAACTTTCAAGTCGTACACATGCAGATGTTTTCCTAGCTGAATTCAATCTCTACTTTAATGCAGTTTTACTTGCACCTGATGTGATTTTCTCTGATAAATGTGTCTGTGTTTGATGGTAGAACCAGTGGTATAGTTGATGTATAGTGATGTTGTTTAAATCTGTCTGCTTCTGTCCCTTTGTGATGGCTGTTCTGTGATTGTTTAGAAATGTTATAACTTTACAACTGAGGTTTATTTTACTGGTTGCATTTGAGATATCTTTTATTCTGACATTTAATATCCATCGTTATAATGTAAGTGTTGTTTATGGTGATGTTTCTGGCGCTATCAAGCTTAGTCTGTAGTGGATTGATAATATTAAATGAAATGCATAAACTTGCAGACTCAATAAAAGTTAATTGTCTGTTAGATTGAATGCACAGAGACAATTTCTGTTTGAATAATCTTAATATAGGGTCTTTATCATATATGTTTCATTACTCATGGAATATTTATTTCTGATATTAATGTTTTCTTGGCTAGTATCTAGATTTTAGCTGACCTGAGCAAAAGCTAATGGTGAGCTATTGTGATCATTCCCCATCCATCTGTCCGTCCGTCCATCTGCCCGGATGTCCATCCGTCCGTCCATATGTCCGTCCCTCCACTCTTATCTTAAACTTCTTTTCCTCCTAAATCACTTGGCCAACTTTGACAAAAGTTCACAGAAATAGTCTGTATGTGGTCCCTTTCAAAATTAATCAAAAAAATAATTCCATGACGAATGTTATGAGAATCTTTACTATTACAAAATTTTCCATCTTTTAACACAGTCCCATAATACCAGATTTTTCAGGTGCTCAGGTGAGCAATTCAGGGCCATCACCTCCCTTTTTGTCATATAATGAGGAATTTGTACCCTAGCTTACTGTGAATCCCTGTCAAAGAAGGACATTCAAGCAATTAGCTATTTGGTATTTATGTCCACATCAGTTCCGTCTGTTTCTGCAGTGTCAACTTTATCATCGATTGTATGATTGATAATAATTAGCTTCACGCTTAAATCTTGGAGCATCCTTTTAGTATGCAGTCCTCTAGATGTATCATGTCTTGGCTTGAAATTCTCTCTCGCAAAATCCATTATTCCACTACAATATAGTTATATATCGGGTATTCTTGGTCACTTTGTTGCACTGGGTATTGTTCTAGAATGGACATACTGCTTTATGTGTACTTATACAACAATAGTTGTAGTGATTTTATATTAACAATTTATTCAAGCTGGCAAATCAATCAGAAAATGACCATTGTTGTTTTGTTTGGTACAAGCAATGAAGTATAAGGTGAAACAGTAACGTTGTAACGGAAACGGGTCAACTGGAAGTCTCAAAATGTTGATGTATGTTTGTGCTTTGTATTGAATGCCTTTTATGCCCCCCTTTGAAGAAGAGAGGGCATCTTGGTTTGCACATGTCAGTCGGTCGGTCAGTATATCCGTCCGTTGGTCCGAAACCTTTTCGTTTCTGATCAATAACTCAAGAACCCCTTGACCTATCATCCTCAAACTTGGTCCACACATTCATCTTGAGTAGCAGAGGAACCCTAATGATTTTGGCATAATATTTTACAAACATCTCTTGTTAAATTGATAATTCTAATGACTGTCTAGAATGAGTGCTTATGTAATATCTATTTGTGGATATAACAGAAATGCAAGTTAGATGATGTTTAAAACACTGACTTTGGATATACAAGAAAAAAGTCAAATACAAATAAGCTCAAAATGTGCTTAATTTGTTAAAATGGTTGTCATGGTAACTTTATTAAAAATATATTTCATAATGCCTGAATCCAATGGGAAGATTTATGTATTAAGACCAGTAGGTGGTTAAGAGGCCTCTTTCCGGAATGAGGTTCACCAAAAATCATGTGCACCAGTAGTTTATTTTTCTGTTTTTATTAAGCACATAAAATCATCGAACAAGTATTACTTAGGTGAGAGAGAAATGTTCATCATGGCCCTCTTATTGCTATTATTGTCTTTCAGGTATAAGTCAATGTAAATCAGTGATGTGAGAAATGCTGGTTACTAAGCTTGATTAATGGCCTGTAGTTACATTAGTTTGTCACCATTTTCTACACAGAAATGGCTGATGCTGCGTATACAATAAATATTCATTCATTCAGAAATCCTTAGAGACATTTTGGGTCTTGGAGTATGTAATTAAATAAGTTTCTGGCAAATCCAATGAATATAATACCAGACAAGAAATATCTTGAAAAAAAGATGGTCGGCGCAATTTGAAGGTTAGGATTTGTCGTGCAACATAAAAAGATGCCGAGATAATACGATTGCTGGTCACTTCATACCCAAAATGGATGTCGGTAGATTCACCGAAATTCAATGGATTTCGTTAAGGTACAGTACATGTTTTGTACTACTTATCAAAAGGTTAACCAATCCACGTCGAGGTTACCAACGTAGTTCGATTGAAGAGAAATTGGTTAACGTAAGATTTGATTGGTTTAAACAACACTGATATGCTAAAAGCAAAGCCATGTTAGTAGGCGAAAAAAACAGAGAATTTCTGATAAAATTGTGCAACATTATCTTCCCACATGTCCGGGTGTATCAAGTATGTTTTCATGGAGTAGTATTGTTTCAGTATGCTGATGAAACATTAATGTTAAACTTCGGTTGTCCAATATGTTATAGGTAACAAGAATGAGCCTTTCAAAAAGTTACGAGTGAACCAAACAGTCCAATAAACTTTTCCACCTCTTTGCAAAATTGTTCATGGGATATGTATATAAATCACTTTATGAGTCTCAATTTTTATACCAATGTGCACCATTTTGTCATGGCCTTCTCTTAGTGCAAAAATACCTGCCCCTTGACTCAACAGCAATCCGATTGGACGACATGGTAATCTTGGCACACTGCCAACTGAAAGGGTTTTATGGATTTCGAAACATTAAACATTGGCTAACTGCTTGGTCAGCAGTGTACAATTTGTGGACAGTTTGGAAACGTTGTAAAATGATTCCCTTTACTGAAAGAGAGATTAGGACTGTCTCCCCACACAGACCCTCAGGAAACAACAGTCTACTAAACATTTGGGACCTCTAAGGAGGTCAGCAAGGACAAACATGAATGGGAAGCAAGGAATGTTTTGGCCAACCATCAAAAACAACACTAATGCTTTTGCTAGCCCTAAAGAATACCCCAGGTTCAATGGTATCTGAAACATCATGTGGTCCTTTACACAATGATACCAGTATTATAATACAGAGATCTAATAGGAAATATATCAAAGTAACTTGACACAATTGTTTGTCAAGATCTCCATGTGGTCGTGTTGTTTTTGAAACCATATTAATGATATATTATGAAGCCCTCTATATGATTTAGATTATAAGCACTTGTTTTGTCTCTCGTTTGATGTATTGCTTTTGAAATTTGAGTGATTGAATATTGATTTCTCTGCCCATCTTTATTGTTGTTCTATTCAGTTGCTTATATCTGGCCAGAATTTAAAACAAATGTTTGTTTGGCATAACCCTACATTAGTTACCCATGACAATGGCCCCTATATACTCAAAAACCTTTTGAGGTGCCTGTGAGGGAATTATTTAGCAGTGTTTTAACAGTTAACACTTCTACGACCATAAAGAATCATAAATTGAATATTAATTACCTACCCACCTATTTTTTTGTAGATGGAATTATGCCAAACAAACAATATTTTAAGGATTGTCTCAAGTTATACGTTTTTGCTTTCTGGATGTGGACATAATTCTATAAAGTTTTCCCCTGCAGTGAGAGATTAAAGTGAATTATTTAGTGTTATTTAAATCTCTTGATTAACAATCAATCAGATTTTCTCATATCTTTTCATTGCGGATAATTTTCCCTTTTCTGAAATAGAATCTGTCATGTAATCACCTATGTTTACTAGACAGTGGGGGAAATGGGAACTTACTTCATAGTCAATTCATGGCAATCCTGAATTATTGATGACTACAAATAATGTCAGTTTTATTTTCCCATAAATCATGCTTCTACATATTGGATGGTATTCCCTAGTTAAGCCTTGTTCCAGTATATAATGGTATGTAATGGGTTTTTGCAGAAATTGCTTGTTTTCAGTAATATGTTTCATTGGCAATTGTAGATTTCTGTCTGTATGGTAGAGGTTCTCTGACCAGGGAAATTTGTTATGGAAATGTTCTGTTTGTATAATGGCAAACATGGTGTGGAAGGTTAATGTAATAAATTAGGGGTCACTAGATGTGTCTGACCCCTTGATGCGTCTGGTAATTATTTATCCATTGAGATGAAAAAACAACTTGGAATTGTTCTGTACTTAGTAAATGGAAATTTGTTAATGCCTCCTGGGTAGTTTACTACTTTGCATAATCTTACATATTATAACACTAGAATATAGCAGGAAAGTGTCACATACAAAGAAGACAGCCTCCCAAAAACAAAAATTAAGGAGATATGAAAAATTATATACATGTTAACAGTTACAAAGGAAGGATTAAGTTGTTACAGGGGACGTCACATTCACAAGACAACGCTTCCCCACACATATCCCAGGGAAACATATATGCATATGAAGAATTTGGAGTCTAGGAGGTATAAAGGAATACATCCATCGGAATGGGATGGTTAGGAACTGTCTGGCTGATTATCATTAACAGCAATACCTAATGTTTTGTAGGCTGGTGTTTCCTTGGGATCTGCGTGGGAAGGCATTGTCTTGCATATGGTATGTGGTGTTCCCTGTAACAACTCAATATTTTCTTGAAGATATATTAAAGAACTTTTGACACATTTTAGCTGAGAAGTTCTGAGAAAGAACACAGTCAGGCCTTGGTTCAACCTTACGTGTCCAATAGACTGTCAGATACATGCCTCTAGAAGTGTTGCCTATTTCCTTTTTTGAGGGATAATGTCGTATTGATGTCTCTATTATTACAGATAATGTAAATTGATGAGCTACTTTTGCTGAGAGATCTCATGTATGAATGGTTCATTAAAGCTGACAGTTGTATTATTGGCATCTTTATACTGATAACTACATCAGACTATCATAGTCCTTTGTCTCAAAAATGCTCGTCTGTTACATGCCCAAGTAAATGACGTTATACTTTGGAAGCTCCTTACTCATGTCTAGAACTAATGGCATTTTTATTTTTGGACTTGAAAAATTTCCTTGTCAATAAACTACAGACCTGACTGACACTAATAGATCTCAGATCTATGTCAGTGTTTAGTATCATCTTATTTAGGTGATGTATATGGCTTGTCATCTTATTTAGGTGATGTATATGGCTTGTCATCTTATTTAGGTGATGTATATGGCTTGTCACCTTACTGCCATGATGTATTATGTTGTGTACCTGAGAAACCCTCTCAGAGTTCTCTTCTTAACTTTATTTATATATCTCAAATGGAATGTTTCTTCTTTCTGCACCAAACAAATACATCTGTTATCAGTAAGTAATTACAATGGTTTCTATGTGATTTTAATCTTACCAGGCAATTTTTCGTTTTTAAAATCAAATTGAATTGTAATGTTCTGAATATGATGCACAAATTGTATCAATTTCGGCGCCAAGTTCGTTTATCATCAGATTTGTCATTTCAGTAGGCGTATCTGTTGTATCATTCTGATAATTCTCTGTAGTTCTTCATGTTTGCAATTACTGTATACCGTGGTTTTCGTTTTGTTATGACTTATGATGTGTTGTCCTCTGAGGTAATCTACAGAATTACTTTCCTGTCACAAGTCCTTGGTGGATACCATGAATAAATAGAATCTCAGCTTTAGATAATGAACAGAGCTTTGTTTGTGGTACTGATGTTGTCAGCTTTTGTTCTGATGCATTGTGGTACTGATGTTGTCATCGTTTGTTCTGTTGCTTTGTTTGTTTGGGATGCCAGAGACTTGAACAAAGTTTAGAGGTGCTCTGCTTTGACGTGTCTTTCGATACAATTATTACATTGGCTTAAGCTTTATGTATTATTCACATATACATCACATGTAATTTTACAATATAATACTATAATAGTATGGATAGGAAAACAAGTCAATACCCATATTACTTCCATTCCAAAATAGGAGGAAAGTGAATATTGTAAATTAAATGGCTACATTACAGAGACAATGAAAACATTTTGTATGATATAGGTTGTTTAGCAATATTGTATATTTGATTCTAAACTTGGAAAAGAGAAATGAATAAAGCATGAAACATATGAGAAGTGATATTACATTAACAATGATACCTAAAGATGGATGAAGAAGTCAAGCTGACAATGCCACATACTATATGGACGTTAAATGGCCTATTGCCATAACATGTTTGACCATGTTTTGACAATGGTGCATTATGACCATGATTTAACTGTCTGGATGACCATGAATTAGCAATTGTATGTCAATGTTTATATCATTGTCATGATGAAGTCATATTATTGTTAAAGCGACCATGGTCAGGAATTGTGCCATTTAACGTCCATGGTCATCCATGTTTGAAACATAGTCATTTTATTGTCATAACAGGGGTCGAACTTGATCACTGACCATGTTTGAAACATGGTTAAACCATGGATTAAACATGGTTTGACAATGATCATTTCAGCGGGGTATATGTGCAGTCACTATTTTTTTTTTAGTAAGCATAGGGAGACATGATACATATACGTACTTTCAAACAACTACCGAGGCAAATCTTGTAATTCAGTTCTGTGTGGTCTGCTTGAAATATTAAACTGCACAATGCAGAAATGCAGATGGAACAGATAAAAATTATAAATTTTAATACTTATAAACAAGTGTGCCACAGTCTCATGCTTGTGAAAAAGCTGAAAGTTGCATCACACCCAGTTATCATTGTCATCACAACATTTGCGTTATGTTTAAAATGTCACAATACCAATTCCGTTGTGGTGCTACTCATCAAAAATGGATGTTGAAAGTGAGTATGAATTTTCATTTTTGTTTACCAGTGACTGAAATTTCAACTTTTTGATGATTGGCACCACATCACGGAAGTCGTATTGTGACAATTTTAACACATAACGCAAATGTTGTGATGACAATGATTACCCAGTGTGTAAATACAATTGTAACATGCTGTTTGTTGAGTGGCAGCATCAGTTAACCAAGTGACACAATGCTTGCACTCGTAGGGAGATTGAGAAATCTGCTCTCTATTGATTTTTCTCTGACTGAATGATGAAAAAGTTTCCACTTCAGTAATTAATTACTGATATTGTTGGATTTACAGTTGTGTCGTTTAAATCAAGCATGATGTTGATGATATGTGTATGCAAGTCCAGGTAGCATTCTTGAAGCTTGATTTGTTTTTCAAGTATATAATCGTTTTCTTTTGAAAGACAGATGTGTAGTGCATGGTCAACATATAAATCTTTCTACACTGACCATTCTAAGGTTGTTCTCCTATTTTCACTTATCATTCATGTTTTCATTCATCATTTTGTTTGTGCACATTTTACCTGACTATGTCTGTTTGACGTGTGTGAGTGCACTTGTTACGTGACTGTTAACGTTTTACATGGCTGTGCACACTGCACTTCGAACATTTTCATGTCATTTTCTTCTCCATTTCTTCTTTCATCGTTACGTTTTGCTGCAACTTTCTCAGACAAGTTATATCATGTCATGTTGCTATCGGCAACAGTCTGTTTTTTCCTGGTTTGGTCTTAGAACCCAAAATGCATAGAAAATCAATGGTTTGCAATTCAAAATAATTGCTTCTGAAACTATGCATATATTCCCACTGCCAACATTTGGGGATAACTGTCAGTTTATATCATGCCTGACTTTGTGTATTGGAAATTTTGGCTGAAAATTTAGAGGAATAAATGTCTTGTTGCATATACATTTGCATGTTATGTAGATGAGTAAACCGTATTTGTCCAATTTAATGCTCCCCCTCTATTATGGACACATTCCCACTTTTTTTAGAATGTACATCAGCTGAGACATAAAGCTCCAATCATTTGTTGTCACCAGAAGCGATTTCTCCAACAGTAAGCCCGAGTTACATTGCCTAAAATCGACACAAAATTTGGCGCAAAACTATTGTTCTAGATAGCCAGAGGGCTCTTCCTTGAAGATAATTTGATAATCATTTTTAATTATATTTCCATATCAGCGGTTATGTATCCAATATTCAACAGACCAAAGAATAATAGTTATTCATCCTTAAAATTGCTAATTATGTCAATCACGCGTGAAACATGTTTTTGCACTTGCTCTGTTGTATTTATTACATCTGTCTCATAAACACTTAACCCCAAGTTAACAATTATTAAAAGTGCACCTTTGACAATATCACCACCAACGACAGTTGGCCTTGGAAATCAAGATGCAGCACCATTGAAGTCTGCAAATACAATGTTTTTGATGCAACAAACATTAATTGTGCCACTACAGTTGATCTTAAAAGTCGAGATGCTGGGCCAAACATTTTATGTCTAATTGCTGATACACAACTACTTTCTGAGAGAGAGTGAGAAATAAATGGCTGACACACTTTAAATGACCAATGTAATCCACATGAGGGTGCGAACAACACATACTGTAATTATCATTATTAGTGCATCTGGATATTTCATTAATTATTATTACAAATTACTAATAGAACTAATTTTTGGCTATTGAAAAAAAAATCAAAATTACCATTTTTTGTACTAATATATGTGCTGGGATGGTGTTTTGTGGCACACCAGGTGCGTTAAATAGGACAAATACAGTATGTTCTGTGAATGGTCTCAATTTTTGCACAATATACATTTTTGGTTGGGGAAGGTTTTTGATTCCCGAAGTTATTTAAAATTGATATTGGTTTCTTGGTAATTATAGACTGGCTATAAAAATACTGCAATGTTATCATTTAGATAAAATTTAATCCATTTTAGTCTTTGTTGTGTACGACAAGTTTGTTGAAATCAGTTTTGCAATGTCAATGGTTCTTCAATTGAGCCCCCCCCCCTTGCTCCCCCCTCCCCTATAGACTAAGTTTTGTGCTGATGATGTCACATAATGTTAAAATATTTATTGTTTTATCTAATCTTTTCCTTTAGTTGTTAAAAAGGTATGCAAGAAACTTTCACTGGCTGCACGTGCGGATGGAGCCTCGTTCCCCCTAAAACAGACTACATTTGTATAGCCCTCGAGCCATATACTTAACCCATACCAGAAACTGCAGTGAAAGAAACTTGCAGTCTGTGTCTCAGATTGTGTAAAACAAAATGGTTCTTCTACCATAGCGTGACATCCACAAGTTCTGGTCAAGTCAACTGGCAACCATACATATAATTTTAACTGTAATAATATGAATCACCCATTGGTTCTTTGATAACGTCAATATCAGACTGTCCGCATTGTATAGGGTAGTTACAATGATTAGTCTTCTAGTGGAATTGGTATTCATTATTGGCGCTTGTTTTGTGTATCAATAATTAGATTTATACTTTCATTGATTGATTTATCCTATAAATTGTCCATGGAACATGCAGACTAGTAGTTCAAGCTAAAACAAAATACTGTATCCCATCACGGAATTTCTACCATTATTGGAATAGTGATCTCGGCTGCTATGTTAGCTTGATTGGAAAACTTGTGTGACTGGTCACACTGAGTCAGAATATGTTCCTATGTTAACCAAGTGAACAGTTTGAATTCAGTGTCGGAATTTTCTCACTTTCGGATTCTGTTGCTTCTTAGTCTGTGAGATAAAGTATTGTAATTTACCAATCCTTTTTAGGGATTATTTGAGTATAGGTTTAAATTCTGATGATTCAAATATAACTTTTTGTTCTTCTGTAAAAGTTTATGTAAAATTCATGTAATCACTCTCAGATTGAGTTTGCAATAGCTTTCAGGAAGTAACTTTGGAATAAAAATTTAAAATAAAATATTATTTTAATTTGTAGATAAATAATCCAACGAAGGGCAATAATTTTCTGTAAAAGTTTAGTCGTTAATAATTGTTAGAGAATTGGAAACTCATCAACACACTTCATGAATTTTTGCTTTTAACAATTTCATTGATAGTTTTGTATCAATTATCATGATATTAAGTTCTGCGTTTAGTTTATGAATAATAAATTGTCTTTCATTTTCCATTTGTGACAGATGAATGAAATTGTAACTTTGTCGATGTTAAAGTTAAACGACTGAATTTTATATTTAGTTAAAAAGTTCAATAATCATTACTGTGGGTATTAAATATACAAATGTATATGCGAAACAAATTGAAATGTTAATTGCAAGAATTAAATTTTCAATGAAAAAACAACTAGATGATGTTCATTGTGATAATATTTTGATGATGTTTCGTGATACAATGAATTGTTATTCATACCATTGTTTGGTTTGATGTTTTGAGTGGGTAACAAAATTAATTCCAATTTTGATTTTTTTGTAATTGAAGATTTAGTTACTTAAAAAAGCCAAGCGATGAAGCTGATTTGGTAAATAAACTGATATGAAGTTCTTGGTATTATAGTAAGTACCCATGATACACCAGTAAATCAAGTTTATAAATATCTGTTCATTTCAGAAAAAAAACTTTATTTTGTGACTCATTTGAGAAAAACTTGGTACTGAATCTGTACACACTGTGATGAACTTAAAGCTGTCAGTGTCCTCATATACGGGCAATACACTCCTCTAGTGGGGTTAATTGGTGTTTGAACTTATACATTAATTGATTGAGTGTTCAAGTGTGGGTTTAAGTACAATATATTGTGATACTGGTAATGAGGGACCACCAGCTTCAGTACCAGACAAGGAATTATGCTTTCCCTGTGTGGGCCACGTACCTGGTAAGCTTTGTACTCCTCTATATACATCGTTCTTTATTCTAGTACATTAAATATGCATTGCTTCAGAAATATGGGATGGTAGCGTCATGGTTGTGCTGTGTGGGATATATCTAGACTTTGGTACAAAAATATCTTAATTTACTGAATTATTTATTAATCGGCTTCAAAGCGTCGAGATTTCTTTTTTTTGGCTTCCAGAAATGTTTGCCTTTGAAGTGAAGAGAATAGGGTCCTTACGACATCGCGTCAAAAATGAACGAAAACAGACTTATGATGTCAAAATGAACTGTGTTATGGAAGCTAGTTGTTGTAGAACCTATCTGATTGTTAAGGGATTTGTTGTTTGACATTCATCCACTTACAAATCAGCAGCTCATAGTTCTTAGAGCAAACAAAGAGTGATTGATATTACTATAATGTTCAGATTTCTCACCAAGTGGTTACAGCTATTTCTTCACATGCCTACTAAGTCCTCGTTGTTTGATAATAATTGTATTTTTGGCACGGAGCCCCATTAGGTTAAATTGAAACCATTTCCTTAAAAGCATTTAATAATCACTAAGTCAGATTTGACAGTAAGTCTCCTCGATAATGCGACTGTTTGACATTTCTGTATCATTTAACTGTCGCTTATATTTTCCTAGTCCTGGTGATGCGTTAACTGACTATATGATCATTGTGATTCTCTACAATTGCATGATTTCAAATTATAAAAATATTGGTTTTGAAATTTAAAAAGTTACTTAACAATGTTGTTTGAGATACAAATAGTGAATACTCTCAGATATTGTGATGTTATATGTTAGTTGTCATCACTTGATACTGGTTAGAAAAAGGAATATAATATATTTTGAGGGCTCAACGCAACACTGTCGTAACTCCTATATAAATACATAGGAGTTAAGACAATGTTGCGTTGAGTCGTCAAATTTTTTCCTTTAAGAGATATGAAAATCTTTCAACCCTAGTTGGTTAAAAGTCTTGAATTGGAAATAATTTGGTTATTAAACCAGTCCTATACTTAACAAATATTACTATGTTATAATTGATGAATGATTCTAATAGTTACTATTGTTTTCACTAAATTAACTTTAGATATCGCTATCATCTTAGTGATTTTTTAAGTCATTACTTTGTCCTTAGGATTAAGTATACGTTTTTAGATATTCAGGTATTTAGGTAATTTTTATGGTGCTTTATTATTTGCGTTAATGGTAAAACATGTTGCATGGGTCCTTTATTAACCAGCGCTCCTAAGCATGCCTGTTTTAATTAGTACTCATACAGTTTTCGAACACTGCTACCCTAAATACACTGTTTTGGCTGACTAACCCCACAACTCCAGAAAAAAAACAATATGACTAGAAATAGTAGACGATTTTGATGATAATACAAGCGATATAAGATAACACATAGGCATTTTGCTTTGTTTTGTATAGCAAATAGCCTATTCTCAATATACTTTTATAATGAAATTATTGTATTGAATGTTCGGGAATGTTGATGCGTAAGTGCGTATGAATATACCAGTTTTGGCTCCTGAACCCCACAACTCCAGAACAAAAAACAAAAACAACAAGAAATAGTCCGACGATTTCGATGATGATACACCCGATATAAGATAACACATCGGCATTTTGCTTTGTTTTGTATAGATAATATCACTTTCTCAATATATTTTTATTTTTTTATGGGTTATAATCGTTGGGTGTCCGAGTATGAACCTATGAAATTTGCCTGCCTGATGAAGTATTTAAACTAATATGAAATGTGTCGCAAACTGTTTGCGTCTGTCTTGTCTTTTCCTTATTATATGAATGTGTGAATGAGGCTTACGTTGCTGGGTGTTACCTGTTATAGTCGGACATAAGTACTTCACTGAATGTGGCAGGTACACAACATGTAGTTAAAACAGTTAATTAGATAATTGATTTTCTATAGTTCTGTAAATACCTTGATTTGTGGATATTGCTAGTTCATGACGTAATCTTTTATCATTTTCATGTTTGTATAATCACTAGTCATTGTAACATGTAACTTGCACGGAAACACATCATGCGCTGGCATTGTTTAGGAAATTGAAATTCAATGTAAATATTTGAATTGTTCATGATATTTAAAACATTAGCATTGCACAGTAACCATGGAGCTTCTGTAAATAAATTCATGGATTTATGGATTCGTATATCTGTTGAACAGAAATTACAAGTTGTTAATTAGGAAACAGAAATATGTTTCTATTATAGTAGAAGCCATTTCACACTGAACATACAGGATAAATCAACATGATGTTACAGAAAAGTTCTAGCTAAGGGGTAAACAAAATATGTTTGTTTCAGGTTTCCCGACCAACCCTATTTTTTCATGTGTTAAAATATTTTTCTTTTTGGTTAAATTTCTTTGTGAATTTTTCTTTAGTTTCACATTTCTACCCAGTTATATAACGCTTTACAAGTATTCCAGCTATAGAGCATTTTATTCTGATTAAACATTATCCAGGTTAAAAGGGAAAGGGGATTTGTCATTTAACATAATTCTTTAAATCTTTGTTTAATTGCTTATTTTGAAAATAAAAAAAATCTCCCAAAAAATTCCAACCTACCTATATACCCTATTATTTTTGGGCATGAAAGCTGAAACAAATTTGTTTAGGCCTTATTTAGTAGGGCTTCTGACTAGATAAATTGCTACATGTATTACCAAATAGATGATAGTAATTGCTCTTTGACTAGATTTTGATACGGGTCTGCATATTTGTCTCTCAGACCCCCTACAATGTTTGAGAAGCAATGGGACTATTTAATTCAACTTTGTTACGCCATTTCTCAACCGTATTTCAGTTATATACAGTGGTCATTAACAATGACCTAACCAGTGAACCTGGGTACTTAAAGATGTTCCTCCGCAAGCGGTGGGCGAAAAATGACTTTGGATGAATAATCTTCAGTCATTATAATTTTCACAGAAGAACATATGAAATTTATAATGTGTCAATTAAAAGGAAAATACAATTAATGTTTTGTTAAAATCTTGAAGAGGATTAATCTCACAAACTTGTATTTGCAGGATACAGTTGCTGTAAACATTTTGTTACATTAAAATCATATTGCCTGTAAATGGAATATGAAACATAGCACCTTAGTTTCCCCCACCCCTTGTGTATTGATCAATCAGAAATATTAATAATCATCAATTGCAGTCCACTGTGAAATCAGCATCCATTAATTTAATTTCTGGAAGTGAAAGTTTGGATTTCAATTAATCAAGTTTGAAATTTTATACTTGATAAAATATGGGATAGGCTTTGATTTCTCCCGAGTACTATAGCAAAACCAATCCTGCGAGATGTTGCTGATAGTATCTGTAGGGTTGGTGAGTGTTATTTCAAGATTTATTGCTTCAGGGTATCAGAAAGATTGATAATGAAGGAATTTTGCTCTGTCATTGACAGGGAAGGTGGCAATTCTGTGACTCTGCAATGTCCTCTTTAAATGTTACATGTATTGTTAGTTTGGACTAATTATAAGTATTGCTTTTCTTTATGTGGCAAATTCTGATAAGCTTCTTAAAACTTGAAAGTACTTATTGGCACTAAATGAGTTTTTAATTAACAAATCAATGGTTGCATAGGTATTTCTGGAAATCACTGAATTTTTGAATTCTTGTTTTTATGCCCCCCTTTGAAGAAGAGAGGACATATTGCTTTAACTGCACATGTCGGTCGGTTACAACCTTTTCGTTTACAATCAATAACTCAAGAACCCCTTGACCTACCATCTTCAAACTCTGTCCAAATATTCATCTTGGGTAGCAGAGGAACCCTATTGATTTTGGGGTCACAGGGTCAAGGTCACATGAGTCAATTGTTTACTAACTGTTTCCGATCAATAACTAAACCATGAGGGTGCATAATACATAAACATGTATTGTTTTATCAATTTATTGGATCTTTGACAAAGCGGGGTGAGAGTTTACACCTGGGGACAATTTGTTTTGTGTTTTTTCCCCATAATTTTTTTTTTTTTTTTTAAGTCAGGTTATAGATTTGTATGGTATTTTAATAATACATGTAACATTGCTATAGTTGAGTGGAAATAATCGATTTTAAATTTACTATGTTAGGTTCTATATATCTGATTGTCAAACAAAAGTGCTTGGAAATTAATGGGAAATGTTATACTTTAATGGTGCTATATTCCCTTTCTGTTCCTGGTACCAATTGACACACCAATCATTGAAGTTATTTATTTCCTTGTGTTCACTAGAGCTTTTATGACAGTTCTTTCATGTTTGCAGCGCCAGTTTAATTCATTTGTTCATCAGTTAAAATGTCATTTTATTGGTGAAACTTACTTGATTTTGTAGACTTCAGACTCCGTAAATGACGATGTTGACAGTTCAATGTTCTGCTGCTCTGAGATTTGAAAACGACTTTGCTAGAAGTTCAAAAATGATGATAAACTCTGTTAAGGTTGATTTAATCCAAGGATTATTATAAATGAATGAGGAAGTCGAGCGCGGGTGACACCACGCACAAAGTACTTAAAGCCACGCCAAAATCACAAAAGGACATGACAATACATACAGTAAACAAACATATGAAGACAGAAGGGACAAGACAAACATTGAAAGTACATACATGTTATACTTAATTATGTTTGTTTGTTTCATCGGTTTAACGCCGTTTCTCAACAATTTTTCAACTTAATTATGGAAATAAGTGGCATTGTTTTCTTCCTACAAAATGCACCATTTATACGCTGTATGATTTCCAACCTCTTCTTTAAGTGACGTCATTTCCAGAAAACGTCACAGTGTGACATCACCATGTACTGACAGTAAGCAATATTTGCCCCATAATGCAATATGAAAACGAATTGACCATAGGGTGTAAATATTGTTTCCTGCTTGCACATTATATTGACATCACATGTGACGTTTTCTTGAAATAACGTCACTTACAGAAGAGCTTGGAAAACCCACAGCAGCGCTCAAATACTGTTGTGGACTGCTGTCTCAAATTGATTACTGAGTATTCCCTTATAACATCTGCCCCTCCCATTATAGAAAATTGTATAAGGTAACATTTACCTGAAATCTGTGTGTTTAACAAGAGGTTTGCTACTTGTGCGTAGATTTTGTCTCTGTGTCCCGACTTGTAGGGCTTATAAATTGTGTTCCAGAAATATTGAACTTTGTTGAATCCCTAGACATCAACTTGACACATCTCTCGTCGAGCTTAATGAAATTTCAGATGAATTGAATGGAGACATTTTCTCTGTTATCAGCTTAGAACTGAATCTAAGTATATCTGTATCTGTGTTTGAGAAAATCCTCAATGTCTAATCTCCCTAGTGTCTAGATATACAAAGATGGCCATTATGCTGTCCTCGTTGCCACAGTTCCTTTGTTCTCAAAATGCTACAGCGTTACTTTTATTCTATTTAATCAATACCATCATGTTGCCTAAGGTCATGTAAGCTTGTAGAAATTCCAAAAATACCTTCACAGGTATTTCATGACTTTGATGTGAGCAGCTTATTGGTCTTCAGGCTATAAATTTATAGCCTGATAACATATAGTATGTCATATGTGAATCTCATCAATCTTGTTGAACACTGCGTTCACTATTTCACATGGTTGGAATCAATGACTGATGTAGTTAGAAAACCAGGAACTAGGGCATGTCATGCCATCATCATACTTGATGTAAGCTTCATGACTTCTGTATTGGGTTACCAATAGAGCTCATGTTCTTCCTTCCAGACCAGCTGCCAGCTAACCCCATTGTTTCAGTGTGCGCAAGAAACCTGAACAAACATTTTTCAGGAGCGAAAATTCAGATGAAAAATGTCTGATGTTGGTTTAACTGTACATGCACATTGTGGCAATTTGGTTGGTTTTTACTCATTCTCTCCTGGAAAGCTTCTAAAACTACTTCAAGTATGACATAACTTTTAACCAAAACAACATAATGGTAACTATAAGTTAGTTACAAACTAACCAAATAGTGTAGTGATTAAAACATTCTATGTGAATCGAAATGTTTTAGTTATATTATCCTTACTTTATTTTAGGCAAGACGGAATGATCGAGAAGAGATACGTAAGAAACTTGCTATGGGTGCTGAAGATGATGGCTTAGATGATGACGATGATGATGAGGAAGTCACATACAACAAACCAAATATACAGACACGGCTACATAGTGGCCTTCAAGTAAGATTTGTTCATTTACAAAATTAACAAACATATTTTTACGCTGTTTGTGAACACTGAACAGGTCTTGAACATATATATTCTACGTACTTATGTTGCATTCTTAAAATTATATATATGTACGAATGCCGCTGTGCAATTTCCAACCTCCTCTAAAATAGGGTCATTCGGGAAAACAATGTAATATGATTTAAATCGATTTAACCCCCCAGTATTTTTTGCTGACAGTTCCAAGGCTGTAATTCGCTATATGATTGTTGTTTCTGTTTGTGTTATGAATGTGTTTTGTATTTCCCTTTCCCCTGTGCAATTATGTCACTTTATACAGTGTTCATATTGTTTCCTGCCCATTTTTGGCCTATTGCGGCCAGTTGTCTTGACTTGTCCTGTGATCTTTTCCATCCATTAACAAATGAAAGCATTGAATGTGGAAAGATCGTCTGCAAAATTCCACGTCATAGCAACGAAATGGGGATGAATATTTGAAAACAAGGGAGGTTTCATCAGAGAGTAAAGAATAAACTGTAAGAATATGTCAAAAAGTAAAAATGTGGAATTTCACCCTCTGGTTGGAAATCGCTTATTAATTATAGCATTTATGTATGTCGAGGCTATGAAAATTGTTTTTCTCAACAATGACAATTTCTGTACAGCAACAATTTCATGGCTTCCTAAAACTCCACTGAGATGGGCTTGGAAGTCCCACAGGCCTTTTACTGTCCATTTTGGGAAAAGACCCTAGATATATTTGGGGAAATTTGCGTCGTAAAATTTGCCAATTTGGGAAAACTTTAATTGCTTCATCTCCAATTTTGGGAATTTTCATTGTTAAAAGAACAGGTTTTTCATATCTAAATGTTATATTAACAAGCATTCTAATTTACATTTCTTATATCAACTGTCAAAAATACACAACATGTCCACATACATTTATGACACAAGGGACAATAATGGCCAGAGTTATTCAAAGAGCTTCAAGATATACCAGGTTGCTCCAGTAGACAATTTTTCGTAGGTGCTTGTGATTGGGATTTTTTTCTGATTCGGAAAACCCCCATATATTTGGCTTTGGGAATGGGTCAGATAGTCTGACCCATATAAACTATAGAAAAAGGTCTGTCTGGCATTGCTTGAACGATGATGATGATTCTTTACCCTACCCATTTGTATCAACTGTATGAATTATTTCTATAGTAAATTGCTAAGATAGTTTGATGCCCATGACTCTGTTCATTTTGTAATGGACTGACATTACCGACAATCTGAGAATATTGTGTAGTCCTTTTTGTAGAATTATGGAACACTTGTGTTGAATTAATCTATAATTGCATTCTTAAAATAAACTTTGAGGATTGACACAAAAACACAAACTTTCAGTCTGAGAAGATTCGAAAGACAGAAGATAATGATGGGTTTTATGAAAATTACAAATAAATGTCACTTCTGTGTGAAACCATTAAAAAGGAATTTCTGCTACAGTAATGGTGACAGTAACTGAATTAAAGTAAGGTTAAGTGACATAAATTGTCTGCTACACTGTAATGTTGACTAGTAAAATTTTAACAAAGGCCGGATTGTAAGGTGAGGTTTGTTACCCTATGAGTGTTTGTCTTATACCTCATACTCATATTAGGACACTGAAGGTGATATGTTTGTCGTATTCTTCATACTCATATTAGAACACTGAAGGTGATATGTTTGTCGTAATCTTCATACTCATATTAGGACACTGAAGGTGATATGTTTGTTGTATTCTTCATACTCATATTAGAACACTGAAGGTGATATGTTTGTCGTAATCTTCATACTCATATTAGGACACTGAAGGTGATATGTTTGTCGTAATCTTCATACTCATATTAGGACACTGAAGGTGATATGTTTGTCGTAATCTTCATACTCATATTAGGACACTGAAGGTGATATGTTTGTCATAATCTTCATACTCATATTAGAACACTGAAGGTGATATATTTGTTGTATTCTTCATACTCATATTAGGACACTGAAGGTGATATATTTGTCATATTCTTCATACTCATATTAGGACACTGAAGGTTATATGTTTGTCGTATTCTTCATACTCATATTAGGACACTGAAGGTGATATGTTTGTCGTATTCTTCATACTCATATTAGGACACTGAAGGTGATATATGCTTGTCGTATTCTTCATACTCATATTAGGACACTGAAGGTGATATGTTTGTCGTATTCTTCATACTCATATTAGGACACTGAAGGTGATATGTTTGTCGTATTCTTCATACTCATATTAGGACACTGAAGGTGATATGTTTGTCGTATTCTTCATACTCATATTAGAACACTGAAGGTGATATGTTTTGATAGTTTATTATGTATGAATAATTTAAGTAATTCAAGTTATTATTCGATGTTATGTGACTTCCTCATATGTCACGTCATCAGCACGATACTCATCCTACACACAGGAAATCCCAGTCTGGGATGCAAGAAAATTGTGTAACATTGACACCGGCACTTATCTCATTGTTCAGGTCTAAACTGTCAATTCTGTCACTGGTCAGACACACTACATTACACCTCATCTTTTATACTTCCTTTCACTTGACATTTACAAATTGTATTGTTACTGCCGAGATCATTTCTGTAGACATTGTTATCAAGTTAGGGTATTGATGTTTGTATGTACAAACTGTGGAATTAATTATTGCCATTTTTATGAATGAGGTTGTCGAATCCTGTATGCTTGACTGTCTTTTATTGTCTGTATTGTGTCTGTACATTGTCTGTATTGTGTCTGTACATTGTTCGTCCCTAGTTTACTGACCTTTGTTCAATTCCAGTATTTCATTATCTTCCACTCTAACCTCAGTTTTTGTGATATTTTCAGATATGTTTTATGAATGAGTCGCCGGGTGACACCGACAATGAGGGTATGTCTCCAAGGCAACAAGAGTTCCATGACAACGCAAAACTACTAAAAAAAGTCAGCAACCTTGTAGATTCAGATGTGAGTATTTTATTGAAGCCAGTGTTAAATTTAGTTATGGTTTGAATTGATTTTTACAAGGACAAATTAGATATCAGGTGCTGGAGTTAACAAGGAAAGCTTGATTTAATGATTCATTTTTGTCCAACCTTCTACAATTGGACATCACAATGTCTGGCAAACTATAATCAAACCTGACAATATTCTCAATGGAGTAATGTCGGCAGCAAATTACAAGGAATTATAAGGGGAAAATTGTTCTTCGTCCTCGGGCTCCGACTTAATGCGGGATATTGATTGGTAAAAAAGTGCCAACAAATCTGTTGGGATTGTTTGGCAGTGTCATTAAAAGTTTTTCATACTTTTGTACTTGTGAATAAGTGCAACAAGTGTTTCAGGGCAACACTCAGTGTATCTGTGGTAAGCTCACCTAAGTCAATAGTATATGGCAAGTTATTCAAGTATTAGCTGGCAAGTTGCTACATGTACAAAAAATACGCAGTTGTGTGCACACGGTCATCAGAAATAGAAAAAATAAGAACACAAATAATGCAATAATCAACTGGGTGGCATGACTTTTTTGTGTATGCAGTTTTAGATATAAATTTTCTGAATATTAAATGCTTCAAAATTTACTCTCTTGCTTGTGAAAATGTCACTAGATTGCTCCACGAATGTTCTACAAAACAGAGTTTATCTGTGGCGTCGTGCCCCTAGATTGCTTGCGTATACATTCTACCAGCTCTTAAGCTTTGTCCCTGATCAGCATGTCCATTGTTAGGCACCTACATTTCTTTGAACTATTTCCTCTGAAAAACTTCTTGAACATCTTGGTGGGTGTATTCAGGTTGCCAACTGAGTCTTATGGTCCTCTTATTACTTTTTTGGCTGACAAGAAAAAGATTAATTGTTGCTATTTCACACTCAATATCTGTCTTGCAGCCATTTGATGGATCTAAAATTGCTTGAGAGAAACACGGTAACCTAATATGGAACAAGTTCATGTCCATTATATTCTTACGCTGTAGCATTTTAATGGAAGCATTCCAAATCAATTGGTGCGATCACAATGTTACAATCAGGCATGACATACTATCAGTGTTATTATCGTTTCCTTGTCCTTGAGGTTCATTGAGATTACTTGGAAACTTTATGATTATAGTTGCCAGTGTGGTATTTTAAGTACAGGTATCAAATAGAAGAAGGTTTCCAGTCTAGTTTATAGACAGTCACAGTTTTAATGGTGAGTGCCTTTTCTGGCTGGAAAAATTGCTTTGAAATCTGCTTTACAACTCTTTGTTCTTGCATATATCAAACGTCTGTGAGACAGGTGTTTCTATCAATGCCATGTTGTTGCATATGTCAAACGTCTTTGGGACAGGTGTTTCTATCAATGCCATGTTGTTGGATATATCAAACATCTGTGGGACAGGTGTTTCTATCAATGCCATGTTGTTGCATATATCAAACATCTGTGGGACAGGTGTTTCTATCAATGCCATGTTGTTGGATATATCAAACATCTTTGGGACAAGTGTTTCTATCAATGCCATGTTGTTGGATATATCAAACATCATTGGGACAAGTGTTTTATCAATGCCATGTTGTTGGATATATCAAACATCATTGGGACAAGTGTTTTATCAATGCCATGTTGTTGGATATATCAAACATCTTTGGGACAAGTGTTTCTATCAATGCCATGTTGTTGGATAGATCAAACATCTTTGGGACAAGTGTTTCTATCAATGCCATGTTGTTGGATATATCAAACATCTGTGGGACAGGTGTTTCTATCAATGCCATGTTGTTGCATATATCAAACATCTGTGGGACAGGTGTTTCTATCAATGCCATTTTGTTGCATATATCAAACGTCTGTGGGACAAGTGTTTCTATCAATGCCATGTTGTTGGATATATCAAACATCTGTGGGACAGGTGTTTCTATCAATGCCATGTTGTTGGATATATCAAACATCCGTGGGACAGGTGTTTCTATCAATGCCATGTTGTTTGATATATCAACCTTCTTTGGGACAGGTGTTTCTATCAATGCCATGTTGTTGGATATATCAAACGTCTGTGGGACAGGTGTTTCTATCTCAATGCCATGTTGTTGCATATATCAAACGTCTGTGAGACAGGTGTTTCTATCAATGCCATGTTGTTGGATATATCAAACGTCTGTGGGACAGGTGTTTCTATCAATGCCATGTCCTTGCATATATCAACCTTATGTGGGACAGATGTTTCTATCAATGCCATTTTGATTACACAAATACTTCAAAAATATTTTCCTAGATAAAGAGTTATTTTAATATTGAAAGCGTATTAATGATGATAGAGTTAACCATATACTGGATCAAGACAGTGTATTGATTAGGTCTATTCTGGTTTATTTGGCCATGGTGTCTCATAATGTTTATTCTAATTACTGGGTAGTTGTTTTTGTTACATGTTTTTACAAAGGGGAGTTTCTGCAGACTCTAATTGTCCCAACTGTAGTTAGATAGCTTCATGCAAGGGAAGTACACTGTTCACTCGAGAGTTTATTTAATTAAAATGAATTTTTTAAGCCAATATTCTATTTCGGTTCATCAGATTATTAGCAAGTAGAAGCAAGTAATAAAATGTATCTCCTTCCAGGAATAATTGAATTACAATTAATGAACCATCTCATGGCTGAGTGAAATCACAGAGTAATCAAATATTTCTTTGAATTTATCAATTATTCATGGTATGTCTTGTCACACTTCCTTTCAATGTCACATTCATTATTCTCTTGTTGGTGCTGATGTGGAAACAACAATGTTTTATTCGGAATTTTTAGTCAACATTTTTCTCCATTTTGAAACCAAATTGATTTACTCACCTAAATCATTACCCTGAGTAAATATAACTATTTATTAATGTTGACTTAAGACTGATTTTGCCTACACACTGTCTTTCTGTGTCTTGTTGTTTGCTCATGTGAAGATAACTACATTTCTGATGATTAAACAGCTGTATGAGTTGTGTTGTGATTGTTTAAATATACTGGCCTCTGCTTGATTTGGCTTCTGCTTTATTGAAAATGTCTACTTTGGATTATGACTTATGTTTTGTCTCTGATGTGCTTGGTATTTACAGCAGTCTTGTTATTGACAATGACAGTGTTGTTTGTGTGCTAAATTCTAGGATTAGTATTTTTGTACTGACTTCCTTTGTTGTCTTTGCATTCTTGGTTTGTCAAATATGTCTTTGCATTCTTGATTTGTCAAATATGTATTTGCATTCTTGGTTTGTCAAATATGTTTTTGCATTCTTGGTTTGTCAAATATGTCTTTGCATTCTTGGTTTGTCAAATATGTCTTTGCATTCTTGGTTTGTCAAATATGTCTTTGCATTCTTGGTTTGTCAAATATGTCTTTGCATTCTTGGTTTGTCAAATATGTCTTTGCATTCTTGATTTGTCAAATATGTCTTTGCATTCTGGGTTTGTCAAATATATCTTTGCATTCTTGGTTTGTCAAATATGTCAGGGGTTCGACTAGTTGCTGAATCTTAGGGGTCATTTTGATTGTTTTTTTACTGTATTTTACCATTTTATAGCCAAAATACCTGTAATTTAGAGAAAAAGTGACCATTCAGCCAGAAGGGTCAAAATGTAGCCTATAGGAAATTCCTGGGGTCAAAGGGTCAAGTTCTGGGTCAAATGGATCCCTTGATATGTATTGACGTTTTTGTATTGTGAATATTGAAGGCAGATCATGAAATCTATTTATTACATCAACATGGTTAGAGACAGTTTTTGTCCACAGTCTCTCCCATGTGTGTTCTCTGTTCATTGGTTCATATGATTATTGTTTTGCCCATTAACAATTTCATTTATGGAGCATTAGACTGAAACTTCTATAATAATGTGTGGAATAAGATCCTGTAGTTAATGTGATCGGTGATTGAACAAAGGAAATGCATTGGTTGTTTTTGAGGAAATCAGGACTGTTTGTTGCTGTAGCAACAGTGTCCAATAGCAACATTCTCAGAATTTATGGTGGATAATAATGAATGTGCTGGTGGCGTCAATGTATAATTGTGTTATGTTTTGGCAATCAAGGTGTTCGATCTTAACTGCATAGAAAGAGATGTTTCTGCAATGCTGGTCGTTTTAGGTATAACTTTATTTCAATATTGGATGGCTCATATAATCTAAGCACACAAATATAAACCATTTATAATGGTAAAATGTTGGCCAATTTTGATACAACTTCAGAACAATGCTCCGTTAGTGGTCCACTGCCAGTTTCTTTGAAATCAATTGTTATTATGGTTACCAGGGTGCATGGCATGTTGTCCTGATTGGGACAAGTTAGAGAATCTTCTTGTCAGGAATTTCTGGCCTGATTTTACCATTATCTCACTCACATTTGTGTGACTTTGTACCTCAATTGTTTGAATTATTCAGAATTATCAAGAAACTAGGCTTGTAGTGCTGGATGTGATGTTTACTGTATGTACATGGTTAGTGGACCTTGTTATCAGATCATGCTTGCACAATTTAAAAAAATAAAAGAAGCATTGTTGGAAGACCCTCTACCCTACATTGCTTGAATTATTTCGATTCATCAAAACATGACTGTCTGTTAGTAGTGGCCAGGTGTCATAACACACATCTCTATGAAAACTAATTCAGTGGAGAGAAAATATGAAATTGTTACAGGAAACACCACATACACAGGACAATACCTCCCCACACAGATCCCAGGGAACACCACATACACAGGACAATACCTCCCCTCACAGATCCCAGGGAACACCACATACACAGGACAATACCTCCCCACACAGGACAATACCTCCCCACACAGATCCCAGGGAAACATCAGCACACGAAACATTAGGAGTTAAGGAGGTGTAAGGGCAAACATCTATGGGAATGGGGAAGTAAGGAATAGTCCGGCTATGAAAAGTAAAGTGTTTATTCATTATAGTGTCACCCCTATTTAAAGGGCCAGCCAATTTTGACTTATGAGACACCTACTTTCTGAGCACATTTACTTCCTGATTCCTATTCTTTAGTGCCAGACACCTAACAGGTAGGCACATAGTAACCATTATTTAACTTGCTGGCGGCTCACCAACCGGCCATATTGGAACGGACCCCTGCGACTTCCCGCTCCTCGGATGCCTCAACCACTCGGCTAAGGGAGACGCTCCGAGTTTTTCCCCTACCCACTGTTTCACATTAACATGATAATCCAAGCTAAGCAAGATGATGAACACAGGGCCATTATGACTCTCATATTGTGTTTATGAGCATGTAAATGAAGTATAAGACTATACTGGTATTATAATGGTTGGTTTTGTTGATTTGACTTCTGATTATTGTTCTGAGTGTAAGTTCATTGACATTTTGTTCAGTAGCATGATTGCTTTTGGCATGATTCAAAACAATGATTCCTTATATTTGTGTAGAAATATCTTTCTTTTAGTATTCATACTTTCCAAACTATTTAGCAATGAATATTTTATTACATTTAAATGAATAAATGAAATAAATAGCTTCTGAGATCAAATTGAGATGAGTATTCCTCATTCTGAATCAACATCAGATAAACAGGCTTCTGAAGTTACGATAAATGAACATTCTTTTATGGGGAGGGAAGTTTATTCTCTTAAAACTTTTGATATGTTCTGATTGAAGGTTTAAATATTAGAGGATTCCATTGTCAAATGGTTTGGTCGCAGACCTCAAATCACTTGCCCCTCACCGCTGCAGGTCGGACTCCCATTCGGGATGTAGAATTTTTCAGTGAAGAAGCCATGCACCGGGTGTCTGACTGGGTCTTCCTCCGCCCTAGTACATGTAGCTGGAAACAGTCACTATGGGACCCTGGCTGTTTATGTGACTTGATGGCCTATTACAAAAAATAAACGTCGGCTTAAGTGAGGCGATTGTTTCTCTATACTACTCTGGTTGTACGTCATGCATGGACTGCCAGATAAGCATTGTCTCTAGTGACATTGACACAAGCGATACGGAAGCCACTTGCTGGCAAAACAAGTTTCTTCAATTCATCTTTTACCAATTACATGCATTTCTCTGAGGAAATGTATCTCTAGAGTACACTTGTTACCAAAACGCCTACTCGGATCTTTATACGATTCCGTCTTATTTAGTGGAAAAGTTGACAATGTCATATCTATTCATATGATCTTCTGTTATGGTAATATTTTGTCCGAAGTTTGCATATGGAGATTCTATTTGAATATATTTGTGTAGAAAACCGTTTTGGTCATGACGTAAGTTTCCTCTGGTCTCTGGTACTTTGGTCATACAGATTGATCAGGTTATTTCAGATACGGCTCAATGTGGAACCGTATGATAATTAATCCTGTGGTTTTGTCTCAAACTGATAGCAGAAATAAGGCTTGTAAAGATATAGAAACAGTGGTTAATTCTGGTGATGTTTTCTGTAGCTTCATCATTGTAAAATAAAAAAGTGGATCTGAAAATAGTTGATTATACTGAATCAGATATTGTGAAAAGATGGATGATGCCCCATTCAGAAGGTTCCTTGGTTATGTTACTTTATTTACATTTCTCTGGTGTATTTGCTCTAACAAACTTGAACCTTGGTTTCATGTTTCCAATGAAAGAATGTTCTAATGATCATTCACTTGAACTGGAGACCCAACTTCATGAACCTTGGTTTCATGTTTCCAAGGAAAGAATGTTCTAATGATCATTAACTTGAACTGGGGACCCAACTTCATGGATTCCCAATTAACAGTTTGATGGCTTTTCTCTTCCATTTATGTAGTAATTGGTTAAGAGAATATCAGGTTTTTTTCTCCAAGATAAATTCAGACAATTATTGGTGTAAGACTGGAACACTATAAGTGAGCATATATACATGTGCTTGTGTCTTTTTCTGGAGTACTCAAGTATTGATCGGACAAGATCTTAATACATGTATATACTTTGTCTGCATACATAATTATACTATTGAGAGCTCCTTTGAGAATTGACTCATGTATGGTGTGAAGCTGTAAGAGGAATACAAATAGATCTTATTGGTCAATAGTGTACAATAATGATTCATGTAAGGTCATTCAAGTTGTATGAATAATGAATATAGTGGAATCGTTAAGCTTTTTTATGGTCCTTATTCATTTGTCTTCAGATTTTGCGAAAGTCACGTTTAAGCTGATTCTTTATTACACAAATGGGTGTACTGGTAAATAAATCATCATTTTATGAGTTTGTTTTGGTTCACAGTATCTTTCGCATTGTTTTTCAGAATAATCTTAGCACAGTCACTGATCTAAACAACCCTTCCCCACCCACCACTTCTGTACAGTGTAGCAGTCCACCACGATTAAAAGCAGACGGTGAAGAAAAAGAAGAAGATTTTCATTCCAGACAAGAAAAGTTACAAAATGAAGCCAAGCTGGCCCTTGCTCAGGTAAGTGTAATCCTGTAATCCCCTTGAGGTCCATAATGGACTGTTCTGTCTTGAAGCTGTACATTTTCATCCTAAAGGATATTCAACTTGTAAAAGTCAGCCAGCACATAAAATTAATGATAAAATCTCAATTTCGGGATTTTTACTGAGCTAGGAGCTTAATAATTATAGACAAACTTGTGAGTTAGACGTACAGGGGATGAGTTATCTTCCCTTCTATATCCCTTCTATAGTATATGTATAATTTGTGTTATATAGAAGGGGAGATAACACATAACGATCCACTGTGGTTAGATGTTGAATAGAGACTGAATGATTCCAATGTCAGTCACAGAGCAGTGGCTAAACTCAGTCAGCCGGCACCAAATGAAAAAATGCCTTTATTTGTTAGCTTTCTCTGACTGAAAGAAATGCACCAGACATGTCGGCTGGTGAGACATATTTGGAGCACTCTGTCAGTAGTCAACTTTCCTTAACAGACATTAAAATGTGCTCTATTTACATTGATTTCGTATTTTTTGGTCCTTGTGGAAATTTTGCATACCTGGTTAGAAAATCTTACTGCTGACTACCTTTCCGAATATTTCACATACAATTACTGAACGAGATTGTGTCCCAGCTTTTGGATGGAACACATTGTTAATAGTCTTGAATATTTCATAACGCAGTCTCGGCTGCCTAATATAATTCTGGACTATATGACAGCATATGTAATCATTGGCTACACTAACCGAGTTAAAATATTGGGAATCCCTGAAACATTCATCTCTCTATGAAATTAACCTCCTTTCTAGAGCTGTAACTTTTAATCCTCATGGAGTGATTTGGTGTAGCAGTTGCATTGTATGGACACTCCTATGTCTGTGATTGTTGTTAGCCATCCTACTGTTACTTACATCATTCTATCGTTGTTGGAAAGACTGACATACATGTGTACTGTAATATGCATTCTTGCATACCAGCATTTCAGACTGGTACCATGGCACATTTGTTTTGTTTTATCATGTATGACTGTGTTACTTATAGGCTGGTACCATGGCACATGTGTTTTGTTTTATCATGTATGACTGTGTAACTTTCAGACTGGTACCATGACACGTATGTTTTGTTTTATCATGTATGACTGTGTTACTTATAGGCTGGTACCATGGCACATGTGTTTTGTTTTATCATGTATGACTGTGTAACTTTCAGGCTGGTTCCATGGCACATATGTTTTGTTTTATCATGTATGACTGTGTAACTTTCAGGCTGGTTCCATGGCACATATGTTTTGTTTTATCATGTATGACTGTGTAACTTTCAGGCTGGTTCCATGGCACATATGTTTTGTTTTATCATGTATGACTGTGTTACTTATAGGCTGGTACCATGACACATATGTTTTGTTTTATCATGTATGACTGTGTAACTTTCAGGCTGGTTCCATGGCACATATGCAGTTAGAGATAGAAAAACAGACCAAGAAGAAGTCCCCTATGGCTGAAATGGTAATTATAACCAAAACAACACAACATGTAACATTGTGATTGGTAATGATTTACCCTAGAACAACCCTTCGACATTTACCGGGATTGTCAAAACTGTTTGATGCTAAATGTTTGATTATCTCACCCGTTGCAAATCTATCACAGCTATAAGATCACTTTTTGTGTTGATTGACAAATCCTGGGCATGCTCAAGTAAAACAAATCTGCTGTGTGTGTCTGCATTTAAAGGTTTATATTTTCTGCCCAACTTGGATTTTATCTCTCATTTTAACAGCGAGTAGATCTAAAACATAAATGAACCTTATTTGCCATTTGATGCTAGTTTGAGTTTGTAAGTTATGTTGTTGAATTAAAATGGGAAAACTGTAAGTTCACATCAAGATGAATAGTGCATTAACTTACCACCCTGAAATTCAACATTTGAGCAAACGCTGGAGTCTGGAAGCAGAATTCACTTGCCCTGTTCCATCCATGTATTCATATTTTATGTATTCATCATGAGTTTTCTAACAATCATAACTTTTAGTTAATTGGAATTTAATTGTTACAAAGTAGCAATGGCAAAAACAGTCTAAATGCACATGAATGGAAATCCTGATAGCTTGTTTGTGCATTTGTCATTGAAATTATGATGGGCATTTATATTTTGTTTGACATGTCATTAGTGGCTGGTAATGGGTTTTTGAATATCCTGGTAATATTTAAATATGATTAATTGATGGCTACAGTGAAGTGGTTTGCTAATAAATGAGAAAATCAAATCTAATGAATTGTTTGCGTAGCTCCCTGGAATAAACCATCCTCGGTGGGCCAACAAACTTCGTAAAATTGGAAAAATTCATTTTGTAATCAATCAAATGAAGGCAGACAAATTTCTTATGTAAGCAGAATTTCTCCTGGTCTGTCTGCCGGATATATTCCTTGTGTGCAATTTATACATTTCTCAGATTATCTGTTTGAACAGGAGTGAATTCTTGCTAATGTCTGTAGAGGTCTGCTGTGTTAACGGAAATAGGAAAGAAAATGACCAGTTTCCAGTGATAGTGTGTGCTAAGTGCTTCTTTAATATCATAAATCATTTAAATGACCTTGCAGACTTTTTAATAGCAGACATATTTAGATTCACCTATGAAAAAAATGGTGTTCAACAGCAAACAGTTGTTTGGGGTTTAAAAGTAGCTTATTGAAATCAGTTTAGATGAACCATTCTCTATATATCAGTACACAGTCTGCACGATTTCCAGGATATAAAATCCTTGACTTGCCTCTCAGTACTTTGATATTCAAGATGTTTACTGCATTCTTTAGTTTCTCTTTTCTGATTATGTGAGACAAATGTGTTCTTTCAAGATGAATTTATTCATATTCCAGATTTTGTTAAGTGATTATTTGTGTCTTTGCTCTATCACGTTTCCATGAATTTCTCATGTGTTTTCATCGTAGTTACATTAGGTTACTGAAATGTTGGGTCCGTGTTTTTACATTTCTTGTTTTCACTGCCTTTTCTTCATATTACGTAATCACGCTATTTCTCGATTTAATTCAAACTCGAGTTTCTGAAGATTTCTGCATATTCGTTTGTTCTGTCACTTTGTGTTTTTCTCAGCTTGATAATAAAATTATAAATTATCAGCGGACGTTGTAAGGAACATTGGAGAATAAAGGTGCCTACGAAATAATTACGTACGAAATTGATGACTGATTTGAGAACTTTTCTCCTTAAATCGTCGATCTCCCTGAGTAAGGGATATACAGTCGAACCTTGTTTATTCGAAATACCATCAGGACATCTTTTTTGGCACATCAAATTGAAATGGGTTATTCAAAACCATGTACATGTGTTATTCGAAATAAAATTTTGGACCTGATAAATTCAATGAATTAGGTCTGACTGTACTTTCATAATCATTGTGGAATTGTGGTATATCTTGGTGATGTATCCTGAATCATTGTGGAATTGTGGTATATCTTGGTGATGTATCCTGAATCATTGTGGAATTGTGGTATATCTTGGTGATGTATCCTGAATCATTGTGGAATTGTGGTATATCTTGGTGATGTATCCTGAATCATTGTGGAATTGTGGTATATCTTAGTGATGTATCCTGAATCATTGTGGAATTGTGGTATATCTTGGTGATGTATCCTGAATCATTGTGGAATTGTGGTATATCTTGGTGATGTATCCTGAATCATTGTGGAATTGTGGTATATATTGGTGATGTATCCTGAATCATTGTGGAATTGTGGTATATCTTAGTGATGTATCCTGAATCATTGTGGAATTGTGGTATATCTTGGTGATGTATCCTGAATCATTGTGGAATTGTGGTATATCTTGGTGATGTATCCTGAATCATTGTGGAATTGTGGTATATCTTAGTGATGTATCCTGAATCATTGTGGAATTGTGGTATATATTGGTGATGTATCCTGAATCATTGTGGAATTGTGGTATATCTTAGTGATGTATCCTGAATCATTGTGGAATTGTGGTATATCTTGGTGATGTATCCTGAATCATTGTGGAATTGTGGTATATCTTGGTGATGTATCCTGAATCATTGTGGAATTGTGGTATATATTGGTGATGTATCCTGAATCATTGTGGAATTGTGGTATATCTTAGTGATGTATCCTGAATCATTGTGGAATTGTGGTATATCTTAGTGATGTATCCTGAATCATTGTGGAATTGTGGTATATCTTAGTGATGTATCCTGAATTTTGTATTGTAGTGTAAGTTAAAGAAATGTTTGTGACATATTAACCTCAAGTAGAGCCATCTTACTTATAGGAATACTATCTTAAGCTACCTTCTGTCTGTACTGTCTTACTTCATGACCTTACTTCAAAAAATGGAATTCCCCGTTCCTTTTGATAAATTACTGATACATGTAAATAAATCTTCATAAAACATCTACTGCTTGTTTCCTATCAAATTTATTTGGTCTGTATTTATATCAAAAAAAAAAAGCTTGGAAGAAAATGGGAGCCAAATCTTCCTTGCATGTTCAATTCAGAATATTAAATCCTCCTTCTCGGAGCTGCATGGTATAATATAATGTTGTTTGCTACAATACAACATTGATTATCTTCTTCCAAGATTATTCATGTTCTGTCATTTCTTAGACATGTATTGCCAGTGGCAAAACTAATCCTCCCTTGTACGACTTCTGTTTAAAGTGTGCAATACAGTCTGACCTCGTTCTTTCCTTGTACGACTTCTGTTTAAAGTGTGCAATACAGTCTGACCTCGTTCTTTCCTTGTACGACTTCTGTTTAAAGTGTGAAATACAGTCTGAGCTTGTTCATCCCTTGTACGACTTCTGTTTAAAGTGTGAAATACAGTCTGACCTCATTCTTCCCTTGTACGACTTCTGTTTAAAGTGTGAAATACAGTCTGACCTCGTTCTTCCCTTGTACAACTTCTGTTTAAAGTGTGAAATACAGTCTGACCTCGTTCTTCCCTTGTACAACTTCTGTTTAAAGTGTGAAATACAGTCTGACCTCATTCATCCCTTATACGACTTCTGTTTAAAGTGTGAAATACAGTCTGAGCTCGTTCTTCCCTTGTACAACTTCTGTTTAAAGTGTGTAATACAGTCTGAGCTCGTTCTTCCCTTGTACAACTTCTGTTTAAAGTGTGAAATACAGTCTGACCTCATTCATCCGTTGTACGACTTCTGTTTAAAGTGTGTAATACAGTCTGAGCTCGTTCTTTCCTTGTACGACTTCTGTTTAAAGTGTGAAATACAGTCTGACCTCATTCTTTCGAATTCATCCGGACCAACATTTTATTTCTAACAATTCATGGTTTCAAATAGCCCATTTCAATTCGATATGTATAAGAAGCTACATCAGGACCTGATATTTATTTTTGATGATACCAAGTATTTCAGATGGAAGGTTGTCAACTAAACGAGGTCTGACCGTATTTTGTAATCTTTTTGCTGGACACAGAAGTAAGCTTTCTGGAATGTTCCTTCTTGTGATAAGTCATAGCAGTTGGTGGCTGGTGTCCAATCGATGAATAAGATGTCCAGTGTTATTGCATCTTGTTAATATTGACAAATATTTTGTGATGTGGAAATGAAGGATATGCTTTGTCTTTGAGATTGAGACACTGGCGATGAGGTGGAAGGCTAGAACTAATAATGAACACTCTGTCAGTGAGATGATGACTTGTTGACAACTCATATTTTAGAATTCCTCTGTCAGTGACATGATGACTTGTTGACAACTCATATTTTAGAATCTGATGATTAGAAATGAAAATGATTTTAATTGATGCAAATACACTGAAACGATTTCGAGAGATCATTATGTTTGTTGAAGGAGACTATGTGATGTGTTGGCTAACATTCAATCCACATTTCAGTGTAAAGACAGTTTTCTGTATCTAACCATTTCAGTAGTTCAGTCTGTATCATACAATGTCTGATATTGTACTACCAGTATATCCCACTTACTATCATACTGTTAAGACTTACGTACATATCTAACATGTTGTTCAATCAATAGAACCTAATGTCTATTAGCGCATTGAGTATGTCTCAGTATTACATTATTGGTTGGATAAGAGTTACACACCTCTGTATGTAATGTGATTATCCCTGATTATGTTGCCTTCATGATGTCTCTTGTGTGTCTAATACAACTTTATGACCGTCTTAGATTTTACTTCTTGTGAAGATGTAGCAAGCAACTTTAATTTTTTCAATTTCATTTTAATCTAACTGACATAGCTACCTTGCAATCAAGGGCAATGCTGAATGAGTAGCATCATGCAAGAATCCTGGTACCATAATACGTTGTTTCCTGTGCACAGCCTTCAGTACTCTGTGACCTAAACAGTAGCGTACAGTTACAATAACTATGATACAGTCATTATTAGTTAAATGCTTGATTATCATCTATCTTTTTCCTAAAACGGGGAGGGGAAGGATTTTGTTTTGTAAAATTGATTGTACATTTATTAAGAAACAAAACCTACAGACTGTAACTGTATTTGTTCCTCTTATTCATTTGTTAAACATTGAAATTAACCAATGACAAAATTTTCATTATTGGATGAGTCATTTGTCATTATTCAGTGACCCAATTATTATTCAGTGACCCAGTTATCATGACCTTATTCATGACACAAGTATAATTATTCTGTGACCCACTTATGATGAATGTATTAATGACCTAATTATAATTATTCTACGACCATGCGTGATCATGACCATATTCATCGCCAAATTGTCAATATTCTATGGTATAGTTAATGTCCTTAAATGACCTAATTATCATCAATCAAGGACACTATTATCATTACTATATGACATCATTGTTATTCCATGATCCAATTAATACATGTTCATTAGCACTGTTATTGTCTTTAAGTGATCCAATTATAATGGACGCACACACTGTTATTACATGTACTGGATAGAATTAATGTTTTACATTATCATTATGTAGTGACTTCATTATCATCGTGATACAATCACCTTAATGATGTATTAATTGCTGTGTTTAATTTGTGCCTTAGTGACAAATGTCATGTGTCCATCTTCTCTGCCCTAATTTTTGTAATCGCACTTCAAAGAACTGATGATTTTCTGTGCATGAATCCATTTTCCAGCATCTCCGTTAATCAATCGTTTATCCTGTTTCTGATCATATGAGGCAGTCTGTCTGTCAGCATGCTTATCAGTCAATAAATCTTCTGATCAATCAGTCATTCAATTGTCTGATCAATCCATCTTTTAATCAATTGAAGTATCAATACTAGAACTGTGTGTATTTCAGGTTGGTATACCGGGGTTGGGTGAGAGACATCGGAAGAAATTAAGTATACGACAGTTACAGCAGATGAATCTAGCGTCTATACAAGTATTATATAACGATTTACAAACACAGATAGAAAGTAAGTACATGTGTACTTGTATTTAGATTCAGGATATAAACAGATGTATGATTGAAACCAATATGGAATACTTTGTTATAATTTGAAATTCTGATGAACAGCGAAACATGCCATCATTTACTTCATAGTTTCTAAAACAAATAAATGAGTGTCGCTGTACAATTTCCAACCTCTTTTAAAAGTGACGTCATTTCAAGGAAACGCAGATGTGATGTCACTATTTGCAAGCGGGAAAAGTATTTACTCAATATGGTCACATCGTTTTCATATTGCCATATGGGGCAAATATTGCTTACTGTCAGTACATGGTGACGTTTTCTGGAAATGACGTCACTTATAGAAGAGGTTGGAAATCATACAGCAACGCTAACATGTACTTTGAATAACTATAAATATGGGGGCATCTCTCCAATCCTGCGTAGCAAACAACAATATACCGTAAACATTGTGCTCAAATCACAATGGAAACAAAGACATGACTTGATGTTTGACTGAAACTTCAATACCACTGGTAAAAAACAATTTTTAGCAAATTTCGGATTTCATCTAATAAGAAATTATGTGTGAAGTTTTGACACTAGATATTGTAAGCATTAACATTGTGTGAGTCAGTGATCCAGTCTGTCAGACTTGTCAAGTGTTGTGACTCTGTATCAAAACATTCATAATATGACAAATTTGTTGGAATGGCAATAACAAATGGATCCCTGGGGAATGCCACATACAATAAATGTGACTGCCTAAGCAGACTGTCAGATACACATGCCACCAAACTTAGAACTCCCTAAGCTTCTTAAAATACACAACAAGAAAACAAGAATGTACAAGAACCCCATGAGATTACTGTCTTGGAACGGTCTGTTTCAACATAGACAGAAACACGATATCTCCTGCAAGGTTCCATGGAAGAACAACCGACTTGATGTGATCTATTTACTGTGGAACAGATTCTCATCTTATTATATATGATTTATAAAGGCGTTTTATATCTATAGGGTAATGAGTTGACATTTTGAATCTGTAAAAATTATATCCCTTGAAAGATTGTCTGAATTTGTGACATCTATAATGATTCTTTATGACGTTTATATAAATATTTTCAGACTTAAACGAAGAACTGGTTCATCTACTAATGGAAAGAGACGAGTTACATATGGAGCAAGATTCTATGTTGGTGGATATTGAAGATTTGACCAGGTTTGTTGTGTGATAGCATTGTTTGACCAGGTTTGTTGTGTGATAGCATTGTTTGACCAGGTTTGTTGTGTGATAGATTTGACCAGGTTTGTTGTGTGATAGCATTGTTTGACCAGGTTTGTTGTGTGATAGCATTGTTTGACCAGGTTTGTTGTGTGATAGCATTGTTTGACCAGGTTTGTTGTGTGATAGCATTGTTGTGTGATAGCATTGTTTGACCAGGTTTGTTGTGTGATAGCATTGTTTGACCAGGTTTGTTGTGTGATAGCATTGTTTGACCAGGTTTGTTGTGTGATAGCATTGTTTGACCAGGTTTGTTGTGTGATAGCATTGTTGTGTGATAGCATTGTTTGACCAGGTTTGTTGTGTGATAGCATTGTTTGACCAGGTTTGTTGTGTGATAGCATTGTTTGACCAGGTTTGTTGTGTGATAGCATTGTTTGACCAGGTTTGTTGTGTGATAGCATTGTTTGACCAGGTTTGTTGTGTGATAGCATTGTTTGACCAGGTTTGTTGTGTGATAGCATTGTTGTGTGATAGCATTGTTTGACCAGGTTTGTTGTGTGATAGCATTGTTGTGTGATAGCATTGTTGTGTGATAGCATTGTTTGACCAGGTTTGTTGTGTGATAGCATTGTTTGACCAGGTTTGTTGTGTGATAGCATTGTTTGACCAGGTTTGTTGTGTGATAGCATTGTTTGACCAGGTTTGTTGTGTGATAGCATTGTTTGACCAGGTTTGTTGTGTGATAGCATTGTTTGACCAGGTTTGTTGTGTGATAGCATTGTTTGACCAGGTTTGTTGTGTGATAGCATTGTTTGACCAGGTTTGTTGTGTGATAGCATTGTTTGACCAGGTTTGTTGTGTGATAGCATTGTTTGACCAGGTTTGTTGTGTGATAGCATTGTTTGACCAGGTTTGTTGTGTGATAGCATTGTTTGACCAGGTTTGTTGTGTGATAGCCTTGTCATTTTACTTACCATTTACCGCTTATATTGATGTCTCTGAATGACTGCTTTCTGTTTTGTTAGCCAGAACTTGGGCTAACTTCAAGGATTGTGAAAACCATGGTAGAATCTTGCCTATGATGAGATTTGAAGCCATAACTTGTGTATCGGGACTCCGGTGCTCTATCCATAGACCGCTAGACCTTTCTCTCAATACAAATTTCAATCCACCAATTTTTGGATGAGTTGTGGCCCATTTTCAACTTAAGTGATTGGTTTCTGATCAATATTGCAACCCATGAAAAGCACACAGCAGGGGCAACCGCATTATACGGATACATCTAGTTTAGATCGGTTTCTGATCAATATTGCAACCCATGAAAAGCACACAGCAGGGGCAACCGCATTATACGGATACATCTAGTTTAGATCGGTTTCTGATCAATATTGCAACCCATGAAAAGCACACAGCAGGGGCAACCGCATTATACGGATACATCTAGTTTAGACTTGGATAGAATGGTGTTTGTCTAGATTTTGTGTCTGTTGAATTTTACCCACAATGCAACTTTCTTCCAAGTTGTTTGACGTCTGCAATTATTGCACACTCCTGTTTTAATTTCATTATTTCTGATAAAATTGGATGCTGATGGAAATAATTGTCTTCTAATTCAGTTTGTTTTTGGTGTAAAACTCAGATGAGATCAGACAATTATGAGAAATATTCTGTGAGAATTATCAGTTGTTTTGATGATGGAAAATATGATAGTGGTGAACGTCAATGTTCGGTGAATGATAATTATAGTGGATTTTTCATGTTGTGTTTCCTTTCAGAACATATTTTTTTTATTGTGACAGACTTGAAATTGTTAGTGTATTGAACTGTCGGCGATCAGTAATGTCAGTTTTTGTTATTCAAAGAGTTTTTTTGCACTTAATGGATAAGACTAGACGGACTAGAACGAAATGTCATACTTTCACCTTTTCATTTTTGAAATTCGAATTGAAAGTACATGTACTGTGAAATTGTCTGACAGAAAGAACAATAAGCTCTAGATGTAACACATCAATATGATAGAGAAAACCTTGAACACCTCGTGATGTCACATGCCATAATGTCAAGGTATCGAAAATGTTCTAGAAAGACATACAACGGTTTTTCAAGCTATCTTTTAATTGTACAAAATTGATATTCTTGCAAATTTCTGTAAGAAATTACAAACAAAATATTGTTTTTTGGTCACAATTTTAAAGTATACATATGATCTTTATAATTCTTAAATGCTTTTCGGTGGTTTATTGTAGAATAACGAGGAGTTATAATCTGATAATTCACTGTGAACTGTCAAAGTGACAATGGCATCATATAAATGATGTGACATAAAATATTGAGGTGTTCAATGAGGATATTTGATGTTATTGATGAGTAAAAAATACCAAAACAACGCATGAAATAAATAGAATCTTCGTATGTTTCAGTTTAACATGGAGTTATTTCACCTCATGAGCGTCTGACTTAAATTTTTCCTGGGAGCTACACCACTTGTGATAATATTCCATCCGCTTCTCATTCAGTGAAATAACTTTCGATTCTACACCGAAATATACAAATAATTTATATATATTATTTTTCTCTTTCATCTCTTGCAGACGAGCAGAAGAACTCGCGGAACGTGCCAATAGAACTGGAGGGAACAAGGGTAGCAAGAGCAGTAAAGTTAAAGGCAAACTTCCAGCCAGATAGCACACAATATTACCCTGCAGTGAAAATGGACTCGACCCCGTTTTATATAATTCTTCCTACTTCTTACTTTACGTTATTTGGACCATTTACTTTGCTCTACTAATGTGATAGAAGATAGTGAGTGAATGGAATGGAAATGTCTGCATTGATTCTGATGTGTATGTCACGGGGTGAAGGCTGAATGAGGGTGTGTCTGCATTGATTCTGATGTGTATGTCGCGGGGTGAAGACAGAATGAGGGTGTGTCTGGTTTTATGCCTATCTGCTGAAGCACATTTTTCTTACTTCCATCCCTTGGTCGCATATATTTATGTTAACCATTTTGTTTAAAGTGTTCAATGAAGACATTTTATAATATATTAGTTGCCAGCTTTAAGTTTTATAATTATGGGTATTCAAGTCCTTTTTGTATTGAATAGCTTTTCTTCTACAACGTATGATGATTTTTTATGTTGAAAATTTCCAATTGGAAATCGGTTCATGTCTCGCATATTGACATGAAATACTGAGAAGTTAATGTTAATGAGACATTTGTCATTGGCGTGCGTGACATTTCACATTTGTCTGTAGGGGGGAACCTCAACCAAATGCAAATTCTGGTCGCAACTTTTTTGTCAATATTCAAATGCCGCAGGATAGTAATCTCAATGCTAGAATTTTTGCCCCAGAAAACTGCAGTGTGATTGCTTTAGTAAATGAATATTGATTTTTTAGATTTTATAAATGCAATACTTTAATCTAAATCTTTCTTTCACAAAACAATTTGTACTGAAGTAACTTTCTGTTGTTTATTTGCCTTGCTTGCATTTGCCTTTGAAATAGATATTTGACGAACATTGACGGACAATGTACATGTTCGGGTCGTCGCTCAATATTACTGTAACTCAGTCCTTGTTTTGTATACATGTACAATGGTACGACGCTTTCCCTCTATTGCTGCTTGTGTTGCAAAAAATTTAGTTTCTTTCAAAATAGTTCTGTCCTGTTTCTTGTACTTGAGTGATTTTACTGTAGATTGGTTTGATTTGTCCCTGTTTATAAGTACGTATACTCTGTACGACATTTATACCAGTATATGCATCAGATATTTAAGGTACGCATTTTTGGGATATATTTTGCGGGTCAAAATATATTGGGTGTAGCCGATTTATTTTACAATTTATTTTACAAAGTTTTAGTTTTGACAAAGATATACTCTGGATGAGTTTGTCAGCAAGATATATAAATGTCGGACTAGGAACACCGTATTGATTTGTGCAACACATGTCATATGTTTCTGGACCTGTCGGAAATTATTCAGCCTGAAATTTCTCGACTAGCATTTAAATTAGATCACTTGTCTTTTAAGAGTACATTTCATTGATGTAAATGTTGAAGATTATTACTCCAAACTTTATTCACTGCATAATCTTTATTATTCTCTTGTATCTTTTGAAATGATCACTAGACAGTTATTTCTTTGACTTTGATGTCAAATTCACGTTAACATTTAATAAATAAAATAACAAATAATTTTGGCTTTTTTATCGTCTCAAATCCAGAATTGAAAACAAAACTGCGTTCAGTGTATCATTGTCCTTTTTTGTTCTCTTATCAACATGAACGTGTTTTATGGAGATAGGATTAAATAAACGTATAATCTGTAACTAGGTTTATGTGGGAAAAAACTATATTTATATGAATATGGAAATGCCCTTGAGAATTTTAGCTGAAAGCTGAAGAATATGCCCTGGATGATTGTATAAGTATACACGGATACTGTTCAACTTACATGTGTCAGGGATGTATGATATTTGTGGCATAATATTCTTCATGTTATCTTAAATACTGATCTTAGCGGTACTTATTGATTTATGACATACATCTTCAAACTCATTTTTTTAAATAATGTTCCCATTTTGTATTGAACTTAACATGAAATGTAGAATGTATGTTTCACAAGTATTCTATGGGATTATTCTTGGTCTCCATGTGAGGAATTAGTTTTCTGAAAAGATATGTGCGAAAATCATTAATTTCTTTTGACAATAATGAGGATGTCTGCTGATTATAAAGGCACACTGCTATTTTTGTCTCGTGGTATTATCTCCCTTTATGACTATGATTGGAAAATAATGATCTTGCGATAGTTTTGTATGTATTTAATAAAATATGGATCTGAAAAAAATAATTTCAAAACTCAGTCATGAATTATTTTATCCAAACCTTTTGTCATGTTCTTGTTTTGATTATGTGTCTCAATTACTCATAGATTCCAAGCATCAACAACTTTCAATGATTATCTAGATTTCTTACATACCGGTAGTATAATTCAGTACTATGCTAGAATTCAGTTCTATACAGGTTAACAGTACTGTAAATGAATGCAGTATTATACAGGATTAAAGTACTGTACTGGAATTCATTATTATACTAGAATTTGGTACAATACGTGAATTCAGTACTATATTAGAATTCAGTATTATACAGGAATTCAGTACTATGTGCTCAATTGATATAACAGATATTTATGGGTGTAGTTTTACCGTGTCTGAGAAATTTTACAACCTCACCTATTGTTTCACAATATGTATACATTGGTATCATTCCAGGTGTATTTAAAATTGATCTAGAATTATGATTTTAGCATATGAGTTCTGGTACATTTATTAAAAGTCTTCATTTATGACTAGTAACAAGGTTTGCTGATGTTTGTAATGGAAGTACTTTTTGTTTAACTTCAAGGATTAATTTATATGCATACTTTAAGATTATACATTAAGGCTCATAAATGAATGTGGTTATGTTTTGACAGTGTAATCAGGGAAATGTACGGTATAATGCGATTCCATTCAGGAGTTATATCTCTTATGCATTTTTTACTGAGCAGATAGGAAAAATTAACAGCACCCAAGTACGTTATGTAGTTATTTTAATTTGTTTTCTTCCTGGGTAACCAGAAATATGTTTCTATAACAACCAAATAATTAATGAATATTTTCTTCTCCTTTGTGACCTTGCAGTTATTTATAATCCTTGACTCGTTTTTACAGTTAGCATGTTTGTCATTGACTCATTGTTAGTGAATTTTGTTACAAGATATAATATTACGAACCTTATTAGTTTCAGAATTTATATTTGCTTGAATTAAAATCATTTTTATGAAAAGGTATTTATGCAGTAACAGGTAGTAAATGTAGAATATAGCAAACATGGGAATGAAATATGCAATTGTACAATTAATCCTGCTCGAACGTTAATTGGTACAAGTGTACTTGTAATAATAGTCATATCATGTTGTCCTACGGAACAAAGGCGTGTACCACAGACAATGGTGTCCATTTCAGATATCCCAAGTCTTGGACATAAATTCTGATTTAAACTATATTATATTAAACTTTTACTTCCAATTAATTTATTGTTTTTCTTGTATTTTGTAATAAATATGTAATTATTAATTGAAACCAGTAATTGAATAAATGTGTATTAACTTCAAGTCATTGTTGGTTCTATGTTGATATTTTATCCATAGGATTTATTGATGGTCACAAGTAGATCAACGTCTCTGTAGTAAAATGTGTCCCTTGCATTACCTGTTCCCGTACTTGCATGTTTATTTGCAATGTCCCAGATATATGTAGGGCTGCAATGATACAGGTATATCTCACTTGGGTTTCAATGACTACCCTTTTGGTTTGCAGTTGTTCGGTTATATAAATAAATATATGAAAATAAATAAAGTTCTCAATAACCGATAGTTTAATTACTTGTACTGATCAGACATGAACATTTGACTAGGTAAGTAAGAGTTAGAGCAATGTGATATAATATAGTCTAGTAGAGCCATAACTAGAAATAGAACTTCATGTCCCTTAATAAAAGATTAAGGTTTCAATAGCAATGTAAGTAAAGGATAACGAGTATAAACTTGCGAGTTCTCCGACTAGAATATTGCTTCAGGAATAAAAACGTCATCTGGCGTCCCTTATATGAACATACGCAAGACCGTCTTGAACCTATCCGTGAGAAAATCATTGCAGCCCTTGTATGCATTGGTATGCCATACTGGTCGGAGTGTTAACAGGTATATAGACTTGTTCCTAATACATGTACTGATCTCTCTCAGTGACAGCTTCCAGGTAAACTTACCAGTTTCGTGACAAATTCAAGTATTGTGATGTTTGGTATCAAACCCTGTCCAACACCTGGCTCTGACGCACAACCTTATGATCTGGAGTCAGACGTTCTATCCTACAACCACTAGTGCGCTTCCCAGAGAACAGCACACCGGGCTCGGACGCACAACCTTACAATCTGAGACGTTCTATCCTACAACCACTACGCTTCCCAGAGAACAGCACACCAGGCTCGGACGCACAACCTTACAATCTGGAGTCAGACGTTCTATCCTACAACCACTACGCTTCCCAGAGAACAGCACACCGGGCTCGGACCCACAACCTTACAATCTGGAGTCAGATGTTCTATCCTACAACCACTACGCTTCCCAGAGAACAGCACACCGGGCTCGGACGCACAACCTTACAATCTGGAGTCAGACGTTCTATCCTACAACCACTATGCTTCCCAGAGAACAGCACACCGGGCTCAGACGCACAACCTTATAATCTGGAGTCAGACGTTCTATCCTACAACCACTACGCTTCCCAGAGAACAGCACACCGGGCTCGGACCCACAACCTTACAATCTGGAGTCAGATGTTCTATCCTACAACCACTACGCTTCCCAGAGAACAGCACACCGGGCTCGGACGCACAACCTTACAATCTGGAGTCAGACGTTCTATCCTACAACCACTACGCTTCCCAGAGAACAGCACACCGGGCTCGGACGCACAACCTTAAAATCTGGAGTCAGACGTTCTATCCTACAACCACTACGCTTCCCAGAGAACAGCACACCGGGCTCGGACGCACAACCTTACAATCTGGAGTCCGACGTTCTATCCTACAACCACTACGCTTCCCAGAGAACAGCACACCGGGCTCGGACCACAACCTCACGATCTGGAGTCCAACGTTCTATCCTACAACCACTACGCTTCCCAGAGAATAGTACACCGGGCTCGGACCACAACCTCACGATCTGGAGTCAGACGTTCTATCCTACAACCACTACGCTTCCCAGAGAACAGCACATGAGACCTACAGAAACTTTCATTTTCCTGGAACATTTAATAATAACAAAAGCTAACATACAATCATTAACAATTTTATTTCAACATCACAATGATTTGTATGTAAATAAATAATAAATATGATAATGGTAGATTTTAAAAATGATAAATATTCATTTATGTCACATTACTTAGTAATCATCCATTTTAGAAACAATAAAAAAATTTAGGAATTTTTAACATTTCATGTTAATAAATGTGCATTTGTATACAAACAGTCTGATAAATATGATGTATAAGCTTTATTGTTTCTAAAATGGAAACTGTAACATAATCTCTTTAATAGACAGATGCACCTGATTCAACAGTATTCAACAAAATTTTATACCCACACAATATGTGAATAATTTCTATAAATTCTGTCGTAAATTCACATCGCACAAGAAGCATGATTCTCTGACACTCTTTCATGTCATTTAGTTTGGCAAATAATTGATTTTCACAAACAAAACTGGGCAAGAAATGCATAAAACATTATGTTCCAATAAACTTTACAGATACAAGTTGCATCACAGAACTGTATTTATTACATCACACATATTAATATACTAGTCCAGTATTTTTGCCTGTGGTAAAGGTTTGGTCACCAACACAAAATCGTAGCCAAATCTTAAATACACCAATTGCTCAACTTTCATTTCACTGATCATACACAAAGGAAGAGAACTGTCACTAAAGTATAATGCAATTATCGCTACCAGGATTTGAGACGATCAACCTTCCCTTCTTAAACAGTATGCAAATTACACATAATGCCCCAAAAATCAGACAATACTTGAGCATTTATCAATGTTTTTCCCCAAATGGGAGGGTGGCGGAAATGCACATGACTTGAGACATAAGACAATTCCAGACGGGTCGGAATTTGATACACCAAAGGATTCCAGTCTTGGCAAATAGAATGACTGAATTTAAAATAGATTCTGGACATAGGGAATTAGCATCTCCCACTGTGGGGATTTGAACAAAATGCTTGGCTCTAGGTTGGGGAATTAGACCCTTAAAACAACAAATTGTCCAATTCCCCTGAGTCAGCACACAGACAGAAAACGTACATGTTAAAGTAATAATGTTGTATTCTTACATCATTCTGCTTCAACCGTGCTGTGTGATTCTAAAATATCTCTGATTGGCCAAACTTTAATCAATCATATTGCAATTGCTCTAAAATTGCTTAGACAATTCTATTTGTCATGAACCGATATTTGCATTTACAACATTCTAATGATGTGCATTAGGCATAAAGTCTCTAGAACGACAGACAATGATTTTATGTTCTGTAACCAATCATTAAAAGAGATGAAAACGTATTTATCATGCTGTTAAATCAACAGGATTTGTTATTTCGGTCTAGTCTAGTCTTCAAGCAAAGGATCATTAAGCAATGTCATCCTTTTATGTCATTAATCATCGACTTAAATATTTTCTTCATCAACTGCAGCAGTACTAGGTCAATACAGCGTGCAGTACAAATGAGCCCAACATGCAGCATGGTAAGTCAGATATCAAACTAATCAAACAAACAAATCATTTTTCTCTATAATTCTAGATTCTTGAAAAGCAGAAAATAGTATACTGTCCTCCCAAGGGGTAAATTTGTATGGCATAACCAGATTAACCCGTGAAAATCACCCCTACTCAATAATTTTAATATAATACACAATATTTTTTAAATTTTTTAAAATGGCCTTATGCACTATAAGGGTCTGCAAAGAGCAGCCCAAATGTTGGAATTTGACCCTTGCAGGGCCCATCTTTCTCCATTAAATTCTGACATTAAGATATTCAATTGTGAAAAACAGGGTTTCAGTTGATGTTGAAGTACTGCACAACCTCATCAGAGCAACACCCTTTGGGAGATGCACATGTTTGCTCCTGTTGAGAGGTTGTTGTTTTTCAGAGGTTATATGGTAATGTTGTTAAAGACCAATTGTTGCTCAATAGTAGGCCACTGTGGAACGGTAAATATACGAGTACCAAATAACTGATTTTGAAAATGTATCCCCAAGTTAAACCCGACTTGTTTTACTGCTTTCCTATCTTGATCAGGATTCTAGAACTTGTCATCATGACATACTCTAGAACTTGTCATCATGACATACTCTAGAACTTGTCATCATGACATACTCTAGAACTTGTCATCATCACATACTCTAGAACTTGTCATCATCACATACTCTAAAACTTGTCATCATCACATACTCTAGAACTTGTCATCATCACATACTCTAGAACTTGTCATCATCACATACTCTAAAACTTGTCATCATCACATACTCTAAAACTTGTCATCATCACATACTCTAAAACTTGTCATCATCACATACTCTAGAACTTGTCATCTTAAGGTATGCTAGAACTTCTAATTGTCAGGTATTCTCTAGAACTTGTCATTGTCAGGTATTCTCTAGAACTTGTCATCTTAAGGTATGCTAGAACTTCTAATTGTCAGGTATTCTCTAGAACTTGTCATTGTCAGGTATTCTCTAGAACTTGTCATCTTAAGGTATGCTAGAACTTCTAATTGTCAGGTATTCTCTAGAAATTGTCGCTGTCAGGTTTTCTCTAGAACTTGTCATCTTAAGGTATGCTAGAACTTCTAATTGTCAGGTATTCTCTAGAAATTGTCGCTGTCAGGTATTCTCTAGAACTTGTCATTGTCAGGTATTCTCTAGAAATTGTCGCTGTCAGGTATTCTCTAGAAATTGTCGTTGTCAGGTATTCTCTAGAAATTGTCGCTGTCAGGTATTCTCTAGAAATTGTCGTTGTCAGGTATTCTCTAGAAATTGTCGCTGTCAGGTATTCTCTAGAAATTGTCGTTGTCAGGTATTCTCTAGAAATTGTCGCTGTCAGGTATTCTCTAGAAATTGTCGTTGTCAGGTATTCTCTAGAACTTGTCATCATCACATACTCTAGAACTTGTCATCATCACATACTCTAGAACTTGTCATCTTAAGGTATGCTAGAACTTCTAATCATCAGGTATTCTCTAGAACTTGTCATTGTCAGGTATTCTCTAGAACTTGTCATTGTCAGGTATTCTCTAGAACTTGTCATTGTCAAGTATTCTAGAACTTGTCATCATCAGGAACATCAGGTGTAGCATGAGACAATCTACTCACAGCTCTCTTCTGCATGATACCTTCTCTCTCCAGTAAAGTGCTCTCAGAAACCTATATCAAAGAAATGTAGATAATACAGAACTGACCAGAAATCATACACAACAACAACTATCAAACACGAAAATAACAGCTGTTTTTAAAGTCCATTTTTGAAACATATCCATTGTTCTAATAAATGTAGACGCATATGCGACTTTCAGTGACTTTTTTTATCTTTATAAGACGCCCCCCTTCTCAAAATGTAGTGACCCGGGCATTTATTAGGGAATATTCGGTATACAATCTTAGGTGCATAAATTACACGGGCAATGTTCACGATATATAATATAAAGCAGATATTGTATGAGGGTTGTATGAAATACTGAGCATACAAATATCTTACATCCTTGTCAAGACTTCGATAGTTCTCCATTTTGTCGGACAGTTTGATTCTCCGTATAACCTTGGGATGATCTCTAATAAGTCCCGCCTTTCTCATTTCCGTGTCTATCTTATTCAGCAATATCTTTCTAGCATTGACAGCAGGATGTTGAATATCATCCAGTTTCCAGTTATGTGTGTCCACTCGTAGTTCTGTGGGTACCAGTTTGTGTCCTGGCCTGAAGGTATATCAACATGAGTATGTTTATATTTTGCAAAAATACTGACATGATCTAAAAAGACATTAGGCCTTCATTATTTAAAAGACAGGATCAGTGAACTTGGCATATCTTCATAAAGATATTTAAGCAACACACTCAATTTACGTCTGACGGTTAGCACGAAACAGAGATGATAATTTAAGCTGTCTGTTGTCTGCCAATCAATTCTTTCAACCTGTGGATACTACTGGAACATCTATTCGGCATAGGTTCAATCTCCGGCCAGGTCCCCGAAAATAGATGATGGGAATTGTGATTTAATGACAATATAAATAGCATAATGTAGAGCATGATGTGATTCAACCGAGTCAATTAGTCTTGCATACCAAGGGTTCTGTGCAAAACTATCCTAACTTCTATGTATTTATATAGGAGTAAGTATAGTCTTGCACTGAATCCTTGTTGGTTACAAATCAGAGTATGCATTAAATGCACTGAAGGGTTGATTTAATGATAGTATTAAACATGCAATATTCATAGACTTCTATCCTTTAAGTGAAATTAAAACATATCCGCTTGAAAAACACGAGGCTGAAACAAAATGATAATCAAGCGATAAACTTTATACAGCCTTATGTACAAATCGTACACTTACAAGTTGGTGTATGTCTTCCACATTTCTCGTCTTGTCGTATAAGTATTCCTATCATCAAATGATACAATAAACATCTTGTTGATTTTCTGTAACAACACAAAATATATCAGTATTTTCTACATGATGATTAATATTCACAGAAGGGAGTCAGTGGCTATCAATTTTTCAACTCGTCAATCTTAAACATTTTATCTTGAGAGTTGAAAGAGTTTCGCTTCCATTCCCTGATATGTACAACTAGATATGTGATTGTTTAGATGTGACCAAAGTACACAGATGCTCTGCTAAGGGCTTTTGAAGTGTAATTGATTAGTAACCAATTTTTAAGTCGAAAAAGAGTCATAACTCCTCCAAACATTGGTGGATGGTAACCAAACTTGAGCTTGACCTGTATTTGATTACCCTATGATTATGTGCCCAATATGAACTGAGTCCATCCTTCTTTTCAAAAGTTGTTGATAGGCACTAAGTTTTCACACAAACGGACGGACAGGGATAACACTTTTTGCCCCTTAGCAGAATGACGGGGCTTAACAAACAAATGGACAGTCTCTGGCCATAATTTCCACATAGTATCCTATCCTTAAAGTAGCAAGGCAAAACAATGTACTCCGTAATTATTTTACTTAGCAAATATGGACGGTGGATATTAATGGAACATCCACTTGATGTAGGTTCAATCTCCGGTCAGGTCCCCGAAAATTGTTATTATTCTAAGTCTATGTTAAGACAGTCGAAATATTATAAAATACAATATCCAATGATCTTATATAAAAAGAAACTATTTACCCGAGCAAAGACAATACAATGAATTCTGCCTTCAAAGCAGACGGCAGTACACTCCGAGTCAGGAGGAGCTTGCAACAAACTTTCCTCAACAATGCAACCCTTGAACACATTATCTGCAACACAAATTATTCATTGTACCTTCAATGAATTAAATGATTAATATAGTGAATTTATTCTTCATATTCATATGTCATATTGTCATCATAATTATTTTTGAAGACAAATATGAATCAAGTTTGTCAAACATGAAGTCTCTTCTATGTACATTGTATTTTATAGTATACAATGAAATTAAATTAAAAGAGAATTTTTCCTATTAATCATTTTGAACCATAACTAAATCTAAAACATAACTGTTGGTATAAAAGAAGCCCTGGGCCTCTGTGGTCCAATGAGATGGTCACTGACTTCAAATCACATGTCCCAGTGAGACAGCTGGCTTATGGTCAGTGGTTTTAGCCAGGTGTCCATCTTGGGTCTTACCTGAATTGCTAGCAAAGTAACTACAAGACCCTGGCTGCCTAGGCAACTTCAAGCTTCATTAATAAAAGAAAAGATAGAGCCATAAATAACATGGTATAAGTTGATATATATACCAGTCTCTTCCTCATCATCATCATCATCATCAGGTGTCTTCTTGGTACCCACTTTTACTACAGGTTGTCCACTAGTTAAGGATACACATCGAAGCTCACCATTGAATATAATAAACATGTATTCCGAACCTGTTGGTCCAAACACCCGACTGACCTAGAGCAAATATGTGTAATCATGTCAATTTATCACCATTTGTTTTGTACAATCTATATTTAAGAAAAAGAGATTAAGTTGCTACAGGGAATGCAGCAAAATCAAGACAATGCTTCTCCACACAGACCCCAGGGAAACTACAGCCTATGAAAGATTAAGGACTTCGGTACAAGGGTAAACATGTATGGGAACGGTGGAGCACGGGATGGTTTGACTGACTATCAAAAAACAACCATGGAGAATTTAGGGAACAACAAAATTTTGTATCATTTAATTTAAACATATTCATTTTACATCAATCATGAAACAAATTATTACAACTTATATTTATCACTCCCGATGACCTGGGTTACTAGTGATCTATACTCATGGTACCCGGGCTTTCCTACACCACGTTTTCACTGAAAGACAAATACTGTATGTGACAACGGTGACATTGACATGTTTATTCTTTGATGTCTGTCTGTCTTTTTATGTATATACAGATAGACCAGTATCACCGTCATCTCTCAGACCAGTATCACCGTCATCTCACAGACAAGTATCACCATCATCTCTCAGTCCAGTATCACCGTCATCTCTCAGACCAGTATCACTGTCATCTCACAGACCAGTATCACCATCATCTCTCAGACCAGTATCACCGTCATCTCTCAGACCAGTATGACCGTCATCTCTCAGACCAGTAACACCGTCATCTCTCAGACCAGTATCACCGTCATCTCTCAGACCAGTATCACCGTCATCTCTCAGACCAGTATCACCGTCATCTCTCAGACCAGTATCATCGTCATCTCTCAGACCAGTATGACCGTCATCTCTCAGACCAATTTCACCTATCACCTCACCGTCATCTCTCCATTTAGTCAGTCACCGACATGTTCGAACTTACATGGAAATGTTACCTGTATGTATTCAAATGAGCTAAAAATAACTGACTGGGTTCAAAACTCATTGATAACTATTTCTACAAGTCAATATTTCACTCACATCACATGAAATGATAGTTCGTTTCACCATCAGCGTATATTCTGTAGGAGAGAGGTCAATATCTTTCCTAAAGTCACGTAATTCCATCATCTTCAGATCAATAACAAATATTGTAAAATGTGGACCTGAAATTACACAAAAACACGGCTGTAATAAAATTAATGTAATTTTGGCCAAGAAAACAACACCAACACCAAAAACAAGCGTAACATTTTGAAACAAGCAATGATAATTTATCTAAAATGGGAGAGTAGACTAATTTGAACACTAAACATATGTTAGAAGACATGAATAACCCAGGTAACACACACAAACTCATCTTTCAATATGAGTACAAGTTTATTTAATATGAATAATAGCAATTGTCATAAGTCCTCAGATAAGTCCTGACTTAAGTTTGAGTACTGTTCAGTAAGCCAGGAAGCCATGCAGGGCATACATTGTAATAACTTCTTTCACAATCAATGGAAAACAAATAAGTTAAACTTACAGTTCTCAAAGACATAGCTAAATTACTATATATATATACATAACTAACAGATTGTTTACACACATAGTATTTGATAAATGTATAAGATTTATAAGAAACATATCACTGACCTTTTGGTGGATAGGAACCAAACATCAGTACAACCACAAGCTCTGTGCTGGTAGGAGAGCCTATCACACGTACAATACGATCACATCGTACCTACAGTAGACAATTGTTAGTACAATTATACAATAACCAACTCACCAATACATAAATCATCCCCTGATATCTGTACGGTTATAAGTGTCACTTTTGCAATTTAGGAAAATTTTAAAAATATGTCATACAATTTTGAGTATTAGTACCTTTCAACAACTAAGAGGCTTTAGGAAATGCAATTTACATTTATACATGTATGTGTTGCACAAGCAGAGGGTACGGACATTATGACAGAGCTTGAGGCAACAAGCAATTGCCACCAATCACCCAAAATCAACCAATGATTAGCACTTTTGAATCAGGGTATCATACATCCACTCAAATATATTTATTTATTGCACATGCTACTAAATGTAGTAAGAAATTTGTACTAAATCTGAATGTGTGTAGGCAAAATGCAACCAGTATTTATGATCATGTGACCTGGTGTGCCAAATATCCCATACCGGGAACACTTCCAGGTCAATACCTCTCCTAGTGAGCCATTATCACCATATGGCACACCAGCCCTATATTATAACCTCCAACTATAGTAAGTTAAGACATTTTATTCCTCTACCCAAAAGCACTTATGAATGAGTAAATGACTATAGATCTGCAAATCTATGTATTGAAATATTATTTAGATATAAACCATTATAAATGCCTGTATGATAGACTCACAAAATGTTACCTTGACAGGTTTATATAATCTTGTTATATACGTAGATAACTGGTCAGTCTCTGGGTGTCTGTACACAAGGTGGAACATTGCCCCAGTGTCCGCTATAACACCTCGAGGTGCAAATATCTGTAACTGTAATATATTTGTGGTCATAGTCAGGAACACAAATAGAGAAATCTAAATTTAATTGTTCAAAGAATTTAATTCTAGCATTAAAAAGGAGACCAGTTTTCGACTGGCATGAGTAAATGACTATGTGTAAAAAATAAAAATGTTGGTCAAAAATCCAAATATCTATTGAGGAAAGACCAACAAAGTCAGTACATTGTAATATATTAACGTCATCAGGGGTTCTATTTGACCCTGGAGGTGACCCTTTGACTCCTGGAATTTCCAAAGGGCCACATTTTGACCCCTAGAATTCTGGCTGAAGGGTAAATTTTTCTCTAAATTACAAGTATTTTGGCTATAAAATGATAAAATCTGGTTAAAAATTATAAATTTGCGCTTCAGCACCAAGTGAAACCCCTGATCATGCGCACTAGTGACTACAACAATATGTCAAACATCTTACATTTATATCGTCCTCATCTTTATATTCTTCATGCCACGGATCACCAAGCTGCATATTGTCCAATGTATTCTGTACTGTAAGTTTAAACAAATACAAATTGTCATCTATGAAGATGTAGTAGTTTGAGTTATTTCAAAGAGAGATTATGTTGCCTCATACACAAGACAATTATCAGTATATATGTACCATTAAAACACTGCAATATATTACAAGCTTAACGTCACACATGGGTTTGACATCATTAGTTTCACTTACTTCCTCTGACAGTCACAACATTCCAATAACTTGGAAGATAAAAGATAGGGCAGCTATAAATTTTCCCAATGGTAATATCAAAGCCCAATACCATACTTTAAAAGTAAGATACCAAATAATAACTATCAATTTCCATTCATAGTGAGATAAAAAAGTTACCTTCAATTTCACTTCAAAGGGAGATAATAATTGCTGTCAATTCCATTTCAAGGGAGATAATAAAGATGAGCTGAAAGCACAATCGGATCATCTTGGCTATTTTATTAAAAATACCTCCGAAGTAATATCGGGGGGAAGGGGAATAGTTCCAAAATGTTTGTAGTCTCTGTGGAAAGTGTGACAGCAATTTTAAATTTTAGGAATACGAGGCACCAAAACATTTAGATAATGTTGAATTGTGGTCTCCCTGGACTGTATATTATGGTTACACATGTAAACAATGACAATTAATGATCACCTCTTCTTCTCTGTGCTGCTATCTCTTGTCTTGTTCTTGGTTTTTTGCCTTCAGCTGTCTGATCAGTGAACACAACCTGAAAACATAGATCATAGAATAACTACAAGGGGCAGTCAGTCTGATCAGTGTACACAACCTGAAAACATAGGTCATAGAATAACTACAAGGGGCAGTCAGTCTGATCAGTGAACACAACCTGAAAACATAGGTCATAGAATAACTACAAGGGGCTGACTCAGTCAGTCTGATCAGTGAACACAACCTGAAAACATAGATCATAGAATAACTACAAGGGGCAGTCAGTCTGATCAGTGAACACAACCTGAAAACATAGGTTATAGAATAACTACAAGGGGCAGTCAGTCTGATCAGTGAACACAACCTGAAAACATAGGTTATAGAATAACTACAAGGGCCAGTCAGTCTGATCAGTGAACACAACCTGAAAACATAGGTTATAGAATAACTACAAGGGGCAGTCAGTCTGATCAGTGAACACAACCTGAAAACATAGGTAATAGAATAACTACAAGGGGCAGTCAGTCTGATCAGTGAACACAACCTGAAAACATAGGTTATAGAATAACTACAAGGGGCAGTCAGTCTGATCAGTGAACACAACCTGAAAACATAGGTTATAGAATAACTACAAGGGGCAGTCAGTCTGATCAGTGAACACAACCTGAAAACAAAGGTTATAGAATAACTACAAGGGGCAGTCAGTCTGATCAGTGAACACAACCTGAAAACATAGGTTATAGAATAACTACAAGGGGCAGTCCGTCTGATTAGTGAACACAACCTGAAAACATAAATCATAGAATAACTACAAGGGGCAGTCAGTCTGATCAGTGAACACAACCTGAAAACATAGGTTATAGAATAACTACAAGGGGCAGTCAGTCTGATCAGTGAACACAACCTGAAAACATAGGTTATAGAATAACTACAAGGGGCAGTCAGTCTGATCTGCGAACACAACCTGAAAACATAGGTTATAGAATAACTACAAGGGGCAGTCCGTCTGATTAGTGAACACAACCTGAAAACATAGATCATAGAATAACTACAAGGGGCAGTCAGTCTGATCAGTGAACACAACCTGAAAACATAGATCATAGAATAACTACAAGGGGCAGTCAGTCTGATCAGTGAACACAACCTGAAAACATAGGTTATAGAATAACTACAAGGGGCAGTCAGTCTGATCTGTGAACACAACCTGAAAACATAGGTTATAGAATAACTACAAGGGGCAGTCCGTCTGATTAGTGAACACAACCTGAAAACATGGATCATAGAATAACTACAAGGGGCAGTCAGTCTGATCAGTGAACACAACCTGAAAACATAGGTCATAGAATAACTACAAGGGGCAGTCAGTCTGATCAGTGAACACAACCTGAAAACATAGGTTGTAGAATAACTACAAGGGGCAGTCACTCTGATCAGTGAACACAACATGAAAACATAGGTCATAGAATAACTACAAGGGGCAGTCAGTCTGATCAGTGAACACAACCTGAAAACATAGGTTATAGAATAATTACAAGGGGCAGTCAGTCTGATCAGTGAACACAACCTGAAAACATAAATCATAGAATAACTACATGGGGCAGTCAGTCTGATCAGTGAACACAACCTGAAAACATAAATCATAGAATAACTACATGGGGCAGTCAGTCTGATCAGTGAACACAACCTGAAAACATAAATCATAGAATAACTACAAGGAGCAGTCAGTCTGATCAGTGAACACAACCTGAAAACATAGGTCATAGAATAACTACAAGGGGCAGTCAGTCTGATCAGTGAACACAACCTGAAAACATAAATCATAGAATAACTACATGGGGCAGTCAGTCTGATCAGTGAACACAACCTGAAAACATAGGTCATAGAATAACTACAAGGGGCAGTCAGTCTGATCTGTGAACACAACCTGAAAACATAGGTCATAGAATAACTACAAGGGGCTGACTTAGTCAGTCTGATCAGTGAACACAACCTGAAAACATAGGTTATAGAATAACTACAAGGGGCAGTCAGTCTGATCTGTGAACACAACCTGAAAACATAGGTTATAGAATAACTACAAGGGGCAGTCAGTCTGATCAGTGAACACAACCTGAAAACATAGGTTATAGACTAACTACAAGGGGCAGTCAGTCTGATCTGTGAACACAACCTGAAAACATAGGTTATAGAATAACTACAAGGGGCAGTCAGTCTGATCAGTGAACACAACATGAAAACATAGGTTATAGAATAACTACAAAGGGCAGTCAGTCTGATCAGTGAACACAACCTGAAAACATAGGTTATAGAATAACTACAAGGGGCAGTCAGTCTGATCAGTGAACACAACCTGAAAACATAGGTTGTAGAATAACTACAAGGGGCAGTCAGTCTGATCAGTGAACACAACCTGAAAACATAGGTTAAAGAATAACTACAAGGGGCAGTCAGTCTGATCAGTGAACACAACTTGAAAACATGGATCATAGAATAACTACAAGGGGCAGTCAGTCTGATCAGTGAACACAACCTGAAAACATAGGTTATAGAATAACTACAAGGGGCATTCAGTCTGATCAGTGAACACAACTTGAAAACATGGATCATAGAATAACTACAAGGGGCAGTCAGTCTGATCAGTGAACACAACCTGAAAACATAGGTTATAGAATAACTACAAGGGGCATTCAGTCTGATCAGTGAATACAACATGAAAACATAGGTTATAGAATAACTACAAGGGGCAGTCAGTTTGATCAGTGAACACAACCTGAAAACATAGATCATAGAATAACTACAAGGAGCAGTCATAAAGTTCCAGGACACATAAGTGGTAGTGGTCAAATGGTAGACTGCCGACTTCTGATCCGAAGGTATTGAGCTCAAGCCTAATAATGAGGAAGGGTTTGATAATGTATCTCATATTCCTTAATTGGAACGAGTACTGGTTACTAAAGTCAAAGAAATTGAATTGTTCATGATCAAAGTAAACTAGATTTGTTTAAACCTAGGAAAATCTACCTAGGGGGTAACAACAATGACCACTTAAACTTACCTTGGTTGGGGGGGGGGGGGGTAAAAATATATTGGTGGGGGGAGTCAAAAATCTATTAAAATTCAGTTGGTTGTCCCTTTATTTTTGACTGTTGTTCCCCTAGAGAGATTAAATAAGTTCAAGGATAGCATTCAGAGATATATTCACCTTTGGTTTATCAACATCAGATTCCTTATACATAATCTTAGCTGTTTCCATCTTGTATTTCCTTGCTGGGTTAAACCATCCAAATGATGACTTGTACTTCCTGATAAATAAATTTATAATATTACCTATGGTGTAGAGTGGTAATAACATCCATGTATTATTTTCAATAATTAGTGAAATAACAACTCGTGTTCGAGACATCACAAGAAAACATGTACGGTGTAAATGCACTCGAATGATGTTGACATTTTTAAATATTTACTTACTACAAAGAATGACATTTTATTTCACTGAAAAGTATTGTCTTGTGAATTTGAATATGTTGTTTACCAAACACCAAATCACAAACGCCATACATGGCTTGCATACAGGAGGTCAAGGTAATGTTTCCACAAAAAAGCCGACAATAACTCATCAAAGCCTCATTTTAATCGTTTTTAGAAAAGAGAGAATAAGTTGCTTCAGGGAACGCCACATACATAAGACAGTGCCTCCCCACACAGACCTCCGAGAAAACAACAATCCATAAAGCATTTAAGGCACTTGATGAGGCTCAATGGTACATACGTAAATCCTAGCCCCAAACCATACCCTAGAAGAATCGTTTAATAAATTCAATGAGAAGTGACCACTCATGTAGGATCCTCTATGTGTGCATACATACATAGTACAAGTTGACCTACTGCACAAAATGTTTGTGTAAATGTTATCATATACAAACAATGTACCTTGGTGTGATTCCTTACAGCTTAAAAATCCAAACAACAGACAGAAAATGCCCCAAGTAACATTATTGGCGAATGTAAAAATGGAGATTTTAAGAGCAAGTTGTAATGAAATATGAAGTAATTGTGATTATCTCTAAAAAAGTTATTGGTGGTAAGAAACATACAGGTTATATTTCCACTTATAGATATATCCTTTTTGGTCGACTGTAATCATAGCATTTAGATATTCCACAAACACCATGTAGATAATTCCAGTCTTGTGTCCACGCAGTAACTCAGCTTCTACATTTTGTCCTATCGTATTAATGTTTGCAGCCTCCTCCTAAACAGAGAAAATTACCAAGATTATAACTTATCAGGTAATGAACAAACACAGGAGATTGTTAGGAGTTATTTCCCTTTATCAATTCAGGCGTTCTCTCCCTTTATCCCTTCTATAGTATATGTATACAGTAAAACCTCACATAAAGAACACATCAATAATAAGACCACCTTAAAATTAAGAACACGACTTTCAAGTCTATTTTCACAGTTTTGCTCTGCATTCAAGATCAATACTGAGATCAACTCAATAATAAGACCAGTGTTCAAGAGTCCGAATGGTGGACTTATTATTGAGGTTTTACTGTATAAAGTACTATTAAAGAACTTGCGACAATCTCATGTGCTTATATGTATAAGGAAATGATAATATCACTAACAAAAGAATACACACATTATGAATTCAAGGTCATGGTCTTACAAACTCCGAGACATAATACAGTACTTATTCTTCAACAAAAACCGAATGTTTATTCACTAATACAGGAAATAAGAATAATGGAGAATCTATGAGAGGAGGCAGTAACAGTCCTATGTTTAGGCAGCTCTTCTATACCGGAGGTATGAATGGTGTGAGTGTGGAGTAAAATGAAGAGGGTGCATCAGGAGGAGTAGTAGAACTGTACCTGAATGACAAGAGAAGGTTTGTAGATCCTCGAAGCTTCAGTAGTACTATCTTCCTCATCTACATTTGCTGGCTTCAATGCGTTCTCTATGTTACATTTCAATATGTCGCCATTTTCTAGAGTTACTATCATATCATTCTGCAAATATCAATTAAAGACACTAAAATTATTGTCCGACTATAAGCATCTGATGATGTTGTGGTGTTGCGTCAATTCAGTGACATGTACAGGACAGGAGACCATCACCAGAACATACCAGTGTACTTATTGCACTAGAAGTTTCAGCAAGTTAATCAGCTGTAATTGCATTATTGAATGTGTACTTGATTTATGTTATCTCATTCTACAAGAACATGGTTCTGTACTGTACTGTTGTAATTGAATTCTCATCATGAATACATTACAAGAGTGCAAACACTCTAGAGCTACATCGTTTGGAAGACGTAAATTTAGACTGTTGTTGAGAGATTGTTGCGCTAGAGATGATAAATTAGTAGTAAATATTTACAACAGGAATTTCATAATTTCATTGAAGAGAGGTTGTTGCATGAGAGAGGGCTGCTATTGAAAGGTTGCTCAACAAATTCAAACCATGTAATTGCATTATTGCGTAATAACGATAACATTTAAACCAAATTTGACCATCTTGAAAAAACAAGGTAAAATCATAACTACTGGAATCCAGCATTGATATTATAAATACCAAAACATCAATAAATGTATCAAATACCAACCTGTGCACCAAGGAAAGACAGAGAAGGGAAAAATACAGATTTTTCAGGGGCCAGCCCCTCATCATCCAGAATTTCTTCCTCAGCGAAAGTACCTACATTTACAGACATAAAATGTTATACATCTTAACAGTTAGGATTTCAAGCTTAGATCTCTTAGTGAAGGGAGACAACTCTACTCATTTTCAAGCAATATCTACATGATATATTATTCAAGTTTTTAACCAGAACAATATACAACATTAAATGCACGAAATGTGCCATATGATCAAAAACATATCACACTGCATGAAGATATAAATACTTATAGCCATTATGAATGCTTCATTTTCCACACTTGTTATGAAAACCAACATAAAACCATTGGATAACAAGCCTACTTTTATCATTCAATCAGCTGAGAAGAACAGCACATGTAATACTCCAGCTTACCTTGTTGAAATACAAAGTCCTGTTTGTCAACATGTAGATGAAGTATGGGTTGCAGCTGATAAGGAAGTATGGATTTATCGTCTGCCGGTAATCCCATTAATTTGGCATCTTTATTTATCACTGGACCTCCAACGATTGACAACACTCGCAAGGAGCCCTGAAACACGATTAGTCATATTTGTTAAAAAAAACACTATACAGCTGCGAGCGATACTCAGGAAAAGGTGTATGTTCAGGCCATGATTAAAAATTTGTTTGTTTTGCATAACCCTCCCTACCATGAAAATGGACTCTAGGCAAAAAATCTTTTGTGGGGAATATGTTGGGAAAGTTTTCAGCAGTGTATAAATAGTTACAGTAGTATTGACCTACCTACCTGAATTATGCTGAGTAGGGTTGTGCCAAACTAAAAAATTTATAAGGATGCCCTCATAGATTAGAAACCAATTTTTAAGTCGAAAAAGGGCCATAACTCCTCCAATAATTGATGGATTGTAATCGAAATCAAACTTGACCTGTACTTTCTTATTCTACGTTTATGTGCCAAGTATGAATTGAATCCATCCATCTAAACTAATTTTTCACACAGACAGACACACAGACAGACAGGGGTAACATCTTATGCCCCTTCGCCATTCTAAGAATGCCGGGGTGCATAATGGTGGGGGTTGGATTCTGCAATATGTTTTTGACCGATCATTTCTTGACCAAAGTAGTTTTACTTGACAATGTAGCAATAGAAAATATCAAATTTTTTGTGAGAATTTTCAAATTAACTTTAACTTTAGCTGAATGACTGTTTGTGTAACCCTGTCCGGATCACATGACAAGAGTGCTAGAATGCTCATCTTATATATGAACGCTGCCATGACAAAACCTCTATTAGTGATGTTGGTTATAACATCAAGTATTTCCCAATCAAAGTTTTGAGGTCACAAACTAAGCACATTGTCCGAAGGTGTTTTTGGAGAATGAATAGTGATACAAATGTATATAGAATTAAATGAACATGGAAATATTTGTAAGTAAAGCATAATTTGTTTTTTGTCAAATGAAGAACAGAAGATTTGTTGTAGGAATTATGAACATTCTGACGTCAAGTCATCATTTTGTAGCTTTCTTTGGATTCTTGTTCTTAATATTGGAATTGCTATAAAAAGAAAAGTAGACATCTGGTTTTAATAATTCTAAAATGGACTTTTTGGTCACTAATACATGTTTTGCAACAGCACAGCTGATATAATATGTTACCACAGTATTGATGGTGATGATACGAGAACTGTCCAAACTCCACGTTATATCAGTGATTGGGTCATCAGTTTTCTTGTTATACATTAGAACACGAATAGGTCGCCATGGTTTCATTAATACATCATATATGATAACATCGCCTGAAATATTAGACAAAGATATCAAGATTTATGGAAACATTTTTTATTTTGCTAAATTTGGCATTGTTATCGAATAAAACAAACTATGTATTGATTTATCATGTTTTTAAATATGTAATCGGATGACTGTCACATCTTATCACATTTAATGAATATTGACATTTCGGATATTAAAAATTTGCCAGTTTATATTTTTGTTTTAATTTGGCAATAAAGGTAAAAATACACAGCAGTCAGAGACAATACACATTCATGGTAGGTTTTCAGTTTATGAAGTCTACTTACAATGACAAAATTAGTTATAATGGATGAAGATAAGAACCACCATTGCTACAGCAATATTACCTACCAACAACAAATTTGATCATTTTACTCACCGTGCTACAGCAACATTACCTAGCAACAACACAATTGATCATTTTACTCACTGGCTACAGCAACATTACCTAGCAACAACAAATTTGATCATTTTACTCACCTTGCTACAGCAACTTTAGCTAGCAACAACAAATTTGATCGTTTTACTCACCGTTCTACAGCAACATTACCTAGCAACAACAAATTTGATCATTTTACTCACCGTGCTATAGCAACATTACCTAGCAACAACAAATTTGATCGTTTTACTCACCGTTCTACAGCAACATTACCTAGCAACAACAAATTTGATCATTTTACTCACCATGCTACAGCAACATTACCTAGCAACAACAAATTTAATCGTTTTACTCACCGTTCTACAGCAACACTACCTAGCAACAACAAATTTGATCATTTTACTCACCGTGCTACAGCAACATTACCTAGCAACAACAATTTCGATAATTTTACTCACTGTGCTACAGCATCATTACCTAGCAACAACAATTTCGATAATTTTACTCACTGTGCTACAGCATCATTACCTAGCAACAACAATTTCGATAATTTTACTCACTGTGCTACAGCATCATTACCTAGCAACAACAAATTTGATCATTTTACTCACCGTGCTACAGCAACATTACCTAGCAACAACAAATTTGATCATTTAACTCACTGTGCTACAGCATCATTACCTAGCAACAACAAATTTGATCATTTTACTCACCTTACTACAGCAACTTTACCTAGCAACAACAAATTTAATCTTTTTACTCACCGTTCTATAGCAAGACTACCTAGCAACAACAAATTTGATACTTTTACTCACCGTGCTACAGCAACATTACCTAGCAACAACAATTTCGATAATTTTACTCAATGTGCTACAGCATCATTACCTAGCAACAACAATTTCGATAATTTTACTCACTGTGCTACAGCATCATTACCTAGCAACAACAAATTTGATCATTTTACTCACCGTGCTACAGCAACAATACCTAGCAACAACAATTTCGATAATTTTACTCAATGTGCTATAGCATCATTACCTAGCAACAACAATTTCGATAATTTTACTCACTGTGCTACAGCATCATTACCTAGCAACAACAAATTTGATCATTTTACTCACTGTGCTACAGCATCATTACCTAGCAACAACAAATTTGATAAGTTTACTCAATGTGCTACAGCAACATTACCTAGCAACAACAAATTTGATCATTTTACTCACTGTGCTACAGCATCATTACCTAGCAACAACAAATTTGATCATTTTACTCATCGTGCTACAGCAACATTACCTAGCAACAACAAATTTGATCATTTTACTCACTGTGCTACAGCATCATTACCTAGCAACAACAAATTTGATCATTTTACTCATCGTGCTACAGCAACATTACCTAGCAACAACAAATTTGATCATTTTACTCACTGGCTACAGCATCATTACCTAGAAACAACGAATTTGATCATTTTACTCACCGTTATACAGCAACATTACCTAGCAACAACAAATTTGATCATTTTACTCACCGTGCTACAGCATCATTACCTAGCAACAACAAATTTGATTATTTTACTCACTGTGCTACAGCATCATTACCTAGCAACAACAAATTTGATAATTTTACTCATCGTGCTACAGCATCATTACCTAGCAACAACAAATTTGATAATTTTACTCACTGTGCTACAGCATCATTACCTAGCAACAATTTTTTTATCATTTTACTCACCGTGCTACAGCAACATTACCTAGCAACAACAGCCCTCCATATAAAGATTGTATAACACTGATAGGTAAATGCGCTCATCTCATAAATATGGCATATATAAAGTTCGATCACTTACCATGAAATGTTCCAACAGCTATAAAGCGATGATTGGGGGATGAGCGAATAAGCCGAAGGCCTCGGGATTTTTTGTAGAATGTAAGTTGATTAACAGAAGAGGTAATTTTCTGAAAGAACAACAACATAAACATGAAACAAATACACCTGAAAGTCAAGCTCTCTACAACATTGTACACATCGTATGACAACAAAATTGAAAACACACTTCTTATCTTTATTTTGTCATATTCTATTCAGATATGTTTGTTTGTATAAGGTTTGATTTTTTAAGTTTGACAATTGAATCACATGTACAATCATATTGCTAGTTATTTATCAGCAAACAACTGCAAATGAGTGCATTTTCAACACAGCTAATCAATTTTAACCGACATGTCAATATTACATGCACAATGTCAATAGTGCGCACAATCAAACTAAACCAATTATGAGGTGATCAAATGTATTGCTTAACTTGGAGGTGCAAATTATAGAAATATTTTTGTTGAAGGGGCCATATTATTGGTTCGAGGGTTTGAGGCAGGGCAGGTCCAACCAACAGTAGTAGCATAATATTGATTGTATAGAGAAGTTTATTGGGACTTTGTAACAAGTTTGAGTCATCCAGCTTGTTTGACATAACAAAGTTCCAGCCTACGAGAGTCAACCATAAATGTTGTTCTGTGTATTGAACAGAAGTACAGTAAATTATTTATGCTTTCTTATATTGAGAATAATTATGAAATAATGAGAATTAACTAAATTTAGAACTCATATCTGGTTACATGATCAGGTACAGACAATCACATCAAACTATAGAAATAAGTCGTTACACACTAAAAACTTCAGCAATGGAAAGCATAATAGTTTGAGGGAAGATTGACTGACTCTTGGTCCAATGGTCCTGGGTTTGAATCCCGTCTGAAGAGCAAACGCCACTATTCCTGAATACAGCAATAAGTACCACACAGTAACACAAGAAGCCATCACGAGTGATTCATATAAGTTGTTTGTTTTATAACTGATATAAAATAAATAAGTTTCTCCTAAAAAAATATAAAAAAATCTGAAATAGTTGATATGATATATTCACAAAAGATGTAAGTTTATGTGCTGCTGTGGACAAATCCAGTATTTTATCTTCAATAAATACAAACTTACAGCCCAATATTCAATCTCTCTACGTTGGTATCGTTGAAATGCTTCTTTTTCATGAAAAACTTCAGGTGAATCAACAAGGGATGGTTCTAAACTACGTAATTGTACAGGTGATATAGTGTTGAAATCAATGACAGTCAAATCAGGTGCATCTTCTCTGTAAAATAGAAACCAGTCATAGAAACAGTAATATGGCATCATACAGCTTATATTAATGGTCTGTTTAGTGATGTTTTCATAACAAATATACAGTTTGAACCATTGTGCTCAAAAGGATATGTTAGTGTTTTGGCCCAGATGAGATTGTCAAGAGTTCTCTCCCCTTCTATTACCTTCTATTATTCTATAGTATATGTACATTTGTATATATAGCACTAGGGGTAGGGGATAGTACTATATATGCATATACTATAGCAGGGATAAAGGGAGTGAACTCTAGAAGGGATAAAGGGAAAGAACTTATGACAATCTGCAATGGTTTGGCCTAAAAATTGTGAGTTTCCAGTCACATGCAGAGAAACAGTGAGTCAGCCTATTTTTTCCAATTTATTTTTATATGTTTGAATAGAGATTTGTATATCTGACTCTCAGACCTTTTGACACTTAATAGTTTGGGTCAGGGTTTTAAATATTTTGTAATCATTACATGATGCAGTCATTCTATGTTATTCTGTTGTTTATCTTACCAAATATACAAGGGTAACATCACATACAGGAACACAAGATGAATATATTGTTAGACCTGTATCTTACTGATCATCTGCTCATTAACTTCCTACCGTAACTTCAATGTTTTCTTAGCTACACAAATCTCACATTGTCTCCAAATCTTAAAACACTTCATTTTTCAGCATCATTTTCTATATATTTTTTTTATATGTATTCAATTACATTTTTAATCAAGTTATAAAAATGTCTTAGACAATGTACTTTTTCACACCAATTTACATCACCTGAAAACATCTGAATTTAAAGATGATTATAATACTCTCTTATATTAATATTTTTTGTGAAAGAAGTTGAGACACTAAAAAAACATATACCGGGTACTTGTAGCAACAAAAAGTAGACTAAGCAGCAAAAAGAAGGAAAAGACACAAAAGGTACAAAAAGAAGCTAAAAGTACAAAAAAGAAGCAAAAAGTAGCATGGTGCTAATAATTGAAAAATCAGAAGTTCTTCGCAAAATGAAATTTTTGGTAATTTTGAATCAGAAATACAATCACCAGGGGAGAATATATATAGAGAGAGTATAGTGCTATAACTACAGACAGAAGTAATACACAATCCTATGCACCACAATACAGCAGTGTATCATTCCATTCTCATTGTTTAAAACTATTTTTTACATAAACTTTTTTATTATAATTAAGTCGTAGTTAGAATGTATTACAATTCTGTAATGTTTGCTCTTTTGAAAAATTGCTACGGAGACAAGAATGTGCTCAAACTTAACATCTAAAGGGTCAAACCATTTATTTCATTCAACTCAACAACTCTGCCCACCAACCTGTTTAAGGGGTCAATTATAGATGACAAATAACTTCCCAACTCCTACAGGTGGACCCGATACAAAGTTTGACTTTTTCACATTGGCAAAATTAAGTAAACATCAAGATGCTGAGAATAAGTATAGACAATATTGCCTGTAAAGTTTCAGATCTTTATTCATAATTTTCAGATTCAGTCACAAGTACTTAATTGGCCAACAAATAATAAGGTCGCTGAATGCAATTGAAAAACTCTAGCCGACGATTATTCGACTGTTGTTGATCGTCAGCCCAATACTACAAATAAGTGCAGGCTACAAAGCAGGTACCATAGACACTGTCATCTAGCATGGGTACAGTATGTACGACATATTCACTGTATACAGAGTAATGACCAGATATTGTTTGGAGGATGACTACACAGCAGGTTCTACAGTACCTGGACTCTAGCATGGCTACATTATATGAATACTATATATATATAGCATAAATCTTGCAGTGTGTGTTTATATACTTACCATAATATACTATTCCCTACAGGAAAAAAGTCAATACATTGTACATCGGCCGTACAGATTTGTACATGATTGTAAATACAGTCAAACACAATACATGTATAGTCAAAATTGTCATGAAATATAAGGCATTATGAGTTAAGATTAGATGTGAGAGATACATAAATGAGAAGTCAAATGTGGGTAATGAACATGCCAGGACTGAAAACTATACTGACAGAGGTATGTAGAGTCATTCAGACAAAGGTATCACATGCAGATTGAGAGACAGTCAATATCTGTCAGGTGTAAGCAGGCCATGTACATGGCGATAAATGAAACTACCAGTACACATATTGTTCATGACATCATAATAAACAGAAAATAAGGCTGCTTGGTTAGCTCAGTCCATAGAATGCTCGACTGTTAATCTAGGTCGCAGGTTCGACCCCAAGCGAGGCAAATCTTCTTTGACATTTTGACTGAAGATAAGGCCAAGTCATTTGTCCTCCACGCCTTAACTCTGATTTATGTGGAGAAGTTGTCCATTGCTTGATTTAGAGTGGATTAATATTATATACATACTATATTCAAACTTGTCAATTCCATATTCAATTTTTGATTCTATATTTAGACTTGCAGATTCTATATTTAGACTTGCAGATTCTATATTTAGATATGTTTTCACTTACTCTTCCTCCTCCTCCGCCTCTTCAACCTCTTCGACGACTTCCTGGCCGCCGGCTTTCCTAGTAATCTTTCTTTTCTTCACCTTATTTTGAGCAAATTGCGAATGGCTCCATACATCGTCTCTGTAAAACATTATTACCAATTACAATTCTCTACCAAAACCTCGTCACCTCATGCATCGTTATTACAAGCACTCACTATTTTTTAAGGAGTCTTAAAAGCCCTAGTGATTGTTTATTGTTTTACATGTCTATGGCGAGCACTACAAGCATTTTCTGTGTCCCGATGACTCCTTGTGATAAAGAGGTCTTACTGCACATTGTGACTTGTTTAATTAAAATAAAGGTTTATCAATTAAGGTTAGTAAGTGATAGTTTTATGTTTTTCTTGTCCTTGTTTTGTATGTTTCATTTATCTGTATTTAATTCTTTGGGTTGTACAAAATGTGCAGTCTCTTGGAAAAATTGTTTTTACGTAGAACAGACAAATATGGCACAGTTATGGGAAAGTTTTGCGAAATAATATAGTTACGTCCTGCATTGGAAATTGGAAAATAATGAATGAAGAAGTCAATAAATATTCATCATGACACAAAAAGACGACTTCAATGGCTAAACATGAGCAACATATAAATAATGGTTATGTGTCTACCTGTGAGTATTTCTGTTCTCCTTTATAGTGAAGTAACTTTTTGTGATCATGTTGTATGCCCGATCAGACGGGTCCCGTTCATGGTCCTTTCCAGTTGCAGCCATCTACAGGAGTAATTGAATAATTGCATAAATTAGACATCACATGATCTCAAATGTTTTAACAAAAATTGTACAACGTTTATGATGCTCTCAACGATGGAATTATGTGATCGACAACACTGACCAGGATGCAACCTTCCACTTTTGAGTGCTAATTTCCGGCATTTTGGGGAGCAATCTCCTGGTTTGTTGACATGTATGATACATAGGTGTTATTTATGTGTCTACAACATCATTTATGCTATAAAATCTTAATCAAACAGTAATGGAAACTTTGCCACAAGGCAGTGTAGGTCGATCAAATATTTTCAAAGAATGAAAATAACAAAACATGTTCAACCATAGTCTGACATATTCATAACAGTTCTAACATGTTTGTATTAATCCACAAGAAACAAGTCATCTATAATTATTCAAATGTATGGAACATCAATGGGAATTCATGAGCAGATTCTTCATTACCTCACAAAATCTACCAATTTTTACCTTTTCATTTACTTGCAAAGTCTGTAACTCTCCTTAAAACAAAATAAAACTAATTTTGACAACAGCTGGTACTTTTATATCAACTTGGAACAACAAATTCACAAGAATATTGAATACGATTTTTCAACATTTATAAAAAAAAACATCACCAGCCCCCTAGGGATCCGTGCCTAACTTCAAATCAGACTGAGATTCGTAAACCTTGTAGAACAATACCAGCAGTTACACCCATTTCTCTAATACTAGAACCAATAAAAGCAACCATAAATGCTCTCACCTCAGCTTCAGATATCAACATACGTTCTGTCATGTTACCAAACATCCCGTATAAGTGATGCATCTCCTTGACAACCTCATCTGCCATTTCTCCAGTTACCTAATATAATAATTGATTGGTTTAAGTGCATAAATCACTAACAAAGCATACAAATATCTGCTTTCTTAATTCATAAACGTTTCCAAGAAAGCTCATTAATTAAATCTAAAAAATACTACATTACAATACTAACGTTCTCTCAAAAGCAGTCAACCTGAAATCTTTCTTAACAAAACAGAATCCACCTTGTTCACCTATGCTGTAGAATTAAATCGTGAACCACTCTCAATCTTGCCAAAGTGCTTTATCTATAAACCCTTGGTTTTATTCATGCAAAAAATCAAATGAAATAAAATGTACTTTCATAATAAGACTTACCATACAAGTTATATTTTTTTCTTGACAGTATATGTATGGAAACATGAATAAATATGACCATTTTTGGTTCTAAGGAAATGTGGTCTCATTTGTGAGGTGGTTTGGTTATTGAGTTTAAATATGGAAGAATAATTGCAGACTGGTCCATCAAAGTATGGTCTCATGAATGAGGTGGTCTTAAATTCGGGATAGTTTTAATCTTAAGATTGTGTTAATTTCTAGGTGATCTTTAACGAAATTTATACTATAATACATACATCCAGTATAATATCTTCATTAATGAGATTCATAGCTCTCTTCTCAGCGATCGATTCCGACTGTCTCTGCATCCAGATTTTCTCATCCTCTAACATTGCTCTGTAACCATGGAAACAAGAATGACTCAAAAATTACACAAAACATCCCAAACAAACATTTGGCAGAGCTGAACCTTGCTTCATGTACAATAAGTAAGTTTATTTATTCAACATAGATTGCGACACAAATTTAAAGCTTGTATTTATCACTTTACGATATAGAAAACTGATCATACAACTAAAGCTACAATTTGCAATCTTCAACAAGTAACAGATCTCAATAAATTTGGATAAAAAAACATAAAAAGAAATATAAATTGAGGTTCATGAGAGTAAGTTGTTAAAAGTTTCTTTTTCAGTGTTAGCTATGGAAACCCTAAATGCAGATGAGCGCAACTATTTGAACAAATTTGAGAGATTCTTTTGCCCTATTCTGCTACGGACCAAGTTTGTTGCACACCGATTCAGCAATTCATAAGCAGTCACTAACAGATAATGGTGGATGCCCAACAACAGACACAAAATAACCACCTGTACTTATAGACGACCTAAATCCTTGTCTCAGGTAAGTTAGTCTATAGCTAGATTAATACAATACATACTTACTTGTATGTTCCCCTTTCAACCACATCGTCATGAAGAAAATATAGATTTAAGAAATTTTCAACCACTTCATCAACGATATCTCGACACTGAAAATGTATAATAATAACAAACGGCTAAAATAACATCTAAACAATAAAATGGTCTTATTGCATATGTTACTAGATAAACGTATACGGACAAGGTGAGGCCCGTATCTATGATCATGTGACCTGGTGTGCCGAATATGGATATTTGGCATGATTCCGGTGTGACCTCATTGTTTAGCGTGTCGACGTTCGGAAGTGAAAACTTAAACAGATGACCGACGTTGGAATGGTTGATCTGTCTGATGGGATTTCGACGTTGATGTTTGTAATTCAAGTTTGCCGATTCTGTGTGATCGACTTTTAAGAATTAGAAACATTTTTTACTAACTATATTAGAGTTATAGATTTATACGTTTTCTTGATAAAATGCAAACAATTTTTTTACCTTGCTGGTCACAGTTGGTTTAACGCAGTAAATTATTATAACTAGATCTGTCCATAAAATACGGATGCTCCCACTTTTGGCTTTTCAGTAGAATGCAAAAAGGGCCATAACTCCTCCAAACATCGGTGGATTGTGATCATAATTGAGCTCGACCCATATATGATTATCATACACTTATATACCCAATTTAAGTTGAACCCATCCATCCTTTCAAGAGTTATTGATCAGAAAGCAATTTTTTTGCAAGGACGGAAGTTGAGATAGGGCACTTCATGCCCCTTCGCAATTCTTCGAATTCCAGGGGCATAAAAAGATAATTCTAATAAAATTGTTTAGCACTATCCCTATATTTATGTTACTTACAGCAAAATAGTCTTGTATCTGCGATGGTTCGTAACTCGACAATCCAAGTTCTCCGTTATACGGCTTCTGGTAATAGTGGTAATGTGACTGTAAATCTTCTCTGAAAAAGTTGAAATGTTGATAACATTTTTATTTTTTTATTTTATTTTTTTATTTTTTTATTTTATTTTATTTTAAAGTTTTTTTCACTTTTACATGTTTTGCATTTGATGCAGACACTTACTAGCCAGTGTTATATTGCGATATTATATTATAACAGTGTTCAGTGCTATTGAAAAAAGGTCAAATTTGGTATGAAATATTGTGATCCCCTTTCTGAGATATTTCAACTACTAGATTTTCAAATTGTTTACCAAGCACTTGATACAGTATGATTGTGATACTCAGAGATGGAGATTTACATGTGTTTAAACTCTGGCGGTTTGCTTCCATGTTTCGTACTGTACCAGCTGCACTGAACGCAACTCTTACCATGATATGACAAGATTCCATTGTACTTTTATTGTGATAAAAGAACTGCAAGAAAGATACAGAACACATCACACAACATCAACCCAAACATTGCATCTCTAGCCGCATCATATGTGTCTTATGCTCAAACTGATGTACAGCTCTACTGTATGAAAGCACAAGAGATTGTCACAAGTTATCTCCCTTTAACCCTTCTGGAAAAGATAAAGGGAGATCACTCAAGGATGAATAAAATGAGATAACACGTGACAACCTCCTGTGCATGAAAGTAAAGGTGAATTCATATTTGACGTATATACCTCATTTTCCAGATTTTATCCATTGTGTTAGGTAGTGTTTCCACGGTGGTCTTGATGTAGGACTCCACTCCTTGTACCGGCTTCCTTCCTGTTTGCTTTCCCGCAGTTGATGTCACCTCTACAAGTAAACAGATATATATTTTATTCACATGAAATGAACATGGAGTACGACAGAAGGTGTAGCACAGGAGATTGTCACAAGTTCTCTCCCTTTATTTCTTCAAGATTTCTCTCCCTTTATCCCTTCTATAGTAATATTGTATGCATAATTATACAGTACAACGAATCTAACGCTTTTCAACCTGACCTCACTGATTTTGGCCGCAGAAAGAGGACAGGTGTGAATTGCGTTAATGTCCTTGTACTAAATATACATTATACTAGAAGGGATAAAGGGAAATAACTCATGACAATCTCCTGTGAGTTATAGTGAACTTTTACTGACACAGTTTCTATCTGAATCTCAAGTGAAATGACAATGTTGGAATAAAAGCTTTAAAAAGTTGCAAAATTTATGGTACATGCCTGATTATGGGAATTTTGCCTTATAAATACATGTGAATAGTATTCAATAAAATAGAAAAAAGTTAGGTATTGAAACATTGTACATGTACAAATATTCAATTTCTTCAATTCTTACAGCATTCAAAGACTATTTTTATGAAAGAACATCAAACATGTAAATTAGGAAACACAAAATTCATTAATATTGTGTACATAGTAGGTTGGATAACGTGGTCTTGAATCCATGTCTAGGGAACTGTAAGTATAATGAACTCTAGGTACACAAATAAACTCAAGCCAATGACTTTCTTTTCAGGCTTGTAAATAATATGTTGTTTCAAGTTATAATAAAACCTCAATACATGTAGTAATGCCACCCATAGGACCCTTGAGAACTGATCATTTTATTGAGGTGGTCTTAAAATGGAGGTTGAATAAAGAGCAAAACAATGAAAATGGACTTGAAAATTGTGTTAAAAATGAGGTTGTCTCATTATTGAAGTGGTCTTTAAGTGACGTTTTACTGTATATAAAACATAATATCTCTTAATATCACAATGTAGGTCAGCAAATTTATACTTCAATTGCTTACAGTAAAATATTAAATAATAATATTTGGATAAATCGATACATTCACTTTCATCTCTTTCAGAACAGTTTCCTTTAACTCTTTTCACAATGATTCAATTCATAACAACCTCACCTAAAATTACAAACTATTTACCTGCCTATAAGCGACGGAAATTAATGTACTTGATTATTGATTTCCATTCAAGTATTCAATTGCAGACATTTTACTTTCATTGAATGAATTTCTATTGAAATCAAATCTATTTAGAATTTCAAATAAGATGCTTTCAAATGCAGTCAATGGATCGACGCTTCTGTCGCCATCAAATAAATACATTATGAATAAAGTTTATATGAATATTCATAAAATATGTAAATTCATAGGTCATAGTTCAAGGCCATTCTGTTTAACGCATTCTTGCACACAATATATCTACTATAGAAAATGGATATACTGTTTTTGTTTACATTTCAATTGTGGCCTGAACGAAGTTACTACCTTATCTGAACACTTTCGTTGTCAAATAAATTAAGCGCAAAAAAGGAATTTCATGTTATAGATAAACTTGCTTTCAAATTGCTACCTTGTCTACACAGAAAAACACACAGTGCAAATTTCGGAATGAAAATAATAATAATTTGGCAAGCAATAAATGATTATTTATACCAATACAAATGTATATATTTGTTACTACATGTACCGTAAAAGAAATTACTTCAAATAAAATTTATAATGTTCCGTCAGTAAGTGTTTTCTTGCTAACATTGAAAAGTCATCAGTGATCATCATAAATATGTGGGACAAACACAGAAACACATAATGTTTTCTTCTTTTAATACTTTGACAATAAATATAACAATCATGTACATGTATATAAAACATGTAATAAAACTAGTAAGAGAATAGATAGCGCCATGATGTTGACTATACGAGATAAAAATAATTCAGTTATTTTTCTAGTTATAACACAAATATTTGATACAATGGAAGTAACAACAGAAGATATCAGTGATACCGTATGTACAGTGGACACTTGTCGGCTTGAACTCAAGGGGGCTGACAAAATTGGTTAGAGTAAAGCGTAGTTCTAGTTAACCCAAGTTGTGTTCAATATATGAGTTCGAGGCTTGGCAGCTCAAACCAAAAGTAGTAGAACAATGTAGATGATATAGAGAAGGTTACTGGGACTTCAGTTCAAGTCATCCAGGATGATCGACGCAACCAAGTACCAGCCAACGAGAGTCCATTGTATCTGGATTATTGAAATCTAGTCACATATATATGGTATGTATCAGCCTATGGTTTACTGATGCTAAAAACAACCAGATAAATTTCGAGTCATTTTTTAAGACCATTTTACAATAATGAGCAAGAATAATGAAATGATCTCCATGACAACGTAACACATGTTACTTACTGATGTCACGATAAAGCCAGTTGAGACAAAATGTATATTTAATTTTTGTACTTTTTTAGAATGGCATTTAATATACATGTGTAAATCATCCATCATGTTAACAACTGAATCAACAAATACACCATCATACATTTTCAACAAAAATTGCATACAGCATTAATTGCACAAATAAATACTACACGAAAATCCCTAGTCATAAATATGAGAAAATCCATAGTAATTGCCTTCATTCAGAATGTACTATACAATACTACATTGTCACTTTTCATAAATGTTTTGCAAAACCACAAATACAAGTGCCTGATGTGGGTAGTATATGACCTACCCACCAACTTATCGCTAGCATAGGACATACCTGTATCGGACTCATGTGGGTAGTATATGACCTACCCACCAACTTATAGCTAGCATAGGAAATACCTGTATTGGACTCATGTGGGTAGTATATGACCTACCCACCAACTTATAGCTAGCATAGGAAATACCTGTATCGGACTCATTTGGGTAGTATATGACCTACCCACCAACTTATAGCTAGCAAAGGAAATACCTGTATCGGACTCATGTGGGTAGTATATGACCTACCCACCAACTTATAGCTAGCATAGGAAATACATGTATCGGACTTGTGTTGCAATTTCACGAAACATTTAAGAAAAGCTATAATGCAATTTTTTAGAGAACTTCCGTATGAAGACATTAACATGCCCTTTTCTCAAATTACTAAATAGCATATTTTTATAGAAAATATGTATCTTTAATATTACAAGAAAGTATTGATCTGATAAACTCAAACAACAAAGGTCCCAGTCTGATTGTTAAAAAAATTCCCATGTGAAAGTAACGACCACTTTTGACAAAAATACCAATTTCTTCAAAGGGGATGTATACTGTACAAACAGGTTAGCCCAACATAAATAATGATTATTGATTTTACTCATGTGACTAAGGTAGGTCTATATATCAATATAAAAACAATTGGAACATCAGCAATAACATCAAGTCATGTTCTAGCATTTTTATTGTGGCTAAAATGGTCATCATAAGCCGGTGTAGCTCGAAATCTGACCTTAGGTTTCTTCCTATGGTGTTCATGGCTTTCCTGAGATACATGTATATTCCTGTAATACTGACTATAGAACTGACTGTTATCTGGATGTTTCGCATTTGAATTTGCACGATTTCTTGGATCATTTAAATTCACATCGAGTTTTGTAATCTCCCCACCACCTCCCTGGTTAACTCGATCACCCATCAATCTATACCCATCATGAATTGCACCGAATTTTAATGATTCTTGAAACTTATCTGCTGAAACAGTTCCGCTAAATCTATCCTCCATTTTACGATATTTATCCTGTCTATAGTTTCCTACATTTTCGCTCAAACTTCTCTTTGAGTTCCCAACATCAAAGGTGTGTTGCGCCAGGTATTTCACTCTGTTCTGTTTCTGTTGTCGTAACTTTTTAGACGTTAAGCTTTGGAACGCCAAAACTGCCTCATCAACATCATCTTCTTCTTCACGAATCTGTTGTTGATACCTGGTCCAAGTGTCGGAGTCCTCAATTGGTACAGGAAGATACTTTACTTTTAGTTTCCAGTTTTTTCCAACAGGTTCAGGCTTTGGAATTGGTAAAACAAAAGAATCACGTATTCGCTCGGCCTTATCCTCGGGAAATCTATAGGGTTCATACGGCATGTACAGCTTATCATTGTGAAAGAAATATGGAGGCTTACCAGTCGGTGAAGAAGTGTTCAATAAAGCTTGACGTTGTTCTTCAACACGCCGTCTTGCATCTTGTAATCTTTGCCTTTCTTTGTCCAAGTATCTGAATTAGAACAGACATCAATCAAGTATACACACACTACACAGAAACAATATGATTGTACTTTTCTACATTTATAAGTCAGTAGTAAATTAGTATTCAAGCATTTTATTTACAAATAAATGAATATTTACTAAGTTTTTCGCAAGGGCAATTATTAATATATAGAACAACAGGTGACTCGCACATGGCTTGGTTTTCAGCATACAAGAACGTAACATACACATAAAAAATCTGTTATTGTCTATTGTAACTGTCTTTATTTGGAAATATGGAAACTTAGCATATATAAAAAATTAAAAAACTGTTACAGTAAGCCGCTATGATATCTAAAGGTATATCCTGTGAAAAGTACATTGTACAATCATTCAGTCATTGAAATACACAAACATTCTAAACAAAGTAGCAAAATCAGCAACAAAACATATGTACAGGTATTTGAGAACTTTAATGTCTGAAGTGGGGGAAAAAACAAACATTTTACATTTGGACTACCTTGTTTTTTTTTCGGAGATCACATTGTAGGGAAAAATAGGCCTGAAAGTGTTTGCAATGTTGTGACGAGGTCGAGTTATAAAGTTGGTATGATACTTCAAGCATATGTACAAGGAATATAAACATGATTTTCAATTATATATTTATATATGTAGGCCTTACTTACTGTACAAGAACACATGGTTGTGACCTCAAATGCATACTATGATTCAATAGGAAACATATTACTTTCATACAAACAAGTCAACACAAAGAATGTCCATGTACAACCAATCACATTCATGAATACAAGTTACAGTGGTGACATATGGGTAAATCAACAGGGCTTGACAACTAGATATAGACCAATCAAATAAACATGTAACACATAATACATGTACATGTATATATGAAATATTCAGTGAAATGAAAACAATTCTGAAAAAAAGAATCCTAAAAGAGAGTATATCTATTTAATGAGCACACCATTCCATGCAGTGGAATAAGGAGGTGCTGTGGTCAAGAGGTAGAGCGACAGACTCCTGATCTAAAGGTCGTGAGTTTGAGCCCCGCAATGAGCACACCATTCCATGCAGTGGAATAAGGAGGTGCAGTGGTCAAGTGGTAGAGCGCCGGGCTCCTGATCTAAAGGTCGTGAGTTTGAGCCCCGCAATGAGCAGGGTTTGATCACAATCCCTAAATTTGATGTGAGTACGGGTTAGTAACCCAGGAAGCAGACATCATGAGTGATGAGTATAAGTTTTAAGAACTTGTTTACAATTCGATATGAAATAAAACAGTTTAAACACTATTCCGCTTAGTCGGACCTCGTTTCTCTGGATTCGACATTTTATTTCGAATAATACATGGTTTCAAACTGCCCAAGATACATCAAGACCTGCTATCATTTCGAATGAACCTGATGATTTTGTCTGAATTCATGTTTCCCTCAGTACACTTCTTCCATTTTTTAGTATTTAATCTATAGTGGTAAAACAACATAGGAGGAAAAAGAATATTTAACATCTTAACGTCCAAGTCTGAGTTTCAGTCTTACAATGTTTCTGAATAAGTCTCCTAAACTCTTCAGAACTTCATATTTACAAATATAACAAGATTTTAAATGGACATACTTAGCTTTCATGGCCGCCTCTTGCTGTTTTTGTGAGAATTCTTTTGTTCGTTGTTGAATCACCGAATCAATCATTTTTTTATCCATGGCAGGACTTTTGTTTCTGTCTGAAATAGGAGATACGGAAAGTATAATTCAAATATATTCAATTATCCAATAACTCTGTGTCGCCATCTTCTTGCACTTAAGCGAACTGAATAAAGATTGCCGCCACCGTCTACATTGCTTATACAGCAACTATGCCTATAATATGGTTTATCCTGTCACTTGCTGTAATATCGACCCGATAACAGGGTGCATGAAATGTTTTGCTTTATCAGGTCACTTGGTCACATGACTTTTATCTCACGTCACATGACCACGTGTCTAGCCAGACTATTTTTAGTAAAGTATCGCCATGTTATCCTTTTCCGGACTTGCTAAAACAATGGATATTTCAATTGAATACTATCACACTTTTCAATTTTTTGTATAATGCATACAATGAAATGTTCATTTCCCCCAAAATGTTCAATTTAATTCAAGCGGCGCTTGACCTCATCTGTTATTAGACAAACCCGGTCTGCTTTTTGACCCGAATGTACATGCTAATTGGAACACGTACACACAGTAAACAACGTAGTCAAACAAATTGTCTGCTGTTTACACTATTGGAACAACATCATGTCGGAAATTTGGGTCCATCTGTGTTTGAACTCATCAGGGATGACTGTGCAGTCGAGTTTCTCACGAAAATAACGTATTGATCAGTAGCAATAGCGGTACGTACTCCACCCATCTTCTCAATATTAGAATCCCAACCCGGTTTCATCGATTTATGCCAAAAATTCCTTTGCAATTGTAAATGACACTGATAGACTGAATCCACAGATTAATTCCTTGTTTTCTAGTGCAGTTTTAAAAGAAACATACCATTGAGATTTTTTGATTCCCTTCCATACAATCGCTCCATTTCACTGTGCAACAGTCGAGGTGTGCTGTTTCTGCTGTTTCTCTCCTGAAAACAAAACATGCCATGACATTTTCAACAACATATCAGTGATTACACCAGATGTGTCTAAAGAATAGGGATAAACCAGCAGTGGGCTTTCAAACATTATTGAATAGGAACCCAATTTTCAAAAAATGGAAAAGGGCCATAACTCCTCCAAAAAGTGATGGATTGTAACAGAAATCGAAGTATACCTGTATTTTAATATCTATGCTTATGTACCCAATATAAATTGAACCTATCCATCTTTTTAAGAGTTATTGATCGGAAAACAATAGTATTAACGTTTCATAAAAAGAGACCCATCATTCAGAACTTGTTCTATTCTGGATTTAATTGTAATCTGCTAACATGTACTTGTCAGGGCTTATTGTAATCCGAGCCTTCTCTGTCCCTAAACCAGCCCCTTTTACGATTTTTGATATTTCATGTTGCTGGTTAAGGTCAGAGGAACTCCTATAGTAAAAACCCGGGGATTTCCTCTCCCGTGCGGGAGAGGAACTTTAAATCAATATATCTATGTAAACATTCATTGGATTAACATTTCAAGCATATACATATATTATCAATATATTAATTAACCTATCTGAACCGTAACATTTGTTTTGAAAACCTTGAATACGTTGTAACGGTCAATCCTTTTCAGAGTAAGCTAAAAAAATAATTTTCTTCATGTAAATATGTATTTGGGTCAAAGCACCTGGCTGTCACGTGATCGAAAACGAGAGGAATTTTAATGCCTTCACCGCTTGTATGACGTCACTTTTCCTCGCGAGAGTACCGCGTTATTATGCGAATGAACAATATGGCCGATTTCGTAACGATTTCGGTACTGCATAACATAAATGTTTTTTTATGAAACTACAGTAGATATTTAAAAGGGGCAGTTTTATCATTGCAGATTGGTAAATTAAATATCAATTTACCGATTTGTTCGGCTAACTTTCCGTTAAAATGAGACCAAACGCCACATACACCGTTGAAAGTGCACGACTGTACACGACTGTGTGGTTTTTAGTAATCCCCGGGTTTTTACTATAGGAGTTCCTCTGACCCTAAGCCGCAACAAAAAAAAAAAAAAGGCTATAGGGTCAGAGAAGTCTCGGATTAGGCTTATTGATCTCCTGATTCTACCCTTTATATACCAAGTGCATAGCAAGGGAGCTACCAGCACCATTTTCCATGTCTTTGGTATGACTCGGCCAGGGATCCAACCCACTACCTAAAGCCCTAAAAGCAGACAATCTACCAGTTGAGCTATTGAGGCGGACAGTGGTAAGAAGGTCCTGAACATGTAGAAGTAAAATAAAGTGGACAACGTTAGCAAAAAACTGAACCAACATAGACACAGACCCCAACAATCTAATAATAAAAATGTCCGTAGAAAATTGAATAGAACTCCTGCAATTTTATAATTACTACTACAAATGAACCAATATCAAAGTTTGAAAGGTACACATACAAATATAAAGTATATGCTACTGTTTTCACATTACTTCTGGTTTTGCAGTATTTTGTTATTTTAACAACAAAACATACATTGAAACAATATGGCATAATAAGAAAACTACGGAAAAGAAATGACATTGTGAGCATTAATAAACTGTAAAATATTTAAAAGAAAAAACTGAACACAAAAGAATATCAAAGTAAGTTTTTCTTCCGCTACGTTATATCGTTAGTACCGCGGAAATACAAGCAAAACAGTAGACAATTATAACCCAACCCAGAAAATCTTCCATACCAGAACTTTATCATCAATGTCTTTCTTTTCATTTTCAATAGTTTGAAGTCTATTCAGTTTATGCATCAAATCTGACTGTTCCCTCATATCTGATTCCATCGACATTATCTGCTTCTGCAGTTCTTCCAACTTCCTCTGTCCAATGACGGACCGATCCTGGGAACTAGGTCTATACCAATCAGACGTCATTATCAATCTATCAAGTGCTGGACAAACAAATAGTCTTCACGTAATCATAGTCTGAAATCAAATGTAGATACAATTGAATATGTAATAGAAATTATATTATGGGTAAGTAAAACAAGAGAGCCATGATGGCCCTATATCGCTAACCTGAGTACACTGCCATTTTAGCTGAATTAGACAAATGTGCTAATAAATTGGTCTAGGGTCAGTCAAAATTCACTAAACAGTTTAGGAAAAGATGTTTACATTTTCTATTAAATGCATAAAAGGAACATAACCCTGACCCTTCTTGTTTTAGACAGAACTTTATAGTTTTTACGCAATCTTGTAAGAGGACCACTAGACAATGCTACAAACCAAATATCTAAGAAAATTCTAGAAGTTTTCACTTTTAAAATTTTTAATTTATTTTTAGCCTGTGACCTACTTATGCAGCAGATTGGAAACATTTATATAACTTTCAAACAGGACCACCTAAGGATCAGTCCAGTGAAGTAAGGTCAAAATCCATTTAGTGGTTTAGGAGGTGATGTCGTTCATAGATTCCACTATATACACAATGTCACTGGTCACATAGGGTAAACAGCCCCATGGGTATCACAAGACAATAGTACATACCAACTATCAAAGCTCACTTTAACTACTTATGCAGCAGATCAGAACCACTAATGCAGCTTTGAAAGAGGCCCAGCAAAGGATCATTCCTGTGAAGTTTGGACAAAACCTATTCAGAGGTTTAGGTGAGCTTAAACAAGACACTGTGTGCCTCTTCTAGCAACACTGTGGGCACATGTTTGGAACTTGAGACCATCTGTAAGCCAGCTGGATAGCTTCCTCACATACAATGTCTACATCCTATGTGGGATTTGAACCCACAGTGATGAGGGGCAGTGGTTTAAAGTCAGCAACCATAACCACTCAGACATAGAGGCCCCCTTATTCAATGTTTTACAAAAGAAACAAAACATGAACTTACTTTAGATTTAAAGTTGTCAGACAAATTAAGACTCTACCACCTGAGAAAAGTAAATTGGGGAAACAATATTTATTTACAAAGCTTATTACACCTTGGATCAATATTCTAACTCAAATAATTCAAACAGAACACTTCAATGTATCCAGTCAGTCAGACAGAAAATTACACAGAAGTACTTCAGTACCACATGGATATAGATCCATTGTTAAGTATGTAACTATAAAGTCAAGACTCATTCAAGTTCAATGAGAAGTGTTTGATTTTGGTCCAAAATTCGTATAAATATGTATTCATCTCAATTGCATTGATGCCAAATTGAAGGCAACACATTTTGTGAATATGTTATACACCTAGTTGTCCATATATGACAGCTTGGATTTATTTAAACATACAGCAACTTACATTTCTTTCCCAATATACCTCAAACATAAGAATCAGTCTGTTTTACATCCAAAACATTTTGAATTAGGCCATAATTAAAAAAGTCTTTGTTTGCCCTTTACCGACCCTAGATTTTAGAGGTGGGTAGGTAGGTAGGAAAAATATTTTATTTTATTGTGGAAATTTTAATATTTTTTAGTCGAATTGTATCGTTCGTGCGTGGTAATTTCGGCACATGGTACATTTGGTGGGCAGGTACAGTAAAATAATTGTAAATATTAAAAAAGATACGATTAAATGACATGTGGTTGTCAAAAATATGGTTAACATAAGCTCGGATCAATTCAGAAAAAATTAATGTTGGTAAAATGAAAGCAAAATTGACACTTTTATGTGTACTTATTTTTAATACTTTATATAGCACTAGCGGATTCAGGGGGGGGGGTCTCAACTGCGCTCGCCCCCTCTAAAATGATACTTTATCATTTAATATGATGTTTATAAACAGTTATTGCCGTTTTATAAGGCTTCGGCAAAACCCCAAAAAGTTACGCCCCCCCCCCCCCCCCCCTAAGAACAAATCCTGGATCCGCCCCTGTATAGCCCGTCTGTTTTAGTGAGTATGAGCACGAGGCTTCAATAATTGTTAAAATATTATAAGGGCAACTATGACCATTTTTGTGTCATACTTTTTTCTAACTTTGGTTTCCAAAGTTTTTCTAGCAAGAGGAAGTTATCATAAGGCAAACATAATGAAATAAAAATAGGCATTGTTTTGTAACTAAGAAGAACAAACTGCACACATCGTAGTGTGACATAATGGTGTATAGTCGGGTTTATAACAAAAAAAAAAAAAAACCCGAATTTTGCAATAATTTTTTTTGAGTCGGCGGCTAAATCTCGGGTCGGTCGGTAAAGGGCAAACAAACCTAATTTTAATTTAGGCCTTATAAATGATTTTATCTGACAAGTACCGTTCTGTCACTGGTTAGTGAATTACCAGAATGCATTATTACAAATAGTTTTGAATACAAAAAAGTCTTCAAGATAGAATGCCATAATAATTACTTTATCACTCTGACTAAATATTTCCACTTCATAAATAATTTAGATCTTGCATGAAAAAAGTCTAACTTTAATGCCACATTTTTTTAAATAAAACTTTCCAAACCGAATCAGTTAATGTCTATTTCCATTCTATATTCAAACATATTTCAGTCACAGAATATTAAGTTTTTATTCCTTTGCGTTTTCCAATCATGTCAATGACTTTGATTATTGATTTCAAAAATCAATAAATTTGAATGACTATTCATTTGAAAAATTACATAGAAATCTATCTTAATGCATTAAGTAAATAAACTATTGGCCTTTAAATAAACAGTAAACAGTAATACAAACCTTTACCTAGGAATTCAATCTCAAGAGAATCAAGTACGGAATTATCCCTCACCCTTAAAATTTACAAAATTAATTGTTCAATATGTTTTTGGATTGCAGTTTAATTGAAATGGTGGTGACATGTGGTCTTTACTGGCACACACAATACTAAGGTTTTTGTTATAAAGGGACTAGGAGAAAACTTTGATTTTATATGATAAACATTTACGCCCCTTTTTACTGCTACTGCTACACAGACAAATGGTTCAGAGAAACTTTTGAAATAAAATAAATGATTCAATTTATATTGGTTGCAGAAAAAAGTAAATGAACAAGTATTTGCATTTTTTTTAGTCTTTGCATGAATATAAAGATTTGCTGGATATGAGTGGGAAATTTCAAACTAAGTGCATTCCTGCAAGCTGTGTTTGACAAATATTTTATTTATTAAACATATCAGTGTTTTTAGCCTAGAATAGAATATACAACCATACCATTATAGATTTCACTGCATCTCTATTGATAAATTGTTTGCTTGAAGCACGCACGGTTGATGGTATCATGGACGTAATGTTAGAAGGAACTGTCCGGCAGACCAGCAGTAATCATAATCAGTAATTGTAATCGCTTACAGAATTTTTACAGATGTAACCAACTTAATAAAGAATATTTGTATAACATGTATGTAATTATTACATGTATGACTTTGTATGTAATTGTAATTCAATCAATAACATTGTGAAAACATTACATTTTGATTACTTTATGATTACATTTAGTTTTAAATGCTTTAAAGAAAGTGATAAACTTACACACTATAAATAATAATATTGATCCTGAATATTAGAATAGAAAAATTATTGATTTAAAATATAGTCTAATCTTTCAGCAAGAAAGCGCTACCATTCTGGTGTGCACAATGAAATCTACAAGTACCTAACTCTTCCATGCACCAAACAAGCTGAAAATCCAATTGTGTTCCAGCAGAAAAGTGCTGTGACATTACCAATTTATGTTCAAGCCGCCTCTGCACCAGTTGAAAGGCTTTTCAGTGTGGCTGACAAACTATTTAAACCCGATATGTGCTCTCTATCAGATGAAACATTTGAGAAACTGATGATTAAATGCAATTGTTCACTTTAAGATGTCATTGACAATTAATTGCAGCTGTTGTAAATAAACAAATGCATATGCTTCATGTTGATTTATTGACTCAATATATTTTTTATGCAAATGTAGCTCACAGACGGCATATGGGAAAATAAATTGTTACATTTTAATTGTAAAAACAGTAAATGTTATCAAATGTAATCAATTACATTTCAAAAGTAATTGTAATTTAATCAATTACATTGCAACGCAAGTGATCATAAGTACTCAATTATATCTTAAGGCACTTTAATTGTAATTTAATCAGTTACATTATAAAACCCGTAAAGTAATCATAAGTACTCAATTATATTTTAAGGCACTGTAATTGTATTTAATCAATTACATTCAAAGATAAACAGAGGAGGGCATTAACAGAAACAATACTAGACACATATTTATGTATCTTCTAGTTGATAATTAATATTATAAATGGACTTTCATATCTGTTTGATATCTGGCCAAGATTTCTATACATTTTTTTGGCTTCTTTACAAATTTTCAACAAATCTTTTCAAGCTTATTAACTCATATTTTTCGATTTTAAATAGATGGTGTCAACATTAATGTGAATTTTATCACATAAAAGTATCCATAAAGGTCAAGAATTATAAGAAAATGGTTGCCAAATATTTACCTTAAGGATCAAACTGAAGTGTCTCTTAGAACTTAAGACAACCTGCCAAGATAGACCATTTAAACAAGCAATTAAACTTCAATTATCATTTGTAACTATTTTCTGACATCTTTTGAAATTCTACTTTTTCTTCAGAGTCTCAATATAATTGATGCTGTCAATTTATTTATCCAGGCTATAAACAGCGCAGAAAATGGCCGACTAAGTGCCCCACGCTTCACAAATACTATTAATATTTTAAAATAGATGTCATCCTTGTGGTTAGAATCTGTGTTTTGTACAAAAACAGAATAAAAATTGAAGTTAATACAACAGAGCTGTGAAGAGTTTTTCTTTTTCATACCAAATAAAAAGCAACTAAAGTATTGGCAGCCATCTCAAAATGGAGGTTTTATGGCCCAAATCATGGTTGCTGAGATTTGAGCAATTCTCTGGAAATTAATAACATCTATAAGGAAAGTAGCAAGTACGCAAACAATAAAAATACTGCCACTATTAATTTTTCACAAAATCACAGCTAATTCATTTTAATACCATACCAGTAACGACTACTAAATATGGATCAAAATTATCTCTTGGTGTAAACAAAAAGCTTACACATGGATTAAGCAGATGAGTTAGAATAAATACTTACTTTCAGTATGATAGAAAACTGAGGGAACTAAATTCCTGGATTGTCGCGTAACTTTAATACTTATATCAGAGGAGACACTTTCATGAACATTTTTCATACCTTGATAAGACACCTGCATTTATTAAAGTTTAAGATAGCAACACAAAAAACATGTATGTAGTAATCTTCAGATCCACAAAATGACAAACAAGTATGTAAAGGAGTTCTTAATAGTTTTAAATAAATAACTCATTTGTCAGCAAATAACTACATTTATGTCAGCAAATATGTCAGACATATTCAAAAATGTGCAAATGTCACATTAATTTCATATTCTAAGTACTCAATTTAAATGCCGAATAATCAGCATGTTATAAAGTAAATCAAGGGGAAAAAGTGTGCCCGATGTGGGGCTCGAACCCACGACCCCCTAAACACTAGTATGTCGCTCTACCAACTGAGCTAACAGGGCAGCCCTCTAACCCCACACCACTACACACCTCCTTCTTCCGGCATTTGATGCTCAACCACTGTGGGCCGTCAAACACCGCTGCCACCATTAAAGAAATCAAGGGGAAAGTGCGCCCAATGTAGGGCTCGAACCCACCACCCCCTAAACACTAGTACAGCGCTCTACCGACTCGGCAAACCAGGCAGCCGTCTAACCCCACACCTCTACACTTATATGGCCAAAAAAATAAGTCTGGTTCAGGTATAAAGAGTAACATAATAAAAACATACTAGATAAATTATACAATACATATTCATAGCATTAAAAAACATAAAGTTAATGTTAGGTCATGTCAACACGACAACAGCTAGTCCTACAAATATAAACCCCAAGCATTTGTATTCTTCACGGTTTACCTTTATTTTTCGATGATATTTTACATTTTCAGCAAATGCGGATAAAAGTTGATATTATCATGCTTGACAATGAAGGTAAAATATGAAGGTAAAATATGAAAGATAAAAAAAACAAAATTGAAAAATGAAGGTAAGCGTGAAGGATCTAGAATGGTTGTCTAATTGTTTGGACTAGACAACAGTCTGAACAGGAAATATTTGAGACGCAGTTTTGTTGACATTTGTGTATAAATGTTTGATGGAATGTCTCCACAAAAAGAAATCCAAATCGGACCGAAAAAATGTGTACATTAAATCAGTAAACCTAGAATTGTGCAAAAATACCTGTAAGTTCGGAACAGATTTAATTTACTTCCAGTTCACTTTCGTTTTAACAGCGGCAGCCATATTTCAACAACATTTGCTGCCAAGTGAAGATGTAAATATTGATCGCTGATTGGTTAAAAATCGATTGTAAAAAGACAACTCTTGATCTGGGTTAAGTTTAAACTCCGAAATCCCGTATATACATCGATCTTTTGAAAATCACATTTTGCCCAATTTGGATGAAAAAAAGTACATAAGAACGAAATGCGAAAAATGTATATAATAAAATAAACAAACAAATTTAAATAATAACTTAATAAGAAAAAAAAGAAAAAAACAATATAGATTCTATGGGATAGATCTATTGGTCCCAAATTGAAATATAATGCTGTAAACATATGGAGTTTGAAATTATGTAGATGTTAGCAAAGACCATTTAGGTATTTGATGTTAGGCACAATGCGACATAAATTAACGTTTGAGAATATTGAATTATGTGCTTCATGAACTGAGTTTGTTATATTTATATTTCTCGGCATCATGATTGAACGATCGGTTAATTAGATTTTTAATTTCCCAATTTACGATGCCGTACCCTAACTCGTTCTACAGAATCGTGTTCTGTGAGTACGAGAGTCTCGTATTCAGTTGTCGATGATTCATTTCTTATAATAGTATTTGTTATAATTGTGTTCTTATATGTATCAATGTAAAGCTTACACCTTCTGAAAATAAAGCTAAATTTATTATTATTATTATCAGGGCTAGTACATACCGGGTTATGAATCTTTTTGTATTTGCGTTTATTTATCGTCGCCACCGGTTTCCCACATGGGCGACGCCTCCGGAAGAATGTTAGTCATTTTAGATTTTTGGAGGATATATAGTGCATGATACAGAAGATGCTCCAGTTCCAGAAGCACCTCTGGTTCTTTTACGTGCTCGATGTTAAGCATTAAAGTCTCGCCCGAAAGACTGTAAGTACTGTCAGTGATGGAGCGGGGAATCGAACCTGCGATCCCTGGATTACTAGTCGAGCGCGTTACCACTGGACTACGGATCCGCTACGGTTATGAATCAGACGGTGTACCGTAGTTTATCATGCCTCGGATGATCACGTGTCTCGCTACACATCGGGTGCCATTTGCAAATTAATGTTTTGTTATAGCGAAGACAAAATGTAAAATCAACTAGTTAAAACGCATTATTTTGCAACTTTATTGATTTTTCTGGATGAGATATGTATTGCTTCGTTGATATGTATATATTTAAGACCTCGCTATGCGTAATTAATTCCTAATTAACGATTCGAATGGGAGCGACCATGCAGACTTGTGAAAAACAATGGCAGACGGTAAATTTTCTTATATGTAGTATTTTGTAAGTGTTATAATGGTATAATTAAGCAATTAAAACTGTTCAATTACTAGAAAACACAAATGTCATATTTAATTTTGTGCTTTGCACTAGGTCATAAGTGCTCAAATTGTCCAGATATTTAGAAAGAATCAGTGAATTTGGCCAATTTTCGCGTAATGCGAAAAAAATGGCTTCCAATTTGAAAATTCACTGAATTTGTCAATTGGGATTTGATACCCGTGAATGCCATTAACATGTGAGAATTTAAATAACATTATACTGTCTTACTTCAGATGATATTTTTCCTAAATCATCATTTCTTTGTTATATAAAATATAGCAATTAATTGTCAGTATACAAATATTTACACATAAACACGTCGTCTGCTTAGAGCGTGTTATCTACCATATCGTGAAATTTACGCATAGGTAAAATCGCGAGCCGAGGCAGGATAAATCGATAAGAGATAGCGTTATATAGTCCGATTCATAACCCGGTATGTACTAGCCCAATCTCATTAAAATCAGCTCTAGTCGCACGCTCCTATACTATACGCTAACTGGATCTGAGGTGCGTTTTTTAGAGGTAGGAAAGATAGAATTCTACCTAGCGCTACGTAGGGAAAGTAGCAGTGCCGTTTCTTAGACGTAGGAAAAGTAGCCCCTATCTTTAGATAGGTAGCGTGATATGACAGTGCTAGCTTTGCTAAACAAAATGGCGTCCATGCGGAACAGTGTCGTCTGATCTGGCGGGCGCCATTTTATAGCTAGCGAAGCGCTCAAGCGTTTTTTAGACAGCTACTTTTTCTCGCCTTCTTCCCCTACCTCTAACAAACGCACCTCTGATGACTGCCCAATACAGGTCACGTTCAAGTGACCTTTGAGTAGCCAATCAAATCCTCGCCTGCAAAATGCTGTGGTATAGAGTTATGAATATTCGTCGATCTCCGACGAGCTCCGTAAATTCTATTTGAGCGTAGATCACCAAGACGTTACCATTACGTATTTTCGTCAATTTCAATATGGCTGCGCCCATGGACACAACCGCAACTTCTACACGGCAACATTATTTGGTTAATCGGTGTTGTTTGTGTGGTGTTTCGTTTTTGGAAATATTTATAACCGGAAGCGGCAGGAAGGACGTTAAATAGCAGTATAAACAATACAATATACAAAATACTTTATTTTGGTCATGGTTACATGTGTAACAACACACAATGTTATGACAGACAGATAACATGTATGGGTATCAAACAATTCAGTTATAAGTATGCAATGTAAAAACAAAACAGAAATAGTTGGCTGAACATGTACGTTTGTGTAGGGGACAGCGGTGTTTATTTATCCGTGAATGGTTTAAAAAGTTGGGAGAATTTAAATATTTACAATGAAATCATGAGAAAATCGAAGGTCACGTTGTAGGTATTTCATTGATGACTTGGAGATAGTACAATATATGTGTATTATTGTAGATGGTGTTTTTATTGTTCAATTAAAATATTTTGTTATATAACATGCGAATAGACTTGTACTTCTAAGTACATGTACTCCGAATGACGATAATGACATTTTGAGAAAGACGAGAAACACGGTTTTGTAAGGAGAAATTTCATTGGATCACAAACGAGCACTTGGTTACGCATATCTATTTTTAGAGAGGTTATATGAACGTGACCTCTTACGGAGTGTAGTCAGATCCTACAGCAGAACATAATGGAGCTTAAGTTAGGGGCTGATTTCAATGAGATTGGTACCATTGCCAGAAATCCCAAGCAAATCGCTGCTTATTGCTGAAATTGTCTCCCTTGAAAATACGCTATCGGCGGTATCGATTTGTCAGTTCGCTCAATTTGTGGCTATTGAAATATAGAGTAAACAGTTTTTTAAATTATCATAATGTTTTTGTTATTTAATTCACATAATTTATTCACATATGAGCACAAACTTCAATGTTTCCTTTTTAAAATGATATAAATTATTTTATGATTGATTATTATCTTCATGCTTCCCTGTTTGATTTTAAATTGTTATTATTGATCCTTATTGATCCTTATATCTTTAACTGAAAAACACTCGAAAAACTGTAATTTCATAAAATATCCCATTTTTTAATAGATACATATTTAAAGTATTTATATTTAAAGTACAATATTTATTTATTCACATAATTATGTGCATAAACTACAAAATATAAATATTTTAATGGTGTTTTTAAAATGCGAATTAAATGTGATCTTCATGCTTCCCTGTTTGATTTAAATTAGCAATGTATTTGAAAAAACTGAAAATACATTTTTTTCCCCAATAATCTTGAATACACAATATATTGCGGTGTACGCGTGATCGGTATCCAACAGTGCGTGTACAGCATGACATCTAACTGAAGTGATCAAGCCGGATGCAGCGATTATACAAGCTGTTAATTAACAATTAGTACTCTTTATAGGGAAAAATTTGGGGGGAAATGTGACATTTTATAGAATAGCCTTGAAATAAAATATTGGAGTGGTTAATTATAAATTGACTTTTTAATCTGTAAAGGTGTAAAATTTAAAACACGATTACAATAAATACATTTTTTTATAATGATATGGTTTAACTTGATATTTAAAAGTGAAAATATGATATTAATATTGTAATACAGATGTTACAGTTATTTAGACAAATAGCCTGCATAACTTATGTAATGTAAATTTAAAACCACTAGGTTTGATATTCGTTTTATAAGTTTTATAGCGTTTTTTGAGAAAAGAGACGAAAGAGAGATCATTCAATGAATACTATACACTAAATACTTTTCGTATGCATAATTTCACTTCAATAGCAAGACAACGTCGCTTGATGTTTTTTGCAAAAATGATAAAACTTATCACTTATACCAAAGACCTAAATACCATTTATTTAGGTCTTTGCTTATACTTGATTCAAACTACAGGCGTGAATGTTATACATATTGTCCGGCGTACACACTTGTACATAATATCAGAATTATTTCAATTAGATATTATCACCAATGCACATATGATGACGGTATAAATAATTGCATTCCATCGTCAAAATACGAGATCATGTTTTTAAATGTAACATACAAAATAAGTAGTTGTATTTTTTCAGTGTCATTATAATTTGTGTTGAAAAAAGACAAATGTAGCTTTGCGATGCTAGAAAGCTAAGTAGCTACCATCTGCAAAAAAACAAGACAAAACCTTATGGTGCATAATTCAATTTTAAATTATTTGTTTCGAAAGAGGCTACAATATAAGTGTCATAAATGTATAATGCATTCTGATAAATTAGTACAGCCCGGGGCATTTCATTATGCTGATTAAACACAGCGGGGTGGCTAATCAAGGCGCGAACGAATATCGACCCTGTATCGATTTTTATCCGTGACGCATTCCCCGCGATCGATGTCTAAGGGAGACAATTCAATTAGTCTCGCACCTTAGAGAATCAGGGATAATCAAGGGAGACTATCAAGTAAAAATCTTAAATATTTCTGGCAATGTAGCCCTGTTATTATGGTCGACTGAAACGTACATGTTTGTCATTGCGCCTGTTTTGAAGACGCCTAATGTTTTGTAGACTATTGTTTTCCCGGGGGTCTGTGTAGCGAGGCATTATTTACAGTGTAACTTAATCTCTCGTTCAGCAGAATCGTGGTCTGTGAGCACGAGAGTCTCGTATTCACATGTCGATGATTAATTTTAGACAAAATTATCTTGACATTGGTTATTTCCACTTCGTAGGAAACGTTAGCCATTTCCTCTTGTGGCGTTTTGACGAATCGAAATTCTTTGAACAATCCTAGCTGGTCGAGGGTCATCAACGGAAAATGTAGACACACATGTAAAGTAATTACAAATGTGCTAGTTATGGAGGAGGGGAGTCTCCGGTTGAATGAAAAATAATAGTTCCTTACAAATCTGTTCAGTGATTTGTAGTTTTGTGCATTTTCAACAGTATTGTTTTACTAGTACCTACGAGGTCAGTTGACTTATTAAGCTTTCCCGTTCTTCCGCGAGCAGTTGACAACCCTCCCACGTGAATCAGTGGTGGATCTTCAGCATTTACAATATTTACCTCCCTTGTTCTGAATTGTCGGCCGTTTTGATAGGCAAGTTTCCTTAAAGTTTATAGGGAATATAATGTAAACGATGATAAACTAATCCGATATATAAAAGATAACTTATCCATTATGCTCATGAGGGCATTTGTCTTAGTAAGTTGAAGGAAAAATGGTTGTTACATGCTAATTCTCTTTTTTTTCTCAATTGTCACATATTTCGAAATTACTCCTATATAAGGGCTTATCAGTTTTGCCTATCAAAATGGCCGACAGTTAAGAACAGGGTAGGTAAATATTGTAGATGTAGGAACTATGTATTGTCACGGAGGACATGGGATTCCAACCAAAGACCTCCAGCTTGTCAGTGATCTCTAATAAAACCCATAAGTATGTGCAGAGTGGTAGCCGTAAAAAGTCCCCTCCCTCGTTTAATGCTGTAATCATATCGTCCATCAGGAATAGCGTTGTCTGTAACGAAAACTAGTAATATCATGAAGACTTGACCACTATTTCATATGTCAATTGTTTACATTACAACCAATGCAGTATGTGCTCGCTATACTTCCGATGACGTTTAGGAGTAGACGCTTCTATAGCCATATTAGTTTAATTGTTTCATTCTTTTACGCCATGGATACGTTTAATATGGTGTGTAACGTTCATGTGTATTCAAACATCTTACCTAAAATAGATTACTCCATGGATTTTATTACCTTGTGTGTTTTTTCTTGAAGTTTTGAACACCTACAAAGGCCTGTTTGTTGCAGAAGTCTTTTGATCTTGCATATATTGTATCTTTATTCAAGAACTGTTCATAACATTTTTTTCTAAAGAAAATGATGATTTTGCTCTATGTTTATATACGTGTACGTGTGAAATTCTTTCGTAACATTACATGTTCAATATTTGCAAAAATCCCGTTCGTGCTACTACATCACTTTTGTTTTATTGTTTAATTATATTATAATAATTTTGCTACACCGTTTCGGGCGACCTTTAATGCCCTGCATCAACTGCCTAGAGTTTATCTTGTTAAGGTTAAAATTGCGTGGACATGTTGCTGAATGTAGTTCAGTCATGATGGAGTCTTGCTGTACGATCACAGACGGAAATATTCATCTAGGGATGGACTTCAATTGAATGTTGAAATGTGTATTTCACGACGAATGAAGGATTGCACAAAGAAAATACGACGCCGTTTCATAGTTAGCGTACACGAATATATTAGTCCATGGACTTTATTGGGTTTATTTCTGTGACTTGAAGTGTTTGGTTTTCTACATTGAGTGTTGAATGAATTTCCACCAATATTTCGGTTGGAATATATGCTGACCCAAGTTTTAGTAAGCAAGAGACTATGTTTACTTAGCAGCTGAGTTTTCTGTATAAAGTTTGGTTTATTTACGAGCAAGTCCTATTGAAGCAAATAGTGGATTCAAAATATAACCCTGTTATATCCCTGGACAATATCTGACAACACAGCCCAATGAGGAATGAACAAGAAGCAGACGAAAAAAAACAATACTATTGCTTTTAAAGTGAAAAGTATCTACTCGTATAACGTATCATGAGAATATGACCTTAACTAAATGGTAATTTACAAAAGAAATATATAAATTCTACAGGCAACGAGATTCTAGAACGGCGAGTGTTATCAACAATGTTAACTAAACCTATAAACGTACATAGTATTACAAACAAACAAGAAAAGCAATGTTTCAAACAATATATTCTATCAGTACACAATACGATGTAATACTTCAGTAACTGGATATAAGAGTTTAAAAATCTATAAATAATTCCCACAGACCGATATAACACAACATTTTGTAAATGTAAACCAGTTAACACTTCCAAAAACCCCGTTTGCTTTCATAAAATAGTTCAAAATTGTAATATATATGTACAGTTCGATAAATGTGAAAGTTACAATTAAACACAACACACTTCATTATAATATATTGGTGTTAATTAACTAAAGAATTTGCAGCAACAGTAATGACTTAATTAACAGCATCTTACATGAGTATGAAAAAATGATAAAACAATGCAGAACATGGTCAACATATGTTGCTATGGCAACAAGAATTACTAAATTCAATTTCAAACTTCATTGAAGTTGAACTTACTAATTTTGGGAACCAATAACAAAAAGTAAAAGGATATCTACAAAGGAATGTACAAGGATATCGTGTCAACCTTTCAGAAATCACAAAAGCCTCTCGATGCTACACAAAATATGATATAACATTACCACCACCATTTCCAGAGTACACAAACACTCGTGTTTCAACAATTCTTTGATGAGAATTCCAGACTTTCACAATCATGCATGAACACTTGACTAGTATAATAATGACCGAGAGGAATATGCATGAAAATAGTTGATTTTGGAATCAATATCATAGTCCCAAGTATGTTGTTTTATCTCAGATGGTCAATACATACATAAATATGTCAATGAAAACCTCAGATTTTTCATCAAAAAAGGGTATTAACAGTTTTCGGAACCAGTCCTTATATCACCCGTATAAAAATGTTACAACGCAAACAAAGAAACATTTAGTGAAACAATGGCACCAATGTCAACTTTTCTTCATATTTTCTGAAATGTTCTCTTTTAATACCAATATAAGTTATGGTTTGTAATCAAGGTACACATGCATGTTTTATGAAAAATATGTTATTCCTTAGGATAAAATCTGACACGCTCAAATAAATGTACAGAATAAAGCGGAGTATAACGGAATATTTCCATACACAAAGTAACACAATTGATATTATTTTATAAACTATCTTCAGCTTAATGACAAAGCTCTGAGTGGTATAATTATAGCATCATTCATCAAAAATACATACACAATTACTTAGCATACAAGTGCACAACTTTTATATCTTCATTAATTGTTAAATGTTAAAAACATAGGTGCATAGAAAAACCATGGAAAGCCGTAACACTTGGATTCCGCATTCTGTATTACACTCATTTATCAAACTTGGGGCAGAAATATCTTGATTTTGTTTTGAATAAAACAGAGTCAACTTACTTCTGTGACAAACCTAATGTACAATTTGTCTTAATATGCACACAAATGTTGCATCACAGGTTCACTACCACACACGATTAATATTTAAGTACACGAAAATATACGAACTGAATGCATTGAAAGTATGACATTCGAAAATAAACTTGCATTATATTGCAAAATAAAAATGTTGCTTAAAACGATTTAATTGATCATCCAAACAGTAACTATAACATTGGCTTCAAATATTGTGTGGACGGACATCGTTCAAGTTCTTATTCACTACATTAGTCAGTTCTGTACTCCCTTTTTGAATATAAAAAGGAACCTAACTTCATTTTAGAACAGTCTTTTAATTAATTAAAGGAACATAATATCGAAATCTACAAAAACTCTAGAAGAATAAGAATCTACAAAGCAAAATAAACATTATTTGTACACACACTTTGACATTCACCTCTCACAAGTTTGTGGAATATGTGGACATCCAATATTTGCAAATAGGTGCATCTAAGATCATTTAACGTAAAATACAGCCTTCTTCCTGTCACATATCTCGAAAGTTGTTTATAGTGTATTTACCAGATTGGACATATATTAATCGACCAGGAGCTCAAAGTGTACCATACCGGAACGTTCATTATCGTTGTGCTTGATATTCTTTGCATACACCTTACAAGTGATCATCAAAAGTTGGGCTGGGTTAGGGTTGTCAAAACGAACAAATACAAGAGGTGACCTGTAGCTCTGTTGGTTTCTGTAGGGGAAATATTTGAAGGGGAATCCGTTGGAGGGGAAATACATAATGTTTCCAATATTGTCCCGGTCAGCTGCGTTCTGAAAAGTAAATCAAATAAACATAAAACCATTAAGTAAAATACAGCAATGTTAGACTTTTAATTCACTTCAGGCGAATACAAAGGTTTTTAGTTGTTCGGTAGAACAACTATTTCTAAGACTATTTTCAACAGTCGCATCGCTGAACTAAGAAAACAATTTTTTCTGGAAGTGGCGCAAGAATAACAGGTAAGTGAACCGTTTAAAAATTAGTTCAACATCTGAGCATAACCTGCATAACATACTCAATTAATACTGGTAGTAATCTTTATTGCGCAATTAAATTTAATGGTTTAACAATGGAAACGATGTGAATTCTGTGAATCTAGAAGTGTTGAATACAAAACCAGTGTTCAATACCGAACAACTACAGTGCTTTTCAGATTTATTTAAGGTCTGCAAAAACAGCACTTTGAGCCAATAAATTCTCTAAAATGTAGATTGAGCAACATTGTTATTACTATTAATCACAGACACGCCCCCAGAGTTCTATATAACTTACAATTATGACAAGCATCAAACAGACTGGAAACTTCAAAACTAAATAATGAAATCCCACCATCAGAGTTAACATTACGATATTTTAGCTATATGTATTCAATTAGGTCATTACCTCTCCTTCACAGTTGACAGAGATAGCGTACTGGGTCCATGTATCGGCGATAGCATCAGGCCTGGTTTCATTGCTGTATGGCTCGGGCACCCAGTCGAAGATCTGGAAAATACATATTTTGTTGACAATTTCTCTATATATACTTCATACATTTGTTTAAGTTGTGCATTAAATCATCAATATGAAGATATTCACAGGTTATACACACTCAACAAACATTTTTATTGGTCACTTCATATTATTTGAAGAGACGATACCATATACATGTATATCCGTTTTATGACTTTTAATTTTAGGGTAATTAGTGTTGATCTGTCGTAAAATTCACGTGAGAATCAATATGGATTAATGTATTCTGAACAGTTGTACGAAGAAAGTATTTATGTGATTGTGTTTGCATTGTTGAATTTTCATTTACTGTTAAAAATATCAATAAAATCCAAGTGACCAATTAGTTAACGGTAAAGTTGTTGACAACTAGTGAAGATTAACACAGGACGACAAAATAGGTCACTGTGAGCAACTGTGAAAAAAGCTGAATAAATTGTACCAAACATTGATATAGCCTTTTCAATTATAACTACAATTTGTAAAGGTGAAAAATACCCTTTTTAAGATGTATGAACAAGGGACGTCATTTATCAATGACAAATGCCCTGGAAGTAGAATGCCCATGCTCCACATGTTGACCACATTTACCACGTTCAAAGTAATAGCGGAGACAAGTACTCTCAGACAGACTAACAAGCTTGCTGCGGAGACAAGAAGTCTCCGACAGACTAACAAACTTGCTGCGGAGTCAATAAATCTCAGACATATTAACAATATTGCTGCGGAGATAAGAAGTCTCAGACAGACTAACAAACTTGCTGCGGAGACAAGACTTGAAGTCTCAGACAGACTATCAAACTTGCTGCGGAGATAAGAAGTCTCAGACAGACTAACAAACTTGCTGCGGAGACAAGACTTGAAGTCTCAGACAGACTATCAAACTTGCTGCGGAGATAAGAAGTCTCAGACAGACTAACAATATTGCTGCGGAGACAAGAAGTCTCAGACAGACTAACAAACTTGCTGCGGAGACAAGACTTGAAGTCTCAGACAGACTATCAAACTTGCTAACTTCAAACTGATTGTTGTGAATCAGTGTGATTACTAGATTCCTCAAGGGCATTCAACTAGGTTTAAAAATTACAGATCATACTTCCAGCTTAAAACTATCCACAGGGATCAATTATTATTATTACGATTCACTATAACATACCCTGTTCAGTTTCAACAGAACACATGGTTGGCCATCTTCATATCCAAATGATTGCTGTTTCACACAGTCAGCTCCGAGATCAACAATGTCAAATCTGCACGCCTTATCCCAATCCTCATGTGGTCGAAATTCAGTAAATGTAGAACAATCAACCATGATACCATCCCCAGTTCCTTGATACTCGTAGTCATAGTCTGCATAAGGAAATATGTATCAGGTCAAAATTCATAGAGAGTTTAACAGTTTATTGGAAAATAGAGAAAAATAGGTTAATTAGTGACGTGGAATGAGAAAGTTTATCAGGCAAGGCGGAGGAATTTATCGGGTGAGCATTCTCTTCCCACGTCACTAACCTGTTATTCTATTTATCCTGTCACTTAATGTATTAAGTAAGGGGGATACCTTTAATTCGAAATAATACCGAGTTACATCCCCCAAATTGTGACGTAATTAATTTTGAGACGTATTGAATATAAATGTGGTTAGCACCTTACGCTGAGATAAATAGTTCCCATGAGTCTGACACATATTAGTGGCAAGATTAATTTATCTGCGTTTGCGAACATCTGATGAGCATTAAAAATAACCAATAACAAATCTAACAATTTGGAACAATTTAGTAAGAGCAAAAAATTAAACATTACAATTAGTTCATACGCAATTTCCCACGGTTTGTTTACAAATGATGAGAAATGTCAAGCTGCACAGAACACGTGAAAAAAGAAGTGATATTTATATTTAAAAGAAACTGTGCACTGACTTAGAAATAAAGTTTGTAACCATTAAGATAAAACATATAGGCAAATTTGGTAGCAAAATGTGACAGCTTTTATTGGCTACATGATGCATTATTGTTAAATTAAATTTAGGTCATTCTCGGTATAATGATAACGCTTGAATGATGTAGGGGTGAAAAGTAAAAGTTGCCTATATGTTTTATCTTAATGGTTACACAATTTATTTCTAAGTCAGTGCACAGTTTCTTTTTTGTGTCAGTATATTTCATTTAAAACTGCACTAGAAAACGAGGAATTAATCTGTGGATTCAGTCTATCAGTGTCATTTACGATTGCAAAGGAATTTTCGGCACTAATCGATGAAACCGGACTGGGATTCTAATATTGAGAAGATGGGTGGGGGTACGTACTGCTATTGCTACTAATCAATAAGTTATTTTCATGAGAAACTCGACCGCACGGTCACCCCTGATGAGTTCAAACGCAGATAGACCAAATTTCCGACATTATGTAGTTCCAATGATGTAAACAGCCGACAATTTGTTTGACTACGTTGTTTACTACGTGTTCAAGTAAGCTCTTACATTCGAGCCAAAATGCAGACCGGGTTTGTCTAATAACGGATAAGATTAAGCACCGCTTGAATGAAATAGAAAATCAAAGGACTGAAGGTCCTGAGAGGCGCTTCCAGGGCACGTTTTCTATAATATTTGAAGGTGATTATTTTTCAATAATCATCTTCCTATGCCATCCATCCGATCTCTCCTTGGAATTAACCCCATCACACACTCATGCTTGATCGATATATATTTCCAGAAAATTCTATAAAGGAATTAGACTCGAAAACCTTCTAAACTGTTTTCGATAATCAGTTTAATATGGACATCTGGGTTTTTGGTATATAATTGAGAAATATTCTGTACTTTCAAGAAAAAAATAAGAGATATTAATGCGCTAGGAAATTCATAGACCAAAAAGTTGTCCCATAATGACACCTTTAAAAGTTTTGACAATGTACACTGTCGATATTATAAAGGGTATGGAGTGAAACAAAGTAGTGTAACAGTCTGGTTGTTATGTTACTCCATAGGTATTAACATGATGAACTCAAGTAACCTGACCCATTCCAGATTGAATATAGTGCAGAAATAAATCTCAATGAAATGATTCAGTCTTCAACTTTAAAAACATATTGTTACTTTACAATTGTAAAATAACAATACGTTTGTATATAGCTGTAGTATATCACTATATGACTTGCAATATAGGAGTCTGGACTTTCATATTGAAATGCATTTGTAATTATGCATACATAACCATCAACTTGCTTTTGTGAGGGCTAAATCGGATTAACAAAAGTTTACGCTGTTAATTGTTTCAGCATCAAGACTCCCATTCATGCAGTGTATAAACTTGTTCAAGCCGTATAGACAGTATATAATACTATGTTTAATTGACGTACAGTGTCTTGCATACTTTTTGTTTTCAATGAGTGTCTAGCAACACAGGTAGTAAACTATTAATTAATACTTTCCCTCATTAACTCAGACTGACATAACATTTTACTTCCAACTTTCTTGATATCAAAAACCAATATACAAGTACAAATACAGTAATATTTCTTCTCAAAAATACTCATGTACAAATTCAAAAGTTTTTTATCTTCCGACAATCCAGTATAGCCATTGTCTCTCTGAATGTATACAACATCTCGAATCAAGTCACATTTTATCACAGATCTATGCTTTCTGTATTCATTTAACGTCTTTTCCGCATGGTCACATGTTGTATGTTCTAGTCTCTCGAAAAGGCAACTTTTACAACTGTCATAAATATCTGAGGCAAAAATAGTACACAGGGTAAACCAGTCATCTTGGTATGCGACATCAACATAGGAGTCAGGGTTCTCATTTGGATTTGGATTTGCGTCCCTGGGAAGAAATATGAGTCCAAAAATCATAGGAGTCTAGTATAATTCAATTTGGGGCAGTAAGTGGTTGACTTGATTGTGGATGAAATTCATCAATTATCCCTTTATCTTCTTCACTGGATTTAAACCGCTGTCATCTAAAATAGACAAATTTGAAACATTGTCATAAAATTATCCGAAAATTGTGACTATCCGAAGTTGGTACAATCGAACAAATCTGGGTCATGATCAATCAGTGTTACTCATTTAAAATGGCACTTTGATAATAATAATTAATAATAGCATTCACTTAAATGATCAAAGTAATATTCGAGAACTTCGATATGAGAATACTGAGCGTCACTCGATGGGCGGATAAAGAAATTTGCAAACAAAATTGGTGATGCGAGATTCAGTAAAATAACGTAGAAATTTGACACATTTTCGCTGCATCTTGACCACATTGTTACAGTAAGATACTTCTTGCAAATGATTAATGAATGTTGGAATATAGAAAAACACGTACCATAATTATCTTGTATACACTTAAAATTGTCATCTTGCCAAAAGTGAATCTCACGATTCCGCAATATTAACGCATGCAGAAAACCACAGGGATACGGCTCATAAACGGACAAATAGGATTATCGCAAGAGAAAAAGACTTTTTATTCATATGTTTTATAGCAGGTTATACATGTTGTGGTTATTACTGATTGTTTCATCATTAATGCATCACTCTATGTTGAATTAATTTGTTTCAATTGCGGTTACTTTGAGTTGAGGTTGAAATTTGTCAAAAATCACCGAACACCAAAAGTACTTTCAGTACTTTAATTGATCATATTAGAAATTAATACGCGATTATTCGGGTAAACCAAAACTGACTCAAATAATCCAGATAACCCGTTTATATCAAGATTCCCCTTCTACAATTGATATATCTCTGACAAATCAGTCACTTTGCTCATTGAATCTATAATAAATCAGAGGAATGTACATGTACTATTTTCTTGAGACGAATGAATATGATTAGCGGTACTTTGAATCAACTTCCGGTTGATACGATGATAGCAAAGAGACGCTAAAGCGCCTCAAAAATGGGGAAATTAACATTTTGTTGTATACCTTATTGTATTATAGTATTCAATTGAAAAATACTTAACTAAAAATAGTCCGGCTAGTCGCGTGGTCATGTGACGTGAGATAAAAGTCATGTGACCAAGTGACCTGATAAAGCAAAAAATATCAGGCACCCTGTTATCGGGTCGAAAGTACACCAAGTGACAGGATAACATCCACAGTACTTCAATGTATGACAAGAGATGTAAGTAAAACATTATGCCCCCTGTAACCTTGACCTTTGATCCCGTGACCCCAAAGGCAATAGAGTACCTCTGCTACCCAAGGTGAATGTGTTGACCAAGTTTGAGAATAATAGGTCAAGGGGTTCTTGAGTTATTGATCGGAAACCAAAAGGTTACGGACCGACGACGGACATACCGACCGACCGAACGACATGTGCTAACCAATATGTCCACTCTTCTTCGAAAAATTCACATGTTCAGATGCAAAAAAATATAAATCACAAATTGGTAAATATCACGGATGGATTTCCAAAACAGTAGATTCACTAGAATTGAGCACTTCCCACAAGGGCTAGCGCTCAGAATTCTACTAGCCCGAAATCAAAGTTATCAGCCATGGGCTTCAGGATAGTAGGGTTATGAAGACTGTTATAACTGAATTCACTCAGTATTTCTATTCTGAATGAATTAACATGATGACTAAGTGCTAACTATGTTCTTAATAAATCTCAGACACATAAATACTGACAGTCTTTAATTAAAATACAATAAAATCAGCATTAAAGCTGTCGGTTCAGTGAAGCAGACAGGCATATACCACATGCAGTCAGCATCACTTGTGTTATCAATGTCTGTTGATGCCTTTTAATTAGTTAAGATTGAGATGACGAAATGGTCAAATAATTAAGTTTGATGCTGATGACTTACAGTCAAACAGCCACCAAACTGTGCATTAAATGCTCACTAATAGCAATGTCTGTCACATGACTGTCTCAAACCACCAGAACATATGTTTTCTCTGGTAACATAAGCTAGCAAACGAAATCAGGTAAGTGTTTATTATAAGTGCAATGCATCTTTTATATGTGTGACAGTTTCTGGTTTTATAACAAGGGTTTGTAGTATATCAAACCATACTCACATTGCAAGAAGCTTCCGATGTGATCAACATACGGAGTGTAGGTAGAGGGTCTGGAAGGGTTGAATCGGATCAATGTAGTGTCAAAGTTTTGCCGTGGTCCGAATGCTAAACCTACAAACATCAGTGAGATCATGAAATACACTCATTACTACAGAAAGTGTAAGATTATATCCAATTATTTTTAATCTTGCAAGAAATAACCGCAAATATCTATCTCTTGTATACACCATTTGAAGACATTATTAAACACTTTCCTCCAGTGACTGAAGAAAGGAGTTCGCCATTTTTGGGACACCACAATGAAATCAACACAAAACATGGGCTATTTGGATTCCCAAATAAATCAAGAAGACAATTCCCAAAAACTTAATAACCCGACTGCACTAACCGAGCTAATTCCAAATAATTATTGTTCCCAACTGTACTACCAACACTACCAACACTACCAACAGATTCATATTTAATAAATCAGGGAAAATATTTAATTTCTATCAACAGAGGTAATAATGTGGCCCAGATGAAATGTGAGTAATCTTTTATCAGGATACAATCGATAAATGAATATTGGATGATCGTTGGATGAATTCAATGATTAGTGTAGCTTCTGCAGTGTCAAAGCAACAAGCCTTATTTTCAGTGGATTGATGATCACAGGTTTTAACATTTCTCACTAGACATTTACTGATCAAAACAAAAGTTTTAAATAAGCAGAACATAAACTCACTATGCGTATGTTCAGCATTAATACTGAACTACAGAGTATATACAGTCTGGCCTTGCATGTTTGCTTTTTCCCCTAACTGTCAATCTGTTTACCTACATCATGTTTGATCTTTTCCCAGGTGTCAATCAACTTCATATCGAATGAACTACTTTTATAAAGCTGCTGCCATACAGTAAATCAGAGCAATTTATATTTTGCAAGCTAACTAATTTAGTCACGCCCTCCAAACACGCGCTTTGCCTCCAAATTGAGAACAGTGTAAGCGAAGCGATGGAGTTTTCAGATAATCAGCGCGAGAGATGTTTTGCATATCGGAAAGTGTTGATGCAGTTACGAGTCTTGCACCTTGAGCACAAGCTAAACAATTTAAATAATACTAGCCTGTTTTGTCAGACAAGCTTGCAATGTGCACTTTGTCAGACCTGTCGCGATGTAAATTTCACAAAAAGTTTTGGATTCCATTATTATCGCAAAAATGTCGACTTGTCAACTCATAATTAAGAGTCAAAAATTACATTTCTTGTTTTATATTCTGTTATGCAAATACAGTAAAACTTCGAAACCTCGAACAGTTTTGGCTCGAACACAGTAGATACATCGAACAGGTTCTTAAGTCCCGGCCAAACCCCTTTTTATTTTATATTATCTAACAGTAGATCACTTCACTCGAACAGAGATAGGTCGAACACTCGAACATGATTTGTGGTCCCTAGCTATCATTTCATTCAGTGTTCACCACAGATAGGTCGAACAATACAATAATTCACACCTTTCATTGACCGCATTACTAATATTTGTTGACGGGTAAGATTGGCGACACATGTTATTCGCACTTCGTGATAATTACTTGACAGTTGTACATATATATATCTTTATTTCAATCTCATCAGTGTACATATCACATACATTTACAATAAAATCGAATGAGTACCTAATAAAAGTACACTGCCACTCATAAATTGAGGTATAAGAGATTACGTATACACATAAAACAACTGCATATATTTATATACACTAAACATTAATATCACATAGTACACTGTACACGTACTTATATCACATATAGCAACATGAAATAAAACTGAAGAAACCTTGCTAATCAGTAGAACTAAGAACTGCCATAAAAACAATTATAAGATACTGAAAAGGGGAGAGGAGCACTAACGCGCATTAACTAAAAAATGGATGTAATATATCACAGAACACGTTGATCAGATCACCGTGAGTTGGATTAGCAAGGTTGCTTCAGACGGAATAAAAAGGAACACATAGAAGACTAAATTAATGAGCATTATCGACAAACTATAAATACATTATTTACAAGTTAAAAATAATCGTCTTTGTAAAATTTGATTGCAGGTTTTGGCACAGATTCGTATCATATCTGGGTTAGAAAACAAAAACTTGAACTTATCAACATCAGAGAATGTAAAAAACGCATTGTTTAAAACTACTGCTCGTATAAATAATGATTCTCGTATATCACAATAAGCTGGACAATTAAACAAGACATGATATTCAGATTCAATATCATCACACATGTGACATAATCGTTCGTCCACTGACAATCCCTCGTATCGACCAGTTTCAATTCTAATGGGGGCAACGCCAAAACGAAATTTACTATACGCTGACCTATGTCTGGATGGTAGAATTACTTTACAGTATTGCTCGGGAACAAATTCGGACTTAACTAGTTTATATAAACGGAGCTTATTACCACCTCGTCTAGAAGGCCCAATATCACTGTTAATTCTATTAAACCACTTAGTAACATAGTCGTCCAAAGCGACATCACAAATTGTACTGACAAACGAAGCGGGCAGGGGTTGTTCGATATTATTAAACATATGTAAACTATTGTCATTAAGAAATTTCTTTATATTAAAAACCCAATTTCTACATACACGAGAAGATTTTGTTGTAACCCAGAGTGCTATCCTTTCCTGAATCCATTTTGTCCATCTGATAATTTAGCATTAGATTCAACCCAAGAACTAAGGCGATTATTCAAGATATAACAATATAGTTTGTACATTGCTGAGGCCAGAGATATGCCACGATAAGACAATGGATCTCGTTTGTCTAAAGTGGATGATTTAGGTATAGGATTTATAATAGATTTACTCCACAAAGTTGGTACAGTACCATTATCAAAACATATATTAAACAGTATATGTAAAAAAGACTGAGCTGCATTGTTTTTAAGAACCTCAACGGGAATGTTGTCAATTCCACAAGCTTTACCTTTATTAGCATTAGTCATTGCTTTATGTACTTCCATGATAGAGATATGATTGTTAAAACATCCAATTTCAGACTGGGTAGCATTATTAATATCCTCATGTCCGCTATTACCATGATCGACAGATTGAAACAAGGAGCTAAAATCATTTTTCCATTTAGACAATACGACATCAACTTCATTAGAGATAGAGCCATCGTCAAGTACCACTTCCATGGGAATTACATTACGCTTAGAACAATTAACTCCAATTTTTCCAATTGACTTCCAAAATTTGGTATTGTCGACATTACATTCATCCAAAAGTCGGTTTTGTACATAGTGCCAATATGTGCGTTTTGCTCTCTGAACCTCACGGTCAAACAATTTACGAATGCTTATATACCCTGATTTCAGAGCACTTTATTATTTCTATTATTGCACGAAATCCAAGATTTTTCGGCAATACAAACTCTGTTCCATATATCAGTTAACTGATCCGACCACCAAGGCTTACCTGGGCGTCGTTTCTTATTACATACACCGGACTTGACTTCCTTAAAAGGTAACTGGTTATACATAGATTTTTTGACAATATTACACCAATCATTATACACGTCATCTATATCAGACTGGTTTCTAAAACTACATTCAAGTTTAGATATAGCACAGTTGACATTATATAAGGTTTCCTGATCTAACATAAAATCATCTGGTACATAATTAACATCAAATTTAGTATATTGAGAATGAGGTACAATATTACTATTACAAGTACTAACTTGCTTATCACATTGAAATATCAAACCCCATTTAAGTAATGAATGATCTGGCATTGCAATGGGTACTATTTCACCTAATGCTCTACTATTGTTCACCAACGTAGATACCTTTACAACTTCAAACTCAATAAAATTATCTAACATTTGATGATCTACAAAGCAATAATCTACCACAGATTTACCTTTTGTAGAAATAGAGGTAAAATCATTGCAAACATTATTCCTGCCATTCAAAATACACATGTTTATATTAATTAAAAAATCAAGAAGTAAGTCACCATATGCATTACAATTAAAATCTATAACATCCCTGTCAACAATATCATCAACACCACGTATAAAATCATCACCATTTCCACATCTACTATTAAAATCTCCACATATATACATGACACCATCATCTTTATACTGATAAATTAATGACAGTAATGAATCATAAAAATGATTTACATCAAATGACCTGGATGAATTTTCTGGTGGAAGATAGCAAACACATGGCAATACTATAAGGTTACTAGACTTGTGAGAGAGTTTTAATAAAAGTATTCCTTCCGTAGTATTGTCAATAATTGAAACATTAAAATCTAAAAACAGAGATTTTTTGACAAAAAATCCGACCCCACCGGAGCCTGTTCTGGCATTCTTGTGGATATGCAATCTGTTATGTCCAAACCACGTATAACCCTCTAGGTGTATGACGTCTTCCCCACGTAGATGGATCTCCGCAATACCTAAAATGTCTATATCAGTAGATAAAATACAGTTTGATCTAAAAACATGGTTATCAGAGTTCATATCTGTTTTCCACCCGCGCACATTCCAAAACCCACACTTGACCTATCCACGATTGTTGAAGCCACTATTGTGACCACGAGATAAACATCCAGAACCGCGCCTGTCAACACGGACCAAATCACCGTTTGAACACCGCCTGTTTCCATTATTATCATGATGCCCGTTTCCACCGTTAACACGATGGATGTCGTTATTATCGCCATAATTACGACGAGACACCTGACCATACGGCCGGACCGGAGCCCTGCGATCCCCAGTTGATCTGGTGTCTGAGCTAGAGTTACGTGAACTACTATCACTTTCTTCGTCATTGTACATGACACGAGAACCACGCATATAAATGTTACTCTGACTGGCTTTCAGTGCATTAAGAATAGTAGCAAAGTTCTGATGTGTTGATCTTTCAGATGGTAACTGATCCTGGTGAATGAAAACATTCGAATACAGACGACTGCGTCGAAGTTGAGTCTTTGCCTTCATGACAGCTTGTTTATCTGACTTTGATACTAGCGTGGCAATGATAACTCCAGGCTTAGATTCTGTAAAAGATCTCTTCCGTTCCGCTCTAATGACTTGTATATTAGATAACTTCAAACCATCTTTCAGGAGCGAATTAACTTTTGTCTGAGTATTTTCACTAGCGCTTTCAGGGAGGTTTCTTATCACTATGTTCATAGAGCGATCGACGCATGACTGTGATGTATCACTGGTACGACCAGTGGCTGAAGTAGACTTCATAGTTTTTACCTCATCTCGAATGTCAGCTAAATCTGCCGCTACCTCGGCTTTCAACGACTGTTGTAACGAATCAAATTTAGTGTCCAACTTTGAATTAACATCCTGACGCACCTTTTTTATCTCAAAATTCATGCGTTTATCAACGGCTTGGGAAACTCTTTTTGCGATACGTTGATCAAGTGTAGATTCCAAATTGTCGAAAAGTTCATTCAGCGACAAAAACATCATGCTCATATCTGCAGACAACTTATCAAACAGTTGTTGCATTGTTGGATTGGCACTAACGTGGACGTCAGCGTTTGTCACCACAACATTACCACAACATTACGCGATGCGGTTTCCGATATTGTAGGCTGATATAGACATCGTCTAGCAGTAACAGAAGGTCGTACGTCAGATATTATCGAGATTTCCGGAGATTCATAATTCCTGGCCTTCTTAGATGTAGTATCGCACGTCCCAGACAAGGATCTATGACGTTTACGGGCACTCTGCCTTGGCGTGTTCACCTTGGAAAAACGATGGAAAGCCATAATCGACTCAACGTACTCGGCAGCTTCAAAATTAGCGGCTCCAGATTGCTCTTTCGATGAAGACATCTTACTGAATAGGTGAGCTAGAAAGTCAGAGCAATATAGCTAACAGTCCACTCTAGTAACTGTAGCGCGCCACCAATGCGTGAAATATCACAATGCGTTGAATAAAAATCAATGCTTCAGGCACATACAGTAGCCCGTAATACACTAATCAACTAATCCCTCTATCTGAGCCAAATCAAGCGTGACGAATGTTTGTCGATAACTCCTTTCAAGCTTATACTTATAAACATCAAATATTCAAGTATCACTATGTTACTATAAATAGTAACAACCAATACACACAACACACGAATATCCGTTAAACTTGCTACAAAGTCAACAAATTCAAACCCCACAAATATGTAGAATACTATACTTATAATCAGTCAAAGTCCGCAAAAATCACTAGAAAATCACTGATACAGCTCGCAAATATAATGAAAATATATATCTCGACAAAAAAAAACCCATACATGATGGATGGATAATTTATTGCAAATCCAGTAAGCCAAAAGCCCAAGTGAACATAAATACATGTACTTACAATTTCACATTACAGACGTAACAAGTGGCAACTAGTCAACATCAAGAAAACGTATACATGTATCTTAATGTAAGAAATAAGTGAAACGAAAGTTACATGTTTTAGATATTGAGTCATTGAAAGTCACATTAAAGAATACGAGAAGACGAAACAAAAAAAGCGAAATCGTTCGGTGGAAACGCCCTAATCCGAACACCGTTCGGGCAAACTATAAAGTTCGGATTAGAGGAGTTTCCGGACTGGAGAGATTTCCTCCATTGAATGTCCGTAGGCAAGACATTCTTTCAGTAATTTGAATAAGTTAGCTAGAGATTGTTTGTGTTATCGAAGGCCCGGATCCACCGGATCGCCCTGCCCCCCCCCCCCCAGTCGGCTGTGGCGTGACCTTTTTCTATTCCTAATATAAAATTATATCCACTGGTTAGGTCTTAAGGTTACTATTCTTTTAGCACTTCAAATACAATACATTGATTCATGGTTGATTTCCTCTTGTATTGGCCCCCTGATGTGCTCAAGAAAAATCTTGTGCTTTTCACTCTACATCAGACAGGCGCTTTCAATTTCCTTATCATATTGAAAGAGTCTGTAAAACATAGATTATTGAGTATCAATTGTAACAGAGACAGAGAACTGTCGTGGTGTTGTTTTAGTGTGAAACAGTGAAAATAACATTTCTTAAAATAATTGTTAACAATTTAATACTTTATGAAAGGGAATGTACTACTTGGGCCTAAAGTTTTGCAAAATAAAATACATGTAATTTAGTTTTTCTAGAACAAGCCTACTTTACTATTTTCACATTTTCCTTATTAGAATTGCATTTCAAAATACTTAAATCTGAAATTACATTTTCCTCATCGTATAAAGAATTTGTATTAAACTAAAATGCACAACGGTTTTCTTTGTATTTTGAATACGTTCGAACTACCGCGACGAAACATTATACCTGCATGTATTCTTAGGGCGAATTTGTTTGTACCAAACCGGTTTGAATCCAAAAGTGGTTTGTCAAACCTTTCATTTGTTTTAACTAACTGGTTTCAAACTAAAACAAGTTTCTGTATTTGTTAATAACAAATCTTAAACTGGTTAATCATACTGACCGAACCACCTCCAAGTGTGGTTTGTCTGGTTTGATTTATCCGAATAATCGTATACTAGTTAAACAAAATGGTGGACTGATTTTATGGCGGGTGACCGTTCCAACTCATATGTGGGGCAATGTTTAAAAATAAATGTTTCTTTGCTATATGGGAACCTGGCTTTAAAAGTGTCCACTGTGTTACGTTGCAAAATAGACGTTTTAAAGTTCTTAACTCTGATTTTCTTATCACGCACCAATCTGTCTGCAATCTCGCACAATCAAAATCACGTGGGCCATTTTTCATCGACTAAACCATCTGTTTGTTTGCAGACCAATCTTAATCTAAACTGGTTAAAGTTTTTCTACCAAACTACAACAAAACTGAAACCTCAAACCTGAACCAGTTTTGCAAAACAAATTCGCCCTTAATTTCAACTTTACCGAGTCATAAGGAAATTAAATAATTCAAAAGATTGAGTAACAAGACACCATCATAATTGTGGTCCTTTCATACAAGCAAATTTTGCAGTGTGATATATGCAAAATACGCTGTGTTAAATGTTGGTTGGTATTTGAATGCATGTATCGCTCTAACCTCGAATCTACCATCAAATCACGAATTATGATAATTTATCATCAGTTTCTGTATTGTTAAAGGTAAATAACTTCTCTCGATTCAGAAACAAGATGGCGGACGTCGCGAACTTTTTATCGCGGGTTTGATCTCGGAAATATACATAGACATAGTCAGAAGTTTCTAATCCATGGTTTTATATGCCCGTGGTATTCCTAATATTTAAAAGATCTTTGTCATACTCTCACAGAGACAACATACATTCACGTCGGCATCCATTACGTAACCACGATAATGTCTATCCGTCTTAGACCACTAGGACTTCATGAACGTTGTTTATACGATATGTACGGTTGAAAAGAGGCCGCTGATTGGACGGGTTGCAGCGAGCGTTGTCATCTCAAGACTTCCTCCTAATTGACCGTCAATAGTTCTGAAGGCGGTCTTAGTTGTGAGGTGGTTTGTATCGAGTTGAAATATGGGGGAAAACAAAAGTGGACATGAAAATATGGTCTTATTTATGAGTCGGTTTTACTTTAAATTTTAAATGCAATATGTGTAACTGTATCTATATTATTGTAAGATAAATAACAAACCTAGAGCGTCACAAAGTATTCCTGTGCATGCGTCCATGTTTGCCACTTCCGTTGCCACCATTGCTGAATACACAGACGACAAAAACATACTTCCAAAAGTTAAATAAACCAACATAGTTCTATTATCAACCATCATAACCGTTCTTGTGAGTTCGTGTTTAACTGTCATGTACGTGTTAAACTTAGGCTGTTAGTCATCATCACTATTCTCGCGGTATCACTATTCTCGCGGTAGTTGCCTCCACCAACCGTTGATTACGAAAAAACGTGGTTGACCTACTTTTTTTCTCAAGCAAAAAACAGTCTTACCTATCAATATTCACCGTATTTTGGTAAGCATTTGCGACAAAATGTTAATAAAATCATTTTCTATCAAAACAGCATGCAATCCCCTATAATAATATTGTGTCAATTAAAAGAAATCACGAGTTTCATGTTCGTCTGCTTTTCTCCTTCACACGCATTTTAGGTTTCAGACCACTAAATTATTTCTCTTGCAGGATAGTATGTCGTGCACAAAACAGTTCAATTTAGTTATCTGAGGCCAATACTTTGTCTATTTTTAGATTATAATTGAAATACCGCGAGAATATTGATGACGTCATCCTGTAAATATGGCGGTGACTCCATGTACATTTGTTTACTTTTGTAACAATTAATTGTTATGAATTGAGATAGGATTGAAATTTATGCTTATGTGTTGGTATTTGATTTTAAATTAACTATTATTTCTTCATTACTCATCATTCAATAAGTACCGCGGGAATGCAGATATGCGGTGTATAAACAAATGTTTTTTCCACATTTATGAATAACAATGTATTTTTCTTGTATTGTCCTTTCGTTTACCTTTATTTATTGACGATTATACAAACTTTTAAGTAGCTTTGATCAGAAAAATTTGATTTCAGGATACATGTTTTGGCGAAAGAAAAAGTCATAAAAATGACGCACATAGGGCTATATACACGACGGCTTTAAAGGGATGTAAACGGTGTGTTCAGGTGAAGAGTAAAACCTCACCTAAAGACCACCTTAATAATAAGACCACCTCAAAATTAAGACCACAATTTTCAAGTCCGTTTTCAGTTTTTGCTCTTAATTCAACCTCAAAGACCACCTCAATAAGAAAACCAGTTTCAAGAGTCCCAAAGATGGTCTTATTATTGAGGTTTCACTGTATACGGTATCATAGCACTGGGTTGGTTTCTTCCCATGTTTATCTGCCATGCATGCATATTATAGTGTATTTCTTTGAGCTGCTATTGTTTTATTGAATCGATTCACGAAAATACGGCATTCAATATTTTGCTTGTATATAATTATCGCTAAATATTGCAACTTCTTAAAATAATGAGGTTATTACATTGTATTATTATTACCATTGTATTTATTATACAGCGACACTGAATTAGCCAACGCCTAACAGAACAATATGCTAACCATTCCATATAGAAAACGTGTTTGAACAATATGCTAACCATTTCATGTATGGTAGCAAACGTTTTTATCATGTTTATTGATAATATCTAAGTAGTTACGAATATAAAAAAAATGTTAGTTAGTCATGGTTTTTTAGATGCTTGTGAATATCCCGACTCCTTTAATGTAAGTATGCTCATAAATATTTTCAAGCAACGTGTCATTGACTGTTTTATACAAAACTGGCATGCAGATAAAGAAAGAAATGGTGTACTAGACCTTGTATATATAAAAAACTAAAGTTAAATTTCCAATATGAAGATTATTTAGACATTCTTACACTTTCATTGCGCATTGTTATAACTAAATTAAGAATATCCGAGCATTCATTAAGGATATACAAGAAATAGAATAAACAGAAAGAAAGAGTATCCAGTGTTGTAATACAGGAGATATTGAAGATGAGTACCATTTTGTTATAATCTGTCCATGTTTTAATGATTTGAGAAAAGTGTTTATTAAGCAATATTATTACGTTAGACCAAATATGTTTAAATTCTTGGAATTATTACAATTGAGAAATGCAAATAGGCAATATATTATGCCCCGGTCACACACTCACGGATCGGACGCCGGATTAGCCACGGATACGATCCGGCATCATTCGTGGCAATCTGTAGTGGTCCGTAGCTGTCCGTATTGTATCCTGGGTCAATCGTAGTAGTACTTGTATATCCGTGACAATTTTCAAAAATTCCCCACGGATCAGACTACCGTAGTACATCCTTTCTGATCCGTATTAGAACGTACTAATCCGTTGTAGTCCGTAATAAACCGTACTTATTCGTAGTACATCCCCGGACTCTAGGATCGGTACGGTTAGTTACGATGAACTACGTACTTGTACGGTTACACCACGGATTAGCCAAGGATACAATACGGTTTGTTACGGATTTGTCACGGATCAGCACGATCGCACTACGTTCTATTGGGGATAGGTAGGGATTACCAAGGTTTCTCAAGGATTCCTACGTGACATCACGGCATAATACGGCTTACTACGGTCCACTACAGTTTATTACGGATTATATCATCTAGGTATCACCCCCGTTCTGGCACCAGACTTCTGTATAAATACTTCCAGTTGATAGGGCCCTACTTCATATCTGTTCCATCCAAGAAGTCTACATCTAACAACAACCAACATGAACAACCAACAACTGAGGCTGGCACTTAACTGGCTGGACCTGGACATTGATATGGCACAAAATGCCAGGACCATGGTGGAGCTGCTTGACTGAGAGGTGACCGGAAGCAGAAGAGATGGTGGACCGGGGACTGGCTCCTCCGACAACCCATCCACGGCCAGTATGAAGCACTCATGGCTGAACTGAGTGTGGAAAATCCAGCTGCTTTCAAGAACTTTGTGAGAATAGACCCATGTTCCAAGAACTGTTACAAGTAGTGGGTCGCATGATTATGAAGAACATTACCTGGTACAGACCATCGAACCTGGAGTGAGGCTAGCAGTCACCCTGCGATACCTGGCTACGGGGGATAGCTACCGGACCTTGATGTATGGCTTTAGGGTGGCGCACAATACCATCTCTGGTATTGTTCGGGACGTATGCGAGACCATAATTGCAACATATGCTGGGGATGTTATCGACACTCCTACTGAGCCTGAACAGTGGCAGGCAAAAGCCGACCAGTTTTCTGCAAAATGGCAGTTCCCACATGCTCTCGGTGCTCTAGATGGCAAACATGTTGCCATACGGTGTCCTAAGAACGGTGATTCCCTATACTACAACTATAAAGGATATCACTCAATAGTTCTGATGGCCCTAGTCGACGCCGATTACAAGTTCCGGTGGGTGAATATTGGTGCACAAGGTGGTTGCCCCGACGCTCAGATTTGGAACCAGTGTGAGCTGAAAAACGTGATTGAAAGTGGTGTAATCGGCATTCCATCAGCAGCCCCCCTTCCCGGTGATGATAGACCGATGTCTTACTATATCATTGCAGACGATGCATTTGGCATGAATCCTGGCTCATGAAGCCCTTCTCCATACGGGGTCTTACCAATGACGAGAGGATCTTCAACTCCTCTTCAACCGCCTCTCGAGGGCCAGACGAGCTGTGGAAAATGCATTTGGTATCCTTGCAAACAGATTCCGGTGTTTGCTCTCCGTCATGTTGCAGGACCCTGATACAGTACATGTCATAGTCCTCGCCTGTTTGTGCCTTCACAACGTCATGACGGTCAGATATCCTGGTGAACAGAACCCTCTCATGGATCAAGAGGATGTTAACCACAACGTCATCCCCGGAGCCTGGAGAGAGGGTGTTAACATGGACGATGTGCAGAACACCAGGGGTGGCAACTTAGACACCTTGGAAGAAGCAGCAGAGGTTGTACCTAAAAAGTTGTGGAATGAACACGCGAGCGCGGGAGTTTATGTGTACGGATTGCCTATCGTGGCAGGTCCGTGGCGCTCCGTGAGAGTCCGTACTTATCCGTGCCAGACCGTTCTAATTCGTGCCACATGGTTACCGACCTGAGGAAAAGCAGTCTATCATGGCCTATCAGTGGTTAGCTTATTTGACAAATAAAACTGCAATAAACATTCAACATGGCAGAAACTATGGGGAAAAACAGATCGGACCCTACAAAGTGGATGGTTATTATGAACGACTTGGAGAACGAGTAGTGTTGGAGTTCCATGGCTGTTTCTGGCACGGCTGTCCCAAATGCTTTTCAAAAACTACGGTTAATCCTGTCAATGAAATGACCATGGGGGATTTGTATGCCCGGACCATGGAAAAGAAACAATTCATCGAAGATAGTGGGTATTCCTATACATCAGTCTGGGAATGTGACTTCAAGCAAAATATGGAAAACGATGTCAACATGAAAAAGTACATCGATGGACTGGAGTTTGTTAGTCCATTAGAACCTCGAGATGCTTTCTTCGGTGGACGCACAGAGGGCTTCAAGCTATATGAAGAAGCTACAGAGAATCAACAAATCAAGTACTATGATGTCACCTCTCTTTATCCTTTTGTCAACAAGACTGGGAAAATACCCATTGGACACCCTCAGATCATTACAGACAATTTCAAGGATATCAGTCAGTATGAAGGTCTCATCAAGTGTAAAGTGTAAAGTGCTTGCACCCAGACAAATGCATATACCTGTGCTACCTTTGAAGTGTAATGGGAAGCTCATGTTTAGCTTGTGTCGTACCTGTTGTGAAACATCACAGCAAAGTCCATGTGAGCATAACGATTGTGAAAGAGCCTTTGTTGGTACGTGGGTTACGGACGAAGAGAAGGAAGCTCAGTCTCAAGGATACACCATTCAGAATATATATGAAATTTGGCATTTCGAGGAAGTATCACAATATGACCCTATAACAAAAACAGGAGGACTGTTTACAGAGTACGTAAATACGTTTTTAAAAGTTAAACAGGAGGCCAGTGGATGGCCCGATTGGTGTGTAGATGAAGAAACAAAACAGAAATACATACAACAGTACTATACGACAGAGGGTATACTGTTATCCTACAACAAAATAGAGAATAATCCAGGACTAAGATCTTTGGCCAAATTAATGCTGAACTCGTTTTGGGGGAAATTCGGCCAGCGCACTAATTTGTCCCAATCCTCTTACATAACTGATCCGGCAGAATATTTTGATATGACCAACAGCATGTAAAGAATGTACGGTTTATCAACAATGCAACTGTGCAACTAGATTGGATATACAATGATGACTTTATCGAAGCGTCCACTAGAACCAATGTGGTCATAGCGGCATACACGACAGCACAGGCACGTCTTAAACTCTATAGTTACCTAAAACCTCTTGGAGATCGAGTATTATACTGTGATACCGATTCCATAGTGTTTACCTAAACTCCAGGACAATGGAAACCACCGCTCGGGGATTATCTTGGGGATTTAACCGATGAAGTGCCTGAAAATGCTATCACAGCGTTTGTCACCGGAGGTCCAAAGAATTATGCTTATACACTACAAGAACGAAACAAAAAAGGATATACATCAATATGCAAGGTGCGAGGTATTACGCTCAATTTCAAGAACTCGATCGATATCAATTTTAATACAATCAAGGAAATGGTTACTGGAAAGAGTGAAGTTGATCATATTTCTGTTGTAGACGAAAACAAGATTGTAAGGAATCCCGAAGTTGGATACGTGATCACTAAACGTGAAGTTAAAGACTATAAGATTGTGTTTGATAAGCGTGTAATTACTAACAATTATTGTACACAACCGTATGGTTACTGAACTGCCTAGTGTGAATAGTGTAAAATACACTTTGTTTCATTATGTTTGTATATTACATTACATTTCTCATCTACCGTTGTCTCACTGTCTTATTGTCACTGTATATATGATATATATATATTTCATTGTTGAATATGTGGTGTAAATAAAATATTATAAACAACCTGCTCGTCTTTGTTTTCGTACTAACCAATTAAAAATAGATAAACTGGTCTAAACAAGTATTTGTGTCGTCTGCTATTATACTTGACAATGAGAATTAAATACTAATGATTGGACATGTATGGACTTGCAGCGCATTACGTCAATGATTAAAATAGATCAACTGGTCTAAACAGGTTTTTGTGTCGTCTGCTATTACAAACACTCCAAGATGGTCGTGTCCAGTGTAGATCGCTAAAATGGAGGTGTATCGGAAAATTCTCGTCGTCTGCTGTCCCGAGCCAACAATATGGCTGCACCCTATACTCAAAAAATGGCGGAAAATTCAAAATGTGTCGTCTGCAACCGACAAACGGATCAATAACGTTACGCCTGAGCGCGCCCAAAAAGCGACTCATTTTCTGTCCATACAAGATGGCGGCTTTATATAGAATATATAGAGGGGTCACCGAGTGCATCTAGCACAAAATGCCAGGACCATGGTGGAGCTGCTTGACTGAGAGGTGACCGGAAGCAGAAGAGATGGTGGACCGGGGACTGGCTCCTCCGACAACCCATCCACGGCCAGTATGAAGCACTCATGGCTGAACTGAGTGTGGAAAATCCAGCTGCTTTCAAGAACTTTGTGAGAATAGACCCATGTTCCAAGAACTGTTACAAGTAGTGGGTCGCATGATTATGAAGAACATTACCTGGTACAGACCATCGAACCTGGAGTGAGGCTAGCAGTCACCCTGCGATACCTGGCTACGGGGGATAGCTACCGGACCTTGATGTATGGCTTTAGGGTGGCGCACAATACCATCTCTGGTATTGTTCGGGACGTATGCGAGACCATAATTGCAACATATGCTGGGGATGTTATCGACACTCCTACTGAGCCTGAACAGTGGCAGGCAAAAGCCGACCAGTTTTCTGCAAAATGGCAGTTCCCACATGCTCTCGGTGCTCTAGATGGCAAACATGTTGCCATACGGTGTCCTAAGAACGGTGATTCCCTATACTACAACTATAAAGGATATCACTCAATAGTTCTGATGGCCCTAGTCGACGCCGATTACAAGTTCCGGTGGGTGAATATTGGTGCACAAGGTGGTTGCCCCGACGCTCAGATTTGGAACCAGTGTGAGCTGAAAAACGTGATTGAAAGTGGTGTAATCGGCATTCCATCAGCAGCCCCCCTTCCCGGTGATGATAGACCGATGTCTTACTATATCATTGCAGACGATGCATTTGGCATGAATCCTGGCTCATGAAGCCCTTCTCCATACGGGGTCTTACCAATGACGAGAGGATCTTCAACTCCTCTTCAACCGCCTCTCGAGGGCCAGACGAGCTGTGGAAAATGCATTTGGTATCCTTGCAAACAGATTCCGGTGTTTGCTCTCCGTCATGTTGCAGGACCCTGATACAGTACATGTCATAGTCCTCGCCTGTTTGTGCATTCACAACGTCATGACGGTCAGATATCCTGGTGAACAGAACCCTCTCATGGATCAAGAGGATGTTAACCACAACGTCATCCCCGGAGCCTGGAGAGAGGGTGTTAACATGGACGATGTGCAGAACACCAGGGGTGGCAACTTAGACACCTTGGAAGAAGCAGCAGAGGTTGTACCTAAAAAGTTGTGGAATGAACACGCGAGCGCGGGAGTTTATGTGTACGGATTGCCTATCGTGGCAGGTCTGTGGCGCTCCGTGAGAGTCCGTACTTATCCGTGCCAGACCGTTCTAATTCGTGCCACATGGTTACCGACCTGAGGAAAAGCAGTCTATCATGGCCTATCAGTGGTTAGCTTATTTGACAAATAAAACTGCAATAAACATTCAACATGGCAGAAACTATGGGGAAAAACAGATCGGACCCTACAAAGTGGATGGTTATTATGAACGACTTGGAGAACGAGTAGTGTTGGAGTTCCATGGCTGTTTCTGGCACGGCTGTCCCAAATGCTTTTCAAAAACTACGGTTAATCCTGTCAATGAAATGACCATGGGGGATTTGTATGCCCGGACCATGGAAAAGAAACAATTCATCGAAGATAGTGGGTATTCCTATACATCAGTCTGGGAATGTGACTTCAAGCAAAATATGGAAAACGATGTCAACATGAAAAAGTACATCGATGGACTGGAGTTTGTTAGTCCATTAGAACCTCGAGATGCTTTCTTCGGTGGACGCACAGAGGGCTTCAAGCTATATGAAGAAGCTACAGAGAATCAACAAATCAAGTACTATGATGTCACCTCTCTTTATCCTTTTGTCAACAAGACTGGGAAAATACCCATTGGACACCCTCAGATCATTACAGACAATTTCAAGGATATCAGTCAGTATGAAGGTCTCATCAAGTGTAAAGTGTAAAGTGCTTGCACCCAGACAAATGCATATACCTGTGCTACCTTTGAAGTGTAATGGGAAGCTCATGTTTAGCTTGTGTCGTACCTGTTGTGAAACATCACAGCAAAGTCCATGTGAGCATAACGATTGTGAAAGAGCCTTTGTTGGTACGTGGGTTACGGACGAAGTGAAGGAAGCTCAGTCTCAAGGATACACCATTCAGAATATATATGAAATTTGGCATTTCGAGGAAGTATCACAATATGACCCTATAACAAAAACAGGAGGACTGTTTACAGAGTACGTAAATACGTTTTTAAAAGTTAAACAGGAGGCCAGTGGATGGCCCGATTGGTGTGTAGATGAAGAAACAAAACAGAAATACATACAACAGTACTATACGACAGAGGGTATACTGTTATCCTACAACAAAATAGAGAATAATCCAGGACTAAGATCTTTGGCCAAATTAATGCTGAACTCGTTTTGGGGGAAATTCGGCCAGCGCACTAATTTGTCCCAATCCTCTTACATAACTGATCCGGCAGAATATTTTGATATGACCAACAGCATGTAAAGAATGTACGGTTTATCAACAATGCAACTGTGCAACTAGATTGGATATACAATGATGACTTTATCGAAGCGTCCACTAGAACCAATGTGGTCATAGCGGCATACACGACAGCACAGGCACGTCTTAAACTCTATAGTTACCTAAAACCTCTTGGAGATCGAGTATTATACTGTGATACCGATTCCATAGTGTTTACCTCAACTCCAGGACAATGGAAACCACCGCTCGGGGATTATCTTGGGGATTTAACCGATGAAGTGCCTGAAAATGCTATCACAGCGTTTGTCACCGGAGGTCCAAAGAATTATGCTTATACACTACAAGAACGAAACAAAAAAGGATATACATCAATATGCAAGGTGCGAGGTATTACGCTCAATTTCAAGAACTCGATCGATATCAATTTTAATACAATCAAGGAAATGGTTACTGGAAAGAGTGAAGTTGATCATATTTCTGTTGTAGACGAAAACAAGATTGTAAGGAATCCCGAAGTTGGATACGTGATCACTAAACGTGAAGTTAAAGACTATAAGATTGTGTTTGATAAGCGTGTAATTACTAACAATTATTGTACACAACCGTATGGTTACTGAACTGCCTAGTGTGAATAGTGTAAAATACACTTTGTTTCATTATGTTTGTATATTACATTACATTTCTCATCTACCGTTGTCTCACTGTCTTATTGTCACTGTATATATGATATATATATATTTCATTGTTGAATATGTGGTGTAAATAAAATATTATAAACAACCTGCTCGTCTTTGTTTTCGTACTAACCAATTAAAAATAGATAAACTGGTCTAAACAAGTATTTGTGTCGTCTGCTATTATACTTGACAATGAGAATTAAATACTAATGATTGGACATGTATGGACTTGCAGCGCATTACGTCAATGATTAAAATAGATCAACTGGTCTAAACAGGTTTTTGTGTCGTCTGCTATTACAAACACTCCAAGATGGTCGTGTCCAGTGTAGATCGCTAAAATGGAGGTGTATCGGAAAATTCTCGTCGTCTGCTGTCCCGAGCCAACAATATGGCTGCACCCTATACTCAAAAAATGGCGGAAAATTCAAAATGTGTCGTCTGCAACCGACAAACGGATCAATAACGTTACGCCTGAGCGCGCCCAAAAAGCGACTCATTTTCTGTCCATACAAGATGGCGGCTTTATATAGAATATATAGAGGGGTCACCGAGTGCATCTAGCACAAAATGCCAGGACCATGGTGGAGCTGCTTGACTGAGAGGTGACCGGAAGCAGAAGAGATGGTGGACCGGGGACTGGCTCCTCCGACAACCCATCCACGGCCAGTATGAAGCACTCATGGCTGAACTGAGTGTGGAAAATCCAGCTGCTTTCAAGAACTTTGTGAGAATAGACCCATGTTCCAAGAACTGTTACAAGTAGTGGGTCGCATGATTATGAAGAACATTACCTGGTACAGACCATCGAACCTGGAGTGAGGCTAGCAGTCACCCTGCGATACCTGGCTACGGGGGATAGCTACCGGACCTTGATGTATGGCTTTAGGGTGGCGCACAATACCATCTCTGGTATTGTTCGGGACGTATGCGAGACCATAATTGCAACATATGCTGGGGATGTTATCGACACTCCTACTGAGCCTGAACAGTGGCAGGCAAAAGCCGACCAGTTTTCTGCAAAATGGCAGTTCCCACATGCTCTCGGTGCTCTAGATGGCAAACATGTTGCCATACGGTGTCCTAAGAACGGTGATTCCCTATACTACAACTATAAAGGATATCACTCAATAGTTCTGATGGCCCTAGTCGACGCCGATTACAAGTTCCGGTGGGTGAATATTGGTGCACAAGGTGGTTGCCCCGACGCTCAGATTTGGAACCAGTGTGAGCTGAAAAACGTGATTGAAAGTGGTGTAATCGGCATTCCATCAGCAGCCCCCCTTCCCGGTGATGATAGACCGATGTCTTACTATATCATTGCAGACGATGCATTTGGCATGAATCCTGGCTCATGAAGCCCTTCTCCATACGGGGTCTTACCAATGACGAGAGGATCTTCAACTCCTCTTCAACCGCCTCTCGAGGGCCAGACGAGCTGTGGAAAATGCATTTGGTATCCTTGCAAACAGATTCCGGTGTTTGCTCTCCGTCATGTTGCAGGACCCTGATACAGTACATGTCATAGTCCTCGCCTGTTTGTGCCTTCACAACGTCATGACGGTCAGATATCCTGGTGAACAGAACCCTCTCATGGATCAAGAGGATGTTAACCACAACGTCATCCCCGGAGCCTGGAGAGAGGGTGTTAACATGGACGATGTGCAGAACACCAGGGGTGGCAACTTAGACACCTTGGAAGAAGCAGCAGAGGTTGTACCTAAAAAGTTGTGGAATGAACACGCGAGCGCGGGAGTTTATGTGTACGGATTGCCTATCGTGGCAGGTCCGTGGCGCTCCGTGAGAGTCCGTACTTATCCGTGCCAGACCGTTCTAATTCGTGCCACATGGTTACCGACCTGAGGAAAAGCAGTCTATCATGGCCTATCAGTGGTTAGCTTATTTGACAAATAAAACTGCAATAAACATTCAACATGGCAGAAACTATGGGGAAAAACAGATCGGACCCTACAAAGTGGATGGTTATTATGAACGACTTGGAGAACGAGTAGTGTTGGAGTTCCATGGCTGTTTCTGGCACGGCTGTCCCAAATGCTTTTCAAAAACTACGGTTAATCCTGTCAATGAAATGACCATGGGGGATTTGTATGCCCGGACCATGGAAAAGAAACAATTCATCGAAGATAGTGGGTATTCCTATACATCAGTCTGGGAATGTGACTTCAAGCAAAATATGGAAAACGATGTCAACATGAAAAAGTACATCGATGGACTGGAGTTTGTTAGTCCATTAGAACCTCGAGATGCTTTCTTCGGTGGACGCACAGAGGGCTTCAAGCTATATGAAGAAGCTACAGAGAATCAACAAATCAAGTACTATGATGTCACCTCTCTTTATCCTTTTGTCAACAAGACTGGGAAAATACCCATTGGACACCCTCAGATCATTACAGACAATTTCAAGGATATCAGTCAGTATGAAGGTCTCATCAAGTGTAAAGTGTAAAGTGCTTGCACCCAGACAAATGCATATACCTGTGCTACCTTTGAAGTGTAATGGGAAGCTCATGTTTAGCTTGTGTCGTACCTGTTGTGAAACATCACAGCAAAGTCCATGTGAGCATAACGATTGTGAAAGAGCCTTTGTTGGTACGTGGGTTACGGACGAAGAGAAGGAAGCTCAGTCTCAAGGATACACCATTCAGAATATATATGAAATTTGGCATTTCGAGGAAGTATCACAATATGACCCTATAACAAAAACAGGAGGACTGTTTACAGAGTACGTAAATACGTTTTTAAAAGTTAAACAGGAGGCCAGTGGATGGCCCGATTGGTGTGTAGATGAAGAAACAAAACAGAAATACATACAACAGTACTATACGACAGAGGGTATACTGTTATCCTACAACAAAATAGAGAATAATCCAGGACTAAGATCTTTGGCCAAATTAATGCTGAACTCGTTTTGGGGGAAATTCGGCCAGCGCACTAATTTGTCCCAATCCTCTTACATAACTGATCCGGCAGAATATTTTGATATGACCAACAGCATGTAAAGAATGTACGGTTTATCAACAATGCAACTGTGCAACTAGATTGGATATACAATGATGACTTTATCGAAGCGTCCACTAGAACCAATGTGGTCATAGCGGCATACACGACAGCACAGGCACGTCTTAAACTCTATAGTTACCTAAAACCTCTTGGAGATCGAGTATTATACTGTGATACCGATTCCATAGTGTTTACCTCAACTCCAGGACAATGGAAACCACCGCTCGGGGATTATCTTGGGGATTTAACCGATGAAGTGCCTGAAAATGCTATCACAGCGTTTGTCACCGGAGGTCCAAAGAATTATGCTTATACACTACAAGAACGAAACAAAAAAGGATATACATCAATATGCAAGGTGCGAGGTATTACGCTCAATTTCAAGAACTCGATCGATATCAATTTTAATACAATCAAGGAAATGGTTACTGGAAAGAGTGAAGTTGATCATATTTCTGTTGTAGACGAAAACAAGATTGTAAGGAATCCCGAAGTTGGATACGTGATCACTAAACGTGAAGTTAAAGACTATAAGATTGTGTTTGATAAGCGTGTAATTACTAACAATTATTGTACACAACCGTATGGTTACTGAACTGCCTAGTGTGAATAGTGTAAAATACACTTTGTTTCATTATGTTTGTATATTACATTACATTTCTCATCTACCGTTGTCTCACTGTCTTATTGTCACTGTATATATGATATATATATATTTCATTGTTGAATATGTGGTGTAAATAAAATATTATAAACAACCTGCTCGTCTTTGTTTTCGTACTAACCAATTAAAAATAGATAAACTGGTCTAAACAAGTATTTGTGTCGTCTGCTATTATACTTGACAATGAGAATTAAATACTAATGATTGGACATGTATGGACTTGCAGCGCATTACGTCAATGATTAAAATAGATCAACTGGTCTAAACAGGTTTTTGTGTCGTCTGCTATTACAAACACTCCAAGATGGTCGTGTCCAGTGTAGATCGCTAAAATGGAGGTGTATCGGAAAATTCTCGTCGTCTGCTGTCCCGAGCCAACAATATGGCTGCACCCTATACTCAAAAAATGGCGGAAAATTCAAAATGTGTCGTCTGCAACCGACAAACGGATCAATAACGTTACGACTGAGCGCGCCCAAAAAGCGACTCATTTTCTGTCCATACAAGATGGCGGCTTTATATAGAATATATAGAGGGGTCACCGAGTGCATCTAGCACAAAATGCCAGGACCATGGTGGAGCTGCTTGACTGAGAGGTGACCGGAAGCAGAAGAGATGGTGGACCGGGGACTGGCTCCTCCGACAACCCATCCACGGCCAGTATGAAGCACTCATGGCTGAACTGAGTGTGGAAAATCCAGCTGCTTTCAAGAACTTTGTGAGAATAGACCCATGTTCCAAGAACTGTTACAAGTAGTGGGTCGCATGATTATGAAGAACATTACCTGGTACAGACCATCGAACCTGGAGTGAGGCTAGCAGTCACCCTGCGATACCTGGCTACGGGGGATAGCTACCGGACCTTGATGTATGGCTTTAGGGTGGCGCACAATACCATCTCTGGTATTGTTCGGGACGTATGCGAGACCATAATTGCAACATATGCTGGGGATGTTATCGACACTCCTACTGAGCCTGAACAGTGGCAGGCAAAAGCCGACCAGTTTTCTGCAAAATGGCAGTTCCCACATGCTCTCGGTGCTCTAGATGGCAAACATGTTGCCATACGGTGTCCTAAGAACGGTGATTCCCTATACTACAACTATAAAGGATATCACTCAATAGTTCTGATGGCCCTAGTCGACGCCGATTACAAGTTCCGGTGGGTGAATATTGGTGCACAAGGTGGTTGCCCCGACGCTCAGATTTGGAACCAGTGTGAGCTGAAAAACGTGATTGAAAGTGGTGTAATCGGCATTCCATCAGCAGCCCCCCTTCCCGGTGATGATAGACCGATGTCTTACTATATCATTGCAGACGATGCATTTGGCATGAATCCTGGCTCATGAAGCCCTTCTCCATACGGGGTCTTACCAATGACGAGAGGATCTTCAACTCCTCTTCAACCGCCTCTCGAGGGCCAGACGAGCTGTGGAAAATGCATTTGGTATCCTTGCAAACAGATTCCGGTGTTTGCTCTCCGTCATGTTGCAGGACCCTGATACAGTACATGTCATAGTCCTCGCCTGTTTGTGCCTTCACAACGTCATGACGGTCAGATATCCTGGTGAACAGAACCCTCTCATGGATCAAGAGGATGTTAACCACAACGTCATCCCCGGAGCCTGGAGAGAGGGTGTTAACATGGACGATGTGCAGAACACCAGGGGTGGCAACTTAGACACCTTGGAAGAAGCAGCAGAGGTTGTACCTAAAAAGTTGTGGAATGAACACGCGAGCGCGGGAGTTTATGTGTACGGATTGCCTATCGTGGCAGGTCCGTGGCGCTCCGTGAGAGTCCGTACTTATCCGTGCCAGACCGTTCTAATTCGTGCCACATGGTTACCGACCTGAGGAAAAGCAGTCTATCATGGCCTATCAGTGGTTAGCTTATTTGACAAATAAAACTGCAATAAACATTCAACATGGCAGAAACTATGGGGAAAAACAGATCGGACCCTACAAAGTGGATGGTTATTATGAACGACTTGGAGAACGAGTAGTGTTGGAGTTCCATGGCTGTTTCTGGCACGGCTGTCCCAAATGCTTTTCAAAAACTACGGTTAATCCTGTCAATGAAATGACCATGGGGGATTTGTATGCCCGGACCATGGAAAAGAAACAATTCATCGAAGATAGTGGGTATTCCTATACATCAGTCTGGGAATGTGACTTCAAGCAAAATATGGAAAACGATGTCAACATGAAAAAGTACATCGATGGACTGGAGTTTGTTAGTCCATTAGAACCTCGAGATGCTTTCTTCGGTGGACGCACAGAGGGCTTCAAGCTATATGAAGAAGCTACAGAGAATCAACAAATCAAGTACTATGATGTCACCTCTCTTTATCCTTTTGTCAACAAGACTGGGAAAATACCCATTGGACACCCTCAGATCATTACAGACAATTTCAAGGATATCAGTCAGTATGAAGGTCTCATCAAGTGTAAAGTGTAAAGTGCTTGCACCCAGACAAATGCATATACCTGTGCTACCTTTGAAGTGTAATGGGAAGCTCATGTTTAGCTTGTGTCGTACCTGTTGTGAAACATCACAGCAAAGTCCATGTGAGCATAACGATTGTGAAAGAGCCTTTGTTGGTACGTGGGTTACGGACGAAGAGAAGGAAGCTCAGTCTCAAGGATACACCATTCAGAATATATATGAAATTTGGCATTTCGAGGAAGTATCACAATATGACCCTATAACAAAAACAGGAGGACTGTTTACAGAGTACGTAAATACGTTTTTAAAAGTTAAACAGGAGGCCAGTGGATGGCCCGATTGGTGTGTAGATGAAGAAACAAAACAGAAATACATACAACAGTACTATACGACAGAGGGTATACTGTTATCCTACAACAAAATAGAGAATAATCCAGGACTAAGATCTTTGGCCAAATTAATGCTGAACTCGTTTTGGGGGAAATTCGGCCAGCGCACTAATTTGTCCCAATCCTCTTACATAACTGATCCGGCAGAATATTTTGATATGACCAACAGCATGTAAAGAATGTACGGTTTATCAACAATGCAACTGTGCAACTAGATTGGATATACAATGATGACTTTATCGAAGCGTCCACTAGAACCAATGTGGTCATAGCGGCATACACGACAGCACAGGCACGTCTTAAACTCTATAGTTACCTAAAACCTCTTGGAGATCGAGTATTATACTGTGATACCGATTCCATAGTGTTTACCTCAACTCCAGGACAATGGAAACCACCGCTCGGGGATTATCTTGGGGATTTAACCGATGAAGTGCCTGAAAATGCTATCACAGCGTTTGTCACCGGAGGTCCAAAGAATTATGCTTATACACTACAAGAACGAAACAAAAAAGGATATACATCAATATGCAAGGTGCGAGGTATTACGCTCAATTTCAAGAACTCGATCGATATCAATTTTAATACAATCAAGGAAATGGTTACTGGAAAGAGTGAAGT